>CM057344.1:120360715-122760715 GCA_030015575.1 Agapanthus africanus
TAACTTAAGATTATATATATTCTTGTGAATTTACTTAGCTTTTAGCATCTTTTAAGTTTTCCTTCTAGGGTTCCATCTCAACTTAGGAATTTTTATCATTTCTACTAAAGATATAAGTCCTATTTTTCATTTCTATCTCTTATCTAAACCACAATCACATACCCCTACGTGTGTGTATATATCACCCCTATACTTGGAAATTTAAATCAAGCTATTATACTCTTGTCCATCGTCCAAAGTACTTTTCAATTTGTGAATTTTTAGATGAAATTGCTCACACATTCTTCATAAGACCGTTAATACTTCTTGAGGTACCAACGACCGATTATAAAATGTGTATGCATATTAAGGCGTAATTCCTAGTTTTGTAATACCTAAGGCTTTAGCAGTGACTCCTAAACCAGTTGGTCTAAGGCACTAGGTGATAAAGCACCCTCGCTAAATATTTTTTCTATTTATGCAGCCTTAAGTAATTACAAAAACCAGTGTTCATTTCTTTTATCTCTTTATTCATACTTGTATTTTTATTTTATTTTTCTTCATACTAAGGACTTTAGACAAGAGCATTTCAAGGTCTCTTCTACTATTCCAACTTTCAATGTTCGTGTTTGTGCAATTTGTAGGGTATATTTTCAGAATCTAGACTTAAGCTTAGGAATTACTTTTCAAATTTATATTTTAATAAAAATATCAATACTTTTCCCTTATTTTAATTTAGCCCAAGAAGTCAACTCGAAATTTGCCTATTTCTAAATAAACTACAAAGACATATACTTTCTACCGTTAAATTTTAAGAAAGGTTATTTTTAGGGTTTTTAATTTACTAAGTCTCAGGTCTAGTTGTTCCTAGCTAGTTAACTTATTTGGCAAACTCTAGTCAATTAAGGCCAAAATTGAATGTTTTAATTTTTATAATTTTCAAAATTTTCAATTTTTATGGATTTTAAAATAAGTATGCAAATGCAAGAATATACGCATGAATGCGAAGGAAGAAGGCTTACCGAGCATACCCCCAAACTTAAACTTGACAGTGTCCTCACTGTCAGGCTACACCAAGAGGGTCAAAATTGTCGGCAATCCCCTGTTTATTTTTTTTATAGTTTTTTTATTGTTAAAAGAAAAATAAAATATATATACAAAAAGTCCCCCCCCAAACTTAAGTTAAACGATATTACAAGTCAATGCCAAACTTTGCAAAGACCAAAAATCAACACCAACCAGTTGAAAAATTTATCTGTGTAGAGTATCGGTCGGTGGAAAAATATGTTGTACCGGGCCAAGAAGAATTGGGGAAGAGATAAGTGGTGGTATGGAAAGTGTCTGTATGTACGTGGAAGTGAAGAGATAGGAAGTGATGATGAATCAAAACGAGAATGTGAATGATCAAAAATCAGTGGAATGTTGGCATTCTCGTAGCTTATTAAAAGAAAAGGGGGTGGTTCAACTTCTAAAGGAAGAGGTTGAGTATCCACACAATCCCCGAAATGTTTCAGTGGATCCTTTATTGAAGTGGCATCATCCATCATATACATATGATATTTAATTATGAGGGAACTAATCTCCTCGATATCCGCCATAGTCCAGCCGAAAGCTTGCCGGTTATCTTGTAAGACCATTAAAAGGGTTTTCTCTTGCTCGAGAGCTAGAGATACCGATATGATAACGGGAAAGGTCTCATTCTTACCTAGATAAGCATATTTAAGGTGAGACGCCAAAGGCTTGAGTTCGAGTTTCGGAAGCGAAACAATTGAAGGCAAAATTGGTGAATCTATCTCGAACTCGAAGGATTCCAACAATGGTTCGAAATCACTGCAAACAACCGAGTCGGATGGTTCAACTAACTCATCCGAGAATTCAAAGGACTCATACTCAGGCGGTGAGTCGTCCAAATCGTCCGAAAAAGTGAAACATTCATAATCAATATCAGTTGTGCAAACTGTGTTAGATTCAAGGAGGGACGCACTAGTGGCGTTAAAACTGTTGTCATCAAATAGAAATTTTTCAAGCCCGCAGTCCTCCTGCGTGATTTCATGAATCAAGCAAATTTCTCGTGTACTAGTTTTAGGCACGGAGGGCAGACTTCCTATCTTGTAAATATTGAACTCACTAGACATCTTCCCGAAGGATAGAGTCATAGAGCCATTGCGACAATTTATTACGGCATTGGAAGTGGACAAAAATGGTCGACCGAGAATCACCGGAATTTGGTTCCGTGGGTTAGCAACAGGTTGTGTGTCCATAACAATAAAATCAACGGGGAATATGAAATCCCCTACTTTGATCAACACATCCTCTAACTCACCCCTAGGATGAGTGATTGATCGATCAGCCATTTGGAGAGTACAATGAGTGGGTTTTAACTCTCCAACACCTAATTGCTCATACACGGAGTAAGGAAGCAGGTTAACAATAGACCCAAGATCTTAGAGTGCTCGATTGATGTTCTTATCCCCAATTGTTATTGAAATTGTAGGACAGCCAGGGTCCTTTCGTTTTTCGGGTAAGGGTTGAGGTTGGTTAATAGCATTGCTCACGGCACTAGCTACTAGCACTTTCTTGGGTATCTAAGATTTTCTCTTCGAGGTGCATAAGCCCTTTAAGATTTTCGCGTAAGAAGGGACATGTTGGATTGCATCCAAGAGAGGTATATTTATGCTAACCTGTTTAAACAACTCTACAATCTTCTCCATTTATGGAGTTGGTTTATTGGATCTCAACCTGTTTGGAAATGGAATATTTTGAAAATTTGTTGAGTCCAATTTTTGTGGATTAGATTGCGGAATTGGAACGGATCCCAGTGTGGGTGTGTTCGTGAAGTGAGAAGTAGGTCCATTCGAAGTAAAAGAAGTAGAGCCCTGTGAAGAATGAAGAATAGGCTCTAACAAAGAAGATGAAGACGAAGAAGAAAAAGATGAAGAAGAAGAATCACCGGCAGGGGTGTCGTTACTAATACCCACGTTATTTTACAACACTCTTCCAGATCTCAACGTGGTCACAGCATTTACATTATGATTTTGTTGTTCATATGCAACATGTGCGTTGTGTATGTGACCGGGATTTGGCAATGGTTGAGATGGAAGCTTTCCATTTTCTCTCTCGCTTAACGCAGCAGTTAGTTGTGCAATTTGGGCCTCGATTGATTTGATACTTTGATCATGTGAAGTATTGTTGTGCACCAAAGACTAAATGGAAGTCTCCAACCTGGCTGCGGATTGTGTAGATTGTTTTAGAAACGCATCTAGACTTCTTTCTAGCGAGGTAACCTTATCATCATTTGGTTGAACAAAATTGTTTTGAGGGTAAAAGTTGTTAGGCACAAAATTGTTCATTTGGTTTGGGTAAGGTTGTGGTTGGAAAGATTGCTGGTATTGAGTTTGTTGGGGTGCTTGTTGTTGTGGAGGAGGAGGCCTTTGAAAGTTTTTGTTTCCTTGGAATTGTTGATTTTGATTCCAAGCAAAATTTGGGTGACTCCTCCAACCCGGATTATAAGTCGAAGAGTATGGATCATTTCTTTGTCTTTGCTGAAAAGCAGCATTGACTTGATTTTGTCCTTGAACAGGTGGATTGTAAGGACACACTTCGGTAAGATGTGATGGATCCGAACAACAAGCACAAACAGTTCGTGGGGGGTAAAGCCGGGGCAGCAGAAGGCGATGAGATTTTGGTCTCAATTGCTTCTGGATTTTTCGTAAGTGCGTCCATCTCGGCCTTCATTGCAATCGACATATCTAATTGATGTATGCCTGCCCTAGACTAACCAACAGAAGAGGATGAGGTGGTCTTAGTGCTTTCCCACTGAAGTGTTTGTTCAGCAAGATCCTCGAGAAACTGCCAAGCTTCCTCACTAGATTTTGTTAGAAAGTGATATTGACAAATGGTTTCCAACAACTGCTTAGTTGCTGGGTTCAATCCTTCATATAAAGTTTGGCAAAGTTGCCAATTCTCGATCCCATAGTGAGGGCATTGAACAAGTAGGTCTTAAATCTTTCAAAACACTTCCAAAAGGGTTCGGAAGGAAGCTGGGAAAATTGAATGATCTCATTGTGAATTCTCGCGGTCTTGTGATGTGGATAAAACTTTTTAAGAAAAACTTTAACAAACTCTTTCCAATTTTTAATTGAATGTGATGCTGTGCTGTATAACCATTTCTCGGCTAAGTCACATACGGTGAAAGGAATGACCCTTAGCCTTATAGCATCATCTGAAAGTTGGGTTGTTTTTATCACTGCGCAAACGTTTTGGAATTTGTTTATGAAGATATAGGCATCTTCGGATTCCAGTCCGTGAAATTTTGGCAACATGTTGATGATGTGGGGTTTGATCTCAAAATTGTCCCCATTTGCCGGTGGGAGTGAAAGACAAGTCGGTAAGGCGATGCGGATAGGGTAGAAAAGATCGTGGAGCGCGATTCGTTGGGGCGCTTCAACAGGCGGGTGTTGTGGGTTATTCGCACCTAACGGAGGTGGAATCAGTCCCGTGGGTAAGGTGTTGTTAGGATTAAATCCTGACATTTCCTTAGAAGACGAAGAATGTGACGATGAAGGTAAGGAAGTGGAAAGAATTTCGACTTCGGAGTCGAAAGCGTCGTCGGTTGGCACCAACGAGACACGGACTAATCGGGCACTAGTGTCCCCAGTCCAACCGGACATACACTAAAGAGGTAGTGTAGTCAAAAAGTGAAAAACAGAATGTGGGGGGTAAGAAAACGTCAATGGAAAGAAAGTGGGTGTAAGTGGGGTGCACAGATTTCATAGTGACAAGTTGCAAGTTTTTTTTGTAAAAAATTTTCTTTTCTCTTTTTGTGTATTTTTTGTATGTGGATCTTTTTGCAAAAAAGATTTTCGATAAAAGGCTTAGACACACATTCAATCAACCATAAATGGACAATCAGGCCTAGATCTAGGGTCACTTAGGTCAGCTAGACGTCTCCTAACTGTTCCAAAGGGCAAGAAGTAGGATATCAAACCGCCTCTTCACCGCCAATTGTGGCCTGGTAAGCACAAGTAAAGAAAGGAGGGATCCGCTCATGAATCACTGTGAGACGGGCCTTTTAAAGTTACCTTTCACTACCTGTCTAGCCTAGGCACCACAAAGTCAGGTTAGGATCAACGGTCGAAGCCTACAACTATTTCTTTGTCCTATTGAGCGCGAAGTCCTTAGGGCTAAGTCTAATCTTTTTTAATTAATTGATGGTCAATGCAATATGCCTTATGTGATTTTTGGGGTCCTGGGAAGGGTGATGAAATCCCCACCCAATCTGGATTGGTGTTCAAGCCCCTTAAAGTCAAATTAAATATGCAAAACAGTAAAAACAATCACTTGCAAACAATTTTTAGCGCGGCGCAAAGAATCCTGCACAAGATCAATTTTTGGAGAAGGGGAGAGATTTTAGGCGCAAAGAATCCTGCAGGCAAATTTTACAGAGGAGATATCAGGGGGTTCAGAAAAGGAGAAAAGAAGACTTACGGTGCTGTTTGCAGATGATGACGTCACAAGGCCGCCGCGGTTCCGTCGCCAAAACGCGCTTCCCGCCGCGGTTCCTCGGTCTCCTATGCGGATCGGTTCCTGAAAATTCTTCGGCTCCTCTGTTATTATTTTCCTCTGTTGTTCAGATCTGCCTTTTTCTGTTTTGCTCTCTGGATTTTTCCAGATCCGAACTTATTCATTGATCCTGCAAAATTCACACGAAAACACCCTTCAAACAATAAAAAAATGATAAAATTTTTATTTTTAATTTTTAATTTTTCAGTTTTTTATGAGTTTATGATTTTATATTAACCCGAAATTGCAAAAAGAAAATACTGCGCCATCCCTGGAAACGGCGCCATTTGATTGAATGTGAGAATTTACGTATGCGCTTTTAAAGGATTAATCAAAGAATAATTTTACTGCAATCAAGAACGGCGTCGCTTGGTAGCTAGCCGGTGAGTATGGGTCGGTCCACAGGGATGTTGTGTATTTCCTAATTTGGTCTAACGAGGTAATTCCAAATGGTGTGGATGGATTATCACTAAAAACTAAACTGATTTAAACTAGGATTAGAATCTTGCTAGGGTTAGGTTTATGTTAAGTTTGGAAATTGAAGATTTCCTCACCGCTTTCAATGCCCTAATTTAGATCTCTTTAGGTGTTATGGTAATAATTAATAAAGGGGATTAGTACCATCGGGAAGAAACGATGTTTCTTCCTCTAGGTTCTTATCCTTCCTTTCTTAATTATTACCCTAACCTCCATGGAAAACATACGCAACCAGTCGTTTATACTACGGTATCACCGCTACCTCGTGGGATAGGGTGCCGTAGGAAACGGTGTGTGTATGTATGCATGGAGTCCTATTAGTTATATGTGATGGGCAAGAAAGGGGTAAGAGATTTTCATCTCTCAAGCCTTCCCTATTCCTAACCCTAATAAGTGAGGAATTACTCACTCATTAGGAAATTGATTAACATTTTCTAACTATCTAATTAGGACAGATAAGAAAAATTATACTAAGACAGAATGAAAATTAACTAGGGCAATGAAATAAAAAACCTTACTTTATTTGATGGCTCTCTCCAAACATTTACACCGAATTTAGAATTCTGAATAGATGAAATAAAAAGAGGCATACCTCAAAAAGCGGTTTAGAATTTCTATTTATAGAGCATAGAAACCCTAAGGTTACAATCGATTCACATCTGCATTTACTATTTTACCCCTAAAGAAGACTAGTCAACGCACCGCCACGCCGCCACAACTTTTTGCACCGACACGGGCGACGCACGGCTGTGGATCCACGGCCGTGAGCCAGGTTTGGCCGCGGTTCCGCGGCCATGTGGAGGGATTGTTGGCTGCAATTTTCTGGTTTTCTTCCTGTTGCATTTTCCTACTTGTTTCTTCACTTGGTTTCTCAGATTGTCCTCTAGTTTTCTTCCAGATTTCCACAGTGAATAATGTCGTGAACTTTACCGCTTGCTTCGTGTCGAAGTCTTGAACCTTGCACTGCCTTTGTACTTTGTGAACTTGTTTATTGATCTTCGTTTATTCTCCAAACTATAGGCTTGATCAAGATTCGTCCATTTGTTGGTCGTAGTCTCATTTTTGTATCGTCTTTTCATCTTTTTCACTTTTTTGTTCCAAGAACCTGTAACCTGCAACTATGTAGCAGACATGGATCAAAAGCACCTGTTTATTTGTAAAATGACTAAGAATGGGGAATATAATAATGCAAAATTATGATATGAACATGGGCATGACGAGAAACAAAAAACTCTTTATTCCTCTGCGTAATAGAAAAGATACCCCCTGGAGTTCTTTTTGGTATCCCACTTACTTTACATAGTACTGAGTGTGCCTCGAACTTGTCCACATGCTGCTTTTTATCAAAAGCTGGACGTCCTTTTATCTTCAGATACTGAAGATAGGGTTTCTTCCCACTCCACATCTGATATGATGTGGTAGGCACATTCTTGGTATGAACCTTTTTCAAAAGATATGCAGCTGATTCTAGTGCATAACCTTTAGAAGGATCGCGGTAACTCAGCATTACTCAAAATGGAACGAACCATATTCAATAGGGTTCAGTTCCGCCTTTCCGATACACCGTTGTGATGTGATGTGTATGGAGGAGTAATCTGAGAGAGAATTTCATTCTCTTTTACGTAATCCAGGAACTCGGTATTTAAGCATTCACCACTTCGATCAGATCTTAGTATTTTGATACTTTTGCCTGTTGATTTTTACTCTTCATTCTTATATTCTCGGAATTTCTCGTAGGCCTTGGATTAATGCTTCATCAAGAAGATACACCCTTTCCTAGAGAAATTATCTATAAAAGTAATGAACTAGGAATAACTACTTGTTGCATCTGTAGTCCCACGAGCTCGCTCGCTCTAACTCCGTGTCCAGTGAATAGAGTTACTATCATCTTTCCTATGAGACAAGATTGACAAATTGCATAAGATGATATTCGAATGTATTCAAATATCCCTCTCTATGTAACTTCGACAACCGTGTTTCATTGATGTGGCCCTGTCTACAATGCTATCAGAAAGCATTATTTTATTCTGGAGACTTTCTTATAAGTGTGTTCTGTACGTTTGAAAACCTGAGCTTTGATTTAACACGTTTATACTGTCCTCTAGTGTAGCTGACCCAATCAAAACCATGATTTGGGTTGATGTGGACCACATCGCTTATATATGTAAATCCATATCCTTTCTTAGAACGTAAAGATACAGATATGATATTATAAACAAGACTAGATACGCAAAAACAGTTATGTAAAATCAACATCTTCCCACTTGTCAATCCTAGGTGATATTCTCCTACGGATACTGCCTCCACTCTCATTCCGTTAGTAACCCTGAGAGTCATATCACCTGCCCTGATAACTCTACGGTTTCTCAAAGCCCATAAGAAATGAGATCCTGATTTGGTATCTTGTACCCAGGAAGTAGAGTTAATTGACATACAGTTTTCAATCACAAACACACCCATAGTCGTAGTCACAACGTGCTTCGGATCCTGGATGCTGGCTTTCCAAGCCCTGCATCCCTTCTGCCAATGCCCTTTCCCATGATAATAGGAATAACCCTCCTTTCCTACTGTTAGCCCTGAAAATTTTGCCTTGTCCTTTCCTTCTAGCTTAATGTCACCAACTATCACCTTGGTGGAGGCCTTCTTCTTCTCACCCTTGGCTTTCGCCTTGGATCTAGAAGATGAAGATTCCCCAATAAGTATAACGGGTGTCTCCCTTGTTTCCTTCAGGGTGAAAGTAGAAGGTAGGGAATGTAGAATCAAGTCAGTACTTGACTCGATCTCCAACGTGGTCTCCAGGTCCATGAGCTCATCAATATAGCTAGTCATTGTAAGGACGTAGTCCCCTACAGATGACCGGACAGCCAACCTCGCTTGAAACAATTCTTTCGATGTCATGTATATTGCGATACGAGATTGCTCTCCATATAAAACTTTGTTATGGACGAAGATAGAAACTAAGTCTATCTTCTCGTGCTCCCTCTGGTATACACCATCTACTGAGGCCAGCATAAGGCACTTGGCATTCGCATAGTCTTTTTACTTCGTCTTACGGATATCATCCGTGACGGTGGAAATTGGACCTAAGACGTGATTTAAGTTGTGATCAAAATATTTGTTAACCGCAATCAAGAATGGCGTCGCTTGGTAGCTAGCCGGTGAGTACGGGTCGGTCCACAGGGATTTTGTGTATTCTCAAATTATTCTAACGAGTTAATTCCAAACGGTGTTTGGATGATTATCACTAAAATTAAGTTGATTTAGACTAGGATTGGAATCTTGCTAGGGTTAGGTTTAGGTTAAGTTTGGAAATTTAAGATTTCCCACCGCTTTCAATGCCCTAATTTAGATCCCATTAGGTGTTATGGTAATAATTAATAAAGGGGATTCGGACGATCGGAAAGAAACAATGTTTCTTCCTCTAGGTCCTTGTCCGTCCTTTCTTAATTCTTACCCTAACCTCCATTGAAAACATGCACAACCGGTCTTTTAAATTACGGTATCACCGTTACCTCGTGGGTAAGGTGCCGTAGGGTGCGGTATGTGTATGTATGCATGGAGTCCTATTAATTAATAAGTGATGGGCAAGAAAGGGGTGAGAGAGTTTTCATCTCTCAAATCTTTCCTATACCTAACCCTAACAAGTGAGGAACTACTCACTCATTAGGGGATCGATAAAAGACATGTTTTTTTATTTGAGTTTTCGATTTAAAAAGACTAACTATCTAAACTACGGCAGATTGATAAAAGTTCTAAACTAATTAATTAGGGCAGATAATAAAAACTATACTAAGGCAGAAAGAAAATTTAGAACTAGGGCAATGAAAAGAAATCTACTTACTTTATTGATGCTCTTAAAACATTACAATTGATTTCTGAATTTTTGATCAATGAAAAGAGGCATACCTCAAAGAGAGGTGTAGGATTTCTATTTATAGAGCATAGAAACCATAGGGTTACAATCGATTCACATCTGCATTTACAAATATACCCTAAGAAGACTAGTCAACGCACCGCCACACCGACATTTTTTAGCACCGACACGCGCTCCATATGGCCGCGGAACCGCGGCCAAAAGCCCTGTTTGGCCGCGGAACCGCGGCCATATAGTGGTCTTGTTGGCTGAGTTTTCTTGGGCTTCTTCTGGTTGCAATTGGCTTCTTGTTTTTTCACTTGATTTCTCAGATTGTCTTCTAGATTTCTTCCAGATTTCCACAGTGAATAATGTCGTGGACTTTACCGTTTGCTTCGTGTCAAAGTCTTGAACCTTGCACTGCCTTTGTACTTGTGAACTTGTTCATTGACCTTCGTTTATTCTCCAAATTGTAGGCTTTGATCACGATTCTTCCATTTGTTGGTCGTAGTCTCACTTTTGTATCGTCTTTTCATCCTTTTCACTGTTTTTGTTCTGAGAACCTGTAATCAGCAACTATGTAGCAGACATGGATCAAAAGCACCTGTTTATTTGTAAAATGACTAAGAATGGGAAATATAATAATGCAAAATTATGATATGAACAAATACCCCCAAACTTATTTTTTGCTCGTCCTCGAGCAAACCTAGTTTTATTCTTGAAAAAGACCTAGCCTCACTTTCACAGGGAAACGTGATTGCACTGAGCTCGTGCAACAAGCCGTTAAACCTCTAGGTGTCCCTAGTAGGAGGAGTGTTGTCTCCTGAGGGTTTTCAGCGGATACTACCCACAAAATCCTATCAATTCGGCCTATTGACTTTTATTCTCCAATTAGGTTTTCTAACACGAAACTCTATTATCTTTTACTCAGAAATTATCAACCCGTATTTTTCAAGCTTCTTTATCACTTAACTTAAGATTGTATATGTTCTTATGAATTTACTTAGCTTTTAGCATCTTTTAAGTTTTCCTTCTAGAGGTCCATCTCAACTTAGGAATTTTTAACATCTCTACTAAAGATACAAGTCTTTTTTTCATTGCTATCTCTTATCTAAACCTTAATCACATACTCTTACGTTTGTGTATATATCATCCCTACAATTGGAAATTCAAATCAAGCTATTATACTCTTGTTCATTGTCTAAAGTATTTTTAATTGGTGAATTTTTAGATGAAATTGCTCACACATCCTTCATGCGACCGTTAATACTTCTTGAGGTATTAACGACCGATTACAAAATGTGTTTGCACATTAAGGCGTAATTCCTAGTTTTGTAACACCTAAGGCTTTAGCAGTGACACCCAAACCAGTTGGTCTAAGGCACTAGGTGATAAAACACCCTCGCTAAATATTTTTTTTTCTATTTACGCAGCCTTAAGTAATTACAAAAACCAGTGTTCATTTTTTTTATCTCTTTATTCAAACATGTATTTTTATTTTATTTTTCTTCATACTAAGGACTTTAGATAAGAGCATTTCAAGGTCTCTTCTACTATTCCAAGTTTCAAGGTTCGTGTTTGTGCAATTTGTAGGGTATATATTTTCAGAATTTAGACTTAAGCTTAGGAATTATTTTTCAAACTTATACTTTAATAAAAATATCAATACTTTTCCCTTATTTTAACTTAGCCCAAGAAGTCAACTCGAAATTTGCCTATTTCTAAATAAACTACAAAGACATATATTTTCTATCGTTAAATTTTAAGAAAGGTTATTTTTTAGGGTTTTTAATTTACTAAGTCTAAGGTTTAGTTGTTCCTACCTAATTAACCTATTTGTCAAACTCAAGTCAATTAAGGCCAAAATTGAATGTTTTAATTTTTTTATAATTTCTCAAATTTTTCAGTTTTTATTTGATTTTTATTTTTTTATTTTCAAATTTTCAAATATTTTCAATTTTTATGATTTTTATATAAGGATGCAATGCAGAATTTAAACATGCAAAAGAAAAAGAAAAAAAATATGTACAAAAATTTAAAAAAAGTATGCAATGCAAAAGATAACTATATACAATCACCAACTCCCCCAAACTTATCCAAAGCAGTGCCCGCACTGCTCGGCCCCACGCAGTGCTCTTGAGCGTGAACGTGAACGCTCCTCCCTAGCCAGCAGGGTTCGAATCTCCTGCTCTACCTCCGTCAATCGACGGTCGTGCTCCCTCGCTGTCGCCCTTAACTCCTCTATACCCGTAACAGCTCTCCTCATCAACTGTACATGTTCTAGAGGGGTCATTTCTCCTTCGCTCGCGGTCGAGCTAGAGCTAGGTGTGCGGGCGGGTACATTCCCCGCCGGTTCGGTCCTCGACCATACATCTGTCAATCGTGAATAGGACGTAGAAACGCCCTCAATAAGAGGCCGAACAGGTTTGCCTCCCTGCCGTCTCAGGACCAGTTTCCCCTGTCACGGATATTCATATCCGCGAGACATCGGAAAAAGACTGTGCGAAAGCCAAGTGCCTCGTGTTAGCCTCAGTTGATGGTGCATACCAGAGGCAGCACGAGAAGATGGACTTAGTTTCTATCCTCCTCCATAACAAAGATTTATATGGAGAGCAATCTCGTATCGCAAGATATGAGACATCGAACGAATTGCTTCCAGCGAGGTTGGCTATCGGGTCATCTGTAGGGGGCAACGTCCTTACAGAGACCAGCTATTTTGAGCTCACGGACCTGAAGACCACGTTGAAGAATGGGTCAGATACTGACTTGATTCTACAGTCTCTACCTTCTACCCTGAAGGAAACCAGGAAAGTAGAAGGAAAGGGAAGGGCAGAAGTTTCGGGAGTGGATGTAGTAAAGGTGGGATGTTCCTATTGTTACAGGAATGAACATTGGCAGAAGGATTGCAGGGCTAACAAAGCCAGTAGGCAGGATTCGAAGCATGTTGTGGCTTCGGCTTCGGGTGTGTTTGTAATAGAGAACTGTATGTCAGTTGTAATACCCGGTTCTTTTATATACACCTATATCCGTATATCTCTTTAACATATAAAATTTATTTATAATTATTTATTTATTTTCAAAATCCCATTAAACCCAGACCTTACATTTCATTCCCTCCGGCCTAAGCCGTTTTCCTTTTTGAAATTAAACCCAAAACAAACCTTGTGTATATTTTTCGTCTAAAGTCAGCCCCTGAACCTAGACCCTAGTTCCAAATATTTATCCTAAACCAAAATCCCAAGCCCATTCCTTTTAATAACTTAATTTCTTTTATTAACACCAAACCCAAATCCCTCCTTTTTAACCTTTCCATTATTTCCTCAGCCCACGAAAACTTTTAAAGGAATTTAAATTGAAAAGCCCGGCCCTATTCTTTTCCCTCATTTATTACTTGATTTTCTTCTAATAACCCCAGCCCGGCCCACATCCTTCACCATTCTCTTTATTTTTCTCTGGCTCGCTCCCTCCAGCCCGCTCACCTCAACCCGACTCGGCCCACCACTCCTTCTTCCTTCCCATTGCGCATCTCCCGCTCATTTACTGTGCCTCTGCCCACGACGCTAACGCCAGCGGCCACGTCGCCCTTGCCCACGCCCAAAACGTGCGCCGTTACCCTCGTGATCCCCTCGTTTCTCTATCTCACTCTCTTTCTGTACCTCTTTCTCTTTCTCACTTCCCCTCTCCCCTGCACCCACTAATCGTGTCCCTTGCACTCCGATTCCCTCACCCGCTCCCCTCGCCAGAGCTCCGACCTCCACCATCTCTCCTCCCTACACCGAGCACCTGCATCCTTAGCTTTCTCCATCGTCGACTCCATCACCCGCAACCGACCACCCTTGCACCCATCGCCACCGGCACCCCTCTGAACCCACCATCAACACCCTCTACAACTCCGACCACCGCGATACCACCACCGAGCTCCCTCTGTCTCTGTTCCCTTCAATCTCACCTTCACCTGCACCCCCTCACCAGAGCCTACCTCGCCAGAACACCAACCCCTGCACACCCGAGCTCAGCCACCCATACCCCGACGCCGGCGAGCCTGAACTGCCTCAGTCGGCTCCCTTCATCCCCATCATCATCATTATCCCTTCTATCACTCTCTCTCTCTTTCTCACTCCCTCTCTCTGTCACCTTCTCTCTCTCTCTCTCTCTCTCTTCCCCTACTCTCTCTCTCTCTGATCTCTCTCTGATACCTTCTCTCTCTCTTCCTCTACTCTCTCTCTAATCTCTCTCTCTCCCTAACTCTCTCTCTCTCTCTCTCTCTCTCAAAATCCCTCTCTCTTCCTCTATAGCCCATCTCTGTCGCACACGCAAACAACCACCACACCGAGCCGTCAAGCTAAGCTCGAGCCGAGGCAAATCTTTGACGTATTTGCGTCGTGATCGCGTCAGGCCATTACAATAGACCGTGTCGCTGCCGTGCATCCCCGAGACCTTTCCAGGCAAGTTCTCTACTTGCTTCATGCTAATCTATTTATGTTACAAACCCAAATCGTATATATTGCAATGTTACTGTTCGGTATAGCCTATACTATTTACCTGTTCGATGCATGATCCCAAAGAAAATACTTTTCTAATTTGACAGAACTGGATTGTTTATATTGGCCCTTGTAGTTATGAATACCTTATACAAATTTCGCTGGAAAATATGACCGTTAACGACTAAAACGACTACCCCTAAGTTTACTCGTAAAACTGGAATTTTCTTGTACCTGAAAACCGTTAAAATCGCCATAATTATATATACACTGGAATGATGCGTTCGAGGGCTTAAATCAAAGCCGACTCGACGAACTATAACCCTAGGTAAATTTCTAATTGTATCTATACTTAAAATGTGACAATATTTGGATCGGAGTGCGACTCTGGACTGCAGTCCAGAGCGACTCTGTTTACTGTGTGCTGTCCCGCAATGAGCATCACTCTGTTTTCCTAACTCGTAGGTTGCGGAACTCCACTGTTTATTATAGGTGAATCTTTTAGCTAGACAACACAAGTGGTTTCATTCTGTTTCGTTGTCGTTTGTTATTTAATCTGTAATTTAATAGATGGGGACGTATAACAGTCCCAACAGAATCAGAATTGACATATTAGTATTGAACAGTGTATAACTCCTAACGTACAGACGCGATTGAGAAACCGTCTATTGCGTTGAAAACCTAACTGAAAACTCTAGATTTCATGCAACTATGGCGTCGCTAAAATCTGATCCCAACTTGGATTAAAATGCGTTTCGAAACGGACTTCCGATTCTGAAACCGAATTTCCAGCCGTGAACGCTTAAAATGAAATGGCTATAATTAATGATCCTGGAACCTGATTGGCATGAAACAGAATTCACTGAATAGACAACTGAACCTACTATTTATTCCCCATTCATTGTTTCATTAAACTGTAAACATATGACTTATGATAAATCGTGCAAGTGGTATAATACTGTTTCATGACGTCCTAATCATACTTTACATACTGTTTACGCATCATATTATACATATGTCACTGCATTGATAACTTAGTGACAACGTGCATTACCCAGTGTTAGGTATTAGTGATGATTGTGGCAAGTACGTTAGTGTTCGTGTATAAGTGATTAAGTGAAAGTGACACGTACTTGTACACAATCAGTGAACCTTATTATTCTATTGCATTGTCGACGTCTGTGGGACGCGTGTACGTGTAACTATAAGTGGTATGGGACACTTATGGAAACTCTTGCATGGGTGTCACAGATAAGACATCAGACTCTGCCATTTATCTTAGGTATTAGTCGGGACGTGCTTGATGGAGGTTCTGCCTCTAGTTCTCGTGCAGACTTGTCACAGACCGATTAGTATTTGAGGTTATGGTTAGCGTTTGATGTAGACCACGGGGTGTGGGGTAGTTCGAGTATGAATTTAACAAAATCTCGGGAGTCCCTTGCCGGCTTATATATATGGAGATATATGGAGATTTACAGGGTACATGATTATTACCGTGAGTTACATGTTGGGCCCGTGGTCCCTTGCTCTTGGGTTCTACCCTTGGATGGAGAACACTCGCGAGTGGTTGACTCTCACACTTGGACTGACGATAGGCTTAGTGACCTGTACAGTGAGACTTAGAGACTGATAGGGATGATAGCATAGATATACATACTTACTGTGTTGACATACTTGGCATATCATTTTACTGTTTTTACTGTTCCACTGCATCGATTACTACATGTTCATACCTGTACCGTCAATGATTTACTGTTATATATATTTATTATCGCTGTTAGAGTTATCACTTGTTTATACATATTATATTGCTTTTGTGTCTCTCTGACGACCTGAGTATGCATGCTCAGTGTGAGGAGAGGATTTAGCCTGGACCGGGACTAGACGTACATCACGGACATCTTGATTAGCTATCCCGGGTTATACGTTTTGTTTCCCATCAGGTCAGTTCTTTACATTGTTCATTCAGTTACTGCATTTCTCATTACCTGCGCATTATTTACTGATTACCATATAAAGCTAGAAGCCGAAGTGTGACTACGGCAGGATATTTCCTCGACCGTAGGAGCATGGCTGGCCTTGTCTACCCCTCGTATTCCGTATTTTGGGAAGCGGGGCGTGACATGGTTTAGTTGGTATCAGAGACCAGGTTTTACTTCGATTAGGATTGCAGTTTTCCGTGTAGAGCTTGACAATCTAAGACATCCCTCAGTCTAGATTGTAAACTTGATATCCTTGATCCATATTCACATTGCGTGTTCTTCTATGCATTCGCTAGGGTTTCGGGTGACTTGGCAAGGTTACGTGGTTGTAATTGCACTACCGTACTCTATTTGAGTGACTTAGAATCCTACCGTTGATTTTCCACTTGTAATGAATTTCATCACATCTGATATTCTTGAATCTTTGTCCAGTCCATATTATATTTTGATTCTTATAGCTTGTGCCTTATATCATCCTCAAAATTATTGTTTCAGGATCATGTCTTCCAGCAACTCTTCCTTTATCTCTACTCCCCAGAATCAGACCGTTGAGATCCTGAGTGTATTGCAAGGACTGAAGGAAGCCCAGGAGCGAACGAACGACTTGTTAGCTGAAGGACTGAGAAAGCAGGTGAATCAGGCACCAGCGGGAGTCTCCAATCATAAAGGGATTCCCGTTAGACGAGGAAAAGAGAAGAAGATGAAGCGCCAATTTGTTTCCCCGCGACAGAAGCAGCAGAAGACCCCATGTTGTGGGTACTGTAAGAGGCCAGGACATCTTCAGAGGGATTGTCGCCGCACCCAAGGGAAATGTCTGATCTGCGGGTCCAGCGAACATCTTATCAACGGTTGCCCAAAAAGAAAGGAGCTGCAAGGAGGAGACTCGACCACACTCTCCACTTCTGCCAAGTGATGATTACTGCGTAGTTCAAACTTCGAGGATAAAGCGGACACAACACAGGATTCAACTCGCGTGACGAGAATGCAGCGGTCTAGCGATCAAAGAAGAACTTTCATGTTTTCTAATTTCAGTAATGATGTTGTCATCCTCTTATAAATAATTCTTTCCGTTTGAAATCTTGTATCCGTCGAAATTTTAGTTGAATGCAATAAAACTTTGAATCGTAATATATGTATCATTCTCTTGTTTCTCCCCTTATTCAAACTATTCATTACCACAGCATTTTTAATCCTGATTTTTCAGTTCCTGTCCACCGCATATCTTTCTATACTTCGCACACTTAGCTATTTTCTTGATGTATTCCATTGTCTAATCATGACTCTTTCCCTTCAGGCCATGGTCCACCCTGGAGCAGCGCCGCATTTGGATGAGGATACACAGTCATGCATTTTCTTAGACCACACGCTGATGAGTTCTGGCGATGAGATCAACGGTCCCCAGGTCATTTTCGGAAACAGCGAGTCAGAGGACGAAGGAGCAGCCGCCCCAGAGTTTGACATGATAGGCGATTCCGACGAAGAGGAAGGAGACCCTGAGGAAAACCCAATAGAAGAAGATCCCGAGGAAGATCCGATAGAAGAAAATCCAGTGGAGGAAAATCCCATGGAAGAGAATCCAGAAGAAGAGAATCACATGGAATCAGACCTCGATGAAGAAACTCCAACCGAGGAAGAAGGACCAGAAGATCAAGACCCTGCTGTGGAAGAACTCCCAATGGCGGTCCCTGCGAGGCGCTATGGAAATGGACGCCCCTACCTGAGCACGCGAGCCTACCGCAACCTGCTGAATCTCCACAACCGCGACTGACGGGATTTCTTTTAGATGTTGTCTTCCCTGGCCATATAAATCTGTGTATAGTTTAGAGCCACCTTTCATCTTTGAGAATGCTTTGTTTAAAATCTTCTGGAATGAAATAAATTGCTGAGTTTGCTAATCTTTCGATCTTCTTAGTTCACTTGCTGCTTGATTATTTCTCCTATACAATTATTTTCCTACCGAGGTCTGTTCACCCCTACTCCTTACATTGTCTTAACCCTCACTCAGATTAACTAGTACCACACCCGATCTTTTAGAGGTCCACCTTCATCCTTCGTCTGTGCCGCGTTTGAGATCCTTCTGGGAGAAGAACATTTCTTATGAAATTTCCGAGTTCGCTAACCCTTCAAATTTTTGATTCATATGATGTACCGACCGTTATCCTCCCCATATTTTTCCCTTTGTAGTCCTTTGTTGCTCACCCTTACTTCCTGTGCTGACCCGATCCAAATCTCTTCAACTTTCAGCCTAAAGCCGTCACACTCCGACCTTTGAATGATCCACACTTCCTTGTAATCATTACCCTAGCTAGCCCTATACCTCTTTGTGTTTTTCCTATTACCCTAAATATATATAGGGATATTATTATTCAAAAATTGGTTTTCATTATTTCATATTTATCGAAGAGTGCGTTTTATCGACTATTCCCGTTTTACGCATTTCAAGTACTCCACTACTAGCTTTCCCATTATTTTCAGTAGCGCAACCTTACATCGCGTATATTTTCGTTACCTGTTTCTTATTTTCATTATGTGGGTTTTCTAAGTTATTTTAAAACTATTCGATCAGTAAATTATCCTAAAATGTTTTAACCTACCGACAAATCATTCACTACTTTATTGTCGTTCTTTTATTTTTCGGGTATTGTGCCTATGTTTACTATTATAAACGATTGTGCCTTATACTTATTACTTTTGCCGTGCTACCTTTGATATACTTATACGTGCACATAGTTGAATTTCGATTTTATCGAGTACGCCTCGAATAATATTGTTCGTTATTGTTGTTATTTATATTCCCGTATATTTGTAGTTTGCTCTTATAGTTGTTCCTGCCTTATATTTATTTAGACCTAGCCTTTTGTATGTTGTTCTTATATATATAAACCTTTAAATTTCTTCATCTGCCTATTTCAAGTAAAGCATTATGTGTTAGTTGCAATATAATAGCTTTCGCTTATGTTTGTATAACTTATCTTTTATTTTAAATTTCGAGAACGAAATTTTTGTAAGGGTGGTATGATGTAATACCCGGTTCTTTTATATACACCTATATCCGTATATCTCTTTAACATATAAAATTTATTTATAATTATTTATTTATTTTCAAAATCCCATTAAACCCAGACCTTACATTTCATTCCCTCCGGCCTAAGCCGTTTTCCTTTTTGAAATTAAACCCAAAACAAACTTTGTGTATATTTTTCGTCTAAAGTCAGCCCCTGAACCCAAACCCTAGTTCCAAATATTTATCCTAAACCAAAATCCCAAGCCCATTCCTTTTAATAACTTAATTTCTTTTATTAACACCAAACCCAAATCCCTCCTTTTTATCCTTTCCATTATTTCCTCAGCCCACGAAAACTTTTAAAGGAATTTAAATTGAAAAGCCCGGCCCCATTCTTTTCCCTCATTTATTACTTGATTTTCCTCTAATAACCCCAGCCCGGCCCACATCCTTCACCATTTTCTCTTTATTTTTCTCTGGCCTGCTCCCTCCAGCCCGCTCACCTCATCCCGACCCGGCCCACTGATCGCACGCTTTTGGCGTGTCGGATGAAAGAATTAAAGTTTACCGCGATCAGGACGGTGTCGCTATGCAGCTAGCCGGTGAGCACGGGTCGGTCCACAGGGAGATGGTGTTATCTTACCTTCTTGCTTTAGACGAGTCAATAAAGAATCTTGTATGTTTGTTTGTTCTAACCTATGTGTTTATCTGCAAGTATAACGTTGTTAAGAAAATACGAAATTATAAGCTAAGAAATCCGTACTCAAAACCTTTGAGCCGAGTCTTGACCAATTGAAGCTAAGCAATCGGCAACAACGTGGATTAGGGGATTTAAGCGCGGTATTCGAGGAATCCGGCTTATTTACCCTTGTCCTTCCGTTCTTGTCTCTTGCCTTCGCCTCCGGCCAAACCGAACGCAACCGGTCGTGGTTAGGAATCACCGTTACCTTGTCAGGGTACGGTGCCTAACGGAGCGCTTGCGTATGGTTTGGGCGGAGTTCAAAAGGAAAATAACGGGAAAAGGAGATGAGAAGGAAATGTTAACTTATAAAACCGTATTAATTCTTAACAACAACAATAATTACAATATTCACAAAATAAACAAAAGAGAACAAAAAGAAAAGAACAAAGAAAAGAAAAGATACAAGTAATAAAGAGCATGAATAAAATTGCATGAAATAGAAAGACAAGTAATAAAAAGCGAGTAATAAAAAGAACAAGAAAAGAACACGGAAGTAGAACCCAAACCAAGCATGTGCTCAATAGCCAGCCCTTAAACTTGCAAGCTCAATGAAGAGGTTGCAAGATCAAGGGAAGGGTAGAGAACGCATGTGAAGTGAAGAACTAGTCCCGGGAGAAAATACGACCTTTGAGATCAATAACTAACCCTTAACCATTCAAGCTCAATGAAGAGGTTGAATGAGCAAGAGAAAGCAAAAATCTCAAAGGGGAAGAAGAAGCACAAGAGAATGATACAAAACCCTCATCTTTATTCATATCCACAAAAAGCTCTCACTACAATTCATGGAAGAGGAATGAAGAAGAAGAAGAACAACTATACAAAACACTACAAAAGAGGAACAAAAAGAATGCAAAGAATGACCCTTGGCTTTGCTCAAGTCTGCTGTATTTATAGGCAGGGAAATGAAACCCTAGAGGCAAATTCTGATACTATATGAAGTCCCCAAAATACCCACAAAAGACGACAAAGTGAGGACCCCACATGGCCGCGGATCCGCGGCCAAGACCCCCATTTGGCCGCGGATCCGCGGCCCTATGATGGATTTGGGGCATGGTGTTTCTTGTACGGCCCTGATATGCAGTCCCCTGTTGTCTGGTACACCTATTTTCTGAAAATACTTTCACATTTCTTCCAGAATTTCTGTTGAGGAAAGGTGGACTTTTGTGGATGCTTTTGTCATGATTGCCTCGAGCTCCGCGTAGATTTCTTGGAACTAGTTGTTGCCATTGAGCCTTGTGCATGAAGGTGACATTGATTTGACATTTTGTCTTCCTAAACTGGTATCTGGCAACATACGGATGACGAGCGGAGACCGTGTTTTCTCAGTGGTTGGCAGGAACCCGGATTTTGTCGTGTTTTCCATGAATTTCACCGTTTTAGAACCGAGAACCTGTATCCTGCAAATATGTAACAAACACGGATTAAAAGCACCTACCTATAAACAACCGAGCGTAAGAATGGGCGGTATGAAATGCAGTATTCTGTGATGAACAAATACCCCCAAACTTAACTTTTGCTCGTCCCGAGCAAAACCAATTATTCACAAAAATAAAATCCTAACCGCACTTTCGCAGGGAACGCGATTGCACTGAGCGCGTGCAACAAGCCGTTAAACCTCTAGGTGTCCCTAGTAGGAGGAGTGTTGTCTCCTGAGGGTTTTCAGCGGATACTACCCACAAAATCCGGTCAAGTTGGTTTTGTACAATAACTAAGATTCAAACCCTGAAGTTTTTGTTTTAGAAAATAACAATTCTATAATCCTAAGTCTAGACTATCGAACCTTTATTTTTCACACCTCGCTTCTTATTTAACTACAGATTTTATATGTCTTTACGTGCAGTGCAATTAGTGTCGTTAAGTTCCAGAAGGATCGATTAAAGTCATCATGTCGCACAATAAAGCCCAGATAACAATTTTAAAAGGATCACATAAGTTTTATAAAGAGTTAAGCATTTTTCAAGTTTCGTTTTCCAGTAAGGTTTCAACTTCAGAATTTCTATCTTCCATAACAGGAAACTAAGTCGTATTTTTCACTCCACCTTTTTATTGTTT
This sequence comes from Agapanthus africanus, assembly GCA_030015575.1. NCBI lineage: Eukaryota > Viridiplantae > Streptophyta > Magnoliopsida > Asparagales > Amaryllidaceae > Agapanthus > Agapanthus africanus. The sequence goes on from CM057344.1 coordinate 120,382,848, forward strand.
TCATTTCATACACACCTCTGTGAACGTGCAATAGTCTTTATCATAGAATAAAACCTTCATATCTCCGCTAAATTTTTTTTTATAAAAGTCTGTCTTTTATCAAGATTATTCTCACACAAAGAACCGTTAGGAATTTTAACTCGGAGAGAACACTTGCTTGACTTTGTTTTAAAACTGGACTTTCTAGGCTTCTTAGCGAGCTTTGGGCCAATGCACCCAAACCAGTTGGTTTTAGGGCATTAGGTGTAGAAACACCCCAGCGGACTTAATTACTCAAGTTACCTAGGTCCAAAAACAAAAGACAGTTTGACGTGAAAATCAGATGATTTAATACGAACGGAGATATAACCGGCAGTTCAATTTTTTTTTTTTTGGATAAAAGACGTGTTTAGTGGGTTTGGTGTGTAATCATTCCAATCAAGTTTCCGATGGGTTATTTTTCAGACTTAGCTCCAATTACGGCATCAATAACATTCCTTCATATTCGCTTTACTTCATAAACTATTCTTGACATTATTTATTTCCGAACAAACCTATTTGATCCTCAGAAAATCATTTATCTGTTTAAAAGTTTAAACATGAAAGACTTATCATCTAATTCCCAAAATTCACGACACGTGTAGTGTGATGTAAAGACGTATATCAGCTATAGTTAACTTCAAAGGAGAGTTATCTTTCAGGTTTTCAAAATCTAAACATAAGATTTAGTTATTCCTATTTTTTCAAACAAAAACCGTCGAATGTTGAATCAGAGTTCTTCCACAATCTAACTTGACAAAAAAGTTTTTATATTTTTAGAAAATTTTCAGATTTTTATGGATTTTATGGATTTAATATGCAGATGCAAAATATACATATGAATGCGAAGGAAGAAAGCTTACCGAGCACACCCCCAAACTTAAACTTGACAGTGCCCTCACTGTCAGGCTAAACCAAGAGGGTTAAAATTGCCGGCGCTTCCTAGAAACAAATTATATACAAAACAAAAAAAAAAAAAAGGAAAACCAAAAATATATACAAAAAAAATGTCCCCCCCAAACTTAAGTAAAACAGTGTTTCCACTGTTAAGCGTTGAAATTCAGGATTAGGGGGGAAAGAACAGTATCCATCTATACAAGGCCTTACACAGGCCAAAAGTTAGCACCAACCATTCAAAAATCTTATCTCTGTAGAGCGGTGGCTGGTGGAAGAAGGCGTAGAGAAAAGAGATGGAAAATACGCGAGACCGTATGCGAAGAGAAGCGGGATACGGTCTCGGTATATGAGAGGAAGAAGAATGGCGGAAGGGAAAAAGAAGTGGAATACGAACTTGAGGGTGCAAATGGAGTAAATAGATTAACACAATTTGTGATGACCGATGTGTGGAAAGCGATTGTGCTAATATATTTACCCGTCGAGAGATTGGGTCAAATCCCTCAAGGTTCGTGAGAAACCATGGGTACGCCGAACTTGGTAAACCAGACATATGAAATGTAAGTGATACGGGTTCTGGCAAGGTCGGAACGATGGAAAGGATGGAGGGAAGTGGTTGAGGAAGGGTATCGGTTAAAGTTTCGGGAGGGTGTACACAGTCAGTGGAAGGAACAGGATGAATTGGAAAATCCGACTCATCAATTAAAACTGATTCATCCTCAAGACTATCCTCAAAATTTTCCTCAAAATTAAACTCATCCATGCATATTTCATCAAAATCCAGACGCATATGAGGTTCGGGAATAACAGTTAAAGACTCGGGATGATGATTTGAACAGACAAACTCAGCCAAATCAACGGGTTCATCATCCAAAATGTTCCCTGCGTCAATATCTTTAATCAAGTGAAAATCAAAATTCTCTGACACCTCAACAAAAGCATGGATATTAATCGATTCAGGTTCTAAAGTGGAGGTGTAGAGGTCAAGAGGATTGGGTATGGTTTCACTTGGAAGAGACCCTTCACAATCAGGTAAATCAAACACTACAAAGTCGCACAACTCATTAATCATTCTATCTTCAACTGGTGAATCGTTTGGAACATTAGATAGACTTTCAACACGGGAGTTGTGGGATTCAATTTCAGACGGGTAGGTTTGATTCGGAAGGGGGTACATCTCACTCTCTCCACTCAAATTCACAGCCTGTCCTGCCGCCTCATCATACATTGAAAAAGTTGGAGCTAGTTGAAAACTAGCTGCCGGGTCACTAGGTTGCATGAGGGCGGCCATGGACGCATTCAAATCCATCATCTGTTGGCTTGACGCTACCCTAAAGTCTTCCAAGGACTGTTCTAGACTAGACATTGGTTGTGAATGGGTTTCAGTAAAAGATTCAAAGTTGTTTGGATACTGAAAACTCCCAAATGGCGGTTCTGAAGTAATGTCTAGGGAAGGTGCAAAAGTAGGGTACGATTGGTAGGAATTGAATGGCTGGACAGGAGTGGGATCAACATTTGGATAAGAAGGTGAATGGAATTGTTGATCCCAAGAATTTGAAGTGGTGAAAGGAGTGAAAGATCGACTACGAGATTGTTCAATACGTTCAGCGATGGACAAAGGTCTCGGGGTTACAACTGGATTTTCAAAAGGTGTACCAACGCAAGAAGGGGTGAATGTTTGAAACGGTTGATACGAAGTGGATTGCGGGGTCCAGTTGTTCGTCCTAGACGCGTCTATCTGATCTTTCAAAGAAATTTTGGGCATGGAGGGGTCGTTTGAAGTTCGACCAAAACAAGAACCGTATGAAGTAATGTCTGGTTGTGGGTACCAAAGTTCGGCAAGAGTTTTGCGAGGTGGAGTACCCATGATATGAAGAGAGAATGAAAGAAAGGTAGAGAAAAGGAGGGGAAAAAGAATGTGATTTTTTTTTTTAAATATATATTAACAAAAGAATGAAATATACACAAAAAGAATATGGACAAAAATAATCACGACACAAAAATACCACACACCTAATCGTTCTAGGGTTCACCTAGGTCAACTAGACCTGCTCCAGAACTTGATTGTCGAAGTAAAACTGTGTCGAGAAACAGGCTCAAGATACACTGATCACGAGGCCAGGTAAGTGCAGAGATAAGGGGAGGTTTTCCAACGCTTTCGCGAAGTTCCTTAATTAAATAACCCTTTCTCTTTTGGTGGTTGCGCCGTTAACACTTTCCTAGACACCCCGTAAACAATATACCGTTAAGCAAGGTTCTAAACACAGTTAACTTCTCCTAGTGAGCGCGAAGTCCTTAAGGCTTAAAGTCTAGTTTCTTTTAAATTTTGTGCGGGTAAACGTTATGCTCAAGTTCGTGATTTGTGGGCCACGGAAAAGGTGATGAAATCCTTTACCGTATGTTGTGGGGTTCGCTTGCCCTTAAGTCCGTATTAATGTATGCAATGCGCAATTCAAAAATTCTATAAAGAATCAAACAATCGTTTTTTAGTTTAAGCGCGGCACTGCAACAAATACGGGTTAGTCAATTTTTTTAGCGTTTGCTAGCGAACTTGCAAAGAATCCTGCAAAGAATAGTATATTGGAAGCGTCGGATTTGAGAAGAAGGTGTTAGTAAAGTACGTACCGTTAAGTTTTGGGTTAGGAAACCCCCGTTGAATCAAATCCGGTAAGCTTGAAAAGTTCGCTTGCGCGGGTCAAACTACCCGGATCTTTGGCACTGTACTTCGCAATCACCTTAACTTTGAACGTACACTTTGCTCCCCACAATTGCAGTTTGCAAATCTGCAAAAATCTGCACTCTTGCCCACAAAAATTATCAAAAAAAAGACAAAAAGAATATTTTTTTTTATATTTTTATATATATACAAAAAGAATATTAACCCGAATAACAAGAAAAGAAATACGTTACCGTCTCCCCGGCAACGGCGCCATTTGATCGCACGCTTTTGGCGTGTCGGATGAAAGAATTAAAGTTTACCGCGATCAGGACGGTGTCGCTATGCAGCTAGCCGGTGAGCACGGGTCGGTCCACAGGGAGATGGTGTTATCTTACCTTCTTGCTTTAGACGAGTCAATAAAGAATCTTGTATGTTTGTTTGTTCTAACCTATGTGTTTATCTGCAAGTATAACGTTGTTAAGAAAATACGAAATTATAAGCTAAGAAATCCGTACTCAAAACCTTTGAGCCGAGTCTTGACCAATTGAAGCTAAGCAATCGGCAACAACGTGGATTAGGGGATTTAGGCGCGGTATTCGAGGAATCCGGCTTATTTACCCTTGTCCTTCCGTTCTTGTCTCTTGCCTTCGCCTCCGGCCAAACCGAACGCAACCGGTCGTGGTTAGGAATCACCGTTACCTTGTCAGGGTACGGTGCCTAACGGAGCGCTTGCGTATGGTTTGGGCGGAGTTCAAAAGGAAAATAACGGGAAAAGGAGATGAGAAGGAAATGTTAACTTATAAAACCGTATTAATTCTTAACAACAACAATAATTACAACATTCACAAAATAAACAAAAGAGAACAAAAAGAAAAGAACAAAGAAAAGAAAAGATACAAGTAATAAAGAGCATGAATAAAATTGCATGAAATAGAAAGACAAGTAATAAAAAGCGAGTAATAAAAAGAACAAGAAAAGAACACGGAAGTAGAACCCAAACCAAGCATGTGCTCAATAGCCAACCCTTAAACTTGCAAGCTCAATGAAGAGGTTGCAAGATCAAGGGAAGGGTAGAGAACGCATGTGAAGTGAAGAACTAGTCCCGGGAGAAAATACGACCTTTGAGATCAATAACTAACCCTTAACCATTCAAGCTCAATGAAGAGGTTGAATGAGCAAGAGAAAGCAAAAATCTCAAAGGGGAAGAAGAAGCACAAGAGAATGATACAAAACCCTCATCTTTATTCATATCCACAAAAAGCTCTCACTACAATTCATGGAAGAGGAATGAAGAAGAAGAAGAACAACTATACAAAACACTACAAAAGAGGAACAAAAAGAATGCAAAGAATGACCCTTGGCTTTGCTCAAGTCTGCTATATTTATAGGCAGGGAAATGAAACCCTAGAGGCAAATTCTGATACTATATGAAGTCCCCAAAATACCCACAAAAGACGACAAAGTGAGGACCCCACATGGCCACGGATCCGCGGCCAAGACCCCCATTTGGCCGCGGATCCGCGGCCCTATGATGGATTTGGGGCATGGTGTTTCTTGTACGGCCCTGATATGCAGTCCCCTGTTGTCTGGTACACCTATTTTCTGAAAATACTTTCACATTTCTTCCAGAATTTCTGTTGAGGAAAGGTGGACTTTTGTGGATGCTTTTGTCATGATTGCCTCGAGCTCCGCGTAGATTTCTTGGAACTAGTTGTTGCCATTGAGCCTTGTGCATGAAGGTGACATTGATTTGACATTTTGTCTTCCTAAACTGGTATCTGGCAACATACGGATGACGAGCGGAGACCGTGTTTTCTCAGTGGTTGGCAGGAACCCGGATTTTGTCGTGTTTTCCATGAATTTCATCGTTTTAGAACCGAGAACCTGTATCCTGCAAATATGTAACAAACACGGATTAAAAGCACCTACCTATAAACAACCGAGCGTAAGAATGGGCGGTATGAAATGCAGTATTCTGTGATGAACACCCACCACACCTTCTTCCTTCCCGTTGCGCATCTCCCGCTCATTTACTGCGCCTCCGCCCACGACGCTAACGCCAGCGGCCACGTCGCCCGTGCCTACGCCCAAAACGTGCGCCGTTACCCTCGCGATCCCCTCGTTTCTCTGTCTCACTCTCTTTCTGTACCTCTCTCTCTTACTCACTTCCCCTCTCCCCTGCACCCACTAACCGTGTCCCTTGCACTTTGATTCCCTCACCCGCTCCCCTCGCCGGAGCTCCGACCTCCACCATCTCTCCTCCCTACACCGAGCACCTGCATCCTTAGCTTTCTCCATCGTCGACTCCATCACCCGCAACCGACCACCCTTGCACCCATCACCGCCGACACCCCTCTGAACCCACCATCAACACCCTCTACAACTTCGACCACCGTGATACCACCACCGAGCCCCCTCTGTCTCTGTTCCCTTCAATCTCACCCTCACCTGCATCCCCTCACCAGAGCCTACCTCGCCACAACCCCAACCCCTGCACACCCGAGCTCAGCCACCCATACCCCGACGCCGGCGAGCCTGAACTGCCTCAGTCGGCTCCCTTCATCCCCATCATCATCATCATCCCCTCTATCACTCTCTCTCTCTCTCTTTCTCACTCCCTCTCTCTGTCACCTTCTCTCTCTCTTCCCCTACTCTCTCTCTCTGATCTCTCTCTGATACCTTCTTTCTCTCTCTCTTCCTCTACTCTCTCTCTGATCTCCCTCTCTCTCCCTAACTCTCTATCTCTCTCTCTCTCTCTCAAAATCCCTCTCTCTTCCTCTATAGCCCATCTCCGTCGCACACGCAAACAACCACCGCACCGAGCCGTCAAGCTAAGCTCGAGCCGAGGCAAATCTTTGTCGTATTTGCGTCGTGATCGCGTCGGGCCATTACAATAGACCGCGTCACTGCCGTGCATCCCCAAGACATTTCCAGGCAAGTTCTCTACTTGCTTCATGCTAATCTATTTATGTTACAAACCCAAATCGTATATATTGCAATGTTACAGTTCGGTATAGCCTATACTATTTACCTGTTCGATGCATGATCCCAAAGAAAATACTTTTCTAATTTAATGGAACTAGATTGTTTATATTGGCCCTTGTAGTGATGAATACCTTGTACAAATTTTGCTGGAAAATATGACCGTTAACGACTAAAACGACTACCCCCAAGTTTACTCGTAAAACTGGAATTTTCTTGTACCTGAAAACCGTTAAAATCACCATAAATTATATACACACTGGAATGATGCGTTCGAGGCCTTAAATCGAAGACGACTCGACGAACTATAACCTTAGGTAAATCTCTAATTGTTTCTGTACTTAAACTGTGACAATATTTGGATCGGAGTGAGACTCTGGACTTCAGTCCAGAGCGACTCTGTTTACTGTGTGCTGTCCCGCAATGAGCACCACTCTGTTTCCTTAACTCGTAGGTTGCGGAACTCCACTGTTTATTATAGGTGAATCTGTTAGCTAGACAACACAAGTAGTTTCATTCTGTTTCGTTGTCGTTGGTTATTTAATCTGTAATTTAATAGATGGGGACGTATAACAGTCCCAACAGAATCAGAATTGACATATTAATATTGAACAGTGTATAACTCCTAACGTACAGACGCGATTGAGAAACTGTCTATTGTGTTGAAAACCTTACTGAAAACCCTAGATTTCATACAACTTTGGCGTCGCTAAAATTGTAAGTGCACGGCGGCGCCCCGGCCGTCAATCCGACGCCGGAATGCGGAAGCGGTGAATAACTTTAAATTTTGCGGACTTTGCAAACCGGCACCACCGCGCACTTTAACCGGATCGAACCATTAACTAGTCTAAGCTATCTACAAGAATGGGAATAGAGATATACCGACGATCCAAGTCCTCCGGTCTTCATCTCCACTCCGATCTCCTCGCGGGATCTCCGTCCACATCGTCGCCTCCTCGCCGGAAAGGGCACCACATCGCCTGTAGCTTTTACGGGCTCCCACCTCAATACCGAGGCAACTCGAGCATGAAGCCGGCAACTCGACATGCTCAAGATATGCTGTAGGAAGTGTAGTGTAGAGGCTACTTGTCTCTTTGGGGTTTGTTGCCTTTGGATGGAGGAATGAGGATTGAACTTTGGAGGGAAAGTGAAGCTACCAATTTTGCAAGGAAATGAGATGAAGAATGAAGCATCAAAAATGAACCTCTCATTTTTTTTTCTCTCCTCACAATGTGTGGCCGGCCATAACCTATATGGAAATGGTGGAGGGAACAAATACAAAACCTTAAGGGAGGTGAGGGTAGGAGAAGTCAAGTGGTGACCACACCAAGAGACAAGAAAGCATACACCATGCTTCAACTCACATCAAACCCATGCCCACTCAAATCACAAGTCAAAGCAAGTCATGGTGCAAAGAAAAGAAAGCTATCATAATCAATATATATGCAATAAAACCCTCCACAAAGTGTTATTTGCGAACTTGCAAATAACCCCCTCCATCGGAAAAGTCCGGCCGGGAAAGAACAAAGGAAAACCGGCCGGAACGGAAAGCAAACTGGCAACTCCAGAAAACTGGTCCCGTAATAAATTACAGGAAAACCCCGATACTGTGCATACACACCCGCATCTGTATTCCGTCCGGATACAAATGCAATGAGACAAAATCTACACTGTACTAAACTAAGACCAGCTTAAGCCAAAGCCGGCTAGTTAAATCCGTTCGATCCTGATCCGTGCAATACCGCACGTATCAGATCAAACCCTGCCATATAACTATACGGCCACTAGTACAAAACTGTCCGATCCTGATCCGTGCAATACCGCACGTATCTGATCGGACCTTGCCATATCTCCATACGGCCTCTACAGCGTTTCGCCCGAAAGCTGAGTAACTGAAAGTGTGGTGGACTCTAAAGACTCGTCAATACTATGGCTGTGGATTTAACCACTAGCCCGTCAGAGGTATAAGCCAATACGTAACGGGCCACCAGCTATTGACCAAATGGGACGTCGATGAGGAAGCTCACCCCGACACCCAACTGAGCCTGTCAGTGACAATATCCGTGCAGTCCGGTCCGTTCGTCTATGAGTATCGCATGGCGGGCCTAGGGGGTTGGTAAAAGTCAGACCCCCAAAAGCGGTACAAGTCATGTCGGAGTGTAGCCCAGAACACCCTGAGATACTACTGGAATACCTACCAGTAAATCTCCTTGCCTTGGCCAAGGACTTTGTGTAATGGCTCTCCTAGACACAGCACGACCTCACCCCCAATACCGGGAGAGACGAACCCCTGAAGATACGCTCACTGCCTCCATGTGGCTCGGGACTGTACCCAACTAAAACCTGTTTGCACGACTCCTTTGAGCCGTGGTAGGGTAGTAATCAAAGTACAGTGGGAACTCACACGAGACAAATGACGATCCCCAGGTCGATGAACTAACCTGCACACATGTCACCAGGGAACTGCCATCTGACGTCTGGTATATGACCAACTAGCATGTTCCCGGCGAGTCCTGTCCGGTGTACTCATAACCCAATGAGCACCTGTATACATCTTAGGTGATCCAACTGACACCAGTGGCTTGTGAGACCAGCCACCGCCCCTCGTCGGGGTCTCGACTGTATACACTAGTCTACTAATGGAGTATCGATGCCCGGTCTCGAAACTCCCACGACTAGGGACCTTTTAAGGATATGCTTGTAGACCCCCAGCTCCCACTTATATGATCGCCCTCATACTGCTGGTGGTCAAGCAAGAATCCTAGGGGCTCTATCAACGTGTAATAGCGACGTGTCATGTCACCTAAAGCAGTACACGATGATAAAGGTAAACCAGATAGCATACTATCATCTCGAGTAAGACTGTCCTACCGGGATAGGTCCTCCCTCAATCATTACAATCACGTACCTGTGACCTAATAATTGACTCTGAGGGCACTATCTCCAACAATCTCCCACTTGCACTCAAGGCTAATTATTGCGATGTCGCATACTCACAGCCCGTGTGATACCGAACATCCAACTCCTCTACTAGTCAGTCTCACAAAGCTCGTTTGCGGAACTATTGCGTTCGAGGAATAGCCTCAGTGAGCGGATCCGCTTAGTTGTTTCTTTCTATGTCTCTCTATATCTCAAGTTCGCGGAGAAAGCCATCTCCCGAAATGAGCAAAATCAGTCTTAGAATATGTCTGGATGTCTGATGGGACCTAGCTCCAAATCCAAACTTCTTAGACTGTATTGACAACTGAACTTAATCAGTGTCCTGCGCGCCATGCCTCCCTCAGTATTGCCTTGGACCACCTGTCCAAAATACTGCCCCTCATCAGAAGGAAAACTATAACTCTGACAACCTCCTTGTCGTCCATGTCACCTTGGAAGCCTGGAATGATAACTGTCTCCTGAATGAGGCTGTCGTTATCATCTCCCTAGAACATCCACTTATGTTCTAAAACTGCTTCCGACTGTTTCTCCAGGATTGGATTAATGTCAACTTATTACATCTAGTGCAAGAACAACATCTGGTGTGGTACTTGACATCTCACGATTGACTCAATTGCCTGAGCAAGTGATCTGCCAATCATGCCCGTCCCTCTCCCCTTTAGTCTGTAAGACACCTTTGGAGAGGGTGACTCCATTACCTGCAGGTACACTACCGTGCCAGGAGTCGACCATCCTAAATACTCTTAGAATGCTGTCAAGTACCCTGATTGGGAAACCATCCAAATCTAGATCTAAAACCATAGATCCAGTAACCAGTATGTCTGATATAAAATCCATGTCCTTTGTGGAGAAACCACTGTGTGACGACCAAAGTATAACCGATTGTAGTATAGGAGTTTCTTTTCCTATTCTGTGTATGTCATCCAGATACCAGGACATCACACCCTACTACCTTCTCAACAGATCCATCCCCTATTCTGATGAAGTCAAACTCATGACTGTCACGTCAGAAATAGATGATCTATCTCCGCTACATCTGCTTTAGTCTATAAATAGACATAAGCTACCTGTCCACCAATGCTTCCGCTGCTCCCACTGACTACGACAACCCTCTGGCAGAGTCATATAGACGTACACTTCTAAAACTAGTTTAGAACGACGCTATACTCATCCTCCCGCCGGGTCTCGCAGCCTGGAACAACAGCAATGGTAATTGTGGGTAAACAAGAACTTCCCTGTCACCGTCCTTGAGGCTACCGTAGTACCTCTCGGGTGCCTGAAGTTACCCACCGTATCTGCGGAGTGGCCAATGGAATGTCAATCCAGATTGAATCTTTAGGTTCCTTATCAAATCTTCAGTAATCGTTTGTGGTTCTGGAATTACTTCCAGTTCTACCATACTCCCACTATTGTTTTCTTGAAAAAATCCATTTTTAATAAAACCGTGGCGAGTCTAGAACAATATCGCTATTGTTCATCCAGATGGTAGAAAGTCAACCCTCGTCATAGCCTGGGTCAACCCACAAACAGCCATTACAGAAACGTGCCTAGAGTTGTCCAATATCTGGTTTTAAGCATAAACCGGACAACTCCCCGTACCTTAACATCGTTAAGATATGAACTGTTCTATATCCAATATAGAATCAGAGGCACTGATTTATTTGAACCAGATTCACATCATGCAGCTGTCTCCAGTGCATGTCAACTAAATGGAAAGAGGCCGATCAGCGTTACTCAACTTAGGAACACTTCCAATTATGAGTAACCTGAAAGAGAAGCAAGATCTCTTTATCATTACTATCAACTGAATACCATACACAAGTATCTACATCTTCGATCTCTTTGAAGAATCCCGATACTTGCTATACCTGGTTCTCTACTCTATTCAAATACCTATAACTTCTCCAAATTCGGACCCTGTGTTTCCACGAAACACCTGTCTAAAAATTAGAGAAGTCATAAGTAAACTGAATGTAGTACGAGGACCAACCCCTCTGTCCTGATGGACCCTGGACAACATACAATACTCTGTATAAGTCCCTTGAGTCTGATAACTCATTTCACTGTGTGTCGTAGGTTGAAAACTGTACTTATGGTTAAGAAGAATTACACCGCTGTTTAATGCTCCTTACCTAACCATCCACTGATATAGGTAAATGTCGTAGACATAATTTCAGAAAGGTATATCTCACTCTATGAAAATAGACGTACAGATATATCAATTTGAAATTGGTGCATAACTGCGGATATTCAAAACCAAATATTTGCCGACTGGCAAACAACCCAGGTGACTTCCTCAAACATCACTGATTCCAACGAATCCCGATATAATGAGGATAATCACCCAATTCCCAATAACTTACTCCCACTCATCATCTGTAAAACTATACAGATGTGAGAATCAAACTTGGTAAATACATACCCTGGAGCAAGTGTCCAATCGGGAAATCAGTTTTCTTTTAACAGTACACAGTTGAACCTGAAACATTGAAATGTTTCGATGGGGTATCCTGGTATTCCTAGTAATGCCTCTTCCAGATTCACGACTGTAACCGTATAGTTCTTTGCCACCTCTCCAAATCCCTTCATATGTCTTTAGTCTTTACCTTCTGTACACCCCTTTAGGCCAAATGGTTTTCTTCCTTCCCTACCGTTCGGCACCAGCCTATGGTTTGGAAGAAGACTATCCAATAAGCATAATGGGTGTACTGTCCCAATCCTAGGAACACTCGCAATGAGAGAGGGTGAAGATAAAAGACAACCGAATAAACCTTATTCCTATTTCTCCTGAACCAGAATCCATCCCCGAACTGGAACAAGTTCCATTCGAGTTCGTATATAACCATACGATGGAGTATCCAAATAAACTGTGGATCTTCGTAGTGATACGGAGTGTCCTGGAGAAATACAAAGGTGATGTGGGAGTGGTAACGAAATATTTGGTTTGGTCGTGAATATCTGTTGCAATTTACTTTGCCCTCTTACTGATCCCTTGCTTTGTCTGAACTTAATACCTTCTGCACACCATCGTTATGCTAATTGGTTTTCTTCATTCCCTACCGGTCGGCACCAGCCTAAGGTTTGGAAGAAGACAATCCAATTTGCGTAATAGGTGTACTACCCCTAAACCAAGGAGTACTCGTAACCTGAGAGAGGGTAAAAGGAAAAGACAACTGAATAATCCTATCCGTTTTCTCCAGAACCTGAAACCATCCTCGAATAAATTCCTTCGAGTTCGTATCTAACCATACGATGGTTTTGTCCAATGGAAGTGGACGTTCGTAGTAATACGGGGTGTCCTGGAGAAAAGGGTAAAAGTAGGAGTGGCAATGAGGTTCGCAACTCTGACAATCCAAAAGCCGGTGTTAAAAAGGTTCGGTCAACTTGGTCACTGAGTCATAGTCTTAGGGTCGGGTCAATGGTCGCTTGCAAAGAGAGAGAGAGAAGAAACACTCAGCGTGCACTCTAACCTAGATCAGAATGGTCACCAAATTATCTAATCTGGAATCCTCCCACTGTACCTCAAATTCTCCTCCAAACCTAAAAGAAGAATTAGTCGGGGTCCCCCGAGGAGTAAACTAACTCATCAGTGGGAATCGGGATCCAACTCTCATCGCATGACAACGTGACGGAATCCGCTCACGGTATCACACTCCAGAAGGTATGCGCATATCTGGCAAGTTTCAGTACTTTTGAAACTCCCGATGTAATTTCTGCCCCATGCTCTTATGACCTTGACTTTGGCCAACATATCATAAGTCACATGTCAAGTTCTACCCGTCATTCTCCAGGTTAATTTGAATCCACCCGTACATACCCTTGACTTTGGCCAAAATGGCAGCACGACTGTCCCAAACCAACGCATCTATCTATGCTGCATATGAATACCCCAATAGCTACCAATCACTGTGCCTTGACTTTGGCCAACATACACAGCTTGAATACTATTGACCACCCATATGAAACGACGGAGGGCTACGAATGGTTTCTGGCGAAAACCTTTAACGTAAAGAACTTGATATCGTTGAAGGAACGGATAGCTTTTTAGAAAATATAGTGACGAAAACCTTTGCTAAAGAGGTCACTCCCGGTGAAGGGATCTCGGCTCTTTCCCCGTAGAATGGGGTGCAGGATATTCCAACTGAATACCACGGTGCAAAGCAAAAGTAATCGGCTATAGTGAAGTTAATGCCCTGACGCAAACTTCTGTCCAAGGGGTCACTCCCGGTGAAGGGATCTCGGCCCTTGCCTCGTCGACTGAGGAGCAGGATATTCTAAATGAATACCACGATGCAAAACAAAAGAGAACGTCCTTGCAATAACAGCTTTTAGAAAAGTGTTCCAACAACATCATATAAGGTTTGTTTTTAACTTTGCATTGATCCGAATCAATGCAGTCCCATCAATTGATCACACCAAAAAGAACGAAAATATACTGATGTACGTATATGCCATCCGCATTCGCCACTGGGTCCCGTCATTACCCGTTAGGTTAGCTAACTAACGACAGAGCGGGGACTGGACTAGCGCGGATGTAAAACATATACAACATCTACTAATATATATACCAATATATTATATTCGCTCAAGGCGTGAATGAAATGCAACATCACAGATAATGAACAGCATCACAGAAACAATACAGATATCTGGGATCCCCGGGTTTCACAGAGCCGCTGAAACCCGACGTTCCCCTGGTCGTGTGGATAGCCTGTGCAATGAAATCCTAGACCCCTACGGGCGCGGCAAGTCACCCGCCAAAACCTGAAGCGAGGCAGCCCCCTTCAGCGCCGTGAATGGACCACCCAGCACTTCACGGAATCCGGCAACTTGGGCACCCCTCCTGGGTCAACCTGTACCCCCTACGAGTGCGGCGAATAGCCCGCCAATCCTAGAGTGAAGCCCCCTCCGTCCCAATGCCATGAGATGCGGGCTTGTTGCCCTCCAGAACCCGGCTATCCGTGCACCCCTCCGCGGGGCAATCCTAGTACAGAAAGTAAAATATACATACACCGGGTACATCGACCGCAACCAGGTCGTGCCCCAAAAGAATAATACAAACTGGCAGTGACGGCAGTCCACATGTCGGACGCTCGCCCCGCAATATCAAATGTACATAATACAAACAAAACTGTACTAGCATTGCATCCAGGCTATCCCCCACGACCGATCCGCAACATCACAGCAAATACATAGAACATCAACGTGAAAGTCACGTTCGCAAATCCGTCTAACCGGGCTATAGCAGTTAGACCGGATTTACCGATCGAGTGACATTCACGGTCGCAGATATAATGTAAATACTGTGAAAAATGTGTTTAAAATATCCGACCGATCAAATTATATCAAGTGGGCCCCAAAACAATACTGTAGCAGTTATAGAAAATATGAGCCCAATTTAAATATTCCAGAAACCCAAATTTATCCCCAGAAGCCCACTGAAAAAATCCGGCCCATTGATCTTTTTAGACTGCGGCGGAAGGGCGGCCAAAAGTGGGTTTTGGCCGCGCTTCCGCGCTCTGATCAGGAGATCAATGCCTCGAATTTGAATAGTAGGCTTACAATTTCTAGTACATCAATATTTTACAACCTGAAAAATTTTTGGAGACTGAAAAATTTCAACAGAAACTGTCGTGGGTGTATTTGGGTTTTCGGACATTTCGATCGATCGGAACTGAAAAACACATTACACAAAGCTAGACTAAGTTAATGGGGAGGCTCTGATACCACTGTAAGTGCACGGCGGCGCCCCGGCCGTCAATCCGACGCCGGAATGCGGAAGCGGTGAATAACTTTAAATTTTGCGGACTTTGCAAACCGGCACCACCGCGCACTTTAACCGGATCGAACCATTAACTAGTCTAAGCTATCTACAAGAATGGGAATAGAGATATACCGACGATCCAAGTCCTCCGGTCTTCATCTCCACTCCGATCTCCTCGCGAGATCTCCGTCCACATCGTCGCCTCCTCGCCGGAAAGGGCACCACATCGCCTGTAGCTTTTACGGGCTCCCACCTCAATATCGAGGCAACTCGAGCATGAAGCCGGCAACTCGACATGCTCAAGATATGCTGTAGGAAGTGTAGTGTAGAGGCTACTTGTCTCTTTGGGGTTTGTTGCCTTTGGATGGAGGAATGAGGATTGAACTTTGGAGGGAAAGTGAAGCTACCAATTTTGCAAGGAAATGAGATGAAGAATGAAGCATCAAAAATGAACCTCTCATTTTTTTTTCTCTCCTCACAATGTGTGGCCGGCCATAACCTATATGGAAATGGTGGAGGGAACAAATACAAAACCTTAAGGGAGGTGAGGGTAGGAGAAGTCAAGTGGTGACCACACCAAGAGACAAGAAAGCATACACCATGCTTCAACTCACATCAAACCCATGCCCACTCAAATCACAAGTCAAAGCAAGTCATGGTGCAAAGAAAAGAAAGCTATCATAATCAATATATATGCAATAAAACCCTCCACAAAGTGTTATTTGCGAACTTGCAAATAACCCCCTCCATCGGAAAAGTCCGGCCGGGAAAGAACAAAGGAAAACCGGCCGGAACGGAAAGCAAACTGGCAACTCCAGAAAACTGGTCCCGTAATAAATTACAGGAAAACCCCGATACTGTGCATACACACCCGCATCTGTATTCCGTCCGGATACAAATGCAATGAGACAAAATCTACACTGTACTAAACTAAGACCAGCTTAAGCCAAAGCCGGCTAGTTAAATCCGTTCGATCCTGATCCGTGCAATACCGCACGTATCAGATCAAACCCTGCCATATAACTATACGGCCACTAGTACAAAACTGTCCGATCCTGATCCGTGCAATACCGCACGTATCTGATCGGACCTTGCCATATCTCCATACGGCCTCTACAGCGTTTCGCCCGAAAGCTGAGTAACTGAAAGTGTGGTGGACTCTAAAGACTCGTCAATACTATGGCTGTGGATTTAACCACTAGCCCGTCAGAGGTATAAGCCAATACGTAACGGGCCACCAGCTATTGACCAAATGGGACGTCGATGAGGAAGCTCACCCCGACACCCAACTGAGCCTGTCAGTGACAATATCCGTGCAGTCCGGTCCGTTCGTCTATGAGTATCGCATGGCGGGCCTAGGGGGTTGGTAAAAGTCAGACCCCCAAAAGCGGTACAAGTCGTGTCGGAGTGTAGCCCAGAACACCCTGAGATACTACTGGAATACCTACCAGTAAATCTCCTTGCCTTGGCCAAGGACTTTGTGTAATGGCTCTCCTAGACACAGCACGACCTCACCCCCAATACCGGGAGAGACGAACCCCTGAAGATACGCTCACTGCCTCCATGTGGCTCGGGACTGTACCCAACTAAAACCTGTTTGCACGACTCCTTTGAGCCGTGGTAGGGTAGTAATCAAAGTACAGTGGGAACTCACACGAGACAAATGACGATCCCCAGGTCGATGAACTAACCTGCACACATGTCACCAGGGAACTGCCATCTGACGTCTGGTATATGACCAACTAGCATGTTCCCGGCGAGTCCTGTCCGGTGTACTCATAACCCAATGAGCACCTGTATACATCTTAGGTGATCCAACTGACACCAGTGGCTTGTGAGACCAGCCACCGCCCCTCGTCGGGGTCTCGACTGTATACACTAGTCTACTAATGGAGTATCGATGCCCGGTCTCGAAACTCCCACGACTAGGGACCTTTTAAGGATATGCTTGTAGACCCCCAGCTCCCACTTATATGATCGCCCTCATACTGCTGGTGGTCAAGCAAGAATCCTAGGGGCTCTATCAACGTGTAATAGCGACGTGTCATGTCACCTAAAGCAGTACACGATGATAAAGGTAAACCAGATAGCATACTATCATCTCGAGTAAGACTGTCCTACCGGGATAGGTCCTCCCTCAATCATTACAATCACGTACCTGTGACCTAATAATTGACTCTGAGGGCACTATCTCCAACAAAAATCTGATCCCAACTACGATTAAAATGCATTGCGAAACAGACTTCCGATTCTGAAACCGGATTTCCAGCCGTGAAAGCTTAAAATGAAATGGCTATAATTAATGATCCTGGAACCTGATTGGCATGAAACAGAATTCACTGAATAGACAACTGAACCTACTATTTATTCCCCATTCATTGTTTCATTAAACTATAAACATATGACTTATGATAAATCGTGCAAGTGGTAGAATACTGTTTCATGACGTCCTAATCATACTTTACATACTGTTTACGCATCATATTATACATATGTCACTGCATTGATAATTTAGTGACAACGTGCATTACCCAGTGTTAGGTATTAGTGATGATTGTGGCAAGTACGTTAGTGTTCGTGTATAAGTGATTAAGTGAAAGTGACACGTACTTGTACACAATCAGTGAACCTTATTATTCTATTGCACTATCGACGTCTGTGGGACGCGTGTACGTGTAACTATAAGTGGTATGGGACACTTATGGAAACTCTTGCATGGGTGTCACAGATAAGACATCAGACTCTGCCATTTATCTTAGGTATTAGTCGGGACGTGCTTGATGGAGGTTCTGCCTCCAGTTCTCACGCATACTTGTCACAGACCGATTAGTATTTGAGGTTATGGTTAGCGTTTGATGTAGACCACGGGGTGTGGGATAGTTCGAGTGTGAATTCAACAGAATCTCGGGAGTCCCTTGCCGGCTTATATATATGGAGATATATGGAGATTTACAGGGTACATGATTATTACCGTGAGTTACATGTTGGGCCCGTGGTCCCTTGCCCTTGGGTTCTACCCTTGGGTGGAGGACACTCGCGAGTGGTTGACTCTCACAGTTGGACTGACGATAGGCTTAGTGACCTGTACAGTGAGATTTAGAGACTGATAGGGATGATAGAATAGATATACATACTTACTGTGTTAACATACTTGGCATATCATTTTACTGTTTTTACTGCACTGAGCGAAACGTGTAGAGGCCGTATGGTTTTACGGCAGGGCTACGATCACTTACGTGCACTTGTGTGCATATGCTGTTCGGGCAGGAAATACTGGTGGGCTTTGGTTTAAGCCGGATCCTAGTATTGCACGGATGGATTTGTTTTGTCTTCTGTGTATTCGCATTCTACGGAATGCGGATGCGGGTGTATATGCACAGTTTTGAGGAGAGAAGAAGAAGATGGTGCCTCATTAAGCTTTTGACAGTTGATTTGGTCAAAACCATTTTGATGCGGACTCATTAGGGTTTTGGCAGTTGGTTCGGTCAAAACCATTATGAGCCGGGGGCATTATTTACTAATCTTTTTAGTGATAATTGTGTGATGGCTAATTTCTTTGACCATTTGACCATACTTGATTTTGTTGACCGTTTGACCAAAGTTGACTTGGACCTTCATGAGAGGTCTAGAGTTTTCTTTGGATTTCTTTTTATTTTTACATTATGAAAATGGTCAATTCAAATTGTAGCCATCAACTTTATCATGAAAGGATTGGTAATGATGATGTTTATGTATTATTGCAACCATGGTTCATTTTTCTTTAGTGAACATTTTTCATTTTTCATTTCTCATTCTCTCTCTTGTGAGAAGAAAAGAAAAAGCTCCATGGTTGTTCATTCTTCCTCCTCCTCTTGATTCTTCCTTTGATCTCATGTGTTGAGAGAAAAAGGATCCAAATAGAAAAACACATCCATCTACTACTTCTACACAACCTAGGACATCAAGTCTAGCGATCTTGTTGCCCTAGTTGCCTCGGCTCGAGGTGGAGCTCGGAGTATATCTCTCGGGTGGATCGTCTTCGACTCAAGAAGGCCGCGGAGCTGATCAAGATCCGGATCGACCCTCGGAGCATGGATGGACGAGCCGGACAGCGGAATGAAGATCCGAAAGACCGGTATCGTGAGGTATAATCTCTATGGCATAGTAGATAGCACCTCTAGTAGTTTGCTAGTTTGTAGTTTAGCAAAGATCCTCACTTTTTAGTCCATGTTGTTTTGCGCCAAAAATCGTTTTTCACCGTTTCCGCCTCCCCGTAAGAACCGGGGTGAGCAACGTGGACTTACAGTGGTATCAGAGCCTAGCTAAACACAAACTAGCTAATTAGCAAAGTATTTAGAATTTCGATCGGAAAAAATTCGCAAAACAAGTCCGGAAAATTCAACTTTCTGCCAATTTTCAGATCTGCTCAAAAAGTAATTTAACATACATGAAAAATCGGCTCAGGGTTTTCTAAAGGCACCCACCAAAAACGATCCAGTGAGTCGGTCAAAGCGCCGTAGATCCACGGCAAGAACATGCTTCTTGCCGCGGATCCGCGGCCGAGTTGACTCGGTCGTGGACCATTTTTGCTGCAGTGTATTTAGTTGGAGATTTTGGGATTTTTAGTATAGTTTGTTTCTGCCCAGATTTTCCAGAGAACAAATTTGTTTTTGGGGTGGTTACAAATCCGTATTTTGATCGAAATTCCGTAGACTTTGGCTAATGGATATTATCTGTGATGTGATATATGTATTGAACGTCTGCTAATCGCTATACGTCGATTAGTGGGGGTTATACATATCTGTGATCTGTAATGTTGATGGTTTGTGTATATGAACTCGTTGGATTGTCGCGGATGAATAGCCGGGTGGATGTGAGATGAGAGTTTCTTTTTCTTTCATTCATGTAAAATTTGTAAATTGATGTAATATTATTTGTATGGCCGCACATCCGGGATGAGGTTGTAGCAGCCATTGTATAATTTCTTTTTACTATTTTTACTCCTAGGATAGACCCAAGGTGGGGTGCACAAACTACCGGGTATCTCGAAGTGCCGAGTGGCCTACTCACGTCGTTGAGGGAGGTTGCTTCACTTCGGGTACTTGGCGGGTAGTTTGCCGCACCCGTAGGGGTCTAGAGTGGGGTATTGGCTATTCATCGTGACCGTGTAATCCGCTCTTCATTACAGGCTCGTACGGAATGCGGATTCCTAGTATATCCAATGTGTTCATCTGTGATCTGGAATGGCTATCATTGCATGTGACGAATGTATTTATCTATATATGTTATCTATTTAGGCGTTGCTTATGTTTTGCATCCGCACTAGTCCAGCCCCCGCTCTGTCGTTAGTTAAGTAACCTAACGGGTGATGACGGGACCCCGTGGCGAATGCGGATGGCATAAGCGTACGCCATATTTTCGTTGTTTTCTGCAATGGTAGGATTAAATGATGGGACGCATTAAAATTAATGCAAGAAAATAAACCAAGTAAAAGTCGTTGGAACACTTTTAAAACCACTCGGTTCTTTTCAAAAACCAACTTTTAAACGCGGAGCTTGAACCACTCCTTTTAAAAGCTATCTCGTTCCATCGATTATATCAAGTTCACTACGTTCACGGTTTCGCCAAAACCATTCGTAGCCCTCCGTCATTTCCTATGAATATTCAATAGTATTCAAGCTATGTTTGTTGACCTTCATCAAGGCATAGTGATTGATAGCTGTTGGGTGTTCATATGTAGCATAGATAGATGCGTTGGTTTGGGACAGTCGTATTACCTTGTTGATCTTCGTCAAGGGTATGTACGGATGGGTTCAAATTAACCGGGACAATGACGGGTAGAACTTGACATGTGGCTTATGATTTGTTGACCTTCGTCAAGGTCATAAGAGCATGGGAAAAATCCACATCGGGAGTTTCTAAAGAAACTGAAACTTGCTAGTGTTGCATACCATTTGGAGTGTGATGATTCTGGTAGGATTCCTTCAGTTTTGTCACGCGATGATATTTGGATCCCCATCCTACTGTGAGTATATGCTACTCCTCGGGAACTTTCTCACTTAACGATCAATGCTATAAACTAAGTAGGTGTCTAGAAAGGGGTTAGTGGGGCTACGCCCACAGGGAAAAGAGGTTACTTAATTAAGGAACTTCGCGAAAGCGTTGGAAAACCTCCCTCGAAGTACCGACACTGGCCTAGCTGAACGGTTAAGCAAGTATTGTACGGTGAGATTGATCCCGACTAATTCTTCCTTTATTGTTTGAAGAGGGATTCGAGAGACAGTGGGAGCCATCCTGTTTAGATAAACTAAAAACCAATCTAAACTTACAAGAGCATCATGCTAAAGTGTTTTCTTCTCTCTCTCTTAATTGCAGCGACCCAGTGACCGCACCTAGGTTATATCTAGATAATAAATTGACTGAATCTGACTGTTATGACTGGCAAAGGTCTGTCTAGATGTCCATTGCCCATGACAAGCTGGGACACCTCTTAACTGATCCAACCCCTGCCGTCTCAGGACCAGTTTCCCCTGTCACGGATATTCATATCCGCGAGACATCGGAAAAAGACTGTGCGAAAGCCAAATGCCTCGTGTTAGCCTCAGTTGATGGTGCATACCAGAGGCAGCACGAGAAGATGGACTTAGTTTCTATTTTCCTCCATAACAAAGATTTATATGGAGAGCAATCTCGTATCGCAAGATATGAGACCTCGAACGAATTGCTTCCAGCGAGATTGGCTATCGGGTCATCTGTAGGGGGCAACGTCCTTACAGAGACCAACTATTTTGAGCTCACGGACCTGAAGACCACGTTGAAGAATGGATCAGATAATGACTTGATTCTACAGTCTCTACCTTCTACCCTGAAGGAAACCAGGAAAATAGAAGGAAAGGGAAGGGCAGAAGTTTCGGGAGTGGATGTAGTAAAGGTGGGATGTTCCTATTGTTACAGGAATGAACATTGGCAGAAGGCTTGCAGGGCTAGCAAAGCCAGTAGGCAGGATTCGAAGCATGTTATGGCTTCGGCTTCGGGTGTGTTTGTAATAGAGAACTGTATGTCAGTTAACCCTACTTCCTGGGTATTGGATACTGGATCAGCATCTCACATCTGTAATTCGTTACAGGCTCTGAGAAACCGTAGGGTTATCAAGATAGGTGATATGACTCTCAGGGTTGCTAACGGAATGAGCATGTACGCTGAATCCGTAGGGGAGTATCATCTTGGACTGACAACTGGGCAGATATTGATTCTGCGTGACTATTTTTATGTACCAGGTGCGACTTGTAATATCATATATGTATCCTTATTTTCTAAGGAAGGATATGATTTTACTTTTGTAAGCGATGTAGTCAACATCCACCTAAATCAAGTTCTGATTGGGTCAGGTACATTACAAAACGGGATATACGTATTGAATCAAGCTCAAATCTTCAGTGTCCAGAACACACTTAAAAGAAAGTCTCCGGAAACAAATCAGGCTTTCTTATGGCATTGTAGACTGGGTCACATTAATGAGACACGGTTAACAAAGTTACATAAAGAGGGATACTTGAATCCGTTCGAGTATCAGTCTTATGCCACTTGTGAATCTTGTCTCATAGGAAAGATGACAAAGACTCCGTTCACTGGACACGGAGAAAGAGCAAGCGAGCTCTTGGGACTCATACATAGTGATGTGTGTGGTCCAATATCTACACATGCGCGAAGTGGTTATTCATACTTCATTACTTTCACAGATCATTTCTCTAGGTATGGACATGTCTTCCTAATGACGTATAAATCCGAGGCCTTTGAGAAATTTCGGGAATACAAGAATGAAGTTGAAAAACAAACAGGCAAAAGTATAAAAACACTGAGATCTGATCGAGGTGGTGAATACTTGAGTGCCGAGTTTCTGGACTACTTAAAAGAGAATGGAATTCTCTCTCATCTTACTCCTCCATACACACCACAATACAACGGTGTATCGGAAAGGAGGAATCGAACCCTATTGGATATGGTTCGTTCCATGATGAGTAAGGCTGAGTTGCCGCGATCTTTCTGGGGTTATGTACTAGAAACAGCTACATATCTCTTGAACAAGGCTCCAACAAAGACTGTCCCTACCACCCCATATCAAATGTGGAGTGGGAAGAAACCCTGTCTTAAGTATCTTAAGATATGGGGATGTCCAGCTTTTGTAAAAAAGCAGCATGCGGACAAGCTCGAGGCACGCTCAGTACTGTGTAAGTTTGTGGGATACCCAAAGAATTCCAGGGGGTATTTTTTCTATTCCGCAGAGGAAAAAAAGGTTTTTGTTTCTCAGCATGCCCACTTCTTGGAAACTGAATTTTTAGAAAATCGGATAAGTGGGAGCGCAATAGAACTGGAAGAAATTCCAGAACCACAAGCTATTACTGAAAGCTTGGAAGAACCAGAAGGTTCAGGAGAACCGACATCCCAGCGCCACTCCACAGGAGTAGTAGGTAGTCTCATCCGCCCGAGAGATACTACGGTTTTCTCATAGACGGGGATAAAGAGGATTGCACCATTGACTATGGTGAGCCTACTAGCGTCCAGCAAGCCATTCAGAGCGTTGACTCGGTAAAATGGCTGGATGCAATACGGACCGAAATGGAGTCCATGTACACCATCAAAGTTTGTGTAACGTTTTGGAAATCGTTTTGTGAATTTTCTCGTTTTAGGGCAAAATTGTCGGTTTTTCCCGTTTTAACCCGATTTCGATCAAACGTCCGTATAACCTTGCCGGCACTTTTTTTAGCTAAAATAAAGCTTGTGCACGAACTTTAGGGGTATTTGGGAGGTTTTGTTTCAGATAGAATTTTCCCCAAATAAAATATTATTTTAAGCGGTATTTAGTACACGTAAATCGGAAAATTTCTTTTCTTAAGAATAAATTTATTTTTTTGTCACTAGAATATTTTGGAAACTTCTTTTTAAATATCTAGATATTTTTTTGAGTGCAAAAGGTTTTATATTAAAAAGAAAAGAAAATGTGTAAAGGTGGCAAAGTGCATTTATTAGCATTTATTACTCTTTTTCCTAGCAATTTCTTCACAAAAAATTCACAAAAATACCCCCCTCACCACCTTGGCCGGCCCTTCCCTTCCCCTTGCTGCCCTCCATCATTCCCACTCTTTTTCAACTCATTTTGCATCAAATAAATCATGAAAAATCCAAATAAAATCATCATTTTTCTTCATTTCCTTCACTGATCCTTCATGGATCTTCAATAAAGCTTGGTTTTTGATGCGAAGATGTTGGATTAAGATTCATTTTGTGTTCTTGGGGAGGTATAATTCTTACCTTAATTCTTTTATATTTGCCTTAATCTTATTCTAGCTAATTTAGTTAGCTAATTATGTGTTTAGTTTAGTTTTTAAATTATGATTAATTCATTTATATTTGGTTTAAGAAATTCATATTAGGGTTAAATTTTGTTAAGTGTTTAGTGTTCATTTGAAGTGTTAATTTGTGTTTTGGAGATGATTAACCTAGTAAGAAATGTTAATTTTTGCTAATGAACACTTTGTTTAATTATGCAATTAGCTTACTAGGTTTTTACTAAAACATAATTAGCGAGTGTTAAAAATATAGGAATGATTTAGATAGATTAGTTAAGCTATTTTAAGGTGTTTTTAATCGCTAGATATGCATTAGCTTGAAACTAGTGCGAAATATTGCGATAGGTTGCTTACTAGATTTCGGGGTTTTTCCGACGTGGGTTCGATTGGTCGTTGCGAGATTATATCTATTGTATTCCTCGTAATTTTTGTGTTGTGTTGCACGATCGGGACGATCGGGGTCTAGACTTAGTGTTTTGTAGTTTAGCGACCCCAATTAGGGTTTTTGGCCGATGTCGTGCGCGATAGATGCGCTAAGCGCAGTGTAATTTTCCGGGCATTTTTATCGCGTTTCGTTGTCTTTTCGTCATTTTAGGATTTTTGCTTATGTGATTGTTTGTGAAATTTTAGATTCGCAAGCGGGGACTTCGGACGCTACGATAAGGGAAAACAGGTGGTAGGCTTCACTTAGCCAGGAGCGTTGGTGAGTAGATTTAACATCTATAGGGGAATCGCCCGCATTGCGTTATGCGTCTGGGCTAGAGATGTTATTTCTGTCGCATATCTATGTCATATTTAGAATTTGCGCATTTACCCTATTACTTAGATATTGTTGTGTTTGGACTAGTATCCTTAGGACACTGCACATATTACTGACGATTCATGTTGCACGAGCACTGATTGTATGCTACACACACCGTCAATAATTGCCATGTCACGCACAACCCACTTATAGATATGATATTGCTTGGTTAGGGACATTGAGATTTTGATTCAGATTTCTTTACGCATTGACTTATAGCATACCTGTATACCTACATACTTACACATATGCTCTGACATACTTACATGCTAGTTACCTGTATACCTATAGAGTATTGTACCATTAGTGATAGGTACATGCACACTTTATGACATAGCTACAGGTATACCTTGCCCACTTATTTCACTTATACCCAGGGTTATACTACATCATTACTTATAGGTAGATACATATATCTTGCTATACTTTTATGTTTTCACATACATCTGGTTATAGCTACATATTTACCTTTACCTAATGTTATTTTAGAATTGGAGAAAATTAGAAACCGCATGATATTTATATTAACTTGTTGCAGTTAATTAGCGGCTTTTCCTTTATATGCTTACATTTCCTTTTATATTGCATATATTATATTCATGGATTTTCGCATTGAGATATGGATTTTTCATGATGTTTTCTGGATTTGGGGACCGTGGGAGTTCATGAAATTATGCATCATTTGAAAAACCCGGTTTCCCTTGATATAATATTTCAGCAGCCACCATGAGATTTATCGGTTCCGATATATATATACCCCACGCGAGGAATGAAGGGGTCCGTGTGTGGGTACATGGTGGGGCCCGGAGGTACCCCGGGTCAAGAATCTCAGTGAGGAGATAAGTTAGTGGGGGAACCATGCTTTCCGGTGACATTACCAATGACTCGGCGGTAATCATGGGGATACCGTTGGGAGTCATGTACATATAGATACGTGGAAAGATGAGGGTCAGAGCTAGGCACTCGTGCTTTTCGGATAGCGTGTGATACGTACCTATCTGGGGACCAGTCGTGGTGACAGCACCTGATAGACCAGCTTTTCTGTGTCGATGCTTGACACATTGGTTTCATGATATTTCTTTTTACTCCTTTGTATATATAACAGGGGTTTAGGCCGCTGTTATATATGCCCTTACACAAATATTAGTGGAATGGGTCGCTAATATATGTGTATTGACATTAAATTATATACATCATCATATTTATTCATGCAAATATATTTAGGATGTTAGATTTTTACTTGATAATTTGATTTGGGATATAGGTGATTCATTTGATATTGGATACAAGATATTTATAAGATTGCTGATTTGTACATTCAGAATATATGAGATTTATTCGATATTGTACATTCAGGATTTGTGAGACTTATATGATATGAGAGCCAATTTGGGGGCTGATTTGAGGAATTGGGATTTGGATTTGTCTTGATGGATTGTGATCCTACCACGATATCAGGATTCCGTGGAAATGACATATTTCATTCCATACTTCACATTTATTGTTTATGCACTGCTTCATGTATTTGTAGTACATGTCAGAGTACCTTTCATGACTGTTGCATTTACGTACCTTTATTTATATGCATTGCTTCATGTATTAGTTGTACCTGCTAGTGTACCTTTCATGATTATTGCATTCATATGACTTTTTATTGCTATTAATTGTACATGTTAGATTCACGCTGTACGTGCATACCCACGATTACCTGCATATGTTATTTACTATTCACGAGTTGGCAATTCACCCCCGTTGTGCCACAGTGTTTGCAGGTGTTCCTCAGGATAGTCAGAAGCAGGCTATTATCACACATCTTTTCATCTTTTGCTACGGATACCGCATCAGCTCACAGTGTGCAGTTTGCTTAGGTGGGTTTGTGGTTATTCGTTGTATTGTATATTCGTTGTATCCCTGTACTCTCCATCTACTATTTTCATATTGACTCAGAGACTTGGTGAGGACGATATTGTATATTATGTTGTGACTTGTTGTCTTTTATACAGTTTCCTTTCTATCGTCTTCTATTTCTTCGCTACGGCGTCGTATATTTGTTGTGGTGGTTGTTTTCCGCCTTTGGGCGTGGATTTGCTCCCGTTGGGGATGCTTTACTTTATATTTATGTTGTACCCATTTTTGGGGTTGGTTTTTATAAAGGAGGTGCTGCCGAAATTTAAAGGAAATAAAGTTGGACTTTTAAAGAATTTGGGTTGTGATTTTAAAGACTTTTAAACAATGTTTCTTCTCTTTTCTGGTATTTTAATGGTTTAGATTTCTGGGTTTTGGATTTCTTTTACTGCGTTACGCCTGTAGACGTTGCGTAGTATTAGGGCCGTCACGTGCCAATTTCGGGTCGTGACAAAGTTGGTATCAGAGCGCTAGGTTTTTACCTTACGGAGTGTAGGATGACCTTGATATGATGGAGTAGGTAGCTTAAGCTGTGTAACGTAGTGTGTGTATGTCTGCTGCATACTCACGATGCAGTACTCCGCCTAAAGTGACCTAAGTACAATTACTTGAAATTCCTTCCTTGATGATTCATATCCTTGTGATTCGATTTCCGTGTTCATATCGAATCCTATCCCTATTTATAGCCTTTGCCGACGACGACTATGGGGACTCAGTGAGGTGTAGCGAGGGCAGATGTCAGTATTGACTCGGGGAGAGCGAGGACTGACCAGGATGGAACGCTCGTTGCACAGGTGCAGACGGTTTCGCCTTCGACTGATAGTATCGTCAGGCTTGTGGCAGAGATGCAGGACTTGCGCCAGACGATGAGTTCTTTGGTGGAGACCATTCGAGCGCAGCGACAGGAGGTTGTCACCCCTATTACCCAGTTGTTCCTTGCGATCAGCACACAGCTTTCCGTCACTTACATAGCACCAGTGGATGCAACCCTAGTTGACGAGACATGTATTCCAGAGACTTCAGGAGTTACGGAACCGTGGAGGACTCGTACCGGGGTATCAGCTCAGAGACAGAGGCTTAGTCGTCGAGACAGCTTTTGTGACCGTTGCGGGAGTAGCAGAGGTTTGGGACGAGGGGATTCGTGTTAGCTAGATCAGTCGTTTGTTGTGTTAACTTCTGTCAGCGGTTCTTTTGTTGCGCGACACGTATTTCAGTCGTATGCCAATCGGTTAGGAGATTCATCCGTCACTTGATCCTTCTAGAGATATTGGATTTGACGTTCTCCTGGGCATGGACTGGTTAGTTACGTGCTAGGCGTCTGTGGACTACCGCGAGGATACAGTCAGGTTTGTTTTCCCGGTAAGTCAGTTCTTGTTGTGCAGGGGGACAGTGGTGCCACCTCTCACTGCTCGAATTCAGTTTTTTTTCGCTAGTCGGCTTTTGAGGAGAGGATGTCGAGAATTCTTGGCGTTCATTCGTGATACCGGAGACACAGTGGGTTTGTTGGACCGGGTTCTTATCGTTCGAGAGTTTTCCGACGTTGTTCCAGATGAGCCGACGGAGCTTAGGGAGCTTACGGATCAGCTGCAGAGTTGTTTGTTGGGGGGCTAGTGCGTCTGAGTGTTTCACATTGAGGAGCTCCTATTTATGTTCGTCAAGGAGGAAGACGGCAGTTTAGGTTGTGTATTGATGGATCGCCAATTGAACCGGCTTATGGTGCGGATAGATATCCTTTACCTCGCATTGACGATTTCTTCGATCGGCTCCAGAGTGCGAGACATTTTTTAAGTTTGTTCGGGATCAGGTCATCATTGTTGCGGGTTCGGAGTGATGACATTCTGAAGACTGCCTTGTGCGTGCTACGGGCTTTGTGTGTTTTGGTGGTGTCGTCGAACTCACCAATGCCCTAGCAGCATTCGTAGATATGATGAACCAGATTTCTTCAGGCCGTTCCTCAACCAGTTATTGTTATGTTATTGACGACATTCTGGTCTACTTAATTTGTTTTGAGAAACAGAAGCAAAACTTGAGGATTTGTTTTGCAGATACTGGGAGAGCCTCAGCGGTTTGCTAGGTTCTTGGAGTGTTCCTTCAGGCTTGATTGTGTTGACTTCTAGGTCTTGTAGTTACGGGAGATGGTTTTCGTATGGTTCCGAGGAAGATCGAGGCCATACAGCTTTGGCTCAGACTTGTGTACGGGACGGAAGTCCGCAGATTTTGGGCTTAGCAGGTTTCTACCGCCGTTTCATGCAGGATCGTTAGTGTAGTGCTGCACAGTCGACTGAATTGACCGGAGTGGAGGTTTCTTTCTTTGGACCGAGGCATGTGTGCGGAGTTTTCGGAAGTTGAAGATTCGATTAACAACTGCATCAGTTCTTTCTTTGCTTTCTGGTTCGGGCGACTTTGTTGTGTAACTGTGATGTTTCGCGAGTGGGGCTCGATTTTGCGCTGATGCGGCACTATAAAGTTATCGCTTTTGCTTCCCTACATTTGGAGGAAGTACTAGCAGGATATTCCACTCATGATCTGGAGATGGCCGCGGTGGTCTTGCGTTGGAGATTTGGAGACACTACTTGTTCGAGAGTCGTGTCAGATTTTCACGGACTACCAGAGCTTAATGTACATCTTCCTGCAGCAGATTTTGATTGTTGAGATAGTCTTCTGTAGATTCACAGTTCTTGTGCGATCGTTGAGTATAGCTTAAGTTCGCCTCTACTGAGGGAACAGCTTACTCATGTCCGCGCCCAACCACTTTTCCTTAATCGCTTTCGCGAGACACTGCCCGCCGATGCTCGTTCGTCAGAAATACTTGAGCATACTCGGCCGGGTAATGATTCGGAGTCCTTGATTTGTGACAAGGGTGTGCTGAGTTTAGGGATGCGTTTGTGTACCTGATACTATTGGGTAGAGACGTGAAATCCTAGAGCAGGCACATCTGTCAACTCTCTGTACTCATTTAAGTTCCACCAGCATTTGACGTGACTTGTGAGATAGTTATGGGTGGGCAAGGATGTAAGAGAAGTTTCGGATTTCGTTTCAAGGTGTTGTCTTGTTGTGTGTTTTGGTTGAGCATCTGAGACCGGCTGGAAAGTTGCAGCCTTAAACCGTTCCGAAGTGGGTATGGGAGCAGATCTCTATGAATATTCTTTGTGGCGTATACCCAGGTTTAGTCAGGGTGTGACTCCATTCGGATGCTTGTTGTCCGGTTATACTCAGTTAACTAAGTTGTTCTTTGTTAGTTTGTGCGTTGCACGGAGTTCCTTCATGGGTCGTATCCAATGAAGGCACCATGTTCGCTTACCGTCTTGAGTAGAAGCTTCAGGAAGCCTTGGGTACTGGTTAAGCTTTAGCTCCATCTTTCCATCCACAGGATGATGGGTTTATGAGAGTGGGCTATACCGACTCTGGAGGATATGTTTGTGCGTTCGTGTTGTTGTTGTCGGCAGTTGGGGATCGTCACTCGCCATTGTCAGGATTCTCCTTCGATATTTGTTATCAGGAGACACTCCAATTGGCAACCTTTAGGTTTAAGGGTTAGGTCGTGTCGATCACCAATCTGTTTTTTTCTTACTCTGCGTTGTTGGATTTTTGGACCCCAGCTAGTCTAGAGACTTCGGAGATGATCCAGTTGTTCAGGTCAGGATGATGACAGTCCTATGCGGACAGAGATCTTATGCTGACCAGGATGGTCGCAAACTTGAGTTCATAGTGGGAGATCATGTATTCCTACGGGATTTTCCGATGAATGACATGTTGAGTTTGGGAAGTATCCCAGGATTGTAGGTCCTTTTGAGATCCTTTAAGCGAGTTAGTTCGTTGTCTTTAATTTGGCACTTCCGCCCAGATTATTGAGTTTTCACCCCGCATTCTTTGTGTTGATACTTTGCAATTACCTTCATGATTTTTTTCCACATGATTCAGCATTAGACCATTTGCTTTGACGCGATCTTTTCGCTCACCGGCAGCCATTGGTGTTAATGGCCCGGCAGGTGGAGAAACTTCGGTCAAGGGTCTTGCTATCTGTGAAGAGTTTTCTTGGATGTAGCCGTATAGTGAGATGATCACTCGGGAGGCTGCGAGTGAGAATTGGGAGTTTTGTACTCTTCTTTTTGAAGGTACGCTTAGTGAAAATTTTAAATTCGGGGACGAATTTTTATAAGGGGGAGATTGTAACGTTTTGGAAATCGTTTTGTGAATTTTCCCGTTTTGAGGCAAAATTGTCGGTTTTTCCCGTTTTAACCCAATTTCGATCAAACGTCCGTATAAACTTGCCGGCACTTTTTTTTACCTAAAATAAAACTTGTGCGCGAACTTTAGGGGTATTTGGGAGGTTTTGGTTCAGACAGAATTTTTCCCAAATAAAATATTATTTTAAGCGGTATTTGGTGCACGTAAATCGGGAAATTTCTTTTCTTAAGAATAAATTTATTTTTTTGTCACTAGAATATTTAGGAAACTTCTTTTTAAATATCTAGATATTTTTTTGAGTACAAAAGGTATTATTTTAAAAAGAAAAGAAAATGTGTAAAGGTGGCAAAGTGTATTTATTAGCATTTATTATCCTTTTTCCTAGCAATTTCTTCACAAAAAATTCACAAAAATACCCCCCTCACCCCCTTGGCCGGCCCTTCCCTTCCCCTTACTGCCCTCCATCATTCCCACTCTTTTTCAACTCATTTTTGCATCAAATAAATCATGAAAAATCCAAATAAAATCACAGAAATTCAAATATAATCATTTTCCTTCATTCCCTTCACTAATCCTTCATAGATCTTCAATAAAGCTTGGTTTTTGATGCTAAGATGTTGGATTAAGATTCATTTTGTGTTCTTGGGGAGGTATAATTCTTAGCTTAATCCTTTTATATTTGCTTTAATCTTATTCTAGCTAATTTAGTTAGCTAATTATGTGTTTAGTTTAGTTTTTAAATTATGATTAATTCATTTATATTTGGTTTAAGAAATTCATGTTAGGGTTAAATTTTGTTAAGTGTTTAGTGTTCATTTGAAGTGTTAATTTGTGTTTTGGAGATGATTAACCTAGCAGGAAATGTTAATTTTTGCTAGTGAACACTTTGTTTAATTATGCAATTAGCTTACTAGGTTTTTGCTAAAACATAATTAGCGAGTGTTAAAAATATATGAATGGTTTAGATAGATTAGTTAAGCTATTTTAAGGTGTTTGTAATCGCTAGATATGCATTAGCTTGAAAGTAGTGTGAAATATTGCGATAGGTTGCTTACTAGATTTCGGGGTTTTTCCGACGTGGGTTCGATTAGTCGTTGCGAGGTTATATCTATTGTATTCCTCGTAATTTTTGTGTTGTGTTGCGCGATCGGGACGATCGGGGTCTAGACTTAGTGTTTAGTAGTTTAGCGACCCCAATTAGGGTTTTTGGCCGATGTCGTGCGCGATAGATGCGCTAAGCGCGCAGTGTAATTTTCCGGGCGTTTTCATCGCGTTTCGTTGTCTTTTCATCATTTTAGGATTTTTGCTTATGTGATGTGTTTGTGAAATTTTAGGTTCACAAGCGGGGACTTCGGACGCTACGACAAGGGAAAACAGGTGGTAGGCTTCACTTAGCCAGGAGCGTTGGTGAGTAAATTTAATATTTACAGGGGAATCGCCCGCATGGCTTTATGCGTCTGGGCTAGAGATGTTATTTCTGTCGCATATCTATGTCATATTTAGAATTTGCGCATTTACCCTATTACTTAGATATTGTTGTGCTTGGACTAGTATCCTTAGGACACTGCACATATTACTGACGATTCATGTTGCACGTGCACTGATTGTATGCTACACACACCGTCAATAATTGCCATGTCACGCACAACCCACTTATAGATATGATATTGCTTGGTTAGGGACATTAAGACTTTGATTCATATTTCTTTACGTATTGACTTATAGCATACCTGTATACCTACATACTTACACATATACTCTGACATACTTACATGCTAGTTATCTGTATACCTATAGAGTATTGTACCATTAGTGATAGGTACATGCACACTTTATGACATAGCTACAGGTATACCTTGCCCACCTATTTCACTTATACCCAGGGTTATACTAGATCATTACTTATAGGTAGATACATATATCTTGCTATACTTTTATGTTTTCACATACATCTGGTTATAGCTACATATTTACCTTTATCTAATGTTATTTTAGAATTGGAGAAAATTAGGAACCGCATGATATTTATATTAACTTGTTGCAGTTAATTAGCGGCTTTTCCTTTATATGCTTACATTTCCTTTTATGTTGCATATATTATATTCATGGATTTTCACATTGAGATATGGATTTTTCATGACGTTTTCTGGATTTGAGGACCGTGGGAGTTCATGAAATTATGCATCATTTGAAAAACCCGGTTTCCCTTGATATGATATTTCAGCAGCCACCATGAGATTTATCGGTTCAGATATATATATACCCCACGTGAGGAACGGAGGGGTCCGTGTGTGGGTACATGGTGGGGCCCGAAGGTACCCCGGGACAAGAATCTCAGTGAGGTGATGAGTTATTGGGGGAACCATGCTTTTCGGTGACATTACCAATGACTCAGCGGTAATCATGGGGATACCGTTGGGAGTCATGTACGTATAGATACGTGGAAAGATGAGGATCAGAGCTAGGCACTCGTGCTTTTCGGATAGCGTGTGATACGTACCTATCAGGGGGCCAGTCGTGGTGACAACACCTGATAGACCAGCATTTCTGTGTCGATGCTTGACACATTAGTTTCATGATATTTCTTTTTACTCCTTTGTATATATAACAGGAGTTTAGGCCGCTGTTATATATGCCCTTACACCAATATTAGTGGAATGGGACGCTAATATATGTGTATTGACATTAAATTATATACATCATCATATTTATTCATGCAAATATATTTAGGATGTTAGATTTTTACTTGATAATTTGATTTGGGATATAGGTGATTCATTTGATATTGGATACAGGATATTTATGAGATTGCTGATTTGTACATTCAGGATATATGAGATTTATTCGATATTGTACATTCAGGATTTGTGAGACTTATATGATATGAGAGCCAATAGGGGATGATTTGAGGAATTGGGATTTGGATTTGTCTTGATGGATTGTGATCCTACCACGATGTCAGGATTCCGTGGAAATGACATATTTCATTCCATACTTCACATTTATTGTTTATGCACTGCTTCATGTATTAGTAGTACCTGTTAGAGTATCTTTCTTGACTGTTGCATTTACATACCTTTATTTATATGCATTGCTTCATGTATTAGTTGTACCTGCTAGTGTACCTTTCATGATTATTGCATTCATATGACTTTTTATTGCTATTAATTGCACATGTTAGATTCACGCTGTACGTGCATACCCGCGATTACCTGCATATGTTATTTACTATTCATGAGTTGGCAACTCACCCCCGTTGTGCCACAGTGTTTGCAGGTGTTCCTCAGGATAATCAGAGGCAGGCTATTATCACACATCTTATCATCTTTTGTTACGGATACCGCATCAGCTCACAGTGTGCAGTTTGCTTAGGTGGGTTTGTGGTTATTCGTTGTATTGTAT
Source organism: Agapanthus africanus (assembly GCA_030015575.1). Lineage (NCBI taxonomy): Eukaryota > Viridiplantae > Streptophyta > Magnoliopsida > Asparagales > Amaryllidaceae > Agapanthus > Agapanthus africanus. The sequence goes on from CM057344.1 coordinate 120,417,728, forward strand.
ATTCGTTGTATCCCTGTACTCTCCATCTACTATTTTCATATTGACTTAGAGACTTGGTGAGGACGATGTTGTATATTATGTTGTGACTTGTTGTCTTTTATACAGTTTTCTTTCTATCGTCTTCTATTTCTTCGCTACGGCGTCGTATATTTGTGGTGGTGGTTGTTTTCCTCCTTTGGGCGTGGATTTGCTCCCATTGGTGATGCTTTACTTTATATTTATGTTGTACCCATTTTTGGGGTTGGTTTTTATAAAGGAGGTGCTGCCGAAATTTAAAGAAAATAAAGTTGGACTTTTAAAGAATTTGAGTTGTGATTTCAAAGACTTTTAAACAATGTTTCTTCACTTTTCTGGTATTTTAATGGTTTAGATTTCTGGGTTTTGGCTTTCTTTTACTGCGTTACGCCTATAGACGTTGCGTAGTATTAGGGCCGTCACGTGCCAATTTCGGGTCGTGATAGTTTGGACTTTGGACTTTGCTCCAGAAGGGGTAAAACCCGTAGGCTGCAAATGGATCTTCAGAAAGAAGATTGGTGTAGATGGGCAGGTTGAAACCTATAAAGCTAGACTTGTTGCAAAGGGTTTTCGTCAAAGACCTGGTTTGGACTATGACGAGACCTTTTCTCCAATGGCTATGCTCAAATCCATTCGGATCCTTCTTGCCATTGCTGCCTTCCACGATTATGAAATCTGGCAGATGGACGTAAATACAGCTTTCCTAAATGGAAGTTTGGAAGAGTGCGTCTATATGGATCAGCCGGAGGGATTCATTCAGAGTGGGAGCAGTGGTAAAGTGTTCAAGTTGCTCAAGTCCATCTATGGACTGAAGCAGGCATCGCGGAGTTGGAACATCTGCTTCGATGATACTGTCAAGGAATTCGACTTTATCAAAAACCCGGATGAACCATGCATTTACAGTAAGATTGTAGGGAGAACTGTGGTATTCCTCGTCTTGTACGTGGATGACATTCTCCTAATAGGGAATGATATTCATATGCTACAGTCAGTCAAAAGATTCTTGTCACAGAGCTTCTTCATGAAGGACCTGGGCGATGCCAACTACATTTTGGGGATCCAGATTTATCGTGATAGATCTAAAAGGATGTTGGGACTTTCACAGTCCAGGTACATCGACACCATACTGAAAAGATTCAGTATGGAAGATTCCAAGCGCGGTAATTTACCGGCTTGTCACAGGATCACCCTCTCCAAAGAGATGTCTCCCAAGACTGATTTGGAAAGGGATCGCATGTCTATTATACCCTACGCTTCTGTGGTAGGCTCTATAATGTATGCGATGTTATGTACCAGACCAGATGTAGCATACGCATTGAGCGTTGTAAGCCGGTATCAGTCGAACCCAGAGGAGAAACACTGGATAGCGGTAAAAAACATTCTCAAGTAACTGAGAAGGACTAAGGAGATGTTCTTGGTGTATGGCGGAAAAGACCTCCATATCGAGGCCTTTGCTGACTCCAGCTTCCAGAGTGACAAGGATGACTCCAAGTCCATGTCGGGTTATGTCTTTACCCTTAATGGAGGGGCGGTTTGCTGGAAGAGTTCCAAGCAGGAAACCGTTGCTGACTCAACTATGGAAGCGGAGTACATAGCTGCTTGCGATGCCGCAAAGGAAGCTGTCTGGATGAAGAAGTTCCTCACGAAGCTTCAGGTGGTTCCTACCATTGTTAATCCAATACCGCTGTATTGCGACAACAACGGCGCTATAGCTTTAGCGAAGGAACCCAGGTCCCATCAGAAGTCTAGGCACATTTTGAGGCGGTACCACCTGATCAGGGAGATCGTTGATCGCTGGGAGATCGAGGTGAAGAGAGTAAATACGGAGAATAACACTGCAGATCCACTCACGAAGGCCCTACCCCAGACTCAGTTCGAGCGGCTGATCGAGATGATAGGTCTTCGATACGCCAGTACATGGCCTTAGTGCAAGTGGGAGATTGTTAGTGTATATGTCCTAGAGGCCATTAATGTATCATACTAGTTTGTATATTACTTGATGGAAGCTTGGGATATTCACAGTTGTATAGACAATCTTGCTCAAAATGGTAGTATGCTACTTGGTTTGTTTCTATTTCAATATGTGCATGTGTTTCTTTTAGCATATCGCTTATACATATTAGTAGAGCCCTTAGGATTTTTGCTTGATTACCAGCGTTGTGATGGCAGTCACACTTATGGGGGCTGGGTAATCTATAAGCACATCCTTATACAGGTCCCTAGTCGTAGGACTATCGAGACAGGGCATCGATACTCCGGAGTAGACTAGCGTATACGCTTCTCATCCCAGCACGGGAGACAGTCTATCCCACAGCCGTCAGTACGTCGTACTTGAGATAGTATGCGGGTGCTCGTTAGGTTACGAGTACACTGGACAGGACTCGTCGGGAACTGATGGTTGGTATTATACCTATCATCAGTTATCAGTTCCCAGGTGACATGAGTACAGCTTAGTCCGCTGACTTGACACTGTCACTTCGCCTCGAGTGTGTTCTCACTGTACTTAGATTACTACCCTACCATGGCTCAAAGGAGTCGTGCAAACAGGTAGTAGTTGGGTGCAGTCCCGAAGCACTTGGAGGCAGTGACAGTTAGACAGGATTCGTCTCTCCCGGTATTGGGGGTTGATATCGCGCAGTGTCTAGGAGAGCCATTGTACATGTAGTCCCTGGCCAGGGCAAGCGAGATATACTGGTAGGTTTCCAGTGTTATCTCAGGGTGTTCTGGGCTACACTCCGACACGACTTGTACCGCTATCAGGGGACTGACGTTTACCACCTCCTAGGCCCGCCATGCCATATTATCAGACGAACGGATCGGACTGTACGGAGATTGTTACATACAGGCTCAGTAGGAATTCAGATGGGTTTACCTCATCGGCCTTCTTATCGACATCTACCTGGGGACCGTTTCATACAGCTAGTACCGCTTGCGGTCTATGGTTAAACCCACTGCCAGCGTAGTGTCGAGTCTTTAGAGGCCCACACAGAGAGTTTCCCTGCACTGAGCGAAACGTGTAGAGGCCGTATGGTTTTACGGCAGGGCTACGATCACTTACGTGCACTTGTGTGCGTATGCTGTTCGGGCAGGCAATACTGGTGGGTTTTGGTTTAAGCCAGATCCTAGTATTGCACGGATGGATTTGTTTTGTCTTCTGTGCATTCGCATTCTATGGAATGCGGATGCGGGTGTGTATACACAGTTTTGAGGAGAGATGAAGGAGGTGGTGCCTCATTAGGGTTTTGACAGTTGATTCGGTCAAAACCATTTTGAGGCGGACTCATTAGGATTTAGGCAGTTGGTTCGGTCAAAACCATTATGAGCCGGGGACATTATTTACTAATCTTTTTGGTGATAATTGTGTGATGGCTAATTGCTTTGACCATTTGACCATACTTGACTTTGTTGACCGTTTGACCAAAGTTGACTTGGACCTTCATGAGAGGTCTAGAGTTTTCTTTGGATTTCTTTTTATTTTTGCATCATGAAAATGGTCAATTCAAATTGTAGCCATCAACTTTATCATGGAAGGATTGGTAATGATGATGTTTATGTATTATTGCAACCATGGTTCATTTTTCTTTAGTGAGCATTTTTCCTTTTTTAATTCTCATTCTCTCTCTTGTGAGATGAAAAGAAAAGGCTCCATGGCTGTTCCTTCTTCTTCCTCCTCTTGATTCTTCCTTTGATCTCATGTGTTGAGAGAAAAAAGATCCAAATAGAAAAACACATCCATCTACTACTTCTACACAACCTAGGACATCTAGTCTAGCGATCTTGTTGCCCTAGTTGCCTCGGCTCGAGGTGGAGCTCGGAGTACATCTCTCAGGTGGATCGTCTTCGACTCAAGAAGGCCGCGGAGGTGATCAAGATCCGGATCGATCCTCGGAGCGTGGATGGACGAGCCGGACAGCGGAATGAAGACCCGAAGGACCGGTATCGTGAGGTATAATATCTATGGCATAGTAGATAGCACCTCTAGTAGTTTGCTAGTTTGTAGTTTAGCAAAGATCCTCACTTTTTAGTCCATGTTGCTTTGCGCCAAAAATCGTTTTTCGCCGTTTCCGCCTCCCCGTAAGAACCGGGGTGAGCAACGTGGACTTACAATATCCATATCCTTTGTGGAGAAACAACTGTGTGACGACCAAAGTATAACTGATCGTAGTATAGGAATTTTACTTCCTACTCTGTGTATGCCATTAAGTACCAGGACATCACACCCTACTACCTTCTCAACAGATCCATCCCCTATTCTGATGAAGTCAAAGCCATGACTATCTCATCAAAATTAGATGATCTTATCTTCGCTATATCTGCTCAAGCCTATAAATAGACATAAGCTACTTGCCCACTATGCTTCTGCTGCTCCTACTGACTACGACAACCCTCTGGCAGAATAATATATACGTATACTTCTAAAACTAGTTTAGAACGACGCTATACATATCCTCCTGCCGGGTCTCATAGTCTGGAACAACCGTAGTGTCAAGTCTGGGTAAACAAGAACCTCCCTGTCACCGTCCTTGAGGCTACCGGAGTACCTCTCGGGTGTCTGAGGTTACCCACCATATCTGCAGAGTGGCTATTGGAATGTCAAATCGTTTGCGGTTCTGGAATCACTTCCAGTTCTACCATACTCCCACTACTGTTTTCTGAAAAAATCCATTTTACTAAAAACATGGCGAGTCAAGAACAATATCACTATTGATCTTCCAGATGGTAGAAATGTCAACCCTCGTCAAAACAAGGGTCAACCCACAAACTGCCATTACTGAAACGTGCCTTGAGTTATCCAGTGTCTGGTTTTAAGCATAAGCCAGACAACTCCCCGTATCTTAACATCGTTAAGATATGAACCATTCTATATACCATATAGAATTAGAGGCACTAATTTAACTTGAACCAGATTCAAACCATGCAACTGTCTCCAGTGCATATCAACTTAATGGAGAGAGGCTAATCAGCATTACTCAACTTAGGAATCCATCCAATTATGAGTAACCTGAAAGAGAAACAAGTTTCTCAAAATCGTTACTATTCTAAATACCAATCACAAGAATCTACATCTTTGATCTCTTTGAAGAATCTCGATATTTGTGACACCTGGTTCTCTACTTTATTCTTATACCCACAACTTCTCAAAACTTAGACATTGTATTTCTACGAAACACTTGTCTAAAAACTAGAGAAGTCATAAGTAAACAGAACATAGTATGAGGACCTACCCCTTTGTCCTGACAGACACTGGACAAAATACAATACTCTGTATAAGTCCGCTGAGTTGAATAACTCAAAACCTGTGCATCGCAGGTTGAAAACTGTACCCAGGCGATTTCCTCAAATATCACCAATTACAATGAATTCCGATATAATGAGGATGATCACCCAATTCCAAATAACTTACTCCCACTCATCATCTGTAAAACCGTACAGATATGAGAATGAAACCTGGTAAATACATACCCTGGAGTAAGTATCTAATCGGGAAATCAGTTTTTCCATTAACAATGCACTGAAACATGAAAATGTTTCGTAGGGGTATCCTGGTATTCCTAGTAATGCCTTTACCATAATCCACTTCATGACTTTAACTGTATATCTCTTTGCCATCTCTCCAAATCCCTTTATTTGTCTTTAGTCGTTACCTTCTGTACACCATTGTTAGGCTAAGTGGTTTTCTTCCTTCCCTACCGTTCGGCACCAGCCTATGGTTTGGAAGAAGACTATCCAGTAAGTATAATAGGTGTACCCTCCTAAACCAAGGAGTACTCGTAACTTGAGAGAAAGTGATGATAAAAGAGAACTGAATAATACCTTATTCTATTTCTCCCAAACTGGGGAGAAAGCAAAGGTGAAATAGGAGTGGCGATGAAGTACGTGTTTTGGTCGTGAATGATAACAGTCGCAATTTACTTTGCCCTCTTTCTAATCCCTTTATTTTGTCTTTAGTTATTACCTTCTGTACACCCTACTTAGGCTAATTGGTTTTCTTTATTCCCTACCTTTCGGCACCTGCCTATGGTTTGGAAGAAGACTATTCAATAAGCGTAATAGGTGTACTCTCCTAAACCAAGGAGCCCTCACAACCTGAGAGAAGGTGATAATAAAAGACAACTGAATAAACCAATTCTATTTCTCCTGAACCTGGATCCATCCTCGAAGAAGTCCCTTCGAGTACGTATATAACCATACGATGGATCTATCCAATGGAAGTGGATGTCTGTAGTGATACGTGGTGTTCTGAGAAATACAAAGGGTAAAAGAAGGAGCAGCAATGACTTATGCAACTTTAGACAATCCAAAAGCCAGTATTTTAAGAAGGTTCGGTCAATTTGGTCACTGAGTCACAGTCTAGGGTCGGTCAAAGGTCGCTGCCAAAGAGAGAGAGAGAAAAGAAACACTCTGCGTGCACTCTTACCTAGATCAGAATGGTTATCACTTTATCTAATCAGGAAACCTCCCACTGTAATCTCAAATTCTTCTCCAAAGCTGAAAGAAGAATTAGTCGGGATCACCCGAAGAGTAAAGCAACTCATCAGTGGGAATCGGGATCCAACTATCATCGCATGATAACTTGATGGAATCTACTCAAGTTATCACACTCCAGAAGGTATGCGCATCCCTGGCAAGTTTCCTGTATGTTTGAAACTCCCGATATGATTTTTGCCCCATGCTCTTATGACCTTGACGAAAGCCAACAAATCATAAGTCACATGTCAAGTTCTACCCGTCATTATCCAGGTTAATTTGAACCCATCCGTACATACCCTTGACGAAAGCCAACAAGGTAATATGACTGTCCCAAACCAACACATCTATTTATGCAACAAATGAATACCCAGCAGCTACCAAACACTATGCCTTGGCGAAATTCAACAAACATAGCTTGAATACTACTGACCATCCATAAGATACGACGGAGGGCTACGACTGGTTTTTGGCGAAAAATCTTTAACGTAATGAACTTGATCTCGTTGAAGGAACGTGATAGCTTTTTATAAAATATAGTGACGAAAACCTTTGCTAAAGAGGTCACTCCCGGTGAAGGGATCTCGGCTCTTTCCTCGTGGAATGAGGTGCAGGATATTCCAACCGAATATCGCGATACAAAGCAACTTGTAATCGACTATAGTGAAGTTATTACCCCGACGCAAACTTCTGCCCAAGGGGTCACTCCCGGTGAAGGGATCTCGGCCCTTGCCTCGTCGAATGAGGTGCAGGATATTCCAAAACAAAAGGAAACATCTTTGTAATAACACCTTTTAAAATTTGTTCTAACAACATCAAATATAGGTTTGTTTTATCCTTGCATTGATAAGAATCAATGCAGTCCCATCAATCAATCACACCAGAAAAAGAACGAAAATATAATGTACGTATATGCCATCCGCATTTGTCACTGGGTCCCGTCATCACCCGTTAGGTTACTTAACTAACGACAGAGCGGGGGCTGGACTAGCGCGGGTGTAAAACATATACAACATATAATAGTATATATACCAATATACAATAATCACTCCAGGCGTGATAATATGCAACATTACAGAAAAGTAATAAGCATCACAGAACAATACAGATAATCTGGGAGCCCCGGGTTTCATAGAGCCGCAACTGAAACCCGACGTTCCCCTGATCGTGTGGATAGCCTGTGCAATAAAACCTAGGCCCCTACGGGTGCGGCAAGTCACCCGCCAAAACCTGAAGCGAGGTAGTCCCCACAACATAGTGAATGGAACACCCGGCACTTCACGGAATCCGGTAAATTGAGCACCCCTCCTTGGGTCAACGCGTACCCCCTACGAGTGCGACGAATAGTCTGCCAATTCTACAGTGAGGTCCCTTTGCCTTTCAAAGTCATGAGATACGGACCCGTTGCCCTCCAGAACCTGGCTATCCGTGCACTCCGTCGCGGGGTAAACCTAGTACAGAAATGAAAAATATACAACGGGTACATCGACCTCATCCCGGTCGTGCCCCAAAAGATTATTATACAAACAGGCAGTGATGGCAGTCCACATGTTGGACGCTCGCCCCGCAATATCAAATGTATAAATAAATCCAAACAACACTATCATTGCACCCTGGTATCCACCACGACAAATCCGCAACATCATAGCACAACACAGAACATCAACGCGAATGTCACGTTCGCAAACCCGTCTAAAAGAGCTATAGCAATTAGACGCAATTTACCGCTCAAATGACAATCCCGGTCGGAGATATAATATAAGCACTGTAAATTAATATGTTGAAATTTCGATCGATAAAATATCCCAAAGTGGGCCCCACGTACATCTGCTGTACAGTAACAAAAACTGGGCCCAAAAGAATAGTACCAAAAATCCACAATTTCCTATTTGAAGCTCTCTGGAAAATTTGGCGCACTGCTCCCACATACTGGCCGCGGTTCCGCGGTCAAACCCTATCTTTGACCGCGAATCCGCGGCGGTACTGTGGGATCACGTGCCCAAAGTTTCCCAGAATTCTTTAAAAACCCTGCACACTTTTCTGTGATATGCAAAATTATTTTTAGGCCCTTTAAAAATTCGACAGAAACTTGTGTGCAGAAAATTGCGATTTCGGAAATTCCGTTCGATCGATCTTTTAAACGCGTTAGCACAAGTTAGTAAAGTTTAATGGTGAGGTTCTGATACCACTGTAAGTCCACGGTAGCGCCCCGGCCGTCTAACAGACGCCAAATGCGGAACAAAAACTTTTACAACTGGCGCTATCGCGTACTATAATCCGGATCTGCCATTAAAGCTAAACTAACAAATTACAAAGTGGGTAGAAATGTTATACCGAACGATCCGAGTCCTTCGGTCTTCAACCATCATCCCACGCTTTGTTGCGGTTGCTCCGATCTCCTGAATCTCCAATCTTATCGTCCAGGTGGCACCACGTCGACGGATCTTTAAACGGGATCTCGCCTTTGAACCGAGGCAACTCGATCATCAAGTTTGCTAAAAGAGATGACCAAGATTGATGTAGAGAATGAGTAGAACACTTTGTTTCGTTACGTCCAAAGTCACGGACGAACGGTTAATGAAGTTGCCTTTTGGATCGAAATGAAATGAGAGAATGAGTATGCTTAATTTCCATGAATCTAAAACTATCATTTTTCCAAAACAACAACCATAATCCTTTCACCAAGAGGGGCCGGCCACTTAAAAGGAGAGGGAGGTGAGTGTAGGAATCAAGAGAGTGACCATTAGCACTAATACAAATGAATGAGTCATAATGCACACCTTGCAAAACATTAATGCAAATGATGAATCATCATAATCTAGTCATCAAAGCATTTAATGAACAAATGAGTCATGAAGCCTAGTCACCATCCTAGTCATCATCTAGAACCTTCTAGAACCTTCCACACTCATCAAGAAAAGATAAATCCGTATTAAACCGAATGTTTAATACGGCTGATAGAAAACTGGAAACTGACAACTTCCAAAAGTGATCCTGAAACGAATTTCAGGATAACCCCATAACAGTATAAACATACCCGCATTTGTATTACGACCGAATACAAATGCAACTGAGACAAAGATATTATATCTACACAGTATAATACTGGGATCCGGCTTAAACCAAAGCCTACCAGTATTATCTGCACGAAAAATGACACGTGCGAAAACGCACGTGCATTTTCGGAACCCTGCCATAAAACCATACGGCCTCTACAACGTTTCGCCCGAACTTGGGAAACTGTGTGTGGGGGACTCTAATGACTCATCAACATACTGGCACTGGGTATAACCACTAGCACGTCAGAGGTATAAGCTGTACGTAATGTTTGCCTATGTATTGATTGGAAGGGAAGCTGACGAGCGAACTCATCCAGAAACCCTACTGAGCCTGACAGTGACAATATCCGTACAGTCCGGTCCGTTCGTCTAAAGAGTATCGCATATCAAGTCTAGGGGGGTGGATAAAGTCAGACCCCTAATAACGCGATAAATCGTGTTGGCATGAAGCCCATCACCACCTGAGAAACTACTGATCCAAATCAGTAATTCTCCACTACCTCGGCCGAGGATTTCTAGTGATGGTCACCCGTGCACTGTGCGACATCAACCCCCAATATCGGGAGAGACGAATCCCCGACGATCCGCTCACTGCCTCCATGTGGCTCAGGACTGTACCCAAAAAATACCTGTTTGCACGTCTCCTTTGAGCGTGGTAGGGTAGAAATCAAAGCACAGTGGGAACTCACACAAGACAAATGACGATCTCAGGTCGACAAACTAACCTGTACACATGTCACCAGGGAACTGCTATCTGACGATATGTATAATACTAACTAGCATGTTCCTGGCGAGTCTTGTCTGGTGTACTCATAACCCAATGAGCACCTGTATACATTTTAGGTGATCCTACTGACACCAGTGGCTTGTGAGACCGGCCACCGCCCCTCGTCGGGTTCTCGACTGTATACACTAGTTTACTCTGGAGTATCGATGCCCTGTCTCGAAACTCCCATGACTAGGGACACTTTAAGGATGTGCTTACAAACCCCAGCTCCCACGTATATGATCGCCATCATACTGCTGGCAGTCAAGCAAGAATCCTATAGGCTCTATCAACATGCAATAGCGAACTAAAGCATATAAAGTATGATAAAAACAAACCAGATAGCATACTATCATCTCGAGCAAGACTGTCATATCGGTATAGGTCCTTCCTCAATCATTGTAATCACGTACCTGCGATCTAATAATTGACTTTGAGGGCACTATATCCAACACATAGTGCATCAATCAGTTTGTGTGGCCAATCTTTACGGTTTTTAGAAGCCGTTTTCTCCAAGATTTGTTTAATCTGCCGATTTGAAACTTCGGCTTGCCCACAAGTTTAGGGATGGTATGGTATTGACAAGTTGTGAGCAATGGAATATTTGCGCATTAAGGACTCAAAAGTCCTATTGCAGAAGTGAGATCTATTATCACTTATAATTGCTCGAGGGTGCCCAAACCGAGAAAAGATATTTTCTTCGAGAAATCGAACAACAACCTTGTTATCGTTCGTTCGGCTAGGAACAGCCTCGAACTATTTTGACACATAGTCAACAGCCAAAAGAATATACATATTCCCAAAGGAATTGGGAAATGGTCCCATGAAATCTATTCCCCAAACATCAAAGATAACCACAATCAAAATTGGTTCGAGCGGCATTTCATTTCTCCGTGATATCCGGCCCAAGTGTTGGCACTGGGAGAATGTCTTACAGTATTCATATGCATCTTTAAAGAGACGTGGCCAGTAGAAACCACACTGCAAGATTTTCTCTACTGTCTTCTTTAGTCTAAAATGCCCGCCACACGCTTGATCATGGCAAAAAGACTGCACACTCTTAAATTCATTTTCAGGTACACACCGACGAATGATTTGGTCGGAACAGTATTTAAAGAGATACGGCTCATCCCAGTAAAAGTGTTTTACTTGGGACAAGAATCGTAGTTTATCCTGTTTCGAAAAATCTTTAGGTATCAAGCCGGTGGCCAAGTAGTTTACTATATCAGCGAACCAAGATTCGCATGACACGGTTAAGAGTTGCTCATCGGGAAAAACATCTTTAATTGGAATTTCAAGTGTAGGCGAAGAAGGAAGTCGTGAAAGGTGATCGGCCATTACATTTTCACATCCTCTTTTGTCCCTTATGACAAGGTCAAACTCTTGTAGAAAGAGGATTCAACGTATTAGCGTGATTTAGCATCCTTCTTCGCAAAAAGGCGGCGAAGAGCTGAATGGTCCGTGTACACAATCACTGGAGAGCCGATTAAATAAGGCCGGAATTTTTCAAGTGTAAACACAACGGCTAAAAATTCTTTTTCTGTTGTTGTGTAGTTTAGTTGGGGCTCATTTAATGTTCGGCTAGCGTAATAAATTACGTGCGGCATCTTATTAATGTGCTGTCCAAGAACAGCACCAATGGCAAAATCGGATGCATCGCACATAATTTCGAATGGATGCGTCCAGTCGGGAGATAAAAGAATGGGCGCAGAAATGAGTGAGTGTTTTAATGACTCGAATGCTTCCATGCAAGTTGTGTCAAAATAAAAAGTTGTGTCCTTGGCCAATAAAAGAGTCAAGGGTCTAGCTATCTTGCTAAAATCCTTGATGAACTGTCTATAAAAATCGGCATGGCTAAGGAAGGCTCGGATGTCTTTGACGCATTTAGGAGGAGGAAGATTGGAAATGACTTCAATCTTACCTTTATCAACCTCTATGCCATTTTGCGAGATGACATGTCCTAAGACAATGCCCACTCGTACCATAAAGTGGCACTTCTCCCAATTTAAAGTGAGGTTCTTATCCCTACAACGGGTAAGAACTGCGTCAAGGTGTAGCAAACACTTGTCGAAGGAGTCACCGAAAATGGAGAAATCATACATAAAGATCTCCAAAAAATTTTCAACCATGTCTGAAAAGATCCCTATCATACACCGCTGAAATGTAGATGGTGCATTGCATAACCCGAAGGGCATGCGGCGGTAAGCGAAAGTACCGAAAGGACAAGTAAATGTGGTCTTGTCTTGATCCTTTTCGGCGATGGAGACTTGATTATAGCCGGAATAGCTATCCAAAAAGCAATAAAATTCATGCCCAGCCAATCGTTCTAGCATTTGGTCAATGAAAGGTAAAGGAAAGTGGTCTTTCCTTGTCGCGGAATTGAGTTTTCTATAGTCGATGCAAACTCGCCACCTAGTTTGGGTGCGAGCAGATATTAACTTATTTGCCTCATTGGTTATGACCGTTATGCTCGGTTTCTTTAGGAAAACATGAATGGGACAAACTCACTGGCTATCGGAGATAGGGTAAATGATACCACTATCAAAACATTTTACAATCTCCTTCTTGACAGACTCCTTCATTATGGGGTTGAGGCGCCTTTGTGGATCCCTTACTGGCTTGGAATCATCCATCATGATATGATGTTCAACTATGAAGGGACTAATCCCCTTGATGTCCTCCATAGACCAGCCAAAAGCTTGCCGGTTATTTTGTAAGACCATTAAAAGGGCTTTCTCTTACTCGAGAGCTAGAGAGGCCGATATGATAACGGGAAGGGTCTCGTTCTCACCTAGGTAAGAATATTTAAGGTGAGACGGCAAAAGCTTTATTTCGAGTTTAGGAGGTGAAACAATTGAAGGTAACATTGGTGAAACTGTTTCAAACTCAAAGGATTCCATCAATAGTTCAAATCGAGTGTAAGCAACCGAGTCGGATGGTTCAACTAACTCATCCGAAAAATCAAAAGACTCAAACTCGGGTGGTGAGTCTTCAAAATCTTCCAAAAAAGTGAAACACTCGGAATCGTTTTCCGGCGTGAAAGCTGTGTCAGATTCTTGGAGGAACGCACTAGAGGCGTCAACACTGCTGTGATCGAACAGAAATTTTTCGAGCTCACAGTCCTCCTGTGTGATCTCATGGATCGAGCAAACATCAAGTATACTAGCATTAGGCTCGGAGGGTTGATTTCCTAACTTAAAAATGTTGAGTTCAATTGTCATATTTCTAAAAGATAGGTTCATCGAATCATTTCGACAATTGATCACCACATTAGAAGTCGCAAGGAATGGTCGACCAAGTATCACCGGAATTTGACTCCGGGGGTTAGCCACAGGTTATGTATCCATAAAAATGAAGTCAACGGGAAAAATGAAGTCCCCTACTTTAATTAACACATCCTCTAACTCACCCCTAGAATGGGTGATGGATCGGTCGGCCATTTGGAGAGTACAATGAGTGGGTTTAAGCTCTCCAACGTCTAATTATTCGTACACTGAATAGGGTAGCAAATTGACACTAGCACCAAGATCTAATAGTGCTCTATTGATGTTCTTGTCCCCAATTGTTATCGAAATTGTAGGACAGCCGGGGTCCTTATGTTTTTGGGGTAAAGATTGGACAAGAGTATCACTAACAGTATTAGCCACAAAAACTTTCTTTGGTACTTGTGACTTTCTCTTCTTGGTGCATAAGTCCTTTAAGATTTTCGCGTAAGAAGGAACTTGTTGGATTGCATCCAAGAGAGGTATGTTTATGCTAACCTGTTTGAACAACTCTACAATCTTCTCCATTTATGACGTTGGTTTATTGGATCTCAACCTCTTTGGAAAAGGAACATTTTGAAAATTTGTTGAGTCCAATGTGTGTGGAGTAGATTGTGGAGTTGGAACGGATCCTAGTGTTGGTGTGTTCGTGAAGTGAGAAGTGGGTCCGTTTAAAGTAGAAGAAGTAGAGCCTTATGAAGAATGAAGAATAGGCTCTGACGAGGAAGATGAAGATGATGAAGAAGAAGAAGATGATGAAGAGGAACCACCGGCAGGGGTGTCATTATTAATACCCACGTTATTGTGCAACACTTTTCCAGATCTCAACATGGTCACAGCATTCACGCTATGATCTTTCTGTTCATATGCAACATGTGCATTATGTGCGTGACTGGGATTTGGCAATGGTTGAGATGAAAGCTTTCCCTTTTCTCGCTCGCTTAAAGCAGCATTCAGTTGTGCAATTTGTGCCTCAATTAATTTGATGTTTTGATCGTGTGAGACACTGTTTTGCACCAAAGATTGAATAGAAGTCACCAACCTTGCTGCGGATTGTGTAGATTGTTTTAGAAACGCATCTAGACTTCTTTCTAGCGAGGTAACCTTATCATTATTCGGTTGAACAAAATTGTTTTGAGGGTAAGAGTTATTGGGCACAAAATTGTTCATTTGGTTTTGGTAAGTTTGTGGTTGGAAAGGTTGCTGGTATTGAGTTTGTGGAGGTGCTTGTTGTTGTGGAGGAGGAGGCCTTTGAAAGTTGTTGTTTCCTTGGAATTGTTGATTGTGATTCCAAGCAAAATTTGGGTGACTCCTCCAATCAGGATTATAAGTCGAAGAGTAGGGATCATTTCTTTGTCTTTGCTGGAAGGCAGTATTGACTTGATCTTGTCCTTGAACAGGTGGATTGTAAGGACACTCTTCGGTAAGATGTGATGGATCCGAACAACAAGCAAAAACAATTCGTGGGGGTAAAGCAGGGGCTGGAGAAGGCGATGAGATTTTGGTCTCAATTGCTTCTAGTTTTTTCGTAAGTGCGGCCATCTCGGCCTTCATTGCAATCGACATATCTAATTGATATATTCCTGCCCTAGACTAACCTGTTGAAGAAGATGAGGTGGTCTTAGTGCTTTCCCACTGAAGTGTTTGCTCAGCAAGATCGTCGAGAAACTGCCAAGCTTCCTCACTTGATTTTGTTAGAAAGTGACCTTGACAAATGGTTTCCAACAACTGCTTCGTTGCTGGGTTCAATCCTTCGTATAAAGTTTGGCAAAGTTGCCAATTCTCGATACCATGGTGAGGGCATTGAATAAGTAGGTCTTTAAATCTTTCAAAACACTTCCAAAAGGGTTCGGAAGGAAGCTAGGAAAATTGAATAATCTCATTGCGAGTTCTCGCGGTCTTGTGATGTGGATAAAACTTTTTAAGAAAAGCTTTAACAAACTCTTCACAATTTTTAATTGAGTGTGATGTTGTGCTGTATAACCATGGTAAGTCTACGGTAGCGCCCCGGCCATCGATCCGAGGCCAAAATGCGGAAACAAAACTTTTTCATAAACTTCAAACCAGCGCTAACGTATACTTTCTCCCGGATCAAACCATTAGCTTATAAAATAGCAAACCAGAGAAGGGTTAGAAAGGCTATACTGATTGATCCGTGTCCTTCGGTCTTTAGCCACCGTCTTTAGCTTCTCGCGGCATCTCCGATCTCCGGTCTCCTCGTCGAAAAGGGCACCACATCTTCGAATCCTTTTACGGGCTCCCGCTTCATCCAAAGCAACTCGGACACGAAGTTTGCTAGCCGACGTGTCCAAGGTTGAAGTAGAGTAGTGTAGAACCCTTTGTCCCAAGTCATCCAAGCTCATAGATGATGGTTAATAGAAGTTGCCATTTGTAGTGAAGATGGAGGAATGAACTTTGGAGATGAGCTAAGGATTTTTGTTGCAAGAACGAGATTAATCAAAAAAAATACCACACAAAAATTTGGGGCTGCCCCAATAATGCTCGGCCATGGCAATTGAGGAGGAGGGGTGAGTGTAAGAACAAATAAAATGGTGACCATAAGCACAAGAAAACCTCACATCCATTATCCAAATCAATCCAATCTCAATTAATGCAAACCGTGAACCAAGCACACCTAGAACCCTCATGAAGCATCCATATGCTGCTGGAGCCCCAGCAACCACAAAAAAAAACCTCACTTTATAAATCTCCACTTTGCAAATAAGCCCCTTTTCAACAAAGGAATTTCAGCCAAGAAAGGAAGAAAGAAAAATGGCCGAAACGGAATGCAAACTAGCAACTTCAAAAAGCGATCCCGTAATAAATTACAGGATAACCCCGCAACTGTATATACATACCTGCATTTGTATTCCAACCGATTATAAATGTAATGAGACAAAATCTACACAGTATAATACTAGGATCCGGCTTAAACCAAAGCCCGCTAGTATTATCCGTCCGAACCATGACACGTGCACAAGTGCACGCGTACGTTCGATCCCTGCCATAAATCCATACGGCCTCTACAACGTTTCACTCGAAACTTGAGAAACTGTCTGTGGGGGACTCTAAAGACCCTTCAATACTTTGGCTGTGGATTTAACCACTAGTACGTCAGTGGTACTAGCCGTACGTAATGGGCTACCAGGTATTGACAAAAAAGGAGGTCGATGGGCGAACTCATACTGACACCCTACTGAGCTTGTCAGTGACAATATCCGTACAGTCCGGTCCGTTCGTCTATGAGTATCGCATGTCGGGTCTAGGGGGTTGGTAAAAGTCAGACTCCCAAAAGCGGTAGAAGTCGTGTCGGAGTGTAGCCCAGAACACTCTAAGATACTACTGGAATATCTACCAGTAAATCTCCTGCCTTGGCCAAGGACTTCGTGTAATGGCTCTTCTAGACATTGCGCGATCTCACTCCCAATACCGGGAGAGACGAAACCCCTGCCGATCCGCTCACTGCCTCCATGTAGCTCGGGACTGTACCCAACTAAAACCTGTTTGCATGACTACTTTGAGCCGTGGTAGGGTAATAATCAAAGCACAGTAGGACCTCACACGAGACAAATGATGATCTCAGGTCGATGAACTAACCTGTACACATGTCACCAGGGAACTGCTATCTGATGTCAGGTATAATACCAACTAGCTTGTTCCCGGCGAGTCATGTACGGTGTACTCATAACCCAATGAGCACCTGTATACATCTTAGGTGAACCAACTGACACCAATGGCTTGTGAGACCGGCCACCGCCCTCGTCGGGGTCTCGAATGTATACACTAGTCTACTCCGGAGTATCGATGCCCTGTCTGGAAAACTCCCACGACTAGGGACCTTTTAAGGATGTGCTTATAGACCCCAGCTCCCACGTATATGATCGCCATCATACTGCTGGCTGTCAAGCAAGAATCCTAAGGGCTCTATCAACGTGCAGTAGTGACCTGTAATGTCACCTAAAGCATGTATACGATGATAAAGATAAACCAGATAGCATACTATTATCTTGAGTAAGTCTGTCCTACCGGCATAGGTCCTCCCTCAATCATTGCAATCACGTGCCTGCGATCCATTAATTGACTTTGAGTGCACTATATCCAACAATCTTCCACTTGCACTCAAGGCTAATAATTGCGATGTCGCATACTCACAGCCCGTGTGATACCGAACACCCAACTCCTCTACTGATCAGTCTCACAAAGCCTGTTTTTGAAACTATTGCGTTCAAGGAATAGCCTCAGTGAGTTGATCCGCCCTGATGTTTCTTTCTATGTCTCTCTTTATCTCAAGTTCGCAGAGAAAGCCATCTCCCGAAATGAGCAATACCTGTCTTAGAATATGTCTAGATATCTGATGGGACCTAGCTCATAAATGAACTCCTAATCTAAACTTCTTAGACTGTATCGTCAACTGAACTTAATCAGTATCCTGCGTCATGCCTCCCTCAGTGTCCGCTTGGATCACCTGTCCAAACTACTGCCCCTCGTCAGAGGGAAAACTATAACTCTGACAGTCACTCTGTCATCCAGGTTACCTTGGAAGCCCGGAATGATAACTGTCTCCCGAAAGAGGCTGTTGTTATCATATCCCTAAAACATCCACTTATGTTCTAAAACTGCTTCCGAACATTTTTCCAAGATAGGATTAATATCAACTTATTGTATCTAGTGCAAAAACAACATCTGGTGTGGTACTTGACATCTTATGATTGACTCAATTGCCTAAGCAAGTGATATGTCAATCATGCACATCCCTCTCCCCTTCAGTCTGTAAGACACCTTTAGAGAGGGTGACTCCATCACCTGCAGGTATACTATCGTGCCAAGAGTCGTCCATTCTAAAACACCTGTAGAATGCTGTCTAAGTACCCAGATTGGGAAACTACCCAAATCTAGATCTAAAACCATAGATCTAGTAACCAGAATGTCTGATATAATATTCATATCCTATGTGGAGAAACCACTGCGTGACAACCAAAGTATAACCAATCGTAGTATAGGAATTTCACTTCCTACTCTGTGTATTTCAACCAAATACTAGGACATCCCCTACTACCTTCTTAACAGATCCATCCCCTATTCTGATGAAGTCAAACCTATGACTGTCACATCAGAAATAGATGATCCATCTCCGCTATATCTGCTTCAGTCTATAAATAGACATAAGCCACTTGTCCACTATGTTTCCGCTGCTCCCACTGGCTATGACAACCTTATGGCAGAATAATATACACGTGCTCTTCTGAAGCCAGTTCAGAACGACGCTAACCTCATCCTCCTGCCCGGTCTCATGGCCTGGAACAACAGTAGTGTCAAGTCTGGGTAAACAAGAACTTCCCTGTCACCGTCTTTGAGCATTCCGAAGTACCTCTCGAGTGCCTGAGGTTACCCACCATATCTGCGGAGTGGCTAATGGAATGTCAAACCTGATTGAATCTATAGATTCTTATCAAATTTTCAGTAATCGTTTGCGGTTCTGGAATCACTTCCAGTTCTACCATACTCCCGCTACTGTTTTCTGAAAAAATCCATTTTTATCAAAACTGTGGCGAGTCAAGAACAATATCACTATTGATCTTCTAGATGGTAGAAAGTCAACCCTCGTCATAGCCCGGGTCAACCCAAAAACAGCCATTACAGAAACGTGCTTTGATTCATCCAGAGTCTGGTTTTAAGCATAAGCCGGACAACTCCCTGTACCTTAACATTGTTAAGATATGAACTATTCTATATCCAATATAGAAACAGAGGCACTGATTTAATTGGAACCAGATTCAAATCATGCAGCTGTCTCCAGTGCATGTAAACTAAATAGAAGGAGGTCGATCAGCGTTACTCAACTTAGGAATGCATCCAGATATGAGTAACCTGAAAGAGAAACAAGTTCTCATAATCATTACTATCAACTGAATACCATACACAAGTATCTATATCTTCGATCACCTTGAAGAATCCTGATACTTGCAACACCTGGTTCTCTACTTTATTCTTATACCTATAACTTCTCAAAACTTGGATCTTGTATTTCTATGAAACACATGTCTAAGAACTAGAGAAGTCATAAGTAAACAGAATATAGTACGAGTACCAACCCCTCTGTCCAAATGGACATATGACAACATACAATATATTTTGTATAAGTCAGCTGAGTTGAATAACTCAAACCCTGTGCGTCGTAGGTTGAAAACTGTACTTATGGTTAAGAAGAATTACACAGCTGTTGAATGCTCCTTACCTAACCATCAACTGATATACGTAAATGTCATGGACATAATTTCAAAAAGTTGTATCTCACTTTATAAAAATATACGTACAGATATATCAATTTGAAATTGCTGTATAACAACGGATATTCAAAACCAAATATTTACCGTCCGGCAAACAACCCAGGCGATTTCCTCAAATATCACCAATTACAACGAATCCCAATATTATGAGGATGATCACCCAATTCCCAATAACTTACTCCCACTCATCATTTGTAAAACCATACAGATGTGAGAATCAAACCTGGTAAATACATATCCTGTAGCAAGGGCTAATTGGGAAATCCGTTTTCTTTTAACAATACACAGTGAAACTTGAAACATGTAAATGTTTCGAAGGGGTATTCGGGTATTCTTAGTAATGCCTCTTACATTATCAGATTCACAACTGTAACCGTATATTTCTTAGCCATCTCTCCAAATCCCTTTATATGTCTTTAGTCATTACCTTCTGTACACCACCTTTAGGCCAAATGGCTTTCTTCCTTCCCTACCGTTCGGCACCAGCCTATGGTTTGGAAGAAGACTATCCAATAAGCATAATGGGCGTACTCTCCTAATCCTAGGAGTACTCGTAACCTGAGAGAAGATGAAGATAAAAGACAACTGAATAAACCTTATTCCTATTTCTCCTGAACCAGAATCCATCCGCGAACTGGAACAAGTTCCTTCGAGTTCATATATAACCATACGATGGAGTATCCAATAAACTGTGGATCTTCGTAGTGATACGGGCTGTTCCGGAGAAATACAAAGGTGAAGTAGGAGTGGCGATGAAATACTTGGTTTGGTCGTGAATAGCAGTCGCAATTTATTTTGCCCTCTTACTAATCCCTTTTATTTGTCTTTACTTAATACCTTCTGTATACCTTTTAGGCTAAATGGTTTTCCTCATGCCCTACCTTTTGGCACCTGCCTATGGTTTAAATGAAGACTATCCAATTAGCGTAATAGTTGTACCATCCTAATCCAAGGAGCACTCGCAAGGGGAGAGAAGGTAAAAGGAAAAGACAGCTGAATAGTCCTATTCATTTTCTCCAGAACCGGAAACCATCCTCGAATTTGGAACAAGTTCCTTCGAGTTCGTATATAACCATACGATGGTTTTATCCAATGGAAGTGGATGTTCGTAGTAATACGGGGTGTTCTAAAGAAAAGGGTAAACGTAGGAGTGGCAATGAGGTATGCAACTCTGACAATCCAAAAGCCAGTGTTTTAAGAAGGTTCGGTTAACTTGGTCACAAAGTCATAGTCTAGAGTCGGGCCATGGTCGCTGCCAAAGAGAGAGAGAAAAGAAACACTCGGCGTGCACTCTAACCTAGATCAGAATGGTTATCACTTTATCCAATCAGGAAACCTCCCACCGTATCCTCAAAATCTCCTCCAAACCTGAAAGAAGAATTAGTCGGGATCACCCGAGGAGTAAACCAACTCATCAGTGGGAATCGGGATCCAACTATCATCGCATGATAACGTGATGGAATCCACTCACGTTATCACACTCCAGAAGGAATGCGCATATCTGGCAAGTTTCAGTTTCTTTAGAAATTCCCGATGTGATTTTTACCCCATGCTCTTATGACCTTGACTAAGGCCAACAAATCATAAGTCACATGTCGAGTTCTACCCGTCATTGTCTAGGTTAATTTGAACCCACCCGTACAAGCCCTTGACTAGGGCCAACAAGGCTGTACGACTATCCCAAACCAACGCATCTATCTATGCAGCAGAAAAGTAACAAATAGCTACCATACACTATGCCTTGACTAAGGCCAACAAACATAGCATGAATACTAAGTGCTACCCGTCTGAAATGACGGAGTGCTACGAATGGTTTTTGGCGAAAAACCTTTAACGTAATGAACTTGATATCGTTGAAGGAACCGGATAGCTTTTTATAAATATAGTGGCGAAAACCTTTGCTAAAGAGGTCACTCCCGGTGAAGGGATCTCAGCTCTTTCCCCGTAGAATGAAGTGCAGGATATTCCAACTGAATACCACGATGCAAAGAAAAAGTAATCGACTATAGTGAAGTTATTACCCTGACGCAAACTTCTGTCCAAGGGGTCACTCCCGGTGAAGGGATCTCGGCCCTTGCCTCGTCGACTGAGGTGCTGGATATTCATAACCGAATACCACTGTGCAAAACAAAAGAAAACGTTCTTGCAATAACAGCTTTTTGAAAAATGTTCCAACAACATCAAACGGGTTTGTTTTCCTTGCATTGATCCGAATCAATGCAGTCCCATCAATTGATCACACCAGAAAAGAACGAAAATATGATGTACGTATTTGCCATCCGCATTTGCCACTGGGTCCCATCATCATCCGTTAGGTTACTTAACTAACGACAGAGCGGGGACTGGACTAGCACGGATGTAAAACATATACAACATCTACAAGTATATATATTAATATATAATAATCGCTCAAGGCGTGATAAAATGCAACATCACAGAAAAGTAATAAGCATCACTGAACAATACAGATAATCTGGGAGCCCCGGGTTTCATAGAGCCACAATTGAAACCCGACGTTCCCCTGGTCGTGTGGATAGCCTGTGCAATGAAATCCTAGACCCCTATGGGTGCGGCATGCTACCTGCCAAAACCTGAAGCGAGGCAGCCCCCTTCAACAAAGTGAATGGACCACCCAACACTTCAGGGGATCCGGTAACTTGGGCACCCCTCCTTGGGTCAACCTATACCCCCTACGAGTGGGGCGAATAGCCCGCCAATTCTAGAGTAAAGCCCCCTCCGTCTCAAATCCATGAGATGCGGGCCCGTTGCCCTCTAGAACCCGGCTATCCGTGCACCCCACCGCGGGGTAATCCTAGCCCGGTCGTGCCCCAAAAGAATAATATACAAACATGCAGTGACGGCAGTCCACATGTCGGACGCTCGCCCCATAATATCAAATGTACAAATAATATCAAACTGTACTACCATTGCATCCAGGCTATCAACCATGACAAATCCGCAACATCACAACACAACACAGAACATCAACGTGAATGTCACGTTCGCAAATCCGTCTAAAAGAGCTATAGCAATTAGACAAAATTTACCGCTCGAATGACATTCATGGTCGCAGATATAAAGTAAGCACTGTGAACTAACTTATTTAAAATTTTCGATCGACAAAATTTCCCGAAGTGGGCCCCAAGCACAAATCCAGTACTGTAACAAATCTGGGCCCAAACAAAATATTCCAGAAACCCCAATTCCAAGTTTAAGACCATTGTAGAAAAATTGGTGCAGAGATGACACATAATGGCGGCGGAACCGCGGCCAAAACATGGGTATGGCCGCGGTTCCGCGGTGGTACTGTAGCATCATGCTACCAAATTTTCACAGATGTCTTAAAAAAGCCTGCCTGATTTTCTAAAACACTTAAAATAATTTTTCGACGACAAAAAAATTTCGACAGAAACTGCTAAAATGGAATCGCGGTTTTAGAAAATTAGGCCGATCAATGTTTTAAACAAGTTAGAACAAGCTAGTAAAGGTTAACGGCGTGGGTCTGATACCATGTAAGTCTACGGTAGCGCTCCGGCCGTCGATCCGAGGCCAAAATGCGGAAACAAAACTTTTTCATAAACTTCAAACCAGCGCTAACGTATACTTTCTCCCGGATCAAACCATTAGCTTATAAAATAGCAAACCAGAGAAGGGTTAGAAAGGCTATACTGATTGATCCGTGTCCTTCGGTCTTTAGCCACCGTCTTTAGCTTCTCGCGGCATCTCCGATCTCCGGTCTCCTCGTCGAAAAGGGCACCACATCTTCGAATCCTTTTACGGGCTCCCGCTTCATCCAAAGCAACTCGGACACGAAGTTTGCTAGCCGACGTGTCCAAGGTTGAAGTAGAGTAGTGTAGAACCCTTTGTCTCAAGTCATCCAAGCTCATAGATGATGGTTAATAGAAGTTGCCATTTGTAGTGAAGATAGAGGAATGAACTTTGGAGACGAGCTAAGGATTTTTGTTGCAAGAATGAGATTAATCAAAAAAAAATACCACCCACAAATTTGGGGCTGCCCCAATAATGCTCGGCCATGGCAATTGAGGAGGAGGGGTGAGTGTAGGAACAAATAAAATGGTGACCATAAGCACAAGAAAACTTCACATCCATTATCCAAATCAATTCAATCTCAATTAATGCAAACCTTGAACCAAGCACACCTAGAACCCTTATGAAGCATCCATATGCTGCTGGAGTCCCAGCAACCACAAAAAAAACCTCACTTTATAAATCCCCACTTTGCAAATAAGCCCCCTTTCAACAAAGGAATTTCAGCCAAGAAGGGAAGAAAGAAAAATGGCCGAAACGGAATGCAAACTGGCAACTTCAAAAAGCGATCCCGTAATAAATTACAGGATAACCCCACAACAGTATATACATACCCGCATTTGTATTCCAACCGAATACAAATGCAATGAGACAAAATCTACACAGTATAATACTAGGATCCGGCTTAAACCAAAGCACACTAGTATTATCCGTCCGAACCATGACACGTCCACAAGTGCACGCGTACGTTCGAACCCTGCCATAAATCCATACGTCCTCTACAACGTTTCGCCCGAAACTTGAGAAACTATCTGTGGGGGACTCTAAAGACCCGTCAATACTTTGGCTGTGGATTTAACCACTAGCATGTCAGTGGTACAAGCCGTACGTAACGGGCTACCAGGTATTGACCAAAA
This sequence comes from Agapanthus africanus, assembly GCA_030015575.1. NCBI lineage: Eukaryota > Viridiplantae > Streptophyta > Magnoliopsida > Asparagales > Amaryllidaceae > Agapanthus > Agapanthus africanus. The sequence goes on from CM057344.1 coordinate 120,442,271, forward strand.
GGGACGTCGATTAGCGGACTCATCCTGACACCCTACTGAGCCTGTCAGTGACAATATCCGTACAGTCCGGTCCGTTCGTCTATGAGTATCGCATGTCGGGCCTAGGGGGTTGGTAAAAGTCAGACCCCCAAAAGTGGTACAAGTCGTGTCGGAGTGTAGCCCAGAACACCCTGAGATACTACTGGGATACCTACCAGTAAATCTCCTGCCTTGGCCAAGGACTTCGTTTAATGGCTCTCCTAGACACAGCACGATCTCACCCCCAATACCGGGAGAGACGAAACCCCTGCCGATCCGCTCACTGCCTCCATGTGGCTCGGGACTGTACCCAACTAAAACCTGTTTGCACGACTCCTTTGAGCCATGGTAGGGTAATAATCAAAGCACAGTGGGAACTCACACGAGACAAATGACGATCTCAGGTCGATGAACTAACATGTACACATGTCACCAGGGAACTGCTATCTGACGTCAGGTATAATACCAACTAGCATGTTCCCGGAGAGTCCTGTACGGTGTACTCATAACCAAATGAGCACCTGTATACATCTTAGGTGAACCAACTGACACCAATGGCTTGTGAGACCGGCCACCGCCCCTCGTTGGGGTCTCGACTGTATACACTAGTCTACTCCGGAGTATCGATACCCTGTCTCGAAAACTCCCACGACTAGGGACCTTTTAAGGATGTGCTTATAGACTCCAGCTCCCATGTAGATGATCGCCATCATACTGCTGGCCGTCAAGCAAGAATCCTAAGGGCTCTATCAACGTGCAGTAGTGACCTGTAATATCACCTAAAGCATGTACACGATGATAAAGATAAACAAGATAGCATACTATCATCTTGAGTAAGACTGTCCTACCGGCATAGATCCTCCCTCAATCATTGCAATCACATGCCTGCGATCCAATAATTGACTTTTAGGGCACTATATCCAACAACCATTTCTCGGCTAGGTCACATAAGGTGAAAGGAATGACCCTTAGCCTTATAGCATCATCAGACAGTTGTATTGTCTTCATCATTGCGCAAACATTCTGGAATTTGTTTATGAAGATAAAGGCTTCTTTGGATTCCAGTCCGTGAAATTTTGGCAACATGTTGATGAAGTGGGGTTTGATCTCAAAGTTATCCCCATTTGCCGGTGGCAGTGAAAGACAAATAGGTAAGGCAGTGCGGATAGGGTAGAAAAGATCCTGGAGCGCGATTCGTTGGGGCGCTTCAACAGACGGGTGTTGTGGGTTATTCGCACCTAGCGGTGGTGGAATCAGTCCCGTGGGTATGGTGTTGTTAGGATTAAATCCCGACATCTAATTAGAAGACGAAGAATGTGAAGGTGAAGGTAAGGAAGTGGAAGGATTTTCGACTTCGGAGTCAAAAGCGTCGTCAGTCGGTACCAACGAGACACGGACTAATCGGGCACTAGTGTCCCTAGTCCAACCGGACATACACTAAAGAGGCAGTGTAGTTAAAAAGGTGAAAAACAGAATGTGGGGGTAAGAAAACGTCAATGGAAAGAAAGTGGGTGTAAGTGGGGTGCACGGATTTCTTAGCGACAAGTTGCAAGTTTTTGTAAAAATTTTTCCTTTTTCATTTTGTGTTTTTTTTATATGTGGAGCTTTTTGCAAAAAGCATTTTCGATAAAAGGCTTAGACACACGTTCAATCAATCACAAATGCACAATCAAGCATAGATCTAGGGTCATCTAGGTCAGCTAGACAGCTCCTAACTGTTCCAAAGGGCAAGAAGTAGGACTTCAAACCGCCTCTTCCCCGCCAATTGTGGCCAGGTAAGCACAAATAGAGAAAGGAGGATCTGCTCACGAATCACCGTGAGACGGGCCTTTTTAAAGTTACCTTCACTACCTGTCTAGCCTAGACACCACAAAGTCAAGTTAGGATCAACGGTCGATGCCTACAACTATTCCTTTGTCCTATTGAGCGCGAAGTCCTTAAGGATGAGTCTAATCTTTTTTAATTACTTGATGGTCAATGCAATATGCCTTATGTGATTTTTGGGGTCCTGTGAAGGGTGATGAAATCCCCACCCAATCTGGATTGGTGTTCAAGCCCCTTAAAGTCAATTTAGATATGCAAAGCAATAAAGACAATCACTTGCAAACAATTTTTTTAGCGCGGCGCAAAGAATCATGTAGGAAATTTTTACAGAGGAGATATCAGGGGGTTCAGAGGAAGAACGGAAGACTTAAAGTGGAGATTTGGTCTGCTGACGTCAGCAGACCGCGGCAGTTCCGCGGCGAAAGCGCACCTCCGGCGGCAGTTCCGCGGTGCAATATGCGGTTCAAGTCCCGAGACTTCTTCTGCTCCACTGGTCATATTTTTCTCTGTTTTTCAGATCTAGGGTTTTCTGTTTTGCTCTCTGGATTTTTCCAGATCCGAACTTGTTCGTCGATCCTGCACAATTCAAACGAAACACCCTTCAAAAATTACAAGATGATAAAATTTTTATATTTTTCAAATTTTTCAGTTTTTTATGATTTTTATGATTTTATATAAACCCAAAATTGCAAAAGGAAAATACTACGCCATCCCCGGCAACGGCGCCATTTGATTTAGTGATAGATGCTGTGATCAAAATATTTGTTAACCGCAATCAAGAACGGCATCGCTTGGTAGCTAGCCGGTGAGTACGGGTCGGTCTACAGGGATTTTGTGTATTCTCAAATTGTTCTAACGAGTTAATTCCAAACGATTTTGGGATGATTATCACTAAAAACTAAGTTGATTTAGACTAGGATTAGAATCTTGCTAGGGTTAGGTTTAGGTTAAGTTTAGAAATTTAAGATTTCCCACCGCTTTCAATGCCCTAATTTAGATCTCATTAGGTGTTATGGAAATAATTAATAAAGGGGATTAGGACGATCGGGAAGAAACAATGTTTCTTTCTCTTGGTCCTTGTCTGTCTTTTCTTAATTCTTACCCTAACCTCCAAGGAAAACATGCACAACCGGTCTTTTAAACTACGGTATCACCGTTACCTCATGGATAGGGTGCCGTAGGGAGCGGTATGTGTATGTATGCATGGAGTCCTATTAATTAATAAGTGATGGGCAAGAAAGGGGTGAGAGATTTTTCATCTCTCAAACCTTTCCTATACCTAACCCTAACAAGTGAGGAACTACTCACTCATTAGGGGATCGATAAAAGACATGTTTTTTATTTGAGTTTTTGACTTAAAAAGACTAACTATCTAAACTACGGCAGATTAATAAAAGTTCTAAACTAATTAACTAGGGCAGATAATAAAAACTATACTAAGGCAGAAAGAAAATTTAGAACTAGGGCAATGAAAAGAAATCTACTTACTTTATTCATGCTCTCAAAACATTACAATTGATTTCTGAATTTTTGATCAATGAAAAGAGGCATACCTCAAAGAGAGGTTTAGGATTTCTATTTATAGATCATAGAAACCCTTGGGTTACAATTGATTCACATCTGTATTTACAAATATACCCTAAGAAGACTAGTCAACGCACCGCCACACCGACATTTTTTAGCACCGACACACGCTCCATATGGCCGCGGAACCGCGGCCAAAAGCCCTATTTGGCCGCGGATCCGCGGCCATATAGTGGTCTTGTTGGCTGAATTTTCTTGGGCTTCTTCTGGTTGCAATTGGCTTCTTGTTTCTTCACATAATTTCTCAGATTGTCTTCTAGATTTCTTCCAGATTTCCACAGTGAATAATGTCGTGGACTTTACCGTTTGCTTCGTGTCGAAGTCTTGAACCTTGCACTGCCTTTGTACTTGTGAACGTGTTCATTGACCTTCGTTTATTCTCCAAACTGTAGGCTTTGAACAAGATTTTTCCATTTGTTGGTCGTAGTCTCACTTTTGTAATGTCTTTTCATCTTTTTCACTGTTTTTATTCCGAGAACCTGTAACCTGCAACTATGTAGCAGACATGGATCAAAAGCACCTGTTTATTTGTAAAATGACTAAGAATGGGGAATATAATAATGCAAAATTATGATATGAACAGGACGGCGGGGAGTGAGTAGTAAAGAGGTGATCCAGCTTGTCATAGGTAATGGAATCTGGACAAACCTTTGCCAATATAGTCTGGTTCAGTCAATTTTATTATCTAGTTGTAACCTAATCTGGTCACAAGGTCGCTGCGATTAGGAGAGAGAGAAGAAACACTCAGCATGATGCACTTGCAGGTTTTAAGTTTATCTAAAGAGGATGGTTCCCACTGTTTCTCGAATTCCTCCTCAAACCATAAAAGAGGAATCAGTCAGGATTAATCTCACCCTACAATACTTGCTTAACCGTTCAGTCAGGCTGGTGTTCGTACTTCGAGGGAGGCTTTCCAACGCTTTCGCGAAATTTCTTAATTACAAAACCTCTTTTCCGTGGAGGTGTAGCCCCGCTAACACCGTTCTAGACACCTACTTGGTTTATAGCATTGATTATGTTATTGAAGAAATCTCCTGAAGAGTAGCATATACTCACAGTAGGATCGGGATCCTAATATCATAGTGTGATAAAGCCGAAAGAATCCTTCCAAAATTATCGCACTCCAAATGGTATGCACCTCTAGCAAATTTCAGTTTCTTTAGAAACTCCCGATGTGGATTTTTGCCCTATGCTCTTATGACTTTGACTATAGCCAACAAATCATAAGTCACATGTCAAGTTCTACCCATCATTGTCCTGATTAATTTGAACCCACCCGTGCATACCCTTGACTATGGCTAACAAAGTAGCATGACTATCCCAAACCAACGCATCTATCTATGCAACATATGAATACCCAGCAACTACCAATCACTATGCCTTGACTATGGCCAACAAACATAGCTTGAATACTATTGAATATTCATATGAAATGATGGAGGGCTACAGCTAGTTTTGGCAAAACCGTGAACGTAGTAAACTTGATTTAATCGAAGGAACTTGATATCTTTTAAAAGGAGTGGTTTAAGCTCCGGAAAAAATCTGAAGTTTTGAAAAAACCGAGTGGTTTAAAAATTGTTCCAACGATTTAATTTTGGTTTATTTTCTTTTCATTAATAATGCAGTCCCATCAATTACACCTATCATTACAGAAAAAACCAAAATACCATGTCCACTTATGCCAACCGCATTCGCCACTGGGCCCCGTCTAATACCGTTAGGTTACTTAACTAACACCAGAGCGGGGGCTGGACTAGCGCGGATGCAAAACATAAGCAACATCTATTATATAATATACATAATAATATACATTCGTCAGACGCAATAATAGGCATTCCAGATCACAAATGAACTTGTTGGATATGCTAGGAATTCCGAGTTTCGTTTAAGACTGTAACGAAAGACGAATTCCACGGTCGTAATGAATAGCCAAACCCCACCCCAGACCCTTATGGGTGCGGCAAACAACCAGCCAAATTCCAGAAGTGAAGCAACCCCCCTCAGCAAAGTGAGTAGGCCACTCGGCTCTTCAAAGAACCCGGTAGTTTGTGCACCCCACCTTAGGTCTATCCTAAGAGAAGAAAACAATAAAAAGAAATAATACAACGGCTGCTACAACCTCAACCCGGATATGCCCCGCAAAAATACTAATATGACATGTCAACTTCTAGAAGTATCTTTGACCAATTTAAAAAAATGCCCATCGTCCGTATATACATATCCGTATCCGTGTTCCGAAAAATGCGGATGCAAAAGATGAAAACAATCCATCAATACAATACTAGGATCTGGCTTAAACCAAAGCCCACTAGTATTGTCCGTCCGAATCATCATCCGTGCACAAGTACACATACGTGACCGAACACTGTCGTAAAACCATACAACCTTTACATCTTTTGTTCGATGCAGGGAAACCCTCTGTGTGGGACTCTAAAGACTCGACACTAAGCTGGCAGTGGGTTTAACCACAAGCCGCAAGCGGCACTAGCTGTACGTAACAGCCCCAGGTATGTGTCGATGAGAAGGCCGATGAGAAAACTTATCCGAACTCCCACTGTGCCTATTTGTGACAATCTCCGTACAGTCCGGTCTGTTCGTTTAAGAGTATCGTATATCGGGCCTAGGGGGCTATAATCGTCAGACCCCTAATAGCGCAATAAGTCGTGTTGGAGAGTAGCCCAAAACACCCTGAGAAACTACTGGAGTATCTACCAGTAAATCTCACTTGCCTTGGCCAAGGACTTTGTGTAATGGCTTTTCGAACACAGTGGGATATCAACCCATAATACCGGGAGAGACGAATCCTATCTAACCGCCACTACCTCCAAATGCTTCGGGACTGCACCCAACTACTACCTGTTTGCACGACTCCATTGAACCGTGGTAGGGTAGTAATCTAAGTACAGTGGGAACACACTCGAGGATAAGTAGCAGTGTCAAGTCAACAGACTATGCTATATTCATGTCATCTGGAAACTGCTACCCGACGATAGGTATTATACCCACCAACAGTTCCCGACGAGTCTTATCCGTTGTACTCATAACCTAATGAGTAGCTACATACTATCTCCAGTACGATGTACTAATGGCTGTGGGACAGACCATTTCCCCTGCTGGGATGAGAAGCTTATACACTAGTCTACTCTGGAGTATCTATGTCCGGTCTTGATAATCCTACGACTAGGGACCTGTATAGTATGTGCTTATGGACTATCCAGCCCCCACTAGTATGATTGCCATCACAACGCTGGTAATTAAGCAAAGATACTAAGGGCTCTACCAATATGTATAAGCAATATGCTAAGAAACATATGCACATATTGAGGTAGAAACAAAACCAGATAGCATATTATCATTTTGAGCAAGACTGTTACTATATCCGTGTATATCCTAAGCTCCCATTAAATAATATACAAACCACTATTGTCACGCCCCGCTTTCCGGTGTACGGCGAAGGAGACGTGACGAGGCCCGCTACGTATATACTCAGAAGTATAAACGCTAAGCGTATTTAAGCAATATTAAATAAATGCACAAGAGACAAGAGTATAAAAGAACAGCAACTTTTATTTATTAACATTCTTTGTACAATGCATAGAAAGGAAAATACAACTGAAATAAAGATGCCTAAACAATGGCATAACAGGAAAAGGAAAGTACTGAAAAGAAAAGTATACAATAAAATTATACTGCTGGGTCTCCGGCAAATTGCTCCAAGTCTTCTTGTGTTGGCTCAACTTCTGCCGGGTCCAAGTCACCCGACGACATTCAAAGAAGAGAGAACAGAATGTCGTCAGCGAACAGATCGCTCGGTAAGTCCCAAAGGTAAGAGGGAAGTAGAGAAGACAGAATAAGAAGATACATTTTTAAAGTGTAAACTATTGTTGTAATGTTATGTTAACGCTGTTGTTTGTAACTTGGTACAAAAGGATGCCAGTGTATACGAGGGGAGTCTCACTTGCCAAAGACTAAGGCAGGTATAGTACAAGGAACCGTTATGCCACGGTACAACAGCAATGGGATTCAGGTTAGGTGTATTAATCTGACTACCTCATGCCACCTTTAACACCTTCCGTACCAATCTACCCCTTAAACCCCGTAGTGTTTTAACATTATTGTTATCTTGTAAAATTGTATTGATTGTAAGATTGATTAACTGACTGACCGAAATCATGATATCAGAAAACGGTTATAACCGTAGAGTCATGTAAATGGAATACTGGGAAACATGTAAAAGGACTATATCCATGGTTCGGTTCAGTCAAGTTATATAGATTGTTAACTGGATTCAGGGATTCATGTATTCATATTGAGTTGGAAAATTAAGAATATAGATTGACTTGAATCATATTCCAGTCAGAAATAGTCAGACTCTAACCCGAGTCAGACTAAAAGAAAGGTAATTTGAAGTTCTATAATTGTTAGGGTCCTTATTGTAATTTATAAAACTTGATGGGGTTTTATGTAAAAAGTACTTTTGTATAGTTTTCAAAATACACCTCAAGAATTTATTATTCGTCTTTATAGTTATAAGGAGTGTGGATTTTATTTGTGTTATTCTAGTGAATATATCCTAATAAAGTATTAATTTATAATATTGATTTATTTGAAACTCATGGTATTTTAATGTAACTTTTAATCTGGTAATTTTTAAAAAGTGGAAACTTTATCTTATAATAAAATAGGTGTTTAAATATTAATACAAGAATAACTTTAAATAAATATTTTATTCTCCAAAATCTCATTTTTCTTAAATGTCGTATTTTAAACCTTTCGAGACCGAATGCTCCTTGCGGAGGTCTGAATCTCGCACTACTAGCCCGCGGGTGCACGATGAACCGTACTATCCCTAACGGGTTCCCCAAAGGTGGGTTGTAGCGGCGCTTTGCTTAGGTTTAACAAATACTATTCATTTAGAAAAACGGTTTATAATTATAAGGTATTTATTTGTAAAGGATGTAATTTCCGTATTTTAGTTTCTAGGGTTTCCTAAGCCAACTAGCCTATTTCTAAGGTCTAAACGATAAGTCATTAGAAGCGTCAAATCGCCTCTTCACCGCCAATTGCGGCCAGGTAAGTGCCAGGTAAGTGGGAAGGAACCACAGTAGTGGGCCTAATTAAAAACCACTAGCCTAGACACACTTGCCCAGTTACCACAAAGTCAGTTTAGATAACGATCGATGTCCACAACTTATCGTATTTTCATTTTAAAAGATTTTATTTAGAATTGTGCACAACTTAAAGCTTTCAAGAAAGGTTTATAAAGAATATGGTATTTTAGTGAAAAGTCTTGTATTTTCGTATTCTATATTTTGACGTTTATCAATTAGGGTTATATTTGTGTGTGTGTAGAGGTAGGTCATTACCTCGTGACTTATTTTAAGGTTTAATGAAATTTAGAGGTTAAATATGATATATTAAACTTGAAGGTATTTAAGCGCAAGAATACGGTATTTGAAAACGTTATCATTTCATGTGTGGAAATTCATTCAAATTGATTTCTACAAGTTTAGTGATCAAGATAAACATATTTAGGAATGAGGGAATTGATTAAACGAAGAAAAATAAACTTCATGGTATTTTTATGAAAAGAATACGGTTTTACAAGAAAGCTATCATTTCATGTGAGAAACTTTATTTAAATTGGTTTCTATGTGATTAATAGTCATCATGGGTATGTTTAGGTATTGTGGATTAAGTGACAAGTGAAATTTTGTAGAAAAACCGAATCGAAAATCGGTTTGTTCCGATTTCCGTCGGGTTTCATAATTCCGTATTTTAGAGAAATAGAAAGGGGGATAGAATGGGACTTACGGGTTTCAAACTCTTCTAAAGAGTAAATAGGAACTAGGGAAAAGGCCGAGGTGTGGTTTCGTCGCCGGTTGCATCGTCGCCGGAAATCCGTCAGCGCTTCGCCGTGAACTCGGTTTCAAAGCACACTTTCTTATGGAAATTTCAAGAGAGTAATTCTATGGTTTTGGAATGAGAAGGTAGGGGGTAGGGGTCTATTTATAGGGTAGCTAGGGTAGGGTAGGTGAAGGGTTTAGAAATATAAAAATGTATAAAATCATTAAAAGTTGGAGTAAATAGGGTATATGAAAGGTTTTAATTAAAAATTGGAGTAAATAGGGTATATGAAAGGTTTTAATGTAAAAATGTATAAAATCATTAAAAGTTGGAGTAAATAGGGCATATGAAAGGTTTTAATTAAAAATGTATTAAAAAATCATTAAAATGGAGTAAATGGGGATTTCAATGGTCTCTGAAACCGATCTAGGAATTTGAAGTGTACAAGGGGGTTTAGAAGATGAAGAGACACAACATTGAAGAAAAAATTTAAAACAAAAATAAATATTAAAAATAATGTGGGGCATGGGATTTGAACTTTGGTAGCTTGGTTCAGCAATGCAAGATATTACCAATGAGCTACAAGCTCCTTTTTGTAATTAAATTGCTAATCAATTACTTAAGTCTTGTGCTCATGCAATAAATACCCCTTTATGGATTTTTAAAAATATTTGAAAAAAATTGTATAGGAAAAAATGTATAAGAAAATTAGGGTTGTTACAACTATGATGCAATAATGGCCTCTAGGGCATATATAACACTAACACCGTCAGTATGACTTTTAACATCAGATATTTTAGAGGATCCACTTTTGATATGAGGTGGACCTCATGTACCAATGAATAATGTCTGAGCTTCATTATTGTAAAGATCAGTGCCAAGCAGTGCTTTTCAATGGATGAATATGTAATGACTCTGAAATCACTGTACAGAAATTTCTTGTATTTCACAGTAAAGGGTATTTCAGCCTGTGTAAAAGTTAAAAGTTATTTTTGTTAAATAAAAGCAAGAAGCAACTTGTAGCTCACTGGTAAAGTCTCTACACTGCTGTGGCATAGGCTGTACATTCGAATCCCCTCAGGCCCAATTAATTCTTTAAATTTTTCTTTTTAATTTTTGGAAGCCTAAGAGTTGCACGTGCAATACATGGAGAAATAAAAAGTTTTAGAAAAATCAAACAGGCGCAATGAGTTGTACACAACCAACTTGACACGTGGTACAAATCTCTGGACAGATCGACAAAATCCGACCGCCCGTTTCCATGTTTTAGCTGGCCTAGACGGTCCAAAAAGCTCCAAATCACCCCGTGTTTTACACACTTGTCCCTTCAGCTCCCCTTAACTCCCTTGCACTATTTTATTTTCCTGCAATCAAATAGAAACACTTTAATTCACCATTTAACACCTTTTTAATGCATTTTAATCCACATTTTTAATTCCCAAATCCTAATTATCCACTATAAATACCATACTATGCCTTAGCACTTCACCATTCTGAAATTTCTAGCAAAAATTCTCTCAAACTCTCTAAACACCAAGTGGAGTTAAGCTCCCCAAGTGGAGTAGCAAGCCAAATTCGACAACCGGAGCATCTCTGATGAAACCACGACCCCCGAGGGTTACTTCGATCTTTTATTAACCATCTAAAACCGTAAGTCTCTTCATCTCTATCTTTTTCCATCTCAAAACAACTTTTAAAACAAATCGATAAAAGTGGAGTTAGCTCCGATGTAATTTTCTTCTTAACATTTGTAAGCCACTTGATAAGTAAACGAGATCAAACTAACAACCTATAATAATCTTAACCATATTTCATATCATTTAGTTTTTAGTTTATGAAAGTGTTTGTTAGCACCACCAATGGGTTTTACTAGCATCAAGCATTCCATTTTAAAAAATTTCGGGATGCTAATCAACACTAAAAAAGAATCTTAACTAAATGATTAGGGTTTATGGTTTGATATCAAGAAAACTAAATAAGAGAAAGGAGGCAACAAACTTTGTAGACCGTGTCCTTCTCTTCAAAAGCTCCGTGTAGTAGTCCACGCGGCTCCACTAGGCTCCACTTGAAGTTGGATCGAGCTTCCTTTGCGATCTTCGTGCCGAAAATGATCCACCCGAAGCTCCTCTAATCCAAGCAATCTCTTCACTAAACTCTTTAGTGAAGGAAACACACTATACCTAAATGTTAATCAAGTGTAGGATTGTGAAGTATGGGTTTTGTTTGCTCATTAGGGTTCTCACAAGCTTAAGCTTTCACAACTCATGTGTGGAATTGAGCTTGGAGGAGGTGAGGATGAAGATGGAAAAAGCTAGTGAGAAAAAATGAGCTCAACTCAAGAAAATGAACAAAAGTGTTGTGTAGAAAGAAGAATGGCTCATCAAATAAACATCACTCATTGAAGCATCCATTTTCCACAAATAAAATATAGAACTATACTTCAATAGTGAGTTAAGAGTAATAAAATAAATGATAAAGCTATGCTTTCCTATTCCACATTTTCCACCTCAACATTCTATTTTCACAAAATAGAATTTCAACTATGCTTCATTATATATATATATATAAATATATATATAATATATATGTAAATATATATATATAAAGAAAATAGTTAATAATTAGTGAGAAATTATATTAGTTAATATATAATTATATCAAATTTAAATATATATATCATATTATTAAATCAACACTTGATTCAATAATCCGGTTATATCACATATAACCGACTACTATCATTTATCTCTATATCTCAGTATCGAATCAACACTAGATTCAATAATCCGGTTATATCATCTATAACCTAATTGATATAAAATTATTGCCAGATTATAATACGGTATTACATACTCGTATTTAATCAGGCCCCCGCACATATCAGTATATATACCCTGTTTCGTTTCTCTTGGACTAAGAAACCTCTGTATGGGACTCTAAACACTCGTCAATACGCCAGCAGTAAGTGATGATCACATCAGTCACCCACAAGCCGTCAGCGGTACTTGCTGGACGTAATGGCTACCCAGGTATTGAGTGATTAGAAGATCAACAAGCAACCTTGTCCAATATCTCATGAAGCCTATAAGTAACACTCACCATACAGTCAAGTCCAGTCTCTTCGTCTGATATGTCATATATCGAGTCTGGGGGTGGATACGTCAGACTCCAGAAACTTGATAAGTCATGCCGATGTGTGGCCTGTAACGGTTCGAGAAATTGCTGATAACTCTTACTAGTAAATCTCAACAGGAGCCCTGGCTAGGGACTTCCTGTTATAACCAATCGAGTATAACACAACATCAACTCTCTTAACCCGGAGAGACGAAATCGCTCCTATCGCTCATTGCCTCCATGTGACTCGAGACTGTACCCAAAATCCACCTGTTTGCATGACTCCTTTGAGCAGTGGTAGGGAGGAAATCAAAGCACGGTGGGAACCACGCAAGACTCAATGACGATCTCAGGTCTACAGACTAACCTGTACCGGTGTTACCAAAGAACTGCTATTTGACGATAGGTATAGTACTATCTAGGAGTTCTCAGCAAGTTCTGTTCGGTGCACTCATTCTCTAATGAGCACCTGTGTACAATTTTTGATGTCAAACACTAATGGTTATGGGATCAACCATCACCCCCATACAGGGTCAAGAAACGTACACACTAGTCTACTCTGGAATATCGATACCCTGTCTCGATATTCCGTTGATTAGGAACAACTGAAGGATGTGCTTGTGGACTACCCAGGTCCCTATAGTATGATCTACATCATAGTCCTGGTAGTCAAGCTAACATCCTAAGGGATTTATCAACATGTATAAGAGAGACAGCATAATAATAGCAGTGTACATGTTAAGATAAAGAACAACCAGATAGCATAATATCATGTCGAGCAAGAAATTCCTCTATATATATGTCTAAGCATCCATTATATCATACAATAATGGCCTCTGGGGCATACATATTCCTAACAATCTCCCATTTGCACTAAGGCCAGTTATTGTAGTATCTCATACCCAACATCCTAAAAATTCTCTCAAATTGCACCTGGGGAAGGGCCTTCAGGAGTGGATCTGCTGTGTTATCCTTCGTGTCATCTCTCCTGACCCCGATCTCCCGGCGATCTACTATTTTCATGATCAGGTGATACCACCTAAGAATATGTCTAGATCCCTGATGGGACCGGAGTTCTTTAGCCAGAGACACAGCTCCATTGTTATCACAATACAAGGGTATTGGATTTTCAATGGATGGAACAACACCAAGTTCGGCTATGAACTTCTTCATCCAGGCAGCCTCTTTAGCAATATCGTTGGCCGCGATGTATTCAGCCTCCATCATCGAGCCTGCTATGGTATCTTGCTTGTAACTCTTCCAACATACCGTCCCTCCACTGAGGGTAAAGACAAAACACGAGACTGGATTACTGTAGTCCTTATCACTCTGGAAGCTCGAATCGGTAAAGGACTCCTCCTGGAGTTCTCTGTTACAATACACCAAGAACATTTCTTTAGCCCTTCTCAAGTACTTAAGAATGTTCTTCACAGCTGTCCAGTGCTTTTCCCCAGGATCTGATTGATACCTACTCACTACACCTAGTGAGTAAGCTACATCCGGTCTGGTACATAACATCGCATACATGATAGACCCGACTGCTGAAGCATAGGGTATCTCTTGTATGCGAGCCTTCTCCAAATCAGTCTTGGAGATATCTTTTTAGAGAGAGTGATTCCTGAGCAAGCGGGTAAATTACCACACTTAGAATCTTCCATACTAAACCTCTTTAGTATGGTGTTTATGTACCTGGATTGGGACAATCCCAACATCATTTTAGATCTATCTCTATAGATCTTTATCCCTAGGATGTAGGAGGCATCACCTAGATCTTTCATGAAAAACTTGTGTGATAAGAAGAGCTTGACTTAGTGTAGCATAGGAACATCATTTCTTATCAAGAGTATGTCATCCACGTATAATACGAGAAAGACAACCTTACTCTCTACAACCTTCTTGTAAATAAAAGGTTCATCTATGATTTTGATGAAGTTAAACTCTTTGATAGCTTCATCGAAACAGATATTCTAGCTCCGTGATACCTGCTTTAATCTGTAGATTGATTTAAGCAGCTTGCACATGCTTCCGCTGCTCCCACTGTCTACGAAGCCCTCTGGCTGTGTCGTGTACATGCTATCTTCTTAATCACCATTTAGAAAAGCGGTTTTGATGTCCATCTGTCAGATTTCGTAGTCATGGTATGCAGCAATGGCAAGTAGGATCCTGATGGACTTAAGCATAGCGATAGGAGATAAGGTTTCATCATAGTCGACACCCAGTCATTGAGGAAAACCTTTTGCTACAATTCTAGCTTTGAAAGTCTCGACTTTTCCATCTATACCAATTTTCTTCTTGAAGATCCACTTTCTCCCGATTGGTTTTACCTCTTCAAGAGCAACTTCCAAAGTCCATACTTTGTTGGTGTACATAGATTCCATCTCAGATCGCATAGCATCCAGCCATTTCACAGAGTCTCCACTTGTGATGGCCTGCTTGAAACTAGTTGGGTCATCATCTTCCATGATGCAATTCTCGCTCCCACCGTCTATGAGAATACTGTAGTATCACTCAGATGGATGAGAAACCCTACTAGATCTGCGGAGTGGCTGGGGTTCGTTGGAGATTATTGAATCCTCCGGTTCGACCAAATTGTCAGTTATAGTTTGTGTTGCAGGAACTTCTTCCAGTTCTACCTCATTAACACTAATTTCTCTCACAAGAATTCCTTTTCTAAAAAGATGGCATTTCGAGAAACAAACACCTTTTTTTCATCGGTGTGCTAGAAGATTTACCCTTACGAATATTTAGGATATCCAACAAACTTACATAGAACAGACCTTTCTTCATTCTTTTCCGGATTTTGCTTTTTGACATATGCCGGATAACCCACCCCAAATCTTAATGAAATTAAGATATGGTCTCTTCCCCTCCCATATCTCATATAAAGTGGTAGGCACTATTTTGGTCGAAACTTTATTCAATAGGTACGCAGCTGTCTCAAGTGCATAACCTCAAAATGAAATAAGTAACTCAGCATTACTTATCATAAAGTGCACCATATCTAGTAGGGTACGATTCCTCCGCTCCGATACACCGTTGTGCTGTGGCGTATACGGAGGTGTAAGGTGAGAGAGAATCCCATTCTCTATTAAATAATTCAGGAACTCTGTGCTTAAGTATTCTCCTCCCTGATCAGATCGAAGGATTTTAATAATTTTACCCATCTAATTCTCAACTACGTTCTTAAATTCTTTAAATTTCTCAAAAGTTTCAGATTTGTGTTTCATTAAGAACACATGTCCGAATCTTGAGAGATAATTGGTGAATATAATGAAGTATGAGGAACCATTCCTAACTTGCGTAAACATAGGACCGTATACATCACTATGTATCAGTCCCATGAGTTCAGTAGCTCTTTCTCCGTGTCCAGTAAACAAAGTTTTGGTCATTTTGCCGTTGAGACATGACTCGTAAGTTTCATAAGATATAAATTCGAACCGATTCAAAAATCCATCTTTATGCAACTTAGCTAGTCGTGTCGCATTAATATGACCTAGTCTACAATACCACAAGAAGGCTTCGTTCGTTTCTGAACTTTTCCTCTTGTGTGTGCTCTGTATATCCATAACTGTGGTTTGATTTAGAACGTATATACCGTTACACAACGTTCCAAAACCAATCAACACTTGATTTAGGAAAATGTTCATAACATTATACTCTAATGCAAAGTTATATCCTCCTTTATGTAATAAAGAAACCGATATAATATTGCACATCATTTTTTGTATGTAATAACAGTCGTTCAGAATCAATACATTACTAGTTGGTAATACAAGGTGATATTCGCCAACTGTTTTGGCTACAACAATTCCATCATTCCCTACTTTTAGAGACATATCACCCTTTCCCAGTTTTCTACCTCTCCTTAGCCCATGTAACAAGTTACATACGTGGAATCCTGATCCGGTATCTAATACCCAGGACATAGAACAAAATGAAAAACAGTTCTCGATAACGAACACACCTGAAGAAAATGCATCAGCATGCTCTTTTTTGGTTCGGGTTGCACGGGAATACTGGTATTATACTATTCCTTGCTCAGAATTACGATAGTCATAAGATAGAGTGGAACAAACATTCCCTAGCCCAGTATAAAAGGTGGGTTTGGTCAATACATCAATATTATTATCTTGATTAAGGCGTGTCATGGTCGCTAACTGGAGAGAGAGAGAGAGAGAAGAAACACTTTAGCGTGCGCTCTTACAAGATTAGATTAGTTATTATCTTATCTAATCAGGATGGCTCCCACTATTTTTATCAAATCTTCCTTCAAACCCTAAAAAGTAAGATTAGCCGGGATTAATTACACCATATAAGTTCGCCAATCGTTCGGCCAAGCAGGTATTGATACTCCAAGGGAGTCTTCACATGCTTTCGCATGGAACTAATTAAATAATCTCATTTCCGGAGGGGCATAACCCCGATAACACCTTTCATAGACACCTACTTGATCAGCTAATTGTAAAGTGGAAAACTCTCCCAGGAGTAACTCTTACCGTAGTGGGTATCGGGATCCAACTATCATATAGAAGGTATATAATCTCATCGGAAATTTCAATACTTGAAATTTCCGATAATTGCTTTTACCCCTAGCTTCCTATGACCTTGACGTAGGCCAACAAACCATAGGTCGCTAGTCAAGTTCAACCCGTTCATTTCTTGATTGAATTAAACCCACCAGCATGACCCTTGACGGAGGCCAACAAAGTCGCATGACTACCCTAATACAATCGCATCACATGCTGCAGATAAGCACTAATCAGCTACCGCACACTACGCCTTGACGGAAGCTAACAAACGTAGCACGAATACTAAATAGCACTTATCTGAAATGATGGAGGGCTACGTTGGTTTTTAAGAAAACCTTTAGCGTAATGAACTTGATATCGTTGTAGAATCTAGTGATTTTGAAAAGGAGTGGTTTAATCTCCACTTCTAAAATTGAGTAGTTTTCAAAACAAACAGAGTGAGTGGTAGTATTCGCTAGTTTTGCTATAGAGATCACTCCCGGTGAAGGGATCTCGGCTGTTTTCTCATCGAATGAGGTGCTGGATATTCATCAAGGAATACCACTGTGCAAAGCAAGAACTGGAGAATCTATCAAACTAAACCAAGTAGGTTGTATTATTTGCTAGTTTTGCTAAAGAGGTCACTCCCGGTGAAGGGATCTCATCTCTTTCCTCATTGAATGAGGTGCTGGATATTCATCAAAGAATACTACTATGCAAAGCAAGAACTAGAGCTACCTTTTTGAAAAATTTGATTCTACAACATCTTTAGCTTTCTTTTCTTTTCATTAATCTCATTAACGAATTCCCATCATTTAGTGTTTCCTAAATATCACAGAAAATGAAACGAAAATAGAATGTATCCTTATGCCATCCGCATTCGCCACGGGGCCCCGTCATATACCGTTAGGTTACTTAACTAATGGCAGAGCGGGGGCTGGACTAGCGCGGGTGCAAAACATAAGCAATGTTTATTATACATCATATATATAATAACATTCGTCTCACGCAGTTATACGATGACATCACAGAACCAAGCAGCAGAAATCAACATATGAAATATTGGATATATTAGGAGGTCCGTGTTTTAAATTAAGCCAATAATGAAAAACACGGATTCCACGGTCGTGATGAATAGCCAAACTCACATCCCTAGACCCCTACGAGAGCGGAAAGCAAATCTTCCAATTCTAGAGTTAGAAGACCTGGTCTCAACTCTTCGAGATGGTCTCCCACTGGACTCTAGATCCCGGTTACTTGTGCTCCCCGTCTTGGGTCTATCCTAATACGAAAAGGTAAATAATATACATCAGTAGTGACATCATCCTCAACCCGGAAGTGCTCCAATAAAAGAATATTACATACAAATTTTTATGAATGAAAATTGAAAAAATCTCATCTCACATAAAATCCTCCAGCTATTCAATCACGAAGATCCAATATTACATAACACAGCAATATATAACATCACATGTCATCAACGTAAGTAAATATGCGTATCCTAAATGTTGTTGACATATAGCAACGAGATCGGGGATACCCCACATATTACACTTATGGTCGCAGAAAAGAAATGAAAAACTATAATAATTAGAATCCGAATTTCCTTAGACATTATAAACCCGGGATATCTTATATTCCGAATTTCATGCCTAACCCTATAAACCCAGCATTTTAGTCTCGAATTGAAAACACTTTTCAATAACTTAGTTGAGTAATTCAACAGGATTCCCGACTACCTGATCGAATGCTTATCGGGAACTCTAGTAGATGGCCGCACCCGCGATGCCGTCGACGAAGTGCACTTAGGAGGAACATCGTGGCCGCGAGCACCTAAGTGGATGCTTTTGGAAATGGGGTTCTCCTACAGTCACTTGGTCGAGACTATAGGACGTGGCTACCTAGTAATGTTATCCGGCGAGTATTCGCGTACTATACGAGATTGCGATGGTATTTTGATCAGAATCAAAACCCCATGGCAATCGATCATCTGAGACTAAACGCTAGATTTATTATTACAAACTAGTTTTCAAAAAACTAATTTAATGTGAATTCTAACTATTGCATCACATATCAAAATTAAACCCAAAACGATGCTAAATTATGACTATGAAACACACTGAATTGACCCAAATAGAAAAGATAACATCTCATGTAAACTGGGCCAAACAAACATAACCTAAAACCCTAGAATCATCATACCAGAACACCATAGAAACTCGAGCCCACTCCAGCAAAAGGGGGACCGGCAAGGCCGGCTATTTGGGGGAAGTGGCTGGTGAGAATTTGGGTTTTGGGTCTTAATTTTCTATAGTGTTCTATTTACATCACATGTAAGCTTCTGCACTTGTTTAAAAAAATTTCAGAATCTATCTTAAAATCGACAGAAACTTCATGTTTTGAGTTTCGGTTTCGGAGTTGTTTTGTTTTTGTAATCTAGCTAAGATCGTATAATCTTCTAGCATGGCTCTGATACCATGAAAGCGTTTGTTAGCACCACCACTAGGTTTTACTAGCATCAAGCATGCCATTTTAAAAAAATTCGGGGTGCTAATCAACACTAAAAAAGAATCTTAACTAGATTATTAGGGTTTAAGGTTTGATATCAAGAAAACTAACTAAGAGAAAGGTGGCAACAAACTTTGTAGACTGTGTCCTTCTCTTGAAAAGCTCCGTGTAGTCCACGCGACTCCACTAGACTCCACTTGAAGTTGGATCGAGATTCCTTTGCGATTTTCGTGCCGAAGATGATCCACCCGAAGCTCCTATAATCTAATCTACCTCTTCACTAAACTCTTTAGTGAAGGAAACATACAACACCTAATTTCTAATCAAATGTAGGATGGTGAAGTAGGGGTTTTGTTTGCTCACTAGGGTTCTCACTGTAGGGTCCCTAGGCACACTAGTGAGGTCTCGCAAGGCATCGAACATGCCAATTTCAAAAATTCTAGGTGCCAAGAAACCCGACTACGGATCGTCGGCTAGATGTCTAAGCGAAAAACAAACTAGTTAACACTTAACTAAGAGATACGGAAATACAACCTTTGTAGATCCGGTTCTCCACCTCCATAGCTCCGCAATGAAGTCTCCTCGCTGTCCATAACAAGTCCCGGGCTCTAGCGTCGGCTTCATCGGAGAATGGACGGGCTAGGTCATCGATGTCCATGCCGAAGATGATCTACGTCGAGGCATCGCTAAATCAAGCTCCGACTTCACCAAGTCAAGAAACTTGTGAAGTAAACACACTCTACTACTTGGCAAGAGGTAGAGGATGAAGAAATAGGAGTTGGGTTCACTTTAGAATTGGATTTCTCACTCAAAAACATCAATCACCATTGATGAAAAGAGCTTTCTTCTTGTGAGGAAGAAGAAGAAGATGAAGATAATGTTATGATAAGTTATTGTGTAAAAAGAAAATAATAATAACACTTATCATCTCTGAACCATGGTCAAGTGTAGAGAACAAATCATGGTTAGTGGGAATGGTTAGGGTTAAGCAAGAGACAAAATAGTCACAAAGTCAAAAGCTTCATGAAGCTTCATAATCCATCCAAAGAAAGCCACCATTTATTCTTTAAGCTAATAATTTTCCAAAAAGAATAAAGAATAAATAAATAGATATGAAAAACAAAACCCTAACCATTTAAATAACCATGGTTTAATCTTTACACTTAACCAAATAAGCATGCACCATCAATCATGATACAAACTTGTGTACAAAAGTATATCACATATACAATGTGCACAATCCGAGTGAGAAAATCCATTTCAAGTGAACCAATACTAGTTAATGCAAAGTAATATATCAAATATATAATTATACATTAAATCATTAAATCAACACTTGATTTAACGATCCGGTCATATCGCATATAACCGACTAGTATCCTATGTATCGGCTTATCGAATCAATACTTGATTCGATAACTAGGTTATATCGCATACAACCAATCGATACATTCATCGCGAGAATAGAATACGGTATCACATACACGCATTATTCTCGGTCCCGCACATATCTCATATGCGCTCCTATTTCATTTCGCTTGAGCCAGGAAACCTCTGTATAGGACTCTAAAGACTCGTCAATATGCCGGCAGCAGATGATGATCATATCAAGCACCCACAAGCCGCAAGCGATCTGCTAAACGTAACAGCCACCCGGGTATTGAGCGATCAGAAGATCGACGAGCAAGCCCGCTCACACTCCAGTGAATCCAACCAGTAACACTACCGTACAGTCCGGTCTGATCGTCTGATATGTCGCATATCTCGCCTAGGGGTGGTAAACGTCAGACCCTAATAGCTTGATAAGTCGTGTCGATATGAGGTCTATAACAATTCGAGAAACTACTGGTAACACTTACCAGTAAATCTCAGCAACCCTGGCCAGGGATTTCCTGTTATAGCCAATCGAACACAGCGCAACATCAACTCCCTATACCGGGAGAGACGAATCCCCTCCTATCGCTCATTGTCTCCATATGACTCGGGACTGTACCCAAAAACCACCGTTTTGCATGCCCTCTTGGACGTGTTAAGATAGAAATCAAAGCACAGTGGGAACCACACAAGACTCTATGACGATCTCGGGTCAACAGACTACTCTGTACCAGTGTCACCAGAGAACTGCCATCTGACGTGAGGTATAATACCATCTGGGAGTTCTCGGCGAGTCCGTCCAGTGTACCCAGTCTCCACTGAGCACCCGTATATCATCTCCGATGTCAAACACCAATGGATATGGGATCATCCATCGCCCATCTGTATGGGTCGAGAAGGTATACGCTAGTCTACTCTGGTATATCGATGCCCCAATCTCGATACACCCACGACTAGGGACTTTGAAGGATGTACTCACGGACTACCATGTCCCCACTAGTATGATCCGCATCATAGTCCAGGTAGTCAAGTACACATCCTAAGGGCTTTACTAACATGTAACAGAGAGACAACCAGTATACACGTTAAGGTAAAGAGCAACCAGATAGCATACTATCATGTCGAGCAAGAAATTCCTCCCTATATATGTCCCAGCATCCACTACAATATACATCCTATGTATAGTAATGGCCTCTAGGGCATACATATAACTAACAATCTCCCACTTGCACTAGGGCCATCTGTAGCAGTGGTTGCAGTATCTCATACTCAACCATCCCATAAAAGTCTCTCTCTGGGAACAGGCCTTTGTGAGTGGATCTGCTGTGTTGTCCTCTGAATCTACTCTCCTAACCTCGATCACCCTGGAGATCAACTATCTCCATGATCAGGCGATACTGCCTTAGAATAAGTCTGGATCACTGATGGGACCGGCGTTCCTCGGCATGAGCCACAACTCCATTGTCTCACAATGGTAGGAACGTAGTTCATCTCATGAACTAATATACACCCAAACATCCTCTTTGGTAGCATCTTAAGTAGCGATGTATCCTGCCTTTATCATCTAGTATGTCACGGTATCTAGCTTGGAACTCTTCCAACATACCGTCCCTTTACTGAGGGTAAAGACAATGCCTGTGACTGACACTCAGTCGTCTTTATCACCCTGGAACACTTCCAGTGATTCTTCCCAGGATCGATTGATACCTTCTCACTACAACTAGTGAGTATCCTAACATCTATTTAGATCTATCTCATAGATCCAAAACCCAGGATTTAGGAGGTATCACTTTGATCCTATATGGAGAATCATTGTGATAAGCGGAGATTGACCGAGCGTAGCATAGGAAACTCCTTCCCTATCAAGAGTATGTCATCCACGTACTCTACGAGGATCGTCACCATACTCCCTACTACCTTTTTGTATATACTAGGTTCATCTACCATTTTGATGATGTCAAACTCTTTGACCGCTTCATCAAAACAGATGTTCCAACTCCGCGATGCCTGCTTTATCCTATAAAACATCTTACACACGTTTCCGCTGCTCCCACTGTCTACGAAGCCCTCTGGCTGTGTTCTTATAGTCGTTCTCTTCTAAAACATCATTTAGAAAAGCTGTCATGACACCCAACCACCAGATATCGTAGTCATGGTATGTAGCCGTGGCAAGTAGGATCTGGATGGACTTAAGCATAGATCCTTAGAAAAAGTTTCATCATGATCCACACCTGGTCAATGATGCAAACCTTTAACAAGTCTAGCTTTGAAAGTCTCAACTTTTCGATGTACACCAAGTAATCTTCTCAAGATATACTTGCTCCTGATGGGGATTTAACCCTTCAGATATAGCAACCAAAGTCCATACTTTGTTGGTGTATAAGGATTCCATCTCAGATCACTAAGCATCCAGCCATTCTTATAGAGTCTTACTCCTGATGGCCAGCTCGAAACTAGTTGGGTCATCATCTCATGATGCAATCCTCGCTCCCACTGTCATAGAGAAACCGAAGTATCTCTCAGGTGGGTGAGGAACCCTACTAGATCGGCGGAGAGGCTGAGGTTCATTGGTAATTATTGAATCCTTTGGTTCTGTCAAATCTTCAGCTGCAGTTTTGTATAGCTGGAACATTTCCAGTTCTACATAACTGACCTTGCCTCGAGCTTGTCCGGATTATGCTTTTAGACATAGCCCGGGCAACCCCAAATCTTAACTAACTTAAGATATGGGCTCTTCCCTTTCCATATCACATATGAAGTGGTAGGCAACTGATTTGATTCGAACCCTATTCAATAGGTATGCAGCTTCTCAAGCGCATATCTCCCAAAAAGGAAATAGGTAACTCAGTATTACTCATCATAGAGCACACCATATCAAATAGGGTGTATCTGCTCCGCCCCGATATACCATCGTGCTATGGTGTATACGGAGGAGTAATGCTGAGAGAGAATCTCATTCTCCTTTAGAAAAGTCCAGGAATTCCGTGCTCAAGTATTCTCCTCCCTGGTCTCATCATAGGACATAATACTTATACCCGTATTGGTTCTCTACTTCTAACTTATATTCTGTGAATATCTCAAAAGGTTCGGACTTGTGTTTCAACAGGAACATATGTCTGAATCTTGAGAGATTATCAGAGAATGTAACGAAGTACAAAGAACCAGTCCTGGCATATGTAGACAGGGGACCTTACATACATCAACATGTATCATCCCAAGAGTTCACCAACTCTTTCTCTGTTTCCAATAAACAGAGCTATGGTCATCTTATCTTTGTGACATGACTGGCAAGTTTTACAAGATGTAAATTCAAACAGTTTTAAATATGCATCTATGTGCAACTTAGCTAGTCGGGTCGCATTGATATGACCTAGTCTACAATACCTCAAGAAGGATTCGTTCATTTCTGAACTCTTCCTCTTGTGTGTGTTCCGTATACAAAAGAACTGTAGTTTGATTTAGAACATCAATGCTTTTAGATAACGTGCCTGAACCAATCAACTTTTGATATAGGAAATGTTCAAAACATTATCCAACAAAACAAAATTTTATCATTTCTTTACTGATAAAGAGACTGATATGATTTTGTATATCAGGTTCGGTATCTAATAACATTCGTTCAGAATCAATGTATTGTAATACAGGGTGACAGTGACCAACAGACTTGGCTGCAACTCTTGCCCCGTTTTCTGCCTCATGAAACTTATCACCCGTTCTCAGTCCTCTTCCTTTCTGTAGCCCTATGTAACATATTACATATCTGGGATCCTGATCTGGTATCACATACCCAGGACGTAGAGGATACTGAGAAACAGTTCTCTGTAATGAACACACCCGAAGATGATGCATCAGCATGCACTCTCTTCGTTTGGGCGGCACGGGAATTCTGGTAATCCCCAATTTCCTGCTCTGTCTTATAATAATTATAAGTTGGAGCGGGACCAACGTTCCCCAGCTCAGTATAACAAGCGGGTTCGGTCAATAATCCGTTTTATTATCTTGATTAAGACATGATATGGTCGCTACCAGGAGAGAGAGAGAAGAAAACACTCAGCGTGCGCTCTTGCAAGAATAGATTGGTTATTATTTTATCTAATCAGGATGGCTCCCACTGCTTTTTATCAAATCTTCCTTCAAACCCTAAAAGGAAAGACTAGCCGGGATTAATTACACACTACAAGTTCGCCAATCTTTCAGCCAGGCCAGTGTCGGTACTTTGAGGGAGGTCCCCCGTGCTTTCGCACGAACCTAATTAATGTAAACCTCGTTTTCCCAGAGGCGTAACCTCGTTAACACCTTTCTAGACACCTACTTGATCGGCTAATTGTAATATGTAAAACTCTCCCAGGAGTAACTCTTACTCGCAGCGGGTATCGGGATCCAACTATCTCATAGAAGGTATGCAATCTCATTGAAAATTTCAACACTTGAAATTCCCGATAATATTTTGCCCCTAGCTCGCTATGACCTTGACGGAGGCCAAACAACCCATAGTCCGCTAGTCAAGTTCAACCCGTCATTTCCTGATTGAATTAAACCCACCCGCACGACCCTTGACGGAGGCCAAACAACGCCGTACGAATACCCTAATCCAATCGCATCATATGCTAGCAGATAAGCACTAGTTAGCTACCGTACACTACGCCTTGACGGAGGCCAAACAACCGCAGCACGAATACTAACTAGTACGTATCTGAAATGACGGAGGGCTACGACAGGTTTTTCTGAAAACCTATTGCGTAATGAACTTGATATCGTTGTAGGATCGAATGATTTTAAAATGGAGTGCTTTTGAGGCTTTTCTAGTTTTGC
This sequence comes from Agapanthus africanus, assembly GCA_030015575.1. Lineage (NCBI taxonomy): Eukaryota > Viridiplantae > Streptophyta > Magnoliopsida > Asparagales > Amaryllidaceae > Agapanthus > Agapanthus africanus. Next base: position 120,467,860 of record CM057344.1, read on the forward strand.
TAAAGGAGTCACTCCCGGTGAAGGGATCGTCGGTCCTTTCCTCGTCGAATGAGGTGCGGGATATATCATATATATCACTGTGCAAAGCAAAAAACACTTAAAAGCAATCAAAAGACAAACCGAGTGTGTAGCATCTGCCAGTTATTGCTAAAGGAGTCACTCCCGGTGAAGGGATCTCGGTCCTTTCCTCATCGAATAAGGTGCAGGATATATCACATATACCGCTATGCAAAGCAAGAATTGTAGCTACCTGTTTTAATTTGAAATTTGATTCTACAACATCTTAGGTTTCTTTTATTTCATTAATCACATTAATGAAGTCCCATCATTTAAAGTACCTAAACATCACAGATAAATACGACGTACACTTATGCCATCCGTATTCGCCTCGATGTCCCCTCGTGCACCGTTAGGTTAGGTAACTAACGGCAGAGCGGGGCAGGGCTAGCGCGGGTGTAAAACATAAGTAACGCCTATATAATATATTATATATACTATATACTGTATCTATCACAGAACATCACATGATCACATCACAGATATCGCAGCAGAAGAATCATATGAAATATTGGATATACTAGGACGTCCGTGTTTTCAATACGAGCCAGTATAAAACACGGATTCCACGGTCGCGATGAATAGCCAAACCCACACCCCTAGACCCCTACGAGAGCGGCAAGCAACCCTACCAATTCTAGAGTTAGGAGACCCGGACTCGACTCCTCGAGTTGGTCTCCCACTGGACTCCAGAACCCGGTTACTTATGCTCCCCTCCTTGGGTCTATCCTAGTGCGGAAAAGTAAATAATATACAAACGGTGACATCTTCCGCAACCTGGAAGTGCCCCAATAAAAGAATATTACATACAAGTTTTTACATGAATGAAAATGAAAAACACTCATCTCACATAAAAAACCCCGGCTATTCAAACACGACGATCCAATATAACATATCCAGCAACACATAACATCACATGTCATCTACGTAAGTAAATATGCGCATCCCAATTGTCATTGACATATAGCAACGAAACCGGCGATATCACATATTACACTTACGGTCACAGAAAAGAAAGTGTAAAACTACAACATTTGGAATCCGCAACCACCTCAGACATCGCATGCCTGACCAAATGAATTCCTTAGACATCGCATGCCTAACAATTATAAACCCCGCATTTTAGTCTCAAAATCGAAAACTCTTTTCAATATCAAGTCGGGCAATTCAACAGGATTCCCGACATCCTGATCGAATGCTCGTCGCAAACTTCAGTAGACGGCCGCACCCCTAATACCATCGACGAAGTGCACCAAGGCGGAACACCGCTACCGCGAGCACCCGAACGGATGCTTTCGGCGACGGGGTTCTCCTACAGTCACTTGGTCGGGGCTATGGAGTGAGGCTGTCTATTAAGTTTACCCGGCGAGTATCCGCATACGCTACGTGATTGCGACGAACTTTTGATCACATCAAAATTCCATGGCAACCGATCAAGTGAGACTAAACTGCTATGTTTATAACATTCATTCAGTTATCTCATAACTTATTGTGAATTCCAATTATTGTATCCCATTCCAGATAAATAGAAAAATGTTAAACTTTTCGATTGAACAGTCAAACACCCAAGTTTTCCCGATACAGCTCAACACATGAAATAAGTCTAACAACATTCAGTTCGTGCCTCAGTACCAACGGTCCAGCCGTAGAAGGGTCAAGCCAACGCCTCACATGTGGCACGCCGTACTGCCCCAAACCCGAAGGTTCAAAGGGCAGTTCAAGACGGTCACATAATCGAGTTAAGGTTTGTTGTCTTCTAGAGGGTCCATCGCATTACTTGCACTACTTAGAACGTCGTTAAACTACGGAAAAATCCAACACTTGGAAATTTCCCGACAGGGGAAAAATTGGGTATTTATATCCGGTCGAACTTTTTAACATATTCTAAAATTTATCCGGAAAGCCACACAGACAAAATTTGATAATCCGATCGAAACACCGAATCACCAAAACAACCCAGAAAAATTCAACTGTTGAATAAAATTTAAAAATTCCCATAAAATCCAGCATTATCATTTAGGAGTTACTGTGTAAAAGATATTAAATAAGGTGGCCGTACGGCCGCGGAACCGCCGCATGAGCCTTGCTCATGCCGCGGAACCGCGGTGGAATAGTGGAATTGGGCCCACGAATTTCACAGTAACTCTTATATATTCCTGCTGAATTTTTTAGCAATTTTTAATTTGGGAAAATCCCAGAATTTGGAAAAAGTCCAGAGAGCTATTTTGGGAATGGGTTTTCGGTTCGTCCGGCTTTCAAACTCCGTCTAAACTTCGCCTAAGGCTCTAGCTAGGCTCTGATACCACTGTAGGGTCCCTAGGCACACTAGTGAGGTTTCGCAAGGCATCGAACATGCCAATTTCAAAAATTCTAGGTGCCGAGAAACCCGACTATGGATCGTCGGCTAGATGTCTAAGCGAAAAACAAACTAGTTAACACTTAACTAAGAGATACGGAAATACAACCTTTGTAGATCCGGTTCTCCACCTCCATAGCTCCGCAATGAAGTCTCCTCGCTGTCCATAACAAGTCCCGGGCTCTAGCATCGGCTTCATCGGAGAATGGACGGGCTAGGTCATCGATGTCCATGCCGAAGATGATCTACGTCGAGGCATCGCTAAATCAAGCTCCGACTTCACCAAGTCAAGAAACTTGTGAAGTAAACACACTCTACTACTTGGCAAGAGGTAGAGGATGAAGAAATAGGAGTTGGGTTTACTTTAGAATTGGATTTCTCACTCAAAAACATCAATCACCATTGATGAAGAGAGCTTTCTTCTTGTGAGGAAGAAGAAGAAGATGAAGATAATGTTATGATAAGTTATTGTGTAAAAAGAAAATAATAATAACACTTATCATCTCTCAACCATGGTCAAGTGTAGAGAACAAATCATGGTTAGTGGGAATGGTTAGGGTTAAGCAAGAGACAAAATAGTCACAAAGTCAAAAGCTTCATGAAGCTTCATAATCCATCCAAAGAAAGCCACCATTTATTCTTTAAGCTAATAATTTTCCAAAAAGAATAAAGAATAAATAAATAGATATGAAAAACAAAACCCTAACCATTTAAATAACCATGGTTTAATCTTTACACTTAACCAAATAAGCATGCACCATCAATCATGATACAAACTTGTGTACAAAAGTATATCACATATACAATGTGCACAATCCGAGTGAGAAAATCCATTTCAAGTGAACCAATACTAGTTAATGCAAAGTAATATATCAAATATATAATTATACATTAAATCATTAAATCAACACTTGATTTAACGATCCGGTCATATCGCATATAACCGACTAGTATCCTATGTATCGGCTTATCGAATCAATACTTGATTCGATAACTAGGTTATATCGCATACAACCAATCGATACATTCATCGCGAGAATAGAATACGGTATCACATACACGCATTATTCTCGGTCCCGCACATATCTCATATGCGCTCCTATTTCATTTCGCTTGAGCCAGGAAACCTCTGTATAGGACTCTAAAGACTCGTCAATACGCCGGCAGCAGATGATGATCATATCAAGCACCCACAAGCCGCAAGCGATCTGCTAAACGTAACGGCCACCCGGGTATTGAGCGATCAGAAGATCGACGAGCAAGCCCGCTCACACTCCAGTGAATCCAACCAGTAACACTACCGTACAGTCCGGTCTGATCGTCTGATATGTCGCATATCTCGCCTAGGGGTGGTAAACGTCAGACCCCAATAGCTTGATAAGTCGTGTCGATATGAGGTCTATAACAATTCGAGAAACTACTGGTAACACTTACCAGTATATCTCAGCAACCCTGGCCAGGGATTTCCTGTTATAGCCAATCGAACACAGCGCAACATCAACTCCCTATACCGGGAGAGACGAATCCCCTCCTATCGCTCATTGTCTCCATGTGACTCGGGACTGTACCCAAAAACCACCGTTTTGCATGCCCTCTTGGACGTGTTAAGATAGAAATCAAAGCACAGTGGTAACCACACAAGACTCTATGACGATCTCGGGTCAACAGACTACTCTGTACCAGTGTCACCAGAGAACTGCCATCTAACGTGAGGTATAATACCATCTGGGAGTTCTCGGCGAGTCCGTCCAGTGTACCCAGTCTCCACTGAGCACCCGTATATCATCTCCGATGTCAAACACCAATGGATATGGGATCATCCATCGCCCATCTGTATGGGTCGAGAAGGTATACGCTAGTCTACTCTGGTATATCGATGCCCCAATCTCGATACACCCACGACTAGGGACTTTGAAGGATGTACTCACGGACTACCATGTCCCCACTAGTATGATCCGCATCATAGTCCAGGTAGTCAAGTACACATCCTAAGGGCTTTACCAACATGTAACAGAGAGACAATCAGTATACATGTTAAGGTAAAGAGCAACCAGATAGCATACTATCATGTCGAGCAAGAAAGTCCTCCCTATATATGTCCCAGCATCCACTACAATATACATCCTATGTATAGTAATGGCCTCTAGGGCATACATATAACTAACACTCACAAGCTCAATATTTCACAACTCATGTGAGGGATTGAGCTTGGAGGAGATGAGGATGAAGATGGAAAAAGCTAGAGGGCAAAAATGAGCTCAACTCAAGAAAATGAAAAAATGTGTTGTGTAGAAAGAAGAATGGCTCATAAAATATACCTCACTCATTGAAGCATCTATTTTCTACAAATAAAATATAGAACCATGCTTCAATAGTGAGTCAAGAGTAATAAAATAATTGATAAAGCTATGCATCCCCATTCCTCATTTTCCACCTCATCATTCTATTTTCACAAAATAGAATTTCAACCATGCTTCATTATATATTTATCTATATATATATCAAATATATATATATATATATATATTAATATATATATATAAAGAAAATAGTTAATAATTAGTGAGAAATTATATTAGTTAATATATAATTATATCAAATATAAATATATATCATATTATTAAATCAACACTTGATTCAATAATCCGGTTATATCACATATAACCGACTAATATCATTTATCTGCATATCTCATTATCGAAGCAACACTTGATTCAATAATCTGGTTATATTACATATAACTTAATTGATATCAGATTACTGCCGTATTAGCATACGGTATCACATACTCATATTTAGTCAGGCCCCAGCACATATCAGCATATGTGCCCTACTTCGGTTCGCTTGGACTAGGAAACCTCCATGTGGGACTCTAAAGAATCGTCAATACGCCATCAGTATGTGATGATCACATCAGTCACCCATAAGCCGTCAGCGGTACTAGCTGGACGTAATAGATACACAGGTATTGAGCGATTAGAATATCAACAAGCAAGCTTTTCCAAAATCTCATGAAACCTATAAGTAACACTTACTGTACAGTCTGGTCTCTTCGTCTGATATGTCACATATCGAATCTGGGGGTGGAAACGTCAGACCACAGTAATTTGATAAGTCATGCCGATGTGTGGTCTATAACGGTTGAAGAAACTACTGATAACTCTTACCAAAAAATCTCAACAACAGCCTTAGGTAAGGACTTCCGATTATATCCAATCGAGTATAGCGAAACATCAACTCTCTATACCGGGAGAGACGAAACCCCTCCTATCGCTCATTACCTCCATATGACTCGGGACTATACCCAAAATCCACCTGTTTGCACGACTCCTTTGAGCCGTGGTAGGGAGAAAATCAAAGCACAATGAGAACCACACAAGACTCTATGACGATCTCGGTTCTACAGACTAATCTGTACCAGTGTCACCAGAGAACTGCTATCTAACGATAGGTATAGTATCATCTAAGAGTTCTCGGTGAGTCCTGTTTGGTGTACCCATTCTCTAATGAGCACCTGTGTACAATCTTTGATGTCAAACACCAATGGTTATGGGATCAACCATCGTTCCCATGCAGGGTCAAGAAAGGTACATACTAGTTTATTCTGGAATATCGATGCCATGTCTCAATATTATCTCGACTAGGAACAATTGAAGGATGTGCTTTTGGACTACCCAGGTCCCAGTAGTATGATCAGTATCATAGTCTTGGTAGTCAAGCTTATATACTAAGGGCTTTATCAACATATATAAGAAAGACGGCATAATGATACCAGTATACATGTTAAGATAAATAGTAACCAGATAGCATACTATCATGTCGAGCACGAAAGTACTCTCTATATATGTCCAAGTATCCACTATATCATACAATAATGGCCTCTAGGGCATACATATTCCTAAAAATTTAACCAAAATTTCATATGAAACAAACATATAACGAATATTTCATTAAAATACCATGAACTTTAGTGTAAGCTCTTTTCGATATCTAGTATACCAAAACCCTAGAACCTTCATGGGGTAATGAGCTACCCCACACACACAAAATGGTTTCATAGCACAGTATTCTAAGCATATGGGTAATTCAAAGGAAAAGAACTTTTTCATTAAAATACCACACCGTTTCAAAACGGGTTTCTTTAAATCGGTATTTCGAAATTCTTGGCAATTACGCCTCTACAACTCTTATAAGGAGACCCTCTAATGGAAGGAATAGATTATCGCACATCTTTGGGACAGTAGAACGAGATGAAGAACTTCTCACGGAGTATTCGGTCTCGATTGGAATAAAAATACAGTTTTTAAGAAACACGACTTTTCTAAACAAAACTAATTTTTGAAAAATTATATAAAAATCATAAATCCGTATTTTCAATAAAAAAAAGTTAAGAAACTATATTTTTAAAAGAAAGATTAGAATTTTTAATAAAATACCATAAAGTTTCCAAAAAGTAGTGGTTTTCATAAAAATACTACGAACTTTCAAAAAGCTAGCAGTTGCTGATTTCTCCCGTACATAAGATTTTAACAATTTACATCAATTCACATAAAAAGACACAAACTTAAACTCAAACTCGAATACAAACTCGAACTCTAACCTAACTCGAATATGTTCTCAAATCCAATCTACTCGAACCAACTTGACTCGAATCTAGATTGCAATTGTCATGACTCGCACATTACTCGACCCACTCGAATACAATCTACACCTTTTGCAATCTAGAATTTCGATCAAGGCATGTCAATCAATCAATCAAATAAATTAAGTATATTAACCAGTTATAATATATTATACTCGGGGTGCTTGGGATAGTTTCTTGTGTGAATCCGACGGAGCTTCAGGAGTCCCGTATTAATCGCTTTTTTATTTTACTCGAATATCAGCCGGGTTGACTCATCCACAGCCTAGAGCCCCGATGATAACACATAAAATGGGCCCGTGTTTCCTTGCTCCTAGGGCCCCACTCTTGAGCTCGTGAATACTTCTACGGTTGCGTTGGCATTCACACTTGGAACTTAATGTTAACATAGTGACCATCTAGAGACCTATAGAAAATATTTACCCATGATCATATACTCTTACTCGTCCAATAAATATTCTACAATTGTCATTTTCTTTACTCTTACTTATTTTTGGGACTTACCGAGCGCTAGTTCACTGATGGGAATTCCACCCACTTTTCTTCTCTTGGAATGTTCGTCAGGTACGGTCGAGATGGAGGAGGTTGAAGCCACAGAGGAAGACTAAAACCAGATCGCTACTCAGGGCTAGCTCAGCTTCACTTTTTTCTCTTGTTTATGTATACCACTTGTTTAGGCATTTACCTTATTGTATTTACTTTCCAGCATAAACTCTTGTATTTGTAAATATTAGAAGTTGAATGTAAATAAAGATATTTGTTGAAAATTTTTACAGTCTCCATTTATTCTTGCTTGTGTATTATTGTTTTCATTACGCTTAGTATATTTATTTAGAGAATGACCTTCTTTGGATAAATATGTAGCGGGCTTGGCACGTCACCGTTTCCGTCTACTAGGAAGCGTGGAGTGACAGGTTATATTGGTGGCCCATGTAGGTCAGTTCTGCATGAAGTCGTAAACAATATACCAAAAGAATTATTGAATTCAACATACATTTGCATTCCTTGCATTTCAAATTCCTTGAATCTATCCTAACCTATCTTTTACATCAAGGTGATGGACTCTCCGAATAATACCAGTACCAACGTCAACGGCAATACTCTACCACCTACTCTACCACCACCACCAACCATTGCAGCGCCTATCAATGAACAAACGATACCAGTTGAGGCTATCAAGAGCCTATTAGAGGGTCAGGAGCAGCAGACTGCTATCCTGATGAACCGCCCTGACGCCAAGGCACTCGGAGTTAAACGGTTTCAGGAACTGCACCCAAAGAACTTCTCATGTAAGGAGAGCCCACTTGAGGCAGAAGTGTCACGACCCAAAATTTGGCACGTGAACAACACTTAAACCACATGACGTCAACAGGCGTAACGCAATCTAAGTAAGCCGAAAACCCAGAAATCTAAATCATAAAAAGAAGTAAGTGATAAAACATTTTTAAAAACATTTGGAAATCTCAAGTAAAAATATTAAAACTTAAGTTTATTTTCTTAAAAATTTCGGCAGCACCTCCTTTGTAAAAACTAGCACCGAAACGGGTACAAACATGGGATATAAATAAAGTATCCTCAAACAGGAGCAAATCACGCCCAAAGGCGGAAACAACTATCACAAGCATATATACGACGCCGTAGTGAAGAAATAGACAATATAATGAAAACAACATAAAAAGGAGATAAAGCAACATAATAAAAGGCCGGCTCCCACGAGCACGACACCCAGAGTCACATATAATACAATATCGATCCTCACAACTCGTCTCTAAGTCAATACATGAAAGTGGTAGATGGAGAGTACTAGATACAATAAGAGATACAATGGAAATAATCGGATAACCGCAACCCACCAATAGCAAAAAGGCTCACAGCCAACCGTAGTGGTATCCGCTGAAAAAGATACAATAAGAAGCCCTGTCGCGACTACTCTGACGGTCAAGCCTGCAAAACACTGTGGCACAACGGGGGTGAGTTTCCAACTCGTGAATAGTAAGTAACATCATACAGATAATCGCAGGTATGCACGAACAGCGATAATCTATAACATGCAATCTGATGGCATAAGTATGGCAATATGGATATGCAATAATCATGATCAAGATACACCATCAGGGTACTACAACTATATGAAACAATGCATATCTAATAAATCCTGAGTGTGGGATAAAATATAACATCATCAATGAATCATCATCGTGGAAAATCCTGGTGTTCATCAACGACACCCCAAAACCCAATACCTTAGGCATCGTCACTCTGATCGGCCCTCATATCCTGTAAATCTCATGGAACCTGAGTGCCCAATATTGGCACTCGAAAACATCATGAAAACTCGTGTCCAACATCGATACGTAAATCCACATAACTCGGGCTCCTTCAGTCCGGATCGGCCCACGGGCTCCGTCAGTCCGGATCGGCCCATATCCATCTCACGACTCAGGTCGGTATCCTCCGGATAACAGCCAGATCCAACCAATCAATGGTAGGTAGTAGTCCCTCTGCCAGGCTCATCGTCTACTGCACAACATCCCTTTCTTGCCCCAGGGTACCATACCGGGTCCACCATGAACCCGCAAACGGATCATCCATCTCCTCGAATCAGGTTTCTAACACAAATCTCAGAACCGAGAAAACTCATGGTGGATGCATCGAAATATCATATCAAGAGAAACCGGGTTTTCAAAACAATGCATACTTTCTTGAAATATCCCTATGGTTCTCAAATCCATAAATCATAAGAAATCCGTATCTCAATGCATAAATCTATGAAATATGATATATGCAACATAAAATAATATATGAGCATATCAGGGGAAAACCACTCTTTTAAATGAATCCAGTTTTTAACTATATCATGCGGTTCCCAATTTCTCCAAAATCAAATGCAACATCATATAAAGGTATACATGTAGCTATGTATGCACGATGCATTTCATATACGCAATAGAACAAGAATCAACGTCTCAATGACAATAACGAATACAATACCACATATGTGTATAGGTTGTGCGTGTCATGGCAATTACCGATGGTGTGGGTGTAGCATACAATTTAGTGCCCGTGCAATTTGAACCGTCAGTAATGGTGCAGTGTCCCCTAAGTACTAAGTCAAGGCACAACAAGTAATAGTATGCAATGATACTTATGCACAATCAACATATATGCATATAAACATGCGGATATAATATCATATCTAGTCCTGACGCTTAACGCCATATGGGCGATTTCACCGTAGATGTTAAATCTACTCACCGATGATCTCGAGCTAGGTAAATCCAACCACCTGTTTTTCCTTCTTCGCAGCGTCTGAAGTCCCCGCCTGCGATCCTATTAACACAAAACACAATAACGTATGGATTTAGCAAACTACCCAATAATAAACGAAAACAATGCCAATTAATGAATCGGTTCCCTTAAGCTACAACAGGGTTCGCTTAGCGGCTAACGAGTGTAGCGACATCATCAAAAACAGTTCACGACTGCAAGCTACCAGCAACAGTTAAACTACGTCGGATCAATCGTATCGCAATTTACCGAAACACCTAAACTTAGCTAAGTGGTCCCAGATTTTACATACTGTCAATATATGAAAATCCACCAGTACCAAACATCCCAAAATACATACAGACATCTACCCTACAAACCACAACCTCCCAGTCCCCAGGAAATCCAGCGATGCCGGAATTCTCCCCTATCTCGCCGGTCCAACTAGGTTAGGTAGGGTTCGTGCTTCAAGTGAACGCTCAGGGCCTCTAGTACAACACCACTACATTGCTAGATTTTACAGTAACAATTCGTGGTCGCAGCAGATTACAGTGACCCTAAAATGACACTAAAAATACGATATGTACACAAAACTAAAGCTTTAGTATTCTAAACGACAACTACTAAGAAACACAACATAATAAACACCTAATTAACAGTTGGAGATCATTACCTATCCACACTTGCTCAAAAATCCTAGCTTTCTATGCTCCAAGTCATCTTAGTGGCTTAACTTGACTTTGTGAAGGGGTTTTAGTGAGGTTTAGTGGTGATTTTGCTTGGGTTTGTGATGATTTTTGGTAGGGTTTCAGTTTGAGGGGAGAGGAAAAAGATATGAAGAAACAAGTGAGAATGAGAGAATGAGAGAATGAGAGTGTATGAGGGTTGAGGGAAATGAGAGTGTGAGAGTGGGATGTGAAAGAAATGAGGGTGTGAGGTTAGAGTGAGCCATGCCCCCTTCTCTCTCCTCATTAAATGCACCCCATACTTCAACATTCACTCTCTCTGTCTCTCTTCCTCTCTCAAATCAACCCAATTTTAAACCTTTTATTTAAAAAATAGCTAAATAATTTATTTAATTACATAAAACATAATGGAAGGAGGGTTAAGGTGCCATGGCTACTTAAGCATGGTTAACCCTAATTAACCCTAGCTTAACATGCACATATGTGTGCAAGCCCAAAATAACTAATAATAAAATATTAATTAATTTTTATAAAATATGTGAAAACTATGTTGGTTAACTTTTTACTAAAAACACGCATTATCGCTTAATTAACACTAATCGCATTCTAAGGTGTTACAATCTTCCCCCTTAAAGAAATTCGGTCTCCGAATTTAAAATCCTACTATGTGTGGCTTCAAAAAGATGAGGTAATTTCTTCTGCATCTCGCTCTCGGCCTCCCAAGTGACCACTTCACTATTCGGGCTACGCCAAAGAACCTTCACGGTTGGCAAGACCTTTGACCGAAGTTTCTTCACCTGCCGATCCAATATAACTACCGGCTAGTTGGTGAATGAAAGATCGTGCTCTAACTGAACGGTCTGATGCTGAATCATGTGAGAAGGGTCATGAAGGTACTTGCGAAGTATCGACACATGGAATACGGGGTGAGCATCCGGAAAACTGGGCGGAAGTGCCAAACCATAGGCAACAGTACCAACTCACTCAAGGATCTCAAAAGGACCTACAAATCTGGGACTAAGCTTCCCTTTCTTCCCAAATCTCATTATACCCTTCATCGGAGAAATCCGTAGGAATACATGATCCCCCACTGCGAACTCGAGCCTGCGACGACGACGGTCAGCATAAGACTTCTTCCTGCACTGGGCTGCTCTCATCCTATCCTGAATCAACTGGATCTTCTCCATAGTCTCTTGAACTAGCTAGGGTACCAAAATCCTGCTCTCGCTGAGTTCAGTCCAACAGACTGGCTATCGACACTTTCTACCATACAAAGCCTCAAAAGGTGCCATCTGAATCGTCTCCTGATAACTGTTATTGTAGGAGAACTCTATCAACGGCAAGTGACGATCCCAACTGCCACCAAAATCAAGCACGCACGCCCGAAGCATATCCTCCAGAGTCTGTATAGTTCGCTCTGACTGACCATCGGTCTGCGGATGGAAAGCGGTGCTAAAACTCAATCGGGTACCAAAGCTTCCTGAAGCTTCTGCCAAAGACGGCTAATGAACTGGGTGCCCCTTTTAGATACGATGCATGTGAGAACGCCGTGTAAACGCACAATCTCATGAATGTACAACTGAGCATACTGAGCATAATTGAAAGTGGACTTCACTGGAAGGAAGTGAGCCGCTTTGGTCAACTGGTCAACAATCACCCAAATGGAGTCATACCCTTGACTCGACCTGGATAGACCCACTACGAAATCTGATATCTGTTCCCATTTCCACTCCGGAATGGTTAAAGGCTGCAACTCTCCTGCCGGTCTCTAATGCTTTAGCCTTTACTTGTTGACAAGTCAGGCACCTTGAAACGAAATCCGAAACATCACTCTTCATCCCTGCCCACCAGTAGATATCTCTCAAGTCACGATACATCTTGGTGGAACCTAGGTGAACACTAAAAGCTGACTGATGTGCCTGCTCTAAGATCTCACGTCTTAACCCATCGGTATCAGGTACACACAAATGGGTCCTAAAACGTAGCACACCCTGGTCATCAATCTCAAACTCCGAATCTCTATCCTGCCGAACATGCTCAAGAATCTTAGACAAACGGGCATCGTCGGGCTGTGCCTCACGAATATGATCAAGAAGAAGTGGATGGACGCGGACATGAGCAAGCTGTCCCCCAGTGGAAGTGAACTTAAACTGTATTTTGATGTCGCACAAGATCTGCCAATCTGCAGAAGACTGTCTCTGTACCGCGCTCAACTGGGACAATCTACCCTCAGGCCTACGACTCAAAGCATCAGCTACCACATTTGCCTTACCCGGGTGATAAAGGATCTCACAATCATAATCCTTCACAAGCTCCATCCAACGGCGCTGTCTCAAATTCATATCCCGCTGCTGGAAGATGTACTTTAAGCTCTGGTGGTCTGTAAAAATCTGACACGACTCCCCGTACAAGTAGTGTCTCTAAATCTTAAGCACAAAGACCACTGCGGCCATCTCAAGATCATGAGTAGGATAATTCTGCTCTTGCTTCTTCAACTGCCGAGAAGCATAAGCGATAACTCTATCATGCTGCATCAATACACAACCGAGCCCCACTCGAGAAGCATCACAGTAAACGATAAAGCCACATGATCCAGAAGGCAAAGATAAAACTGGTGCAGTCGTCAACCGAGTCTTCAACTGCTGAAAACTCAGCTCGCATGCCTCAGTCCAAAGAAAAGGAACCCCCTTCCTGATCAGTCCGGTCAGCGTTGCAGCGATACTCGAGAACTCCTGCACGAAACGGCGGTAATCGGCGGTAATAACCGGCTAAGTCCAAAAAGCTACAGACCTCTGTCACTGATACAGGTCTGGGCCAAATCTGTACGGCCTCGATCTTCCTCGGGTCCACACGAATACCGTCTCCCGTAACCACATGACCCAGGAAGTCAACACTATCAAGCCAGAAGGAACACTTCGAGAATTTAGCAAACAGCTTGTGCTCTCTCAAAGTCTGCAAAGCAGTCCTCAAGTGTTGCTCATGCTCCTCTCGACACTTGAAATAAACCAGAATGTCATCAATAAACACAATAATAAATTGGTCGAGGAATGGCCTGAAAATACGGTTTATCAAATCCATGAACGCTGCTGGGGCATTGGTGAGTCCGAACGACATCACCAAAAACTCATAATGCCCGTAGCGCGTACGAAAAGAAGTCTTCAGAATGTCATCATTCCGAACCCGCAACTGATGATAACTCGATCTCAAATCAATCTTGGAAAAATGCCCCGCACCCTAGAGCTGATCAAACAAATCGTCAATGCGAGGTAAAGAATACCTATTCTGCACCGTAACTCGGTTCAATTGACGATAATCAATGCACAACCTCAAACTGCCGTCCTTCTTCTTGACGAACAGAACAGGAGCTCCCCAAGGTGAAACACTCGGATGTACAAGTCCCCTATCAAGCAACTCTTGCAGCTGATCCTTAAGCTCTTTAAGTTCCGCCGGGGCCATCCGGTAAGTCGGTATAGAAATAGGCCCCGTGCCGGGGATCAAATCAATGCAAAACTCAATCTCACGCTCTGGCGGCAATCCAGGTAACTCATCTGGAAATACATCGGGAAACTCTCTCACGATAGGAACCTGGTCCAACGAATCTACTGTGGCTCCAGTATCTCGTATGGAAGCCAAGAATCCCCGATATCCTCTCCTCAAGATCCGACTAACGCAAAGGGCTGAAATAAAATATGAGGGGCGGTACCACAGTCCCCCTACACAACAAGAACTGACTCGCCGGGAAAGCAAAACCTGACTGTCTTCTCGCGGCAGTCCATAGATGCGTAGCAAGTAGCCAACCAGTCCATGCCTAGGAGAACATCGAAGTCCAACATCTCAAGAAGGATCAAGTCGACGGACGAATCTCTATCTTCAATCCGAACGGCACACGACCGAAACACATGTCGCGCGACAAAAGATTCGCCAACAAGGGTAGTCACGACAAACGGCTGATCTAGCAAACATGACTCTCGGCCCAATCTCGGCACGAAGTGTGTAGAAATATATGAGTGCGTAGATCCCGGATCAAACAAAATGTGTGCATCGAAGGAACATACTGAAAGAGTACCTGAAACCACTGCATTGGTCGCCTGCGCGTGATGATGAGTCAAAACAAATACTCGAGCCTGCCCTCTACCGGCAATTGGCTGTCCTCCGCCTTTGCCACACCGTCCTCTCTGAATAAACCCTCAGTGACCATGACCTCTCTGAGCTTAAGTCTGACGTGGAGCAACAACAGGCATAAGAAGCAACGCTCTCTGAGGTGGAGAAGGTGGTAAGGTAACATATGATACGGCTGCCACGTCCTCATATGGCTCAGTACAATCTCTAACGGGATGATAAAAACTCCCGCACCGGAAACATCCAGACAATGACTGTTGACCCTCCTAGGGATAATAGCTAAACAACTGGCCTCGTCCCAAGCCTCTGCTACTCCCACGACCTGAAAGAAATCTGTCGCAGTGTCTAAAAATCTATCTACGAGCTGATACATCAGTACGAACCCTCTTCGGTTCCGGAATGACCAAAGTCTCGGAAAGACGCTCCTCAACCAGTAGGGCTACGTCCACCGCGGCTGCATATGTGTCACAATGCTGGGCACTGACAGCGAGGAACAACTGGGTAAGTAGGCCTCGTACAAATCTCTTGATCGACATCTCCTCAGTGTCCACCAAATATGGAGCATACACAGATAGCTGGGTAAACTGAACATCGTACTCTGCCACGTCATTCCCGGAGTCTGGCGTAACGACTCAAAACTGTGAGCTCGAGCATCCCTGACGCTCTGCGGAAGAAAACAGGCAAGAAAAACTGTTACGAACTCAGCCAAGGTCATAGGAGAAAGACCTGCGGCTCTGCCCCTCTCTAAAGTCTCGCACCAGGTCTGGGCAAGACCCTCCAGACGAAAACTCGCGAACTTTACCCATCTCGTGTCGGAGCATCTCAGCGAATGACAGATCCTGGCCATCGAATCTATAAACGACTGGGGATCCTCAGCTATATCAGTTCCGGTGAAAACCGGAGGCTTCAGCCTCATGAACTTAGATAATGATACAGTGATAACCTCCGTAGCTGTAGGTACGACTGCCGGAACAGTAGGCACTATCGCGGTCCCCCTAACAGGTAGGACAATCTCCTCTCTCTGCGCTTGACTGGCCTTAACTAGCGACCCCATCATCTGGCGCAAATCCTACATACCGGCCTTTAGCCTAGTAATACGGTCTGTCAAACGTGGATCAACCTGCTCCTATACAACAGGCGTACCGCCCTGGTCAGCCCTCGTCTCCAACGAGCCAACTCTGACCTCGGCTCTCACGGTCACTTTCTGCACCCTCGTAGTCTTCGGCGGCATAATAGCTAAAAATGAAAACAGGATTCGATAAGAACATAGAAATTGAATCACAATGATGTATATAATCATAGAAGGAATTTCAACCTACAAGTCCTAAGATTACTTAGGCAGAATACAGTATCGTAAGTATACCGCGGAACATACGCACTCTATGTCACTCTGCTTAAGCTACCTACTCTATCAAACCAAGGTCATCATACACTCCGAAAGGTAAAACCTAGCGCTCTGATACTAACTTTGTCACGACCCAAAATTTAGCACGTGACCGGCACTTAAACCACGTGACGTCAACAGGCGTAACGCAATTTAAGTAAGATGAAAACCCAGAAATCTAAACTATAAAAAGAAGTAAGTGATAAAACATTGTTAAAAACATTTGAAAATCTCAAGTAAAAATCTTAAAGCTTAAGTTTATTTTCTTAAAAATTTCGGCAGCACCTCCTTTATAAAAACTAGCCCCGAAATGGGTACAAACAAGAGATATAAATAAAGCATCCCCAAACGGTAGAAAATCATGCCTAAAGGCGGAAACAACCACCACAAGCATATATACGACGTAGTTGCGAAGAAATAGACAATATAATGAAAACAACATAAAAAAGAGATAAAGCAACATAATAAAAGGTCGGCTCCCACGAGCACGACACTCAGAGTCACATATAATACAATATCGGTCCTCGCAACTCGTCTCTAAGTCAATACATGAAAGTGGTAGATGAAGAGTACTAGATAAAATAAGAGATACAATGGATATAATCGGATAACCGCAACCCACCTACAGCAAAAAGGCTCACAGCCAACCGTAGCGGTATCCGCTGAAAAAGATACAATAAGAAGCCCTGTCGCGACTACTCTGAGGGTCAATCTTGCAAAGCACTGTGGCACAACGGGGGTGAGTTGCCAACTCGTGAATACTAACATCATACAGATAATCGCAGGTATGCACGAACAGCGATAATCTATAACATGCAATCTGATGGCATAATTATGGCAATATGGATATGCAATAATCATGATCAAGGTACACCATCAGGGTACTACAACTACATGTAACAATGCATATCTAATAAATCCTGAGTGTGGGATAAAATATAACTTCATCAATGAATCATCATCGTGGAAAATCCTGGTGTCCATCAACGACACCCCAAATCCTAATACCTCAGGCACCGTCACTCTGATCGGCTCTCATCCTGTAAATCTCACGGAACGTGAGTGCCCAACATCGGCACTCGAAAACAACATGAAAACTCATGTCCATCGACACGTATATCCACATAACTCGGGCTCCATCAGTCCGGATCGGCCCACAAGCTCCGTCGGTCCGAATCGGCCTATATCCATCTCACGACTGTGGTCGGTATCCTCCGGATAACCGCCAGGTCCAACCAATCACCGGTAGGTAGTAGTCCCTCTGCCAGACTCATCGTCTACTGCACAACATCCCTTTCTTGCCCTGGGGTACCATACCGGGTCCACCATGAACCCGCAAATGGATCATCCATCTCCTCGAATCAGATTTCTAACACAAGTCTCAGAACCGAGAAAACTCATGTTGGACGCATCGAAATATCATATCAAGAGAAACCGGGTTTTCAAAATAATGCATACTTTCTTGAAATATCCCTACAGTTCTCAAATCCATAAATCACATGAAATCCGTATCTCAATGCATAAATCCATGAAATATGATATATGCAATATAAAACAGTAATATGAGCATATCAGGAGAAAACCGCTCTTTTAAATAAATCCAATTTTTAAATATATCATGTGGTTCCCAATTTCTCCGAAATCAAATGCAACATCATATAAAGGTGTACATGTAGCTATGTATGCACGATGCATTTCATATGCGCAATAGAATAAGAATCAACATCTCAATGTAAATAACGAATACAATACCACATATGTGTATAGGTTGTGCGTGTCATGGTAATTACTGACGGTATGGGTGTAGCATACAATTTAGTGCTCGTGCAACATGAACCGTCAGTAATGGTGCAGTGTCCATTAGGTACTAATTCAAGGAACAACAAGTAATAGTATGCAATGATGCTCATGCGCAATCAACATATATGCATATAAACATGCGGCTATAATATCATATCTAGCCCTGACGCTTAACGCCATACGCGCGATTTCCCCGTAGATGTTAAATCTACTCATCGATGACCTCGAGCTAGGTAACTCCAACCACCTGTTTTCCCTTCTCCGCAGCGTCTGAAGTCCTCATATGCGATCCTATTAACACAAAACACAAGGATTTAGCAAACTACCCAATAATAAACGAACACAAAGCTAATTAATGAATCGGATCTCTTAAGCTACAAAAGGGTTCGCTTAGCGGCTAACGAGGGTAGCGACATCATCAAAACCAGTCCACGACTGCAAGCTACCAGCAACACTTAAACTACGTCGGATCAATCGTATCGCACTTTGCCGAAACACCTAAACTTAGCTAAGTGGTCCCAGATTTTACATACTGATAATATATGAAAATCTAGCAGTACCAAACATCCCAAAATACATATAGGCATATACCTTACAAACCACAACCCCCAGTCCCCAAGAAATCCGACGACGCCGGAATTCTCCCCTATCTCGCCGGTCCAACTAGGTCAGGTGGGGTTCGTGCTTCAGGTGAACGTTCAGGGCCTCTAGTACAATACTACTACATTACTAAATTTTACAGTAACAATTCGTGGTCACAGCAGATTACAGTGGCTCCAAAATGACACTAAAAATATGATATGTGCACAAAACTAAAATTTTAGTGTTCTAAACGACAAGTACTAAGCAACACAACATAATAAACACCTAATTAATAGTTGGAGATCATTACCTATCCACACTTTCTCAAAAATCCTAGTTTTCCATGTTCCAAGTCATCTTAGTGGCTTAACTTGACTTTGTGAAGGATTTTAGTGAGGTTTAGTAGTGATTTTGCTTTGGTTTGTGATGATTTTTGGTAGGGTTTCAGTTTGAGGAGAGAGGAAAAAGATATGAAGAAACAAGTGAGAATGAGAGAATGAGAGTGTATGAGGGTTAAGGGAAATGAGAGTGTGAGAGTGGGATATGGAAAAAATGAGGGTGTGAAGTTAGAGTGAGCCATGCCCCCTTCTCTCTCCTCATTAAATGCATCCCATACTTCAACATTCACTCTCTCTCTCTTCCTCCCTCAAGTCAATCCAATTTTAAACCCTTTATTTAAAAAAAACGCTAAATAATTTATTTAATTACATAAAACATAATGGAAGGAGGGTTAAGGTGCTATGGCTACTTAAGCATGGTTAACCCTAATTAATCCTAGGTTAACATGCACATGTGTGTGCAAGCCCAAAATAAATAATAACAAAATATTAATTAATTTTTATAAAATATGTGAAAACTATTTTGGTTAACTTTTTACTAAAAATCTGCATTATCGCTTAATTAACACTAATCGCATTCTAAGGTGTTACAACAAGAATGGGATCAAGCGATCCAGGATGACCTGGCAGCAGCTCAAGTGCCATATATTGCTTGGGTGAGAGTTGCTAAGCTGTAACTTACCGATAACGCCAGAGTCTGGTGGAAGGCTGAGGAGAGTCGTATCGCACAACCGATAGAATGGAGAACATTCCGATACTTCTTTAATTTCATGTACATCCTAGAGACTGCCCGCTTTGACATGGAGCAGTAGTTCATCCATCTACAACAGGGCTTGATGTGGGTCAAGTCAGTAGATGAATATGATACTGAGTTTACCATACTCAGCCGGTAAGATATAGTCTCAAACTCAATTTAATTATCTCACTTAAAACACTGCTAACACAAGATCGTAACAGGTTCGTTACACATCTTATTCCCACTGCTGAGATCAGGGCACGACAATTTCAGCAAGGGTTTGACCCTAAAATCCAAGCTGCACTCGCTACAGGGGATTTCCCAACCTATGAACTTGCTTTGAATGATTCCCGATAATATGAAGCGGTTGTGAAGAAGAAGGGCAGGCCGCAGACTTCCTGAGTGAAACGCCTTGTGCACCAGATCATAGGAAGGGCCTCTTCTAAGCCAGCTTTTAACGGACCATCTCAGAGGCCAGTAAGTTCGTTCGCCAACAGCAGGCCATACTTTTTGCATCCACTACAAAAGAACATGGCATCTTGTGAAGAACTGTCGTAGGGCGAGCAACTTGTGCCTAATCTGTAGGTCTTATACTCACGCCATTGGAGCATGCCCATAGAACAGAGGACCTAACAACCTTCCAGATAGACCGGCAATCCAAGCTTCTCCTACCCGGTTAGCTCTACCAACTCCCCGCACCCAAACCACTCAATCCCAACACCGAGTGTTTAACTAGGCACAGAAGAAAGTGCCGCGACGCCAAGCATTCACCATGTCGGTCGAAGAGGCCGAAGCTACGGGTCAGGTTATCAATGTTAAATCCCTTCCCTATTCTCTTTCAAATCTTTTCAATTCATAGTCATCTTATATCTGTTATACCTAAACATATCCCACACGACTTAGGTATAATCTTAGTAGCCTCCCTACCAGCTCTAGCACTCTACAACATTGGGGCATCATATTGCTTTATGTCGCAACGGTTCGTTCGATCTCATGCGATCCTGCTCGTATCCAGCTAGAACGTTAGTTCGAGGAACGATGTTCTAAAAGAAACTTTGGGATACATTCTGTGTCTAGTGGTCGTCTGCAGTCAAGAATTTTACGCGGACTTCAAGGTGCTGGAAATACCGAACATCGATGTAGTCTTAGAAATGGACTGTCTGGAAACTTTCTTCGCTACCATCGATTGTCGCCAAAGGAGGGTAGTGTTTGAAATACTATATCATCCAGTGTTCTATTTCAAGAGTGGAGATCGAATCTTGGAGCTTAGCACCTACCGAGCAAAACCAAAGAAGGCAGAGGTTGCAGCATTGCAAGCGGAAGAATCGAAACCAGAGGTAGTTCAAGAGTTAAAGGATGTATTTCCGGAAGATATATCAGGTTTGCCTCCCAATCGAGCTCTTGAATTCAGTATCGATTTACAACCTGGCGCACAACCAGTAATAAAAGCTCCATACCGATTAAGTCCGGAGGGATTGAAGAAGATCCGCATTTAGTCGGACGAACTCCTGAAGAAAGGTTGGATTCGTCCCAGTATTTCGAGCTGGGGATCTCCGGTGCTACTGGTGGAGAAGAAGGAAGGTTGCTACAGGTTGTGTATGGAATATCGAGCTCTGAACGAAGTGACAATTAAGAACAAGTATCCACTACCGCGCATTGATGACCTTTTCGATTATTTAAGTGGGTCTTTTGTCTTTTCAGAGCTAGATCTTCATTCGGGTTACCATCAGGTGAAAGTCAAAGAGTCCGAAATTCCGAAGATAGCATTTAGGACTTGTTATGGTCATTATGAATATCTCGTAATGCCATTTGGAGTGACCAATGCACCTGCCATCTTTATGAACCTGATGAACCATGTTTTTCGAGAGTACATAGATAGGTTTGTTGCCATCTTCATCGATGACATCCTGGTGTATTCAAAGAATCGGAAAGAGCACGCCGATCACTTATGGATTGTCCTGGAGACATTGCGACAACATCAGCTCTACGCCAAATATAGCAAGTGTTAATTTTGGCTAGATCAAGTCGGATTTCTCGAACATATTGTTTCAAGCGAAGGAAACTCTATGGATCCAGCTAAAGTGTCAGCTGTCAGTAAGTGGCCGACACTAAAAACGGTGAAAGATATACAAAGTTTCTTGGGCTTAACAGGATATTATCGACGATTCATCGAAGGATTCTTAAAGATCGCAGCACCCCTGATCAAGATCACACGTAAAGACGAAGCATTCGTGTGGTCAGAAGCATGTGAAAAGGCTTTTGTAGAACTTAAGTCGAGGTTAACCTCTGCACCTATCCTTGTAATACCAGATCAATCTGGCAGATTCGTTGTGCATTGTGATGCGTCTGCTAAAGGATTATGATATATTCTACACCAGTATGGAAAAGCTGTGGCTTTTGCATCAAGACTGTTAAAGGTCCATGAACGTAACTATCCAACACATGATATAGAATTGGCAGCCGTCATCTTCGCACTCAAGATTTGGCGCCATTATCTATTCGGAGAACGAGTGGATATATACACTGACCACAAGAGTCTGAAGTATGTATTTACTCAGAAAGAACTCAACATGTGGCAGAGGAGATGGTTAGAACTCATGGCGGACTTCGACATCAATCTACAGTATCATCCTGGAAAGGTGAACGTAGTTCCCGATACTCTTAGTCGCCAGTCATTAGTAATGAACCTCACCGCTTAGTAGAGACTACAACAAGAATTTCATGGATTGGAGATTGAAGTAGTTATGCCAGATAACGCTTCTTATTTGATGTACTTACAAGTCCGGTCCACTCTTATAAATCAGATCAAGACAGCTTAAGCAAATGATGCCAAGCTACAAAAGATCCGAGAACAAGTAGAAAGTGATCTGCGAACTGACTTCGTCATCTATGAAGGTGGATCCTTGCGATATAGAAACCGTTTATGCATGCCAATCGGCCCTATTCAAGAAGAGTTTATAAAAGTAGCTTACAGCTCTCTGTATTCGGTACACCCCAGTGGTATGAAGATGTATAAGGATCTACGGAAACACTACTGGTGGCATGGAATGAAGCGTGAAGTAGAAAGGAGCGTAGCCAAGTGTTGGTGTGTCAGCAAGTGATGGCTGAACATCACAGAACTACTGGTCTACTTCAGCTGTTACCAATCCCAGAATTGAAATGGCGGCACAATACCATAAACTTCGTGACTACTCTCCCTCGTAGCATGAAGGGTAATAATGCAATTTAAATTATTATGGATCAACTTACCAAGTCGGCTCACTTTATTCCATTAAAAATTGGCCAGTCAATCGAGACGTTAGAAAAGAAGTACATGGAGGAGATCGTGAGATTACAAAGAGTAACTGTTTAGATCGTCTCAGATCGTGATACAAGATTCCAATCACAATTTTGGTAAAGTCTGCAAGCTAGCCTGGGAATGAGTCTAAATTTCAGCACAGTGTATCATCCACAAACTGACGGACAGTTCGAGCAAATAATTCAGATTCTGGAAAATATGCTAAAAGCATGTATGTTAGAGTTTGGAGGTTCGTGGGAAGATTACTTACACCTTGTGGAGTTTTCATACAACAACAGCTATCAGGAAAGTATTTGTATGGCACCATTCTCAGCACTCTATGGATGGAAATGTTATTCCCCGTTGAGTTGGGACGACGTTGTGATCGTGAACTCCTTAGACCGGAGATGATTGTGCCAACTGTTGAAATGGTTCGCACGATCAGGGGAAGGATGTGCATAGCCCAAGACCTACAGAAACATTGGGCAGATGCAAAGCGTCGACATCTGGAGTTTCAACTTGGAGACCATGTATTCCTGAAGATCTCTCCAAACAGAGGAGTGATACATTTTGGCAAAAGAGATAAGTTAAGTCTAAGATATATAGGACCGTTTGACGTACTCGAATGAGTTGGAGAAGTGGCATACCGTTTAGCACTACCACCCTCATTGGAAGAAGTGCACGATGTGTTCCATATATCCTAACTACGACGATATGCAAGCGACCCCAGCCACATACTTGATCAATCAAAACTCACAGTACAAACCGACCTAACATGCGAGTAACAACCAGTTGAGATCCTGGACCGTAAGGTGAAGATATTGCGGAACAAGGAAGTAAACTTGGTCCGAATGATGTGGAGAAAGGATTCGCCTAGAGAATCAACTTGGGAAAGAAGAAAATAAGCGTACACGATACCCTTACCTTTTTGAAAATTAGTTCCTATGTAATTGTAAATTTTGAGGACGAAATTTTTATAACGAGGGTAGAATATAACGACTTTGAAATCACTGTACAGAAATTTCTTGTATTTCACAGTAAAGGGTAATTTAGTCTGTGTAAGAATTAAAAGTTATTTTTGTTAACAAAAACAAGAAGCAACTTGTAGCTCACAGGTAGAGCCTCTACACTGCAGTGACATAGCCAGTGCGTTCGAATCCCCTCAGACCTAACTATTTTTTTTATTTTTCTTTTTAATTTTTGGAAGCTCAAGAGTTGAACGTGCAATATACGGAGAAATGAAAAGTTTTAGAAAAATCAAACAGGCGCAATGAGGTGTACACATCCAACTTGACACGTGGCACAAATCTCGAGACAGATCGACAAAATTCTACTGCCTGTTTTCTTGATTTTGCCAGCCCCGACGGTCCAAAGTGCTCTAAATCACCCCGTATTTTGCACACTTGTCCCTTCAGCTCCCATTAACTCCCCTGCACTGTTTGATTTTCCTGCAATCAAACAGAGACTCTTCAATTCACCATTTAACACCTTTTTAATGCATTTTAATCCATATTTTTAAACCCCAAACCCTAATTCTCCACTATAAATACCATCCCATGCCTTAGCTTTTCACCATTCTGAGATTTCTAGCAAAAATTCTCTTAAGTTCCAAGTGGTGTTAAGCCCCCTAAGTGGAGTAGCAAACCAAATTCGACGACCGGAGCATCTCCGAGGAAACCACGACCCCCGAGGGCTTCGTAGATCTCTTAGTAACCATCTAAAATTGTAAGTCCCTTCATCTCTATCCTTTTCCATCTCAAAACAATTTTTTTAAAAAAATCAACAAAAGTGGAGTTGGCTCCGATATACTCTTCTTCTTAACATTTATAAACCATGTGATAAGTAAATGAGATCAAACTAACATCCTATAATAATCTTAACCTTAATTCACATTATTTAGTTTTTAGTTTAACCAAAATTTCATATGAACAAACATATAACGAATATTTCATTAAAATACTATGAATTTTAGTGTAACCTCTTTTCGATAATATACCCAAACCCTTGAACCTTCACGAGATAATGATCTACCCCTCACGCACACTATGGTTTCATAGCACGTCATTCTAAGCATATAGGTAATTCAAAGTAAAAGAACTTTTGCATTAAAATACCACACCGTTTCAAAATGGGTTTCTTTAAATCGGTATTTCAAAATTTGGCAATTACGCCTCTGCAACCCTCGTTAGGAGACCCGCTAATGGATGTTGCAGATTATTGCACATTCTTAGGACAGTAGAGAAAGATACAGAACTCCTCACGTAGTATTCGGTCCCGAAAGAAATAAAAATATGGTTTTTAAGAAACGCGGCTTTTCTAAACTAAAATAATTTTTGAAAAATTATATAAAAATCATAAATCTATATTTTCAATAAAAACAAATTAAGAACTTATATTTTTAAAAGAAATATTAGAATTTTTAATAAAATACTACCAAGTTTCTAAAAAGTAGTAGTTTTCATAAAAATACCACAAACTTTCAAAAAGCTAGGTTTTATCATCAAAACACTACAACAATTAAAATACATATTCATGAAAACCTTAAATATTATAAATCACCCTAGAGATTTATTTTTAAAATAAATTAAAGTATTTTTCATAAAAACCCCTCAAGATATGCAAACAATACTAAGGACTCTAGATTAATATAGATTTAAGCGGGATCAATTCTCTTGAGCCCTAAGGAGCCGGGGAAAGTGAGTGTTTGCCTATTCAGGTTAGACAGCTTAACGGATTTATCAATGTCAATTGTCTTAGAAAAAGACACAAATCCTGCAGTCCATGTGCAGCAGTTGTCAATTTCTTCCGAACATAAGATTTTAGCAATTTACATCAATTCACATGAAAAGACACGAACTCAAATCTAAACTCGAACTCGAATACAAACTCTAACTCTAATCTAACTCGAATCTAAACTTGAATATGTACTCGAACCAATCTACTCGAACCAACTTGACTCGAATCCAGATTGCAATTGTCAAGACTCGCACATTACTCAACTCACTCGAATACAATCTACACCTTTTGCAATCTAGGATTTCGATCAAGACATGTCAATCAATCAATCAAATCAATTAAGTATATTAACCACTTATAATATATTATACTCGGGGTGCTTGGGATAGTTTCTTGTATGAATCTAACAGAGTTTCAAGAGTCTCGTATTAACCTCTTTTTTATTTTACTCGAATATCAGTTGGGTTGACTCATCCACAGCCTAGAGCCCCAATGCTAACACATGAAACCGGCCCGTGTTTCCTTACTTCTGGGGCCCCACTCTTAAGCTCGTGAATATTTCTACGGCTGCGTTGACATTCACACTTAAAATTTAACGTTAACATAATGACCATCTAGAGACCAATAAAATATATTAACCCATGATCATATACTCTTACTTGTCATATAAATATTTTCAATTGTAATTTTCTTTATTCTTACTTATCTTTGGGACTTACCGAGCGCTAGTTCGCTGACGGGCATTCCACCCACTTTTCTTCTCTTGGAATGTTCGTCAGGTACGGTCGAGATGGAGGAGGTTGAAGCCATAGAGGAGGACTACAACCAGATCGCTACTCAGGGCTAGTTCAGCTTCACTTTTTTTCTCCAGTTTATGTATGCCCCTTTTTTAGGCATTTTCCTTATTGTGTTTACTTTCCAGCATAAACTCTTGTATTTGTAAATATTGGAAGTTGAATGTAAATAAAGATATTTGTTGAAAAATTTTACAGTCTCCATTTATCTTGCATTGTGTATTATTGTTTTCAATAAGCTTAGTATATTTATTTAGGGAATGGCCTTCTCTAGATAAATATGCCGCGGGCTTGCCACATCACCGTCTTCATCTTCTGGGAAGCGGAACATGACAGGTTTTATTGGTGGATCCTTGCGATATGAAAGTCATTTATATGTACCAGTTGGCTCTGTTCGAGAAAAGTTTATGAAAGAAGCTCACAGCTCTCCGTATTCAGTACATCCCAGCGGTAGAAGATGTACAAGGATCTATGGAAACACTACTGGTGTCATGGAATGAAGCGCAAAGTAGCAAGGAGTGTAGCCAAGCGTTTGGTATGTCAGCAAGTAAAGGCTGAATATCACAAAACTGCTGGTCTATTTCAGCCGTTACCAATCCCAGAATGGAAATGGCAGCACAGCACCATGGACTTCGTGACCGCTCTCCCTCGCAGCATGAAGGGTAACGATGCAATTTGGGTTTTTGTGGATCGACTCACCAAGTCGGCTCAGTTTATTCCATTCAGAATTGGCCAGTCAACTGAGACATTGGCAAGGATGTACATGGAGATGAGAAAAATCTAAAGTAAGATTTAAAACCTTTAAGAAGTACAATACTTGATACCCATAAACTCATGCAGGAGATTGTGAGATTACATGGAGTACCTATTTGCATCTTCTTCGATCGTAATACAAGATTCCGATCACAGTTTTGGTAGGGTCTGCAGGCTAGCATGGAAACGAGTCTGAATTTCAGCACGGTGTATCATCCACAGATAGACGGACAGTCCGAGCGAACAATTCAAATTTTGGAAGACATGCTGAGAGCCTGTATTTTAGACTTCGGAGGTTCGTGGAAAAATCATCTACACCTTGTAGAGTTTTCAAACAACAACAGCTATCAGGCAAGCATTAGAATGGAACCATTCGCAGCACTCTACGGACGAAAATGTCGTTCCCTGTTGAATTGGGGCGACATTGGAGATCGTGAACTCCTTGGACCAGAGATGATCATGGCAACTGTGGATGTAGTTCATACGATCAGGGAAAGGATACGAATAGCCCAAAACCGACAGAAACATTGGGCAGATGCAAAACGTCGACACTTAGAGTTTTAACCCGGAGAACATGTATTCTTGAAGATCTCTCCAAATAGAAGAGTGATACATTTTGGCAAAAGGGGTAAGTTAAGTCTAAGATACATAGGACCGTTCGACATACTCGAACGAGTTGGAGAAGTGGCATACCGTTTAGCACTACCACCCTCATTGGAAGGAATGCACAACATATTCCACATATCCCAGCTACGACGATATGTGAGCGACTCCAGCCACATACTTGTTCACTCAGATCTCACAGTACAACCCGACCTAACCTACAAGCAACAACCAGTTGAGATCCTGGACCGAAAGGTGAAAACATTATGGAACAAGGAGGTAAACTTAGTCGGAGTGATGTGGAGAAACTATTCGCTAGGAGAATCAACTTGGGAAAGAGAAGAAAGTATGCATAAATGATACCCTTACCTTTTTTAAAATTAGTCCCTATGTAATTGTAAATTTCGAGGATAAAATTTTTTATAAGGAGAGTAGAATGTAACGACTGTGAAATCACTGTACAGAAATTTCTTTTTATTGTACAGAAAAGGTTATTACAGCCTGTGTAAAAGTTAAAAGTTATTTTTGTTAAATAAAAGCAAGAAACAACTTGTAGCTCACTGGTAAAGCCTCTGCACTGCTACGACATAGCTTGTGTGTTCGAATCCTATCAGACACAAATAGTTTTAAGATTTTTCTTTTTAATTTTTGGAAGCCTAAGAGTTGCACGTATAATACACGAAGAAATCAAAAGTTTCAAAAAAATCAAACATGCGCAAAAAAGAGTAAACACAGATATATAACACGTGGCACGAATCTTGAGAAAAACACCACATCTCAACCGTCCATTTCTCTCCTATGGCTGCTACCGACGGTCCCGATGCACCCAAATCCCCTCGTGCTTTGCACACTTGTCTTTTCAACTCACCTTAACTCCCCTGCACTGTTTGATTTTCCTGTAATCAAACAGAGACTCTTCAATTCACCATTTAACACATTTTTAATACATTTTAATCCACATTTTTAATTCCCAAACCCAAATTCTCCATTATAAATACCACCCCATGTTTTAGCTCTTCACCATTCTGAAATTTCTAGCAAAAATTCTTTCAAACTCTCTAGGTGCCAAGTGGAGTTAAGCCTCCCAAGTGGAGTAGCAAACCAATCTCGACGACCGGAGCACCTCTAATGAAACCACGACACCCGAACGCTACCCCTCATTCTTGTTAACGATCTAAGATTTTACGTCCCATCATCTCCATTCTTTTCCATCTCAAAAGTTTTTTTAAAACAAATCGACCAAAGAGGAGTTATCTTTGATATCATATTCTTTTTACATTTGTAAGGAATGTGTTAAGAAAATTAAAACAAACTAACATGCTACCTTAATCTTAACATAATTTCACATCTCTTAGTTTTAATTTAACAAAATTTTCATATGAAACAAACATATAATGAACATTTTCAGTAAAATACCATGAACTTAAGTATCACCCTATTATCGATAATTAGTTTAAATATCTTTAGAAAAACTTCACGGGGTAACGATTTACCCCACACGCACACTATAGTTCCATAGCATGGTATTCTAGATCTGTAGTTAATTTTAAAGAAGAACCTTTTCACTAAAATACCATACCATTTCAAAACGGGTTTCTTTAAATCGGTATTTCGAAATCCTTGGCAATTATACATTTACAACGCTCGTTAGGGGACCCACTAATGGATGGTGTGGATTATCACAGATCCTTAGGACAGTAGAGCGATATGCAGAACTCCTCATGAAGTATTCGGTCTCGAATGGAATAAAAAATACGGTTTTTAAGAAACGCCACTTTTCTAAACAAAACTAATTTTTGAAAAATTATATAAAAATCATAAATCCGTATTTTCAATAGAAAAAAATTAAGAAAATATATTTTTAAAAGAAAGATTAGAATTTTCTAATAAAATACCACCAAGTTTCCAAAAAGTAGTAGTTTTTATAAAAATACCACAAACTTTCAAAAAGCTAGGGTTTATCATCAAAACACCACAACAATTAAAATACATGTTCATGAAAACCCTAAATGTTATAAATAGCCCTCGAGCTTTATTTTTAAAATTAAAGTATTTTTCATAGAACCCTCTTGAGATATGCAAACAATACTAAGGACTCTAAATTAATATTGGTATAAGTGGGATAAATTCTCTTGAGCTCCAGAGAGCCGGAGAAAGTGAGTGCTTGCCTATTCAGATTAGACAACTTAACAGAATTATCAATGGCAATTATCTTGGAAAAAGACACAACTCATGCCGTCTATGTACAACAGTTGTCGATTTCTCCCAAATATAAGAGTTTAACAATTTATATCAATTCACATGAAAAGACATAAAATCAAATCTAAACTTAAACTCAAACTCAAATACAAACTCGAACTCTAACCTAACTCAAATCTAAACTCGAATATGTACTCGAATCCAATCTACTCGAACCAACTTGATTCGAATCCAGATTGCAATTGTCATGACTCGCACATTACTAGACTCACTCGAATACAGTTTACACCTTTTGCAATATATGGTTTCGATCAAGACATATCAATCAATCAATCAAATCAATTAAGTATATTAACCAGTTATAATATATTATACTCAGGGTGCTTGGGATAGTTTCTTGTGTGAATCTAATGGAGCTTCAAGAGTCCAGTATTAATCTCTTTTTTATTTTACTCGAATATCAGTCGGGTTGACTCATTCACAGCCTAGAGCCCCGATGGTAACACATAAAATGGGCCCGTGTTTCCTTACTCCTAGGGTCCCACTCTTGATCTTGTGAATACTTCTACAATTGCATTGACATTCATACTTGAAACTTAACGTTAACATAGTGTCCATCTAGAGACCTATAATATATATTTAACCATGATCATATACTCTAACTCGTCATATATATTCTACACTTGTCATTTTCTTTACTCTTACTATCTTTGGGTCTTACCGAGCGCTAGTTCGCTGACGGGCATTCCATCCACTTTTCTTCTCTTGGAATGTTCGTCAGATACAGTCGAGATGGAGGAGGTTGAAGTCACAAAGGAGAACTACAACCAGATCGCTACTTAGGGCTAGCTCAACTTCACTTTTTCTCCAGTTTATGTATACCACTTGTTTAGGCATTTTCCTTATTGTATTTAGTTTCCAACATAAACGCTTGTATTTGTAAATATTGGAAATTGAATGCAAATAAAGATATTTGTTGAAAAAATTTACAGTTTCCATTTATTCTTTCATTGTGTATTATTGTTTTCAATACGCTTAGTATATTTATTTAGGGAATGACCTTCTCTAAATAAATATGCCGCGGGCTTACCACGTTACCGTTTCCATCTATTGAGAAGTGAGGCGTGACAGGTTTTATTGGTGGCCCATGCAGGTTTTTCAATAAATATCTTTATTTACATTCAACTTCCAATATTTACAAATACAAGAGTTTATGCTAGAAAGTAAATATAATAAGGAAAATATCTAAACAAGTGGCATACATAAATTAGAGAAAAAGTGAAGCTGAGCTGGCCCTGAGTATAATATATTATAACCGGTTAATATACTTAATTGATTTAATTGATTGATTGACATGTCTTGATCGAAATCCTAGATTTCAAAAGGTGTAGATTGTATTCGAGTGAGTCGGGTAATGTGCGAGTCATGACAATTGCAATATGGTTTTGAGTCAACTTGGTTCGAGTAGATTGGATTCGAGTACATATTCGAGTTTAGATTCGAGTTGGGTTAGAGTTCGAGTTTGTATTCGAGTTCAGATTTAGATTTGAGTTTGGATTTAAGTTCGTGTCTTTTCATGTGAATTGATGTAAATTGTTTAAATCTTATATTCGGGAGAAATCGGCAACTGCTGCACATGAACGGCAGGATTTGTGTCTTTTGCCAAGACAATTATCATTGATAATTTCGTTAAGTTGTCTAACCAAAATATGCAAGCACTCACTTTCTCCGGCTCCCTAGGGCTCAAAAGAATTGATCCCGTTTAAACCTATATTAATCTAGAATTCTTAGTATTGTTTGCATATCTCGAGAGGGTTTTATGAAAAATACTTTAATATAGTTTAAAAATAAACCTCGAAGGTGATTTATAACATTTAGGGTTTTCATGAACATGTATTTTAATTATTGTAGTGTTTTGATGATAAAACCTAGATTTTTGAAAGTTTGTGGTATTTTTATGAAAACTACTACATTTTGGAAACTTGGTGGTATTTTATTAAAAATTATAATCTTTTTTTTTAAATATACCTTCTTAATTTCTTTTTTTGAAAATACGGATTTATGATTTTTATATAATTTTTCAAATATTAGTTTTGTTTAGAAAAGTCGTGTTTCTTAAAGACCATATTTTTATTCCTTTCGAGACCGAATATTCCATGAGGACTTTTGCATCTCACTCTACTATCCTAAGAATATGCGATAATCTACACTATCCATTAGTGGGTCCCCTAACGAGTGTTGTAGAGGCGCAATTGCCAAGAATTTCGAAATACCGATTTAAAGAAACCCGTTTTGAAATGTTGTGGTATTTTAATGAAAAAAATTATTTACTTTGAATTACCCATATGCTTAGAATACCGTGTTGTGGAACCATAGTGTGCATGTAGGGTAGGTAATTACCCCGTGATGGTTCTAGGGTTTGGGTATACTAGATATCGAAAAGAGATTACACTAAAGTTCATAGTATTTTAATGAAATATTCGTTATATATTTATTTCATATGAAATTTTGGTTAAACTAAAAACTAAATGATTTGAAATAAGGTTAAGATTATTATAGGATGTTTGTTTGATCTCATTTACTTATCACATGGCATACAAATGTTAAGAAGAAGAGTACATCGGTGCTAACTCCACTTTTATCAATTTGTTTTAAAAAATAGTTTTGAGATATAAAAGGATAGAGATGAAAGGAATTACGGTTTTAAATGGTTACTAAGAGATCGAAGAAGCCCTCGGGGGTCATGTTTTTGTCGGAGATGCTCCAGTCGTCGAATTTGGATTGCTACTGCACTTGGGGTGCTTAATTCCATTTGGCACTTAGAGAGTTTAAGAGAATTTTTGCTTGAAATTTCAGAATGGTGAAGAGCTAAGGCATGGGATGGTATTTATAGTGGAGAATTAGGGTTTGGGATTTAAAAATATGGATTAAAATGCATTGAAAAAGTGTTAAATGGTGAATTGAAGAATCTCTGTTTGATTGCAGGAAAATCAAACAGTGCAGGAAAGTTAAGAAGAGCTAAAGGGACAAGTGTGCAAAGAATGAGATGATTTGGAGCAATTTGGACCATCGGGGCCGGCCAAATCAAGAAATGGGCGGTCGGATTTTGTCGATCTGTCTCGAGATTTGTGCATGTGTCAAGTTGAGTGTGTATACCTCAGTGTGCCTGTTTGATTTGTCTGAAACTTTTCATTTCTCCGTTTATTGCACGTGCAACTCTTGGGCTTCCAAAAATTAAATAGAATAATCTAAAAAATAATTGGGTCTGAGGGGATTCGAACGCACAGGCTATGTCGCTGTAGTGTAAAGGCTTTACTAGTGAGCTACGAGTTTCTTCTTATTTTTATTTAACAAAAATAACTTTAAATTCTTACACAGGCTGAAATACCATTTACTGTGAAATACAAGAAATTTCTGTACAGTGATTTCAGAGTTGTTACAGAATAATTGTTTTCTGCCCCTAGGAGAACTCGACTTAAATAGTATAGAGCTCCCTCCTTTCCTTGATCGTTCTCTTGTACCCATAAAGCATCCAGAGAACCCTCAAGGGTCGTTGTATATAGGATAAAGGGTTTTCCTTTAACCAGAGCAGCCAATAACTGCAGATTTTGCAGGTATTGCTTGATTTCATCTAGAGAACTTTGGCACCTCTGATCCAATACGAACGGGGTCCCCTTCTTCATCAGATGGTTGTAGGGACGGCATTTTCCGGAGAGGTTGGCTATGAATTGCCAGATATACGCGAGCTTTCTTTAGAGAAATCGCAGTTTTTTTAGGGTTCTTGGTAAGGGCGTTTCCATAATCACCTTAATTTTGGGGGGATTGATTTCGATGCCTCTGTGACGTATAATGAATCCCAGGAATTTTCTAAGGAGACTCCAAATGCGTATTTTAGAGGGTTCCTCTTCAGATTATACTTCCGAAAATGTTGGAACACTATCTTTAGATGTTCCCATTTCTCCTCATTAGATTTTCTCTTCACCACAAGGTCATTGATGTAGCATTCGATGGTCTCATGTATGAGGTCATCAAAGATCTTTGTCATGGCCCTCTAATAGGTAGCGCCAGCGTTCTTCAAACCGAAAGGTATCACCTTATAGTAGAATATGCCCAACGGGGTCCGGAAAACGGTATACTTCTGGTCTTCAGGATGCATTTTTATTTGATTTTATTCTGAAGATCTATCCGTGAAGGAGAAAACTTCATGGGTGGAGGTGTTATCAATCATCAGCTCGGTGGCGGACACTGGGAATTCGTCCTTCCGGCAAGCTTTGTTGAAGTCCCGGAATTCCACACAGATGCGAACCATCCCATTTTTCTTCATCACTAGAATGATAATAGTGATCCAGTCAGGATATTGAACCTCTTGGATGAAGCCGAAGTCAATTAGTTTCTTGACTTCAGTATTGATACTCATCTCAAGTTCGAGCCACATCTTTCTTGGGCCTATTTGATTAGCTTTATGTCTGGCGATATGGACAGTTTATGTACCGCTACTTTTGGATCTAGACCCGGCATCTCAGAGCAGTTCCAGGCGAAGAAATCTTTGTATTTCATAAGCACGATTTTCAATACGGCTACTTGTTTTATAGATAACAGTTCACTGACGAACGTCGGCCTCGAGTCATTTTCTATCCTTAAGTCAATTTTTCTTAGGTTGTCCACCGTGGTGTGTATCCTATCTTCCAGCTCCTTTGGTGCTGGTGGAAACTCTGATATCACCTCGTCCTCGTCTTCATTTGCGAAGCACCCAAAGAGGTCACTCATACTCTCATGTCCTCCCTCTTTTAAGAGTGTTATCATATGGCATGTACGAGTTTGTTTCCATTCTCACAATTGAGTTGGTCATATCCTGATGGTATAGGTCCTCTTTGGCTCATGCTTTTGCGGGGCTTATCTTCTAGTTGTCGGATAACATTAACCTTACTTATCGATACTGGTATTCCACCCAGTCCTTAAAGGTAAAGCGGTCTTCAAGGGGGTGACCTTTTACTCGGTGATAGGAGCAATAATCCGGATGATAGACTTCGTTTATTTGTTCGGGGTGCCAAGACATCGGGAGCATCATCATTTGGTGTTTCATGATAAGGTTGAATATTTTCCATGTCTTGTCATGCGGGAAAGAGTATTCCCAACCCATCTTCTTTATAAAGGACGGGCTCCAATCGAGCTTTTTGCAATTGAGCGGCATCTTGAATCCACTTTGTTGTCTTCGAACGTTGTTTGTGTTCTTTGCCTTTTTTACCTCCATTTCGGGGTTTTCCTTTAACCGAACAATATATAGCGGGTTGGGGATTAAAAGCATTACGATCTACTTTCTCCGTAGATTTCTAACTAAGACGTTGCGTACTGGCATTTTCATAAATGGCCATTTCACAGCTATGGTTATCCCGGCTTGCTTGACAAGCTTCTTTTATTAGCTTGTCGATTTGTTCTTCGGGTGATAGACTTAACGTTTTCAAAGAAAGATATCGCTCTGATTCGACGTCATGGATGCTTGGAAGAACTTTTTCCTCCTCACTCGAGCTGTTTACGACGTGGCAGCTGTAGATTTTCTCCTACTTCTTGGACCGAACGTATCTCAGCCCAGTTGTTTCTATCTTCCTGTTGGGCTTCTTTCGCTGAGTCCCGGGAATATCCCAAATCTTTTTTATAGAATTGGGCTTATTGAATAGTTTGTTCGAGAGGTATGCCTTGGTGACTTAACAGCTCTTTCAATACCTCTGCGTAATATCTTAGCAGACGAATGGGTTGAAGCCTGTCGAGTGCGAAATCGGCACCGTGTCAAATTTCTTTCTCTAATTTGGTCTCCATAGATTTGTAGAAGAGGATCGCCTTTTCACCTATTCACCCAGGACATACGTAGAAAGTTTGCAATTCTTGTATGCTGTATGTATCGTGCGCATCAAGTTCCTTGTAGTGTCGAGGCGGAGCCATTGTGATTTGCATACTCTGATCCGCTTCGGCAAGAATCTGTATTGACGGGTAGACTGAGAACACCGCATTGGCCTCATCCTCTGAGTCGCTGCCAAAGAACAAAACAGGGTAGATTGTACAGGCTTATTATTTTCTTTTTAGGGTTGCCCTGAGTAGAATATTTCTTTGTCTTCCTCAATGCCGCTTCCAAAGATCGGGATAGTAGCCATGGGTTTTTGTTTATTCTCCGGCTTATGACACCTTTCAGTCCTCAAAGTCTGGAAAAAAGTACTTTGCGTTTTCGTACTTCCATACTTCATTTATGGAGAACGGATTTAGCTCCCCTGCGATGGTGTACTCCAAACCATCCTTAAAATACTTCATACACTAATATTATGTAGAAATGATGATGTTGTACTTATGTAACCACGACCGGCCGAGCAAAGCGTTATAGTAAGTCTTGGCGTCAATGATATGAATTTTGATGTCAGTGACAAGCAGACCGAAACGTAGCATTAGTATTACGGACCCAAGCGTCCGCAATAACTGTGAGTCGAACCCGGACGTGGTAATTTTATCTCGGGCAAGGTTTTGAACGTTCATATAAATTTGCTTCAGTACTCTCATGTTGAGAAGATTAACGGACGATCCATTGTCGACAAGAATTTTCCCTATCTTGATGTTGTGGCAGTACCGAGGAGTATATCTTCATCACTATATGTAATATCAGCCATGTAAACTTCTGCCAGTTCATTTTTCATATTCTCTTCCATGAGAAACGTTTGGAACTGGTCGGGCTCTTGTAACGTCTTGATCAGGGAATCCCGTGCCTCCTTGGATAGGAGGAGGGCATCCAATATGCTTAGTTGTGAGGGTATTTTCCTCGAATGTGCTAGGACGTTGTAATCCACCTCGTTTTTCTTAGACGGGTCCTTTGTGGCGGACTCTTTTATTGCTTCTCATCGAGAGCGATTTCTTCGGGCGTTTTCCCTTTCCCTTTGTCCTTTTTATTCAAACCTTTGTTTGCAGGTCCGAGGTTTCTTTTTGGCAGCATACGGTTATGCATCTGAACATTCTTACAGCTCTTCTCCTCTTCTTCTTTTTCGGAGGGGGGGTCTTTGAAGAGAGGGTTGAGAGGTGTTTCATCCTCAGAATCGCTCCCGAACTTGAGAATTGGAGGTTTTGCTCCTTCCGAACTGGTACCAACAATATGACAGTTTCCAGTCGTTTCTTCTCTCCATTTTGATGTTGAAGAGTGCGAGCTTCGTACTTTACCTTCTTGAAGTGTTTTTTATAGGCAACATATCCTTACCATAACTTCTTGAAGGCGCTGCATTCCTCGATGGCGTGGAAGATCCTTCGATGATATAGTCAGTATTTTGGATGTGAGTCTTCTCCATCAAAGCATGGAATTTCAGGATTGCACATCATGAGCGGTGGTAGCTTCATCCCCAGTGATAGGGCTTTGGTGAACCGCTTCTCATTTTTCATCCTGCTCTTATTTATTACAGGTGTGTTTTGGTTTGGTCGGAGCACTTTACGACTCGTTCTCATCGCAACTTCTTTATTCAGACGTTGATGCTTAGCCTTTTCATATATGGTTGTCTCAAGTTCTCGGTCAAGTTTGCTTTTTTGAAAGGCTTCGTTAAGCAACCTCTCAACTGGGTTTTCTTCTGGCAGTTTCGGGGATTTTAGTGTCGATTCTAACCCCAGTCCCTCAACATCATTTTTTGATGCTAAGGGAGCCTCTTCGTCATATAACAATGAATGGGAGACCATGTGGCAACTTGCTACATGGTCTTCGATTTCGTCTGATGGGTCATTTTCCTCATCATTGTCACTGTCTTTGCCCTCAAGAATATACTTAAGGAATTCTTCAAGCGTGACTGGTGTCCGCACCTTCTGGTTACATTCCTCCAGTGCATCTATCTATTTTTGTAGATCTTTGCATTTGTCATCATACTCGGCAGGATGCATAGGCTTCTTTGTCTTTTTCTTTTTCTTCGAAAACTCTGAAGGCTTGACTTGGGGGCTTTTCCTCTTGTCAACAATTTTTGGTATGGGACGTGATTTCAACATCCCTTCAATAATTTCAGGTTCAAGTAGGATTTTCCACTTGATTGCCGTACAAGCCTGAAGATCATGCAGTATTTCTTTAGTTTTTGCTGAGAGGACTACTTCCCATGGAGCTTCTTCCATAAGTGAGCATGCGCGTCCACCTTTTTCAGAGCATGCTTCTGGGACAAGTTTACCCTCCAGTTATTAGATAATGCGAAATTTCTCTACTAATACTGGTCTTCAACCCAATTTTTGAAAATGTAGCAATTCTCAATTAGGTGGCTCACAATTCTGTGATAAGAGAAGTAATTGGGGTCGTTGACTTCATCGGGTTGCACTGGACGCCGCGGGTCTGGCAATATGATGAGATTATTATGCATTTCCAGTTCAAACAGTCTCCTCATCTTGTCGCAGGGAAACGAGTAAGCACGTCCTACCCTTTCTTCCAAGGACGGGCATGGACGCGTATTGTTTTGGCGAGCAGCCGGTTTTTGGCCACTTGGTTGTTATTGCGTATTGGCAACGAAGGCCGTTTTCCCTTTACCCTTATTATTTCAAGGGTCCTTATTTGAGGAGGAAGGCCCATGGCCCATCTGATCAGTTTGGGCCATCTTGTCTATCAGCGTCTGGAAGGTTGTAGGTTTGAAGAATATGATGAACTGGGACACCGTCGATTGAGAATTGAGGGTCCCGATGAACATGCCTATGGCTGGAGACTTTTCAATGCGTTGTTCGCATTTAGCCCACAGGTTCCTCCAACCGAATCGCGTATTGGACCCAAGTTTCTTCCGGATATACCCTGACATTGATTAATGCCGTGATCGAAGTGCATTCGCTCACGCTAGAGAACCGTTGCATGAACAGTAGTTCCATTTCAGTGAAGTTTTTCACGGAGTCATTAGGGAGCTATAAGTACCATTCAAAGGCCGTCTCTGACAAGCTTCCGATAAATTGGTGAAGCAACAGTTTGTCGTCGCCTCCAGTATTGCCATATAATGCTCTGACTTATGCGATATGTTGGTGAGAATTGCCCATTTCCTTGTAGACATAGAACTTGGGAATTGTATAACCCGACGGGTACTTGATTTGGTCATACCAGGTGGGATATGGCCGCCCGGTTCTGACGAGTTGGCCGGGGGCTTCACTGAACTGGTGAACTCTTATTCGCTGAACGATGTAGTCATGTAGGGCCACCTTGGAGATGGTTTCTTCCTTGGCCGCTGACAAGGCCGGAGGAGGGTTTAGTGTTTCCCCTCTGTCATCTTTGATAACTATCGGCGAATCCACGCCGGGGGTTCCGGTTGTACCATCATTCCCACCATATCTTGGAATAAAAGAGCCATCTGCTTAATATTAGTAGCTTGCTTTGCAGCTTCCATATCTTTCCTTTCCAGCATCTGTCGCAAGAACTCTATATCGGTCTCTTGTTCTTGGCGTTGTTCAATTTTTTTGTCCGGACCTTCTTTTGTTCAGTTAGTGCTGCCATTTTGGGCAGCATTTCTTGGAGCTTTAGCTTCTGCTCCTGAGCCTTTGTCAACGACCGAGTTTGAGGTCAGTGCATCACCAAAATTCATCTTTCTTCTTTACCGCTAGCCATATATACCGTATGTACGGTTATGCCCACAGACTTAAGACGTTTAGGTCCATCGCCTTTAGAATTTGCCGCGGATGGTAGGATTTTCTCCGGCCTCGTTCTTTTATGAGAAGTTGGAGCTGAAGGGTCCATTGTGACAAGCGTCTGTTTAGGAAAGGTCCCCCATTGTATGGCGGAGGAGCGGTCTTTTTCTTATCGGCCATTAGATACTTTAGGTCGACGAGAGTAATTTTTGTTAAGCACGGAATCTTGGACTTTTTGCCAGACCCTATGATTTGCGAAGAGAGCCAATGATGAGGCAACTCCAACTATTTATGTACGGAAACCTCTGCCGGCAGAGGTAATTTCTTTAGCACCACTGTCGGGGAGTTCTTTTGTACCCTCATGAGTGGGTCAAAGTTGTTCCCAGTTGGAACAAACACATTGATATCCACCACAGGAGCTGGTGGGGTGATCCCAGAGGGAGTGTTGCCCATAGCTTCTCTCACTTGGGGCCAGTGGCGATGTTGAGTATGCCTTGGAGTGGGCATCGCTTCAGTTTTGGAGGCGTCTTCATCCTGCCCCCTGTGTTGCTCAGGGGTATCGATTGGTGTCAGCCTGCTGAAGACCGACCTCCTTGTTGAAGTTAGAGTAGGGTTGGCCATTCTTCAGAAGACCGACCGTCTTGGAGGGGAAACATTTTTATCAACCTCACCTGCAGCAGGAGTAGGGAGAGCTAGCCATTTTAGGGTAGCTCCCTTTAGTATCATGGGCTTCCTTACGGGCCCACTTGAGCTCTTGCTCAGCCTGTTGAACACTGAGACTTCAGAGTTTGACGGCTTGCTGATAAGAGCCCTCATGGTTGCTAGCTGATCGAAGACCGACTTTCTGGGAGCTTCTTCTTATGGCATTAAGGCGCCAAAGTTCACTGGCGGGAGCATAGTTCCAAAGAACAGTCTGGTAGTGGCTTGTGTGACCTTCCCCACGGGTATTGAGAAAATAGAGGTCGCATTAGCCCCGTACGTCACTCCTTCAGTTAGAGTGGAACGGGAGTTGCTGTTGCATGAGGTACAGTGGTTATCCATTGATTTTTGCATAGGAGCAAGACACTGAGTTTTAGTACCTTAAATCCAAGGGCAACCATAGCGAACCGCGATTTTGTTCACGAAATACGAAACACGAAGTGTGGAGTGGAAAGAGGAAAAGGTCCCACCGGCCATGCCAGAATCTGTTTACCGCTGAAAACTGGACTGAGACGTTGGGACTTCTATCCTGAATTTGGAGGCAGATACTATTTGGACATATCCATCTACCTCTCTAAAGGTACCAAGTTGATTTATGGTACCGTATAGCAAAGGTTTTGATAGATACGACCGTTGTAACAGACTTTATCAGATTCCCCCTCATTTGTGAAGGGTTTTTGTTTGTGGGGACGCTTTTCCCTGCGTGCGTAAGCCCCTGCACTTAATTACATTTTCGCGTTGCGATAACCACTTTCTCCTTCTCCAGAAATTCACTTCATGTCATGTATTATTTTGTTTGTTTAGGTTGTCTGTGGATTGTATACAGAAACTAGTTTATGTGGTCTACCGTAAGGCGCGGATTAGTCCAAATATGTATATTTTAGATTTGAACTTAGGTTGTATTTTCCTTTCATTCAAAGAATATTTTTGTTTTATTTAAGGACCGTTAATCTAGTTTGAGATTAAGATCGACTTAAAGATATGAGAATTTGGGCTCAATTTATTTTTAATAAGGATGCGTTAGTCTTATTTGAGACTAAGATCAACTTAGCAACATTTTAAGGAACATTTCTTTTATTTAAAATTCGACAACAGAGCGTTTGGGCTTGGTTGCAAGAAATTTCAAAGACTTAGCCAATTTAGACTTAGTCTATTTGGTCTTGGGCTTTCCCCCCTTTATTCAAAAGTGCTAAGTACTTATTTTCTGCTCTGGCGCTCATATGTGTACCACTTGAGGTGCTCAGACTTGGGTGCTGCCAAATCAGTGCTAGGCACTCAGTCATTTTGACTAAATTTTTAGTGCTCAGCATTTTTATACGGCGCTCACGTGTGTTTCACGTGAGGCGGTGGGCATTCTATTTTGTTGGGCGCTAATGTGGAAAGCATATGAGGCACCGAGTTTAAATTTTAGGGTGCTTCACGTGTATTTCATATGAGGCGTTGAGTTTATATTTTGGGCGCTTCATGTGTATTTTATGTGAGGTGCTGAGTTTATATTTTAGGTGCTTACGTGTATTTCACGTGAGGCGCTAGATCCTTTTCTTTTTAGAGATTTAATCTCTGTTGATATTTTTTGAAAAAGTCATAACTTCTGTTAATAGCATTTTAACTATTAATGATCACCAAGATCTCTATTTTGAGGATCTGTGATCGGTTTTATTGGAGAACTAAGTTCTTCTGTTCTCTTTGTAAGAACTAAGTTCTTTTATGTAGAGTTAAACCATGTTTTTAGAGGAATTAAATTCATAGACGATGTGTCTTCTTCTTCTCTTTTTTTTATCTAATTCATTTCCCTAGATTTTGAGTATGAAGAACAGAACCTCCCCGATGAGAATTAAATTCTCAACTTGTGGGAGATTTTCTTTTCAGATCTCAGTCAGAGAAAAAACTATACTTTTTTTATGAAGGGTTAAACCCTTGTTTTATTTTATACCAGACAGAGAAGATATGTTTTATCTCTGCTTTCTCCTTTACCTGGGGTTTGGAAGAGCAAGGATCTTCTTCTTTGAGAAGAGAATTAAATTCTCAGTTTTCTGGAAAAAACTTGTGAGGCTCCTTCCTC
Organism: Agapanthus africanus; assembly: GCA_030015575.1. Taxonomy (NCBI): domain Eukaryota; kingdom Viridiplantae; phylum Streptophyta; class Magnoliopsida; order Asparagales; family Amaryllidaceae; genus Agapanthus; species Agapanthus africanus. Next base: position 120,510,541 of record CM057344.1, read on the forward strand.
CATCCTTCGAGACTTGAAGTCTTGGATCCTTTATATAAGAGGGGCAAATTATTAGTTAGTTTAAGAAAATCTCTCATTTGAGAGACACCGATTGATTTAATTAGCCTCAAAAAATATTTGAGGGATTTTATCCACCGTTGGATTTTTGGTCCAATGATTTTTATTTCACAGAATATATATATTCTTGTTTTCAACAAGATTAGTGAAATATTTTTCCATAGATAGAATTTAATTCTATCAAACGGTGATTTTTAATTACCATTGGATTTTTTTTAATCCATGGGTTCAGAATTTATCTCTCGTTTAGAAAGATCAGGAAAATATTTTCCCATATTAGAATTTGATTCTAATATTGGCTTTTTGATCCGACCAAGAATATCTTTCTTATTTAGAAAGATTAGGAATATATTTTCCCTTAATAGAATTTAATTCTATGTTTTGATGATTTTTTTTACTCACCATCAGATTTTTTATCCAATGGCTCTGTTTAACAAAGAATGTCCCCAGATTTTAGAGAAATAATTTCCATATAGAATTTATTTCTAGCTACTCTTAATTTAGGTGCTAACGATCTCCTGCTATACACGTGGGCGCTAACTAGAAATTTAATTCTTATATAACAGGCACCACGTGCTTTGCACGTCGGCGCTCACGTGAGTTTCATGTGAGGAGCCAGCATGGGAATTTTTAATCCTAATAAATGCTAGCACTGGTGCTCATGTGTTAAACACGTGAAGCACCGCCTTATAGATTTTTTTAAATGTAATATTTTTTTTAAATTTTTTTTATGGAGGAACGGATTCAAAAGGAAATTAGATGGTGATACAAATAATTAGTGACATGCTACATCTCTAACACTAGAAAACTAGCAAGCTTATAATGTTAGTTTCTTCACTAGTTGCTTGGAGCATAGGAATGAAGATGAAGCTAGGGAAGGATTTCCACCAGTGGATCATCTATGATGTAGGGAGGTCTTCATCAAACTTGTTCACTCTTCCTTGGAGTCTAGTTAGAGTCCAACACAACATGGAGCATATGAAGATGCTATAAAGGTTATATTGCTCTCTACTTTGTTCACTTATTTGATTCTTTAGCATTGATCCTTGCTTGTAGTTCCTTGAGCTCTCTTGAATTTTATTAAAAATCCATTTTTCTTATGCAATTGTATTAGTAGAGAGCCCTAAAACTATTTACATGGTATCAAAGCCAAACTAAAAAATTAAACTTGTTAATGTAATTTTAGAATCTATTTAATTAGTTTTTGGAAACAAGTTTTGAAAAACCATGAATAATCCCATGTTTTAGCTTTTTTCTAATCACCGTGGAGTTTTTGTAAGTCGATGTCGCACTCCCCACACACTTGTGGGGAGGCGGAATTTACAAAAACGATTTTTATATTTGCAACACCGACCTATCATACAAGACCTTTTCAGAAACCTTAACTAGATAAACTACTTGAAGGTTCTAACTACTCTGATAGAGTTTATACCTCCTTGATTCTAGTCCTTCGGGTCTTCTTCTCCTTAGGTTGAGCTCCTCGAAGATGCGGATCTAGCTGGGTCGTCGGCCTCCTCGGGTCGAAGACGATTCACCCGAGAGTCTATGGTTCAAACTCCAACCTCTAAGCCGAGGTAACTAAAGTACCTAGTTCGCTAAATTAGATAGGTTGGGAAATATAGAGAGTTAATTGGAGTGTTTTATCTCAAAAGACCCTAGGTTCACAACACATGTGAGGGTTTAGGGTCTTAAGGAAGAAGGAGAGGAACAATAGAGAGAGAAGAAAATCAACAAATTAACAAGTGATGAGGCTAGTGAAGAATGGCTCATCCGTTTTCTCACATGAAGCACGGATTATTTTCAATAGAAAATATCAACCATGCTTCAATAGCAAGTCCAAACCAATAAACAAATAAATAAGCCATGCTTCACCCATGCCACAAATATCTCCCTTTTCTACCTCATTAATCTATTTTCCAAAATAGATAAATCCAATAATGAGGTATCCCCTTCTAAAAGCATCTCTTGTAAAATTACAAGAATGTCCTCACCGTATATACATACCTGTATTCATACTGTAAAAATACGAATACGATGAAATAATAATAATCCAATAATATAATACTAGAATCCGGCGTAAACCAAAGCCCACTAGTATTATCAGTCCGAACAACATCCGTATAGCCAGTACACGTATATTGTCGGAACCCTGCACATAAAACCATACGGCCTCTACATCATTTCTCCTGAACCAGGGAAACCCTTTGTGTGGGACTCTAAAGACTCGACAGTTCACTGGTAGTGGGTTTAACCATAAGTCCATCAGCGGCACCAGCTGTACGTAACGGCTACCCAGGTATCTATCGAAAAGAAGGCTGACGAACAAACTCATCCGATCCCCTACTGAGCCTATTCGTGACAATCTCCGTACAGTCCGGTTTGTTCATCTAAAAGTAGCGCATATCGGGCTTAGGGGGTGGTAAACATCAGACCCCTAATAGCGCAATAAGTTGTGTCAGTATAGAGCCCAATACACCGTGAGAAACTACTAATGTACCTACTAATAAATCTCACTTTCCCTCCGGGGACTTTGTGTATTGGCTATCCGAACACAGCACTATATCAACTCCCAATACTGGGAGAAACAATTCCTTTCTATCCACTACTGCCTCCAAGGGCTTCGGAACTGCACTTAACTACCTATTTGCATGAATCATTTGAGTCGTGGTAGGGTAGTAATCTAAGTACAGTGGGAACACAATCGAGATGAATAGTGATATTAAGTCAACGGACTAATCTGTACTCATGTCACCTGGGAACTGCTTACTGGCGATAGGTATAATATCAACCAGTAGTTCCCATCGAGTCCGCCCAGTGTAACTCATAACCCAATGAGCACATATATACTATCTCTGGTACGGCATACCAATGGCTGCGGGACAGGCCATTTCCCCTGACTGGAATGAGAAGCGTATACACTAGTCTGTTCTAGAGTATTGATGCCCTGTCTCGATAATCCTATGACTATGGAAAGTATAAGGATGTATTTATAGACTACCCAGCCCCTACTAGTATGACTGCCATCACAACGCTGGTAGTCAAGCAAAGATTCTAAGGGCTCTATCAATATGTATTAGCGATATACTAAAAGAAATATATACACATATTACGACAGAATCCAACCAGATAGCATACTATCATATTTAGCAAGACTGTTTTTATATCTGTGTATATCCCAAGCTTCCAAAATATAATGTACAATCCAGTACTATACAATAATGGCCTTTAGGGCATATATCACTAACAGTTTTTATCCGAACCAAAACTTCACGGGGGATAGTTGTATACCCTGGGGTCCCCAGGGGGTTAAGGGTGGCCCTACCCTACTGTTAGCTATAATGTCCTCAAAGCATTTATTTTAATCACAGGCAGGCGATTATGATGATTGAAGGAGGACCTATACGGGTAGAACGGTCTTCCTCGAGATTATAGCATGCTATCTGGTTTTACTTTATCATCATGTACATGCATTATGTGGTATTACAGATCATTATTACATGTTGATTGAGCCCATAGGATTCTTATTTAACTACCAGGATTATGATGGTGATCATATATTTAGGAGCTGGGTGGTCCATAAGCACATCCATAAATGTCCCTAGTCGAGAGAGTATCGAGACTGGGCATCGATACTCCAGAGTAGACTAGTGTATACTTTTTGAGACCCCAACGAGGGGCAATGGCCGGTCTCACAAGTCATTGGTGTCGTTTGGTCACCTAAGATAATATACGGATGCTCACTGGAGGTGACTACACTGAACGGACTCGCTAGGAACATATTAAATTGTATTATACCTATTGTCAGATAGCAATTCTCAAGTGACATGAGTACAGGTTAGTCTGTCAACCTGAGATCGTCAGTTGTCTCGTGTGAGTTCCCATTGTGCTTTGATTACTACCCTACCATGGCTCAAAGGAGTCATGCGAATAGATTTTAGTTGGGTACAGTCCCAAGCCATATGGAGACAGTGAGCGGATCGTCAGGGATTCATCCCTCCCGGTATTGGGGATAAATGTCGCATTGTACACGGGTGTCCATCACTAGAAATCCTTGGCCAAGGGGGATGTGAATTACTTATTTGGATCAGTAGTTTCTCAGTGGGTGATGGGCTTCATACCGACACGACTTATCGTGTTATTAAGGGTCTGACTTTATCCACCCCTAGACCCGATATGCGATATTATTAAACGAATAGACCGGACTGTATGGAGATTGTCACAGACAGACTTAGTTGGGGGTACAGATGAGTTTTCTTATCGGCCTTCCTTTCGCTCAATACCTAGGTAGCCGTTACGTACAGCTAGTGCCGCTGACGTGCTTGTAGTAAAACCTACTGTCAGCATATTGACAAGTCTTTAGAGTCCCATACAAAGGGTTTTCCCGGTTCAAGCAATATGATGTAGATAATGTATGTTGGTACATATAGGTGTCTGATTAAATATATGTACAGGCTACATGGATTTTAATCCGATGGTTGATAATACTGGAGACTTAGGATTAAGCTGGATTATTAAATCAAGTTTTGATTTAATAATTTATATATATATTTTTAATATATGTATTCTAGTATTATTATTCACTATTCATTTTCTCTCTTGGCTATTTGTATTTTTATACGGATACCCGTATATGTATTTCGATATGTATACCGGGTTGCATTCCGTATTTATATGGAATTTGTTCTAAAAGATGGACACCTCATTTGTGAATATTCATTTATGAATATTCATAAAATGAGGTGGAGGGTGAGATGGCATTGTGCATGGTTGAAGACATGTAGAGAGGAATGAGTTTCATTATTTTATTTCAAATGGTTATGAGATTTTTATTTGTATGGTCCAAAAAAATTATGAAGCCATTCTATTCTTTTCATTTTTCATTAAATCATGCTCTCTTGCTTTCAACGCATGCTCATGGCTATTTTTCCTCACATCCTCCTCCTTCTTCTATACTTGCTCTTTTGAGCTTAGATTTGAGAGAAAAAGAAAGTGGAAAATTTCTACATCCCCGCTCTCCATTCGTAGCAGCATGGAGTGTCGGTTGATTCACTAGGTGAAGCAGGAGCTTAGATTTGTTTTCTTGGGTGGATCATCTTCAGCGAAGGAGGAACGGCTTGTAAGCGTGATCCGGAGCACTTGAGAGCATGCTAGAGTTCATTACATTGGAGCTCCTAAAGAAAACTTGAGGATGTGAATATTCTACACATAATAGATTAGTTTTGCTCACTAGGTTTTTATTCACAAGTTCTAGCACTTTAGTTTGATTCATGGTTTTGTAACTTTAGCAAACTAGTAATTTTTGAAATCCATGTTTGTTAGTTATGTATATGCCCTAGAGGCCATTGTTGTACATATGATGTATATTGTAATGGATGCTTGGATATATATAGAAAGGACTTTCTTGCTCGTCATGATAGTATGCTATTTGGTTTCATTTTATCTTAACATGTTGACTTGTATTGGTTTACTGTTTTTCTCTCACATGTTGATAAAGCCCTTAGGATCTGTGCGATATGTGATACCGCATTTTATTCTCGCGATATTTAGATATGAGCCGGGACATCGAATCAAGTGTTGATTCAATGAATCGGTACATGATATATTAGTCGGTTATATTCGATATACCCGGATTGTCGGATATAGTGTCGATTCGATGATTTAATGTATAATAATATATATGATATATTGTATTATATTATCTAATATTGGCTCGCTTTATTATTTCATTTTCTCACCGGATAATACATTGATATATATGCGATATATATTAATTGTATTGTTTTCTTTTGTTACAAATATATAATATATATATGATATATATTATAGTAACATGATATGATTAATAATGGAACATGTTTAGTGGAGATTAAGCGAGGTTAGGGTTTGATTAGGGTTAGTTGCTTCATGCACCTTCTAGAAGCAATTCATTTTGTCATGAAGAAGATATTATGGTTAATATTTATCCATGACTCATTCTTTAACCTAACAAAAACTTAGCCCTAGTTTATTCTCTACAAAGGTTATCCTAGTCATCCTTGACCATGGTTCCATGATTAATCATATATTCCTTTCTATTATTCATCACAAAAGGTTTATCTCATTATTCATCATCTTCTTCTCTCTTAAGCTTTGAGAAAGCTTGCTAGATTTTCCTTTTGTGATGATTTCTCGTGAGAATATGATATAAAAAGAAAGCATAAATACTACTCTATCATCCTCATCTAATCTAGCCCATTAGATTAGGGTGTTCACCTCATTAGAGTGAGAGAGCTTGAGTTATAGCAACTTCGACGTAGATCATCGGAGAAACGGAACACTACAAGCTAGCATGGATCGTTCAAGTCGTGGAGCCTCTCTTGAGTCCGGGAGATCGTGGATCGCGGCGAAGGGACTTCTACTCGGAGCTTATGAAGCGAAGGAGCGGACTACAAAGGTTGTAATCCCTCACACTTAGTGGTAAAGATGTTTACTTGCATGTTAAACCCTAATAATCTAGCAAAGATCCCGGCTTTGGGTTGTTCGGCACGTCTAAAATTTTATTCGGGCATGTTTGATCCCTTATGAACCCTCACAAGAGTGCCTAGGAACCTTACAATGTTGTCATCTTCTAAAATTAGTTTGCTAGTATGCCTAAGTTCCCAGCAGTGGTATCAGAGTTAGGCTAAAGGTTATTTATGGTCCCTGGAAAAATTTTAGGGGCCTGTGGAAAAAATTTGGGGGTTAATTAGCGGCCAAATTTTGGTTTTAGGCTACCAATTTTTTTCCAGCGGTCCAGTACTTGGAATTGTGATATTTGGGATATTTTGTTTAAGTTCAGATTTGTTTATGTACTGGTTTGTATTTGGGACCAATGTGGAAAGTTTTAATCAATCGAAATTTTAAATTCGTGTTTTTCTATGCATTTGTTTCTTCGACCGTGAATATCATAGCGTTGTATAATTTGGCTGGTTGATATATATACAATCAGACAGGTTTATGAACATGATATTCGCGTTGATATTCTATGTTGCTCTGTGATTATGGTTGTGTTAGATTTTCGCGATAGATAGCCCGGTGTATGTAGTATTAGATAGCTCTGTGATATTGTGCATATTCATATTGCGTGGCGAGCGTCCGACATATGGACTACCGTCATCGCGGCTTGTATTATTCTTTGGTGTGTGTCCTGGTTGCGGACGTAGTCGCTGTTATGTATTCGGGTTTTCATTACAAGCAATAGGATTACCCTGCGGCGGAATGCTTGAGTAGCCGGGTTCTAAAGGGCAACAGGCATCCATCTCATGGTGTTAAGACCGGGGTGCCTTACTCTAGAATTGGCAGGCTATTCGCCACACTCGTAAGGGGTATAGGATTGGCCCGTGGTGGGGTGCCCAAGTCACCGGATTTTGGAAGTGATGGGTGGTCCACTCACTTCGTTTATTGGGGCTGCCTTGCTTCTGGGATTGGAGGGTGGTTGCCGCAATCGTAGGGATTTAGGATCCGATACTATGGGCTATCCACACAACCAGAAACTTTCATTTCATATTTGTCTCCATTAAAATGTACTTTTTCTAGATTATCCGCATTTCTAGATTGTGTTTGCTTCCGATGTGATGTTTCTGTGATGTTACCTGATATCATGCGTGAGAAGAATGTTCATATATATTATATATATATTATATATATATAGTAGACACTATATATGTTTTGCATCTGCGCTATTTATGTCCCCGCCATGCATAAGTTAAGGAATCTTACGGTGAAGACCCGAGACTATATGGCGAATGTTGATGGCATATATGTGCGTGCCTATTTTCGATTCCTTCTGGTATGATATAATTAATTGATGGGATGCATTAATTCTGATTAATGCAAGTAAAACAAACCTAAATGATATTGCGAGAATCGATTTTGTTTTTAAAACTGATATTACAGGCATATCATTTTGCTTTGCATCGTGGTATTCGGTCATGAATATCCTACACCACATTCGACGAGGCAAGTGCCTATATCCCTTCAAGGGGAGCGACCTCTTGGGTAAAAGTTTGTGTCACTGCAATAACTTCAATATAGTCAATTTTTTTGCTTTGCATAGAGGTGTTCAGTAAGGAATATCCAGCACCTCATTCGATGAGGAAAGAGCCTAGATCCCTTCATAGAGAGTCTAGATCCCTTCACAGAGAGTGGCCACTATGGCAAAAGTTTGCGCCACTATATATTTGTAAAACTACTTGGTTCTTTCAACTATATCAAGTTCATTATGATAAAGGTTTTTCACTAAAAACCAGTCGTAACCCTCCGTCATTTCATATTAGTATTGTTTAGTATTCGTACTACGTATTTCGATCTTTAGTCGAGGCATAGTGTACGGAAGCTATGTAATGCTTTTCTGCTGCATGGTAATGCGATTGGTTAGAACAGTCGTACGATAGTTTTAATCTTTAGTTAGGTGTCATACGGGTGGGTTTAATGCAATCAAGATAATGACGGGTAGAACATAACTAGAACCCTTTGGCATTTTGATCTTTAGTCAAGATCACTTGAGTCTCAAGGGCAAAAACCATATCAGGAGTTTCAAATATAAAGAAAACTTGCCCGGCATGCTCATACCTTCTGAAGTGTGGTAACTTGAGTGTCTTCCATCAAGTTATCATGCGATGATAGTTGGACCCCGATTCCCATTGATGAGTAAGTGTTACTCCTCGGGTGATTTTCAGATGATCCTGATTAGTTCTTCTTTTAGGGTTTGAAGGAGAATTCGAGGAAACAATGGGAACCATCCTGATTAGATAAAGTGATTAACCAATCTAATTTAGGTTAAAGTGCACGCTGAGTGTTTCCTTTCTCTCTCTCTCTCTCTCTCTCTCTCTGGCAGCGACCATGACCCTCCTTAAACTAAAACTCATGAACCAAGTTAACCGAACCTTCTTACACTTTGTCGTTTGGATTATCATGATTCACGACAAAGTCGCATATATCCTTACCACTCCTATTTTTCTTTTTCTTTTCTCCAGAACACTTCGTATCACTATGAAGATCCATATTGCTTGGGTATACCATCGTATAGTTACATACGAACTCAAAGAAACTGTTTCAATTCCAGGATGGATTCCAGTTCTGCGGAAATTGAATAGGATTATTCGGTTGTCTTTTCTCTTTACCTTCTCTCGGGTTGTGAGAGCTCCTAGTATTAGGAGAGTATACCTATTAGTCTTACTGGATAGTCTCCTTCCAAACTTAGGCAGGCGTCAAAAGGTAGAGAAGAAGAAAACCAATTAGCCTAGGTATGGTGTACAAAAGGTAAGAGTAAAGATATATAAAGGGATTGGAGTGAGGGCAAGGAAAATCGTGACTACTGTCATGAAACTGGATAGTGGAAGTAGAATTACTAGGAATACCCGTCCACCCCCTCAAAACATTTTCATGTTTCAGTTTCGCTGTGCGATATTAATTGAAAACTGCTTTCCCAATTATTTTCTGACTCCAGAGTATGTATTTACCAGACTTAATTCTCACATCTGTATGGCATTACAGATGCTGAGTGGGAGTAGAATATTGGGAATTGGGTGATTATATCCTCAATATCAGAATTCTTTATGATTGGGGATCTTTGAGGAAATCACCTGAGTTTTGCCTAACGGCAAATATTTGTTTTGAATATCCGTTGTCATGCACCAATTTCAAACTGATATATCTGTACGTTTATTTCATAAAATGAGATATAGCTTTTTGAAATTATGTTTATGGCATTTACCTTTATCAATTGATGATTAGGTAAAGTGCATTCAATAACGGTGTAATTATTCTTAACCATAATACATTTTTCAACCTACGATGCATAGGTTTTGTGTTATTAAACTCAGAAGACTTATACATAATATTATATGTTGTTTGATATCCATTAGGACAAGGGGTTGGTACTCGTACTATATTTTGTTTACATGTGACTTCTCTGGTTTTAAACACACATTTCGTTGAAATATAAGGTCCAAAATTTTGAGAAGTTATAAGTATAAGAATAAAGTAGAGAACCATGCATTAGAAGTATCAGGATTCTTCGAGGTGATCAAAGATTTGGATACTTATGCTAGGAATTCCGTCGTAAGTAATATTTTTGAGAAATTGATTATCTCTCAGGTTACTCATCCGTGGGTGCACTGCTTGATAAGTAATCCTACATGGCTTTCTTCCATTTAGTCGAAATGCACTGGAAACAGCTGTTTCTATTTTAGTCCGGTTCTAATCAAATTAGTGCCTTTATTTTTATATTTGATATAGAATGGATTCATATCTTAACGATGTTAAGGTACATAGAGTTTTCCGGTTTATTCTTAAAACCAGAATCCGGATAAACTCAAGATACGTTTCAGTAATGGCAGTTTGTGGCTTAGTCTCCCTTGTAGAAAGCAAGAAAGCACGTGAGAAGTTCATGAGTGCTAAAAGAGGTAGAGTGTGTTTATGAAAGTAATAAAGATTAGTGTGAGCATCTCTTTGTAATAATAAAATTTTGTTAATAACGTGTTTCCTTTATTCTACTTGCCCATTCTTTACAAGCGGTATCAAATCTATTATACTCTATAATTGGTATCAGAGCTAGAATACTCTACAGCTTCTATATATTCACTAAGTAAAATCCGGGCGTAAACAATTTATTTTTAAAGAATTTGATACTCAAATGAACTGAATTTAAGAAAATGATTCATATACACATCTAAAGTTTTGCAAACTAAATAAAATTTAATTGATGTCAGTAGTTTTGAGAAAAGGCTTCTTGTCACATTGTATGACAATTCTCAATCTTTACATGCATCATAGACCAGACTATATGAGGATAATTAATAAAACGAATTAAGATTTTGATATCCCTCAAATTAAGAGAAGTTGGCCATGAGTTGGTTGTGTAATGCATTTGGCATTGCTCAAGAGTCCCACACACTAGATATATTGGAGTTATGGTGAGTTGGGGCAGGGTCATGCAAATGGAAAAGATCTAATATAGACATGACTAAATAATGCTTACATTGCATTGGTGGTAAATGTTAGGAATATTTCCATTTAATATATGAGAATGACGACGGATAAAAGAAAACAATCGCATAAATAAAATGGAAATACGGGATTTTTATAGTGGTTCAGCAATTTTTCTAGTCCACTTTACCGCACTAGTTTTTCTGATTTTCTTTCTTTGCAAGATATAAGATTGCAAACACTTTTCTCTTGCTGCAAACTTGCAGTAATCACACTCTATATCAGAATGTTTTGTCACTGATTTTTGTGGAATTTTTATAAAAATTTTCTTGGGTTGTAAACTCAAAAGAATGAGCATATTTATATAGGATTTGGTTAATGGGTCGGATACCCAAAATTAAACCCAAACCCACCTCTCTCAACCTAAACCCACTTCTCTTTTTCTTCTTCAGATCTCTCTCTCTTTCTTCTTCAGATCTCTCTCTCTCTTTCTCTCAAGAGCAAATATTCCACGCATGATCAAACCCATGCGTGTAGACCCCAGCACCGCCGATCTCGTTTGCCGCCGACCTCGCTCATCGCCAACCTCGTGGTCTTCTTCGCCGACTATGCCGCCGACCTCACTCCCACATAGCCGGTGGTCCTTTTCGTCAACGCCGCCTCATGGTCGCCTACATCTCCGCCGCCCTCGTGGTAATCTCCGCCACCAATTTTGAATTAATTTTCAACAATCTCCCACTTGATTCAAATTCGTCATAATCTTGTCTCATTCTCGTAATCTAAAAAATACATTCTAGTGCAGCACCTCCTCATCATTAATCCTGGAGGCCAACTAAGATATTACACAAGCTCGGTTTCTCAATAGCGACAACCTTGGTAAACATATCTGCCGAACTTTTTGATCTAAGAATCTTCTCTAATGACAATGTTCCAATATCTACCAGCTCGTGAATAAAGTGATAGCTTAACCGAATGTGCTTTGTCCTTGAATGAAACATTGGATTCTTTGCAAGATGGATAGCACTCTTACTGTCACTGAAAAGAGTATTATTGTCTTGCTTTTTTCCTAGCTCCTTCAGAAAAATTTTCAACTAAATCATCTCCTTTGAGGCTTTAGATATAGCCATATACTCTGTTTCGGTGGTTGCTAAAGAAATACTTTTCTGAAGTTTGGACATCTAACTTACAGTCGTACCATCCAAAGTAAACATGTAACCTATTGTGCTCTTCCGCCCATCTAAGTCACCATCTAAATCTGCATTAGTGAAACCCTGCAATGTTATACTACTTTTCTTGAACTAAAGTGTCATATCATAGATACCTTTGAGATATTTTAGAAGCCACTTCATAACTTCCCAATGAACCCTTCCAGGATACGCCATATATCTGCTTACTACTCTCACTGCAAATGCTATGTCAGTATTCCCCCAATATTTGAACGTAACTGAAGAGCTAAGCTCTGTTAAAATTTAATGTGGCAACGCCTCACATGCTCCCCATGAGGGCACCAGCGCCAACCCCTTAGGATTGAATCTTATGATGGCGCCGCACGTGAAGCTCACATGGGCACCAATGTGTAAAGCACAGGAGGGCCTACCATATATAAGAATTAAATTCTTAAGTGGCGCCCACATGCACAACACGTGAGCGCTGGCACCCAAGCAAAATCAAGTAGAATTAAATTCCACATTGGGATATTTCCCTAATGATTGGGATACTATCTGTTAAACAGAGCCGTTGGATCAAAAATCCAATGGTGATGATAAATCATCAAATAAAAGAATAAAATTCTGTTATGGGAAAATATCTCCCTATATCTTTCTAAACAAAGAAAGAAGTGCTCTGTATAATAGAGAGCCCTTGGATTAAAATTCCAATGGTGATTAAAAATCACTGTTTTACAGAATAAAACGCTGTATATGGGAAAATATTTGGCCAATCTTGTTAAAAATAAGAAAACATATTCTGTAAAACAGAGATCCTTGGATTAAAAATCCAATGGTGGATAAAATTCCCTAAGTAATCTTTAAGACCAATAAAATCATTTGGAATCTCTCAATGAGATATTTTCTCAAATTAATTAACAAACTTGCCTCTTCTATATAAAGAACCCGAGACTTCAAGTCTCATATAGAGGGAACCCCCAAGAAGCTTTAGCAAAAAAATATAGAAGGCTCTATAATACAATAGAGAATTTAATTCTCAATAGAGAAGAAGATTTTTTTCCTCTCAAACCCTAGGTAAAAAAACCACAGAGATCAAAATATCTCTTGTACCTATCATAGCATATATAAGGGTTTGACTCTTCTCAAGAACTTAGTTCTTTCTCTGGATTGGAGATCCACAAGACAAGTCTCCCACAAGTTAAGAATTTAATTCTCATCGGGAAGATCTTGTTCTTGAGAATCAAAAATTCAGAAAAGAACTAGGAAAAAGGGAAAAAACTTATCCTATGGGAATTTAATTCCTCAGAAAATAGGGTTTAACCCTAAAAGGAATTTAGTTCTTATAAAAAACATAAAAACTTAGTTCTTGAAGAAAACCTAATCCTAAATCTTCAAAACAAAGATCTTGGTGATCATTAATGGTCAAAATGTCATTATCAGAGATTCAATATCTAAAAAAGAAAAGGAATTAGCGTCTCATGTGCTTCCGACATGAGCGCCCCCAACAGCGCCCAGCGCCTCACGTGAAAAACACACGAGCACCCAAAGCAGAAGGCCAGCGCCTCACATGAAATACACGTGAGCACTGAATAAAAAGTGCTTAGCACTTTATATATGGCCAAAATGGCTAAGTACTTAGCACTGATTGGGCAGCGCCCGGTGCCTTAAGTGAAATACACATAGGTGCTCAACAAAATATATGTGATAGCGTCGCATATACTCCTCACGTGGATGCTATATAAAAAATGCTTAGTGTGTATATATATATATATATATATATACATATATATTCAGTCAAAATAACTGAGTGCTTAGCACTGATTGGGCAACGTGCATAACTGAAGGCTTCGCATGATACCCATGTGAGCGCCATAGCGCCGCATGTACTCCTCACGTGGATGCTATATAAAAAATGCTTAGCACTATATATATATATATAAATATATATATATATATATATATTCAGTCAAAATAACTGAGTGCTTAGCACTGATTGGGCAACGTGCATAACTGAAGGCTTCGCATGATACCCATATGAGCGCCAGAGCTTCAAACAAGTGCTTAACACTTTTGCATAAAAAGGGGGCTAAACAAATAAAGCCCAAATAAGTGCTTAGCACTTTTGAAGAAAAAAAATAAGACTGAGAGACTAAGCCCAAATTGGTTAAGTTTCTTGCAGCTGAGCCCAAATGCTCTGTTGTTGGATCTTAATAAAATTTAATGATCCTGAAAATATCGGTAAGTAGAGCTTAGTCTCAAATAAGACTAATATCTCCTTAGTTAAAATAAATTGGACCCAAATGCTTATATATTTAAGTTGATCTTAATTTTAAACTAGATTAACGGTCCTTAAATAAAACCAAACATTTTTGAACTAGATGAATATATAACCTAAGTTTAAAACCCAAACCCAAATCTAAAATAAACGAATTTGGACTGATTCGCGCGCTACGGGCGACGACATAAACTAGTCTCCGTATACAATCCACGGGCAACCAAAATAAACAAAAATACACACGACACGAAGTGAACTACTGGAGCAGAAGAAAGTGGTTATTGCAATGCGATAATGTAATTAACTGCAGAAGCTTGCGCCTGCAGGGAAGAGCGTCCCCATAATCAAAAACCCTTCACAAACAAGGGGAATCTGATATAGTCTACTACAACATTCGCATCTATCTAAACCTCCGATATATGGTCCCATAAATCAACTTGGTATCTTCGGAGAGTTGGATGGAGAAGTACAAATAGTATCTGTCCACAAATTCAGGCCATACGTCCCAACGTCTCGGTCCGGTCTTTCAGTAGTAAACAGATTCCGGCATGCCCTGTAGGACATTTTCCTCCTTCCACTCCACATTTCGTGTGTCGTGTTTCGCAAAAAAAATCACGGTTCTTTATGGTTGCTCATGGATTCGAGACACTAAAACTTGGTGTCTTGCTCCTATGCAGAAAATCAATGGCTCTCAACTGCACTTCATGCAACAGCAACTCTCGCTCCTCCTTAACTGGAGGAGTGACTTATGGGCCCAATGCGGGCTCTATTTTCTCAATGCCTGTGGGGCAACTTACATAAGCCACTACTGGATTGTTCTTTGGAACCATGCTCCCACCTGTGAGTTTCGGTGTCTTAGCACCGCAAAAAGAATCTCCTAAAAGGTCGATTTTCGATCGACTGGCAACCACAACAGCCCTTCTTAATGGGCCGTCCAAATCTGGCATCTCAGTCTTCAACAAGCTAAGGAAAAACACAAATGGGCCCGTAAAGAAGCTCTTGATACCTGAAGGAGCTATCCCAAAATGGATAGCCCTCCAAACTCCTCCTACAGGAAAAGCTGTCAAAGGCGCTTCCCCCACAAGACGGTCAGTTTTCGAAAGGCTGGCCACTTCTCCTCAAACTTTAACAAGAACGTCAGTCTTCAATAGGCTGACACCGATTGAAGCTCCTCAGCAAAATCGGGGCATGATGAAACCACTTCCAAAACTGAGGCAGTCCCTTCTACGAGGCATGCTCAATATCACCACTGGCGCCGAGTGAGAGAAGCTAGGGACAACTCCCCCTCTGGACTCACCCCACCAGCTCTAATGGTGGAAGTCGACGCTGCTGTTCCAACCGGGAACAGCTTTGATCCGCTCAAGAGGGTACGTAAGAACTCCTCAACGACGCTGCTGTTCCAACCGGGAACATCTTTGATCCGCTCAAGAGGGTACGTAAGAACTCCTCGACGACGGTGCTGAAGAAAGCACCTCTGCCAGTAGAGGTCCCTATGCAAGCAAAGCTGGAGCGGCCTCATCAGCGGCTCTCTTCGCAAATCCATAGGGTCTGGCGAAATATCCAAGACTCTGCGATTGAACAAAACTACACTCATCGACCAAAGAAATTGAAGGTTAGACAAGACAAAGATCACTCTTCCACCATGCGACGGGGGAGTTCTCCTAAACGGTGCCTATCACAACGGCTCTTTCAACTCCAATCTCTCATAAAAGAACGAG
Source organism: Agapanthus africanus (assembly GCA_030015575.1). Taxonomy (NCBI): domain Eukaryota; kingdom Viridiplantae; phylum Streptophyta; class Magnoliopsida; order Asparagales; family Amaryllidaceae; genus Agapanthus; species Agapanthus africanus. The sequence continues at coordinate 120,526,704 of CM057344.1, forward strand.
GCTAAAAAAAACTCTACTGCCCGTGGCAAATTCTAAAGGCAATAGACCTAAACGCCCTAACGCCACAATATATACGGTCTACATGGCTTCGGGAAAAGAAAAAAGCCGTGCTTCGGTGAGTCATTGACCGCAAACTCGGTTACTGACCATGGCTCAGGAGCAACAACAGAAGCTCCAGGAAATGCTGACCAAAATGGTAGCACTTACCGGAAAGAAAGAAAGTCCGGAAAAAGAAGTTGAACAGAGCCAAGATAAGGTGACCGATACAGAGTTCCTATGAAGGATGCTCGAGAGAAAAGACAAAGAAGCCGCTGAGTAAGCTGCAAATATAAAGCAGATGGCTCTCTTGTTCCAAGACATGGTTGGAATGATGATCCAACCAGAACCCCTAGCCGAGGATCCGCCGATAATCATCAAGGATGACAGGGGGAATATCAAACCCCCTCTCCGGTCTTATCGGCAGCCAAAGAGGAAACGATCTCCTAGGCCGCCCTTGATGTTTATATTGCTCAACAAATAAGAGTTCATCAAGCTAATGAGGCCACTGGCCAAATTGTTAGAACTGGACGACCGTATCCAGGCTAGTACGATCAAATCAAATACCCTCCGGGATATACGATCCCTAACTTCCATGTTTACAAAGCAATAGGAAACCCTCACCAACATGTTGCGCAATTCAGAGTTCTGTGCGGCAACGCTGGAGGCGATGACAAACTGTTGCTTCGCCAGTTTGTTGGCAGCCTATCAGAAACAACCTTCGAATAGTACTCGGAGCTCCCAAATGACTTTATGAAAACATTCACAGAGATGGAATTGCTGTTCACACAGCGTTTCACCAGCGTGAGCGAACGTAATCCGATCACGGCATTAATCAATGCCAGGGTAAAGCCGGGAGAAACCTGGGTCCAATACGGGATTCGGTGGCGGAACCTGTGGTCTAAATGCGAACATTGCATTGAAGAATCCCCTGCCGTGGGCATGTTCATCAGGACCTTTGATCCTCAAACGACTGTGTCCCGGTTCATAACATTCTTCAAACAAACAATCTTTCAGGCTCTGATAGATAAACTAGCCCAAATGGACCAGATAGGCCATGGGCCTTCCTCTTCAAATAAGGACCTTCGAAATGCTAGGGGTAAAGGGAAAGCAGCCTTCGTTGCTAACACGCAACAGCAGCCAAATGGCCCAAAACCAGTTGCTCGACAAAACAACACGCGCCTGCACCCATCCATGGAGCAAAGATTAGGACGTGCTTACTCGTTTCCCCATGACAAGATAAGGAGACTATTCAAATTAGAATGCGTAATAAACTCATCACATTACCAGACCCACGGCGTCCACCATAACCCGGCGACGTCAACAACCCTAATTACTGCTCCTATCACAGAATGGTGAGCCACCCAATTGAAGATTGCTACATCTTCAAAATCTAGGTCGGGGACCTGTATCAACAGTAGAAATTCATGCTCTCTGATAACTGGAAAGTAAAACCACCCTAGAAGCACACTCCCAAAAAGGTGGATGTGTAGGGGGCATCATGCTCACTCGTAAAAGAAACTCCATAAGAAGTCGTTCTTTCAGCAAAAACCAAAAGAATGCAGAAGGATCTACATGTAAGTTCGTGTCGTGCACCCTACAGGTCCACGGAGAGGCGGAATATTGAATAAACAAATTTTACATAGATCGCGACACAAACTCGAGCTTCAGGATCGATCCTAAACACTAACTAGCAAAATGGTTAAGAGGTTAACTACTCGGACAGAAATTATAGCTCACGAAACCATGTCCTTTGGGTCTTCATGTCGCTGTCCTCCTCATCGTCATAAGCTCCTCGGATCTTTCGGATCGGGCCTCATCATCGGTCCTCTCATGTCGAAGATGATCCACCCGAAAGTATGTACATCGAACTCCCACCTCAACGAAGGTAACTAGGGCACCTAATTCGCTACACTAGATGTCGTAGATGATGTAAAGAGTGTAGATAGATAGGAGGTCTCTTTTTGCCCTAAGTTACTCAACGCAAGAGATGTTTAGGGTTTGAGGAAGAAGATGATGGCTAGAGGAAATGCTGGTGAAGACTTAGCATGAATATTGAGAGAGCTCTATATTTGTTGTGAACTGAACCATCACCTATTATCCATGGATAAAAACCTAAATGAATAATCAAATAGGTTCAATTTATGACAAAATGAGTCATGTCTAGAAAACCCACCATGTGTCACTTAAAGCCATGCTCAATATCATGCATATTCCACCTCATTTCCTCCATGTCATAATGTATTTATCATTTAATCTTAAATGAATAATACAATTATGATGTAGTATATTCTAGAAGCATCTTTGAAAAAATTACAAAAACTCCCCTCGTCCGTTTATACATACTCGTATCCGTATTCCGAAAAATGCGAATACAAAAGAGACGAAAACTATCCATCAGTATAATTCTATGATCTGGCTTAAACCAAAACCTACTAGTATTATCTGTCCGAATCATCATCCGTGCACAAGTACATGTATGCGATCGAGCCCTGTCGTAAAACTATACGACCTCTACATCTTTTGCTCGATGCAGGGAAACCCTCTGTGTGGAACTCTAAAGACTCGACACTATGCTGGCAGTGGGTTTAACCATAGGCCGCAAGTAGTACTAGCTGCACGTAACAGCTCACAAGTATATGTCGATAAGAAGGCCGATGAGCAAACTCATCCGAACTCTTACTGAGCCTATATGTGACAATCTCCGTACAATCCGGCTTGTTCGTCTAAGAGTATCACATATCGGGCCTACGGGACGGTAATCGTCAGACCCCTAATAGAGCAATAAATCGTATTGGAGAGTAGCCCAAAATACCTTGAGAAACTATTGGAGTACCTACCAGTAAATCTCGCTTACCTTGGCCAAGGACTTTGTATAATGGCTTTCCGAACACAGCGCGATATCAACCCCCAATACCGGGAGAGACGAATCCTATCTAACCGCCACTGCTTCCAAGTGCTTCGGGACTACACCCAACTATTACCTGTTTGCACGACTCCTTTGAGCCATAGTAGGGTAGTAATCAAAGTACAGTAGGAACAAACTTGAGGCGAAGTAGCAGTGTCAAGTTAACAAACTATGTTGTACTCATGTCACCTGAGAACTGCTACCCGACGATAGGTATAATACCCACCAGCAGTTCCCGACGAGTCCTATCCGGTGTACTCATAACCCAATGAGTACCTGCATACTATCTCCAGTACGACGTATTAATAGCTATGGGACAGACCATCTCCCCTGCTGGGATGAGAAACGTATACACTAGTCTACTCTGGAGTATCGATGCCCCGTCTCGATAATCCTATGACTAGGGACATGTATAGGATATGCTTATAGACTACCCAACCCCCACTTGTGTGACTGCCATCACAACGCTGGTAATCAAGCAAAGATCCTAAGGGCTCTACCATTATGTATAAGCAATATGCTGAGAAACATATGCACATATTGAGGTAGAAACAAACCAGGTAGTATACTACCATTTTGAGCAAGACTGTTACTATATCCGTGTATATCCCAAGCTCCCATTAAGTAATATACAAACCAGTATGATACAATAATGGCCTCTAGGGCATATATCACTAACAATCTCCCACTTGCACTATGACCATATATTGGCATATCGAAGACTTATGATCTCGAATAGCCACTCGAACAGTGTTTGAGGGATAGCCTTGGTGAGTGGATCTGCAGTGTTGTTCTCTAAATCTACACTCCTCGCCTCGATCTCCCTGATTAAGTGGTACCGCCTCAAGATATGTCTGGATCTCCGATAGGACCTGGGTTCCTTCCATAAAGCTATAGCGCCGTTGTTGTCATAATACTAAAGTATTCGACCAATAATAGAAGGAACCACCTGAAGTTCAATTAAGAACTTCCTCATCCAGACTGCTTCTTTTGCGGTGTCACATGCAGCGGTATACTCCTCTTCCATTTTCGAGTCTTCAACGGTATTCTGCTTGGAACTCTTCCAACAGACCGTCATTCCAATATGGGTAAAGACTTAACCCGACATGGAACTGGAGTCATCTTTGTCACTTTGGAAGCTAGAGTCAGCAAAGGTCTCGATCTAGAGGTCCTTTTCCGTTATACACCAAGAACATCTACTTAGTCCTTTTTTGGTATTTGAGAATGTTCGCTTCTGTTTTCCAGTTAGTTCTCCCATGGGTTTAACTGATACCGGCTTAACACTCTAAGTGAGTAAGCAACATCTGATCGGTACACAATATCGCATACATTATAGAGCCTATCACAAAAGCGTCGGATATAATTGGCATGCGAGCCCTTTCCAAATCAGTCTTTTAGGGATATCTCTTTGGAAAGGGTGATTCCGTGACAAGCCAGTAGACTACCGCGCTTTGAATTTTCCATACTAAATATTCTTAGTATGGTGTTGATGTACCTTGACTTGTAAAAATCCTACTATCCTCTTTGATTTATCACGATAGATCTGGATCCTCATAATGTAGTTGGCATCACCCAGGTCTTTCACGGAGAACCTCTGTGACAAGAATCCTTTGATTGATTGTAATATATATACATGGTTCACTGGATTTTTAATAAAGTCGAATTCTTTGACCATCTCATCAAAATAGATGTTCCAACTCCGCGATGCCTGCTTTAGTCCATAAGTAGATTTAAGCAACTTGCACACTTTCCCACTGCTCCTACTCTGATTGAAACCCTCTAGCTGATCCATATAGACGCACTCTTCTAAATCACCATTTAGAAAAAACCGTCTTTATGTCCATCTGCCGATTTCATATCCTTGGAATGAAGAAATGGCAAGAAGGATCCGAATGGATTTGAGTATAGCCACTAGAGAAAAGGTTTCATCACAGTCCAAAACTAGGTCTTTGAAGAAAAATCTTTTTCAACAAGTCTAGCCTTATAGGTTTTAACTTATTCATCTACACCAATCTTCTTTCTGAAGATCCATTTACAGCCTACGGGTTTTACCCCTTCTGGAGAAAATTCCAAAGTCTATACTTTGTTGGTGTATATGGACTCCATCTCAGTCCGCATTGCATCCAGCCATTTTACCGAGTCACCGCTCTAAATGGCTATCTAGAATCTAGTTGGCTCACCATCGTTTATGATGCAATCCTCTCTATCCCTGTCTATGAGATAGCCGCAGTATCTCTTAAGGCAGATGAGGCTGCCTACAAGTTCTGCGGAGTAGCGCGGGGATGTCCTGTTCTTTCGAAACTTCTGGTTCTACCATATTTTCAGTAATAGTTTGTGGTTCTAGAATTTCTTCCAGTTTCTATTACGCTCCAACTATTTTCTTTCAAAAATTGATTTTTCCAAAATGTGGGTATGACGAGAAACAAAAACCCTTTGTTCCTCTGCGTAATAGAAATGATACCTCCTGGAGTTCTTTGGGTATCCCACAAACTTACACAGTACTGAGCGTGCCTCGAGTTTTTCATTATTCTACTTTTTGACAAAAGCTGGACATCCTTATATCTTCAGATACCGAAGATAGGGTTTCTTACCACTTCACGTCTGATATGATGTGGTAGGCACAGTCTTAGTATGAACCTTTATTCAAAATAGATGCAGCTGATTCTAGTGCATAACCTCAGAAGGATCGCGGTAACTCAGCATTACTCATTATGGAACGAACCATGACCAATAGGGTTCTGTTCCGCCTTTCCGATACACCGTTGTGTTGTGGTGTGTATGGATGAGTAATCTGGGAGAGAATTCCATTCTCTTTTAGGAAACCCAGGAACTTGTCACTTAATTATTCACCACCTCGATCACATCTTAGTGTCTTGATACTTTTGCATGTTTTTTTTTCCACTTCATTCTTATATTCTAGGAATTTCTCAAAGGCCTCGGATTAACTCTTCATCAAAAAAACACGTCCTTTCCTAAAGAAATTATCTGTAAAAGTAATGAAATAGGAATAACCACTTCGTGCATCTATAGACTTTGGACTATATATGTCGCTGTGTATAAATCCCAAGAGCTCGCTCGCTCTTACTCCGTGTCCAGTGAACGGAGTTACTGTCATCTTTCCTATAAGACAAGATTGACAAGTTGCATAAGATGATATTCGAACAGATTCAAATATCCCTCTCTATGTAACTTCAACAACCATGTTTCATTTGATGTGACCCTGTCTCAATTCCATAAGAAAGCCATATATAATTCTGGAAACATTCTTATAAGTTTGTTCTGGACATTTGAAAACCTGACTTAATTTAACACGTATATACTGTCCTCTAGTGTACCTGACCCAATCAAACCATGATTTAGGTGGATGTGGACCACATCGTTTATATATGTAAAATCATATCCTTCCTTAGAACGTAAAGATACAGATATGATATTACAAACTAGACTAAGTGCACAAACAGTTACGTAAAATCAACATCTGCCCACTTGTCAATCCTAGGTGATATTCCCCAATGGATACAGCGTCCACGCTCATTCCATTAGCAATCCTGAGAGTCATATTACCTGCCGTGATAACTCTACGGTTTCTCAAAGCCCGTAAGGAATGAGATACTGATCTGGTATCTAGTACCCAGGAAGTAAAGTTAATTGACATACTGTTTTCAATTACAAACACACCCGAAGTCGAAACCACAACGTGCTTCGAATCCTGGATTTTGGCTTTCCAAGCCCTGCATCCCTTCTGCCAATGCTCTTTCCTGTGACAATAGGAACAACCCTCCTTCTCTACTGTTAGCCCCAAAACTTTTGCCCTTCCTTTTCTTTCTACCTTACTAACACTGCCTTTCGGCTTCTTGGAGGTCTTCTTCTTTTATCCCTTAGTTTTCACCTTAGATCTAGAAGAGAAAGATTCCCCATTAAGCAGAATAGGTGTCTCCCTAGTTTCCTTCAGGGTTCTCTTAACTGGAAGTATAACTTTCTTCCCCTGGGCGTAAGTAAAAGATAGGGACTGTAGAACTAAGTCAGCATATGACTCGTTCTCCAACGTGGCCTTCAGGTCCGTGAGTTGTTTAATACAGCCAATCATTGTAGGGATGTGGTCCTCTATACATGATATGATAGCCAAACACTCTCGAAGCAATTCCTTTCGAGGTCTCATAACTTGTGATACAAGATTGCTCTCCATATAAAATTTTGTTATAGAGGAAGATAGAAACTAAGTCCATCTTCTCGTGCTGTCTTTGGTTTACACCATTTACTGAGGTCAACACGAGACACTTGGCATTCGCACTATCTTTTTCCCTTGTCTTACGGATATCCATATCCGTGACGATGGAAAACTGGTCCTGGGACGGCGGGGGCGTTAATAGTAAAGAGGTGGTCCATCTTGTCATAGACAATGGACATCTAGACAAACCTTTGCCAATCAATATAGTTAGGTTCAGTCAAAATTATTATCTAGCTGTAACCTTTGTCTGGTCACATGGTCGCTGCGATTAGGAGAGAGAGAAGAAACACTCAGCATGACGCTCTTGCAAGTTTAGATTGGTTTTAAGTTTATCTAAACAGTATGGCTCCCACTGTTACTCGAATCCCTCTTCAAACCATAAAAGAAGAATTATCAGAATTTAATCTCATCCTATAATACTTGCTTAACCTTTCATCCAGGCTGGTGTTGGTACTTCGAGGGAGTTTTTCCAACGCTTTCGCGAAGTTCCTTAATTATATAACCTCTTTTCCCTGGAGGCGTAGCCCCGCTAACACCGTTATAGACACCTACTTGGTTTATAGTTTTGATCGTTTAGTAAAAATATCTCCCGAGGAGTAGCATATACTCACAGTACGATCGGGATCCAAATATTATTGTGTGATAATCCAGAAGAAGTTCTACCAACATTATCACACTCCAAATGGTATGCAGCACGAGCAAGTTTCAGTTTCTTTAGAAACTGCCGATGTGGATTTTTGCCCCCATGCTCTTATGACCTTGACTAAGGCCAACAAATCATAAGTCACATGTCAAGTTCTACCCATCATTGTCCAGGTTAATTTGAACCCACCCATATATACCCTTGACTAAGGCCAACAAAATATTACGACTGTCCCAAACCAACGCATCTATCTATACTACATATAAATACCCAGCAGCTACCAATCACTATGCCTTGATTAAGACCAACAAACATAACATGAATACTGTTGAATATTTATATGAAATGACGGAGGGCTATGAATGGTTTTGGCGAAACCGTGAACGCAGTGAACTTGATATAATCGAAGGAACCATGATAGCTTTTAAAGAAGTGGTTTAAGCTCCACGTTTAAAAGTCTGCTGTTTTGAAAAAAACCGAGTAGTTTTAAAAGTGTTCCAACAATTTAGCTTTGGCTTGTTTTCTTTGCATTAATAATGCAGCCCCATCATTTACACCTATCATTACAGAAAAAGACGAAAATACCACGTCCACTTATTCCATCCACATTCGCCACTGGGCCCCATCTAACACCTTTAGATTACTTAACTAACGCCAGAGCGGGAGCTGGACTAGCGCGGATGCAAAACATAAGCAACGTCTATTATATAACATATGTAATAATAAACATTCGTCTGACGCAATAATACGCATTCCAGATCACAGATGAACATATTGGATATACTAGGAATTCCGCGTTTCGTTTAAACCTATAACGAAAGATGGATTCCACGGTCATGATGAATAGCCAACCTCCACCCCAGACCCCTACAGCTACCCGCCAAATTCCAGAAGTGAAGCAACCTCCCTCAGCAAAGTGAGTAGGCCACTTGGCACTTCAAAGAACCCGGTAGTTTGTGCATCCCACCTTCGGTCTATCCTAGGAGCAAAAAACAGTAAAAAGAAATAATACAACGGCTGCTTCAACATCAACCCGGATGTGCCCCGCAAAAATAATATTACATAAAATTACAATTTATATCGAATGGAAGATAAAAAAAACACTCATCTCACATCCCCGGCTATTCATCCACGACGTTCCAACAAATTTCATATACACAAACCAACAGATATGTGCAACCCTAGACTCACCGACATATAGCAATTAGCTGAAGTTTAAAAACATTATAGCAACACAGATAAAACTCGATTAGCCAAAAACATTAGAATTTCGATCGAAATATATTTTCCGTATCTACCCCAAATGCAAACCAGCATTCAAAAAATATACTGGGTAGAAACCAAATATTCCAGAAAATAAAACACAAAAAATAAGAAATAACAGATGAAAAATGAGGTGAATCGGCCTTGACTCTGACGCGACTCCGCGGCAGAACGAACCGTTCTGCGGCGGTTCCGCGGCCGTCTTGGCGATTCATGAGCTCATTTTTCTTCTGCCTTCTTAGAAAACCCTGCACATAATTTTCATCATACTAAAATAATTTTTAAGGCGGTTTTAAATATCGACAGAATGTTAGGGTTTCGGTGTTTTGTTTTCCGGTTTTTCCGACGATCGAAGTTCTAACACTTGCTAACGAGCTAGTATGGATTTAGTAAGTTCTGATACCACTGTAAGTCCGTGTCACGCACCCCGTGGGTCCGTGGGAAGGCGGAATATTGAAAAAACGAATTTTACAAAGATCGCGACACAGAGCTCCAGGATCGATCCTAAACCCTAACTAGCAAAAAGGTTAATAGGTTAACTACTCGGACAGAAATTATACCTCAGGAAACCATGTCCTACGGGTCTCCTCGTCGTCGTCGTCCTCGTCGTCATTGTTAGATATATGTATTCCCTAGAGGCCATTATTTGTATAGTGGATGCTTGGACATGTATATATATACAGATGATTTTCATGCTCGACATGATTATATGCTATCTGGTTGCTCTTTATCTTAACATATTTACTTGAATGTGTTATACTGTTCATTTTATACATGTTGATAAAGCCCTCAGGATATCTGCTTGACTTCCATGACTATGATGGAGATCATATTAGTGGGCATGTGTAGTCTATAAGCATATCCTTAAATGTTCCTAGTCGTGGGTATATCGAGACGGGGTATCGATATTCTAGAGTAGACTAGCGTATACGTTTCTTGACCAATATGATGGACGATGGATGATCCCATATCCATTAGTGTTTGACATCAAAGATTGTGTACGGGTGCTCAGTGGAGACTGGGTACACTGAACGGACTCGCCGAGAACTCCTATATGGTATTATATCTATCGTCGGAGAGCAGTTCTCAGGTGACACTGGTGCAGGTCAGTCTGTAGACCCGAGATCGTCATAAAGTCTTGTGTGTTCTCCCACTGTGTGTTGATTTCCACCCTACCACGGCTCTACTGAGTCGTGCAAACAGGTGGCTTTTGAGTACAGTACCGAGACACATGGAGGCAATGAGAAATAGGAGGGGTTTCGCCTTTCCCGGTATTAGGAGTTGATGTTGTGCTATGCACGATTGGCTTTGACTCGAAGTCCCTGGCCAGGGCTGATGAGATTTACTGATAAGTGTTATCAGTAGTTTCTCGACTATTCATAGTCCATATCGGCATGAATTATTCAGTTATTAGGTCTTGACGATTCCATCCCTAAACTCAATATGCAACATACCAGACAAAGAGACCGAAATGTACGGTAAGTGTTACCAATGGCTCTACGGGAGTTTGACAGGTTCGCTTATTGTTCTTCTGTTCGTACAATACCTAGGAGCCATTACGTGCAGCTAGTACCGCTGACGATTTATGCGTATCTGATATGATCACTACCTACTGCTAGCGTATTGACGAGTCTTAGAGTCCCACAAAGGGGTTTTCCGAACTCAGGTGAAACGAAGTGGGAGCGCATATGGAGATATGTGCAGGGGGCTTGATTAAATGCAAGTATATGATACCGTATTTAATTTAGCGGATAAATAATTTTGGATATTTATTATTATTTTGGAAATGAGTCATGCTTCTACAATATTCTCAAAATATCTCTCTATGACTCACCATTCCACACACTCTCATTTGATGAATATCCAAAAATATCTAAGTGTTCATTTTTTTCCATGGTTCATTCTTGACCTGAGTTTAAAAACCCTAGTTGCTTCTTCTTCTTCCTCAATTGCTTTCTAGGTTTTAATTGAGAAGAAAAGAAAGATATTTTCAAGAGAGAGAAATCCCCACTTTACCAATTTATACTAGTCTAGCCCATTAGTGTAGGCTGTTTGCTTCATACATCCTAGTTTGGTGAAGCAAGAGCTTGAGCGAAGAACTCCGGGTGGATCATTGTGGACGACGAAGAACCTTGAGCGGAGTTGATCCAAGCTTCGAGTGGAGCCATTAGATTCCAAGGGAATGAAGGGGTTGTCTACAAAGGTTGTAGTTCCTTTTCACTTAGGTTTAGACTCATTTTTTATTCATGCTTTACCCTAATCTCTAGTTCGATTCGGAGTTTGTGAAGGGTTTACCTAGCACCACATGAAGGGTTTGGAAGCATCACATGTACCAAAGATTAAAATTTTAGGGTGCTAAGTAAGCATACAAAGAATCATTCCTAGAAAAATTAGGGTTTCATAAACTACACTTCATCACAAGTAAGAAAAGCTAGGGTTTTGAGAGTACAACCTTTGTAGCTCCCTACGCTAGACTCTTCGGCCACTTGGGGTTTGGAAAAAGTCCGCTTGATCTCCTCTAGGTCCACGATGATCCACCCGGAGTCCGCTTTGTCCAAGCTTGCAACTTCACTTTATCAAGAAGATGAAACGAAGCTAACACTCTAAACAAGTGGGCTAGACTTGTGTAGAATGGTGTTGTGGTTCTCTTTCTCACTTCAAAATCCTATCTTGTTGTGTATTTTGCTCACTTGAAAAGTCTAGAGAGCAAGAGCTCAAGGTTGAAGAGAATGATGGCTTTTTAAGAAGAATACAAAAGATAAACCCTAATGAGAAAATAAAAATATATCAATATATATTTTTCTTCTCTCATCTCAAACCATGGTTAAACAATAAATATATTATTGAACTTGAGTTAAAACCCAAAAGGAAAGTTAATCCATGGTTAAAAGGTGGGTGAGCATGGTTAGGTCAAAGAAGAGTGTAGAAAGAAACCATAAATTATCCTTTCCTTTTTCCTTTTGTTTTAAATCAAATGCAATAATAATTCATATAAATAAAACAATGGTGTGAGTCTTATATTGCCACCATTTTCTTTGTATAAGCAACCATGATAGATGATGTATGTATATATGTATGTATACACATCCATATGTGCATGAAACTAGAAAGAAAGAAAAACATACATGCATGCATACATCTATCATATACAAGAAAAGATTTCAAGTGAGAAAACTAATGGTTAAATGATAAATCAACACTTGATTTATCAATCCGGCCATATCACATATGACCCTACCAAAAGCAAGCCGTCCGATCAATATACGGTATCCCATACGTGCATTTTAATCGAGTCCAAGCGCATATCGCATACGCGCACCACAACGTTTCGCCTGGACTAGGTAACTCCTTTGTGGGACTCTAAGACTCGTCAATACGCCGGCAGCGGGTGATGATCATATCAGGCATCCCCAAGCCGCAAGCGGTCAGCTAAACGTAACGGCCACCCGGGTATTGAGCGATCAGAAGAAAACAAGCGAACCTGCTACAACTCCCGTCGAGCCAACCGGCAACACTACCGTGCAGTCCGGTCTCCTCGTCTGATATGTCGCATATCAAGTCTAGGGGTGGTAAACTTCAGACCCCAATAACCAATAAGTCATGCCGATGTGAGGCTCATAACGGGTCGAGAAACTACTAGTAACACTTACCAGTAGATCTCTAATCAGCCCTGGCCAGGGACTTCCCTGTTACGGCCAATCGAGCACAGTGCAACATCAACCCCTAATACCGGGAGAAATGAAACCCCTCCTATCGCTCATTGCCTCCATGCGACTCGGGACTGTACCCAAAAACCACCGTTTTGTACGCCCTCATGGACGTGGTAAAGTGGAAATCAAAGCACAGTGGGAATCACATAAGACTCTATGACGATCTCGGGTCTACAGACTAACCTACACAAGTGTCACCTGAGAACTGCCATCTGACGTGAGGTATAATACCATCTGGGAGTTCTCGGCGAGTCCGTCCATTGTACCCAGTCTCCACTGAGCACCCGTATACCATCTCTGATGTCAAACACCAATGGATATGGGATCATCCATCGCCCATCTCATGGGTCGAGAAGCGTATACGCTAGTCTATACTGGTATATCGATGCCCCGTCTCGATACACCCACGACTAGGGACCTTGAAGGATGTACTTATGGACTACCATGTCCCCACTAGTATGATCCGCATCATAGTCCAGGTAGTCAAGTACACATCCTGAGGGCTTTACCAACATGTAACCTAAGACAGTATAAAGAGACAAGTATACATGTTAAGATAAAGAGTAACCAGATAGCATACTATCATATCGAGCAAGAAAGTCATCTCTATATATGTCCAAGCATCCAATATAATATACATCATCTGTACAATACTGGCCTCTAGGGCATACATACAACTAACAGTTTGTATGTATTTGTTAGTTATATGTATGCCCTAGAGGCCATTACTATACATGCGTTGTATATTGTAGTGGATGCTTGGACATATATAGGGAGGACTTTCTTGCTCGACATGATAGTATGCTATCTGATTACTCTTTATCTTAACATGTGCCTTGATTGTCTCTATGTTACATGTTGATAAAGCCCTTAGGATGAGTACTTGACTACCAGGACTATGATGAAGATCATAGTAGTGGGGACAGTGTAGTCGCCAAGTACATCCTTCAAATGTTCCTAGTCGTGGGAGTACCGAGACAGGGCATCGATACTCTAGAGTAGACTAGCGTATGCGCTTCTTGACCCATATGATGGGCGATGGATGTTCCCATATCCATTGGTGTTTGACATCAGAGAAGGTATATGGGTGCTCAGTGGAGACTGGGTACACTGGACGGACTCGCCGAGAACTCCCAGATAGTATTATACCTCACGTCAGATGGCAGTTCTCTGGTGACACTAGTACAGGTTAGTCTGTAGACCCGAGATCGTCATAGAGTCTTGTGTGATTCCCACTGTGCTTTGATTTCCATCATACCACGTCCAAGAGGGCATGCAAAACGGTTGCTTCTGGGTACAGTTCCGAATCACATGGAGGCAATAAGCGATAGGAGGGGTTTCGTCTCTCCCGGTATAGGGAGTTGATGTTGTGCTGTGTTCGATTGGCTATAAATGGAAATACCTGGCCAGGTTTACTGAGATTTACTGATAAGTGTTATCAGTAGTTTCTCGAACTGTTATAGACCTCATATCGACATGACTTATCAAGCTATTGGGGTCTGGCGTTTACCACCCCTAGGCGAGATATGCGACATACCAGATGAAGAGACCGGACTGTACGGGAGTGTTACTGATTGGATTTGCAGGAGAATGTACAGGCTTGCTTGTTGATCTTCTGATCGCTCAATACCTAGGTGGCTGTTACGTTTACCTGACCGCTTGCAGCTTGTGGGTGTTTGATATGATCATCACCTACTGCCGGCGTATTGACGATTCTTTAGAGTCTTACACAGAGGTTTCCTGGCTCAGGCAAAACGAAGTAGGAGCACATATGTGATATGTGCGGGACTGAGAATAATACGTGTATGTGATACCATATTAGATTCTCGCGATATGTGATATCGGCCGGGTATATGGGATATAGCCGGGTCATCGGATCAAGTGTTCATTCGATGAACTGATACAGATTATATTAGTCGGTTATTTGTGAAATAGCCGGATTATCGGATCAAGTGTTGATTCGATAATTTAATGTATAATTATATATTTGATATATTATATTACATTAACTAATATAAGCTTACTTAAAGATTCTTTTTCTCACTCGGGTAATACATTGATATATATGTGATATATGTTAATTGTATTATTTTATTTTGTTACAATAAATATTGTATATGTGATATATAATATTGTAACAAGTTAGGGTTATAAATGCAACATGTTTTGTGGAGTTTAAATATAGTTAGGGTTTGGATTAGGGTTAAGCTTGCATGAAGCTTTCAAGAAGCTTGCATGAAGCTTTCAAGAAGCTTCTTGAAGCTTTGACTTTGACTTGTGATATTTTGCATAGATATTTCTTTAACCTAACCCAACCCTTTTACCATAGTTATTTCTCTACAAGGGTTAATTTTATATTCTTAACCCATGGTTACAATTCTAACCACACATTTGATTTCATTATTCATCACAAATTGAATTGCTTCTTCTTCTTCCTCCTTTTTGATGAAAAGCTTTCTAGTTTTTTCATATGTGATGAAAATGAGTGAGAAATTGAAAACAAATGAGAGCTAAATTCCTACTTCATCATCCTCATCTATTCTTGCCACTTAGATTAGGGTGTTTGCTTTGCTAATACTTGATTAGCAAAGAAAGAGCTTGAGTTTGAGTTTTTTCAAGGTAGATCATCTTTGTTATTGAAGATCGGAAGCAAGCTTGCATCTTTCTCTTCATGGAGCCTCTCTAGAGTCTGGGTACTTGATGATCACATCGAAAGGACCTCAACACGAAGCTTATGAAGTGAAGGAACGGACTACAAAGGTTGTAATTCCAAACTCTTAGAAGTAAAGTTGTTTACTTGCTCTTTGTTTCGCCTAATCTCTAGTCTAAGATCTTGGTTAGGGTTGTTCGGCACATGAAAAATTTGATTTTGGCATGGTTGATGTCTTGTAGAACCTTGTTCTAGTGCCTAGTAACCCTACAGTGGTATCAAAGCCAAGCTAGTGCTTTAGGCGTTGTCTAGACGAAATTTAAAGTCCGATCGAATCCTGAAACGTCGAAATACACCCCCTCTCTGGAAATTTTTTAAAATGTTGGTTTTTCTGTATTAAAAATACTCAGAAAATTAAGCAGGGAATTATAAGAATTACTGTGAAGTACGGACCCATGAACCCTTCAAGAGACCGCGGAACCGCGGCCAAACCATGCGTTTGGCGACAGTTCCGCGGCCAACTTAGGGTGTCAGGGGATAATACTTCAGAGTATGATTCTTGGGTACTTTTGCATGCTTCTGGGAATTTTTAATTCTACTCAAGTGTTAAGTTTTCTAGAGATCTTTTGTATTCGTTGATTCAATCGGAAAGTTTAACTTCGTTTAAGTTTTCCGGGTAATTTAGAACGTGTTAAAAAGTTCGAACGGATATCAATAACTCACTTTTTCCCCTGCCGGAAAATTTCCAAGTGTTGGATTTTTTCCTTAGTTAAAGAACATTCACAGTCGTGCAAGTAACGCGGTAGACCCTCTAGAAGAAAACAAACCTTAACTCGATTATGTGACCGTCTAAACCGCCTCTAAACCTTAGGGTTTAGGGTAGTACGGTGTTGCCACATGTGAGGCGTTAGTTTGACCCTTCTACGGTTGGACCATTGCTACTGTGGCATGTGATGGATGCTTTTAAACTAAGTTCAAGTGCTGAACTATTTGGGAAATCTTGGGTGTTTGTTTATTCGATCGGAAAGTTTAACATTGTCTATTTATCTGGAATGTGATACAATATTTGGAATCCACAAGTAGTTATGAGATAACTAATTTGAATGTTATAAATCTAGCAATTTTTAGTCTCATTTGATCGGTTGCCACGGGATTTTGATGTGATCAAAACTCCGTCGCAATCACGTAGCGTACGCGGATACTCGCCGGGAAAACTTAATAGATAGCCACGCCCCATAGCCCCGACCAAGTGACTGTAGGAGAACCCCGTCGCCAAAAGCATCCGTTCGGGTGCTCGCGGCAGCGGTGTTCCGCCTTAGTGCACTTCGTCGACGGTATCCGGGGGTGCGGCCGTCTACTAAAGTTTGCGACGAGCATTCGATCAGGATGTCGGGAATCTTGTTGAATTGTCTGACTTAATATTGAAAAGAGTTTTCGATATTGAGACTAAAATGCGGGGTTTATAATTGTTAGGCATGCGAAGTCTAAGGAATTAATTTGGTTAGGCATGAGATGTCTAAGTAGGTTGCGGATTCCAACTGTTGTAGTTTTACACTTTCTTTTCTGCGACCGTAAGTGTAATATGTGGTGTATCGCCGGTTTCGTTGCTATACATCAACGACAATTGGGATACGCATATTTACTTACATTGATGACATGTGATGTTATGTGTTGCTGTGATATGTTATATTGGATCGTCGCGTTTTGAATAGCCGGGGTTTTATGTGAGATGAGGGTTTTTATTTTCATTCATGTAAAATTCATTGTATGTAATATTCTTTTATTGGGGCACTTCCGGGATGAGGATGATGTCACCATTGTATATTATTTACTTTTCCGCATTAGGATAGACCTAAGGCGGGGAGCACAAGTAACCGGGTTCTAGGGTCCAGTGGGAGACCATCTCGAAGAGTCGAGACCGGGTCTCCTAACTCTAGAACTGGCAGGGTTACTTTCCGCTCTCATAGGGGTCTAGGGATGTGGGTTTGGCTATTCATCACGACCGTGGAATCCGTGTTTTATACAGGCTCGTATTAAAATACGAACCTCCTAGTATATCCAATACTTCATATATGTTCTTCTGCTGCAATGTTCTGTGATGAGATCATATTACTGCCTGGGACGAATGTTTATATTATATATATGAGATATATGTTATATTGCTGATTTCGTTTCAAATGTGATGCTTGTGAAGCATAATAAAATGGGACTTCATTAATGAAATTAATGAAATAAAAGAAACCTAAAGATATTGTGGAATCAAATTTTCAAAAACAGGTAGCTCTAGTTCTTGCTTTGCATAGTGGTGTTTCTTGTAGAACATCCAGCACCTTATTCGATAAGGAAAGAGCTGAGATCCCTTCATCGGGAGTGACCTCTTTAGCAATAACTGACAGATGCTACAACCCTCGGTTTTTGTCTTTTGATTGTTTTTCTAGTTTTTGCTTTGTATAGTGGTATTTATGAAATATCCTGCACCTTATTCGATAAGGAAAGAGCCGAGATCCCTTCACCGGGAGTGACCTCTTTAGCAAAACTAGCAAAGGCCTCAAAAGCACTCCATTTCAATCATTTGATTCTACAATGATATCAAGTTCATTACGCAAAGGGTTTTCTTAAAAACCTGACGTAGTCCTCCGTCATTTCAGATATGTACTTCATAGTATTCGTGTTGCGTTTGTTGACCTTGTCAAGACGTAGTGTGTGGTAGCTATTTATGCTTATCTGCAAAAGCATATGATGCTATTGAGTTAGGATATTCGTATGACTTTGTTGACCCTGTCAAGGGTCATGCGGGTGGGTTTAATTCAATCGGGAAATGACGGGTTGAACTTGACTTGCGTTCTATGGTTTGTTGACCTTGTCAAGGTCATAGATCGCTCGGGGCAAAATATTATTGGGAATTTCAAGAGTTGAAATTTGCAATGAGATTGCATACCTTCTATGAAATAGTTGGATCCCGATACCCGCTGCGAGTAAGAGTTACTCCTGGGAGAGTTTTACACATTACAATTAGCCGATCAAGTAGGTGTCTGGAAAGGTGTCAATGGGGTTAAGTTTCTGGGAAAACGAAGTTTACTTTAATTAGGTCCGTGCGAAAGCACGGGGAACCTCCCTCAAAGTACCAGCACTGGCCTGGCTGAAAGATTGGCGAACTTGTAGAGTATAATTAATCCCGGATAGTCTTTCCTTTTAGGGTTTGAAGGAAGATTTGATTAAAATAGTGGGAGACATCCTGAATAGATATATTAATAACCAATCTAATTTTACAAGAGCATACGCTGAGTGTTTTCTTCTCTCTCTCTCCAGGTAGCGACCATGTCACGCCTTAATCAAGATAATAATACGGATGTATTGACCGAACCCGCTTGTTATACTGTGCTAGGGAACGTTGGTCCCGCTCCAACTTGTAATTGTAATAAGACCGAGCAGGAAATAGGGGATTACCAGAATTCCCGTGCCGCCCAAATGAAGAAAGTACATGCTGATGCATCTTCTTCGGGTGTGTTCATTACCAAGAACTGTTTCTCAGTATCCTTTACGTCCTGGGTATGAGATACCGGATCAAGATCCCGCAAATGTAATCTGCTACATGGGCTGCAGAAAGGTAGAGAACTGAGAACGGGTGATAAGTTTCAAGAGTTGGAAATGATGCAAGTGTTATAACCAAGTCTGTTGGCAGTTATCACCCTATATTACAAGAATACATTGATTCTGAACGAATGTTATTAGATACCGAACCTGATATACAACATCATATTAGTCTCTTTATTTAAGTAAAGAAGGATATAATTTTGTATTGATGGATAATGTTTTGAACATTTCCTATATCAAGAGTTGATCGGTTCAGGTACGTTATCTAAAAGCATAGACGTTCTAAATCAAACCACAGTTCTTAACGTACAGAACACACACAAGAGGAAGAGTTCAGAAATGAACGAATCCTTCTTGAGGCATTGTAGACTAGGTCATATCAATGCGACCCAACTAGCTGAAGTTATATAAAGATGCATATTTAAATTAGTTTAGATTTACATCTTGTAAAACTTGCCAGTCATGTCACAAAGATAAAATGACCACAGCTCCATTTATTAGAAACAGAGAAAGAGTTAGTGAAATCTTGGGATTGATACATGATGATGTATGATAGTCCCCTGTCTACATATACCAGGACCGGTTCTTTATACTTCATTAAATTCACTGATGGTCTCCCAAGATTCAGACATATGTTCCTGTTGAAACACAAGTCCGAAACTTTTGAGATATTCACAGAATATAAGTTAGAAGTAGAGAACCAAAAACGGGTACAAGTATTATGTCCTTTGATGAGATCAAAGAGGAGAATACTTGAGCACAGAATTCCTGGACTATTCTAAAGGAGAATGAGATTCTCTCTCAGCATTACTCCTCCGTATACACCACAGCATGTCGGTGTATCGGGGCGGAGCAATCGCACCCTATATGATATGGTGTGCTTTATGATGAGTACTACTGAGTTGCCTATTTTCTTTTGGGGGTTATACACTTAAGAAGTTGCATACCTATTGAATAGGGTTCCAACCAAATCAGATGCCTACCACTCCATATGTGATATGGTATGGGAAGAGCCCATCTCTTAAAGATGTTAAGATTTGGGGTTGTCCGGCCTATGTCAAAAGCAAAATCCGGACAAGCTCGAGGTAAGGACAGTTCTGTGGAAGTTTGTTGGATATCCCAAGCATTAGCAAGGGAATATCTTCTACCAAACTGAGGAACAAAAGTTGTTTTGTTTTCTCAGTATGCCACCATTTTGGAAAGGGAATTTCTTGTGAAGAAATTAGTGGTCATAAGGTAGAACTGGAAGTAGTTCCAGCTAAAACAAACTGCAGCTGGTAATTTGGTAGAACCGGAGGATTCAATAGTTTCCAACGAACCTCAGCCTCTCCGCCGATCTGGTAGGGTTCCTCATCCACCTAAGAGATACTTCGGTTTCTCTATGAAAGTGGGAGCGAGAATTGCATCATGAGATGATGACCTAACTAGTTTCGAGCAGGCCATCAGGAGTAGGGACTCTGTGAGAATGGCTGGATGCTTAGTGATCTGAGATGGAATCCTTATACACCAACAATGTATGGACTTTGGTTGCTTTATCTGAAGGGTTAAATCCCAATCAGGAGCAAGTATATCTTGAGAAGATTACTTGGTGTACATGGAAAAGCTGAGACTTTCAAAGCTATGCTTAAGTCCATCCAGATCCTGCTTGCCACTGCTACATACCATGACTACGATATCTGGCGGATTGGTGTCATGACTGCTTTTCTAAATAATGACTTGGAAGAGAGCGTCTACAAGTACACAGCCAGAGGGCTTCGTAGTAAGTGGGAGCAGCGGAAACGTGTGCAAGTTGTTTTATACGATAAATCAGGCATCACGGAGTTGGAACGTCTGTTTTGATGTGGTAGTCAAAGAGTTTGACTTCATCAAAATGGTAGATGAACCGAGTATATACAAAAAGGTAGTAGGGAGTATGGTGGTGATCCTCGTATAGTACGTGGATAACATACTCTTGATAGGGAAGGAGTTTCCTATACTACGCTCGGTCAATCTCCTCTTATCACAAAGATTCTCCATATAGGATCAAGATGATATCTCCTAAATCCTGGGTTATGGATTTATGAGATAAATCTAACTGGATGTTAGGATTCTCACTAGTTGTAGTGAGAAGGTATCAATCGATCCTGGGGAGAATCACTGGAAAGGTTCCAGGGTGATAAGGACGACTGAATGTCAGTCGCAGGCATTGTCTTTACCCTCAGTGGAGGGACGGTATGTTGGAAGAGTTCCAAGCTATATACCGTGACATACTAGACGATTAAAGGCAAGATACATCGTTACCAAGGATGTTACCAAAGATGCAATCTGGATATATTTTAGTTCATGAGATGGACTTTGTTCCTGCCATTGTGTGACAATGGAGTTGTGGCTTATGCCTAGGAACCCCCGTCCCATCAGAGATCCATACATATTCTTAGGTAGTATCGCCTGATCATGGAGATGGTTGATCTCCAGGGAGATTGAGATTAGGAGAGTAGACACAGAGGACAACAGCGCGGATCCACTCACAAAGGCCTATTTCCCAGTAAAGACTTTTATGGGATAGTTGAGTATGAGATACTTCAACCACAACTTATTGTTGGGTATGAGATACTACAACAGATGGCCCTAGTGCAAGTGGGAGATTGTTAGTTATATGCATGCCCTAGAGGCCATTACTATACATGCGTTGTATATTGTAGTGGATGCTTGGACATATATAAGGAGGACTTTCTTGCTCAACATGATAGTATGCTATCTGGTTACTCTTTATCTTAACATGTACTCTGATTGTCTCTATGTTACATGTTGATAAAGCCCTTAGGATGAGTACTTGACTACCAGGACTATGATAAAGATCATACTAGTGGGGACAGTGTAGTCGCCAAGTACATCCTTCAAATGTTCCTAGTCGTGGGAGTACCGAGACAGGGCATCGATACTCCAGAGTAGACTAGCGTATGCGCTTCTTGACCCATATGATGGGCGATGGATGATCCCATATCCATTGGTGTTTGACATCAGAGAAGGTATACGGGTGCTCAGTGGAGACTGGGTACACTGGACGGACTCGTCGAGAACTCCCAGATGGTATTATACCTCACGTCAGAAGGCAGTTCTCTGGTGACACTAGTACAGGTTAGTCTGTAGACCCGAGATCGTCATAGAGTCTTGTGTGATTCCCACTTTGATTTCCTTCATACCATGTCCAAGAGGGCGTGCAAAATGGTGGCTTTTGGGTACAGTCCCGAATCACATGGAGGCAATGAGCGATAGTAGGGGTTTCGTCTCTCCCGGTATAGGGAGTTGATGTTGCGCTGTGTTCGATTGGCTATAACTGGAAATCCCTGGCCAGGGTTGCTGAGATTTATTGGTAAGTGTTATCAGTTGTTTTTCGAACTGTTATAAACCTCATATCGACACGACTTATCAAGTTATTGGGGTCTGACGTTTACCACCCCTAGGCGAGATATGCGACATATCAGACGAAGAGACCGGACTGTACGGGAGTGTTACTGATTGGATTCGCAGGAGAATGTACAGGCTTGCTTGTTGACCTTCTGATTGCTCAATACCTGGGTGGCTGTTATGTTTAGCTGACCGCTTGCAGCTTGTGGGTGTTTGATATGATCATCACCTACTGCCGGTATATTGACGATTCTTTAGAGTCCTACACAGAGGTTTCCTGGCTCAGGCAAAATGGAGTAGGAGCATATATGTTATATGTGCGGGACTGAGAATAATACGTGTATGCAATACCGTATTAGATTCTCGCGATATGTGATATCGGCCGGGTATATGGGATATATCCGGGTCATCGGATCAAGTGTTAATTCGATGAACTGATACAGATTATATTAGTCGGTTATTTGTGAAATAGCCGGATTTTTGGATCAAGTGTTGATTCGATAATTTAATATATAATTATATATTTGATATATTATATTACATTAACTAATATAAGCTCACTTAAAGATTCTTTTTCTCACTCGGGTAATACATTGATATATATGTGATATATGTTAATTGTATTATTTTATTTTGTTACAATAAAGATTGTATATGTGATATATAATATGTAACAAGTTAGGGTTATAAATGCAACATGTTTTGTGGAGTTTAAATATGGTTAGGGTTTGGATTAGGGTTAAGCTTGCATGAAGCTTTCAAGAAGCTTCTTGAAGCTTTGATTTTGACTTGTGATATTTTGCATAGATATTTCTTTAACCCAACCCAACCCTTTACCATAGTTATTTCTCTACATGGGTTAAATTTATATTCTTAACCCATGGTTGCAATTCTAACCACACACTTAATTTCATTATTCATCACAAATTGATTTGTTTCTTCTTCTTCTTCCTTTTTGATGAAAAGCTTTCTAGCTTTTTCATATATGATGAAAATGAGTGAGAAATTGAAAACAAATGAGAGCTAAATTCCTACTTTATCATCCTCATCTATTCTTGCCACTTAGATTAGGCTGTTTGCTTTGCTAAGACTTGATTAGCAAAGCAAGAGCTTGGGTTTGAGTTTCTTCAAGGTAGATCATCTTTGCTATTGAAGATCGGAAGCAAGCTTGCATCTTTCTCTTCATGGAGCCTCTCTAGAGTCCGGGTACTTGATGATCGCATCGAAGGGACCTCAACACGGAGCTTATGAAATGAAGGAATGGACTACAAAGGTTGTAATCCCAAACTCTTAAAAGTAAAGTTGTTTACTTGCTCTTTGTTTCGCCTAATCTCTATTCTAAGATCTTGGTTAGGGTTGTTCGGCACATGAAAAATTTGATTTTGGCATGGTTGATGTCTTGTAGAACCTTGTTCTAGTGCCTAGTAACTCTACAGTATTATCCCTCTAAATTTTTAAAAGTTCATCACTTTATATTATTTAAACCTAACTAAAGGCGCTACTACACACCAACATGGTATCAGAACCTAGTTAGAGCTTTAGGGTAAGCTAGATGGCGTTAAAAAACTTAATCGGATATAAAAAAAATGCGATTTCTCATGCTCTCTGGATAATTTTTCTAATGTTGGAATTTTTAGATTTAAAAATATTCATAAAATAGTGTAGGGTTTTCTATGGATTCCCAAGAAGAACGAGTGCCTAACTTGACAAAACGACCGTGGAACCGCGACCAAATAATGGCATTTGCGGTGGTTCCGCGGTGCCGTTGGTGAGGCTTGGACTGTGCCTTCTTGTGTTGATCCATAGGTACTAGCTGTGCTCTCTGGAAATTTTTAAATCAGGCTCAAGTGTTAAGATCTTTGAGAACAGTGGGTGTGTTGATCTATTGATTGATATATTTAACATTGTCTAGACTTTCTGAATGTGATACAATATTTGGAATCTACGCTAATTAGTTTTGAGAAAATTAATTGGTTATTTATAAATCTAACATTTCGGTCTCGTACGATATCGGGAATCTTGTTGAATCACCCGATTTCTTTTGAAAACTTGTTTTCATTATTAAGACCTAAATGTAAGATCTACAGTGTTAGTCATGAAATCCGGGATATGTGATATTCTGGGTTTGCGATGTCTAAGGAAAAGTGTGGATTCTAAATGTTGTAGTTTTACATTTCTTTTTTGCGACCGTAAGTGTAATATGTGGTGTATCGCCGGTTTTGTTGCTATACATCAACGACAATTGGGATACGCATATTTACTTATGTTGATGACATGTGATGTTATGTGTTGTTGTGATATAATGTATATGATCGTTGTGATTGAATGGCCGGGGGGTTTTATGTGAGACGAGAGTTTTTCTTTTCATTCATGTAAAATTCATTGTATGTAATATTCTTTTATTGAGTCACTTCTGGGTTGAGGATGATGTTACCATTGATGTATATTATTTACTTTTCCGCATTAGGATAAACCCAAGGAGGGGAGCATGAGTGACCGGGTTCTGGAGTCCAGTGGGAGGCCATCTCGAAGAGTCGAGACTAGGTCTCCTAACTCCAGAATTGGTAGGGTCACTTGCCACTCTCGTAGGGGTCTAGGGGTGTGGGCTTGTCTATTCATCATGACCGTGGAATCCATATTTTCTATCATAGGCTAAATATAAAATACGGACTTCCTAGTATATACTATATTTTCATATATGTGCTTCTCTGCTAATTATTCTGTGATGTGATCACATTATATTTTGAGACGTATGGTTTATTATTATATATATGATATATAATAAATATTGCTTATATTTTGCACCCGTGCTAGCCCTGCCCCCGCTCTGCCGTTAGTTAAGTAACCTAACGGTGCATGACGGGACCCCGTGGCGAATGCGGATGGCATAAGCGTGCGTTCTATTTTTCGTTTCTTTCTGTGATGGCTTAGGAACTTAAATGATGGGACTAAATTAATGAGATTAATGTAAAGAAAAAGAAAGCTAAAGATGTTGTAGAATCGGATTTGAAACCCACTCGGCCTTTTTATGAAAAAGCAAGTTTCAAAAGATGTGGAGCTTAAGCCACTCCTTTTTAAACCATTTGATTCTACAACAAGATCAAGTTCAAAGCATTAAACGTTTTCTTAAAAACCATCCGCAACCCTCCTTCATTTTAGGAAGTAGAGTACTTAGTATTCATGCTACGTATGTTGATCATAGTCAAAGCGTTGTGTACGGTAAATAAGTGATGTCTTCCTACATTGCATATGATGCGATTAGTTAAGACAGTCATGCGATTATGTTGATCATAGTCAAGGGTCACATGGATGGGTCTAATTAATCACGAAATGACGGGTAGAACTTGACTAGTGCTTATGATATGTTGACCATAGCCAAGGTCATAAGTTGCTAAGGGTAAAAATCACATCAGGAGTTTCAAGAGTTGAAATTTGCAATGAGATTGCATACCTTCTATATGATAGTTGGATCCCGATCCTACTGTGAGTAAGAGTTACTCCCAGGAGAGCTTTGCACTTTACAATTAGCTAATCCAGTAGGTGTCTAGAAAGGTGTCAACGGGGTTATGCCTCTGGAAAAACGAGGTTTACTTTAATTAGGTTCGTACGAAAGCACGGGGAACCTCCCTCAAAATACCGATACTGGCCTGGCTGACCGGTTAGCGAAATTGTAGAATGTAATTAATCCTGGTTAGTTTTTTTTTTAAGGTTTGAAGGAAAATTTGATAAAAGCAGTGGGAGACATCGATTAGATAAGATAATAACCAATCTGATCTTTACAAGAGCATTTCGCTGAGTGTATTCTTTTCTCTCTCCTAATGGCAGATACCAATGACGGGACTTAAGCTTCTATTAGAGGAAAAACAAACTGACGGGACCGAATTATAAATAATAGCTGAGGAACCTGAACATTGCCCTCATATATGATGAAGTATCATATGTCCTCACTGCCAAAGCCTCACCCATCCCAGGTCCTGAATCATCTATTTCGGATAAGGAGATCCAAAAGACATGGGATATTGATTGTGCATCGCGCTTTCTTCTATGGACAATGAACATCAGAACCATCATGAGACGATGGATGTTCAATCCATCTTTCTTCATACAAAGCGGTTGTATGGAGAGCAATCTCGTACTTTACGTTATGAAGTATCTCGAAAGCTGTTTCAGATGCGGATGGCTTCTGGCACATCAGTAAGTGAACATGTCTTGAAGATGATTGGTCTTATAGAAGAACTTGAGTACCTAGGATGGACCATGGAAAATGAACAGTATATTGATATTGTTCTACAGTCTCTCCCCCTGCCTTTGCTCCATTTATAGTGAACTGCAATATGCACAATCTGGAGAAGTCACTACCTGAACTTTTCAATATGTTGAGAAGTGCAGAGAGCACGCTTAAGATAGCGAAAACTCCCGCTCTGCTTGTTGGGCCAACTTCCTTTATTGTCCCAAAAGCCAAGACCAAGGGAAAGAAGAAGAAGAAACCCACCAAACTGAAAGGTAGAGTTGAAAAGGCGAAGGGGAAAGGCAAATCCAGGGCCACGGGAAGTGGAAAAGGAGAATGTTTTTTCTGCCACAAGTCAGGACACTGGAAATGCAATTTGCTCTGTACCTTGCTGATCTCAAGAAAAAGAAGCATGTTGATACTTCCGCTTCAGGTGTGTTCGTAATTGAAAACTGTTTTTCTATAAACGTTGCATCCTGGGTATTAGATACCGGTTCTAGTTCTCACATCTGCAATTGTGTGCAGGGACTGAGAAATAGTAGAGGTTTGAAGACTGGTGATCACACTCTTTGGGTTGGAAATGGTTCCAATGTACATGCTGTATCTGTAGGAGAGTATCATCTGTGGTTGCCTTCGGGATGTATTTGGTTTTGAACCCTTATTATTATGTACCTAGTATACTATGTAATATAATATCTGTTTCTTTGTTAGACAATGAAAGATATCATTTTGTGTTGTAGAATAATTTTATGAACATTAACCTGAATCAAAAGTTGATTGGGTATAGTACACTAAATAACGGAATTTACGACCTAAACCAACACATAATTTTCAACATACAACACACAAATAAAAGAAAATTTTCAGATATAAATGAAGCTTTTCTTTGGCATTGTAGACTTGGTTATATTAATGAAACGAGACTAAACAAGCTATATAAAGATGGATATTTGAATCCTTTTGAATATAAATCTTATGCGACTTGTCAGTCCTATATCAAAGGTAAAATGACCAAAACTCCATTTATTGGACACGGAAAGAGAGCTACAGAACTCTTAGGCCTCATACATAGTGATGTATGCGGGCCAATGTCTACACATGTTAGAAGCGGTTTTTCATACTTCATCACTTTTACTGATGATTTCTCAATATTCGAACACGTGTTTTTATTGAAGCATAAATCCGAAGCTTTCGAGAAATTCAAGGAGTACAAACTTGAAGTAGAAAAACGGACAGGCTTGAGCATCAAGAAACTTCGATCGGATCGAGGTAGAGAGTATTTGAGTACAGAGTTTTCAGACTTCTTAAAAGAGAATGGGATTCTCTTACCTCACTCCCCCTTACACACCACAGCACAACGGTGTATCAGAACGGAGGAATCGTACGCTATTAGATATGGTACAGTCTATGATGAGTGATGCTAAGTTACCGCTTTCCTTTTGGGGACATGCATTGGAGACAGTAATGTATCTATTGAACAGGGTTCCAACCAAGACCGTGTGTACCACTCCATCTGAGATATGGTGTGGGAAGAGACCAATTTCTCGATATCTCATTCCAATCTCAGGGATTCGATTCGCACCTAACTCGCACTGCTTTCTTAAACGAGTTAGGATATGGGGTTGTCCGGCTTTTGTCAAAAAGCAGAATCCGGACAAACTCAAGACACGATCGGTCATGTGTACATTTGTGGGATATCCAAAACATTCATATGGATATCTATTCTACTACATGTAGGAACAAAGAGTGTTTGTTTCTCAACATGCCACATTTTTAGAAAATGAATTTTTTACAAATAATACTGATAGCAATGCAGTAGAACTAGAAGAGGTTCTAGAGACACAAATTACTCATGACGACTTGGTTGAACCTAATGTTGCAATAGAAGCTCAAGAATCTCAGCCGCTCTGGAGATTTAGTAGAACTTCTCGTCCACCGGAGAGATACTATGGGTTTCTCATTGATGGTGATAGAGAAGATTGCATTATGGATGATGATGACCTTACTAGTTTTCAGCAAGCTATCATGAGTGGTGACTCGGTGAAGTGGTTGGATGCTATGAGATCCGAAATGGAGTCCTTGTACACTAACAAAGTATGGACTTTGGAAGTTTCACCTCCTGGGATAAAACCCATAGGTTGCAAATGGATCTTTAAGAGAAAGATCGGTGTAGATGGACAGGTGGAGACCTATAAAGTAAGGCTTATAGAGAAAGGTTTTCATCAAAGACTAGGATTGGACTATAATGAAACTTTCTCTCCAGTAGCAATACTTAAATCCATTCGGATCCTACTTGCTATTTCTGCTCACTACGACTATGAAATTTGGCAGATGGACATTAAAACTGCATTTCTAAATGGTTATTTAGAAGAATGTGTTTTTATGGATCAGCCAAAGAGCTTCATTGACAGTAGGAGCGGCAAAAAAACATGTAGGTTGTTTAAATCCATTTATGGATTAAAGCAGGCATCACGGAGCTGGAACATCTGCTTTGATGATACAATCAAAGAGTTTGATTTTGTCAAAAATGTAGATGAACCATGCATTTATAAGAAGATTGTAGGGAGTAATGTCACATTCCTCGCATTGTACGTGGATTCTCTTGATAGGAAATAATATTCCTATGCTACAATCGGTCAAACTATTCTTATCACAAAGGTTCTCCATGAAGGACCTGGGTGATACCTTATGCATTTTGGGCATTACGATCTATAGAGATAGATCTAAGAGGTTGTTGGGATTGTCCCAATCAAAGTACATTGACACCATCATAAAAAGGTTTAGTATGGAAGATTCCAAGCGAAGTGCCTTGCCCGCTTGCCATGGAATCACTCTCTCCAAGAACTTCTGCCAGAAGACTGATGAAGAGAGAGCTCACATGAGCATTATACCCTACGCTTCAGCCGTAGGATATATAATGTATGTGATATTATGTACTCGCCCCGATATAGATTATGCACTAACTATAGTAAGCAGGTATCAATCCAACCCAATGGAGAAACATTGGATAGCTGTGAAGAACATTCTTAAGTACTTACGAAGGACTAAAGAATTGTTTTTGGTGTATGGTAGTGGGGACCTATGTTCATATCATAATATTGCATTTTATATTCCCCATTCTTATGCGTTTTATAAATAAACAGGTGCTTTTGACGCATGTCTGCTGCATATTACAGGATACAGGTTCTTGGAGCGAAAACAGTGAAAAAGACAAAAGATGATACAAAAGAGGGACTTTTGACCAACAAGTAGAAGGATCCTAGTCAAGCCTAGACGAAGAACAATTCACAACTGTACAAGACAATGCAAGGTCCAAAATGTCAAAGTGAACAGTTAAAAGATCATTACAAGTTTTCACTGAAGATCTGGAGAAGACCCAGAAGTCAAATGGAGAAAAGAACTAGAGAAATAGAAAGCCCAAAGCATCAAGAAGCAGCCCACAAAAAATTATCATATGATCCTACCAATGGGCCGCGGAACCGCGGCCCAACCCCCACCAATGCCGTGGTTCCACGGCCATTTATTGCACGTGTCGGCGCAGGAAGTTGGTGGCGGTGCGTCGGTGCGTAGGTTGGGATTTTTTGTGGGTATATCTGTAATTTCACATGCGCGAGAAATTGTAACCCTAGTTTTCCTATTTCCTTATAAATATGTAATCAAAATATTGTAATAGGGATGCCTCTTTTCAATAAATAAAATTCAGATTCTTTGGAAGATTAAGAGCATCATTTCTTGTAAGTTCTTTTTAATTTTTTGCCTTAGTTTATTAATTTCTTGCCCTAGATTAATTCATTCTTTGCCCTAGCTTTCTAATTTAATTCTTGCTTTAGATAAATCATTCCTTTGCCCTAGTAATCTAGTGTAAAATCTTTTAACCTGCAGTAGGTAAGTAATCTTAAAATATTGTTTTTAATAGATCCCCTAATGAGCGAGTAATTTCCTCGCTTGTTAGGGTTAAGAATAAGAGAGAGATTGAGAGATGAATATCTCTCATCTCTTTCATGCCCAATAATTTGTAATAACTAGAACTTCATGCACGCATGCATGATCCACTCCCTACGGCACCCTACCCATGAGGTAATGGTGAAACCGTAGTATAAAGGACCGGACATGCATGACTTCCATGAAAGTTAGAGCAATTAGTAGGAAAGGACGAATAAGGATCTAGAGGAAGAAACTTCGTTTCTTCCCAATCATCCTAATCCCCTTTACTAATAATTGTTATAACTTCTAAAAATATTTAATTGAGGGCATTGAAAGAGGTGTGAATATTAATCTTATCAAACTCACCTTAGACCTAATCCTAGCAAGTTTCTTGACCATCGTACAACTTAGTTTTTTAGATTAAATTAAAAGACCAAACACCCATTGGAATCAGCTCGTAAGAACACTTAGGAAAATTACACATCCCTGTGGACCGACCCGTATTCACCGGCTAGCTTCATGCGACGCCGTTCTTGATTGCGGTAAATATTTTTGATCGTTAAGATCACACACAAATCAAATGGCGCCATTGCCGGGGATGGCGTAAAATTTCCTTTTTGTAATTTCGGGTTGATATAAATCTTATAAATCATAAAAATCTGAAAATATAAAAAGTAAAAAAAATTTATCAATTTTTATCTGTTTGAAGGGTTTATCTTTTGAAGTTTTGCAGGAACAGCGAAGAATCTCGGATCTGGAAAATTACAGAGGGCGAAACAGAAATTGGTATATCAGAACAGAGGAGAATTGGAGAACAGGAGCTACAGAATTTTTTTCAGAAAGAGAACCAACTTCCCCACCGCGAAACCGTGGTGGAACAGTGCCCCAAACCGCGGTTCCGCGGCTGACACGTGTCATCTTTGCGCGAAATCTCCTCGGTTTGTTTTATTGTCTCCTCCTCTGCCAACCTAAATATATCTTTTGCGAAATTTTTCTGCAGGATTTCTTTGCACTAAAAATTCTTTTTCCCCCTTCTGCATAACAAATTTTCTGCAGATTTCTTTGCGCCGCGCTAAAAATAATTGATTGCAAGTGAATTTAATATTTTGCATATTTTAATCGGACTTTAAGGGGCTATTGACCAAACTCAGATTGGGTGGGGATTTCATTACCCTTCCCAGGACCCCAGAAATCACTTTTAAAGCATTTGCATTGACCACTCTTAAATTAAAAAATATTAGACTCAGCCCTAAGGACGTTGCGCTCACTAGGACAGAGGACTAGTATAGACATCAGCCGTTTATCCTAACCTGACTTTGCGGTGTCTAGGCAAGTGTGTCAAAGGCTAGTGGTTTTTAATTAGGCCCACTACTGAGGTTCCTTCCCACTTACCTGGCCGCAATTGGCGGTGAAGAGGCGGTTTGAGGTCCTATCTCTAGCCCTTTGGAACAGTTAAGAGCTGTCTAGCTGACCTAGGTGACCCTAGATCTAGGCCTGATTGTATATTTGTGGTTGAGTGCATTTGTGTCAAAATTCTCTTTTCAAAAAACATTTTTTGCAAAAATCTCACATAAAAAAAAATATCTTTTCAAAACTTGCAACTTGTCGCTAAAGAAATCTTGCAACTCACTAACTCCACTTCCTCTCATTGACGTTATCTTACCCCCACATTCTGTCTTTCATTTTTCTGACTACACTACCCCTTTAGTGTATGTCACTTTGGACTAGGAACACTAACGCCCGATTAGTCCGTGTTTCGTTGGTACCGACCGACGAACCTTTCGACACCGAAGTCGAAATTCCGTCCACTTCCTTACCTCCACCTTCAAATTCTTTTTCCGAAGGTATGTCGGGATATAACCCTAACAATACCTTACCGACGGGAATGATTCCACCTCCGTTAGGTGCGAATAACCCGAATCAACCGCCTGTTGAAGCGCCCGCACGAGTCGCGCTCCAGGATCTCTTCTATCCTGTCCGCACTTCTTTACCTACCTGTCTTTCACCCCCACCGGCAAATGGGGACAATTTTGAAATAAAACCATATTTCATCAATATGCTGCCAAAATTTCACGGTTTGGAATCAGAAGATGCGTATATTTTTATCAATAAATTCCAAAACGTTTGCTCTATGATGAAAACGACCCAATTAAGTGATGACGCTATAAGGCTAAGGGTTATTCCTTTCACCTTATGTGACCTAGCCGAGAAGTGGCTATACAGTACCGCATCACATTCAATTAGAAATTGGCACGAGTTTGTGAAAGCTTTTCTTACAAAGTTCTATCCTCATCATAAAACTGCTAGAATCCGTAATGAGATTATACAATTTTCACAGCTTCCTTCCGAACCATTTTAGAAGTGTTTTGAGAGATTTAAAGACCTACTCGTTCAATGCCCTCATCATGGGATCGAAAGTTGGCAACTTTGCCAAACATTATACGAGGGATTGAACTCGGCAATGAAGCAGTTGCTAGAAACCATCTGTCAAGGTCACCTTCTCTCCAAATCTAGTGAGTAAGCGTGGTAGTTTCTTGAGGATCTTAGTGAACAAACAATTCAGTGGGAAAGCACCAAAACCACATCATCTTCTTCTAGTGGTCAATCTAGGGCAGGCATACATCAAGTAGAGATGTCGATTACTATGAAGGCCGAGATGGCCGCTCTTACGAAAAAGCTAGAAGCGATTGAGACCAAAATCTCGTCGCCTTCTCCTTCCCCTGTTATGCCTCTACGAACTGTTTGTGCTTGTTGTGCGGATCCATCACATCTCACCGAAGAGTGTCCTTACAATGCATCTACTCAAGGACAGGATCAAGTCAATGCTGCCTTTCAGCAACGACAAAGAAACGATCCGCACTCTTCGACATACAATCCGGGGTGGAGGAGCCATCCAAATTTCGCTTGGAACCAAAATCAACAATTCCAAGGAAATAACAATTTTCAAAGGCCTCCTCCTCCACAACAACAACAAGCACCTCCACAAACTCAATTTCAACAGCAACCTTTTCAACAGCAACCTTACCCTAATCAGGTGAACAATTTTGTGCCTAACACTTCTTACCCACCAAACAATTTTGTTCAACCTAATAATGACAAAGTTAGCTCGCTCGAAAGAAGTCTAGATGCGTTCCTAAAGCAATCGACATAATCTACAGCAAGATTAGAGACTTCTATTCAATCTTTGGTGCAAAACAGTGCCTCACACGATCAAAGCATCAAATCTATTGAGGCACAAATTGCACAACTCAATGCGGCATTGAGCGAGTGAGAAAAAGGAAAGCTCCCATCTCAACCACTGCCCAATCCCGGTCACACACATGCTGCATATCAACAGCAGAATCATAACGTGAATGCTGTGACCACGTTGAGATCGGGAAAAGTGTTGCAAAACAATGTGGGTATTAACAATGACACCCCTGCCGGTGGACCTTCTTCATCTTCTTCACCTTCTTCTTCTACTTCTTCTTCGTTAGAGCTTATTCTCCATCCTTCACACGGCTCTACTTCTTCTAGCTCGAACGGACCCACTTCTCATAACACGAACACATCTACACGGGGTTCCGTTCCAACTCAACAATCTGATCCGCAAAAATTGGACTCGACAACCATTCCAAATGTTCCTTTTCCAAATCGGTTGAGATCCAATAAACCAACTCCACAAATGGAGAAGATTGTTGAGCTGTTCAAACAGGTTAGCATAAATATCCCTCTTTTGGATGCAATCCAACAAGTTCCTTCATATGCAAAAATCTTAAAGGACTTATGCACCAAAAAAAGGAAGTCACAAGTACCAAAGAAATTTTTTGTGGCTAGTGCTATTAGCGATGCTTTTGTCAATTCTTTACCCCAAAAGCAAAAGGACCCCGGTTGTCCTACCATTTCGATAACAATTGGGGACAAGAACATCAATAGAGCACTATTAGATTTTGGTGCTAGTGTCAATTTTCTACCTTATTCTGTGTAGGAGCAATTAGGCATTGGAGAGCTTAAGCCCACTCACTGTACTCTCCAAATGGCCGACCGATCAATCACCCATCCTAGGGGAGAGTTGGAGGATGTGTTAATTAGAGTAGGGGATTTCATTTTTCCCGTTGACCTTATTGTTATGGATACACAACCTGTCGCTAACCCACGGAACCAAATTCCGGTGATTCTCGGTCGACCATTTTTTTCCACTTCTAATGCCGTAATAAACTGTCGCAATGGCTTCATGACTCTATCCTTCGGGAAGACGTCTAGTGAGTTCAATATTTACAAGTTAGGAAGTCTGCCCCCCGTGCCTAAAACTAGTACACGAGAAGTTTGCTCTATTCACGAAATCACGCAGGAGGACTGCGAGTTTGAAAGATTTTTGTTTGATGAGAACAGCTTTGACGCTACTAGTGCGTTCCTCCTTGAGCCTACCACAGTTGACACAACCGATATTAATTATGAAAGTTTCACTTTTTCGGATGATGACGACTCACAGCCCGAATATGAGTCTTTTGAATTTTTGGATGAGTTAGTTGAACCATCCGAATCGGTTGTTTGCATTGATTTCGGACCTGTGTTGGAGTCCTTTGAGTTCGAGGTAGATTCCGCAATGATTCTTTCGCCTCCGAAACTCGAACTTATGTCCTTGCCGTCTCACCTTAAATATGCTTACATAGGTGAGAATGAGACCTTTCCCATTATAATATCAGCCTCTCTAGCCTTCGAGCAAGAGAACGCTATTTTAAAGGTCTTACAAGATAGGTGGCAAGTTTTCGGTTGGACTATGGCGGACATCAAGGAGATTAGTTCCCTCATAATTGAATATCATATGCAAATGATGGATGATGCCAAGTCAATAAAGGATCCACAGAAACATTTTGGGGATATTGTGGTGAGTCAACCTCCTCCTTTAGAAGTTGAACCACCCCCATTTCTTTTAATAAGCTATGAGAATACCAATATTCCACTGATTGCTGATCATTCTCATTCTCGTTTTGATTCATCACCACATCATATCTATTCACTTCCATACTTTCCCTGCCATCACTCCTATCTTCCCCAATTCTTTTTGGATCGGTACAACATGTTCTTCCACCAACCGACACTCTTTACAGATAAATTTTTCGACTGGTTGGTGTTGATGTTTGGTCTGTGCAAAGTCTGGCAGTAATGTCTAACACTGTTTCACTGAAGTTTGGGGGGGCCTTTCTGTATATATTTTTGTTTTTCTTTTAACAATAAAATAAAAAAATTATAAATAAATAAACAGGGGAGTGCCGACATTTTGACCCTCTTGGTGCAGCATGACAGTGAGGACACTGTCTAGTTTAAGTTTGGGGGTATGCTCGGTACGTTTTCTTCCTTCGCATTCATGTATATATTTATTGCATTTGGATACTTATTTGAAAAAACCTTGAAAATTGAAAAATTTCAAAAAATTAGAAAAAGTATTGTATTCAATGTTGGCCATATTTAACTTGACTTTAACAAATAGGTTAACTGGCTATGAACAACTAGATCTTAGACTGAGTAAATTGAAAACCCTAAAAATAACCTTCTTTAAAGATTAACGGTAGAAAGTATATGTCTTTGTAGTCTATTTAGAAATAGGCAAATTTTGAGTTCACTTTTTGGGCTAAGTTGAAATAAAGGAAAAATATTGATATTCTTATTAAAGTATAAGTTTGAAAAATAATTCCTACCTTAAGTCTAGATTCTGAAAATGTATACCCCACAAATTGCACAATCACGCACCTTGAAACTTGGAATAGTAGAAGAGACCTTGAAATGCTCTTGTCTAAAGTCCTTAGTACGAAGAAAATAAAAAAAATGTGTGGAAATAAAGAAAAAAAATGAACACCGGTCTTTGTGATTACTTAAGGCTGCAAAAATAGAAAAAATATTTAGCGAGGGTGCTTCATCACCTAGTGCCTTAGACCAACTGGTTTGGGAGTCACTGCTAAAAGCCTTGGGTGTTGCAAGACTAGGAATTACGCTTTAGAGTGCAAACATATCTTGTAATCGGTTGTTTTTACCTCAAGAAGTATTAACAGTCGCATGAAGGATGTGTAAGCAAAAATTCATTAAGAATTCACCAGTTAATTAGTGCTTTGGACAACGGACAAGGGTATGATTGCTTGATTTGAATTTCCAAGTGTAGGGGTGATTTATACACACACATGGGGATATATGATTAGAGTTGAGATAAGAGAAAGGAATGAAGAATAGAACTTTTATCTTTAGTGGAGTTGATAGAAAAATTCCTAAGTGGAGATGGAACCTTAGAAGGAAAGCTTGGGAAATGCTGAAAGCTAAGTAATTCTATAGAACATATATAATCTTAAGTTAAATGATGAGGAAGCGTGAAGAATATGGGTGCATAATTTACGAGTAGAAGATAATAGAATTCCTTGTTAGAAAACCTAATTGGAGAACAAAAGTCAATGGGCCGAGTTGATAGGATTTTGTGAGTAGTATCCGCTGAAAACCCTCAGGAGACAACACTCCTCCTACTAGGGACACCTAGAGGTTTAACGGCTTGTTACACGAGCTCAGTGCAATCGCGTTTCCCTGCAAAAGTGCGGTTAGGTTTTATCGAGAATAATGAGTTTGCTCGAGGACGAGCAAAAGATAAGTTTGGGGGTATTTGTTCATATCATAATATTGCATTTTATATTCCCCATTCTTATGCGTTTTATAAATAAACAGGTGCTTTTGATGCATGTCTGCTGCATATTACAGGATACAGGTTCTTAGAGCGAAAACAGTGAAAAAGACAAAAGATGATACAAAAGAGGGACTTTTGACCAACCAGTAGAAGGATCCTAGTCAAGCCTAGATGAAGAACAATTCACAACTGTACAAGACAATGCAAGGTCCAAAATATCAAAGTGAACGGTTAAAAGATCATTACAAGTTTCCACTGAAGATCTGGAGAAGACCCAGAAGTCAAATGGAGAAAAGAACTAGAGAAATAGAAAGCCCAAAGTATCAAGAAGCAGCCCACAAAAAATTATCATATGATCCTACCAATGGGCCGTGGAACCGCGGCCCAACCCCCACCAATGCCGCGGTTCCGCGGCCATTTATTGCACGTGTCGGCGCAGGAAGTTGGTGGCGGTGCGTCGGTGCGTAGGTTGGGATTTTTCGTGGGTATATCTGTAATATCACATGCGCGAGAAATTGTAACCCTAGTTTTCCTATTTCCTTATAAATATGTAATCAAAATATTGTAATAGAGATGCCTCTTTTCAATAAATAAAATTCAGATTCTTTGGAAGATTAAGAGCATCCTTTCTTGTAAGTTCTTTTTAATTTTCTGCCTTAGTTTATTAATTTCTTGCCCTAGATTAATTGATTCTTTGCCCTAGCTTTCTAATTTAATTCTTGCTTTAGATAAATCATTCCTTTGCCCTAGTAATCTAGTGTAAAATCTTTTAGTAGGTAAGTAATCTTAAAATGTTGTTTTTAATATATCCCCTAATGAGCGAGTAATTTCCTCGCTTGTTAGGGTTAGGAATAAGGGAGAGATTGAGAGATGAATATCTTTCATCTCTTTCATGCCCAATAATTTGTAATAACTAGAACTTCATGCACGCATGCCTGATCCGCTCCCTACAGCACCCTACCCACGAGGTAACGGTGAAACCGTAGTATAAAGGACCGGACATCCATGACTTCCATGAAGGTTTGAGCAATTAGTAGGAAAGGACGGAAAAGGATCTAGAGGAAGAAACTTCGTTTCTTCCCAATCATCCTAATCCCCTTTACTAATAATTGTTATAAATTCTAAAAATATTTAATTGAGGGCATTGAAAGAGGTGTGAATATTAATCTTATCAAACTCACCTTAGACCTAATCCTAGCAAGTTTCTTGACCATCGTACAACTTAGTTTTTTTAGATTAAATTAAAAGACCAAACACCCATTGGAATCAGCTCGTAAGAACACTTAGGAAAATTACACATCCCTGTGGACCGACCCGTATTCACCGGCTAGCTTCATGCGACGCCGTTCTTGATTGCGGTAAATATTTTTGATCGTTAAAATCACACACAAATCAACCTATAAATGGAAGCCTTTACCGATTCCAGCTTCCAAAGTGATAAGAATGACAGTAAATCCATCTCGGGGAATGTATTCACCCTCAATGGGGGGGCGATTAGTTGGAAAAGTTCCAAACAGGATACCGTTGCAAATTCCACGATGGAAGCTGAGTATATTGATGCAAATGATGCTGCCAAGGAAGCCGTCTGGATGAGGAAGTTCGTCGCGGAACTAGGAGTAGTTCCAACCATTATTGATCCAATACAATTGTATTATGGTAATAATGGGGCTATGGCGTTGGCCAAAGAGCCCAGGTCCCATCAGAGGTCCAGACACATTCTGAGGCGATATCATTTGATCCGGGAGATAGTTGATCGTCGCGAGATCGAGATTCGGAGAGTAGATACAAAGAATAACACCGCGGATCCACTCACCAAGGCCCTTCCACAGCCACAACATGAGAGACATTTTGATATGTTGGGTATAAGATACGCCGATAATTGGTCATAGTGCAAGTGGGAGATTGTTGGATATATGTATGCCTAAGAGGCCATTATTTGTATAGTGGATGCTTAGACATGTATATATATACAGATGGCTTTCTTGCTCGACATGATAGTATGTCTAGTTGCTCTTTATCTTAACATGTTTACTTGATTGTGTTATACTGTTCATTTTATACATGTTGATAAAGCCCTCAGGATATCTGCTTGACTTCCATGACTATGATGGAGATCATACTAGTGGGGAATGTGTAGTCTGTAAGCATATCCTTAAATGTTCCTAGTCGTGGGTATATCGAGACGGGGTATCGATATTCCAGAGTAGACTAGTGTATACGTTTCTTGACCCATATGATGGACGATGGATGATCTCATATCTATTGGTGGTTGACATCAAAGATTGTGTTCGGGTGCTCAGTGGAGACTGGGTACACAGAACGGACTCGCTGAGAACTCCTATATGGTATTATATCAATCGTCGGATAGCAGTTCTCAGGTGACACTGGTACAGGTTAGTCTGTAGACCCGAGATCGTCATTGAGTCTTGTGTGTTCTCCCACTGTACTTTAATTTCTACCCCACCATGGCTCTACTGAGTCGTGTAAACATGTGGCTTTTGGGTATAGTCCCGAGACACATAGAGACAATGAGTGATAGTAGGGGTTTCGTCTCTTCCGGTATTGGGAGTTGATGTTGTGCTATACACGATTGGCTTTGACTCGAAGTCCCTGGCCAGGGCTGATGAGATTACTGATAAGTGTTATCAGTAGTTTCTCGACCTGTCATAGTCCACATCGACATAACTTATTCAGTTATTAGGGCTCGATGATTCCATCCCTAGACTCAATATGTAACATATCAGGCAAAGAGACCGGACTGTACGGTAAGTGTTACTAATGGCTCTACGGGATTTTTGACAAGTTCGCTTGTTATTCTTCTGTTCGTACAATACTTGAGGGCTGTTACGTGCAGCTAATACCGCTGACGGTTTGTGGGTATCTGATATGATCACTACCTACTGCTAGCATATTGACGAGTCTTAGAGTCCCAAAAAAGGGTTTTCCGAACTCGAGCGAAACGAAGTGTGAGCGCATATAGAGATATGTGTGGGGGGTTTGATTAAATGCGAGTATATGATACCGTATTTAATCTAGTGAATAAATTAGTCGGGTTATATGTGATATGACCGGGTTATTAAATCAATTGTTGATTTGATAAAATGGCTAATTTCTCTTTTTGTAAAATCCTTTCTTTATATTTATATTTTACATAAATGTATATATGTGTATGTATGTATGTATGTATGTATGTATGAGGTTAACGGGAGAAAGAGGCCATAGGAGGGAATTTCCTCCTATGGCATCGAAAAAATACCCCCTTCCTCATTTTCTCGACGATCAGCACCCACCGTCTTTATCGTTATCATCTAAGATGTGGGTACACCAAATTTCATGTGATTCTATAACCTTTTCACCGTTGATTTAGCAATGTAAAAAGTTCTATTGTCGGTAAACCGTTAATTTTGAACTCACTAAATCAACGGTGAAAAGGTTGTAGAATCACATGAAATTTGGTGTACCCATATCTTAGATGATAACGATGAAGATGGTGGGTGCCGATCGTCGAAAAAATGAGGAAGGGGGTAATTTTTCGACGCCATAGGAGGAAATTCCCTCCTATGGCCTCTTTCCTCCATTATTCTCTTCATATATATATATATATATATATATATATATATATATATAAATTAATGTCATGGTTGATGATACATGCAACATGGGTATGCAAGACTCATACATAGATAATTTTGGATATTTATTATTATTTTGGAAATGAGTCATGCTTCTACAATATTCTCAAAATATCTCTCCATGACTCACCATTCCACTCACTCTCATTTGATGAATATCCAAAAATATCTAAGTGTTCATTTTTTTTCCATGGTTCATTCTTGACTTGAGTTTAAAAACCCTAGTTGCTTCTTCTTCTTCCTCAATCGCTTTCTAGGTTTTGAGTGAGAAGAAAAGAAATGTATTTTCAAGAGAGAAAAGTTCCCACTTTACCAATCTATACTAGTCTAGCCCATTAGTGTAGGTTTTTTGCTTCATACATCCTAGTTTGGTGAAGCAAGATCTTGAGCGAAGAAACTCCGAGTGGATCATCGTGGACGACGAAGAACCTTGAGCGGAGTTGATCCAAGCTTCGAGTGGAGCCATTGGAGTCCAAGGGAGTGAAGGACTTGTCTACAAAGGTTTTAGTTCCTTTTCACTTATGTTTATACTCCTTTTTTTTATTCTTGCTTTACCTAAATCTCTAGTTCGATTCGGAGTTTGTATGTATTAGCCCTCTAAATTTGTAAAAGTTCATCACTTTATGTTATTTAAACCTAACTAGAGGCGCTACTATACACCAATAGTCATAAGCTCCTCGTATCGTTCGGATCGGGCCTCCTCGTCGGTCCTCTCATGTCGAAGATGATCCACCCGAGAGTATGTGCATCGAACTCCCACCTCAACGGAGGTAACTAGGGCACCTAATTCGCTGCACTAGATGTCGTAAACGATGTAGAGAGTGTACATGGATAGGATGACTCTTTTTTCCCTAGGTTATTCAACACATGAGATGTTTAGGGTTTGAGGAAGAAGATGATGGCTAGAGAAAATGCTAGTGAAGAATTAGCATGAATATTAAGAGAGAGCTCTATATTTGTTGTGAACTGAACCATCACATATTATCCATGGATAAAAACCTAAATGAATAATCAAATAGGTTCAATTTACAACAAAATGAGTCATGGCTAGAAAACCCACCATGTGTCACTTAAAGCGATGCTCAATATCATGCATATTCCACCTCATTTCCTCCATGTTATAAAGTATCTATCATTTAATCTAAAATGAATAATACAATTATGATGTGTCATCTTCTAGAAGCATCTTTAAACAAATTACAAAAATGCCCATCGTCCGTATATACATAGCCGTATCCGTATTCCGAAAAATACGAATACAAAAGAGACGAAAACTGTCCATCAGTATAATGCTAGGATCTGGCTTAAACCAAAACCCACTAGTATTATCTGTCTGAATCATCATCCATGCATAAGTACACGTACGCGATCGAACCCTGTCGTAAAACCATACGACCTCTAAATCTTTTGCTCGATGTGTTAGTTGTATGTATGCCCTAGAGGCCATTATTGTACAAGATTGTATATTATAATGGATGCTTGGACATATATAAAGAGGACTTTCTTACTCGATATGATAGTATGCTATCTGGTTACTCTTTATCTAAACATGTATACCCGTACTGTCTCTCTGTTACATATTGATAAAGCCCTTAGGATGTGTACTTGACTTCCAGTATTATGATGGATATCATTCTAGTGGGGCCTGAGTAGTCCGTAAGTACATCTTTTAATTGTTCCTAGTCGTGGGAGTATCGAGACAGGGCATCGATATTCCAGAGTAGACCGGCGTATACATTTCTTGACCCATATGATGGACGATAGATGATACCACATCCATTGGTGTTTGACATCAAAGATTGTATACGGA
The DNA here is from genome assembly GCA_030015575.1 of Agapanthus africanus. Classification (NCBI taxonomy): domain Eukaryota; kingdom Viridiplantae; phylum Streptophyta; class Magnoliopsida; order Asparagales; family Amaryllidaceae; genus Agapanthus; species Agapanthus africanus. The sequence continues at coordinate 120,569,360 of CM057344.1, forward strand.
TACTCAGTGGAGACTGGGTACTGAACAGAACTCACCGAGAACTCCTAGACGGTATTATACCTCACGTCAGATAGCAGTTCTCTGGTGACACTGGTATAGCTTAGTCTGTTGACCCGAGATCGTCATAGAGTCTTGTATGTCTCCCACTGTGCTTTGATTTCCACACTACCATAGCTCTACTGAAACATGCAAACAGGTGGTTTTTGGGTACAGTCCCGAGTCACATGGAGGCAATGAGCGATAGGAAGGGATTTCGTCTCTCCCGGTGTTGGGGGTTGATGTTGCGCTGTGCTCGATTGGCCATAACAGGAAATCCCTGGCCAGAGTTGCTGAGATTTACGGGTAAGTGTTATTGGTAGTTTCTTGAACCGTTATAGGCCTCACATCGGTATGACTTATCAAGCTATTGGGGTCTGACGTTTACCACCCCCAGGCTAGATATGCGACATATCAGACGAAGAGATCGGACTGTACGGTAGTGTTACTTATTGGATTTACGGGAGTATGAGCAAGCCTGCTTGTCGATCTTCTGATCGCTCAATACCTGGGATCCGTTACGTACAGGTAGTGCCGCTAACGGTTTATGGGTATGTGATATGATCACTGCCTACTGCTAGCGTATTGACAAGTCTTAAGAGTCCTACATAGAGGTTTCCTGGCTCAGGCGAAACGAAGTAGAAGCACATATGTGATATTTGCGGGACAGAGATTAATACGTGTATGTGATACCGTATTCTGATCTTGCGATATGTGATATCGGTCGGTTATATGTGATATAGCCGGATTAACGAATCAAGTGTTGATTCGATAAGTTGATATAAATAATATTAGTCGGTTATATGTGATATAGCCGGATCATTAAATCAAGTGTTAATTTAATAATTTAATGTATGATTATATATTTGATATATTATTATGCATTAACTAATATTAGCTCACTTAAGAATTTCTTTATCTCACTTATACATTTAATATATATGTGATATATGTTAATTGTATTTATTTCTTTGTGTCATACTTGATAATACACTGTTGATGGGTGTATGAGACTCATACCATAACCTAGATAATTAAGGGTTATTATTTATTTAAAGTAAATACAAAATTATGTGGAAATTGCATGGTTAGTGAAGCTTGTGGAAACCATTGACTTAGTCCACTAATTTTATTTTACATTAGATATTTATTAACACAACCATTATCTTTAGCCATAATTAAGTCTCTACAAGGGTAATATGTGATATTATCTCACCCATGGTTGCCATTAGCCATTCATTCTTCTTGACTTCATCTTCTTCTTCATCTCCTTGAGCTCTTTAGGTTTTCTTGAGGTGAAGATTAAGTGTGAGAAAAATAATTCCAAAGTGAGCAAAATTCCTACTTCATCAAGCTACACTAAACTAACCATTTAGTATAGGTTGTTTGCTTCACTAATTCCTAATTGGTGAAGAGGTAGCTTGAGTTAGAGTCTCCTCGATGTATATCATCTTCGGCCTTGAAGACTTCAAGCATGCTTGTTTCTTTCGTCTAGTGGAGCCTAACGAAAGTCCGGGAGATCGCTATTTAGAGCGAAAGGACTACTACGCGTAGCTATTGAAGTGGAAGACCGGTCTACAAAGGTTGTATTCCTCATTCACTTAGTGTAAAGTAGTTTACATGTTTATAAAACCCTAATTCTCTAGTTAGATCCTCGGTTCGGGTTCTAGCATGCTAGAATTTTAAAATTGTATACTCGATGCATCTTTAAACCCTTGTAGCCGTGCTAAGGAACTCCAACACGATGCAGGGAAACCCTCTGTGTGGGACTCTAAAGACTTGACAGTACGCTGATAGTGGGTTTAACCATAGGCCGCAAGCAGTACTAGCTGCACGTAACAGCCCCCAGATATATGTCGATAAAAAGGTCGATGAGCAAACTCATCTGAACTCCTACTGAACCTATATCTCCGTACAGTCTGGTCTGTTCGTCTAAGAGTATCGCATATCGGGCTTAGGGGGCGGTAATCGTCAGACTCCTAATAGAGCAATAAGTCATGTCGGAGAGTAGCCCAAAACACCCTGAGAAATTACTGGAGTACCTACCAGTAATTCTCGCTTGCCTTGGCCAAGGACTTTATGTAATGGCTTTCCAAACACAGCACGATATCAACCCCCAATACCGGGAGAGACGAATCCTATCTAACTGCCACTGCCTCCAAGTGCTTCGGGACTACACCCAACTATTACCTATTTGCATGACTCCTTTGAGCCGTGGTAGGGCAGTAATCAAAGTACAGTAGGAACACACTCGAGGCGAAGTAGAAGTGTCAAGTCAACAGACTATACTGTACTCATGTCATATAGGAACTGCTAGCCGAAGATAGGTATAATACCCACCAGCAGTTCCCGACGAGTCCTGTTCGGTGTACTCATAACCCAATGAGCACCTGTATACTATCTCTAGTACGACGTACTAATGGCTGTGGGACAAACCATCTCCCCTACTGAGATGAGAAACGTATACACTAGTCTACTCTGGACTATCGATGCCCCGTCTCAATAATTCTACGACTAGGGACCTGTATAGGATGTGCTTATAGACTACCCAGCCCCCACTAGTGTGACTGCCATCACAACACTGGTAATCAATCAAAGATCCTAAAGGCTCTACCAATATGTATAAGCAATATACTAAGAAACATATGCACATATTGAGGTAAAAACAAACCAGGTAGCATACTAACATTTTAAGCAAGACTGTTACTATATCCGTGTATATCCCAAACTCCCATTAAGTAATATACAAACTAGTATGATACAATAATGGCCTCTAGGGCATATATCACTAACACTACAGGCATGTCTAGCAGTCAGGTGGAAAAGACCACTTGAACCCGAAATAATCGAAGGGATGTTAAAGCCTCGCCCCGCACCAAAAATTATTGACGAGGGGGAAAAACCCCAAGTCAAGACTTTAAAGACTTCGAAGAAAAAGAAGAGGACCAAGAAGCCTGTGCAACCTGCTAAGTATGACGATAAGCGTATAGGTCTACAAAAATACATTGACGTGCTGGAGGAGTACAACCAGAAGGCATGAACACCGTTACGCTCGAAGAGTTCCTCAAGCATATTCTTGAGGAAGAAGATAGTGACTACGATGAGGAAAATGACTCATCAAAAGAGACCGAAGACTGTGTAGCAAGTTACCACATAGTCTCTCATTCGTTGTTATATGATGAAGAAACTCTCTCAACGTCAGAAAACAACGCAGAACTGGGGCAGAATCGGCGCTAAAATTCCCGGAACGGACAGAAAACCCGATCAATAGGCTGTTAAACGAAGCCTTTCAAAAAAGTAAAATTGAACAAGAACGCGAGACAGCCATATAAGTGTTAGCGTCGGGAAAAAGAAGCTGCGGCAAGGATAAGTCGTAAAGCACTCCAACCAAACAAAAGCACACCTGCTACAAATAAGAGGAGGATCAAAATAGAAAAGCGGTTCGCCAAAGCTTTATCAATGGGGATAAAGCTGCCACCTCTCGTAAGGAACACTCCCAGGATCATATGCCTCGATGGAGAAGAAGCACATCCAGACTACTGCCTATATCATCGAAGGGTCACTCACCCCACTGAGGAATGGAGTACCTTCAAGAAGTGGTGGCAAGGATACATTGCCCATCAAAAACACGTCAAGAGGATGAAGTACGAAGCTCATGCCCGTCAACAGCAAAATAGTGCGACAAACGCGCATGAAGAAATGACTGGCAACTATCATATGGTTGGTACCAGTTCGGAAAGGGGAAAACCCCAAGTTCTTACCTTCGGGTGCGATTTTAAGGACAAAATACCCCTCAGCCCTCTCTTCAAAGACTCCACCTCTGAAAAAGAAGAGGAAGAGAAGAGCTAAAAGAATATTCAGCTTTAAAACCACACGCTGCTTGAGAAGAACTTGGACCTACAAACAAAGGATCGAATAAAAAAAGACAAAGGGAAAGGGAAAATCCCTGAGGAAATTTCCCTCGATGAAGAAGCAATCAAAGAGCTCGCAGCAAGGGACCCGTCTAGGAAAAACAAGGTGGATTATAATGTCCTAGCACATCTGAGGCAAATACCCTCACAACTGAGCATATTGGATGCTCTCCTCCTGTCCAAAGAGGCACGAGATTCCCTAATCAAGGTATTACAAGAGCCCGATCAGTTCCGAGCTTTCCTCACAGAGGAGAAGATAAAAGATGAACTGGCAGATGTCCTCACAGCTGACATTACATTCAATGATGAAGATCTCCTCCTCGGTACATGCGAGCATAATCGCCCATTGTACGCCACTGGGTACTGACATGATATCAAGAAAGGGGAAATCCTTATCGACAATGGATCCTCCGTTAATCTTTTCAACTAAGAGTGCTGAAGGAAATTTGCATGAACGTTCAGTTTCTTACCCGAGATAAAATTACCATCTCCGGATTCGACTCACAGTCATCACGGATGCTTGGGTCCGTAATACTGATGTTACATTTCGGGCTATTCATCACTGACATCAAATTTCATTTCATTCACACTAAGACTTGCTATGACGCTTTGCTCGGCAGGCCTTGGTTACACGAGTACAATGCCATCCCTTCTACACAACATCAATGTATGAAGTATTTCAAGGATGGCTCGGAGTACACCGTCACGGAAGAGCTAAATCTAAACGAAGTCCGAAAATATAAAGATGAAAAGTACTTCCTACCAGACTTCAAGAATACTGAAAGGTGTCATAAGCCAGAGGATTGAAAAAAATCCGTCACCATTATCCTGACCTTTAGGAGCGACACCGAGGAAGATGAAGAAATAGTCTACTCAGGACAACCCCAAAGGCAAAACAATAAGCCTAGACCATCTACTTCTATTTTGATTTTTGGCAGTGACTCTGAGGACGAGGCCAACGCAGTATTCTCCGTCCGCCCGTCAATGCAAACTTTTGCCGAAATAGATCAAAGTCTACAAATTACAATAGCTCCGCCTCGGTATTAAAAGGAACTTAAGGCGCTCGATACATACAGCGTACAAGAGCTACAAACTTTGTACATGCCTCCTAGGCGAAGAGATGAAAAGGTGATCCTCTTCTACCAATCTACGGAGACCAAAGCAAAAAAAGAAGTCTAGCATGGTGCTGATTTTGCACTCAACAGGCTTCAACCCGTCTTCCAAAATACTACACGGAAAGATTGAAAAAGCTGTTAAGATGCCAAGGTGTACCCGTCGAACAAATTGTTCGACAAGCCCAATTCTACAAAAAAAATTTGGATATTCCCGGGACTCGGCGAAAGATGCCCAATGGGAAGATGGAGACAACCGGGCTCGGATACGTTCGTTCTAAGAAGCGGGAGCAGATCAACAGTTTTCGCGTCATAAACAACTCCAGTGAAATAGAAGACGCTCTTCCAAATAGCCATGATGTCAAATCAGAGCGAGATCCTGCTGTAAAAACGTTAAGTCTGCCACTGGAAGAACAAATTGACAGGTTAATAAAAGAAGCTTATCAAACGAGCCGGGACAATCACAGCCGCAAAATGGCCATTTATGAAAAAACTAGGATACAGCGTCTCAGTCAACAATCTGCGGAGGAGATAGATTATAATGCTCTTCATCCCCGGCCCACTGAATGTCCTTGCAAAAGGAAAAATCTCAAAATAGAGGCAAAAACAGGGTAAAGAGCACAAATAACGTTCGAAAACAACAAAGCGGATCCAAGATATCGTGCAATCAAGAAAAACTCGATTGGAGTCTGTCCTTTGTAAAGAAGTTGGGTCGGGAATACTCTTTCGCTCAAGACAAGACAAAGAAAATAAACCTTATCATGAAGCACCAAATGATGATGTTTCTGGAGTCTCGGCACCCCAAACAAATAAATGAGGTCCATCACCCAAATTATTTCTCCTATCACCGAGTAATAGGTCATCCCCTTGAAAACTGCTTTACCTTCAAAGACTGGGTAGAAGACCAGTATCGACAAGGCAGGTTTATGTTATCCAACAGCTGGAGCGTAACCTCGCTATAAAAGCATGAGCCGAAAAGAACCTACAATGTCAAGTTAGGACCGGCTCGACAACAAAAAGTGAAGTATGCTCGTACCTGTCATAAGATAACCCTCTCAAAAGTAGGGGGCACGAGACTATGGATAACCTCCATATATACTTCGCAAATGAAGACGAGGAAGAGATGATCTCAGAGTTTCCACCAGCACCAAAAGAGCTGGAAGATGGGATACATACCACGGCAGACAGCTTAGAAAAATTGACTTAGGGACAAAAAAGAATCCGAGGCCGACATTCGTCAGTGAGCTACTATCTGAAAAACTGGTAGCCACGTTAAAAGACGTGCTCATGTAATATAAAAACTACTTCACATGGAACTATTCTGAGATGCTGGGTCTAGATCCAAAAATAGTGGTACATAAACTGGCCATATCGTCGGACATAAAGCCAGTCAAACAGACACCAAGAAGAATGTGACTCGAACTTGAGATGAGTATTGCCGCTGAAGTCAAGAAACTAATCGACTCCGGTTTCTCCAAGAAGTTCAATATCCCGACCAGATCGCTAACATCATTTCGGTGATGAAGAAAATGGGACGGTGCGCATCTGTGTGGACTTTCAGGACCTGAACAAAGCTTGCTCGAAGGATGACTTCCCAGTACCTGTTACAGAGTTGATGATCGATAACATGTCTACCCATGAGGTCTTCTCTTTCATGGATGGATCTTCAGGATACAACCAAATAAAAATGCATCCAGAAGACCAAAAGCATACCGCCTTCCGGACCCCACTGGACATATTCTGTTATAAGGTGATGCCCTTCGGTTTGAAGAACACTGGCGGTACCTACCAGAGGGTCATGACAAAGATCTTTGATGATCTCATACACGAGATCGTCGAATGCTACATCGACGACCTTGTGGTGAAGAGAAAATCTCATGAAGAATATTGGGAACATCTAAAAATAGTGTTGCGGCATCTTCGGAAGTATAATCTGAAGATGAATCCTCTAAAATGCGCGTTCGGAGTCTCCTAGGAAAATTCGTAGGATTCATCATATGTCACCGGGGTATCTAAATCGATCTCTCAAAGATCAAGGCGAATATGGAAATGCCTACACCAAGGACCCTCAAACAACTGCGATCTCTCTAAAGAAAAATCACATATATCCGGCGGTTCATAGCTAACCTCTCCGTAAAATGTCTTCGCTACAGTCATTTGATGAAAAAGGGGACCCCGTTCATCTAGGATCAAAAGTGCCAAAAAACACTAGACGAAATCAATCAATACCTACAAAATCCACCAATATTGACTGCTCCGGTTAAGGGAAAACCCTTTATCCTATATACAACAGCCCTTGAGGGTTCTCTACGCGCGCTATGGGCACAAGAGAATAATCAGCAAAAGGAAAGAGATCTGTACTATTTGATTCGAGTTCTCCTGGGGGCAGAAAACAACTATTCCCCCATCGAAAAGTATTGCCTGACACTGATCTTTGCAATAATGAAGCTCAGACATTACGCCTTGGCACACGAAGTCCATCTCATATCGAAGGTAGATCCTCTCAAACATCTAATGTCAAGAGCCATACTAATAGGAATGCTTGCCAAATAGGCCCTCCTCCTCCTGATGGAGTTCTCGATAACATATCGTCCCATCAAAGCAGTGAAAGGGCAGGCCATTGCCGACTTTCTTGCGGAGCATCCGATACCAGCTGACTCACCATTAAATTGTGAATTGCCAGACAAACACGCTTTCAATGCGATTGAAGAAGAAAATAATTTCCAATAGGAACTCTACTTCGATGGAGCATCTTCCATGAAGCGGCGAAAGCAAAACACCCCCATAATCAAAGCCGGGATGGGCCTTGTCTTCGTGACTTTGCAAGGAGGGATATTGCGTTATGCCCTCTCCTTAACAGAGCCAAGGACTAATAATGAGGCTGAATACGAAACTTTGATAGCAGCTCTAAAGATCGCTATCGATATAGGAATCAAAGACCTCCTCATATATGGAGACTCCCAGCTGATCGTTAGCCAAGTAAATGGAGACTATTAGACATGCAAGCCAGAGCTGATAAAGTATGACGAAAGAGTATAGAAACTGCTGATACAAATCCCTTCCTACATCCTGGAGAGTATACCGTGTGTAGAAAATAGTAAGGCGGATGCGTTGGCCAAATTGGCTAAGGAACTGGCCGATGAAGACCTCGATGGCGTGAGGATCATTATGCAAAGCCGCAGGGTTCTCACGCCAACGGATATATCTTTGGAAGACCTAATAGAGCCATCCAAAAGAAAAGAAATGACCGAACAAGTAACCCTTCAAATAGAGGACGAAGAAAATGTTAAAGACTCGAGGGAAGTCTTCATAGACTACTTTAAGTCCCAACGAACGCCCGAAAATACGTCGTCTAGACATCAGTTCATGAAACTAGCTTTGTCTTTCGCTTTCGTTAATGATACATTATATAAGAGATCGTTCGATTGTCTGTAGCTAAGATGTCTGGGGCTGGAGGAAGCAAAGAAAATCGTCCAAGAAACTCATGACGGACTCTGCGGCTCTCATCAAGTTGGACCAAAGATGAAGCTGAAAATAAAAAGAATAGGTTATTATTAGCCCACGATGATCCGGGACTGCCTCGAATATACGAAGCAGTGTCACTCGTGCACAATTCATGGGGACTTCATCCATCAACATCCAAATCCGCTACACCCGACAGTGGCTAGCTGTTCTTTCGAAATGTGGGGAACCGATATAATTGGCTTTATCGAGCAGGTATCATCTAAAGGATATCGGTTTATATTAGCAACAACTGATTATTTCTCTAAATGGGCAAAAGCAGTACGACTAAGGGAGGTGAAGACGGAGAATATCCTCCACTTCTTCAGAAACCATGTCATCTATTAGTTCGGCACTCTGCGATGGATAATCTCGAATAATTAGCCATCTTGCAAAAGCCATAAAATAAGCCGCTTTGCACAGCAGTAGAAAATAGACTAGAAATACTCTTCAGTCTATAATCCCCGAGCCAACGGTCTAGCTGAAGCTTTCAACAAGACCTTGATAAAGATTATAAAAAAGAAGATGCCCAGAAAAAAAAAAGGCTAGCACGAAAGGTTGCATGAAGCTCTCTAGGCATACCAAACAACGTTCAAGACGGCCATGAATACAACACCATACTCGTTGGTGTTCGGCACGGAAGCAGTGATCTCGTTGGAAATAGAAGTCCCCTCTCTACGAGTAGCAGTTCGATACGAGCTGACAGATGAAGAAAATGTTCATCTTAAACTTGAGAAGCTCAACGCCCTCGATGAAACTCGCCTTATAGCACAGCAAAATCTAGAGGCTCACAAGGAAAGGATGACACGGTCATACAAAAGACTGACCAGGTCAACAACATTCCGCCAAGACGAACTCGTGCTAGTCTTCAAAAGACCAATGATCCCTAATCGTGCAAAATGGGGAAAGTTCAAGACGAACTATGAAGGCACGTACATCATAGACAAAGTCTACCAAAGTGGAGCCTACTTGCTCATGGATATACATGGCGAAAAACCCTTCCGACCAATAAATGGCCGATTCCTCCAAAATTACTACGCTTCACGGGTCACGACTTATGTCAATGATAGATGACTGTAAGTCGACGTTAGACACCCCACATGATGCGGGAAGGCGGAATAGGTAAAACAATTATTTTGTTTAAACTAACATCAACTAACTTTACGGATCTTTGCTAAACCCTAACTAACAACTATCTAGAAGTAATTACCTACTATGATAGATGATTATACCTAATGAATCAAGTCCTTCTTGTTCTTGTTGATCAGCTCCTCGTCGGCCTCCTCGATCTGATAGAAGATCCACCAGAGAGTCGCTTCTCCAAGCTTTAACCTCTCACTTGAGGTAACTAGGTGACTATGAGTGCTAGTCAAAGCAACCTAGAGGATATAGAAGAGGATTTGGGATCTATTAGTCTTGCTAACCCTTAGATCTCAACCCATGAGAGGTTAGGGTTAGTTCTTTGAAGAGAGAGAGCTTGAGGAGAGAGAAGGTGAGAGTGAGAATGATATGAATAATATCTTATTTGTGAATATATATGAAGCACGATAATTATTAAATGAATAACATATGATAATATCAACCATGCTTCATTAACTCACCATGTGTGAATCACCTCATGAGTCATTAAGCAATAAATGCTTCATTCACTCATTTGGATGAATCACACCATGAGTCATTAATCCATTGAATGCAAATTCCACCTAAGCCTCCAACTCATCGATCTTCTAGAAGCTTCTCGACTAATTACGAGAATGCCCCTCCCATCCGTGAAAACACGGAAATACTGAGACTGTATAAATCCAATAATCCAATACTAGAATCTGGATTAAACCAAAGCCTGCTAGTATAAACTGTCCGAACATCGTACGTGCGTAAAAACACGTATGTGTCCGAACCCTGTCGTAAAACCATATGACCTCTATATCGTTTCGCCCGAAGCAGGGAAACTCTCTGTGTGGGACTCTAAAGACTCGACACTACACTGGCAGTGGGTTTAACCACAGACCGCAAGCAGCACTAGCTGTACGTAACGGTCCCCAGGTAGATGTCGATAAGAAGGCCGATGAGGAAACCCATCCGAACTCCTACTGAGCCTGATGTGACAATCTCCTATTTCATCCAATCAGAGCAAAGCTCTGTTTGAATTTCGAAATTCAAAAATTGAAGCAACGCTTCAAATCCCTTGCGCTGCGCACAACGTACCACGTGTCAAAAGCTGATACGTTAGCGCAGCGCCCAAGGCAGCGCGCCCAATCAGAGCAAGGCTCTATTTAAAACAAAAATTAAAGGAAGCAATGCTTCAGTTGCGCAAGCGCTGCGCTGCGCTGCGCGATACGTGTCAGCGCAGTTGCGCAAGCGCTGCGCTGCGCAACACGTGTCAGCGCAGTTGCGCTGCGCGACACGTGTCAGCGCAGTTGCGCTGCGCGACACGTGTCAGCGCAGTTGCGCTGCGCTGTGCTGCGTGACACGTGTCAAGCGCTGGGGCGTTTGCGCCAAACAGAATTAAAATTCTAGTAAGATCCTTCTGTTCTTGTTAAAATAAGAAGATTGTCTTCTGTAAAATAGAAACCCTCGGATTAAAGTTCCAACGGTGGGGAAAATTCCCCAAATCACTCAGAAAATGATCTCTTTAACAAATTTAACAAATTAACGGGCACTATATAAAGGCCCCTAGACCCCAATTCAAAAAGATGAGGAACATCAAGAACTTCGAAAACAACAAAACAGAGAGAACTCTGAAGAATTTTGAGAAGAACTCAAGAACAAAAAAGGTAAAAACCTTTATTCAAGAAGAACTTCTTCTGAATAGATCATTGATCTAAGAACAAGATCAATGATCTTCAATAAAAACTAAATAATAACAGTGCCTTGCACTTTTTTATGAACCATTGGTTCTGGAATCTTAAAGATTCTTTTCTTGAATCCAAAATTGGATCAAGATAATTAAAACAGTGCCTTGCACTTGCAAAAACTGCACTGTTGCACTCCTGGGTTGGCGCAAGCCACCAGAGAGCGCCACGTGTTAGCTCCAGAACCACTTGCGCTATGCGCTTTTAAAAATAGAGCATTGCTTTTTAAAGTTGGCGCAACTCACCAGAGCGCGCCACGTGTCAGTAGCGCAACAGCGCAGCGCACTGCGCTGTTGCGCTTGCGCTCACCAGAGTGTGACATATGTTATCACGACAAGCGCTTGCGCTCAGTAATTGGCGCAAAGCGCCTGACAAGCCACTGTCAAGTAATTAATGCACTGCAGAAGGGCCAAGCCCAATTAAAAAGGCCTAACAGGCCTAATAAAATGCCATGCATTATTTTATAAAGGGCAGAGCCCAAACAAAGGTCTGTCAGACCAAAACAGATGCTCTGCATCATAAAAATAAAGGGACAGAACCCAAATCAAATAGGCCTTACAGGCCAAAATAAAATGCAGTGCATTATTAAACAAGGTCAAAGCCCTAGCACAGGCCTAATTGGCCAAAGATGAAAACGTTGAATATTCTCAACTGGACTTAGCCCAATCATGGCCGTAAGTCATCAAATCAAATTGACTGAGCACGACTGCTCCCTTAAATCAATTTACATCCGGTTCAAGGGTACATCTCTGAACTCCTCTGACACCTATCGTTGTAGTCTTTCAACGACGTCAGAGAGGTGACGGGTCCCGACAACCACACATCGACACGGACTGTGAGGTCCTTAAACTCATGGACTTATGCATCCTTAAACCAAGATACGGACTGTGGGGTCTTTAAACCCACGGACTTATGCGTCCTTAAACTAATGGACTTATGCATCCTTAAACCAAGATACGGACTGTGGGGTCCTTAAACACACGGACTTATGCGTCCTTAAACTGATGGACTTATGCGTCCTTAAACCAAGATACGGACTGTGGGGTCCTTAAACCCACGGACTTATGCGTCCTTAAACTGATAGACTTATGCGTCCTTAAACCAAGATACGGACTGTGGGGTCCTTAAACCCATGGACTTATGCGTCCTTAAACTAATGGACTTATGCGTCCTTAAACCAAGATATGGACTGTGGGGTCCTTAAAACTACGGACTTATGCGTCCTTAAACTAACATCCGTCCCCAAAACGGGAACAATGGACCACAATGTCCCGAAACTACCAATGGACCACTATGTCCCTAAACTAGAACAATAGAGCCCTCAAATGCTCTTTTGTCGGATCTAAACGATCCTGTTTAAGTTGATCTTAGCCTCAAATATGGCTAACGTATCCTTAAACATTCAAGCAGACTTTAGTCCCAAATTGGACTATAGATCCCCCAATCAACTTTGGTTCAAGGGTACATCTCTGAACTTCTCTGACATCTGTCGTTGTAATCCTTCAACGTCGTCAGAGAGGTGATGGGTCCCGACGGCCATACATGCAATGGACCACCATGTCCCTAAACTGGAAATGGATCTAGACAATCCCGTTAAGTAGATCTTAGTCTGGAGATTAGGCTAACGTGTCCTTAACAAACGTCTAAGTTGATCTTAGCCTCAAAAATGGCTAACATATCCTTAAACCAAAACCCTAAACCCAAATCTAAGAAAATACGGATTTGGACTAATCCACGTCCTACGGGTGACGACATAAATTAGTCTCCGTATACAATCCACGGGAAACCACAAACAAAACAAACACCCACGACATGAAGTGAAATTCTCGAGAAGGAGAAAGTTGTTACCGCGATGCGGTAACGTAATTAACTGCAGGGGCTTGCGCCTGCAGGAAAGAGCGCCCCCACAATCAAAAACCCCTCAAGCGAGGGGGAATCTGACGAAGTCTGCTACATCGGCCGCATCCGTCTAAACCTCCGATACACGGTGCCATAAATCAACTTGGCATCTTCGGAGAGGTGGATGGATAAAACCAAATAGCATATGCCCCCAGATTCAGGCAAGACGTCAGTCTTTCCCGTTTTCCGGCGGTAAACAGATTCTGGCACGCCTGGTGGGACCTTTTCCTCTTTCCACTCCACACTTCGTGTGTCGTGTTCGCGAACAAATCGCGGTTTGCTATGGTTGCCTGTGGATTCAAGGTACTTAGATTTGGTGTCTTGCTCTGTTCAGAAAACATAAGAACAATGGCTTCAAACTGCACTACCTGCAACTGCAACTCTCGCTCTGTCCCTGCTGGAGGAGTGACTTATGGGCCCCAAGCGGCCTCCCTTTTCAAGATGCCAGTGGAGCAGGTAACTCAAGCCACCACTGGACTATTCTTCGGGACCATGCTCCCACCGATGAGCTTCAATGCCCCAATGACGTTGCAAGAAGTCCCAAAGAAGTCGGTCTTTGATCGACTTACCACTGCCGCGGCCCCTCTCAACGGGTCGCCCAACTCTAATACCTCAGTTCTCAACAGACAGGGCCAGAACGTCTGCAAGCCCGCGATACCTGAAGCTGCCATCCCAAAGCGGATAGCCACCCCGGCTCAAGCGGACAAAATCATTGGGAAGGCTCCTCCTTCCAAGAAGTCAATTTTTACAAGGCTGGCCATTCCGGTTGCTGCTCCAGGCGAGGTCCTCAAAGCTGCTTCCCCTGCTCAAAGGTCTGTCTTTGACAGATTAGACATTGCTTCTCAACGGGTGTCAGTCTGCGACAGGCTAACACCAATAACAATCTCTCCTCAAAGCAAGGTGCACGACGAAGTCACCCTTATAGCTGAAACAACTCCATCCGCAAAACACGCTCGACGTCGCCACTGGCGCCGAGTGAGGAAGGCTGGGGGCAACTCCCCCTCTGGGATAACTATGCCAGGTCCAACGGTGGGGATCGATGCTGCTGTTCCAACCGGGAACAGCTTTGAATTGCTGAACACGGTGTGCAGAAACTCTCCTACTGCGGTGTTGAAACGAACTCCTTCATCTGTGAAGAATACTCCAGAGAAGAAGCTAGAGCAGCCCCCTCAACGGATTTCCTTTAAAATTTAAAAAGTCTGGCGACAGGTCCAGGAGTCGGTGATTGATGAAAACTATCTCCGCCGACAGAAAAAGATGAAGGTTCAGCAAGAGAATGATTACTCCGTCAAGCCACAAAAAGCAACAACTACTTGGGTGCCCACTGCAATGGCCCCCTCATCTCCAATCCCTCAAAGGAAAAGGAGGCCGCAAAGAGCCCCTGTGAACATGGCGAAGCGTAAAAGCGCTGAACACAAACGCCCCAGGTCTGGGGGCATGATGGTGCACACTGTGTATATGGCTTCCGGAAAGGAGGAAAGCCGTGCTTCGACGGGTCACCGACCGCTCACCCGATCCGTGACAAAAGCCCAGGAGGAGCAGCAGCAGAAGCTCCAAGAGATAATGACTGCGATGGCCGCACTCACCGGGCCAAAAGAAAGCTCGGAGGCGTCATCAGAACAGCGTCACAAACAAGAAACCGATGCTGACTTCTTACGTAGAGTCCTCGAAAAGAAGGACAGAGAAGCCGCAGAACAAGTGGCTAACATAAGACAGATGACGCTCCTCTTCCAAGATATGGTAGGGATGATGTTACAGCCGGACCCTCCAGCTGATGACCCTCCAATCATTGTTGAAGACGATAGAAGGGATACATCTAATCCTCCGCCGGCTCTTTCAGCAGCCAAAGATGAAACCATTTCCAAGGCCGCGCTGGATGACTATATAGCTCATCAAAAACGGGTTCATCAAGTGAATGAAGTGGCTGCGCAAATTGTTAAAACTGGACGACCCTATCCGAGCTGGTATGACTAAATCAGTTACCCGCCGGGATATACGATCCCTAAGTTCCACGTATATAAAGGGACAGGGAATCCGCATCAGCATGTCGCTCAATTCAAGGCCTTATGCGGCAATACTGGAGGCAATGACAAATTGTTGCTTCGCCAATTCGTCGGCAGCTTAGCAGAAACAGCCTTTGAATGGTATTCGGAGCTACCTAACGACTCTGTCAAAACATTTGCGGAGATGGAGCTATTGTTTACACAAAGATTCGTGAATGCTAGTGGACGCACCCCGATAACAACACAGATTAACGCCAGGATAAGACCAGGCGAAACGTGGGTCCAATATGCAACACGATGGCGGAACCTATGGTCGAAATGCGAACAACGCATAGAAGAAGCACCTGCGGTAGGTATGTTCGTGGGCACTCTTGATCCGCAAGCGACCATCTCGCAATTCATGATGTTCTTCAGGCCGACCACCTTCCAGGCCCTGATCGATAAATTAGCCCAAATGGACCGGATGGGCCATGGACTGTCTCCTCCAAAATCAGATTCTCGAAATGAGAAAGGAAAAGGGAAAGCAATCGTCGTCGCCAATGCTCAACAACAGTCGAGCAACTCAAAGCCGGTCGTTCTCCAAAACAACGTGCATCCGCGCCCATCCCTCAAGAAGAGACTGGGACGTCCTTACTCGTTTCCTCAGAATAAAACGAGAAGACTGTTCGAGCTGGCAGTGCGCAACAGACTCATCAATCTGCCGAGTCCAAAGCGTCTGTCGCAGCCAGGCGATCTTAATAATCCCAATTATTGCCCTTACCACCAAACGGTAAGTCACCCGATCGAGGATTATTTCGTCTTTAAGGGATGGATCGAGGATTAGTACCTACAGGGCAAGTTCGCGTTGTCTGAAAACTGGAAGGTAAACCCACCACAGCCGCACACTCCAAAGAAGACGGACACGATAGGGGCAGCTTGTTTTTTCGAGGACAAAAACGATGAAGAAGACTCATCAGGTGAATCCGAAGACTACGTAGCGACTTGTCATGTGATCTCTCACTCATTGGCGGATGATAAAGAGGCTCCTTGCGCCGAGAAACCGAGGGCGGACCCTGAACCAGAAATTCCGCGGCCGTCAGACGAGTTGATCGATGCCTTCCTAAATGAGATTCGTCTGAAAGTTAAAGCCAATCAAGAGTGTGAGATGGCCATACTGGAAGGAGTGAAACACCGACGACTGGACCAAAGAGTCGAGGCACTCCCGTCAAATCAAAAGCCATCCGCTGCGGATAAAAACAAATTCAAGACGAGGAAAAGGTTTGCTAAAGCCCTGTCAACGGGAATGAAGCTACCACCCTCTGAAGAAAATACTCTCGGTGGAGTGGAGATACATCCTAAGTTCTGCTTGTATCATCAGAAGATCATACATCCTACCGAAGACTGCGACTCCTTTAAGTGTTGGTGGCAAGGGTATGTCGCTCAAAAGCAACACTTCAACAGGACAAAGCGTGGAGCTCGTAGACATCAGAAAAATGCGATAGATGAGCGCAAAAGAGCCGCCGACGACTGTCATATAGCCGACTCCAAGGGATCGCAAATTATCACCTTCGGAAGCGACTCTGACGAAGAAGCTGCCCTCAACCCTCTCCTCAAGGAATCCATTTCAAAAATGAAAGAATTGAGGAGTTGTGAGAACATTCAGCCGTGCAATCGCACGCTACTCGAAAAAAATCTCGGCCTCGTGAACAAAGGATCGAGCAAAAAGGATAAAGAGAAGGGAAAAACAGCCCTCGTAGCCAATACTTAACAGCAATTGAGTGGCCCTAGACCGGTTGTTTGCCGAAACAACAAGCGGCAACCCCTCCGGGAAAAGTTGAAACGTCCTTACTCGTTTCCTCAAGATAAAACAAGGAGACTATTCGAGCTGGCAGTGCGCGACAGACTCATCAATCTGCCGAGTCCAAAACGTCCGTTGCGGCCAGGCGATGTCAACGATCTCGATTATTGCCCTTACCACCAAACGGTAGGTCACCTGATCGAGGATTGCTACGTCTTCAAAAACTAGGTTGAAGATCAATACCAACAAGGCAAGTTCGTCATATCCGAAAACTGGAAGGTGAGCCCGCCACAACCACACGCGCCGGGAAAGATGGAGACGCCGGGGGCATCATGCTCATTCATAGAGAAAGCCCCATAGACCGAAAAGTCAGTAAACTAGAGATTCGCCTCGAATACGGCGACAACGGACCGCAACGTCCTTAAACTAACGGCGGACCGAAATGTCCTTAAACTAATGACGGACCACTACGTCCTAAAACTAGCTGTTGACCGAGATGTCAATAAGCTATGGTGGATTGCAACGTCCCAAAGCCGATAAAAAAAGGAATAAAAAAAAGAGAAAAAATAATAAAAAACGGTATGTCCATAAGCAAAATGGGCACAGATGAAAACCCGAAAGGGCTCCATGAGTAAAAACAGAAGGGCTACCGGCGAGTGTTCGTGAAAACCTGAAAGGGCGCGACCTCTTTTAAAAAAAAGAGAGAATAAAAAGAATTAAAAAAACGGTACGTCCATAAGCAAAATGGGCACGGATGAAAACCCAAAAGGGCTTCGTGAGTAAAAACGGCAGGGCTACCGGCGAGTGTTTGTGAAAACCCGAAAGGGCGCAACCTTGTTAAAGGACACTTACAGGGTCCTCTCGACCTTGTAAGGAGAAACCACTAGCGTGAGATCCTTACGACTCACTAGGGAGCAACACACTTAGGGATCCTCATGATTCCTAAAGAGAAATTACACTTGCGAGGTCCTCACGACACGTAAGGAGAACTCTCTTATGGGACCCTCACGGCTCATAAGATTTGAAAGTCTTAAGTTACAGAGACCCAAACCTGTGCTTAAGCAACCCCCACAACTTTCGATACTGCCTTACAAGTGGTTCAATTCTGACCCTTGTATACAATCCACAGGCGCGAATAAACATTTCCCTAACCAAGTCTCACCCGTGGTTAAGGATATGTCCATATGGTGAACAACCCTTATAAGTCCTCTCGACTGATAAGAAGAAAACCCTTTTGTAAGATCCTTACGACTTACAGGGGAACATACACTTAGAAATCCTCACGATCCCTAAAGAGAAAACACACCTACGAGATCCTCACGACTTGCAGGGAGAAATACCTTTATGAGACCCTTACGGCTCATGAAGTCAAAAGCCTTAGTCGACAGGACCCTAACCCTGTTCGCTAAGCCACCTTTGTTCGACATCGACAGAGGCAAATGATGATTCGCTCCTGGCAATATCCCAGTTGTAGCGATACTGATGCCTAAACCGGTATCAAATTCCAAGCCCTTTCATGGCAAATGATGATTCGCTCCTGGCAATATTCTAGTTGTAGCGATACTGATGCTGAGATTGGCGTCAGATTCCAAGTTCCACACTCGCATAAAAAAAATCAGCGAGCCATACATGCATACGAAATAGCCGAAATGATGGGGCAACTTGCAATAAAAAGCAGCAAGTGAAAATGTATGCATGCAAAATAGCCGAAATGATGGGGCAACTTGCAATAAAAAGCATCAAGTGAAAATGTATGCATGCAAAATAGCCGAAATGATGGGGCGACTCACAATAAAAAGCAGCGAGTAAAAATAAAATAAATAGCCGAAATGATTGGGCCACTCGCAATAAAAAGCAGCGAGTAAAAATAAAGAAAAAACAGCTGAAATGATTGGGCATCTCGCAGTAATAAACAGCGAGTGAAAATAAAATAAATAGCCGAAATGATTGGGCACAGCGAAAAATAGCCGAAATGATAGGGCAATCGCGACTTTCGCGATATAAAGCTAAAATTATAAAGCATCGCGGAAAGAAAATAATAAAAAAAATGAATGAAACTGCTGCCCAACAGGTGAGATCACATCGATCCCTGTATACAATCCAGGGGTACAAACAAAGAGGGAACCATACCTTCCCAACCGGCTCCACCAGAAAGCGAAGCCAAATCTCGACGGTTTATAGTCAACCTAGAGACAACCTCGACATTTGTCGCAATATTGCAGACACGATGTCAACAAACGGAGCAAAGAAGATCCCTAGCTTCAGGGTCTCAACGTCGGTATCGACAACTTAGAGATCGCTGACGATGTTTCTCCTCACTCCAACCAAACGCAGACATGACGTCAACAACCGACCTCAGAATCGCAATGAAACGGAGCCACGGCATAGTCCCTAGTTCCAAATCTTAACGGCAATATCTACAGCCTAAAGAATCAACAAAGGTGTTCCTTCGCAATCCAGCAAGATGTAGATACAACGTCAACAAAAGACCCCATAGTCAGTAAAGCGGAGTAACGGCAAAATCCCAGCTCCACCTCGGCGTTCGTCTCGATACAGCAGACGAGATGTCACGACAGCGTTCTTCCTCCAACAGGATTCGGACGTGATAAAGCAAACGAAGCGAAGGCCAAATTCCTAGCTTCAAGGTCTTAACGGCAAGTCATATAAAGCCTGAAAGACAGCTGGAGATCATCCCACACCAGTGCGGAATGGTCACCACTTCGACGTTCGTTTCGACACAGTAGACGCAACATCATCAAACAAACGGAACCACGGCAAAATCCCTAGTTCCAAACCTCAACGGTTCACTAACAACCTAGAGACAACCGTGACGTTCGTCTCGATACAGCAGACGAGATGTCACCCCAGCGTTCTTCCTCCAGTAGGGTTCGGACGCGACAATCAAACAAAAGGAGCCACGGAAAAATCCCTAGTTCCAAACCTCGACAGTTCACTAACCACCTAGAGACAACCGCGACGTTCGTCTTGATACAGAAGACGAAATGTCACCCCAGCGTTCTTCCTCCAGTAGGGTTCGGACGCACAATCAAACAAAAGGAGCCACGGCAAAATCCCTAGTTCCAAACCTCGACGGTTCACCAGCAACCTAGAGACAACCTCGGCGTTCGTCTCGATACAGCAGACGAGATGTCACCCCAGCGTTCTTTCTCCAGCAGGGTTCAGACGCGACAATCAAACAAACGGAGCCACGGCAAAATCCCTAGTTCCAAACCTCGACGGTTCACCAGCAACCTAGAGACAACCTTGACGTTCGTCTCGATACAGCAGACGATATGTCACCGAGCGTTCTTCCTCCAGCAGGGTTCAGACGCGACAATCAAACTAATGGAGCCACGGCAAAATCCCTAGTTCCAAACCTCGACGGTTTACCAGCAACCTAGAGATAACCGCGACATTCATCTCGATACAGCAGATGCGATGCCAGCAAACGAAGCAAAGGCCAAATTCCTAGCTTCAGGGTCTTGACGGCAACTCATATAAAACCTGAAAGGCTATCGGAGATCATCCCACACCAGCGCGGAGTGGTTATGACTCATCGGGGCTCTCCAAAATGAGCCTAACCTCAAGTAAAAAGCGGCATGGCAAAATTCCTAACGCTTGCTCTTCCGACGGTCAAACTGCCAAGGAGGATTGCTTGAAGACGTCTTGTCCAGCCCCCGAAGGGATCAGAGACACGGCAGTCGCAGGGCTACTTGAACAGCACGATTGCCTATCGAGGAATATATCAGCTGATGCGACGGTACGATGGCCAAAACCCTAAGTACCATAGACCCTAACGGACTTCTGTTGTAAAGAGCAGAGGTTAACTGTGACGTTAGGATATTCTTGCGAGAAATGTTCGATTCGTCTCGACTTGTGAAGAAATTGATGTCTTTGCGAGAACTTCTCGATGCGGCTCGACTCGTAAGATAAAGCCTTAGGCAGTAAGGATTAAAAAACATGTTTCCTGAGCACTGGGACCCTGCAAGTTGACCCAAAACGGTCTCTTGCATACTATCCACGGGTCTCACTCTCCAAACTCGAATCTCGACAAGGAGGGAAACAACCGCTTATGGGTCCTCTCGACTCGTAAGAGGGAAAATTCTCTTATAGGATCCTTACGACTTATAAGAGAAAACACGCTTAGGAATCCTCACGATTTCTAAAGAGAAAATCCACCTACGAGATCCTCTCGATCCGTAGGGAGAAAAGTCTCTATGAGACCCTCACGGCTCATAGAGTTGAAAAGTCTTAGGCAGCAGATCTGAACCTGCGACCTAAGCCATCGTTATCTCTTGAAGAAACTAAGATGCTTGCTCTATTATCTGTCAACCATGTTTATTAAGACAGCATGCTAATAATAAGAGAAGAGAGAAAGCAAAGAAATGATACAAGACATTGCAAAAAAAATGTGTATCTTTATTCATTAATTCAATCAAGTACAAGGTGAATCGTATAAAAGAATAAAGAATGGATACATCTTATTTGAAAAAGAAAATTTTTACAAGTATATCGATACAAGGGCAACTACTGGGAAGGAAGTGTCTTAAATAGCCCTATCAGTTGTTCGCGCGCTTCCTTCCATGCCTTTTCCTGGTCGGCCATCACCTCCAGTTCCACCTCCACTTGAGCCCACTGCTGCAAGAAGGATGCAAGCTGCTCCCTGACAGCCTGCTGAGCTGCTTCACGGCCTTGGGCGTCACGTTCGGCGGCATCAAGCTTCCGCTTCAAGTTTAGCCCATTAGAGATACGCTCCAAAAGGCCCTCGAAGATAGCCTTCACCTGGGCAGCGTTCGCCTCAACCTCAGCACGCAGACGAGCCGTCTCGTTCGAGGTCTCTTGGCATTCCCTCAGCCTTAAAGCCGCCTCTTGTTCCAGGTGATGGAAGTAAGAAGCGCTTTGCTCAATCCATGCTGCTCTTTGATTGCTTGCGGCTAAGGTCTCGGGAGCAGGGCGCATAAGCTCCGATTGATGCAGGCGGACCTCGATTTCCCTGTAGTGATTAACCCAAAGCTCGACGACGCCTCCATCATGAAAATTCACAAGCGTCGCCAACATCGGGTTAACCTCCGCAGCAAAATCCGCAGCTGATGGGAGAGCGTCTGCGTCAAGCTCCTCGACGTATCCGCTCAGCATACCCAAGCTCATTACAGCACCCTTTGAAGACGGACGCCTCAGGAAGGGGCCTGCCGGCATTATGATGCGAGACTCAAAGGGTGCCAGGATCGAGACGACAGCTGAAAGAACAAAATACGATTAGATGACGGTTCAAGAAATACCAAAAAAAGAGTCATCGATACGATAGTTTACTATACCAGCTGCAGCAGGTGGCATGGCCGGGAAGGCCGATGGCGTGACCGATCTTTCGGCCCCTCCTTCGATTTGTAGCACTGCAATCAGGATGAGAGAAAGTCAGAAATAATTCCATTACTGAAAAAAGAAAGACATCAAATGGAAATTATATTCACCAGCGCCACTGGAGAAAGAAGCAAGTTCAGATGGGAAGGAGAAGTGTGGGTGCAACACCTGATAGAGATGATCAAAAAGCACTCCTGAAAAAACGTAATAGTACGACATTAGTACATAAATTATGCGGCTGAAAGATAAAACTAATGGGTTGCAAATCCATACCTTCCAACATCTGCGATGGTACAAGGGAAGGCTGAGAGGTGACCACCGCCAAGGTAGTAGTTGACGGCGCTCCCTCGAGCAATGGAGCATCAGCACTGGCCGCACCTGCATTTAAAACAAAGATAAACTTGTCAGAAAGGATTGCAAGATAAAAAGGGACAGTAACTCAAGATTTACCTGATGAGCCGCCGGCCGAAACAGAGGCGTCTCCCCCTCCATCGATACGAGTCCACCTCCCATGGCCTCATCACCGGACTCGACAGGGGCTGTCGTCGTGCTCGCATGACCAGGAGACGGCGGAGGACCGCAGACGGGGAGAGCAATGATTGGAGCATTGCCAGACTCTTGAGAAAGAGCGGCTGGCTAGTACCCGGGAGTCACGCCCATCTCACCCGCTACTTCTTCGGGCTCGGCGGTCGCCATTGTCTCGTCCATGGGGTCACCAGTTTCAGATGCTCCGCCCGCCGCTGCCCCAGGCTCAGTTGCCGCCATCTCAGGCTCGGCATCAACAACCTTCTCTGGTGCAGCTCCCTGAGCCCCAGCTCAGATTCAGCAACCCCGGCGACGTTGCCCACCGTCGGCTCAGGTTCGGCCGGTGCCTCTTCCTCTGTCCCCTTAGGCTCGATGGTTTCTGCCTCCCCTTCGGTTGGACTTGGCCCTGCAGGACGAGATATATAAGAACTGATAGGTTTACAATTCTTACAACAAAATCTTGAAAGACACACTACCTTAGGTGGACTGATCGTTGGTCTCCCGAGCTGCACGCAATGCCCGCCTATGAGCAGTGGACAGGGCGACTGGATACTCTTCCGAAGGAGTAGCAGAATGAGGGACGGTGCTTGGGCCAGCTCCTACGGCCAAAGCAGCCCTGCGTGCCTTCGCCTCGCGCCTTAGCCGATTTCTCTCCTCCTGGGCCGTTGAGACAAACCTTTTCAAAGCCTCCTTCATTGAGACGTCCTCGTCTGTGAACAGGGATGCCTCCAAATCTTTCAAGGCATACCTTGTCGACTTGTCGAGTAGAGGCTCTCGCGGCAGCCCTAAGGAGACTAGGACTTCAGTAGCGGGCCCGGGAAGAGTCCCCGCATCAGCTGGCGCAGCCCCTGCAAAGAAGCAAAGGAAGAAGGTTAGGTTGTGTAGGGTTACTAGGCACACTAACAAGGCTCTACAAAGCATCAACCATGCCAAAATTAAATTTTTATGTGTCGAACAACCCTAAGCAAGATCGTATACTAGAGTTTAGGCGAAACTAAAAGCAAGTAAACAACTTTACTCTAAAGGGATACGAAATACAACCTTTGTAGATCGGTCCTTCACTTCTTTAGCTCCTTGATGAAGTCCCTTCGCTGCGATCGTGGTTCTCCCGGACCCTTGCATGGCGTCACGAGACGAAAGGTGCGACCTTGCTTGAAGTCTCCGAGGCCGAAGATGATCTACGTCGAGGGAATTCCGACTCAAGCTTCTACTTCACTAACTTGATAATTAGTGAAGCAAACACCCTATACTAAAGTGCTAGTCTAGTAGAGAATGGAGAAATAGGAAGTGGGTTCTCTTTAGAATTTTATTTCTCACACTCTTTCTCACTTTGGATCAAACCCTAGCAAGCTTTTTCCTTTTCACAATGAAGAAGAAGAAGAAAAGAAAGAAATGAGGATAATGATCAAGTGAGAAGTCTAGCCATGGTGAATGAGTATCATATACTAACTCTTGTAGAGCCATAACCATAGCTAACACTTATGGTTGGGTTAAGAAATATCTATGGTAAAAACAAACTCAATTGGACTTAGTCAATGCATCCACAAGCTTCCACAAGCTTCATGCATTGATCTAATCCTCCACTTAATTTTGTAATTACTTAAAATATAAAAACCCAACATAATGTATAGCATGGTGTAAGTATCGTACACCCAAGTCATGTGTATCATCAACCATGATACATTAAGAAAACACAATTTTAATATATATCATATATACATTAAAATTGTGCTCATGTGAGAAAAACCCTAAAGTGAATAAGTGTTAGTAAATGTAAACTAGTATATCTAATATACAATTATACACTTAATTATTAAATCAATACTTGACTTAATAATCCGGTCATATCTCATATAACCGACTAACATCCATTTTATCGACTTATCGAATCAACACTTGATTCGATAACCCGGCTATATCATATATAACCGACCGATACAAAAAGTCGTGAGAATAGAATACGGTATCATATACACGCATTATTCTCGGTCCCGCAAATATCACATACGTGCTCCTATTTCGTTTTGCCTGAGCCAGTAAAACCTCTATGTAGGACTCTAAAGACTCGTCAATACGTCGGCAGTAGGTGATGATCATATCAAGCACCCATAAGCCGTCAGCGGTACTAGCTGGACGTAACGGCTACCCGGGTATTGAGCGATCAGAAGATCAGCAAGCAAGCCCGCTCCAACTCCTGTAAAAGCCTGCCGGTAACACTTCCCGTACAGTCCGGTCTCCTCATCTGATATGTCGCATATCAAGTCTAGGGGTGGTAAATGCCAGACCCCAATAACCGATAAGTCGTGCCGATGTGAGGCTCATAACGGGTCGAGAAACTACTGGTAACACTTACCAGTAAATCTCTAAATCAGCCCTGGCCAGAGACTTCCCTGTTACGGCCAATCGAGCACAGCGCAACATCAACCCCCAATACCGGGAGAGACAAAACCCCTCCTATCGCTCATTGCCTCCATGTGACTCGGGACTGTACCCAAAAACCACCGTTTTGCACGCCCTCATGGACATGGTAAGGTGGAAATCAAAGCACGGTAGGAATCACACAAGACTCTATGACGATCTCGGGTCTACAGACTAACCTGCACAAGTGTCACCAGAGAACTGCCATCTAACGTGAGATATAATACCATCTAGGAGTTCTCGGCGAGTCCGTCCAGTGTACCCAGTCTCCACTGATCATCCGTATACCATCTCTGATGTCAAACACTAATGGATATGGGATCATCCATCGCCCATCTCATGGGACGAGAAGCGTATACGCTAGTCTACACTGGTATATCGATGCCCCGTCTCGATACACCCATGACTAGAGACCTTGAAGGATGTACTTATGGACTACCATGTCCCCACTAGTATGATCCGCATCATAGTCCAGGTAGTCAAGTACACATCCTAAGGGCTTTACCAACATGTAACGAAAAGACAGTATAAAGAGACTAGTATACATGTTAAAGTAAAGAGCAACCAGATAGCATACTATCATATCGAGCAAGAAAGTCCTCTCTATATTTGTCCAAGCATCCAATATAATATACATCATCTGTACAATACTGGCCTTTAGGGCATACATACAACTAACAATCTCCCACTTGCACTAGGGCCAGCTCTGTAGTATCGCATACCGAGCATACCGAAGAGTCTCTCAAACTGTATCTGGGGAATGGCCTTCGTGAGTGGATCCGCAGTGTTGTTCTTCGTGTCAACCTTCCTGACCTCGATCTCCCGGCGATCAACTATCTCCCGGATCAGGTGATACCGCCTCAGAATATGCCTGGATCGCTGATGGGACCTGGGTTCCTTGGCCAAAGCCACCGCTCCATTATTATCGCAATACAAAGGTATTGGATGCTCAATGGATAGAACCACACAAAGTTCAGTAATGAACTTCTTAATCCAGACAGCCTTTTTGGCAGCATCGTTGGCAGCGATGTATTCAGCCTCTATCGTCGAGTCTGCCACGGTTTCCTGCTTCGAACTCTTCCAGCTAACCGCCCCTCCGTATAGGGTAAAGACAAATCCCGACTGCGACTTAGAGTCGTCCTTATCACTCTGGAAGCTTGAATCGGTAAAGGACTCCACTTGGAGTTCTCCATTACCATACACCAAGAGCATCTCTTTAGTCCTTCATAAGTACTTGAGAATGCTCTTCACAGCTGTCCAGTGATTCTCTCCAGGATCAGCTTGATACCTACTCACTACACTTAGTGAGTATGCTACATCGGGGCTGGTACATAGCATTGCGTACATGATAGAGCCTACAGCCGAAGCATAGGGTATCCCTTGCATGCGAGCTCTCTCCAAATCAGTCTTGGGAGACATCTCTTTGGAGAGAGTGAGCCCTGAGATCGTAGGTAAAAACCCACGTTTGGACTCTTCCATACTAAACCTCTTTAGTATAGTGTCAATGTACCTGGATTGGAACAATCCCAATATCCTTTTAGATCTATCTCTATAGATCCTAATTCCCAATACGCAGGAGGCATCACCTAGATCTTTCATTAAGAATCTTTGTGATAAGAAGAGCTTGACCGATTGCAGCATAGGAATGTCATTTCCTATCATGAGTATGTCGTCCACGTACAATACGAGGAAGACAACCTTACTCTCTGCCACCTTCTTGTAAATACAAGGTTCATCTACGTTTTTGAAGAAATCAAACTCTTTGATAATGACGTCAAAGCAGATGTTCCAACTCCGCGATGCTTGCTTTAATCCATAAATGGATTTAAGCAGCTTGCACACCTTCCCGCTGCTCTCACTATCTATGAAGCCCTCTGGCTGAGTCATGTACACGCACTCTTCTAAATCACCGTTTAGAAAGGTGGTCTTAACATCCATATGCCAGATTTTGTAGTCATGATATGCAGCGATGGCAAGCATGAACCGGATGGATTTAAGCATAGCCACTGGAGAAAAGGTTTCGTCATAGTCCACACCTGGTCTTTGACGAAAACCCTTTGCAACAAGTCTAGCTTTGAAAGTCTCCACTTTCCCATCTACACCAAGTTTTTTCTTAAAGATCCACTTGCTCCCAATGGGTTTTACCCTTTCAGGAGCATCTTCCAAAGTCCATACTTTGTTGGTGTACATGGATTCCATCTCGGACCGCATTGCATCCAGCCATTTCACTGAGTCCCCACTCGTGATGGCCTGCTCGAAGCTAGTTGGGTCATCATCAACCATGATGCAATCCTCGCTCCCACCATCCATGAGAAAACCGTAGTATCTCTCAGGTGGGTGAGGAACCCTACTAGATCGGCGGAGTGGCTGGGGTTCATCGGGAACTACCGAATCTTCTGGTTCTACCAAATCTTCTGATATGGTTTGTACAGCTGGAACCTCTTCCAGTTCTACCTCAGAGCCACTAATCTCTTTTGCAAGAAATTCCTTTTCTAAAAAGGTGGCGTGTTGAGCAACAAACACCCTTTGTTCCTCACTGTGGTAGAAGATATACCCTCGCGAATGCTTGGGATATCCAACAAACTTACACAAAACAGACCTTGCCTCGAGTTTGTCCGGTTTTTGTCTTTTGACATAAGCCGGGCAACCCCATATCTTAATAAAATTAAGATATGGTCTCTTCCCCTCCCATATCTCATATGGGATGGTAGGCACAGATTTGGTAGGAACCCTATTCAGTAGGTATGCTGCTGTCTCCAGTGCATATCCCCAGAAGGAAATAGGTAACTCAGCTATACTCATCATAGAGCGCACCATATCTAATAGGGTGCGGTTCCTCCGTTCCGATACACCGTTGTGCTGTGGTGTATATGGAGGAGTTAGCTGAGAGAGAATCCCATTCTCTTTTAGGAAGTCCAGGAATTCATTGCTCAAGTATTCACCTCCTCGATCAGATCGAAGGATTTTAATACTTTTTCCGGTTTGGTTCTCGACTTCTTGTTTATATTCTCTAAATTTCTCAAAAGCTTCAGACTTGTGTCTTATCAAGAACACATGTCCGTATCTTAAAAGATCGTCAGTGAATGTAATGAAGTACGAAGAACCATCCTTGGAATGTGTAGACATGGGACCGCATACATCACTATGTATCAGTCCTAAGAGTTCGGTAACTCTTTTTCCGTGTCCCGTAAACGGAGTTTTGGTCATCTTGCCTTTGAGACATGACTGGCAAGTGTCATAAGATGAAAATTCGAACGGTTTCAAATATCCATCCTTATGCAACTTAGCTAGTTATGTCGCATTGATGTGACCCAGTCTACAATGCCACAAGAAGGATTCGTTCATTTCTGAACTCTTCCTCTTGTGCGTGTTTGTTATGCTCAGAACTGTTGATTGATTTAGAACATAAATTCCATTGCACATCGTGCCTGATCCAACCAATATTTGGTTAAGAAAAATGTTCATAACATTATCCTGTAATACAAAACTATATCCCTCTTTACTCAACAAAGAAACCGAAATAATGTTGTATATCAGGTTCGGCATGTAATAGCATTCGTTCAGAATCAATGTATTACCAGTTGGCAATACAAGGTGATACTCCCCGACGGTTTTAGCTGCAACAATTGCACCATTTCCAACCCTTATGTCTTTATCACCCTCTTCAAGTTCTCTATCTTTCCTAAGCCCATGTAACTGATTACATATATGGGATCCTGACCCGGTATCTAATACCCAGGACGTAGAGCAAATGGAGAAATAGTTCTCTGTAACGAACACACCCGAAGAAAATGCATCAACATGTACTTTCTTCATTCGGGTGGCATGGGAATCCTGGTATTCCCCTATATCCTGTTCAGCCTTATAACTCTTATAAGAAAGAACGGAACCAACGTTCCCCAGCACAGTATAACATGCGGGTTCGGTCAATACATCCATATTATTATCTTGATTAAGGCATGATATGGTCGCTACCTGGAGAGAGAGAGAAGAAAACACTTTAGCGTATGCTCTTGCAAGATCAGATTGGTTATTATTTTATCCAATCAGGATGGCTCCCACTGTTTTTATCAAATCTTCCTTCAAACCCTAAAAGGAAAGACTAGCCGGGATTAATTACACCCTACAACTTCGCCAATTTTTCAGCCAGGCCAGTGTCGGTACTTTGAGGGAGGTTCCCCGTGCTTTCGCACGGACCTAATTAAAGTAAACCTCGTTTTCCCAGAGGCGTAACCCCATTGACACCTTTCTAGACACCTACTTGATCGGCTAATTGTCCTGTGTAAAACTCTCTCAGGAGTAACAATTACTCGCAGTGTGTATCGGGATCCAACTATCTCATAGAAGGTATGCAATCTTATTGCAAATCTCAACACTTGAAATTCCCGATAATATTTTGCCCCAAGCATCCCATGACCTTGACGGAGGTCAACAAACCATAGGGTGCAAGTCAAGTTCAACCCGTCATTTCTTGATTGAATCAAACCCACCCGCACGACCCTTGACGGAGGTCAACAAGGTCGTACGACTACCCTAATCCAATCTGCATCATATGCATAAGCAGATAAATACTAGTCAGCTACCGCACACTATGCCTTGACGGAGGTCAACAAACGTGGCACGAATACTAAGTAGGACTTATCTGAAATGACGGAGGGCTACGACAGGTTTTTCTGAAAACCTATTGCGTAATGAACTTGATATTGTTGTAGAATCATGTGAATTTTGAAATGGAGTGATTTTGAGGCTTTTATTAGTTTTGCTAAAGAGGTCATTCCCGGTGAAGGGATCTCGGCTCTTTCCTTATGGAATAAGGTGCAGGATATATCATATATATCACTATGCAAAGCAAAACTCCAAAAGCAAACCGAGTGTTGTAGCATCTTCCAGTTTTGCTAAAGAGGTCACTCCCGGTGAAGGGATCTCGGCTCTTTCCTCATCGAATAAGGTGCGGGATATATCATATATATCGCTATGCAAAGCAAAAACTGTAGCTACCCTTTTTGAAAAATTTGATTCTACAACATCTTTTAGGTTTCTTTTCTTTCATTAATCACATTAATGAAGTCCCATCATTTAAGTCACCTAAACATCACAGATAAATACGACGTACACTTATGCCATCCGCATTCGCCTCGATGTCCCCTCGTGCACCGTTAGGTTAGGTAACTAACGGCAGAGCGGGACAGGGCTAGCGCAGGTGTAAAACATAAGTAACGCCTATATAATATATCATATATACTATATACAGTATTTATCACAGAACATCAAATGATCACATCACAGATATCGCAGCAGAAGAAACATATGAAACATTGGATATATTAGGACGTCCGTGTTTTATTTTGAGCCTCTATAAAACACGGATTCCACGGTCGCGATGATAGCCAAACCCACACCCCTAGACCCCTACGAGAGCGGCAAGCAACCCTACCAATTCTAGAGTTAAGAGACCCAGACTCGACTCCTCGAGTTGGTCTCCCACTGGACTCCAGAACCCGGTTACTTGTGCTCTCCTCCTTGGGTCTATCCTAGTGCGGAAAAGTAAATAATATACAAAGGGTGACATCAACCTCATCCCGGAAGTGCCCAAATAAAAGAATATTACATACATTTAATTTTACATGAATGAAAATAAAAACTCTCATCTCACATAAAAAAAACCGGCTATTCAGAACGCAACGATCCAATATAACATATCCAGCAACACATAGCATCTCATGTCATCAACGTAAGTAAATATGCGCATCCCAATTGTCATTGACATATAGCAACGAAACCGGCGATATCACATATTACACTTACGGTCACAGAAAAGAAAGTGTAAAACTACAACATTTGGAATCCACAATCTCTTTAGACATCGTAAATCCGAAATATCACATATTTCGCATTTAATGCCTAACCTGTGTGAATTCCACATATTGTATCACATTCCAGATAAATAGACAGTATTAAACTTTCCGATCGAATAATCAAATACCCAAGATTTCCTAAATAGCTCAACACTTGAGCGGAGTTCAAATATTCCAGAATACGTCACAGTAGCAACGGTCCAACCGTAGAAGGGTCAAGCCAACGCCTCACATGTGGTACGCCGTACTGCCCCAAACCCTAAAGTTCAAAGGGCAGTTCAAGACGGTCACATAATCGAGTTAAGCTTTGTTGTCTTCTAGAGGGTCCATCGCGTCACATACATGTTTTTCCGAAAGATTTAAGCCTAAGAAAAATTCAACACTTGAATGTTTTTCGTGCCGGGAAAAATTGAGTTAATGATATCCGTTCGAACATTTTAATACTTTCTAAATTATCTGGAATAACATAACAAAATTAAATTCTCCGATCGAATCGACGATTTCAAAATAAACCCCAAAATACTCAACACTTGAATCAAAATAAAAATACCCAGAAAATATAAATCACAGAATTAGAAATTACTGTGAAAAAAATAGTGCATGTTTCCCCTTTACTGCCGCGAATCCGTGGCCCAAGAGGGGTACGGCCGCGGTTCCGCAGCGGCTTGTACGGTTCATCATCACGTTTTTCACTGAAATTCCTAAAAAACCCTGCTGAATTTTTTAGGTATTTTTAATTCAGAAAAAACCCAGTTTTTAGAAATTGTCCAGAGAGGGGGTTAAATTTGCGTATTCGGGTTCGTTCGGAGTTTTAACTTTGTTAACACATCGCCTAATGCTCTAGCTAGGCTCTGATACCACTGTAGGGTTACTAAGCACACTAACAAGGCTCTACAAGGCATCGACCATGCCAAAATTAAATTTTTATGTGCCGAACAACCCTAAGCAAGATCGTATACTAGAGTTTAGGCGAAACTAAAAGCAAGTAAACAACTTTACTCTAAAGGGATACGAAATACAACCTTTGTAGATCGGTCCTTCACTTCTTTAGCTCCTTGATGAAGTCCCTTCACTGCGATCGTGGTTCTCCCGGACCCTTGCATGGCTTCACGAGGCGAAAGGTGCGACCTTGCTTGAAGTCTCCAAGGCCAAAGATGATCTACGTCGAGGGAATTCCGACTCAAACTTCTACTTCACTAACTTGATAATTAGTGAAGCAAACACCCTATACTAAAGTGCTAGTCTAGTAGAGGATGGAGAAATAGGAAGTGTGTTCTCTTTAGAATTTTATTTCTCACACTCTTTCTCACTTTGGATCAAACCCTAGCAAGCTTTTTCCTTTTCACAATGAAGAAGAAGAAGAAAAGAAAGAAATGAGGATAATGATCAAGTGAGAAGTCTAACCATGGTGAATGAGTATCATATACTAACTCTTGTAGAGCCATAACCATAGCTAACACTTATGGTTGGGTTAAGAAATATCTATGGTAAAAACAAACTCAAGTGGACTTAGTCAATGCATCCACAAGCTTCCACAAGCTTCATGCATTGATCTAATCCTCCACTTAATTTTATAATTACTTAAAATATAAAAACCCAACATAATGTATAGCATGGTGTAAGTCTCATACACCCAAGTCATGTGTATCATCAACCATGATACATTAAGAAAACACAATTTTAATATATATCATATATACATTAAAATTGTGCTCATGAGAGAAAAACCCTAAAGTGAACAAGTGTTAGTAAATGTAAACTAGTATATCTAATATACAATTATACACTTAATTATTAAATCAACACTTGACTTAATAATCCGGTCATATCTCATATAACCGACTAACATCCATTTTATCGACTTATCGAATCAACACTTGATTCGATAACCCGGCTATATCATATATAACCGACCGATACAAAAAGTCGTGAGAATAGAATACGGTATCATATACACGCATTATTCTCGGTCCCGCACATATCACATACGTGCTCCTATTTCGTTTTGCCTGAGCCAGTAAAACCTCTATGTAGGACTCTAAACACTCGTCAATACGCCGGCAGTGGGTGATGATCACATCAAACACCCACAAGCCGTCAGCGGTACTAGCTGGACGTAACGGCTACCCGGGTATTGAGCGATCAGAAGATCAGCAAGCAAGCCCGCTCCAACTCCTGTAAAAGCCTGCCGGTAACACTTCCCGTACAGTCCGGTCTCCTCGTCTGATATGTCGCATATCAAGTCTAGGGGTGGTAAACGTCAGACCCCAATAACCGATAAGTCGTGCTGTTGTGAGGCTCATAACGGGTCGAGAAACTACTGGTAACACTTACCAGTAAATCTCTAAATCAGCCATGGCCAGGGACTTCCCTGTTACGGCTAATCGAGCACAGCGCAACATCGACCCCCAATACCGGGAGAGACAAAACCCCTCCTTTCGCTCATTGCCTCCATGTGACTCTGGACTGTGCCCAAAAACCACCATTTTGCACGCCCTCATGGACGTGGTAAGGTGGAAATCAAAGCACAGTGGGAATCACACAAGACTCTATGACGATCTCGGGTCTACAGACTAACCTGCACAAGTGTCACCAGAGAACTGCCATCTGACGTGAGGTATAATACCATCTGGGAGTTCTCGGCGAGTCCTTCCAGTGTACCCAGTCTCCACTGAGCACCCGTATACCATCTCTGATGTCAAACACCAATGGATATGGGATCATCCATCGCCCATCTCATGGGACGAGAAGTGTATACGCTAGTCTACACTGGTATATCGATGCCCCGTCTCGATACACCCATGACTAGGGACCTTGAAGGATGTACTTAAGGACTACCATGTGTAGGGTTCCTAGGCACTCTAAGGAGGTCTCACAAGGCATCAACCATACCAATTTCAAAAAATCTAGGTGCCGAGAAACCCGACTACGGATCGTTGGCTAAAGTTTAGGCGAAAACAAAATCTAGTTAACAATTAAACTAATGGGAAAACGGAAATACAACCTTTGTAGATCCGGTGCTCCACCTCCATAGCTCCGCAACGAAGTCCCCTCCGCTGTCCAAAAAGAATCCGGACTCCAGCGTCGGCTTCGTCGAAGAATAAGCGAGCTAGGTCGTCGATGTCCATGCCGAAGATAATCTACGTCGAGGCATCGCTAAATCAAGCTCCACCTTCACCTTGCCATGAAAACTTGTGAAGGAAACACACTCTACTACTTGGCAAGAGGTAGAGGATGAAGAAATAGGAAGTGGGTAGACTTTAGAATTGGATTTCTCACTCATTTCATCAAGTTGCCATTGATGGTCAAGCTTTTCTTCACTTGAAGGAAGAAGAAGAAGAAGCTAAAATATTATGATAAGAATATTAGAATAGAAAAGAAAAATCAATCCTTATCATACAATGAACCATGGTTAGATGTAGAGAGTTAACTAAGGTTTAAGTGAGTGGTTAGGGTTAAGCATGAGACAAAATGGTCATTAAGTCAAAGTCTTCATGAAGGTTCATGAATGAACAAAAGAAAGCAACCATTTTCCTCATTTTTCCTTTTCTTTTTCCAAAAAGATAAATGAATAAAATGAAATCAAAAACCCTAATCACCCACTTAACTATAGTTTAATTCTTAACACTTAACCATAAGGCATGTATCATCAAACATGATACAAGCAAGTGCACAAAACTATATCGAATATACAATGTGCACACCCGAGCGAGAAAATCCATTTAAAGTGAACCGATACTAGTTAATGCAAAGTAATATATCAAATATATAATTATGCATTAAATCATTAAATCAACACTTAATTTAACGATCCGGTCATATCGCATATAACCGACTAGTATCATTAGTAACAACTTATCGAATCAACACTTGATCCGATAACCCGGCTATATCGCATATAACCGATCAATGTCACATCGCGAGAATCGAATACAGTATCACATACTGGTATTATTCTCGGTCCCGCACATATCTCATATATGCTCCTATTTCGTTTCGCTTGAGCCAGGAAACCTCTGTGTAGGACTCTAAAGACCCGTCAATACGCCGGCAGCAGATGATGATCATATCAAGCATCCACAAGCCGCAAGCGGTCTGCTAAACGTAACGGCCACCCGGGTATTGAGCGATCTGAAGATCGACGAGCAAGCCCGCTCACACTCCAGTGAATCCAACCAGTAACACTACCGTACAGTCCGGTCTGATCGTCTGATATGTCGCATATCTCGCCTAGGGGTGGTAAACGTCAGACCCCAATAGCTCGATAAGTCATGCCGACGTGAGGTCCATGACAATCGTGAAACTACTGATAACTCTTACCAGTACATCACTGCAACCCTGGCCAGGGATTTCCTGTTATGGCCAGTCGTGCATTGCGCAACATCAACCCCCAATACCGGGAGAGACGAATCCCCTCTTATCGCTCATTGCCTCCATGTGAATCGGGACTGTACCCAAAAACCACCTGTTTGCACAACTCAGTAGAGCCGTGGTAGGGTGGAAATCAAAGCACGGTGGGAGACACACAAGACTCTATGACGATCTCGGGTCAACAGACTAAGCTGCACCAGTGTCACCAGAGAACTGCCATCTGACGTGAGGTATAATACCATCTGGGAGTTCTCGGCGAGTCCGTCCAGTGTACCCAGTCTCCACTGAGCACCCGTATACCATCTCTAATGTCAAACACCAATGGATATGGGATCATCCATCGCCCATCGCATGGGTCGAGAAGATATACGCTAGTCTACTCTGGAATATCGATGCCCCATCTCGATATTCCCTCGACTAGGAACATTTGAAGGATGTACTCATGGACTATCCAGGGCCCACTAGTATGATCTGCATCACAGTCCTGGAAGTCGAGTACACATCCTAAGGGCTTTATCAACATGTAACAGAGAGACAGAAATTATACATGTTAAGATAAAGAGCAACCAGATAGCGTACTATCATGTCGAGCGAGAAAGTCCTTCCAATATATGTCCCAGCATCCACTACAATATACATCCAATGTACAGTAATGGCCTCTAGGGCATACATATAACTAACAATCTCCCACTTGCACTAGGGCCATCTGTAGCAGTGGTTGCAGTATCACATACTCAACCATCCCCTAAAAGTCTCTCTTTGGGAAAAAGGCCTTCGTGAGTGGATCCGCCGTGTTGTCCTCTGAGTCTACTCTCCTAACCTCGATCACCCTGGAGATCAACTATCTCCATGATCAGGTGATGCTGCCTCAGAATATGTTTGGGTCACTGATGGGACCAGGGTTCCTGGGACAAAGCCTCAATTCCATTGTCATACAATGGAAGGAATCTAGTTCATCTTATGAACCAATATACACCCAAACTGGCTCTTTGGTAGTATCATTAATAGCGATATTACCAGCCTTTATCGTCTAGTTTGCCACGGTATCGAGCTTGGAATTCTTCCAACATACCGTCCCTTTACTGAGGGTAAAGACAGTGCCTGTGACTGACATTCAGTCGTCTTTATCACCCTGGAACACTTCCAGTGATTCTCCCCAGGATCGATTGATACCATCTCACTACAACTAGTGAGTATCCTAACATTCAATTAGATCTATCTCATAGATCCAAAGCTTAGGATTTAGTAGGTATCACTTTGATCCTATATGGAAAATCATTGTGATAAGCGGAGATTGATCGAGCGTAGCATAGGAAACTCCTTCCCTAACAAGAGTATGTCATCCACGTACTCTACGAGGATCGACACAATACTCCCTACTACCTTTTTGTTTATACAAGGTTCATCTACCATTTTGATGATGTTAACTTCTTTGACTAATCCATCAAAACAGATGTTCCAACTCCGCGATGCCTTCTTTATCCTATAAAGCATCTTGCACACGTTTCCGCTGCTCCCACTGTCTATGAGGAACTCTGGCTGTGTTCTTATAGACGTTCTCTTCTAAATCAATATTTAGAAAAGCAGTCATGGCACCCAACCACCAGATATCGTAGTCAAGGTATGTAGCCGTGGCAAGTAGGATCTGGATAGACTTAAGCATAGTCCCTGGAAAAGGTTTCATCATTATCCGTGCCTGGTCGATGACGAAAACCTTTAACAAGTCTAGCTTTGAAAGTCTCAACTTGTCCATCTACACCAAGTAATCTTCTCAAGATATACTTGCTCCTGATGGGGATTTAACCCTTCAGATATCGCAACCAAAGTCCATACTTTGCTGGTGTATATGGATTCCTTCTCAGATCGCTAAGCATCCAGCCATTCTTACAGAGTCCCTACTCTTGATGGCTTGCTCGAATCTAGTTGGG
Source organism: Agapanthus africanus (assembly GCA_030015575.1). Lineage (NCBI taxonomy): Eukaryota > Viridiplantae > Streptophyta > Magnoliopsida > Asparagales > Amaryllidaceae > Agapanthus > Agapanthus africanus. Next base: position 120,606,906 of record CM057344.1, read on the forward strand.
TCATCATCTCATGATGCAATCCTTGCTCCCACTGTCATCGAGAAACCGAGGTATCTCTCAGGCAGGCGAGGAACCCTACCAGATCGGCGGAAAGGCTGAGGTTCGTCGGGGACTATAGAATCCTTTGGTTCTGTCAAATCATCTGCTGTAGTTTGTATAGCTGGAACTTTTTCAGTTCTACATTACAGCCCTTGCCTCGAGCTTGTCCGGATTTTGCTTTTAGACATAGGCCGGTCAACCCCAAATCTTAACTAGCTTAAGACATGGGCTCTTCCCTTTTCCATATCACATATGAAGCGGTAGGCAACTGATTTGATTGGAACCCTATTCAATAGGTATGCAGCTTCTCAAGCGCATAACTCCCAAAAAGGAAATAGGTAACTCAGTAGTACTCATCATAGAGCACACCTTATCATATAGGGTGTGATTGCTCCGCCCCGATATACCATCGTGCTATGGTTTATCCGGAGGAGTAATGCTGAGAGAGAATCCCATTTTCTTTTAGAATAGTCCAGGAATGCTATGCACAAGTACTCTCCTCCCTGATCTCATCATAGGACATAATACTTATACCCGTATTTTGGTTCTCTACTTCCTACTTATATTCTGTGAATACCTCAAAAGGTTCGGACTTATATTTCAACAGGAATATATGACTGAATCATGAGAGATCATCAGAGAATATAATGAAGTATGAAGAACCAGTCCTGGCATGTGTAGACAGGAGACCTTACATACATCATCATGCATCAGTCCCAAGAGTTCATTAACTCTTTCTCTGTTTCCAATAAACAGAGCTATGGTCATATTATCTTTGTGACATGACTGGCAAGTTTCACAAGATGTAAATTCAAACTGATTTAAATATACATCTAAATGTAACTTCAGCCAGTCGGGTCGCATTGATATGACCTAGTCTACAATGCCTCAAGAAGAATTCGTTCATTTCTGAACTCTTCTTCTTGTGTGTGTTCAGTATACTAGGAACTGTAGTTTGATTTAGAACGTTAATGCTTTTAGATAACGTGCCTGAACCGATCAACTTTTGATATAGGAAATGTTCAAAACATTATCCATCAATACAAAATTATATCCTTTCTTTACTAATAAAGAGATTGATATGATTTTGTATATCAGGTTCGGTATCTAATAGCATTTGTTCAGAATCAATGTATTCGTAATACAGGGTGACAGTGACCAACAGACTTGGCTGCAACACTTGCCCCGTTTTCTGCCTCATGAAACTTATCACCCGTTCTTAGTTTTTCTACCTTTTTGTAGCCCTATGTAACAGATTACATATCTGGGATCCTGATCCGGTATCATATACCCAGGATGTAGAGGATATTGAGAAACAGTTCTTTGTAATGAACACACCCGAAAGAGATGCATCATATGCACTTTCTTCGTTTGGGCGGCATAGGAATTCTGGTATTCCCCTATTTCCTGCTCTGTCTTATAACAATTATAAGTTGGAGCGGGACCAACGTTCCCCAGCTCAGTATAACAAGCGGGTTCGGTCAATACATCCATTTTATTATCTTGATTAAGGCGTGATATGGTCTCTACCAGGAGAGAGAGAGAAGAAAACACTCTGCGTGCGCTCTTGCAAGATCAGATTGGTTATATACTTTATCTAATCAGGATGGCTCCCACTGTTTTTTTTATCAAATCTTCCTTCAAACCTTAAAAGGAAAGACTAGCCGGGATTAATTACACTCTACAAGTTTGCCAATCTTTCAGCCAGGCCAGTGTCAGTACTTTGAGGGAGGTTCCCCGTGCTTTCGCACGAACCTAATTACTGTAAACCTCGTTTTCCCAGAGGCGTAACCCCGTTGACACCTTTCTAGACACCTACTTGATCGGCTAATTGCAAAGTGCAAAACTCTCCCAGGAGTAACAATTACTCGTAGTGGGTATCGGGATCCAACTATCACATAGAAGGTATGCAATCTCATTGCAAATTTCAACACTTGAAACTCCCGATAATGGTTTTTACCCCTAGCACCTATGACCTTGGCTAAGGTCAACAAATCATAGGTACTAGTCAAGTTCTACCCGTCATTTCGTGATTAATTAGACCCACCCACATGACCCTTGGCTAAGGTCAACAAAGCCACATGACTGTCCTAACTAATCGCATCATATGCTGTGTAGGAAGACATCACTTAGCTACCGTACACTGTGCCTTGACTATGGTCAACAAACACAACACGAATACTAAGTACTCTACTTCCTAAAATGACGGAGGGTTGCGAATGGTTTTTGTGAAAACCTTTAACACTTTGAACTTGATCTCGTTGCGGAATCAAATGGTTTTTAAATGGAATGTTTTTGAAGCTTTTCTAGTTTTGCTAAAGGGGTCACTCCCGGTGAAGGGATCGTCGGCCCTTTCCTCGTCGAATGAGGTGCAGGATATATCATATATATCACTGTGCAAAGCGGAAACTATAGAAGTGATCAAAGACAAACCGTGGGTTGTAGCATCTGCCAGCTATTGCTAAAGGAGTCACTCCCGGTGAAGGGATCTCGGTCCTTTCCTCGTCAAATGAGGTGCAGGATGTTCTATAATGAACACCGCGATGCAAAGCAAGAACTGTAGCTACCTGTTTTATTTTGAAATTCGATTCCACAACATCAATTAGGTTTATTTTCTTTCATTAATCTTATTAATGAATATCCCATCATTTAAGTCCACCTAAACATTACAGATAGATATAACGTACGCTTATGCCATCCGCATTCACCTCGATGTCCCGTCTGCACCGTTAGGTTAGGTGACTAACGCCAGAGCGAGGCAGGGCTAGCGCGGGTGTAAAACATAAGCAACGTCTATACAATATATCATATATACTATATATAATATCCATCACAGAACATCACATGATCACATCACAGATATCGCAGCAGAATAAACATATGAAATATTGGATATACTAGGACGTCCGTGTTTTCAATACGAGCCAGTATAAAACACGGATTCCACGGTCGTGATGAATAGCCAATCCCATACCCCTAGACCCCTACGAGAGCGGCAAGTAACCCTACCAATTCTAGGGTTAGGAGACCCGGACTCGACGCCTCGAGATGGTCTCCCACTGGACCCTAGAACCCGGTTACTTGTGCTCCCCTCCTTGGGTCTATCCTAATGCGGAAAAGTAAATAATATACAACAGGTGACATCTTTCGCAACCTGGAAGTGCCCCAATAAAAGAATATTACATACAAGTTTTTACATGAATGAAAATGAAAAACACTCATCTCACATAAAAACCCCCGGCTATTCAAACACGACGATCCAATATAACATATCTAGCAACACATAACATCACATGTCATCAACGTAAGTAAGTATGCATACACCGATTGCCGTCGACGTATAGCAACGACAATCGGCAATACCACTACATACTACACTTACGGTCACAGAAAAGAAAGTGTAAAACTACAACAGTTGGAATCCGCAACCTTTTTAGACATCGCATGCCTAATTAAATGAATTCTTTAGACATCGCATGCCTAACAATTATAAACCCCACATTTTAGTCTCATTATCGAAAACTCTTTTCAATGTCAAGTCGGGCAATTCAACAGGATTCCCGACATCCTGATCGAATACTCGTCGCAAACTTTAGTAGGCAGCTGCACCCCCGATGCCGTCGACGAAGTGCACTAAGGCGGAACACCGCTGCCGCGAGCACCCGAACGGATGCTTTTGGCAACGGGGTTCTCCTACAGTCACTTGGTCGGGGCTATGGAGTGAGGCTGTCTATTAAGTTTACTCATCGAGTATCCGCGTACGCTACGTGATTGCGACGGACTTTTGATCACATCAAAATTCCATGGCAACCGATCAAGTGAGACTAAACTGCTATGTTTATATCATTCATTCAGTTATCTCATAACTTATTGTGAATTCCAATTATTGTATCACATTCCGAATAAAATAGAAAATGTTAAACTTTCCGATCGAACAATCGAACACCCAAGTTTCCCAAAACAGCTCATCACATGAAACAGGTTTTAAAACATTCAGTTCATGCCTCAGTACCAACGGTCCAGCCGTAGAAGGGTCAAGCCAACGCCTCACATGTGGCACGCCGTACTGCCCCAAACCCGAAGGTTCAAAGGGCAGTTCAAGACGGTCACATAATCGAGTTAAGGTTTGTTGTCTTCTAGAGGGACCATCGCGTTACTTGCACTACTTAGAACGTCTTTAAACCTCGGAAAAATCCAACACTTGGAAATTTTCCGTCAGGGGAAACATTGGGTATTTATATCCGGTCGAACTTTTTAACATATTGTAAAATATCCGGAAAGCCACATAGACAAAATCTGATAATCCGATCGAACAATCGAATCCCCAAAACAACCCAGAACATTCAACTCTGGAATAAATTTTAAATATTCCCAGAAAATCCAGAATAATTAAATAGGAATTACTGTGCAGAAAAAATGTGATGACGTCACCAGGGGACCGCTGAACCGCCGCAGAAGCTGGGCTTCTGCCGCGGTTCAGCCGCCGTTTAGATGAATCTTTCGCCTGAGTTTGCACAGTAATTCTTATAATTATTTATTGAATTTTTTAGGCATTTTTAATACACAAAAATCCGCATTTTCGGAAAAAGTCCAGAGAGCATATTCCGGGTAGGGTTTCGGTTCGATCGGGTTTCAAATTCCGTCTAGACTTCGCCTAAGGCTCTAGCTAGGCTCTGATATCACTGTAGGGTTCCTAGGCACTCTAAGGAGGTCTCACAAGGCATCAACCATGCCAATTTCAAAAAATCTAGGTGCCGAGAAACCCGACTACGGATCGTTGGCTAAAGTTTAGGCGAAAACAAAATCTAGTTAACAATTAAACTAATGGGAAAACGGAAATACAACCTTTGTAGATCCGGTGCTCCACCTCCATAGCTCCGCAACGAAGTCCCCTCCGCTGTCCAAAAAGAATCCGGACTCCAGCGTCGGCTTCGTCGAAGAATAAGCGAGCTAGGTCGTCGATGTCCATGCCGAAGATGATCTACGTCGAGGCATCGCTAAATCAAGCTCCACCTTCACCTTGCCATGAAAACTTGTGAAGGAAACACACTCTACTACTTGGCAAGAGGTAGAGGATGAAGAAATAGGAAGTGGGTAGACTTTAGAATTGGATTTCTCACTCATTTCATCAAGTTGCCATTGATGGTCAAGCTTTTCTTCACTTGAAGGAAGAAGAAGAAGAAGCTAAAATATTATGATAAGAATATTAGAATAGAAAAGAAAAATCAATCCTTATCATATAATGAACCATGGTTAGATGTAGAGAGTTAACTAAGGTTTAAGTGAGTGGTTAGGGTTAAGCATGAGACAAAATGGTCATTAAGTCAAAGTCTTCATGAAGGTTCATGAATGAACAAAAGAAAGCAACCATTTTCCTCATTTTGCCTTTTCTTTTTCCAAAAAGATAAATGAATAAAATGAAATAAAAAACCCTAATCACCCACTTAACTATAGTTTAATTATTAACACTTAACCATAAGGCATGTATCATCAAACATGATACAAGCAAGTGCACAAAACTATATCGAATATACAATGTGCACACCCGAGCGAGAAAATCCATTTAAAGTGAACCGATACTAGTTAATGCAAAGTAATATATCAAATATATAATTATGCATTAAATCATTAAATCAACACTTGATTTAACGATCCGGTCATATCGCATATAACCGACTAGTATCATTAGTAACAACTTATCGAATCAACACTTGATCCGATAACCCGGCTATATCGCATATAACCGATCAATGTCACATCGCGAGAATCGAATACAGTATCACATACTGGTATTATTCTCGGTCCCGCACATATCTCATATGCGCTCCTATTTCGTTTCGCTTGAGCCAGGAAACCTCTGTGTAGGACTCTAAAGACTCGTCAATACGCCGGCAGCAGATGATGATCATATCAAGCATCCATAAGCCGCAAGCGGTCTGCTAAACGTAACGGCCACCCGGGTATTGAGCGATCTGAAGATCGACGAGCAAGCCCGCTCACACTCCAGTGAATCCAACCAGTAACACTACCGTACAGTCCGGTCTGATCGTCTGATATGTCGCATATCTCGCCTAGGGGTGGTAAACGTCAGACCCCAATAGCTCGATAAGTCATGCCGACGTGAGGTCCATGACAATCGTGAAACTACTGATAACTCTTACCAGTACATCACTGCAACCCTGGCCAGGGATTTCCTGTTATGGCCAGTCGTGCATTGCGCAACATCAACCCCCAATACCGGGAGAGACGAATCCCCTCCTATCGCTCATTGCCTCCATATGAATCGGGACTGTACCAAAAAACCACCTGTTTACACAACTCAGTAGAGCCGTGGTAGGGTGGAAATCAAAGCACAGTGGGAGACACACAAGACTCTATGACGATCTCGGGTCAACAGACTAAGCTGCACCAGTGTCACCAGAGAACTGCCATCTGACGTGAGGTATAATACCATTTGGGAGTTCTCGGCGAGTCCGTCCAGTGTACCCAGTCTCCACTGAGCACCCGTATACCATCTCTGATGTCAAACACCAATGGATATGGGATCATCCATCGCCCATCGCATGGGTCGAGAAGATATACGCTTGTCTACTCTGGAATATCGATGCCCCATCTCGATATTCTCTCGACTAGGAACATTTGAAGGATGTACTCATGGACTATCCAGGGCCCACCAGTATGATCTGCATCACAGTCCTGGAAGTCGAGTACACATCCTAAGGGCTTTATCAACATGTAACAGAGAGACAGAAATTATACATGTTAAGATAAAGAGCAACCAGATAGCGTACTATCATGTCGAGCGAGAAAGTCCTTCCTATATATGTCCCAGCATCCACTACAATATACATCCAATGTACAGTAATGGACTCTAGGGCATACATATAACTAACACCATGTCCCCACTAGTATGATCCGCATCATAGTCCAGGTACTCAAGTACACATTCTAAGGGCTTTACCAACATGTAACGAAAAGACAGTATAAAGAGACTAGTATACATGTTAAAGTAAAGAGCAACCAGATAGCATACTATCATATCGAGCAAGAAAGTCCTCTCTATATATGTCCAAGCATCCAATATAATATACATCATCTGTACAATACTGGCCTCTAGGGCATACATACAACTAACAGGTTGACCATCAGAAAAGAGGATAAAAACTTAATAAGGCGAGACGTACCGATGCCCATTAAAGCACGCTTCTCTTCCTCCTCCTGGAAGGTTTTTAAAGAGGCAGCGACGGCTTCTTCGGTAGTGACACCTGTTAAAAAAGGGGGAAAGCATTAGTCGAAGATAATAATAAAAATGCTATAAAATGATGAAGAGTACAGCTAATAATTATCTGCTTGAGCGAGTTTATCCAACCACGCTTCGAGCCTTGCTGATCGCGCAGAAGCCGCAATGGCAGCCGCCAGGTCAGTGTCTGCGGGGTCTACCGAGAAGCCTTTATTGCTGCCATACTCGCTTATACCTTCGGTAAAAAGGGCCTGAGGCTCTAAACCGAGGATCGCGTCAAGAGAGAGGAGCGACTTCTTCTTCCTCTTCTGCCCACCAGCCTTGGGTGCACCTGGGATAGACTTACGCATTGCAGGCACCTTAGGACGGCGGGTCCCGATATCTGCGCCCACGCCGGACTCCGGCAAAACCACATCTACCATCTCCACTGGAGCATGGGGCGCTGGTGGTGCATCCGCAGTACCATGGAGTGGCAGTCCGTGCGGAGGGCTCAACACGCGCGGTGGCACGGTTCCGGCATCTTTTAGCGGAGGAATGACCGGGGTCCTTGGCTTCAAGGGAGCCTTGCGATCGCCGTCGGGAGGCGCACCCTTGCAGTCAACCAGCATGCGCTTCTCCATAAGGATAACTGGACCCATTGCATGCGCGTACCAAGCCACGTACACGTTGAGCACCTTGGGGACGCAGCTCGGCTCGCTGATGAAGAAATAAGAACCCGTGTTAAGCCGCATGAAATGGTGTATGGCATTCCTTATCCCCTCTCGGCTGGCCATGGGCTTTTCCAAGAAAGCTTCCATCAGGATCCCCTGGTGATAGCTCGATTGCTGAGCTAACCGGTGAGGGTTATACCTCATGAAGAGTGCCATCTCATTCTACCTAAACACCAGGTAGCCCGGCCGAATAGAGTAGAGGTGGAGGATATCCCGAGCTTTCAATATGGAGGCCTCGTCCTTAAAATCATCACGCAGCGGCACTACCGACTTGGTGGTCTCTGAGCCTATGGTTATGACTTTATCCAAAAAAGAAACCTTCGCTCCGACCAGGTGTGGACGAAGGAGCAGCCCCTAGCCTCCCGCGGAAATGCAACCATGATTGAAGCGCCGACCAACCGCATGACTCTTGGGAGTCTACACTTCTTAAAAAATGGAGGGATCTTATGGGCGCCGAACACCCCGTGCACATGCATTTCCATCCAAGAGGTGAAGTAGTGCATCGGGAAGTTAGCAGGCTGCACCCCAGGCTCATTAGCGTCCGCCGCTACGCTGAGTCCATTATAAAGGTGAGCCAGCCCGGCGATTCCTACTGTTAACTGCAGACCAGCCACCATCCGATGCGCTGGGTAGAAAAAAGATGGCTGCATGTGGCGCGGGTGCATGGGGAGAGCAAAGTTGCACAGCCATAGTCCCAAGAACCCTACAAAAAAGGTCTCCTCATCCTTGCCCGGGACGGCGATTTCTGACAAGGGCATGACGGCGGCGCCGGGGAGATAAAAGTCCTTGTGATCATCCTCCGATGTGGGTCGGCGGTCCAAGCCGAAGCCAAAAGGGTCATCAAGCTGGGCGAACTTCTCGCTCCGCTCCGATAGAAACTCTGATCGAATGAAGCGGGCGATAAAATCTGCGAAACTGACTCCCCGGACGCCCGATTCCAGATAGAGCCCTTCATAGATCTCCAGCACCTTCACCAAGCCCGGAAACTGGTGCTGAATAGCGTTCTCCGGCGTCAGATCAAACACCAGCGGCTTGGTAGCAAAGACGTATTCGTCAGGAGGAAGCAGCTTCTCGTAATGCTCCCCCCTCATCGGCAAACCCGAGATTTCAGCAAACTCCTCCAAGGAGATAGAGACTTCCCTGTCCGTCATCAAGAAGGTGTGGGTGGGGATATTCCATTGTTCGATAAAAGCCTTAACCCACCACGTTTGAGGAGAGAGATACTCAAAGAGCGAGACGTAGATGGCCGAATACAAACCAATCTTCATCAAATGAGCCCTCTTCGCTGATAAGATGTACCGGGCCCACTGCAAATATCCGGCGGGCGGTCGCGGGGTCAATCAATGTTATAGGCCTATCCCCAAGGGCGTGCTTCACCCTGACAGATTCGCCTCCCTAAAATATCTATTGCCGGCGGTAGCTGCACGGGAATAGCTCCAATTGCAGGCTGGAGGAGGTCATCCGAATTCCAATTTTCGACCTCCACGGCATACTTCACCGGGGGTTCATCCGCATAGGGGATCGAAAATATTGGCTCGGACGGCGTAGATAAACCGAAGCTTCGGCGACCCTGGATGATATCGTTATACCACCTACCCACAAGTGAAGGTTCTTATGCTCGAGGTCATGATCCTTGATAAGGGTGAGCACCTATCGGTCCACTGGTGCCTGGGAAAACCTCGCTCTAAGCGAACGAACGGGAATGATAGGTCAGCAGGCATGTTTCCTGTGGAGGGACAAAAGGTAGCCGTCAGTGTTGTAATTCCAATGCTTGGCATTTTAAAATTTATACTACATTGCAATGCAGTGGGTAGGGGACCAGATGGGGACCCACAAAATCTGAATGACAGTGCATCATTTAATAAGACAGCCCCATCATTGGATGAGATTGTCAATTAATGAAGAGATCCCCAAGAGAATATTCTCATTAATGAGAAATCTCTAGAGACAAGAAGAAAATCTCCTCTTTCAGAGCAAAGCTCTGTCACAGAGTGACATTTGTCAAACTCTGGTCTCAAGGGAATAAAATTTCCTAAAAAGAGCCTAGCTCTGTAATAATGATGGAAAGACCCATCAAAAGAAAATTTTAAATCCTAAAGATTAAAAATTTGGGGTCTTAAAAAAATCCATGAAAACTTATAAAAAGTTCTACATTTGATCCATGAGCAAAGCTCTATTCATAGGTTAAAACCCATGAACAAGATCTCTGTAGATCTATGGACTTTTAAGAGCAAGGCTCTATTAATGAAACCCTAAAGGGGTTTTCTTTAGATCAAAAATCTATAAGAGCAAGACTCTGTTAATTAAATTTAATTTAATTTAATTTAAATTTTACCTAAGATGATTCTAGGTTTTGAACTCTGAAGTTCTTGGGAAGAAACGAGAGCAAAGCTCTAAAATTCTTAAACAAGAGCGAGGCTCTGAAAACTCAAGATTCTTGAAAATGGTAAAATATTTATTAAGGACTAAGGGTCCTATTTATAGACGCCTGCGCCCCTTCAACTCACCCGTTGATCCAACGGCCAAGATCTTGCCACCGCTGCACTTACGTGTGTGCCACGTGAGCGCAACGGTAGGGGGGCATTTGTTTCCCCCAATCAGAGCAAAACTCTATTTGAATTTCAAAATTCAAAAATTGAAACAACGCTTTAAATCTCTTGCGCTGCGCGCAACGCGCCACGTGTCAAAAGCTGATATGTTAGCGCAGCGCCCAAGGCAGCGCGCCCAATCAGAGCAAGGCTCTATTTAAAACAAAAATTAAAGGAAGCAATGCTTCAGTTGCGCAAGCGCTGCGCTGCACGACACATGTCAGCGCAGTGCGCAAGCACGGTTGCGCAAGCGCTGCGCTGCGCGACACGTGTCAGCGCAGTTGAGCTGCGCTGCGCGACACGTGTCAAGCGCTGGGGCGTTTGCGCCAAACAGAATTAAAATTCTAGGAAGATCCTTCTGTTCTTGTTAAAACAAGAAGATTGTCTTCTGTAAAACAGAAGCCCTCGGATCAAAGATCTAACGGTGGGGAAAATTCCCCAAATCACTCAGAGAATGATCCCTTTAACAAATTTAACAAATTAATGGGCACTATATAAAGGCCCCTAGATCCCAATTCAAAAAGATGAGGAACATCAAGAACGTCGAAAACAAAAAAACAGAGAGAACTCTGAAGAATTTTGAGAAGAACTCAAGAACAAAAAAGGTAAAAACCTTTATTCAAGAAGAACTTCTTCTGAATAGATCATTGATCTAAGAACAAGATTAATGATTTTCAATAAAAACTAAATCATAACAGTGCCTTGCACTTTTTTATGAACCATTGGTTCTGGAATCTTAAAAATTCTTTTCTTGAATCCAAAATTCGATCAAGATAATTAAAACAGTGCCTTGCACTTGCAAAAACTGCACTGTTGCGCTCCTGGGTTGGCGCAAGCCACCAGAGAGCGCCACGTGTCAGCTCCAGAACCACTTGTGCTATGCGCTTTTAAAAATAGAGCATTGCTCTTTAAAGTTGGCGCAACTCACCAGAGAGCGCCACGTGTCAGTAGCGCAACAGCGCAGCGCACTGCGCTGTTGCGCTTGCGCTCACCAGAGTGTGACACGTGTTACCACGACAAGCGCTTGCGCTCAGTAATTGGCGCAAAGCGCCTGACAAGCCACTGTCAAGTAATTAATGCACTGCAGAAAGACCAAGCCCAATTAAAAAGGCCTAACAGGCCTAATAAAATGCCATGCATTATTTTAAAAAGGGCAGAGCCCAAACAAAGGTCTGTCAGACCAAAACAGATGCTCTGCATCATAAAAATAAAGGGACAGAACCCAAATCAAATAGGCCTTACAGGCCAAAAGAAAATGCAGTGCATTATTAAACAAGGGCAAAGCCCTAGCACAGGCCTAATAGCCCAAAGATGAAAACGTTGAATATTCTCAACTGGACTTAGCCCAATCATGGCCGTAAGTCCTCAAATCAAATTGACTGAGCACGACTGCTCCCTTAAATCAATTTACATCCGGTTCAAGAGTACATCTCTGAACTCCTCTGACACCTATCGGTGTAGTCCTTCAACGACGTCAGAGAGGTGACGGGTCCCGACAACCACACATCGACGCGGACTGTGAGGTCCTTAAACTCATGTACTTATGCGTCCTTAAATCAAGATACGAACTGTAGGGTCCTTAAACCCACGGACTTATGCATCCTAAACTAATGGACTTATGCGTCCTTAAACCAAGATACGGACTGTGGGGTCCTTAAACCCACGGACTTATGCATCCTTAAATTGATGGACTTATGCGTCCTTAAACCAAGATACGGACTGTGGGGTCCTTAAACCCATGGACTTATGCGTCCTTAAACTAATGGACTTATGCGTCCTTAAACCAAGATATGGACTGTGGGGTCCTTAATGTTGCGCCACGGCCTCTTTGCCGGAAGGGCACCACATCGTCTGCATCTTTTATGGGCTCCCACCTCAATACCGAGGCAACTCGGGCGCGAAGTTGGCTGGCCGACGCGCCCAAGATTTGCTGTAGAAGTAGTGTAGAGTCTATGTTTCTTTGGAGTAGTGAAGTTGCCATTGGTGATGGAGGAATAAGGTTAAGGAAAAATGGTGCTTTCATTTTTCCCAAAACTAGAAGAATGAGATGATGAAATATGTGCTACAACAAAAAATGGAAATTTCTCTCATTCTCATCTCAAATGTGGCCGGCCATTCTTGTTATGGAAATGGTGGAGGGAAAAAGACCAAATGCAAGAAGGAAGGTGAGTGTAGGAAAAGGTGGAGGGTGACCACATCCAAAGCAAACCTCACATCATCAACCAAATCAATCTCTTCACAATAACCATCATGAATAATGCAAGTGATGTAAAGAGAATAAAATGATGATGGTCATATCATAATCCCACATATGCAATAAACCCCTCCCCAAAAGTAATTTGCAAAACTGCAAATTACCCCCCTCCATCGGAAAAGTCCGGCCGGGAAAGAACAAAGGAAAACCGGCCGGAACGGAATGCAAACTGGCAACTCCAGAAAACTGGTCCCGTAATAAATTACAGGAAAACCCCGATACTGTGCATACACACCCGCATCTGTATTCCGACCGGATACAAATGCAATGAGACAAAATCTACACTGTACTAAACTAGGATCTGGCTTAAACCAAAGCCGGCTAGTAATATCCGTTCGATCCTGATCCGTGCAATACCGCACGTATCTGATCGAACCCTGCCATATATCCATACGGCCACTAGTACAAACCGTCCGATCCTGATCCGTGCAATACCGCACGTATCTGATCGGACCCTGCCATATCTCCATACGGCCTCTACAGCGTTTCGCCCGAAAGCTTGAGTAACTGAAAGTGTGGTGGACTCTAAAGACTCGTCAACACTATGGTTGTGGATTTAACCACTGGCACGTCAGAGGTATAAGCCAATACGTGACGGGCCACCAGCTATTGAACAAAAGGGACGTCGATGAGCGAACTCATCCTGACACCCTACTGAGCCTGTCGGTGACAATATCCATACAGTCCGGTCCGTTCGTCTATGAGCATCGCATGGCGGGCCTAGGGGGTTGGTAAAAGTCAGACCCCCAAAGGCGGTACAAGTCGTGTCGGAGTGAAGCCCACAACACCCTGAGATACTACTGGAATACCTACAAGTAAATCTCCTGCCTCGGCCGAGGGCTTTGTGTAATGGCTCTCCTAGACACAGCGCGACCTCACCCCCAATACCGGGAGAGACGAACCCCTGCAGATCCGCTCACTGCCTCCATGTGGCTCGGGACTGTACCCAACTAAAACCTGTTTGCACGACTCCTTTGAGCCGTGGTAGGGTAGTAATCAAAGCACAGTGGGAACTCACACGAGACAAATGACGATCTCAGGTCGATGAACTAACCTGTACACATGTCACCTGGGAACTGCTATCTGACGTATGGTATAATCCCAACTAGCAGGTTCCCGGCGAGTCCTGTCCGGTGTACTCATAACCCAATGAGCACCTGTATACATCTTAGGTGAACCAACTGACACCAGTGGCTTGTGAGACCGGCCACCGCCCATCGTCGGGGTCTCGACTGTATACACTAGTCTACTCTGGAGAATCGATGCCCTGTCTCGAAACTCCCACGACTAGGGACCTTTTAAGGATGTGCTTATAGACCACCAGCTCTCACGTATATGATCGCCCTCATACTGCTGGCAGTCAAGCAAGAATCCTAGGTGCTCTATCAGCGTGTAATAGCGACCTGTAAGGTCACCTGAAGCAGTACACGATGATAAAGGTAAACCAGATAGCAAACTATCATCTCGAGTAAGACTGTCCTACCGGGATAGGTCCTCCCTCAATCATTGCAATCACGTGCCTGTGATCCAATAATTGACTCTGAGGGCACTATCTCCAACAATCTCCCACTTGCACTCAAGGCTAATTATTGCGATGTCGCGTACTCACAGCCCGTGTGATACCGAACACCCAACTCCTCTACTAGTCAGTCTCATAAAGCTCGTTTGCGAGACTATTGCGTTTGAGGAATAGCCTCAGCGAGTGGATCCGCTCTGATGTTTCTTTCTATGTCTCTCTAAATCTCAAGTTCGCGGAGAATACCATCTCCCGAAATGAGCAATACCTGTCTTAGAATGTCTGGATGTCTGATGTGACCTAGCTCATAAATGAACTCCAAATCCAAACTTCTTAGACTGTATCGTCAACTGAACTTAATCAGTATCCTGCGCCATGCCTCCCTCAGTATTGCCTTGGATCACCTGTCCAAAATACTGCCCCTCGTCAGAAGGAAAACTATAACTCTGACAACCTCCTTGTCGTCCAGGTCACCTTGGAAACCTGGAATGATAACCGTCTCATAAAGGAGGCTGCCGTTATCAATTCCCTAGAATATTAACTTATGTTCTAAAACTGCTTCCGATTGTTTCTCCAGGATTGGATCAATATCATCTTATTGCATCTAGTGCAAGAACAACATCTGGTGTGGTACTTGACATCTCATGATTGACTCAATTGCCTAAGCAAGTGATCTGCCAATCATGCACATCCCTCTCTACTTTAGTCTATAAGACACCTTTAGAGAGGGTGACTCCATTACCTGCAGGTACACTACCGTGCCAGGAGTCGTTCATTCTAAATACTCATAGAATGCTGTCAAGGTACCCAGATTAGGAAACCACCCAAATCTAGATCTAAAACCATAGATCTAGTAACCAGAATGTCTGATATAATATCCAAGCACTGTGTGGAGAAACCACTGTGTGACAACCAAAGTATAACCGATCGTATTATAGGAGTTTCCTTTCCTACTCTGTGTATGTCATCCAAAACCAGGACATCACACCCTACTACCTTCTTAACAGATCCATCCCCTATTCTGATGACGTCAAACCTATGACTGTCACATCAGAAATAGATGATCTATCTCCGCTATATCTGCTTTAGTCTATAGACATAAGCCTGATGTCCACCAATGCTTCCGCTGCTCCCACTGACTACGACAACCCTCTGGCAGAGTCATATAGACGTGCACTTCTAAAGCTAGTTTAGAACGACGCTATACTCATCCTCCTGCCGGGTCTCGCGGCCTGGAACAACAACAATGGCAAGTGTGGGTAAACAAGAACTTCCCTGTCACCGTCCTTAAGGCTACTGGAGTACCTCTCGGGTGCCTGAAGTTACCCACCTTATCTGCGGAGTGGCCAATGGAATGTCAAATCAGATTGAATCTTTAGGTTCCTTATCAAATCTTCAGTAATCGTTTGCGGTTCTGGAATCGCTTCCAGTTCTACCATACTCCCACTACTGTTTTCTGAAAAATAACCATTTCTTTTTAAAATGTGGCGAGTTAAGAACAATATCACTATTGATCTTCCAGATGGTAGAAAATCAACCCTTATCATAGCCTGGGTCAACCCACAAACAGCCATTACAGAAACGTGCCTTGAGTTGTCCAGTGTCTGGTTTTAATCATAAGCCGGACAACTCCCCGTACCTTAACATCGTTAAGATATGAACTGTTCTATATCCAATATAGAACCAGGGGCACTGATTTAAATGAACCAGATTCAAATCATGCAGCTATCTCCAGTGCATGTCAACTAAATGGAAGGAGGCCGATCAGCGTTACTCAACTTAGGAATGCTTCCAATTATGAGTAACCTGAAAGAGAAGCAGTTTCTCTTTATCATTACTATCAACTGAATACCATACACAAGTATCTACATCTTCGATCACTTTGAAGAATCCCGATACTTGCTACACCTGGTACTCTAATCTATTCAAATACCTATAACTCCTCAAAACTTAGACCCTGTGTTTCTACGAAACACATGTCTAAGAACTAGAGAAGTTAAAAGTAAACAGAATATAGTATGAGGACCAACCCCTCTGTCCTAATGGACACTGGACAACATACAATACTCTGTATAAGTCCGCTGAGTCTAACAACTCTTTCACTGTGCGTCGTAGGTTGAAAACTGTACTTATGGTTAAGAAGAATTACACCGCTGTTTGATGCTCCTTACCTAACCATCCACTGATACAGGTAAATGTCATCGACATAATATCAAAAGGTATATCTCACTCTATGAAAATAGACGTACAGATATATCAATTTGAAATTGGTGCACAACAGCGGATATTCAAAACCAAATATTCGCCGACCGGAAAACAGCCCAGGTGATCTCCTCATATATCACCGATTACAACGAATCCTGATATAATGAGGATGATCACCCTATTCCCAAAAACTTACTCCCACTCATCATCTGTAAAACCATACAGATGTGAGAATCAAACCTGGTAAATACATACACTGGAGCAAGTGTCTAATCAGGAAATCAGTTTTCTTTTAACAGTACACAGTTGAACTGAAACATTGAAATGTTTCGATAGGGTATCCTGGTATTCCTAGTAATGCCTCTACCATTATCCAGATTCACAACTGTAACCGTATATCTCTTTGCCATCTGTCCAAATCCCTTTATATGTCTTTAGTCATTACCGTCTGCACACCCCTTTAGGCCAAATGGTTTTCTTCCTTCCCTACCGTTCGGCACCAGCCTATGGTTTGGAAGAAGACTATCCAATAAGCATAAAAGGTGTACTGTCCTAATCCTAGGAGCACTCGTAAAGCGAGAGAAGGTGAAGATAAAAGACAACCGAATAAACCTTATTCCTATTTCTCCTGAACCAGAATCCATCCCCGAACTGGAACAAGTTCCTTTCGAGTTCGTATATAACCATACGATGGATTATCCAATAAACTTGGGATCTTCGTAGTGATACGGAGTGTCCTGGAGAAATACAAAGGTGATTTAGGATTGGCGAAGAAATACTTGGTTCGGTCGTGAATAGCAGTCGCAATTTACTTTGCCCTCTTACTAATCCCTTGCTTTGTCTTAACTTAATACCTTCTGTACACCATCGTTATGCTAATTGGTTTTCTTCATTCCCCACCGTTCGGCACCTGCCTAAGGTTTGGAAGAAGACTATCCAATTTGCGTAATAGGTGTACTATCTCCTAAACCAAGGAGTACTCGTAATGAGAGAAGGTGAAAAGAAAAGACAACTGAATAATCCTATTCGTTTTCTCCAGAACCAGAAACCATCCTCGAATAAATTCCTTCGAGTTCGTATCTAACCATACGATGGTTTTGTCCAATGGAAGTGGACGTCCGTAGTAATACGGGGTGTCCTGGAGAAAAGAGCAAAAGTAGGAGTGGCAATGAGGTTTGCAACTCTGACAATCCAAAAACCTGTGTTAAGAAGGTTCGGTCAACTTGGTCACTGAGTCATAGTCTAGGGTCGGGTCAATGGTCGCTGCCAAAGAGAGAGAGAAAAGAAACACTCAGCGTGCACTCTAACCTAGATCAGAATGGTTATCACTTTGTCTAATCTGAAAACCTCCCACTGTAACGTCAAATTCTTCCCCAAACCTGAAAGAAGAATTAGTCGGGATCAGCCGAGGAGTAAACCAACTCATCAGTGGGAATCGGGATCCAACTATCATCGCATGATAACGTGACGGAATCCGCTCACGGTATCACACTCCAGAAGGTATGCACATGCCTGGCAAGTTTCAGTTCTTTTGAAACTCCCGATGTGATTTTTTACCCCTAGGACCCAAGTGACCTTGACACAGTCAACAAATCAAAGAGTCCTAGTCAAGTTCAACCCGTCATTATCCTGGATTGCATTAAACCCACCCGTACGGGCCCTTGACACAGTCAACAAGGCCGCACGACTGTCCTAACCAATCCCATTAATATGCTGCAAACAAACACTACTTAGCTACCGCACACTACGCCTTGACACAGTCAACAAACGCAGCACGAATACTAAGTAATACTTGTAAGAAATGACGGAGGGCTACGTCTAGTTTTTGGCGAAAAACTTTTAACGTAATGAACTTGATATTGTTGAAGGAACTGCATAGTTTTTTTAGAAAATATAGTGACGAAAACCTTTACTAAAGAGGTCACTCCCGGTGAAGGGATCTCGGCTCTTTCCCCGTAGAATGAGGTGCAGGATATTCCAACTGAATACCACGATGCAAAGCAAAAGTAATCGGCTATAGTGAAGTTAATGCCCTGACGCAAACTTCTGTCCAAGGGGTCACTCCCGGTAAAGGGATCTCGGCCCTTGCCTCGTCGACTGAGGAGCAGGATATTCCAAATGAATACCACGATGCAAAACAAAAGTGAACGTCCTTGCAATAACAGCTTTTTGAAAAGTGTTCCAACAACATCAGAATAGGTTTGTTTATCTTGCATTGATCCGAATCAACGCAGTCCCATCAATTGATCACACCACAAAGAACGAAAATATACTGATGTACGTATATGCCATCCGCATTCGCCACTGGGTCCCGTCATTACCCGTTAGGTTAGCTAACTAACGACAGAGCGGGGACTGGACTAGCGCGGATGTAAAACATATACAACATCTACAAATATATATACCAATATATTATATTCGCTCAAGGCGTGATAAAATGCAACATCACAGAAATATGCAGCATCACAGAACAATACAGATATCTGGAAGCCCCGGGTTTCACAGAGCCGCTGCTGAAACCCGATGTTCCCCTGGTCGTGTGGATAGCCTGTGCAATGAAAACCTAGACCCCTACGGGCGCGGCAAGTCACCCGCCAAAACCTGAAGCGAGGCAGCCCCCTTCAGCGCCGTGAATGGACCACCCAGCACTTCATGGAATCCGGTAACTTGGGCACCCCTCCTGGGTCAACCTGTACCCCCTACGAGTGCGGCAAATAGCCCGCCAATCCTAGAGTGAAGCCCCCTCCGTCTCAATGCCATGAGATGCGGGCCCGTTGCCCTCTAGAACCCGGCTATCCGTGCACCCCTCCGTGGGGTAATCCTAGTACAGAAAGTAAAATATACATACAACGGGTACATCGACCGCAACCAGGTCGTGCCCCAAAAGAATAATACAAACAGGCAGTGACGGCAGTCCACATGTCGGACTCTCGCCCCGCAATATCAAATGTACATAATACAACAAAACTGTACTACCACTGCAACCAGGCTATCCCCACGACCGATCCGCAACATCACAGCATAAACACAGAACATCAACGTGAAAGTCACGTTCGCAAATCCGTCTAACCGGGCTATAGCAGTTAGACAGGATTTACCGATCAAGTGACATTCACGGTCGCAGATATAATGTAAATACTGTGAACCAATGTGTTTAAAATATCCGATCGATCAATTTTACCAAGTGGGCCCCCCAAACAATACTGTAGCACTCACAGAAAATCTGGGCCCAAACAAAGTATACCAAAACCCCTATTTTCAGCCCAAAAGCCCACTGCAAAGAAATGGTAAAATGAAGGGAACATCCTGCGGCGGAACAGCGGCAAAAGAGGGGTCATTGCCGCGGTTCCGCGGTCATCTGGAAGGATCAGCTTACCAAATTTTTGCAGTTTTCTTAGAACTTCATGTACATCAATTTTCTACAACCTGAAAAATTTTTAGAGCCCGGAAAAAATCGACAGAAAACTAATGTGAAGAAAACGCGGTTTTGGAATTTTTGTTCGATCGGAAAAGTAAAACACACTTGAACAAGCTAGACAAGGTTAATGGCGTGGCTCTGATACCATGTTGCGCCACGGCAGCGCCCCGGCCGTCTATCCGAGGTCAAAATGCGGAATCAAAATTTTCTTAACTTTCAAACTGGCGCTACCGCGGACAAAATACCCAGATCGTAACCATTAACCGATACTAGCTATCAAGAGAAAGGGTGACAGATATACCGAGTGATCCGAGTCCTCCGGTCTTCTCGTCATCATCCCGATCTCCCGCGGAAACTCCGGTCGTCGCCTCTTTGCCGGAAGGGCACCACATCGTCTGCATCTTTTACGGGCTCCCACCTCAATACCGAGGCAACTCGGGCGTGAAGTTGGCTGGCCGACGCGCCCAAGATTTGCTGTAGAAGTAGTGTAGAGTCTATGTCTCTTTGGAGTAGTGAAGTTGCCATTGGTGATGGAGGAATAAGGTTAAGGAAAAATGGTGCTTTCATTTTTCCCAAAACTAGAAGAATGAGATGATGAAATATGTGCTACAACAAAAAATGGAAATTTCTCTCATTCTCATCTCAAATGTGGCCGGCCATTCTTGTTATGGAAATGGTGGAGGGAAAAAGACCAAATGCAAGAAGGAAGGTGAGTGTAGGAAAAGGTGGAGGGTGATCACATCCAAAGCAAACCTCACATCATCAACCAAATCAATCTCTTCACAATAACCATCATGAATAATGCAAGTGATGTAAAGAGAATAAAATGATGATGGTCGTATCATAATCCCACATATGCAATAAACCCCTCCCCAAAAGTAATTTGCAAAACTGCAAATTACCCCCCTCCATCGGAAAAGTCCGGCCGGGAAAGAACAAAGGAAAACCGGCCGGATCGGAATGCAAACTGGCAACTCCAGAAAACTGGTCCCGTAATAAATTACAGGAAAACCCCGATACTATGCATACACACCCGCATCTGTATTCCGACCGGATACAAATGCAATGAGACAAAATCTACACTGTACTAAACTAGGATCTGGCTTAAACCAAAGCCGGCTAGTAATATCCGTTCGATCCTGATCCGTGCAATACCGCACGTATCTGATCGAACCCTGCCATATATCCATACGGCCACTAGTACAAACCGTCCGATCCTGATCCGTGCAATACCGCACGTATCTGATCGGACCCTGCCATATCTCCATACGGCCTCTACAGCGTTTCGCCCGAAAGCTTGAGTAACTGAAAGTGTGGTGGACTCTAAAGACTCGTCAATACTATGGTTGTGGATTTAACCACTAGCACGTCAGAGGTATAAGCCAATACGTGACGGGCCACCAGCTATTGACCAAAAGGGACGTCGATGAGCGAACTCATCCTGACACCCTACTGAGCCTGTCAGTGACAATATCCATACAGTCCGGTCCGTTCGTCTAAGAGCATCGCATGGCGGGCCTAGGGGGTTGGTAAAAGTCAGACCCCCAAAGGCGGTACAAGTCGTGTCGGAGTGAAGCCCAGAACACCCTGAGATACTACTGGAATACCTACCAGTAAATCTCCTGCCTCGGCCGAGGGCTTTGTGTAATGGCTCTCCTAGACACAGCGCGACCTCACCCCCAATACCGGGAGAGACGAACCCCTGCAGATCCGCTCACTGCCTCCATGTGGCTCGGGACTGTACCCAACTAAAACCTGTTTGCACGACTCCTTTGAGCCGTGGTAGGGTAGTAATCAAAGCACAGTGGGAACTCACACGAGACAAATGATGATCTCAGGTCGATGAACTAACCTGTACACATGTCACCTGGGAACTGCTATCTGACGTATGGTATAATCCCAACTAGCAGGTTCCCGGCGAGTCCTGTCCGGTGTACTCATAACCCAATGAGCACCTGTATACATCTTAGGTGAACCAACTGACACCAGTGGCTTGTGAGACCGGCCACCGCCCATCGTCGGGGTCTCGACTGTATACACTAGTCTACTCTGGAGAATCGATGCCCTGTCTCGAAACTCCCACGACTAGGGACCTTTTAAGGATGTGCTTATAGACCACCAGCTCTCACGTATATGATCGCCCTCATACTGCTGGCAGTCAAGCAAGAATCCTAGGTGCTCTATCAGCGTGTAATAGCGACCTGTAAGGTCACCTGAAGCAGTACACGATGATAAAGGTAAACCAGATAGCAAACTATCATCTCGAGTAAGACTGTCCTACCGGGATAGGTCCTCCCTCAATCATTGCAATCACGTGCCTGTGATCCAATAATTGACTCTGAGGGCACTATCTCCAACACTTAAACCAACGGACTTATGCGTCCTTAAACTAACATCCGTCCCCAAAACGGGAACAATGGACCGCAATGTCCCGAAACTACCAATGGACCACTATGTCCCTAAACTAGAACAATAGAGCCCTCAAATGCTCTTTTGTCGAATCTAAACGATCCTGTTTAAGTTGATCTTAGCCTCAAATATGGCTAACGTTTCCTTAAACATTCAAACAGACTTTAGTCCCAAATTGGACTATAGATCCCCCAATCAACTTTGGTTCAAGGGTACATCTCTGAACTCCTCTGATATCTGTCGTTGTAATCCTTCAACATCGTCAGAGAGGTGATGGGTCCCGACGGCCATATATGCAATGGACCACCATGTCTCTAAACTGGAAATGGATCTAGACAATCCTGTTAAGTAGATCTTAGTCTGGAGATTAGGCTAACGTGTCCTTAACAAACGTTTAAGTTGATTTTAGCCTCAAAAATGGCTAAAGTATCCTTAAACCAAAACCCTAAACCCAAATCTAAGAAAATACATATTTGGACTAATCCACGTCCTACGGGTGACGACATAAATTAGTCTCCGTATACAATCCATGGGCAACCACAAACAAAATAAATACCCACGACATGAAGTGAAATTCTGGAGAAGGAGAAAGTTGTTACCGCGATGCGGTAACGTAATTAACTGCAGGGGCTTGCGCCTGTAGGGAAGAGCGTCCCCACAATCAAAAACCCCTCAAGCGAGGGGGAATCTGACGAAGTTTGCTACATCGGCCGCATCCGTCTAAACCTCCGATACACGGTGCCATAAATCAACTTGGCATCTTCGGAGAGGTGGAAGGATAAAACCAAATAGCATCTGCCCCCAGATTCAGGCAAGACGTCAGTCTTTCCCGGTTTCCGGCGGTAAACAGATCCGTACAGTCCGGTCTGTTCGTCTAAGACTATCGCATATCAGGCCTAGGGGCGGCAAGCGTCAGTCCCCTAAAGGCGGTATAAGTCGTGTCGGAGTGAAGCCCATTACACCTTGAGAAGCTACTGGAAATCCTACCAGTAAATCTCGTTTTTCCTGGCCAGGGACTTTGCGTAATGGCTTTCCAAACACAGCGCGATATCAACTCCCAATACCGGGAGAGACGAATCATATCTAACCGCCACTGCATCCAAGTGTTCGGGACTGCACCCAACTGCTACCTGTTTGCATGACTCCTTTAAGTCGTGGTAGGGTAGCAATCTAAGAACAGTGGGAACACACTCGAGACGAAGCAGCAGTGTCAAGTCTGCAGACTATGCTGTACTCATGTCACCTGGGAACTATTAACTGACGACGGGTATAATACCAACCAACAGTTCCCTGTGAGTCCTGTCCGGTGTACCCGTAACCTAACGAGCACCTGTATACTATCTCCAGTACAACGAACTAATTGCTGTGGGACAGACTATTTCCCCTGCTGGGATGAGAAGCGCACACACTAGTCTACTCCGGAGTATCGATGCCCTATCTCGATAATCCTATGACTAGAGACCTGAAAAATGATATGCTTGTAGACTATCCAGCCCCCACTAGTGTGACTGCCATCACAACACTGGTAGTTAAGCAAGATCCTAAGGGCTCTATCAATATGTATTCTCGATATGCTAACATATACACATATTAAGATAGATATAAACCAAGTATCGTACTACCATATTTAGCAAGACTGTTAATATAACTGTGAATATCCCAAACTTCCATTAAATAATATACAAACTAGTATGATACAGTAATGGCCTCTAGGGCATAATCACTAACAATCTCCCACTTGCACTAGGGCCATATATTGGCATATCGCAGACCTATCATCTCAAATAGCCTCTCGAACTGTATCTGAGGAATGGCCTTTGTGAATGGATCAGCAGTGCTATTCTCCGTATATACTCTCTTCATCTCGATCTCCCGGCGATCTACGATCTCCCTGATCAGGTGATACCGCCTTAAGATGTGTCTGGACTTTTGATGGGACCTGGGTTCCTTCGCTAAAGCTATAGTGTCGTTGTTGTCGCAATACAGAGGTATTGGATCAACACTGGTAGGAACAACCTGAAGTTTTGTTAGGAACTTCTTCATCCAGACAGCTTCTTTTGCGGCATCGCAAGCAGCTATGCACTCCGCTTCCATCGTCGAGTCAGCAACGGTGTTCTGCTTGGAACTCTTCCAGCACACCGCCCCTCCATTGAGGGTAAAAACATAACCTGACATGGACTTGGAGTCATCCTTGTCACTCTGGAAGCTGGAGTCAGCAAAGGCCTCGATCTGGAGGTCATTTCCGCCATACACCAAGAACATCTCCTTAGTCCTTCTCAGGTACTTGAGAATGTTCTTTACTGCTATCCAGTGCTTCTCCCCTGGGTTTGCCTGATACCGGCTTACAACGCTCAATGCGTATGCTACATCTGACCTGGTACATAACATCGCATACATTATAGAGCCTACCGCAGAAGCGTAGGGTATAGTCGACATGCGAGCCCTTTCCAAATCAGTCTTGGGAGACATCTCTTTGGAGAGGGTGATTCCGTGACAAGCCGGCAGGTTACCACGCTTAGAATCTTCCATACTGAATGTTTTCAATATGGTGTCTATGTACCTGGACTGTGAAAGTCCTAACATCCTTTTTGATCTATCACGATAGATCTGGATCCCCAGAATGTAGGTGGCATCACCCAGGTCCGTCATGGAGAACTTCTGTGACAAGAATCCTTTGACAGACTGTAGTATAGGAATATTATTTCCTATTAGGAGAATGTTATCCACGTACAAGACGAGGAATACTACAGCTCTCCCTACTGATGGCAATAACTTTTTCAAGAGTGAAAAAGAATAACTCTCTAAAAGAAAAATGAAAATATATGTTTATATATTTTCATGTTCTCATCTCAAACCATGGTTTAAACAATGAATTCATTATTGAACTTGAGTTAAAACACAAAAGGAAACTTTACCTAAGGTTAAAAGGTGGGTGAGAATGGTTAGGTCAAGAGAAGAGTGTAGAAACAAATCAATAATGAACCCTTTTTCTTTTCCTTTTTGTTTTAGTAAAAATTCAATAATAATCCATGTTAAAACCATGGTGTGAGTCTTATATTGCCATCATATTCCTTGTATAACCAACCATGAAGGATGATGCATGTATGTATGTGTATATGTACATCCATATGTGCATGAATCAAAAAGAAGCCATACATGCATGCATACATCCAACAAACTCAAGAAAGGATTACAAGTGAGAAAGAGATGGTTAATTAATAAATCAACACTTGATTTATCAATCCGGTCATATCACATATGAGCCCACCAAAAGCAATCCGCCCGATCAATATACGGTATCCTATACGCGCATTTTAATCGGGTCCATGCGCATATCGCATACGCGCACCACAACATTTCTCCTGGACTATAAAACTCCATTGTGGGACTCCATCGCGTACATGATAGAGCCTACAGCCGAAGCATAGGGTATCCCTTGCATGCGAACTCTCTCCAAATCAGTCTTAGGAGACATCTCTTTGGAGAGAGTGACTCCAGAGATCATAGGTAAGTTCCCACGCTTGGATTCTTCCATACTAAACCTCTTTAGTACGGTGTCAATGTACCTGGATTGGGACAATCCCAATATCCGTTTGGATCTATCTCTATAGATCCTGATTCCCAATATGCAGGAGGCATCACCAAGATCTTTCATTGAGAATCTTTGTGATAAGAAGAGCTTGACCAATTGCAGTATAGGAATGTCATTTCCTATCAAGAGTATGTCGTCCACGTACAATACAAGAAAGACAACCTTACTCTCTGCCACCTTCTTGTAGATACAAGGTTCATCTGGGTTTTTGACGAAATCAAACTCTTTGATAACGACGTCAAAGCAGATGTTCCAACTCCGCGATGCTTGCTTTAATCCATAAATGGATTTAAGCAACTTGCACATCTTCCCGCTGCTCCCACTGTCTACGAAGCCCTTTGGCTGAGTCATGTACACGCACTCTTCTAAATCACCGTTTAGAAAGGCGGTCTTAACATCCATTTGCCAGATTTCGTAATCATGATATGTAGCGATGGCAAGCATGATCCGGATGGATTTAAGCATAGCCACTGGAGAAAAGGTTTCGTCATAGTCCACACCTGGTCTTTGACGAAAACCCTTTGCAACAAGTCTAGCTTTGAAAGCCTCCACTTTCCCATCTACACCAAGTTTTTTCTTGAAGATCCACTTGCTCCCAATGGGTTTTACACCTTCAGGAGCAACTTCCAAAGTCCATACTTTGTTGGTGTACATGGATTCCATCTCGGACCGCATTGCATCCAGCCATTTCACTGAGTCCTTACTCGTGATGGCCTGCTCGAAGCTAGTTAGGTCATCATCCTCCATGATGCAATCCTCGCTCCCACCGTCAATGAGAAAACCATAGTATCTCTCAGGTGGACGAGAAACCCTACTAGATCGGCGGAGAGGCTGGGGTTCGTCGGGTACTACTGAATCTTCTGGTTCTACCAAGTCTTCTGTTATAGTTTGTGTCGCTGGAACCTCTTCCAGTTCTACCTCAATGCCACTTGTTTGTTTCATAAGAAAACCTTTTTCTAAGAAAGTGGCATGTCGAGAAACAAACACCTTTTGTTTCTCGGGGTGGTAGAAGATATATCCTTGTGAATTTTTAGGATATCCAATAAACTTACATAAGACTGATCTTGCCTCGAGTTTGTCCGGATTTTGTCTTTTGACATAGGCTGGACAACCCCATATCTTAACATAGTTAAGACATGGTCTCTTCCTTTTCCATATCTCATATGGAGTGGTAGGCACAGATTTGGTGGGGACCATATTCAGTAGATGTATGGCTGTCTCTAGCGCATACCCCCAGAAGGAAATAGGTAACTCAGCTGTGCTCATCATAGAGCGCACCATATCTAATAAGGTGCGGTTCCTCCGTTCTGATACACCGTTGTGTTGTGGTGTATATGGAGGAGTTAGCTGAGAGAGAATCCCATTCTCTTTTAAATAATCAAGAAAATCATTGCTCAAGTATTCTCCTCCTCGATCAGATCGAAGGATCTTAATACTTTTGCCCGTTTGGTTCTCTACTTCGTGCTTATATTCTCTGAATTTCTCAAAAGCTTCAGACTTGTGTTTTATTAGGAACACATGTCCGTATCTAGAGAGATCGTCAGTGAATGTAATGAAGTAGGAAGAACCGTCCCTGGTATGTGTAGACATGGGACCGCATACATCACTATGTATCAGCCCTAAGAGTTCCGTAACTCTTTCTCCGTGTCTACGAAACGGAGTTTTGGTCATTTTTCCTTTGAGACATGAATGGCAAGTGTCATAAGATGATAATTCGAACGGTTTCAAATATCCATCTTTATCTAACTTAGCTAGTCGTGTCGCATTGATATGACCAAGTCTATAATACCACAAGAAAGATTCATTCATTTCTGAACTCTTCCTCTTGTGTGTGTTTTGTAAATTGAGGACTGTATTTTGATTAAGAATGAATATGCCATTATATAACGAGCCTGATGCAATCAACTTTTGATTTAGGAATATGTTCATAACATTATCCTTTACTACAAAATTATATCCTTCTTTACTTAATAAAGAAACTGATATAATGTTGCACATCATGTTTGGTATATAATAGCATTCATTTAGAATCAATGTATTACCACTTGGTAATACTAGGAGATATTCGCCAACTGCTTTGGCTGCAACATTTGCCCCATTCCCTACTTGAACGGAATGATCACCTTTTCCCAGTTCTCTACCTTTCCGCAGCCCATGTAACTGCTTACATATGTGGGATCCTGATCCGGTATCTAATACCCAGGACGTAGGGTGAACTGAAAAACAGTTCTCAATAACAAACACACCCGAAGAAGATGCATCATCATGCATGTTCTCCGTTTGGGCGGCGTGAGAATCTAGATATTCCCATGTTTCCTTTTCAGTCTTATAACTCTTATAAGATAGAACGGGTCCAACGTTCCCCTGCACAGTATAATATGCGGGTTCGGTCAATACATCCATATTATTATCTTGATTAGGGCATGACATGGTCGCTACCTGGAGAGAGAGAGAAGAAAACACTTTAGCGTATGCTCTTGCAAGATCAGATTGGTTATTATCTTATCTAATCAGGATGACTCCCACTGGTTTTTATCAAATCTTCCTTCAAACCCTAAAAGGAAAGATTAGCCGGGATTAATTACACCCTACAACTTCGCCGATCTTTCAGCCAGGCCAGTGTCGGTACTTTGAGGGAGGTTCCACGTGCTTTCGCACGGACCTAATTAAAGTAAATCTCGTTTTCCCAGAGGCGTAACCCCGTTGACACCTTTCTAGACACCTACTTGATCGGCTAATTGTAATGTGTAAAACTCTCCCAGGAGTAACTCTTACTCGCAGTGGGTATCGGGATCCAATTATCTCATAGAAGGTATGCAATCTCATTGCAAATTTTAACACTTGAAATTCCCGATAATGCTTTTGCCCCTAATGTACTATGACCTTGACGAATGCCAAACAACCCATAGTGCGCTAGTCAAGTTCAACCCGTACATTTCTTGATTGAATTAAACCCATTCGCACGACCCTTGACGAATGCCAAACAACGCCGTATGAATACCCTAATCCAATCGCATCATATGCTACAGATAAATAGTACATAGCTACCGTACACTGTTCATACCAGAATATTGCATTTTATACCACCCATTCTTACGCTCGTTTGGTTATAGGCAGGTGCTTTTAATCAGTGTTTGCTACATATTTACAGGATACTGGTTCTCAGCTCTAGACAGTGAAATTCATAGAAAAGTACGTCAAATTTCGGATTACTGCCAACAACAGATAAAACACGGGTCTCCGCTCTCTATCCGTATGTTGCCACACACCAGTTTAAGGGACAAAATGGCAAATCAATGTCATTTTCGTGCACAAAGCTCAATGTCAACACAAGATCCAACATATCTACGCGGAGCTCGAGGAAATCTTGGCAAAAGATCCACATCACATCACCTTTTGATCTACTGAAATTCTGGAAGAAATGGGAAGAGTTGTTGAGAAAAAGTCATATACCACACTGAAGAGTACTAAAAACTAGGGAAAACCACCAAATTTCATGGCCTAACTCCTCTAAACGGCCGCGGTTCCGCGGCATAAGCACGCTTAGGCCGCGGTTCTACGGCCATTTAGTCGCCTCTCTCTGTCGTTTTCTGGGGGTAGTTTGGTACTTTCATATTATGCCAGATTCTTGCCCTAGGTTTCCATTTCTCCTCCTATAAATACCCCAGATCTGAGCCAAATCAAAGTGTTAATTTCTTTAGCCTCTTTTAGTGTAGTTTTGTTCTTCTTCTTCTTCTTCTTCATCTTTCCTCCATGAAAATGTAGTGAGAGTATTGAGTGGATGTTAAATGAAGATGAGAGTTTTTGTATCATTCTTGTTTGTTTAGCTTCCCCTTGAGATTCTTGCTTTCTCTTGATCTTTCAACCTCTTCATTGAGCTTGAAAGTTTAAGGGTTTGTTATTGATCTCAAGGCTTGTATCTTCTTATGGAATTAGTGCTTCATTTCACATGAGTTCCTTACCCTTCTCTTGATCTTGCAACCTCTTGATTAAGCTTGCAAGTTTAAGGGTTGGTTATTGATCCCATGCTTGTCTTAAGTTCTAGTTTCTAGTTCTTTTTATTGCTTATTTCTTTCTTACTTTTTATTACCTTACTTTACTTTCTTGCACTTAAATTCCATGCACTTACTTACTTGTAATCTTTTCTTTTCTTTTGCTCTTTTTGGTTCGTTTTTGTGAATGGTTGTAATTATCGTTGTTAAGAATAAATACGGTATTGTAAGTTAATATTTCTTTGCTCATTTCCTTTTCCCGTTATTTTCCATTGAACTTCGCCCAAACGTTACGCAAGTGCTCCGTTAGGCACCCTACCCTACCAAGGTAACGGTGATTCCTAACCGCGACCGGTTGCGTTCGGTTTGGCCGAAGGCAAAAGCAAGAGACAAGAACGGAAGGACAAGGGTAAATAAGCCGGATTCCACGAATACCGTGCTTAAATCCCCTAATCTACGTTGTTGCCGATTGCTCTAGCTTCAATTGGTCAAGACTCGGCTCAAAGGTTTTGAGTGCAGATATCCTTAGCTTACACTTTCGTATCTTTTTCTTAACAACTTTATACTTGCATATAAAACACATAGGATAGAATTGAACAAACATATACACATTCTTTATTGACTCGTCTAAAACTCGAACAGACATACAACCATCTCCCTGTGGATCGACCCGGGCTCAACCGGCTAGCTGCATAGCGACACCGTCCTGATCGCGGTTATACTTTAGAAGTTTGAACATCCGACACGCCAAAAGCGTGCGATCAAATGGCGCCGTTGCCGGGGAGACGGTAGCGTATTTTCTTTCTTGGTATTCGGGTTAACATTCTTTTTGTATATATTTATAAATAAAAAAAAACTTTTTGTTATTTTTGATCATTTTTGTGAGCAAGTCTGCAGATTTTTGCGGATTTGCAAACGGCGATTATGGGGAGCAAAGTGTACGTTCAAGGCTAAGGTGATTGCAAAGTACAGTGCCAAAGATCCGGGTAGTTTGACCCGCGCAAGAGAACTTTTCAAGCTTACAGGATTTGATTCAACGGGGGTTTCCTAACCCAAAAACTTAACGGTACGTACTTTACTAACACCTTCTTCTCAAATCCGACGCATCCAATATACTATTCTTTGCAGGATTCTTTGCAAGTTCGCTAGCAAACGGTAAAAATTGACTAACCCGTATTTGTTGCAGTGCCGCGCTTAAACTAAAAAACGATTGTTTGATTCTTTATAGAATTTTTTTGAACTGCGCATTGCATACATTAATACGGACGTAAGGGCAAGCGAACCCCACAACATACGGTAAAGGATTTCATCATCTTTTCCGTGGCCCACAAATCACGAACTTGAGCATAACGTTTACCCGCACAAAATTTAAAAGAAACTAGACTTTAAGCCTTAAGGACTTCGCGCTCACTAGGAGAAGTTAACTGTGTTTAGAACCTCGCTTAACGGTATATTGTTTACGGGGTGTCTAGGAAAGTGTTAACGGCGAAACCGCCAAAAGAGAAAGGGTTATTTAATTAAGGAACTTTGCGAAAGCGTTGGAAAACCTCCCCTTATCTCTGCACTTACCTGGCCTCGTGATCAGTGTATCTTGAGCCCGTTTCTCGACACAGTTTTACTTCGACAATCAAGTTCTGGAGCAGGTCTAGTTGACCTAGGTGAACCCTAGAACGATTAGGTGTGTGGTATTTTTGTGTCGTGATTGTTTTTGTCCATATTCTTTTTTTTGTGTATATTTCATTCTTTTGTTAAAAACTAAAAAAAAAAATCACATTCTTTTTCCCCTCCTTTTCTCTGCCTTTCTTCCTTTCTCTCTTCATATCATGGGTACCCCACCACGCAAAACTCTTACCGAACTTTGGTACCCATAACTAGACATTATTTCTTACGGTTCTTGCTTTGGCCGAACGTCGAACGATCCCTCCATGCCCAAAATCTCTTTGAAAGATCGGATAGACGCGTCTAGGACAAACACTTGCCCTCCGCAATCCACTTTGTATCAACCTTTTCAACCTTCCCCACCCTCTTATGTTGATACCCCTTTTGCAAGTCGTCCTTTATCCGACGCTGAACATATTGAACAATCCGGTAGCCGATCTTTCACTCCTTTCACCACTACAGATTCTTGGGATCAACAATTCCATTCACCTTCTTATCCAAATGTTGATCCTGCTCCTGTCCAGCCATTCAATTCCTACCAGTCCTACCCGACTTTTGCACCTTCCCTGGACATTGCTTCTGAACCGCCATTTGGGAGTTTTCAGTATCCAAACAACTTTGAATCTTTTACTGAAATCCCTTCACAACCCATGTCTAGTCTGGAACAGTCTTTGGAAGACTTTAGGGTAGCGTCATACCAACAGATGATGGATTTGAATGCGTCCATGGCCGCCCTCATACAACCTAGTGACCCGGTAGCTAGTTTTCAACTAGCTCCAAATTTTCCAATGTATGAAGAGGCGGTAGGACATGTTGAGAATTTGAGTGGAGAGAGTGAGATGTACCCCCTTCCGAATCAAGCCTACCCGTTTCAACTTGAATCCCACAACTCCGGTTTTGACTGTCTATCTAGTGTTCCAAACGAATCATTGATTAAAGATAGAACAGATAATGAGTTGTGTGATTTTATAGTGTTTGATTTACCTGATTGTGAAGGAACCCTTCCAAGTGAAACCACATCCAAACCTTTTGACCTCTACACCTCCATCTTAGAACCAAAATTGATTGAAATCCATGCTTTTGATGAGGTGTCTGAGAATATTGATTTTCACTTGATTGAGGATATTGACGCTGGGAATATTTTGGATGATGAACCCATAGATTTGGCTGAGTTTTTCTCTTCAAATCATCATCCCGAGTCATTAAATGTTTTTCCCGAACCCCATATACGTCTGGATTTTGATGAAATATGCATGGATGAGCTTAACTTTGAGGAGAATTTTGAGGATGTTTTTGAGGATGAAACAGTTCTAGATGGTGAGTCGGATTTTCCAATTCATCCTGTTCCTTTCACTGACTGTGTACACCCTCCAGAACCCTTAACCGATACCCTTCCTCAATCACTTCCTCCCATCCTTTCCATCGTTCCGACAATGCAAGAAACCGTATCATTTTCACTTCCTGTGTCTGGTTTACCAAGTTCGGCGTACCCATGGTTTCTCACGAATCTTGAGGGATTTGACCCCATTTCTCGACGGGTAAATATATTAGCACAATCGCTTTTCACACATCAGTCATCACAAATTGTGCTAATCTATTCACTCCATTTCTACCCTCAAGTTCGTATTCCACTTCCTTCTCCTTTCCGCCATTCTTCTTCTCATATACCGCGACCGTATCCCACTTCTATCTCCATACGGTCTCGCGTATTCTCCATCTCTTTTCTCTGCGCCTTCTTTCACCAACCAGCACATTATAACGATAAAATATTTAAATGGTTGGTGTTAACTTTTGGTCTGTGTAAGGCCTTGTATAGATTGATACTATTCTCTTTTCCCCCCTAATTCTGAACTTCAACGCTTAAACAGTGGAAACACTGTTTTACTTAAGTTTGGGGGGGACTCTTTTTTTTGTATATATTTTTTGGTTTTCCTTTTTTGTTTTGTATATAATTTGTTTCTAGGGAGTGCCGACAATTTTGACCCTCTTGGTATAGCCTGACAGTGAGGGCACTGTCAAGTTTAAGTTTGGGGGTGTACTCGGTAAGCTTTCTTCCTTCGCATTCATTTGTATATTTTGCATTTGCATACCTTATTAAAAACCCACAAAAATCGAAAAATTTTCCAAAAATATAAAAACTTTGTCGTCAAGTTAGCTAATAGGGTAACTTAGATCTTTATTCCGAAAGTTTAGTTGATATATTAGAAATAACTAAATTCTAGGCTTAGGAATTGAAAACCCTAAAAATAACCCTCATTCTGTCTGACTTTGGTAAGTATACATTGAGTTCAGTTCTTGAGTTAAGTCAAGATGAGGGGAAAGTATTGAAGCTCTACTGAAGGATAAATCTGAAAAATAGTTTATTTTCTTAAGTTCAAATTTAGAAAGTATATACCCTACAACTGCACTTACACGCACCTTGAAATTTGGGATAGTAGAGGATACCTAGAAATACTCTTGCCTGAAAGCCTGGTATGAAAGAAAAAACGGTATTTAAAGCTAAACACCAAAAGAGCATATTGAAAAATATATCCGGTCTTGAAAAAGAAAAAAAAAAAAAAAAAAGAAAAAGAAAAAGAAAAAATAGAATAAAGTCAAGACCTGGAAACTGCTATTTACGCTTTAAAGTTCACACATTCAGTAATCGGTCGTTAATGCCTCAAGAAGCATTAATAGTCGCATGAAAGGTGTGTGAGCAAATCCGTCCATCCTTAATGAAAAGAAGTAGTATTAGGTATTAGGGCAAGGGTATTATAGCTTGAATTGAATTCTTGAGTGTAGGGGTGCAAATATACACACACGTAGGGGTATACAATCGATGTTTGGATAAAAGATAGAAATAAAGAATAAGACTTGTGTTTTCTGTAAAGTTGATAAAAATCCCTGATTTGAGGCCGCACTTTAGAAGGAAAACTCAGGAGATCCAAGGTTAAATAGATAGGAGGTGTGAAAAATAAGGGTTGGATATTTCTAACTTAGGATGATAGAATTTCTAACGTAAATACTAAACTGTAGGAGTAGAATCGACGTTATGTTATGACACTAGCTTGACGGGATTTTGTGGGTGTAATCCGCTGAAAACCCTCAGGAGACAACACTCCTCCTACTAGGGACACCTAGAGGTTTAACGGCTTGTTGCACGTGCTCAGTGTTCTCAGTGCAATCGCGTTCCCTGCGAAAGTGCGGTTAGGACTTTTTTGTGAATAATTGGTTTTTCTCGGGACGAGCAAAAGTTAAGTTTGGGGGTATTTGTTCATACCAGAATATTGCATTTTATACCACCTATTCTTACGCTCGTTTGGTTATAGGCAGGTGCTTTTAATCAGTGTTTGCTACATATTTACAGGATACTGGTTCTCAGCTCTAGACAGTGAAATTCATAGAAAAGTCCGTCAAATTCCGGATTACTGCCAACAACAGATAAAACACAGGTCTCCGCTCTCTATCCGTATGTTGCCACACACCAGTTTAAGGGACAAAATGGCAAATCGATGTCATTTTCGTGCACAAAGCTCAATGTCAACACAAGATCCAACATATCTACGCGGAGCTCGAGGAAATCTTGGCAAAAGATCCACATCACATCACCTTTTGATCTACTGAAATTCTGGAAGAAATGGAAAGAGTTGTTGAGAAAAAGTCATATACCACACTGAAGAGTACTAAAAACTAGGGAAAACCACCAAATTTCATGGCCTAACTCCTCTAAACGGCCGCGGTTCCGCGGCATAAGCACGCTTAGGCCGCGGTTCTGCGGCCATTTAGTCTCCTCTCTCTGTCGTTTTCTGGGGGTAGTTTGGTACTTTCATATTATGCCAGATTCTTGCCCTAGGTTTCCATTTCTCCTCCTATAAATACCCCAGATCTGAGCCAAACCAAAGTGTTAATTTCTTTAGCCTCTTTTAGTGTAGTTTTGTTCTTCTTCTTCTTCTTCTTCATCTTTCCTCCATGAAAATGTAGTGAGAGCATTGAGTGGATGTTAAATGAAGATAAGAGTTTTTGTATCATTCTTGTTTGTTTAGCTTTCCTTTGAGATTCTTGCTTTCTCTTGATCTTTCAACCTCTTCATTGAGCTTGAAAGTTTAAGGGTTTGTTATTGATCTCAAGGGTTGTATCTTCTTATGGAATTAGTGCTTCATTTCACATGAGTTCCTTATCCTTCTCTTGATCTTGCAACCTCTTGATTGAGCTTGCAAGTTTAAGGGTTGGTTATTGATCCCATGCTTGTCTTAAGTTCTAGTTTCTAGTTCTTTTTATTGCTTATTTCTTTCTTACTTTTTATTACCTTACTTTACTTTCTTGCACTTAAATTCCATGCACTTACTTACTTGTAATCTTTTCTTTTCTTTTGCTCTTTTTGGTTCGTTTTTGTGAATGGTTGTAATTATCGTTGTTAAGAATAAATACGGTATTGTAAGTTAATATTTCTTTGCTCATTTCCTTTTCCCGTTATTTTCCATTGAACTCCGCCCAAACGTTACGTAAGTGCTCCGTTAGGCACCCTACCCTACCAAGGTAACGGTGATTCCTAACCGTGACCGGTTGCGTTCGGTTTGGCCGAAGGCGAAAGCAAGAGACAAGAACGGAAGGACAAGGGTAAATAAGCCGGATTCCACGAATACCGTGCTTAAATCCCCTAATCTACGTTGTTGCTGATTGCTCTAGCTTCAATTGGTCAAGACTCGGCTCAAAGGTTTTGAGTGCAGATATCCTTAGCTTACACTTTCGTATCTTTTTCTTAACAACTTTATACTTGCATATAAAACACATAGGATAGAATTGAACAAACATATACACATTCTTTATTGACTCGTCTAAAACTCGAACGGACATACAACCATCTCCCTGTGGATCGACCCGTGCTCAACCGGCTAGCTGCATAGCGACACCGTCCTGATCGCGGTTATACTTTAGAACTTTGAACATCCGACACACCAAAAGCGTGCGATCATACACTACGCCTTGATGAATGCCAAATAACCGTAGCACGAATACTAAGTAATATCTATCTGAAATGTCGGAGGGCTACGCAGGTTTTTCAGAAAAACCATGAGCGTAATGAACTTGATATCGTTGTAGAATCGTGTGAATTTTGAAATGGAGTGTTCTTGAGGCTTTTCTAGTTTTGCTAAAGGGGTCACTCCCGGTGAAGGGATCGTCGGCCCTTTCCTCGTTGAATGAGGTGCGGGATATATCATATATATCACTGTGCAAAGCAGAAACTATAGAAGCAATCAAAAACCAAACCGAGTGTGTAGCATCTGCCAGTTATTGCTAAAGGGGTCACTCTCGGTGAAGGGATCTCGGCCCTTTCCTCATCGAATAAGGTGCAGGGTATATCACATATACCGCTATGCAAAGCAAAACTGTAGCTACCCTTTTTATTAAAAATTTGATTCTACAACATCTTTTAGGTTTCTTTTCTTTCATTAATCACATTAATGAAGTCCCATCATTTAAGTCACCTAAACATCACAGATAAATACGACGTACACTTATGCCATCCGCATTCGCCTCAATGTCCCCTCGTGCACGTTAGGTTAGGTAACTAACGACAGAGCAGGGCAGGGCTAGTGCGGGTGTAAAACATAAGTAACGTCTATATAATATATCATATATACTATATACTGTATCCATCAGAACATATCAAATGATCACATCACAAATATCGCAGCAGAAACATAGATATAATGTGGGATATACTAAGACGTCCGTATTTAGTATTTAGCCAATAATAGAAAATACGGATTCCACAGTCGCGATGAATAGCCATGCCCACACCCTGGACCCCTACGAGAGCGGCAAGCGACCGTACCAATTCTGGAGTTTAGGAGACCCGGTCTCGACTCCTCGAGATGGCCTCCCACTGAACCCCAGAACCCGGTCACCCGTGCTCCCCTCCTTGGGTCCATCCTAATGCGGAAAAGTAAATAATATACAACACAGGTGGCATCGACCTCAATCCGGAAGTGCCCCAAATAAAAGAATATTATATTACATTTGAATTTACATGAATGAAAATATAAAACTCTCATCTCACAAAAAAAAAACCCCGGCTATTCAATCGCGACAATCCTGCACATCATATCTCAGCAACATATAATATCCCATATTATCAACGTAAGTAAGTATGCATACACCGATTGTCGTCGACGTATAGCAACGACAATCGGCAATACCACTACATACTACACTTACGGTCACAGAAAAGAAAGTGTAAAACTGCAATATCTGGAATCCACATTCTCTTTAGATATCGTAAATGCGAAATATCACATACCTCGTATTTCATGTCTTATAATATGAATTCCACACATTGCATCACATTCCAGATAATTAGACAGTATTAAAGTTTTCGAACGAACGATCAAATACCCAAGATTCACTAAAGCTCAACACTTGAGCGAAGTTCAAAAAATTTGGAGTGTGACACAGTAGTAGCGGTCCAGCCGTAGAAGGGTCAAGCCAACGCCTCACATGTGGCACGCCGTACTGCCCCAAACCCTAAGGTTCAAAGGGCAGTTCAAGACGGTCATATAATCGAGTTAAAGTTTGTTGTCTTCTAGAGGGACCACCACAAAACTTTGCACGAACCTCCGAAGGATTTAAACCCCGTGAAAAGTGAGCAAATGATACTCGTTCAAACACTTCACTACTTTCTAATTTACCCGGAAAAGCAACGAAATGAAAATTCTGATCGAATCGACAAGTCCAAAACCATCTCCAGAATTTTTCAGCAGTAAATACAGATTAAAAATACTCTAAAAAATATACAAGCAGAACAAAACATTACAGTATAAAATTTATGCAGTGATTGATTTGTACGGCCGCGGAACCGCGGCCTTAGCAAGCTTAGGCCGCGTTTCCGCGGCAAGGTTAACTGTTCATTGCATAATTTTTACACCGTAATTCTTATATTTTCCTGCTGAATTTTTTACGTATTTTTAATTCTGAGAATAACCAGATTTTGAAAAAAGTCCGGAGAGCACCAAAAAACCGTATTTTCGGGTTCGATCGGAGTTTTAACTTCGTTAAAGTGTCGCCTAACGTTCTAGGTCGGCTCTGATACCAATGTTGGGTTAGCCTAGCACCTCATGAAGGGTTTGGATGCATCACATGAACCAAAGGTAGAGTCTTTAGGGTGCTAAATTAACAAACAACGGATCGTTCCTAGAATCGATTAGGGTTTCAAAATTTTCACATCATCATATGAAAGGAAAGCTAGGGTTTAGAGAGTACAACCTTTGTAGCTCCCTACGCTAGACTCCTCGGCTACTTAGGGTTTGAAAAAGCTTCGCTTGAACTCCTCGATGTCACCGATGATCCACCCGGAGTCCGCTTTGTCCAAGCTTGCAACTTTGTCCGATCAAGTGAACGAA
This sequence comes from Agapanthus africanus, assembly GCA_030015575.1. Lineage (NCBI taxonomy): Eukaryota > Viridiplantae > Streptophyta > Magnoliopsida > Asparagales > Amaryllidaceae > Agapanthus > Agapanthus africanus. The sequence goes on from CM057344.1 coordinate 120,645,907, forward strand.
ATCAAGCTAACACTCCAAACAAGTGGGCTAGACTTGTGTAGAATGGTGTTGTGGTTCTCTTTCTCACTTCAAAATCCAATCTTGATGAGTATATTGCTCACTACAAAAAGCTAGAGAGCAAAATGAGAGAGGAAGAAGAAGATGATGGCAATAACTTTTTCAAGAGTGAAAAAGAATAACTCTCTAAAAGAAAAATGAAAATATATGTTTATATATTTTCATGTTCTCATCTCAAACCATGGTTTAAACAATGAATTCATTATTGACTTGAGTTAAAACACAAAAGGAAACTTTACCTAAGGTTAAAAGGTGGGTGAGAATGGTTAGGTCAAGAGAAGAGTGTAGAAACAAATCAATAATGAACCCTTTTTCTTTTCCTTTTTGTTTTAGTAAAAATTCAATAATAATCCATATTAAAACCATGGTGTGAGTCTTATATTGCCATCATATTCCTTGTATAACCAACCATGAAGGATGATGCATGTATGTATGTGTATATGTACATCCATATGTGCATGAATCAAAAAGTAGCCATACATGCATGCATACATCCAACAAACTCAAGAAAGGATTACAAGTGAGAAAGAGATGGTTAATTAATAAATCAACACTTGATTTATCAATCCGGTCATATCACATATGACCCCATCAAAAGCAAGCCGCCCGATCAATATACGGTATCCTATACGCGCATTTTAATCGGATCCATGCGCATATCGCATACGCGCACCACAACGTTTCGCCTGGACTAGAAAACTCCATTATGGGACTCTGAGACTCGTCAATACGCCGGCAGTGGGTGATGATCATATCAAGCACCCCCAAGCCGCAAGCGGTCAACTAAACGTAACGGCCATCCGGGTATTGAACGATCAGAAGAGAACAAGCGAACCTGCTACAACTCCCGTCGAGCCGATAGGCAACACTTTCCATATAGTCCGGTCTCCTCGTCTGATATGTCGCATATCAAGTCTAGGGGTGGTAAACATCAGACCCCGATAACCGATAAGTCGTGCCGATGTGAGGCTCATAACGGGTCGAGAAACTACTGGTAACACTTACCAGCAAATCTCTGATCAGCCCTGGCCAGGGACTTCCCTGTTACGGCCAATCGAGCACAGCGCAACATCAACCCCCAATACCGGGAAAGACGAAACCCCTCCTATCGCTCATTGCCTCCATGTGACTCGGGACTGTACCCAAAAACCACCGTTTTGCATGCCCTCATGGACGTGGTAAGGTGGAGATCAAAGCACAGTGGGAATCACACAAGACTCTATGACGATATCGGGTCTACAGACTAACCTGCACAAGTGTCACCTGAGAACTGCCATCTGACGTGAGGTATAATACCATCTGGGAGTTCTCGGCGAGTCCGTCCAGTGTACCCAATCTCCACTGAGCACCCGTATACCATCTCTGATGTCAAACACCAATGGATATGGGATCATCCATCGCCCATCTCATGGGTCGAGAAGCGTATACGCTAGTCTACACTGGTATATCGATGCCCCGTCTCGATACACCCACGACTAGGGACCTTGAAGGATGTACTTATGGACTACCATGTCCCCACTAGTATGATCTGCATCATAGTCCAGGTAGTCAAGTATACATCCTAAGGGCTTTAACAACATGTAACTATAAGACAGTTTAAAGAGACTAGTATACATGTTAAGATAAAAAGCAACCAGATAGCATACTATCATATCGAGCAAGAAAGTAATCTTTATATATGTCCAAGAATCCAATATAATATACATCATCTGTACAATACTGGCCTCTAGGGCATACATACAACTAACACCTACAATCTTACTGTATATGCATGGTTCATCTGGATTCTTGATAAAGTCGAATTCTTTAACAGTATCATCAAAACAGATGTTCCAACTCCGCGATGCCTGCTTTAGTCCATAAATGGACTTAAGCAACTTACAGATTTTACCGCTGCTCCCACTCTGAATGAATCCCTCTGGCTGATCCATATAGACGCACTTTTTCAAATTTCCATTTAGAAAAGTCGTCTTTACATCCATCTGCCAGATCTCATAATCGTGGAAGGCGGCAATAGCAAGAAGGACCCGAATGGATTTGAGCATAGCCACTGGAGAAAAGGTTTCGTCATAGTCCAAACCAGGTCTTTGACGAAAACCCTTTGCAACAAGTCTAGCTTTATAGGTTTCAACCTGTCCATCTACACCAATCTTCTTTTTGAAGATCCATTTGCATCCTACGGGTTTTACCCCATCTGGAGTAATGTCCAAAATCTATACTTTGTTAGTGTACATGGACTCCATTTCGGTCCGCATTGCATCCAGCCATCTTACCGAGTCGCCACTCTGGATGGTCTGCTGGAAGCTAGTAGGGTCATCATTGTCAATGATGCAATCCTCTCGATCCCCGTCTATGAGAAAACCGTAGTATCTCTCGGGCGGATGAGACTGCCTACTACTTCTGCGAATAGGCGCTAGGATGTCCCTTTCTTCTGAAACTTCTGGTTCTACCATACTTTCAGTAACAGCTTGTGGTTCTAGAATTTCTTCCAGTTCCATTGCGCTCCCACTCTTCTGATTTTCTAAAAATTCAGCTTCCAAGAAGTGGGCATGACGAGAAACAAAAACCTTTTGTTCCTCTACGTAATAGAAATAATACCCCTTGGAGTTCTTTGGATATCCCACAAACTTACACTGTACTGAGCGTGCCTCGAGCTTGTCCGCATGCTGCTTTTTAACAAAAGCTGGACATCCCCATGTCCTAAAGTGTTTAAGACAGGGTTTCTTCCTACTCTACATCTGATATGGTGTGGTAGGCACAGTCTTGGTTGGAACCTGGTTCAAAAGATATGCAGCTGATTCTAGTGCATAACCCCAGAAAGATCGCGGTAACTCAGCCTTACTCATCATGGAACGTACCATATCCAATAGGGTTCGATTCCGTCTTTCCGATACACCATTATGTTGTGGAGTGTATGGAGGAGTAAGCTGAGAGAGAATTCCTTTCTCTTTTAGGTAACCCAGGAACTCGGCACTTAAGTATTCACCACCTCGATCAGATCTCAGTGTCTTGATACTTTTGCCTGTCTGGTTTTCCACTTCATTCTTGTATTCTCGGAATTTCTCAAGGGCCTCGGATTTATGCTTCATCAAGAAGATATGTCCATACCTAGAGAAATCATCAGTAAAAGTAATGAAGTAAGAATAACCATCTCTTGCATGTGTAGACATTGGACCGCACACGTCACTGTGTATGAGTCCCAAGAGCTCGCTCTCTCTTACTCCGTGTCCAGTAAACGGAGTCTTTGTCATCTTTCCCATGAGACAAGATTCACAAGTAGCATAAGATTGATATTCAAACGGATTCAAATATCCTTCTCTATGTAACTTAGTCAACCGTGTTTCATTGATATGACCTAGTCTACAATGCCATAAGAAAGTCTGATTTATTTCCGGAGACTTTCTTTTAAGTGTGTTCTGGACATTGAAAACCTGAGCTTGATTTAATACATATATACCGTCATCTAATGTACCGGACCCAATCAGAACTTGATTTAGGTGGATGTTTACTACATCGCTTACGAATGTAAAATCATATCCCTCTCTCGAAAGTGAGGATACCGATATGATATTACAAGTCAAACTAGGTACATACAAACAGTTACGTAGAATCAATATCTGCCCACTTGTCAAACCTAGGCGATATTCTCCCACGGATTCAGCGTCCACGCTCATTTCGTTTGCAACTCTGAGAGACAAATCGCATACCCTAATAACTCTATGGTTTCTCAAAGCATGTAATGAATTACAGATATGAGATCCTGCTCCGGTATCTAGTACCCAGGAAGTAAAGTTAATTGACAAACAGTTCTCAATTACAAACACACCCAAGGCCGAAGCCACAACATGCTTCGAATCCTGGATACTGGCTTCCAAAGCCGTGCAATCTTTCTGCCAATGTCCGTTCCTATAACAATAGGAATATCCCTCCTTCCCTACACCAAGTCCCGAAACTTTTTCTCTTCCCTTTCCTTCTACTTTACTGACACCGTATATCGGTTTTATGGAGGTCTTTTTCTTTTCACCCTTTGCTTTCGCCCTAGATGTAGAAGAAGAAGGTCCCCCATTAAGCAGAGCAAGTGTCTCCCTGGTTTCTTTCAGGGTGTAAGTAGAGGGTAGGGACTGTGGAAATAAGTCAATACATGACCCGTTTCCCAACGTGGTCTCCAGGTCCGTGAGCTCATCAATATAGCTAGTCATCGTAAGGACGTCGTCCCCTACAGATGACCCGACAGCCAACCTCGCTTGAAACAATTCGTTCAAGGTCTCTTATCTTGCGATACGAGATTACTCTCCATATAAATCTTTGTTATGGTGGAAGATGGAAACTAAGTCCATCTTCTCGTGCTGCTTCTGGTATACACCATCAACTGAAGCCAACACGAGGCACTTGGCACTCGCACTGTCCTTTTCCCTTGTCTGACGGATATTCATATCCGTGATGGTGGGAAATGGACCTGGGACGGCGGGGGCTTGAGTAGTAATAGGGTGGTCCAGCTTTTCATAGGCAATGGACATCTGAACAGACCTTTGCCAGTCATAAAAGTCAGATTCAGTCAACTTGTTATCTAGATGTAACCTAGTCATGGTCACAAGGTCGCTGCAAAGAGAGAGAGAGGGAACACTTTAGCATGATGCTCTTGCAACTTTAGAGTGGTTTTTAGTTTATCTAAACAGGATGGCTCCCACTATTTCTCGAATCCTTCCTCAAACCAAAAAGGAAGAACTAGTCAGGACTATTCTCACCGTACAATACTTGCTTAACCATTCAGCTAGGCCGGTGTCGGTACTTTGAGGGAGGTTTTACGATGCTTTCGCGAAGTTCCTTAATTAAATAACCTCTTTTCTCTGGGGGCATAGCCTCGCTGACATCTTTCTCGACACCTACTTGGTTTATAGCATTGATCGTTAAGTGACGAATCTCCCGATAAGTAGCGTATACTCACAGTAGGATCGGGATCCAAATATCATCGTGTGATAATGCTGAAGGAATCCTACCGACATTATCAAACTCCAAATTGTATGCAACACTAGCAAGTTTCAGTTTCTTTAGAAACTCCCGATGTGGATTTTTGCCCCATGCTCTTATGACCTTGACTAAGGGCCAACAAATCATAAGTCACATGTCAAGTTCTACCCATCATTATCTTATTAATTTGAACCCACCCGTATATACTCTTGACTAAGGGCCAAACAAAGTAATACGACTGTCCCAAACCAACGCATCTATCTATGCTACATGTGAACACCCCAGCAGGTACCAATCATTATGTCTTGACTAAGGGCCAAACAAACATAGCTTGAATACTACTGACCATTCATATGAAATGACGGAGGGCTACGACTGGTTTTGGCGAAACCGTGAACGTAGTGAACTTGATATAACCGAAGGAACCTGATAGCTTTTTAAAAGGAGTGGTTAAAGCTCCGCAATTAAAAATTCTGCTCTTTTTAAAACAACCGAGTGGTTTCTTTTAAACTGTTCCAACGATTCAACTTTGGTTTATTTTCTTTGCATTAATATATTGCGTCCCATCATTAACCTATCATTGCAGAAAACAACGAAAATACAACATCCTCTTATGCCATCCGCATTTGCCACTGGGCCCCGTCATTCACCCGTTAAGTTACTTAACTAACGACAGAGTGGGGGCTGGGCTAGCGCGGGTGCAAAATATAAGTGACGCCTAATAGATATCATATATAGATATTGTACATTCATCAGACGCAATAATAGGCATTCCAGATCACAGATGAACATATTGTATTTTCTACGAATCCGCATTCCTTTTGAGCCTGCAAAGAAAGACGGATTACACAGTCGTGATGAATAGCCAAAACCCGACCCTAGACCCCTATGGGTACGGCAAACTATCCGCCTAGTACCCGAAGTGATGCAGTCTCCCTCAACAACATGAGTAGGCCACTAAACACTTCAAAGTACCCGGTAGTTTGTGTACCCCACCTTGGGTTTATCCTAGGAGTAGAAAACAGTAAATGAAATAATACAACGGTGGTTACAACCTCAACCCGGATGTGCCCCGCAAAAAATATTACAACAATTTACAAATTACATTTGAATGAAAGAAACACTCGTCTCATATCCCCGGCTATCCATTCACGACAATCCAACAAGTCCACAATCACAAACCAGTAAAAACCATTACAGAAATGTGCAACCCCCTGCTAACCGACATACTAGCAGTTAGGGGAGGTTTACGAACACATTAAACACATCACAGATATAATCAAGTTAGCCAAACATCTTAGAAATTCGATCAAGCAAACACAAATGATTCTACTCCAAATAATTCTCTATGCACCTGAAACCTGAGCAGAAACAAAACATCCCAGAAAATACAACATCAACACAGAAGAGTTACTGGGCAAATTTGGGCTGACTCGGCTTCAACTCGGCCGCGGATCCGCGGCGGATCGCTTGGATCGGCCACTGTTCCGCGGCGGTTTGGCCAAGTCACGATCCCAAATTTCTCCAGTAATCTTATAATTCCCTGCTTGTATTTTTAAGGGTCCCTGAAAAATTTTTAGACCCCGTTTTAAAATCGGCAGAAACTTGGTTAAAATGATATTTTTTCGGGTTCGTTTTGCGATCGAATTTCTAACGACTTTGCTAACAAGTTAGTTATGGTTTAGCGAGGCTCTGATACCACTGTAAGTCGACGTTAGACACCCCACATGATGCGGGGAGGCGGAATAGGTAAAACAATCATTTTGTTTAAACTAACATCAACTAACTTTACGGATCTTTGCTAAACCCTAACTAACAACTATCTAGAAGTGATTAGCTACTATGATAGATAAGTATACCTAATGAATCAAGTCCTTCTTGTTCTTGTTGATCACCTTCTCGTCGGCCTCCTCGATGTGATAGAAGATCCACCCGAGAGTCGTTTCTCCAAGCTTTAACCTCTCACTTGAGGTAACTAGGTGACTATGAGTGCTAATCAAAGCAACCTAGAGGATATAGAAGAGTATTAGGGATCTATTAGTCTTGTTAACCCTTGGATCTCAACACATGAGAGGTTAAGGTTAGTTCTTTGAAGAGAGAGAGCTTGAGGAGAGAGAAGGTGAGAGTGAGAATGATATGAATAATATCTCATTTGTGAATATATATGAAGCATGATAATTATTAAATGAATAACATATGATAATATCAACCATGCTTCATTAACTCACTATGTGTGAATCACCTTATGAGTCATTAAGCAATAAATGCTTCATTAACTCATTTGGATGAATCACACCATGAGTCATTAATCCATTGAATGCAAATTCCACCTAAGCCTCCAACTCATCAATCTTCTAGAAGCTTCTCGACTAATTACGAGAATGCCCCTCCCATCCGTGAAAACACGAAAAAACTGAGACTGTATAAATCCAATAATCCAATACTAGAATCTGGCTTAAACCAAAGCCTGCTAGTATAAACTGTCCGAACATCGTATGTACGTAAAAACACGTATGTGTCCGAACCCTGTCGTAAAACCATACGACCTCTATATCGTTTCGCCCGAAGCAGGGAAACTCTCTGTGTGGGACTCTAAAGACTCGACACTACACTGGCAGTGGGTTTAACCACAGACCGCAAGCGGCACTAGCTGTACGTAACGGTCCCCAGGTAGATGTCGATAAGAAGGCCGATGAGGAAACCCATCCGAACTCCTACTGAGCCTGATGTGACAATCTCCGTACAGTCCGGTCTGTTCATCTAAGACTATCGCATATCGGGCCTAGGGGGCAGCAAGCGTCAGTCCCCTAAAGGCGGTATAAGTCGTGTCGGAGTGAAGCCCATTACACCTTGAGAAGCTACTGGAAATCCTACCAGTAAATCTCGTTTGCCCTGGCCAGGGACTTTGCGTAATGGCTTTCCAAACACAGCGCGATATCAACTCCCAATACCGGGAGAGACGAATTCTATCTAACCGCCACTGCCTCCAAGTACTTCGGGACTGCACCCAACTGCTACCTGTTTGCACGACTCCTTTGAGCCGCGGTAGGGTAGCAATCTAAGAACAATGGGAACACACTCGAGACGAAGCAGCGGTGTCAAGTCTGCGGACTATGCTGTACTCATGTCACCTGGGAACTGTTAACTGACGACGGGTATAATACCAACCAACAGTTCCCTGCGAATCCTGTCCGGTGTACCTGTAACCCAACGAGCACCTGTATACTATCTCCAGTACAGCGTACTAATGGCTGTGGGACAGACCATTTCCCCTGCTGGGATGAGAAGCGCACACACTAGTCTACTCCGTAGTGTCGATGCCCTATCTCGATAATCCTACGACTAGGGACCTGAAAAAGGATGTGCTTGTAGACTACCCAGCCCCCACTAGTGTGACTGCCATCACAACGCTGGTAGTTAAGCAAGATCTTAAGGGCTCTATCAATATGTATTCTCGATATGCTAACATATACACATATTAAGATAGATATAAACCAAGTAGCGTACTACCATGTTTAGCAAGACTGTTAATATAACTGTGAATATCCCAAACTTCCATTAAGTAATATACAAACTAGTATGATACAGTAATGGCCTCTAGGGCATAATCACTAACAATGACAACGCTTGTGTCCGCTCGCTATCTTCCTGAGTCAGAACCCTAAAAGTAGTATCCAAATGCTCTCTCGCCTCAAAAATGACGATAATGGACCGAAACGTCCCTAAACTAGAGCGCCGCCTCAAACCTAGTAATAATGGACCGAAACGTCCCTAAACTAGTGCGTCGCCTCAAAGATAGTGCATCGCTCTAAATACGGGAATAATGGACCGAAATATCCCTAAACAAGAGCGTCTCCCCAAACACGGCGATGTTAGACCGAAACGTCCCTAAACTAGTGCATCATCTCAAACACGGCGCGTCATCCCAAATACAGCGATAATGGGACGAAATGTCCTTAAACTAAATTGCGTCCCCAAAATGTGAATGTTGGACCAGAACGTCCCTAAACTAGCGCATCGCCTCAAATACAGCGATATGCTCACTTGAGATCTATATTGCAATAGAAGTCCTAACGACGAAAGTTGTAACTCAAGTCCCACTGGCTATACAGCCCCTCCAACAATCAAGTCACCCCAAAATCCCACCGGCAAATAGATGGGTCACCTGTGATGAACCTACTTTCGAGAGTTTCACCGTTCAAAAAAATGATACATCCACAGGCAAAATAGGCATGAATGAAAACCCGAAAGGGCACCGTGAGTAAAAACAGCAGGGCTACCGGCGAGCTTGTGAAAACTCGAAAGGGCGCAAACTCGTTAAAAATAAAAATATAAAAGAATAAAAAAAACAGTATGTCCACAAGCGAAATGAGCATGGATGAAAACCCAAAAGGGTGCCATAAGTAAAAACAGCAGGACTACCAGCGAGCTTGTGAAAACCCGAAAGGGCACAATCTCGTAAAAAAAATAAAAAATAAAACACTTGCAAGGTCCTTTCGATCTTGAGAGGAGAAAATACCAGCGTGAGATCCTTACGACTCACAAAAGAGCATCACATTTAGAAATCCGCACGGTTTCTTAGGAGAAAATACACTTGGGAGATCCTCATGACTCGTAAGGAGAATTCCCCCTATGAGACCCTCACAGCTCATAGGAATCAAAAGCCTTACGTTACAGGGATCTAAACCTGTTCTTAAGCCGTCATATTCCCCTATAGGTGGTCCAATATTGACCCTTGTATACAATCCACGTGCATAAATAAATATTCTCTCACCAAGTTTCACTAATGGCGAGAAATGTCCCCATATGATGAGCGACACTTATAAGTCCTGTCGACTTATACGGAGAAAGCACTTTTGTAAGATCCTTACGACTTACAAGAGAAAACACACTTAAGAATCCTCATAACTCCTAAGGAGAAAATACACCTACAAGATTCTCTCAACTCGTAAGGAGAAATACCTTTATGAGACTCTTACGGCTTATAAAGTCAAAAAGTCTTAGTCGACGGGATCCTAACTATATTTGCTAAGTCATTTTTTTTCAAATCGACAAAGGAAAATGATGATTCGCTCCTAGAAATATCCTAGTTGTAGTGATGTTGATGCCTAAATAAGTAACAAATTTCAAGTCCTCTTATGGCAAATGATGATTCGCTCCTGAAAACATCCTAATTGTAGAGATACTGGTGCCTAAATAGATATCAAATTTCAAGTCCTCTCACGAAAAATGATGATTCGCTCCTGGAAACATTCCAGCTGTAGTGATGCTGATGCCTAAACAGATGTCATACTTCAAGTCCTCTCACGGCAAATGATGATTTTCTCCTGACAGTATTCTAGTTGCAGCAATGCAGATGCCACAATGCGCATCAGGACCAAACCCCAACACGCAATAAAAAGTAGCAGGTAAAAACAAAAATAGCCGAAATGATTGGGCAATAGCGACTTTCGCGACGTAAAAGCTGAAAAGATAAAGCTAAAAAACCTTTTTTCCCTGCATGTACGTCCATATTGACTCTTGTATATGATCCATGGGCACTAATGAAAGAAAGGGAACCATATTTTCCCACCATGCTTTGTCAAAAGGAGCTCCAAGTCTTGACGGTACATATACAACCTAGAAACTATCCCTGTGTCCCCCCCTCCTCATTCCATCAGGGGCAAACACAACAATCAAGTAAAAGTAAAGTGACGACAAAATCCTAGCTTCAGGTCCTAATGGCAACATCTAAATCCTAGATATCACCCCGACGTCCTTCTCATTCCAGCAGGATGCAGACGCAACGTCAAAAAAAGACCTAAGGGTCAAAGCAAAAATAGAGCCATAGCAAAATTCTAGCTCCAAGTCTTGATGATACATATACAACCTAGAGACTATCCCGGTGTTCCCCCTTATTTCAACAAGATACGAACGCAGCTATCAAATGAAATTGGAGCAATGGCATATTCCGAGCTTCGGATCTTAATTGAAATACACGCAGCATAGAGATCCTACCGATGTATTCCCTACTTCAGTAAAGAATCGGCGCAATATCGTCAAAGAAAAAAATGATGTGAGGGTATATTCCCAGCTTCGGATCTTGACGACAACTCATATAAAACCTAAAAGACCATTGAGATCATCCCACCCCAGATGGTACAGTTATGACTCATCGGGGCTTCAAATTGAGCCTAATCTTAAGTAAAAAGTGTCATGGAAAATTACTAACGCTTGCTCTTCCGACGGTAATATGACCAAAGTAGATTACTTGAAGGCATCTTGTCCAGCCCCCGAAAGGATCAGAGACACGACAGTCACGGTGTTACTCAAACAACAACTTAAAGACTGCATATCAAGGAATACATCGGTCAATGAATTGGCACCACAGACTAAAACTCTAGTACCACAAACCTAACGAACTCCTGTCGTAAAGAATGTGGGTTATCTATATACAACATTAGGACAAGTTTGCCCGTAAACCCAAGGGAGGTAAACTAAAAACACTCCGAAATGAGTACATAAATTAGAAACTCTTAAACGAGAATATAAACTAGAGACTCCAAAATGAGTGAATAAACTAGAAACACCGAAACGAGTACATAAACTAGAGACTCCGAAATGAGTGAATAAACTACAAACTCCGAAATGGGTACATAAACTACTCGTGCTAGATCAAGACATCAAACACAGAAGAGTGCATGCAAAAGAAAAGAATATATATTCTTTATTCATGAATCGAAAGGTTTGAAGGATACAATTTATATTAAAAAAAAGGGGATACAATTCTAGTCTTTAAGAAGGCGGGGATTTCAATAAAGTAGCAACTTGTTCACTCTCTTGCCGCAGCTCCTTCTCACGCTCCACTATTGCGACCAGCATTACTTTGACCTGAGCTTGTTGTTGCAAGCATGAAGAAAGCTTCCCCAAAATTTCCTGTTTAGCAACTTCGCAGTCCCGCATTCCTTGCTTAGTAGAGTCAAGGTTCTGCTTCAGCGCCACTCCTTCAGAAATGCATTGTTGAAGATTTTCAAAGATAACATGAAATTGCACAGCATTCGCCTCGACCTGGGCATGCAATTGGCTTGATTCGCTGAAAGCTGTCTCATGCTCCTTCTGCCTCAGGACCAGCTTCTGATCGAATTATTGAATGGAAGCGGCACTTTGTTCAATCCATGCGATCAGTTGAGCCTTCGAAGATAATGCCTCAGGCGTAAGACGTTTGTGCTCGATCCTATGGAGGCAAACCTCAATTCGCTTACAGTAGTCAACCCAGATACCGACAAATATTCATTATGGAAAGTCATAAGAGTCGCCAGCATTAAGTTGATTTCATCGTCAAAGTCCGCAGCAGAAGTAAGAGATTCGACATTAAGGTCTTCAATAAATTCACTTAGCATTCGCCTGCTATTTGCCGCACCTCTGAAAAACTGACGTTTAGCGAAAAGCCCCGCGGGCATAGAAATAGGAGACTCGAAAGGAGCCAAAGTCGTTGTATCTGTTACAGAATAAGACATTCACAAAGAAGGGTCAGATTTCAACCTAAAATAAAAAAAATGAGGAATGAGATCTAACCTACCAATAGTTGAAACGAGAAAATCAGGAAGGGTAAAGGGCTCGGCTATTTCTTTGTCCTCTCCTTCGATCCATAAGACTATGGTCAGTACGGGAAAAGCCTATTAAAAAGGGGGTTACTTGTGGAAAGATGAAATAAGAAAGGAAAGATATACTGACCGACGCAAGAAGGAAGGACAGATCCTGATTCGAAAGAAAAGTGTGAGATTAACATTTGGCATAAGCGGTCGAAAAGCACTTCTACGGATTGCAACAATATACGGTAAAGAAATTAATTCAAGAAATAATATCAATACTGAAACAAGAAAATAAAAGATCTTTACCTTCTGTTCACCACAGAAAAATTCATTTTAATATCACTCATTCATTATCTATTTCGTTATTTATCGGTACTATTAACCAGTGTATGCTCAGTAAATATAGATTATAGGTATTCATGATAAAAGACTAGAAACACACTCAAAATTACGGATATAACATTTGGGAGCCGACATTGCAATCAGAACAGAAAACCGATCGATGTCCAAAGAGTTCTTTTGCAAATAAATGTGTGCACACAATTTTGGTCTAATACAATGCAAGTGTGCACATACTCTTTAGTACATGGACCGTGGTGGGGCTGCCTTGGCACAACAAATGGTGCAAGTAGGCACATGTGGTGTGATGTGTAATAAATGCTAAAAGTTATAATGTGATTTAAAACATCAAGTTTCCCTCCAAGACTACTAAGTATGACCCATGTTGATATGAAGAAAACAAACAATACCAGTAGACTTGTTGAGTACACTCAAGACCATCACACCAACACGAGCCCATTTACTCGGACCAAAACCGACGAGGCCCCTTAAGGAACCGGTGTCACCGGGTCCCCTAGCTCCAAACCTCCCCATTTTTCTTCTGGTCATTTATTTATGTCACATCATCTTATTTTTATTGTTTATTTATTCTGTATTGAGGCCTATAAATACCAGAACAGATTAGAAAGAGGGGAGGCACATATTCTATAGTTTTGTTTTAGTTTTGGTTTAGCTTAAGAGTTGTGTGGGCTTTACTTGGTTTCTTCTTCTTTCCTCTTGAAGTTTTCTTTTGAGAGCTTCATTATAAAGGTTGAATAAGTTACCAATATCTTGTATCTCAACTACATCAAGTGTTAAATAATATTGCTTTTGCTTTGTTTCTTTTATTCTTTTTCATGCTTGCTTTCTTTTGTTATTATTATGTGTAACTAATCTTCTTTGGTTGTGGTTATGGTAAGGATGTGAGATGAAAGGCCTTGCCTTTCTCCTCCTCTAGTTCATGTTTAATGTACTTAATATGATTCTAACTTAAAAATTGTTTATGTATTGATATGATATGGTATTTTGAAACCATGGTTACTTTGTAATCTTTTCATATACCATATTCACTCTCTTTCCCCATTTCGCAATGTTTAAGTTAAAATCAATTTGGTATTAAGTTTGCTAAGTTTAGATGCGGTATTTTGTGACAAAGTGGCTTGACAAACCCTCGGTTTTCATATACTCTATACTATCACAAACACTTAGCAAAGTTAACACTAAAATTAATTGCTCTCACTCGCTAATTTGTGTTTTTGATATTGTCGTATGCTTACTAACCCTTGTGCTTAGTGTTGATACCTCAAGCATGAGCACACAAACGGTAAGTAAACAATACGGACTCGTTTCGTGTTTTGAGTCGAGATCCGAGAACTTGATAATTTGTGCTTTGCACCAGCTTTGACAAGTCATGCTTCGCGCCGGGATCGACACAAGGACGGACAACTCATGACTAAAGAGCATCGAAAAAATTGTCGCGATTCGACCATCTGAGCCAAAGCCAAAGCCACTTCTTTCTTAACTTGCTTTCTTTGTTTTCTTGTTTTATATTTTTTAGTGACAACCAAACCATTCATTATTTGTTGAACCTTAAACAACAAAACCTAATACACAATTCCCTATGGATCGACCCGTACTTACCGGCTCGCTACAACGCGCCGTGCACTTGCGGTTTATAAATTTTAAAACGAGACCAAGCTCGCATGCACATTATTTCCTTAAAATGATTCCGTTTTCAAAACATGCACGTTTGCGCGCGTGGGTGACGTCCCAACAAGTTTTTGGCGCCGTTGCAGGGGAACTGGTAGTCTTTGGGGATTGTTATTTCTGGTTCGTACTAACAAATTAACATCTAACTCAAAATTCTTTCAAAACTAACAAACACTAATTTTCTAACTCTCTGTTCTCTGTTGTCGTAACCTGCTAACACCCTGAAATTTAATTTAAAAATCAAAGTACACTAGTAGAATACTAATATAGCCTAGAGATTATACACAAAATTCAGGCACCATTGGACTTCATTTGACCGGCGACATTGCTCAAAAATCCAGCGCCGCCGGGTCCAAAGTGGGATTTTTGGTTTTTTTCTTTTTGTGGTGTCTCCATTGCATTATTTGTATTCCAGTGGTATTGTTTGATTTTTAGAATTATGTGTTTGCAGGAATTGGGGCAGATATATCGCTTTTGACACTAAATATTGTATTTTCCGACATTTTCAGGTTTCGACGGAATTATGAGGAGCGATCGTACGGAGCGAGATTCAAATTCAATTGCAAGACATTAGTGAAGTATAGTGCCAAAGGTCCGGGTAGTTTGACCCACGCAAGCAAACAATCAAAGATTCGGGATCACTTCAAAAGAGGGTTTTCTAAAACCAAAATCGCATCGGTACGTATTTTCGAACACCTTCGCTCAAATCCAACGCATTCTGATACTCTATCTTCTGCAGGATTCTTTGCACAAACTTGCCACCAATTACATAGAGAACTAACCCGTATTTGCTTCAGTGCTTAAAACTTAAACGAAAAAGAATTGATTGATTGATTGATTTCTTAAATTCTTTTATCTAATTGCGCATTTGCATCTTAAGACGGATCTTAAGGGCATGACCAAACAAGATACGGTAAAGAATTTCATCACCTTTCTCCGTAGCCAACAAATCACAAAAATGCATTCTTGCATACCCACAGTAATTTAAAATCAATTGGAACTCTGAGTTTAAGCACTTCGCGCTCATTAGGAGAAGTAAACTGTGTTTAGAACACCACTTAACGGTATATCATTCACGGGGTGTCTAGGCAAGTGTTCATAAGAAAGGGTTATTCTAATTAAGGAATTTCGTGAAAGCGTTGGAAAACCTCCCCTTATCTCTGCACTTACCTGGCTTCGTGATATGTATATCTTGAGCCCGTTTCTCAACACAGTTTTACTTCGACAATCAGGTTCTTGAGCAGGTCTAGTTGACTTAGCATAACATAGACTGTTAGGGGTGTGATATTTTTTTGTTTTTGTGATATTTATGAATTCTTGTTAATATGGGTATACACAATTCAATTCAATTTTTCACGATTCTTATTCTTTTGTTTATACTCAGTCCCAATTCATTTGCTCAAATTGCTATGATTCTTCCTACATTCATAATAAATGTCCTTTCATAGGGGGTGGCCAACCGTCCCAAAATTTTGATAATGATCACCCACCTAACACTCTTCAATCCAGTCTCACTTCAACCATAGATCAAATGATTGAACACTTAGAGAAAGAGGTCGACAGATTAACTGCTTTAGCATCACCACCATCACAACCCCTCAAACCCGAAATAATTGAACCACCATTAGGGTATAATAGTGAGATGGATGCTAGGTTGACCGCTTTAGAGAAGGGTATTGAAGTGATGACTGCGGTCGAGAATTAATCAGTTTCGACGCTAGCCCTGTTCATACAACAATTTGAGCAATTATTTTTTTCTCAAGCTCAATCATTGGCTAGAATAGAAGAACAAGTGAAACATTTAGCTGTAAGGATTCTAGAGAGTGAACACGGTCAATTAGACCAAACAGAGTCAATGTCTGTCATCTAGGAAGTCATCCGAGTGAGATAAACGATCAAACGAATTTTGATGATTTCATAGATGATGATGCAATTAAATTGACTAAGTGTTTCCAGAAAACACAAGAAAACCCTCTAAATCAGTCCAACACTTGCCTTCAGGTACCCACTGAAGCTCTTGTCACTTGTGATTTAGAGATTGATTTAACCGAAATAATACTTGAAGAGGAACTTCTTGAACCGACTAATTTTTGCGCTCCGGTTTTAAAAGAGAGAGCTTGTGAATTTGTTGGGTATGGTTTGGATAGGTTGTTAGAAGATATCAATGATCAGGAACCCACAATTTTTGTATTACCTAGTGATATTGTTTCGGAAGAAACGTTAGTGTGGGAACATACCTTTTTACATGACATGAACCTACCTAGATACGAATGTGATGAAGGAGAACTCGTTTTGGGAAAGTTAGTGAGCTGTGGCAATAAGAATAAGATTGTGGAAGATCATAGGGAGGAAGACAACCTTGAAAAACAATCTTTCATGTCTAGCTTTGAGGAGAAATTTGCTGATGAACTTGATATTCTTGGTGAGTTTGAGTCAGGATCAATTTGGAAACACCCTATGAACCTTTATTTTGCTGAACTTTTAATGGATGAACTCCAGTTTTTAAACGAACTTGACTTCGAAACTCAAAACGTGCTTCTTGAACATTCAATTCATTCAGAAAACAATTCTTTGACCTCTTCAAAACTTCATCTTCATCTTCAACGTCTTCTGATCCCTACTTTTACAATCCCATGCCCTTCACTAATATCTAACATATTCTTTTTTTTTTCTTTTTCTTTTTTATATACATATTCTTTTACCAGCCCTTGCACTATATAGACAAAAATTTTAAATGGCTGATATTAATTTCTGAACTAACCCAATCTTTTAACCTTAATATATTGTAATTAGTCTTAGGTTTTTTTCTTTTTCTTTGAATAAAATTCTCACCCTGATGTCTAAGTCTAGCTACCAGAGACGGGGGCAACGATGAGGACATCGTAAAACTCAGGTTTGGAGGTGAACACTGCGTTTATTTTGCTGCATCATGTGTATATTATTCATTGCATACATATTTTTAAAAAAACCATAAAAATTGAAAAAAAATTCTTCGAAAAACATAAAAACTGTTTTGTCATGTTAGCTAGCGGGGGAACTTAGACTCGAAGTCTGACGGTTCGGTTGATAAAATAGAAACAACTAAATCTTTTTCGAGAGATTGACGACCCGAAAGATAACCTTCCTTTATGTTTAACCGTAGATAATATACGTCTTTTATATCACTTTACATGTGTCATAGGTTTTTGAGAATTAGATGAAAGTCTGACATATCTGTAAAACTTTTGAAAATTGATAAATATCTTTTGGATCAAACAGGTTTATTCTAAGTAAGTAATATAAGGAATGAGTTCATAAAGTGAAGAGAATATGAGGGATATTATTGAGGTTTTAATAGAAGCTAAAAATCTGAAAAATAATCCTTCTGAAACCGTGTTGGAGTGATTACACACCTTATTCATAAAATACGTCTTTGGATTAAAAAGAAAAACTGGCTATATCTCCGTTTTCACTGCTTTCAGAATATTTTGAACATAATAAAATGAGTTTTTTGTTTTGTGGCCTTGGTAAATTGGGTAATTAAGTCCTTGGGGTGTCTTCACACGTAATGCCCTAAAACCATCTGGTTTGGGAGTCATTGATCCAAAACTCGCTAAGTTTCCAATCGCCAAATAAAACAAGCTAAGCAAGTGTTCTCTCCGATTTAAAAGTCCACACGGTTCTTTGTGGAAGAATAATCTTGGCGGAGACGAGTTTTCTATTAAAACAGTTTTTTTTGTGGAGATATGAAGGTTTATATTTATAAAGATGTTTTGCACGATAACGAAGGGTGTGTATGAACAAAAACAGGTGAAAGACAGAAGTGAAGAATAAGACTTGGTTCTCTGTTAAAAATGATATATATTCCGAATTGAAACCTAACTGGAGAATGAAACTTGAGAAAATCTTAAATCCTTTCAAACTCGTGTGATCCTTTAGAAGTCTATCATGGTCCGTATATTTGACATGATGACCCTAATCAAGTTCATAAAAGCTTCTCGACACTATTCGGACAACCACGTAAAGACGTGTACTAGCTTACGTTAAATCAATTGAGATACGAGGAGTGAAAAATAAGGGTTTGACATTTCTAATTTGGATGATAGAACTTCTAACTTTGATTCTTAACCTTAAGATTAAAATCAACAGTTTCCGCACGACACTAAATTGACTGGATTTTATGGGTGCAATCCGCTAAAACCCCTCAGGAGACAACACTCCTCCTACTAAGGACACCTAGAGGTTTAACGGCGTATTTCACATGCTCAGTGTAATCACGTTCCCTTGGAAAGTGAGGCTAGGATTTTTGTTTTGCTCGGGACGAGCAAAAGATAAGTTTGGGCGTATTTGTTCACCACAGAAAATTACATTTTAATACCACTCATTCATTATCTATTTTATTATTTATCGGTACTATTAACTAGTGTCTGCTCGGTAAATATATATTACAGGTATTCATGATAAAAGACTTGAAACACAATCAAAATCACAGATATAACATTTGGGAGCCGACACTGCAATCAGAACAGAAGACCGACCGATGTCCAAAGAGTTCTTTTGCAAATAAATGTGTGCACATAATTTTGGTCCAACACAAAGCAAGTGTGCACACACTCTTTGGCACATGGACTATGGTGGGGCTGCCTTGGCACAACAAATGGTGCAAGTAGGCACATGTGGTGTAATGTGTAATAAATACTAAAAGTTGTGATGTGATTTAAAGCATCAAGTTTCCCTCCAAGACTACTAAGTATGACCTATGCTGATATAAAAAAAAAAAACAATACCAATAGACTTGTAGAGTGCACTCGAGACCACCACACCATTACGAGCACATTTGCTCGGACCAAGCCCGGCGAGACCCCCCAGAAAACTGGCGTCACCGGGTCCCCTAGCTCCAAACCTCCCCATTTTTCTTCTGGTCATTTATTTATGTCACATCATCTTATTTTTATTGTTTATTTATTCTGTATTGAGGCCTATAAATACTAGGACAGATTAGAAAGAGGGGAGGCAAATATTCTATAGTTTTTTTTTAGTTTTGGTTTAGCTGAGAGTTGTGTGGGCTTTACTTGATTTCTTCTTTTTCTTCCATCTTGAAGCTTTCTTTTGAGAGCTTCATTATGGAGGTTGAACAAGTTACCAATATCTTGTATCTCAACTACATCAGCTGTTAAATAATATTGCTTTTGCTTTGTTTCTTTTATTCTTTTTCTTGCTTGTTTTCTTTTGCTATTATTATGTGTAACTAATATTCTTTGGTTATGGTTATGGTAAAGATGTGAGATGAAATGCCTTGCCTTCCTCCTCCTCTAGTTCATGTTTAATGTGCTTAATATGATTCTAACTTAAAGATTGTTTATGTATTGATGTGATATGATATTTTGAAACCATGGTTACTTTGTAACCTCTTCATATACCATATTCACTCCCTTTCCCTATTTCACAATATTTAAGTTAAAATCAATTTGGTGTTAAGTTTGCTAAGTTTAGATACGGTATTTTGTGACCAAGTGGCTTAACAAACCCTCGGTTTTCATATACCCTATACTATCATAAACACTTAGCAAAGTTAACGCTAAAACTAATTGCTCTCACTTGCTAATTTGTGATTTTGATGTTGTCGTATGCTTGCTAACCCTTGTGCTTAGTATTGATACCTCAAGCTTGGACACACAAATGGTAAGTGAACATTACGGACTAGTTTCGTATTTTGAGTCGAGATCCGAGAACTTGATGATTTTTTCTTTGCACCCGCTTTGACAAATCATGCTTTGCGCCGGGATCGACACGAGGACGGACAACTCATGACCAAGGGAGAGTCGAAGGAATCGTTGCTATTCGACCATCTAAGCCAAAGCCACGGCCACTTCTTTCTTAACTTGCTTTCTTTGTTTTCTTGTTTTATATTTTTTACTGACAGCCAAATCATTCATTATTTGTTGAAACTTAAATAAAAAAACCTAATACACAATTTCCTGTGGATCGACCCGTACTTGCCGGCTTGCTACAACGCGCCGTGCACTTACGGTTTATAAATTTTAAAATGAGACCGAGCTCGTGCATGCATTATTTCCTTAAAACGATTCCGTTTCCAAAACATGCATGCTTGTGCGCGTGGGTGACGTTCCAACACCTTCCGTCGCTGAACCCGAAAGAACTCAGGGGGTGTGAAAGAGATAGATGGGACAGCAATAGTCATGGCAACGGCTGACGAGAATTCTTCAATCAGCACAGCGCCAGGATTTACCACACCTATATTTGAAATAAAGGAGATATTAGCGAATGTGTCTAGCAGGACTGAGAACCCAAAAATGATAACACGGGGAATACTTGACGGGGCAGAAACCATAGCGATGTCTGGAGCATCGCTAGTTATGACAGCTTCCTCGATTTCCACCATCACCGGGAAGACGGACTCAACATCTGCACCTTCGTCTCCCAAATCAATAAGGGCTATCATTATACTAGCGTCATCCGCGGATATCGGGGATCCATAAGCAGAAGAAGGGGCAGGTAGAACAATCTCATATTCGAAATGAATGCTCGGCATCCCAGAATCCCCAGACGCTTGCACCTCACCCGCAACGCTGACACCTGAACTCGGCCCTGCTATACCATTTATGGAAAATGTATTATAATCCAAGAAAAACTATTATGGAAAGAAATCAGGAAAAGTAAATAAGTCCTAAGATATCGTGCGCTGTCTTACCTTGAAGTAACCGCTCAGCCTCTTCACGAGCTACATGCGTAATCTGCCTATGAGCGGTTGACAAGGCAGAAGGAATTTCCTCCATGAGAACATCAAGGGGTCATATATCACTCGAATCCGCACCTGTGGCCAAGCTAGCCTGACGCTCCCTCGCTGCGTGCTTCCGACGTTTCCTCTCGGCTTTAGCCGTGTGGAGAGATCTTTACAGAACTAACAGGGGAGCATCGTTATCCGAATCAGGCTCAGCCTCTAGATTGATTTCAATGTCCGTCATCAGCTGCTTTAGTGACGATTCCCGTAGCGGTCTTAGGGTGACCTCAACGGTAGCCGGTAGCTCTGAAGGGTTCGTAGGTGCCATCGAGGTAGGGATATCCTCCTCACCACCGCCTAAAGACATCATCGCACTCAGAATAACACAAGTTATGGTGGTTCCTATAATAAAAAGAGGGGAGTCGGGGTGTGAATAAAATGACCTAAATATGTGTATTCAAAAGCGTCACAAAACGAATCATACCGAGGCCCATAGAAGCACAAAGCCTCTCCTTTTCCTCGAATGTCTTGAGGGACACTAAAAGAGCTTCTTCAGTGGAGATTCCTATTAAGAAAAGAGCGTTAATAAAACATAATAAATTCTCAAATATACAAAAGAGTATAAATGAGATATACCTGACGCCGCAATAGAAGCAAACACTGCTTGCTCGCGGGCTAATCTCTCAGAAGCCTCAATAGCAGCTTGAAAATTAGTTACGACATTCTCATCAGTAGAAACTTCAAACAGACTGTTGTTTGTGCCATATTTGGACAAGCCTTCGCTGTAGGGAGCATAAGGCCCCTGACCAAATACAACATCAGCCGAAAACATGGACTTTTTTCTTCTAAGAGCTGGCAGCAGCACATGATGGTAGAAGCTTGCGCTTTACAGGCTTCTTGGGACGGCGAGTCCCAATTTCCGAGCCAATATCCGACTCAGGGGACGCCGCAGCCATTACGTTGCCAGGAGCACTTGCGTCCGGTCGTGGCATAGCCATCGACACTATCGGAAAGGCTTGCGGAACTACAACTGCATTGCTCTCTCTCAAAGAAGGAAAGACAACTGCCCATCGCTTCAGCGGAACCACGGGATTATTGGTCAAGACAGAATCCTTATGATCAAGAAGCATCCATCTTTCTTCCTTGATAATGTCACCCGTTGCATGCTGATACCAGGCAATATAAGCATTAGAGGCCTTCGGGATATGACTCGGCTCAGCAATCAGAAAATGAGACCTCATATTTAGCCGCATAAAATGGTGCATCACATCGCGAATGCTCCCCATGTAGCAACCGGATCAATGAGAAATGCTTTAAGGGGAATGCCTTAGTTATAGCCAAATTGCTGAGAAAAACGATGCAGGTTATACCTCATGAATAACACCGAGGCATTTTGCCTGAATACAAGTAAATCCGGACTGATGGAATACAATTGCGTGATCTCCCGGGCCCTCAAAGCAGAATCTCCATCCTTAAAGACATCGTGAAGCGGCTGGACCACTTTGGAGGGTTATTTACCAATAGTCAGAACCCTATCAAGAAAGGCCATGCTGTTCCTAACAATGCACGGACGCATGAGCAATCGCCGAGCCTCTCGCTGTGTTGGGTCCGGAGAAGAAGCGTCAACTAATTGCATGACCCGATGGAAATTGTACCCTTCATAAAATCTATGTTATTTGTACATACCAAAGGCATCCAACACGTGCATCTCGATCTATGAGGTGAAGTAATGCAAAGGGAGATTTACGGGCTCCAAAGCCGGCTGGGTGGTGTCGGCCGCTATACTTAGACCATGATATAAGTGGGCCAGTCCTGCAACCCCAAGAACCAGACGCGTCCCCGCCGCAACACGATGAGCCGGATAGAAAACAGATGGTCTCATGTAGCAAGGGTGCATTGGGAGTGCAAACTAGCTCAGCTACAAACCAATGAAGCCCATGAAAAATGTTTCCTCATCAATATCCGGAGCGGCAATCTCTGCAAAAAGGACAATAAAGGTGTCCTGAATAAAGAACTGCTTTAAGTCCGTATCTGCAGTCGGCAATTTTTCCAAGCGAAACCCGAACGGATCATCAAGCTTGGCGAACTTCACAGCCTTCTTCGATAAAACCTCCGGACGAAGAAAACGGGCAACAAAGTCCGTAAAGCTAACTCCATGCCCCCGGACTCCAAAAACAAGCTCTCATAGATGTTTAACACCTTGATCAAACTCGGGAACTTGTGGCGGATAACATTTTCTGGGGTAAAGCCCATGACTACCGATTCAGTGGTAAAGATATACTCGTTAAGAGGAAGTATCTCCTCATAATGCTCCCATCTAATGGGTAACCCAGAAATTTCTGCAAATTCTTCCAGCGAAATCGATACATCACGATCCAACAAAAGAAACGTGTGGGTCAGAATATTCCACTACTCCGGGAAGGATTTAACCCACCACACATGAGGAGTGTGGACCGCTGAGTATAACTCGTTTTTCAGCAGTAGAGATTTCTTGGCAGATAAAATGTAACGGGCCCACTGGAGGTAACCAACCGGATGTCGAGGGGTCACTCCTATTGTGTAAACCTGACCCTAAGGACGCACTTCTCCTTGATACATGCGACGCCCCAAAATATCTAAGACCATCGACGGCTGGACTGGTATCGACGCCATGGAAGGTTGGAGACGACCTTCCATATTCCAATTGACCCTTCCACAGCATAAGCAACCTGCGAAAGGTCAGCATAATGAATTGACGAGATCGATTCTGATGGCACTGCACAAGTAAAGCTATGCCGACCCCGGATAATATAGATATACCACGATCCCATTCGATGAAGAGATTTCTGTTCTGAATCATAGTCCCGGATTAAAGCAAGGACTTCACGATCAGTAGGCGCGTCGATAAAAGCACTCTCGAAACGGACATAAGGAAAAAAGGAATCGGAAGCCATAATACCTGAAAAGAAAAACCGGTGGAGAGTTAGTGATTGGCAACAAAATACTCTTTTTTTGTAGGTGTGATCCATTGGACATATATCCAATTTTTTAATTTTTTTGATTCCTTATAATTTTTTTTTCCGCCGCCGGTGGTATTAAAATGCCGCTGTGTCTGGATATTTTATCTGTCTCTCCGGAAAAATGAATATTAAAATCACTACAGTCTAAAGGAAAAAATAGTGGTCCCCACAAAATCAAGATGATGGCTCATCAATGATGAGACATGCGTCCATTGTGAGAATCCAAAAGGATTCTCATTAAATGAATAGTCCTATTGAGAAGTGGAGTTAAAAACTCCCAATGTTCTTGAAAAGCAAGTTCTGTTAAAAGATAGTAACAGATTCAAATCTGTAAAAGGGTATTATAACCTTAATGGAATAGGAAGGGGACTAAAATTCCTAAAAGTTCTAAAATTTCTCAGAGCTAAGCTCTGTAAGACAAAATGAAATTAAATTCCTCTGATAATGGGATTAAATCATGTAAATCCCCATGTTGGGAAACAGATAGGAAATATAATGGAATTGAATTCCAGAAACGCTCAAAGATCAGGATCGATGATAGGATTAAACCCTAAGAAGAGAACTAACGATTCTCAGGAATGCCCATTGATTTAAGACACATGGTCTACTCAAAAAAGGGGGAAAAGATCTTTTTAAGATCTCTGAGAGATCATTTCAAGAAAAGAGTCGAGCTCTGTTAATGGGTTAAAAATCCAAAACAAAAAAGGGAGGTTCTTTTAAGAGTTAAACTCTGTTCATAATCCTTACCAAATTTTTTAGCAAAGTTTAACTCTGATCAGATGGAGTTTTGTGGATAGAGATCTAAGCTCTGAGATGAGAATTAAATTCTCAGGGAAGAAAAAAAACTTAAGAAAGATGATGAAACGGCAGTCATCTCAATGGCCAAAGACCCTGTTTATAGGACGTGAGGAAACGGTTCAACTCTCTAGAAGATCAAATAGTGGTAAAGGTGACACCGTTTCACTCACATGTGAGCTACATGAGAACAACAGTGGGAGGCATTTGTTCCCTCAATATTTGAACGTAACTGAAGAGCTAAACTCTTTTGAAATTTAATGAGACGGTGCCTCATGTGATCCCGACGAGGGCACCAGCGCCAGCACCAACCCCTTAGGATTGAATCCTATGATAGCGCCAGACGTGAAACTCACGTGGACGCCAATATGCAAAGCACAGAAGCGTCTATCATATATAAGAATTAAATTCTTCAGTGGTGCCTATATGCACAACACATGAGCGTCGGCGCTCAAGCAAAATCAAGTAGAATTAAATTCCACATGGGGATATTTCCTTAATAATTGGGATACTCTCTATTAAACAGAGCCGTTGGATCAAAGATCCAATAGTGATGATAAATCATCAACTAAAAGAATAAAATTCTGTTATGGGAAAATATCTCCCTATATCTTTCTAAACAAAGAAAGATATGCTCTGTATAACAGAGAGCTCTTGGATTAAAGATCCAATGGTGATTAAAAATCACCATTTTACAGAATAAAACGTTGTACATGGGAAAATATTTTCCCAATCTTGTTTAAAACAAGAAAACATATTCTGTAAAACAAAAACCCTTGGATCAAAAATCCAATGGTGGATAAAATTTCCCAAGTAATTTTTAAGACCAATGAAATCAATTGGGATCTCTCAGTGAGAGATTTTCTCAAATTAATTAATAAACTTGCCTCTCCTATATAAAGGACCCGAGACATCAAGTCTCATATAGAGAGAACCCCACCATAAGCTTCTATAAAAAAATACAGAAGGCTCTCAAAAACAACAGAGAAATTAATTCTCAATAAAGAAGAAGATCTTTTTCCTTTCAAATCTTAGGTAAAGAAACCATAGAGATCAAAACATCTCCTTTACCTATCATAACATATCTAAGGATTTAACCCTTCTCAAGAACTTAATTCTTTCTCTGGATCAGAAATCCACAATACAAGTATTTCACAAGTTGAGAATTTAATTCTTATCGGGAAGATCCTGTTCTTAAGATTCAAAGATTCAAAAAAGAAATAGGAAAAAAGAAAAGAACCTATCCTATGGAAATTTAATTCCTCAGAAAATAGGGTTTAACCCTAAAAGGAATTTAGTTCTTATAAAAAAACAATAAAAACAACATAAGAACTAAGTTCTTGAAAAAAACTTGATCCTAGATCTTCAAAACAAAGATCTTGGTGATTATTAATGGTCAAAATGTCATTATCAGAGATTCAATCTCTAAAAAAGAAAAGGAATTAGTGTCTCACATGTTTCCTATGTGGACGCCCCCAACAACGCCCAGCGCCTCACATGAAAAACACGCGGGTGCCCAAAACTGAAGGCCAGCGCCTCACGTGAATTACACGTGAGCGCTGAATAAAAAGTGCTTAGCACTTCATGTTAGGAATATGTAAGCCCTAGATATAGTGGATTCTTGGACATATATATATAGGACTTTCTTGCTCGGCATGTATGCTATCTGGTTGCTCTTTATTTTAATATGTACACTTGTTTTTTATACTTTCTCTCTGATACATGTTGATAAAGCCCTTAACATGTAGGCTTGACTATCATGACTATGATGCAGATCATACTAGTAAGGCTTGTATAGTCTGCAAGCACATCCTTTAACAGTTCCTAGTCGAGAAAATATCAAGATAGAGCATCGATATTACAGAGTAGACTAGTGTGTATGTTCTTTGACCCCGTATAGGGCGATGGTTGATCCGCAACCATTGGTGTTTGACATCAAAGATTGTATACAGGTTCTCATTAGAGAATGGGTATACCGAACAAGACTCGCCGAGAACTCCTAGATGGTACCATACCTATCGTCAGATAGCAGTTCTCTGGTGACACTTATACAGGTTAGTCTGTAGACATGAGATCGTCATAGTATCTTATGTGGTTCCTACTGTGCTTTGATTTCCTCCCTACCACGGCTCAAAGGAGTCCTGCAAACAGGTGCATTTTGGGTACAGTCCCGAGTCACATGGAGGCAGTGAGTGATAGGAAGGGTTTCGTCTCTCCCGATATTGGGAGTTGATATTGCGCTATGCTCTATTGGCTATAATAGAAAGTCCGTGGCCAGGGCTGATGAGATTTACTGGTTAGTGTTATCAGTAGTTTCTCGAAAGGTTATAGGCTACACATCGACATGACTTATCAAGTTATTAGGGTCTGACGATTCCACCCCCAGACTCGATAAGCGACATATCAGACAAAGAGACCAAACTGTATAGTATGTGTTGTTTATAGGCTCTAAGGGAGTTTGGACAAGTTTGCGTGTTGATCCTATAAACGCTCAATACCTTGGTATCCGTTATGTCCGCTAGTACCACTGACGGCTTGTGAGTATCTGATGTGATCATTAACTACTGCTGGCGTATTGACGAGTCTTTAGAGTCTAACATAAAGGTTTCCTAGCTCAAGAGAAACGAAGTATGGCACATATAGAGATATATGCGGGAGATTGATTAAATACGAGTATGTGATACTGTATTCTAATCTAGCGATATTTGATATCGGTCAGATTATATGTGATATAACCGGATTATTGAATCAAGTGTTGATTCAATGATATATGTATATGTTGTTCATATTTAATATTAGCTGGATTATATTTGATATAGCCGGATTATTGAATCAAGTGTTGATTTAATATTTTGATGTGTTATATATATATATATATATATATATATATATATATATATATATATAGATATAGATATAGATATAGATATATCTATATATATATATTAACTAGTATTGAATATTAGACGGTTATATGTGATATAGCTGGATTATTAAATCAAGTGCTGATTTAATAATTTGATATATATATATATGATATTGGTCGGTTATATATGATATAACCGGATTATTGAATCAAAAGTTGATTTAATATATTTATATATTTGATATATACATATATTAACTAATATTGTGCTCACTAAAGATTTTCTTCTCTTTATGTGTGTGTATGTGTGTGTGTGTGTGTGTTAACTATTGTATCATGGATGGTGATACATAGAACTGGGATGTATGAGAATCACATATGAGATTAGAGATGAGTAGATAAAGGTTTGATTTATGAATAAAAGAAAAAGGAAATGAGTCATTTTCTTAGATGCTTGTGGAAGCCTTGAGAAGCCATGACTCACCACTTGTTCTTTGTTTTATTCATAGATATTTTCCTACACTATCTCATTACTCACCTCATGGTTCACTCTCTCTCTCTCTCTCTCACATTCCAAGTTTATCCCCATCTTCTTCTTCCTCTCCTCTCTAGATTTTTCTTGAAGTGAGAAAAGAAAAAGAAGAAAAATAAGTGAGCAAAGTTCCTACTTCATCAAACTACACTTTTCTAGCCCATTAGTTTAGGTTGTTTTCTTCATTAATATCTTGATTAGTGAAGAGTGAGCTTGAGTGAGAGAGACTTCAAGATGGATCATCTTCGGCATCGAAGACAACAAGCAAGCTCGATCCTTTCTTAAGTAGAGTCAAAGAAGAGTTCTAGGGACTACTACTAGGAGATTTAGAAGTGAAAGACCGGTCTACAAAGGTTGTATGCTCTTTTCACTTAGTATAGAACATGTTTGCTACCTATAAAACTCTAATTCTCTAGTTCGATTCTAGGTTAGTATACTTAGACCTCTAAATTTTTTTAAATTGCATACTTGATACTTGTTAAAATCTAGTAGAGGTGCTAAGACATACTTTCATGGTATCAGAGCGAAGCTAGAGGCTTAGACGAAGTCTAGACGACGTTAAAGTGTTCGATCGAAGTTTTAAAACCCCGTATTTTGTAGTTTCTGTCCAAATTTTTAAAAGTTGAAATTTTCACAGTTAAAAATGCTCAGAAAATCGTGCAAGGTTTTCTATGAAGGATCATGAAATATGAGATCTTAACTCCATTACTTGGTCACGGAACCGCAGCCTATACCCTATATTGGCCGCGGTTCCGCCGCCGAAGTATGGTGTTAAGGGCTCAATTTTCAGGTTCTGCTTCAAATTGATATTCTTGGTTTTCTGGGAATTTTTAATGAGACTCAAGTGGTTGAGCTCTCTGTGAATTGGTGGTATTTGAAATATCGATCGAAATGTTTAACATCTTCTAGATAGTTTTGGATATGTGATACAATTTTTGGAATCCACATTGATTAGTTTTTTGAAAACTAATTAACGATTTGTAAATCTCGCATTTTATTCTTAAGTGATGGATTGCCACGGAGTTTCGATTCAGATCTAAACTCCGTCGTAATCTCGTATCGTACGCGAATAGTCACCGGGAAACACTATTAGACCGCCATGCCCCATAGCCCTGACCAAGTGACTATAGGAGAACTCCATGGCCAGAAGCATCCACTCGGATGCTCGCGGCCGCGGTGTTCCGCCCAAGTGCACTTCATTGACGGTATCGAGGGTGCGACCATCTACTAAACTTCCCGACGAGCATTTGATCTTATAATCGGGAATCTTGTTGAATTATCCGACTTCCTTTTTGAAAAGTGTTTTCAAATTCGAGACGTAAATGCAAGGTGCATAAGGTTAGGCATGAAATTCGAAATATGTGATAATCCGGGTTTATGATGTCTAAGAATGGTGCGGATTCTAATTATTATAGTTTTCATTTCTTTTCTGCGACTGTAAGTGTAATATGTGGGAGTATGCCCGATTTTGTTGCTATACGTCAACGACATTAGGGATACGCATATTAACTTACGTTGATGACATGTGATGTTATTGTGTTGTTGTTGATATGTTATATTGGATCGTCATGATTGAATGGCCGGGGTTTTTTACGTGAGATAAGAGTTTTTCAATTTTCATTCATGTAAAAATATGTATGTAATATTCACACTTTCGGGTTGAGGTTGTTGTCACCATTTGATGTATATTATTTACTTTTCCGCATTAGGATAGACCCAAGGCAGGGAGCATAAGTAACAGGGTTCTAGAGTCCAGTGAGAGGTCATCTCGAGGAGTCGAGAGCGAGTCGCCTAATTCTAGAATTGGCAGGGTTTCTTGCCGCTCTCATAGGGGTCTAGGGATGTGGGCTTGGGTATTCATCATGACCGTGGAATCCATGTTTTTCATTACTGGCTTAATCTAAAACACGGAACTCCTAGTATATTCTATATTTCATATGTCTGCTTCTGCTGGTTTTTGTGATATGATATGATCATATAACTGCGTGAGACGAATGCTACTTATATATGTGATATACTAGTAGACACTATATATGTTTTGCATCCGCGCTAGTCCTGACCCCGCCCTGCCGTAAGTTAAGTAACCTTATGATGAAGACCCGGGTCCCTGTGGCGAATGCGGAAGGCATATATGTATGTTTTATTTTCGTTTCTTCTGTGATGTTTAGGAAACATAAATGATGGGACGTCATTAATGAGATTAATGAAAAGAAAAGAAACCTAAAGATATTGTAGAATCAAATTTTTCAAAAAGGTAGCTCTAGTTCTTTCTTTACATAGTGGTATTCTTTTATGAATATCCAGCACCTCATTCGATGAGGAAAGAGCCTGGATCCCTTAACCTGAAATGACCTCTTTAGCAAAACTACCATATGCTATAACCCACTCGGTTTGTTTTGAAAACTACTCGATTTTAAAGCGGAGCTTAAACCACTCCTTTTCAAATCACTAGATTCTACAACAATATCAAGTTCATTACGTTAAAGGTTTTCTTCAAAACCATTCATAGCCCTTTGTCATTTCAAATAAGTGCTATTTAGTATTAGTACAGCGTTTGTTGACCTTGTCAAGGTGTAGTGTTCGATAACTGATTAGTACTTATCTGCCGCATATGATGCGATTGGATTAGGGTAGTCGTACGGCCTTGTTGGCCTTGTCAAGAGTCGTGCGGGTGGGTTTAATTCAATCATGTAATGACGGGTTGAACTTGACTTGTG
Organism: Agapanthus africanus; assembly: GCA_030015575.1. NCBI lineage: Eukaryota > Viridiplantae > Streptophyta > Magnoliopsida > Asparagales > Amaryllidaceae > Agapanthus > Agapanthus africanus. The sequence goes on from CM057344.1 coordinate 120,677,161, forward strand.
GTTTATGGTTTGTTGACCTTGTCAAGGTCATAAAACGCATGGGGTAAAAACAGATATTAGGAATTTCATGTGTTGAAATTTGCAATGAGATTGCATACCTTCTATATGATAGTTGGATCCCGATACCCACTGCCAATAAGTGTTACTCATAGAAGATTTTTCCACTTTACAATTAGCTAATCCAGTAGGTGTCTAAGAAAGGTGTTAACGAGGTTATGCCCCTGCGGAAACGAGATTATTTAATTAGTTCCATGCAAAAGCACGAGAAGACTCTCTCGGAGTACCAATACCTGCCTGGCTGACCGATTGGCGAACTTATAGGGTGTAATTAATCCCGGCTAATTTTACCTTTTAGGGTTTGAAGGTAGATTTGATAAAAACAATAGGATCCATCTTGATTAGATAAGACAATAACCAATCTAATATTGCAAGAGCGCACGGTAAAGTGTTTTCTTCTATTTCTCTCCAGGTAGCGACCATGTCACGCCTTAATCAAGATAATAATATGGATGTATTGACTGAACCCGCTTATTATACTGGGCTGGGGAATATTGGTTCCTCTCTATCTTATGACTGTCATAAGTCTGAGCAAGAGATAGAGGAATGCAATGATTTCCACACATGCCTGAACGAAGAAAGAACATTCTGATGTATCTTCTTCGGGTGTGTTAGTTATTGATAACTGTTTCTCAGTCTGTTCTATGTCCTGGGTATTGGATACCGGATCAGGATCCCATATTTGTAATATGTTACAAGAGTTAAAAAGAAGTAGAGAACTGGAAAAGGATATGTCTCTCAGAGTAGGGAACGGAGCAGTTGTTGCTGCCAAAACTGTCGGCGAATATCATCTAGTATTACCAAATGGTAATACATTGATTTTGAACGACTGTTATTACGTACCATCGATGATGTGAAATATAATATCCATTTTTTATTAGATAAATAAGAATATAACTTTGCATTAGAGAAAAATGTTATGAACATTTTCCTAAATCAAGTGTTGATTGGGTTTGGTACATTGTGTAACGGTATATAAGTCCTAAATCAAAATACAGTTCTAAATATACAGAACACACACAAGAGGAAAAGTTCAGAAATGAACGAAGCCTTCTTATGGAACTGTAGACTTGGTCATATCAATGCAACAAGACTAGCTAAGTTGCATAAAGATAGATATTTAAATCCATTTGAATTTAAAACTTATGAAACTTGCCAGTCATATCTCAAAGGCAAGATGACCACAACTTCATTTGTTAGACACGGAGAAAGAGCTACTGAACTCTTGAGACTAATACATAGTGATGTATGCAGTCCTATATTTACACATGTCAGGAATGGCTCCTCGTACTTCATTATATTCACCGATGATCTCTCAAGATTCTGACATGTGTTCCTGTTGAAAAACAAATCTAAAGCTTTTGAGAAATTCAAAGAATATAAAAACAAAGTAGAGAAGCAGATGGGTAAAAGTATTAAAATCCTTCGATCTGATCGAGGAGAAGAATACTTAAGCATGAAATTCCGAGATTATCTAAAAAAGAAGGGGATTCTCTCTCAACTTACTTCTCCGTATACACCACAGCATAATGGAGTATCGGAGCGAAGGAACCCTATTAGATATGGTACGCTCTATTATGAGTGTTGCTGAATTACCTATTTTCTTTTGGAGTTATGCACTTGAGACAGCTGCATACCTATTGAATCAAGTTCCAACAAAATATGTGCCTAAAACTCTATATGAGATATGGAGTGAAAAAAGACCATACCTTAAACAAGTTAAGATAAGGGTTATCCGGTCTATGTTAAAAAACATAATCCAGACAAACTCGAAGCACGATCAGTTCTTTGCTAGTTTGTGGGATATCCAAAGAATTCACATGGATATCTATTCTACGACATTAAGGAACAAAAGGTGTTTGTTGCTCAACATGTCATCTTTTTAGAAAAGGAATTGCTTGTGAAAGAAATTAGTAGTAATGAGGTAGAGCTGGAAGTTCTAGAAATACAAACTACAACTGATGATTTGGTAGAACCGGAGGATTCAATAGTCCCCGACGAACCTTAGCCACTCCGCAGATCTAGTAGGGTTCCTCATCCATCTTAAAGATACTACGGTTTTCTCATAGACGGTGGAAGTGAGGATTGCATCATGGAAGATGATGACCTAACTAGTTTCGAGCAGGCCATCATGGGGACTCTGTGAAATAGCTGGATGCTATGCGATCTGAGATGGAATCCATGTACACCAACAATGTATGGACTGTGGAAGTTGCTCGTAAAGGGGTAAAACCCATTGGGAGCAAGTGGATCTTTAAGAAGAAAATTGGTGTAGATGGAAAGGTTGAGACCTTCAAAGCTAGACTTGTAGCAAAAGGTTTTCGTCAACGACCAGGTGTCGACTATAATGAAACCTTTTCTCCAATGACTATGCTTAAGTCCATCAGGATCCTACTTGCCATTACTTCATACCATGACTATGAAATCTGCCAGATGGACGTCAAGACCGCTTTTCTAAATGGTGATTTAGAAGAGAGCGTGTATATGACACAGCTAGATGGCTTCGTAGACAGTGGGACCAACGGAAAGGTGTGCAAGCTTCTTAAATCAATTTACGGATTAAAGCAGGTATCGCGGAGCTGGAACATCTATTTTGATGTGGCAGTAAAAGAGTTTGGCTTTATCAAAACTGTAGATAAACCTTGTATATATAAAAAGGTAGTAGAGAGTAAGGCTGTCTTCCTCGTATTGTACGTGGATGACATACTCTTGATAGGAAATAATATTCCTATGCTGCACTCAGTCAAACTCTTCCTATCACAAAAGTTCTCCATGAAAAATCTAGGTGATGCCTCCTACATTCTGGAGATAAAGATCTATAGAGATGGATCAAAAAGGATGTTGGGATTGTTCCAATCCAGGTACATAGACACCATACTAAAGAGCTTTAGTATGGAAGGTTCTAAGTGTGGTAATTTACCCACTTGTTCAGGAATCACTCTCTCCCAAGAGATGTCTCCTAAGACTGATTTGGAGAGGGCTCGCATGCACGTGATACCCTATGCTTCTGCAGTTAATTCTATCATGTACGCGATGTTATGCACCAGACCGGATGTAGCTTACGCACTTAGTGTAGTAAGTAGGTATCAATCAAACCCAGGGGAGAAGCACTGAATAGCTGTGAAGAACATTCTTAAGTACTTGAGATGAACTAAAGAAATATTCTTTGTATATGGTAATGGTGAACTCCATGGGGATTCCTTTACCGATTCGAGCTTTCAGAGTGATAAGGAAAACGGAAATTCTGTCTCGGGTTTTGTCTTCACCCTAAATGGAGGGGCGGTATATTGAAAAATTTCCAAACAAGATAACTTAGCAGACTCAACGATGAAGGCTAAATACATCGCTGCTAACGATGCTGCCAAAGAGGCTGTCTGGATGAAGAAGTTCATTGCTGAACTTGGTGTGGTTCCATCCATTAAGGATCCAATACCCTTGTATTGTGATAACAATGGAGCTGTGGCTTTGGCTAAGGAACCCCGATCCCATCAGCGATCCAGACATATTCTGAGGCGGTATCACCTAATCCGGAAGATAGTTGATTGCTAGGAGATCGAGGTCAGGAGATTATATACAAAGGATAACACGGCGGATCCACTCATGAAGGCCCTCCCCCAGACACAGTTTGAGAGACTTTTTGCGATGTTGGGTATGCGATACTACAACGACTGGCCTTAGTGCAAGTGGAAGAATGTTAGGAATATATATGCCTTAGAGGCCATTATTGTATGATATAGTGGATGCTTGGACATATATATAGTGGACTTTCTTGCTCAACATGATAGTATGCTACATGGTTGCTCTTTATCTTAACATGTACACTTGTTTTTTATACTGTCTTTCTGATACATGTTGATAAAGCCCTTAGGATATAGGCTTGACTACCAGGACTATGATGCAGATCATACTAGTGGGGCTTATGTAATCCGCAAGCACATCCTTTAACAGTTCCTAGTCGAGGGAATATCAAGACAGGACATCAATATTCCAGAGTAGACTAGTGTGTACGTTTATTGACCCTGTATGGGGCGATGGTTGATCCGACAACCATTGGTGTTTGACATCAAAGATTGTACACAGGTGCTCATTAGAGAATGGGTACACCAAATAGGACTCGTCGAGAACTCCTAGATGGTACTATACCTATCGTCTTATGGCAGTTCTCTGGTGACACTTGTACAAGTTAGTCTGTAGACCCGAAATCGTCATAGTGTCTTGTATGGTTCCTATTGTGCTTTGATTTCCTCTCTACCACGGCTCAAAGAAGTCATGCAAACAGGTGGATTTTAGGTACAGTCCCGAGTCACATGGAGGCAGTAAACGATAGAAGGAGTTTTGTCTCTCCCGATATTGAGAGTTGATGTTGCGCTATGCTCGATTGGCTATAACAGCAAGTCCCTGACCAGGGCTGATGAGATTTACTGGTAAGTATTATCAGTAGTTTCTCAAAAGGTTATAGGAAACACATCGGCATGACTTATCAAGTTATTGGGGTCTGACGATTTCACCCCCAGACTCGATATGTAACATATCAGACGAAGAGATTGGATTGTTCGGTAAGTATTGCTTATAGGCTCTAACGGAGTTTGGATAAGTTTGCTTGTTGGTCTTCTAATCGCTCAATACCTGGGTAGTCATTATGTCCAGCTAGTACCGCTGACGGCTTGTGGGTATCTAATATGATCATTACCTACTGCTGACGTATTGACGAGTTTTTAGAGTCCCACACAGAGATTTCCTAGCTCAAGCAAAACGAAATAGGGCACATATAGAGATATGTGCAGGAGCTTGATTAAATACGAGTATATGATACCGTATTCTAATCTAACGATATTTGATATCGGTCAGGGTATATGTGATATAACCGGATTATTGAATCAAGTGTTTATTCAATGATATATGTATATGTTGTTTATATTTGATATTAGCCGGATTATATTTGATATAGCCGGATTATTGAATCAAGTGCTGATTTAATAATTTGATATATATATATATATGTGTTATATATATATATATATAACATATATATATATATATATATTAACCAGTATTGAATATTAGACGGTTATATGTGATATAACCAGATTTTTGAATCAAGTGTTGATTTAATAATTTGATATACATACATACATACATATAATTGTTGGTTATATATGATATAACTGGATTATTGAATCAAAAGTTGATTTAATAATTTAATATATTTATAAATTTGATATATACATATATTAACTAATATTGTGCTCACTAAAGATTTTCTTCTTTATATATACGTATGTATATATACATACGTATGTATATATACATACGTATGTATATATACATATATATATATATATATATATATATCTATGTATGTATGTATGTATGTTTTATGTATGTATTAACTATTGTATCATAATTAATAATACATAGAACTAGGATGTATGAGAATCGCACATGAGATTGTAGATGAGTAGATAAAGGTTTGATTTATGAATAAAAGAAAAAGGAAATGAGTCATTTTCTTATATGCTTGTGGAAGCCTTGAGAAACCATGACTCGCCACTTGTTCTTTGTTTTATTCATAGATATTTTCCTACACCATCTCATCACTCACCTCATGGCTCTCTCTCTCTCTCTCATTCCAAGTTCATCCTCATCTTCTTCTTCCTCTCCTCTCTAGATTTTTCTTGAGATGAGAAAAGAAAAGAAAAATAAGAAAAATAAGTGAGCAAAATTTCTACTTCATCAACCTACACTTTTCTAGCACATTAGTTTAGGTTGTTTGCTTCACTAATACCTTGATTAGTGAAGAGTGGGCTTGAGTGAGAGAGACTTCAAGGCGGATCATTTTCGGCATCGAAGACAACAAGCAAGCTCGATCCTTTCTCAAGTGAAGTCAAAGAAGAGTTCTAGGGACTACTACTTGGAGCTTTAGAAATAAAGGACCGGTCTACAAAGGTTGTATGCTCTTTTCACTTAGTATAGAACTTGTTTGCTACCTATGAAACCCTAATTCTCTAGTTCGATTCTAGGTTAATATACTTAGAGCTCTAAATTTTTTAAAATTGCGTACTTGATGCTTATTAAAACCTGGTAGAGGTGCTAAGACATACTTTCACTTCATATACAGCCAAAACGGCTAAATGCTTAGCATTGATTGGGCAGCGTCCAACGCCTCATGTGAAACACACGTGGACGCTCAACAAAATAAATGGGATAGTGCCGCATGTGCTCCTCACGTGGACGCCATATAATAAAGTGCTTAGCACTATATATATATTTAGTCAAAATAACTGAGTGCTTAGCACTGATTGGGCAACGCCCTTAACAGAAGGCTTCATATGATACCCATGTGAGAGCCAGAGTTTCAAATAAGTGCTTAACACTTTTACATAGAAAAAAGGAGGGCTGAACAAACAAAACCCAAATAAGTGTTTAGCACTTTTAAACAAAAAAAAAAAGAAGACTGAGCAGACTAAACCCAAATTGGTTAAGTCTCTTGCAGCTGAGCGCAAATTCTCTCTTGATTGGATCTTTTAATAAAATTTAATGATCCTGAAAATATTGCTATGTAGACCTTAGTCTCAAATAAGACCAATGTCTCCTTAGTTACAATAATTTGGACCCAAATGCTCATATATTTAAATTGATCTTAATTTTAAACTAGATTAACGGTCCTTAAATAAAACCAAACATTTTTGAACTAGAGGAATATATAAGCTAAGTTCAAAACCTAAATCTAAAATATACGGATTTGTACTAATCTGTGCGCTACGAGAGACGACATAAACTAGTCTCCATATACAATCCACGAGCAACCAAAATAAACAAAAATACACACGACACGAAGTGAACTACTGGAGCAGGAGAAAGTGGTTATTGCAACGCGATAACGTAATTAACTGCAGGGGCTTGCGTCTACAGGGAAGAGCGTCCCTACAATCAAAAACCCCTCACAAACAAGGGAGAATCTGATATAGTCTGCTACAATGGTTGCATCTGTCCAAACCTCCGATATATGGTTCCATAAATCAACTTGGTATCTTCAGAGAGGTGGATGGAGAAGTCCAAATAGTATCTTCCCCCAAATTCAGGCCAGACGTCCCAGCGTCTCGGTCCGGTCTTTTGGCGGTAAACAGCCAGATTTGGTACAAACCATAGCATATATCAAACTCCCAACCACTGAGGCATATGGAACTTTTTCCATATGTTTCCATGCGTCGTCTATCTTGGGCGACTGCTTCTTGGTAAGTTTGAATTGACTTCCTAAAGGTGGTGTTCTTGGTTTTGCATCATGAAAATTGAATCTGCTTGGCACCTTCTCTATATACTTCTCTTGGGATAACTCCAGAATTTCTTCTGCTCTATCTCTGGTGATCATCATCCCAAGTATTTGCTTTGATAGTCCTAAGTCCTTCATCTCAAATTCTTTTGATGATTGTGTGTTTATCTTGTTGATCTCCTTCATGCTAGATCCTACAATAAACATGTCATCCACATACAGAAGCAAAATAATATAGGAGTCATCAAAATTCTTGAAGTAACAACAATGGTCTATTTCACTTCTTATGAAATCATTGCCACTCATGAAGTTATCAAACTTCTTGTACCACTGCCTGAGAGCTTGTTTCAAACCATACAAACTCTTCTTTAAACTACACACAAGATTTTTATTGTCAGGAACTTGAAAACCTTCTAGTTGCACCATATATATGTCCTCATCTAATTCACCATGGAGAAAAACCGTTTTCACATCTAGTTACTCTAGATGCAAATCCTCAGAGCAACAATACTCAACACCAATATGATAATAGTTAATTTGACTATAGGGAGAAAATTCAGTGTAGTCAATTCCTTTCTTCTACTGAAAACCCTTTACTGCTAACCTTTCTTTGTATCTCGTGCTACCATCATTCTCTTTTTTGATCCGGTAAACCCATTTGTTCTGCAGAGCTTTCTTTCTTTCTGGCAACTGAGTTAATACTCATGTTTTTTTTTCTCTAGAGAATTCATTTCATCTTTCATGGCTAACTCCCACTTGACAGAATATTTCACCTGCATTGCTTCATCAAAATATTCTGGTTCACCGGTATCAGCCAACAGTAAATAATGTAAGGATGGAGAATACCGTTGTGTGGGTCTAGACACCATTTCCAATCTTCTTACAACCACTTGGGAGTGGTTTGTTCCTGTTCTACTTCATGTTTTGCTTCCTGTTCTGCTGTAGTATTTCCAGGATTTCCTTGAGATTTCATAACTACATCACTATCTGTGATCTCTTCTAACACAGCCCTTTCATATTTTTCTGGATGTTTTTCTGTACTATCAGATCATGTTACAAGTCTGTCTTTATACAGTACATTTTCATTGAAGGTTACCTCTTTCTGTCTTACGATTTTTCTATTTTAATCATCCCAAAACCGATAACCAAAATAGTCAGAATCATAACTAATGAAATAATATTTTCTAACCTTAGGATCAAACTTTTCTCTTTTATCAAAATCTATTTGTACATATGAAATACAGCCAAAAACTCTCAAATGAGAAAGATTTACCTTATTCCCTGTCCATACCTCTTCTGGTATCTCGTAACCCAACGGAAATGAAGGTCCTCGATTTATTAAGTAAGCTACTATGTTGACTGCATCTGTCCAAAAATGTTTTAGCAACCCTAAATGTAGTCTCATATTTCTAGCACGCTCATTGAAGGTTATTGTAATACCCTAAACCTTCTATACAAATTTTTTTCAAAGAACAAAGAGGAATACCTAAATCTCAGCACAAGTTATAAATTAAATTTGCTTTTAAACGGCAAGAAAACACTTGTAGCTCATTGGTAAAGCCTTGCACTGTTGTGACGTAGCCCCTATAATTGAATCCCCCTAACCACATTATTTTTTTGTTGATTTTTCTTTTAAACTTTTAGAAGCTCAAAAGTTTGCACGTGCACTGCACGTAAAATGAAAAGTCATAAATAAAAAAAATATGTGGAAAATGATATACCAACAGACCCTAACATGTGGCATCAATCCCAAGCCCTAAACATTACATACGGCCGGCGAAACCCAAGAAATATCCGGTGGCGCCGCCCCCCCTCCCCCGACGGTAATGCCTCCAAACTTTAACCCCACACCCTTTGGACTCCCTCCTTAACCCCTGTACTATTTGTTTTTATTGAAAATAAGCAGAGAATTAAAAAGAGACATTAAACCAAATTTTAAATACATTTTTAATTCTCAATTCATTACCCTAAACCCTAAATTTTCCATATAAATACAACCTTATATTTTACCCCTTCTCATTCAGAAATCTAGTGCTAAAACTCTCTAAAAATTCTAAGTCGTAAAAGTTGCACAAGTGGAGTTAGCTCAAAGCAAAGTTCCGGCGACATTTCGGAAAGAATCCGGCGACGAAACAACTTCCTGGAGATTCCAAAATCTTTCCCTATCTCTTCTCTCTAATTCCAATCTGTAAGTTCCTTTCTCCCTTCTCAACTTCTAGTTTAAAATATCTTCTTTTCAAAACTCGTCGGAGGCAGAGTTATTCCGACTTTCGACTCTCTTTTATTTAAAAACTTAATTTTTCTTAAACAATAAATTATCATATCTTCTTATAATGTTTAACAAACATAATTAAACACATTAAAATAAGTTTCATCTCAAAATAATTTGTATTGCAACTTCTATTACAGTTTTACAGTAAAATACTATCATATTTACATACAACATTGCTTAGTCATTTTAACCATATTACGTTTAGAAAACTCATAAGGTAATGACCTACCTCATCACAATACACATTCTTGACATAGCATGATAACTTTCGGAACATTAGATTGTGGGAAAATACACGATACAATAAAATACCTTAACTATTAAAAAACTGTTTTCTTTGAAAGCGTAATATTTAATTCTATACGATTATATCCTTACAACTCATTCGTGGGGAATCCGATTTGGTTGGTGCGGATTATCACACATCCATCGGGCTAGTAGGGTGAGATTTAGACCTCCGCAAGTAGCATTCGGTCTCGACAGAATTTTTGTTACAATTTTAAGAAAAACGAGATTTCTAGAAATAAATAAAATTATATTTTTTTAATAAATAATTATTTATATAAATATTATCAAAATATATATTTTTAATATATAACATATTCCATGTTTTCTAAATCAAAGAGGAGAATCCAAAAAGTTCATGAAAATACCATCCAATATCATTTTAAGCCAATATTACATTAAAATACCATATGCAATTCTTACTAGGTTTATATCAACTAAAAAATACTTCATATTTAAAAATTACATCCATAAAAACACTAAAGATGATAAATAAATACTTGAGGTCTATTTTGAAAATATACCAAAACTATTTTGCATAAAACCCGCTCAAATTATACTAATTTACAATAAGGACCCTAATACATATAGGTTTAAGCGGGACCAAATCTCTTGAGCCTCAGGGAGCCAAAGAAAATGGGTGCTTGCCTATTTAAGGTAGACAACTAAAACGGGGTTATCAATACGGTAATTATCTTGGAAAAAGATACAAATTCTGTCGTCCATGTGCAGCAATTACCGATAACTCCAAAACATAAATCAGGACTCCAATTCTGTTTAAAAATCTAACTCAGTTTGATTCACGGTCAAATCTGAAAATATTCTGACTTTAATTCAATTCAAGTATAATTACAATACAACATGAATCCATGAATACCATAATACAATCCATATCAACATGAACATGACTTGAACCGAACCATGAATATACCCTAATTATATGACTATCCATTTATATCCATTCCATTTACATGATATCATGGTTTTGGCAAGTCTTCCATTTACAAACAAGACAATACAAGACAATAGAATCAATACTATAAGACATCACGGGGTTATTAAAGGGGTAGACTGGTACGGAACATGTTAAAGGTAGCACGAGGTGGTCACTGAAAGACATAATTACATCCATATCGTTGTTCCGTGGTATTATCGACGGAGCCTTGTACTATGGGTTACCAAAGTCTACGGTGTAAGTTGGACTCCTCTCGTATACACTGGCATATTCTGTACCAAGCTACAAACAACCGCGATAACATAACATTCAAACATTATATCAGTATATTCTCTTTTCCGTCTATTCTATTTCTTCTCATTCTTTAGGACTTACCGAACGATTGTTCGCTGACGATATTCCTATTTCTCTTCTTCTTTGGAATGTTGTCAGGAGGATCCGACTCACTGGAGACCGAGCCTATTTCAGAAGACTTGGAGCTATCACTGAGGACCCCGAACTGTAGTCACTTGTACATACTGTCACGCCCCGCTTCCCAGAGAGCGCTAAGATAGGCACATGACAGAGCCAACCATGCTACCTGTGGATAGGAAATATCCCTTCACAGTCACATTACGGCTGTAGAGATATCAAGAACAATAATAAACAACTATCTAATACATGTCCATGAGCCAGAATAACGAGTCAAGAATAAAATAATGCGGAAGCAAAAAGATCCAATACAATAATAAACTGGAATGTACGTCCCATAATGCGGGCTCACATCAGGAATGAAAATACTGAAAGGAAACTAAACTAAACTAATAACAGGTCCTCACTGCTCGGCCTGTTGATCGAAATACTCCTGGACAGCCTGCGATAAGGATAAGGGATCTGGGCCATGTAAAACCCAGACGTCAGTGCGTCATAATATCAATAATTCTAAGCAAGCAGGGTGTAATGAAGTATAAACAGTAACAGTAACATGAATGTAGATAAGAGGACAGAATATATGCAGGTGAAGTGCAGTGAGTAGTCTAAACTGTGTTATAGGGTTATCTACTCTAAAGTTATTTGAAATCAATTAGAGTAATCCTCCATGTAACTCAAAGGATATGTCCCGTTATCCCCCCGGACCACGGATCAGGTAGTAGGAGTCATGAATGACTCTGTCCCGTTATCCCCCGGGACCACGGATCAAGTAAGAATTATGAAAGATTCTGTCCCGTTATCCCCCGGGACCACGGATCAAGTAATACCCTTGTAAGCTACACTTTAGTTTACACTTTTGATTTCCCCATACCCCCAAGGTTATGTATTCAAGTCAGGTATTGGTAAATCTGGAGCTAATGCCAACATAGGATCAAGCAGGTATAGGTTTGTCTGTATAGACAACAGGATATGTCTATAGGGACAACAGATCAAGACTGTCGGCATTAGTAACAAGATCAAGTAATATGTCAAGCTGTGGTACATCAGGTCATGTCAGGTAGTGTACATGGATCAAATCATGTCAAGTAGTGCACATGTATCAAGTCGTGTCAAGTAGTAGTGTATCAAGTCATGTCAGGTGGTGCACAAGTATCAGGTGGGTGCTCATAATCTAACTGTAATAAGTATGGGTATACAAAATCAAGTATGGAGTACTAATGTAACAATAAAATGGAATAATGTGATATGGTATGCAAATAGATATAAATTCAAAAATATAGATGCACAATTATCGATCTTACATTTATAGTTCCAATACTAATTAGGATGCTCTTTATTAAACACGGGGTGTTAATAGCACGGTATTATGTATTAATGTGATCTATGGATGCAATTATATATATTTTAAATGAGATGGATGCAAACGGGTATTCGAAATCAGAAAAACTGTAAAATGGTATTTTGGGATGTACAACTAAGCAATATGTGATGTAAATATTGATATGGATGCAGTATATTATAATCTAGTATGTAACACGATAGGTTTTCATGACCTAGATCTGAAATGATATGAATGGATGCAAACGGAACATCGAAAAGCTGTAACATCAAACATGGGATGCTTGATTTAAAATACAGGTGTGATATTTATTTAAATAGGTATATAATGAGTTATATAGCATGTAGCAAGATTAACTTGCCTTGATGAATCGCGATATAGATACGCACGGCACGTCCGACGTCGGTAAAACGTCACAAAACCACACGTGTGCACGGGACGGGTCCAGGCAAGGTAAGAGCACGACTACGCTGGCTAGGATTGTTCACTAGATTACTCGAATCGTCGGGGACAAGTATAGCTCCGGCGGGTGATCACCGGAAAAGAAGTAAGATCAAGAAAAGAAAGAGAAAGAAGAAGAAGAAAAAGACTAGGGTTTGGTGTCCTGGGTTCAGAAGAGTCGACAAGGGGAGGCCGACGAGGGCGGTCGGCGGTGAGGGTGCCGGCAACGGCGACGCAGGTGAGGGCAGGGGCTGGAGGCGCGGGTTCGGGTGTGCAGGTGTGCTCGGGTTATTGGGAATGTTGGTTGCAGGGGATGGACAGGAAAGATGAGAGGAGAAGGGGAAAATGACCAGGGGAGGTCGACGGCAAGACGAGGGCGGCGACGGTGCAGCGATAAGGTCGAGGCTGTGGATTCTTGGTTGGATTGCAGTGGGTTTTGTGGTCGCAGGGAAGAGGGTGTGAAGGTGAAGAGGAGGTGATGAAAAGGTGGTGGTTGCGATGTCGGAGAGGAGGCGAGATCGGGTGAGACGACGGCGAGAGGTGGGTTTACGTGAGAGCTGCAGGGGTTGTACGGAAGAGGAGGTGGTCGAGGAGGGAAGAGGATGATGGTGAGGAGGTCGGGAAGGTGGCAAATGCGTAGAGACGAGGGGCTCGACGACGAGGGCTTGGGTGAGGCGACGTGGGGCGGGGAGGGGCGTAGACGAGTTTCCCGAGGCGGGAAGAAAATATTGAAGAAGATGAATAGTGAGGGAGGGAGAGGCTGTGTTAAAGTTCATAATAAAAAAAATAATATAATATATATATATCTAAGCAGGGAGAGGGAGAAAGAAGAGAAAGAGAGAGAAATCTGTTAAAAGAAAATCTTTTAAAAATATAATTGGTTATCAAAATTTTAAAACGTTTAGTTATAATGTTAAAATATAATATTAGTTAAATTTTGAGATTTTGGCAAATACAAACTTAGTTCAAAACACGCCCGGATCGGGTCTAAAATTATGGTTTGAAGATACGGATAATATACGTGTCAACCAAAACTAAAATTGGATATCCGGGTAACAAAAATGCATACCCCCAAAAACGGATGCACGTACGTGCGCGTAGCCATCCAAACACGTCCGTTTCACCGAACGGGACGAGAACAAGATGCGCGGATGCGACCACGGGGTTAGGGGTATCATGCAGGCCATGTTATATATTTTTAAAATATTTTATGTGACTTTAAATGTTATATTTAAAAATGCAGATGCCAGATAAAATGCCAGTATGCAGTATTCATGAAAATGCACATGTATATGTAACAAGTCAAGATAATTCATAAATATGAATCAAACAAGTTCAAGTAAGCGGGTCGGGTCGAATGCAATGTAAAATGTAAAATACTATACGCACCCAAAACACGATAAATCAGGAAAATACCACTTAAGGAAATACGAGAACTGGAATAGGTATAAATGAACTAGATTGTTACACATACTTTTCTTTTCTGTTCATGCCATTGTTTAGGCATTACTTTCTATCCTTGTATTTACATTTCCAGTTGTATTTGTAAAAAATTGTTAAATAAATAAAAGTTACTGTTTATTTATATTCATATCTCTTGTGTATATTTTACTTTATATCGCTTAATTACGCTTAGCGTATTTACTTCTGAGTAAATACGTAGCAGGTCTCTCCGCGTCCCCTTCCCCGTACACCGGGAAGCGGGGCGTGACAGTTATGTTCATTCATTCAGCGACACCATTCTGTTTTGGAGTTCCCGGAAATTTTTTTATCATCCTGATTTCGTTTTTTGCACAAAATTCCTTTAACTCCGTGCTATCATACTCACCACCATTGTCAGATTTCAGACACTTGATTTTTAAACCAGTTTGATTTTCAAGCTCAGATTTCCACCTTTTAAAAGTAGCAAACGCATCAGATTTATTTTTCAAAATAAAAACTTATACGGTTCTAGTGGAATCGTCAATAATGGAGACTGAACCGAGCTGGCCCCCATACATCTGTATGTACCAGCTCCAACATCTCTTTCTTTGGTGACATTCCAATTTTTGAGAAGCTAACTCTTTTTTGTTTGACATAAACACAATCCTCATACAAGTCGATATCGATAGTCTTCAATTCAAGTAGTCGTTCCTTTGATACGAGCAATTTCATTCTATTCTTACTCATGTGCCTGAGCCTTTGGTGTCATAGTTTATAATCACCACCACTTTTGGGCATTGCCACTGTATCTTTGCATTCTGCAGTAATGTACAAAGTTTCCAACTTAATTCCCCTTGCTACAACCGTAGCACCTTTGGATATCTTCTAAGCACCACCTCCAAAAATCGTTGTATATCCTATGTTGTCTAACTGACTCATGGAGATAAGATTTCTCTTCAGGCCAGGAACATGTAACAACTCCAATTTTAGTGTACAAAAATTTGTTTAAAAATTAATGTATACTTGGGGTGTTTGCATTTTCTGTGAGTACCATAAATATTTGTTTTGCTAATTAATTACAAGAAGAAGCTTGTAGCTCATTGGTAACACCTTGCACTGCTGAACCAAGCCACCAGAGTTCAAATCCCATACCCCACATTATTTTTAATATTGTTTTATTTTGAATTTTTAGAATACCAAGAGTTTACACGTGCATAACTCACAAAAACCCCACTACACATGAAAACCTAACAGTATCAGAGGCTACATTAACCGACAAGAGACCCTCCGACCACCCGACTCAGCCGGCAACTCGGCCGACTCGGGCCGCCACCGCCGGCCGGACTCGGCCGGACCGCCGAGTCCCCTGTTGGATATAGTGCCTTCAGAGTCAATTATTGGATCACAGGCACGTGATTGCAATGATTAAGGGAGGACCTATACCGGTAGGACAGTCTTACTCAAGATGATAGTATGCTATCTGGTTTATCTTTATCATCATGTACTGCTTTAGGTGACCTTACAGGTCACTATTGCACGTTGATAGAGCCCATAGGATTCTTTCTTGACGGCCAGCAGTATGATGGCGATCATATACGTGGGAGCTGGGGTCTATAAGCACATCCTTAAAGTGGTCCCTAGTCGTGGGAGTCTCGAGACTGGGCATCGATACTCCATTAGTAGATTGGTGTATACAGTCGAGACCCCGACGAAGGGCGGTGGCTGGTCTCACAAGCCATTGGTGTCAGTTGGTTCACCTAAGATGTATACAAGTGCTCATTGGGTTATGAGTACACCGGACAGGACTCACCGGGAACATGCTAGTTGGTATTATACCTGACGTCAGATAGCAGTTCCCTGATGACATGTGTACAGGTTAGTTCATCGACTTGAGATCGTAATTTGTCTCGTGTGAGTTCCCACTGTACTTTGATTACTACCCTACCACGGTTCAAAGGAGTCGTGCAAACAAGTTTTAGTTGGGTACAGTCCCGAGCCACATGGAGGCAGTGAGCGGATCGGCAGGGGTTTCGTCTCTCCCAGTATTGGGGGTGAGATCGCGCTGTGTCTAGGAGAGCCATTATACGAAGTCCTTGGCCAAGACAGGAGATTTACTGGTAGGTATTCCAGTAGTATCTCAGGGTGTTCTGGGCTATACTCCGACACGACTTGTACTGCTTTTGGGGGTCTGACTTTTACCAACCCCCTAGGCCCGCCATGCGATACTCATAGATGAACGGACCGGACTGTACGGATATTGTCGCTGACATGCTCAGTAGGGTGTCAGGATGAGTTCGCTCATCGACCTCCCTTTTGGTCAATACCTGGTAGCCCGTTACGTACGGCTTGTACCTCTGACGTGCTAGTGGTTAAATCCACAGTCAGTGTATTGACGGGTCTTTAGAGTCCCCCACAGACAGTTTCTCAAGTTTCGGGCGAAACGTTGTAGAGGCCGTATAATCTATGGCAGGGTTCGATCATATACGTGCAGTCGTGCACGGATCATGATCGGACGGATCATACTAGTGGGGTTTGGTTTAAGCCGGATCCTAGTATTAGATTTGTTGGATTACTTTAGTCTCATCGCATTTGCATTCAGTCGGAATGCGGATGCAGGTATGTATATACAGGTGAGGGGTATCCTTGTGATCCGTCACGAGTTTACTTTAGATGTTGCCGTATCTTTTTGTTGTTGTAAACATTTGGGTTAATATTTACAAATGGAAATAATGAGCTAGAAATTATGATTAGGAGCATTAATTGTGACACATGCACAAGTGGTGACTCATGGTCTCTTTCTTTGTGCATGTGTCACATTATGTGATTGATTTGTGAGTTGAAATGAGAGGGAGAGGGAGAAGGGCAGCCATATGAAGGTTGGCTCTTGTATTATTCTTGATCTCTCACTCTTATTTTGATCATACAACACAAGAAAGAAAAGCCTCTTCTTCTTCTTCTTCCTCCTCTAGCTCAAAATCTCCATTAATGGCATCATCTCTAACCTCCATCCATGCAATGGATGCAAGAGACAAAGTTGTCACAAACATTCTCTACTTCACCTTGGACACGTCGGCTAGCAAACTTCGTGCCCGAGTTGCTTCGGATGAAGCGGGAGCCCGTAAAAGGACTCGAAGATGTGGTGCCCTTTCCGACGAGGAGATCAAGACCGGAGATGCCGCGAGGAGCTTGGGATGGTGGCCAAAGACCGAAGGACACGGATCGATCGGTATAGCTTTCCAACCCTTTCTCTAGTTGCTAGTTGTAGGTTAATGGTTCGATCCGGGTTTTAAGCATACGATAGCGCCGGTTTCTAGTTTTGAAAAAGTTTTCGTTTCCGTATTTTGGCCTCGGAAAGACGGCCGGGGCGCTACCGTAGTCTTACATGGTATCAGAGCCACGCTATTAATGTTTACTAGCTTGTTCTAGCGCGTTTAAAATATCGATCGATCGAAATTTCCGAATCGTATTTCCATTTCAGTGTGCTTGCTGTCGATTTTCAAAGTTGGTCAAAAAAATATTTTAGGCATCTTAAAAATACATGCAGGCATTACGAAGCTACAGAAAAAATTTGGAGACCTAAATCCAAAATTCCATCGCGGAACCGCCGCGAAATGACGCATTTGGAGGCCTTTCCGCGGCTCTTTTTGAGCTACAGTAACCCAAATTTTTTCTGGTGCTTTAGTTCATGGAAATATGATTTTTGTGATATATAGTTTGGTCCCAGATTCATTTGAGTGCTGGATTTGCACTTAGGGCCCACTTCGAGAAGTTTTGTCGATCGGAATTTTAAATACGTTAGTTCACAGTGCTTACTTTATATCTGCGACCGTGAATGTAACTCGAGCGGTAAATCGCGTCTAATTGCTATAGCTCTTTTAGACGGGTTTTGCGAACGTGACATTCACGTTGATGTTCTGTGTTGTGCTGTGATGTTACGGATTTGTCTTGGTGGATAGCCTGGAGCAATGGTAGTACGGTTTGGTTGTATTTGTTCATTTGATATTGCGGGGCGAGCATCCGACATGTGGACTGCCGTCATTGCCTGTTTGTATATTATTCTTTTGGGACACGACCGGGCTGAGGTCGATGTACTCGTTGTATATATTTTACTTTCTGTACTAGGATTACCCCGCGGAGGGGTGCACGGGTAGCCGGGTTCTAGAGGGCAACGGGCCCGCATCTCATGGCTTTGAGATGGAGGGAGCTTCACTCTAGAATTGGCGGGCTATTCGCCGCACTCGTAGGGGGTATAGGTTGACCCAAGGAGGGGTACACAAGTTACCAGATTCCGTGAAATGCTGGGTGGTCCATTCACTTTGCTGAAGGGGGCTGCCTCGCTTCAGGTTTTGGCGGGTAACTTGCCGCGCCCGTAGGGGTCTAGGATTTCATTGCACAGGCTATCCACACGACCAGAGGAACGTCGGGTTTCAGTTGCGGCTCTGTGAAACCCGAGGCTTCCAGATTATCTGTATTGTTCTGTGATACTTATTACATTTCTGTGATGTTGCATTTTATCACACCTTGAGAGATTATTATATATTGATATATATACTAGTAGATGTTGTATATGTTTTACACCCGTGCTAGTCCAGTCCCCGCTCTGTCGTTAGTTAAGTAACCTAACGGGTGATGACGGGACCCAGTGGCGAATGCGGATGGCATATACGTACATCATATTTTCGTTCTTTTGTGGTGTGATCAATTGATGGGACTGCATTGATTCGGATCAATGCAAGCTAAACAAACCTGTTCGATGTTATTGGAACATTTTTCAAAAAGCTGTTATTGCAAAGACGTTTTCTTTTGTTTTGCACAGTGGTATTCGGTTATGAATATCCAGCACCTCAGTGGACGAGGCAAGGGCCGAGATCCCTTCACCGGGAGTGACCCCTTGGGCAGAAGTTTGCGTCAGGGTAATAACTTCACTATAGCCGATTGCCTTTTTTGCTTTGCATCGCGGTATTCAGTTGGAATATTCTGCACCTCATTCTACGGGGAAAGAGCCGAGATCTCTTCACCGGGAGTAACCTCTTTAGCGAAGGTTTTCGCCACTATATTTTTATAAAAAGCTATGCAGTTCCTTCAATGATATCAAGTTCATTACGTTAACGGTTTTTCGCCAAAAACCAACCGTAGCCCTCCACCATTTCTTACGGGTATTATTTAGTATTCGTGTTGCGTTTGTTAACCTAGTCAAGACGTAGTGTTCGGTAGCTAAGTGGTGCTTGTTTGTTGCATAAATGGGATTGGTTAGGACAGTCGTGCAGCCTTGTTGATCTAGTCAAGGGCACGTACGGGTGGGTTTAATGCAGTCCAGAATAATGACGGGTTGAACTTGACTAGCGGCTTATGGTTTGTTGACCTAGTCAAGGTCATAAGCCGCTTGGGGTAAAAATCACATCGGGAGTTTCTAAAGAAACTGAAACATGCCAGGCAAGCGCATACCTTCTGGAGTGTGGTGACTTGAGTGGATTCCATCAAGTTATCATGCGATGATAGTTGGATCCCGATTCCCACTGATGAGTTGGTTTACTCCTCGGGTGATCCCGATTAATTCTTCTTTCAGGTTTAGAGGAGAATTTGAGGTTACAGTGGGAGGTTTCCTGATTAGATAAATTGATAACCATTCTGATCTTGGTTAGAGTGCACGCTGAGTGTTTCTTTTCTCTCTCTTTTTGGCAGCGACCATGACCCGACCCTTGACTATGACTCAGTGACCAAGTTAACCGAACCTTCTTAAACACTGGCTTTTAGATTGTCTGAGTTGCATACCTCATTGCCACTCCTACTTTTACCCTTTTCTCCAGAACACCCCGTATTACTACGAACATCCACTTCCATTGGATAAAACCATCGTATGGTTATATACGAACTCGAAGGAACTTATTCGAGGATGGTTTCCGGTTCTGGAGAAAACGAATAGGACTATTCAGTTGTCTTTTCCTTTTACCTTCTCTCAGGTTGCGAGTGTTCCTTGGATTAGGACAGTACACCTATTATGCTAATTAGATAGTCTTCTTCCAAACCATAAGCAGGTGCCGAACGGTGGGGAATGAAGAAAACCAATTAGCCTAACAATGGTGTACAGAAGGTAATAAGTAAAGACATATAAAGGGATTAGTAAGAGGGCAAAGTAAATTGCGACTGCTATTCACGACCAAACCAAGTATTTCATCGCCACTCCTACTTCACCTTTGTATTTCTCCAGGACACTCCGTATCACTACGAAGATCCACGGTTATTTGGATGCTCTATCGTATGGTTATATACGAACTCGAAGGAACTTGTTCCAGTTTGGGGATGGATTCTGGTTCAGGAGAAATAGGAATAAGGATTATTCAGTTGTCTTTTATCTTCACCTTCTCTCAGGTTACGAGTACTCCTAGGATTAGGAGAGTATACCCATTATGCTTATTGGATAGTCTTCTTCCAAACCATAGGCCGGTGCCGAATGGTAGGGAAGGAAGAAAACCATTTAGCCTAGAGGGGTGTGCAGAAGGTAATGACTAAAGACATATAAAGGGATTTGGAGAGATGGCAAAGAAATATACGGTTACAGTTGTGAATCTGATAATGGAAGAGGCATTACTAAGAATACCAGGATACCCCTTCGAAACATTTACATGTTTCAGTTTCACTGTCTATTGTTAAAAGAAAACTGATTTCCCAATTAGTCCTTGCTCCAGGGTATGTATTTACCAGGTTTGATTCTCACATTTGTATGGATTTACAGATGATGGGTGGGAGTAGGTTATTGGGAATTGGGTGATCATCCTCATTATATCGGGATTCGTTATAATTGGTGATATTTGAGGAAATCGCCTGGGTTGTTTGCCGGACGGCAAATATTTGGTTTTGAATAACCGTTGTAATGCACCAATTTCAAATTGATATATCTATACGTTTATTTTTTATAAAGTGAGATATAACTTTTTAAAATTATGTCCATGATATTTACCTATATCAGTGGATGGTTAGGTAAGGAGTATTAAACAGCGGTGTAATTCTTCATAACCATAAGTACAGTTTTCAACCCACGACACACAGAGAATGAGTTATTAGACTCAGGGGACTTATATAGAGTATTGTATATTGTCCAGTGTCCATGAGGACAGAGGGGTTGGTACTCGTACTACATTCTGTTTACTTGTGACTTCTCTAGTTCTTAGACATGTGTTTCGTAGAAATGCAAGGTCTAAGTTTTGAGAAATTATAGGTATAAGAATAAAGTAGAGAACCAGGTGTTGCAAGTATCAGGATTCTTCAAGGTGATCGAAGATGTAGATACTTGTGTATGGTATTCAGTTGATAGTAATGATTATGAGAACTTGCTTCTCTTTCAGGTTACTCATATCTGGATGTATTCCTAAATTGAGTAATGCTGATCGGCCTCTCTCCATTTAGTTGACATGCACTGGAAACAGCTGCATGATTTGAATATGGTTCTAATTAAATCAGTGCCTCTGTTTCTATATTGGATATAGAACGGTTCATATCTTAACGATGTTAAGGTATGGGGAGTTGTCCGGCTTATGCTTAAAACCAGACTCTGGATAACTCAAGACACGTTTCTGTAATGGATGTTTGTGGGTTGACCCGGGCCATGACGAGGGTTGACTTTCTACCATCTGGAAGATCAATAGTGATATTGTTCTAGACTTGCCACAGTTTTAGTAAAATGGACTTTTTCAGAAAACAGCAGTGGGAGTATGGTAGAACTGGAAGTGATTCCAGAACCGCAAACGATTACTGAAAATTTGATAAGAACCTAAAGATTCAATTTGGTTTGACATTCCATTGGCCACTCCGCAGATATGGTAGGTAACCTCAGGCACTCGAGAGGTACTTCGATATGCTCAAAGACGGTGACAGGGAGGTTCTTGTTTACCCAGACTTGCCATTGCTGTTGTTCCAGACTATGAGACCCGGCAGGAGGATGAGTATAGCGTCGTTCTGAACTGGCTTTAGAAGTGTACGTGTATATGACTCTGCCAGAGGGTTGTCGTAGTCAGTGGAAGCAGCGGAAGCATAGTGGACAAGTGGCTTATGTCTATTTATAGACTAAAGCAGATATAGCGGAGATAGATCATCAATTTCTGATGTGACAGTCATAGGTTTGACTTCATCAGAATAGGGGATAGATCTGTTAAGAAGGTAGTAGGGTGTGATGTCCTGGTATTTGGATGACATACACAGAGTAGGAAGTGAAATTTCTATACCACGATCGGTTATACTTTGGTTGTCACACAGTGTTTTCTCCATATAGGATATAGATATAATATCAGACATTCTGGTTACTAGATCTATGGTTTTAGATCTAGATTTGGGAAGTGTCCCAATCTGGGTACTTAGATAGCATTCTAAAGGTGTTTTAGAATGGACGACTCCCGGCACGGTAGTGTACCTGCAGGTGATGGAGTCACCCTCTCTAAAGGTGTCTTATAGACTAAAGGGGAAAGGGATGTGCATGATTTGCAGATCACTTGCTTAGGCAATTGAGTTGATCATGAGATGTCAAGTACCACACCAGATGTTGTTTTTGCATGAGATGCAATAAATTGATATTAATCCAATCCTGGAGAAATGATCGGAAGTAGTTTTAGAACATAAGTGGATGTTCTAAGGATATGATAACAACAGCCTCTTTTAGGAGACGGTTATCATTCCTGGCTTCCAAGGTGACCTGGATGACAGAGTGACTGTCAGAGTTATAGTTTTCCCTCTGACGAGGGGCAGTTGCTTGGACAGGAGGTCCAAGCGGATACTGAGGGAGGGATGACGCAGGATACTGATTAAGTTCAGTTGACGATACAGTCTAAGAAGTTTGGATTTGGAGTTCATTTATGAACTGGGTCCCATCAGATATCCAGACATATTCTAAGACAGGTATTGCTCATTTCGTGAGATGGCTTTCTCCGCGAACTTGAGATAAAGAGAGACATAGAAAGAAACATTAGGGCGGATCCACTCATTGAGGCTATTTCTCGAACGCAATAGTTTCGCAAACGGGCTTTGTGAGACTGATTAGTAGAGGAGTTGAGTGTTCGGTATCACACGGCCTGTGAGTATGCGACATCGCAATAATTAGCCTTGAGTGAAAGTGGGAGATTGTTGGATATAGTGCCCTCAGAGTCAATTATTGGATCACAGGCACATGATTGCAATGATTGAGGGAGGACCTATACCGGTAGGACAGTCTTACTCAAGATGATAGTATGCTATCTGGTTTATCTTTATCATCGTGTACTGCTTTAGGTGACCTTACAGGTCACTATTGCACGTTGATAGAGCCCATGGGATTCTTGCTTGACCGCCAGCAATATGATGGCGATCATATACGTGGGAGCTGGGGTCTATAAGCACATCTTTAAAGTGGTCCCTGGTCGTGGGAGTTTCGAGACTGGGCATCGATACTCCATTAGTAGACTAGTGTATACAGTCGAGACCCCGACGAGGGGCGATGGCTGGTCTCACAAGCCATTGGTGTCAGTTGGTTCACCTAAGACGTATACAGGTGCTCATTGGGTTATGAGTACACCGGACAGGACTCGCCGGGAACATGCTAGTTGGTATTATACCTGACGTCAGATAGCAGTTCCCTAGTGACATGTATACAGGTTAGTTCATCGACCTGAGATTGTCATTTGTCTCGTGTGAGTTCCCACTGTACTTTGATTACTACCCTACCACGGCTCAAAGGAGTCGTGCAAACAGGTTTTAGTTGGGTACAGTCCCGAGCCATATGGAGGTAGTGAGCGGATCGGCAGGGGTTTCGTCTTTCCCGGTATTGGGGGTGAGATCGCGCTGGGTCTAGGAAAGCCATTACACGAAGTTCTTGGCCAAGACAGGAGATTTACTGGTAGGTATTCCAGTAGTATCTCAGGGTGTTCTGGGCTACACTCCGACACGACTTGTTCCGCTTTTGGGGTCTGACTTTTACCAACCCCCTAGGCCAGCCATGCGATGCTCATAGACGAACGGACTGGACTGTACGGATATTGTCACTGATAGGCTCAATAGGGTGTCAGGATGAGTTCGCTCATCGACCTCCCTTTTGGTCAATACCTGGTAACCCGTTACGTACGGCTAGTACCTCTGACGTGCTAGTGGTTAAATCCACAGCCAGTGTATTGACGGGTCTTTAGAGTCCCCCACAGACAGTTTCTCAAGTTTCGGGCGAAACGTTGTAGAGGCCGTATAATCTATGGCAGGGTTCGATCATATACGTGCAGTCGTGCACGGATCATGATCGGACGGATCATACTAGTGGGGTTTGGTTTAAGCCGGATCCTAGTATTAGATTTGTTGGATTGCTTTAGTCTCATCGCATTCGCATTCAGTCGGAATGCGGATGCAGGTATGTATATACAGGTGAGGGGTATCCTTGTGATCCGTCACGAGTTTACTTTAGATATTGCCGTATCTTTTTGTTGTTGTAAACATTTGGGTTAATGTTTACAAATGGAAATAATGAGCTAGAAATCATGATTAGGAGTATTAATTGTGACACATGCACAAGTGGTGACTCATGGTCTCTTTCTTTATGCATGTGTCACATTATGTGATTGATTTGTGAGTTGAAATGAGAGGGAGAGAGAGAAGGGCAGCCATATGAAGGTTGGCTCTTGTATTATTCTTGATCTCTCACTCTCATTTTGATCATACAACACAAGAAAGAAAAGCCTCTTCTTCTTCTTCCTCCTCCTCTAGCTCAAAATCTCCATTAATGGCATCATCTCTAATCTCCATCCATGCAATGGATGCAAGAGACAAAGTTGTCACAAACATTCTCTACTTCATCTTGGACACGTCGGCTAGCGAACTTCGTGCCCGAGTTGCTTCGGATGAAGCGGGAGCCCTTAAAAAGACTCGAAGATGTGGTACCCTTTCCGACGAGGAGATCAAGACCGGAGATGCCGCGAGGAGCTTGGAATGGTGGCCAAAGACCGAAGGACACGGATCGATCGGTATAGCTTTCCAACCCTTTCTCTAGTTGCTAGTTGTAGGTTAATGGTTCGATCCGGGTTTTAAGCATACGATAGCGCCGGTTTCTAGTTTTGAAAAAGTTTTCGTTTCCGCATTTTGGCCTCGGAAAGACGGCCGAGGCGCTACCATAGTCTTACATCCCCAACATGAAAAAGTTGGCTTTTCACATTCCCTGCACATATGTATACTTTATTTCTTCTGACCAGTAACAGAACCCCTTTAAAAACACCAATTACTCCATTTTATTACATTTTAATACATTTTATCACATTTTTTTCATTTCAACCTTTCACCTACCCTAACCCTTGCCTTACCCTATAAATACAACCCCTATACACACACCCCTCACTCAAAAATTTTGAACAAAACTCTCAAGAAAATTCCTAGAAGCTTAGTGTACTTTTGGAGTAACGAAGGGCGAAAGCTTCGGCAATTTTTCGACGTAGGAGTTCCCGGTGACGAAACGACGCACCGGCGCCTCCTCCCGTCTCCTCTTCCTCATCCCTAACTTCTAAACCCATAAGTCCCCCTCCCTCTTCTCTAATCTTGTTCTAAAAATACGAAATTTCAAAACCCGACGGAATCAGAGTTAAACCGATTTCCGATTCGGTTCTTTCTAAAAATCCAACATTTTCTTAAATACAATCACACAAAACCCTTACATGTTGACTATTAATCATTAATAAACATGTTGAACAAGTTTCATGACAATCTAATTTATTTTGTAACTTTTATCGTACTTTTTCACTAAAATATCCTGTAGTTTCATTTCGACATTAAACCATCACAATCTCGCTATACCTTTAAGTAGATCATGAGATAATGACCTACCTCCTCACAACACTCATATGCAACATAGCACAATACTTTTTGGGAATATAGAATACGAGAAAACGAAACCTTTCAAATAAATACCATTTACTAATAAAACCGTTTTCTAAAAGATTAAGTGTTTTAAAAATCTTTGCAAAGTGCCGCTACAATCCATTTTGGGAAATCCGACTGGGATGGTGCGGATTATCGCACATCCCTGGACCTAGTAGTGTGATATGCAGACCTCCGCAAAGAGCATTCGGTCTCGAGAGATTTAAAATACGAAAATCTTAAGAAAATGATATTTTTTGAAATATAATATATATATTAAAATTATTTTTATAAATATATATATATATATATGTATATATGTATCATTAAAATATCTATTTTTGATATAATATAAAAAATTCCAACCTTTCCAAAACAAAGAATCACTTTACATTAAAATACCATGAATTCCATAAAAGTTCAATATTACAATTTAACACCATATATTAAGAAAATAAGATTATTGTCACCAGAAATGTCACATGTATAAAATCTACACTTATTACAACTCTAAAGACGATAATTAAACACTTGGAGTGTGTTTTGAAAAGTATACAAAAGTATTTTTACATAAACCCCTCTCAAGTTTTATAAATTACAATAAGGACCCTAGTAAATATAGGTTTAAGCGGGACCAATCTCTTGAGCCTCAGGGAGCCGGAGAAGTGGGTGCTTGCCTATTTAAGGTAGACAACTAAAAAACGGTGTTATCAACACGGTAATCGTCTTTGAAAAAGACGCAAATCCTGCCGCCCATGTGCAGCAGTTACCAATAACATCAAAACAATCAGGACTTCAATTTCTTTTCTAATTGTCTGACTCAGACTGAATCTCTTTAATGATTGTACTTGAATATGATTCAAGTAAAATCTATAATCCACAATTCAACATGAATCCATGAATCCGTATATTTAATATATTCAATCTGTATTGAACTGAACCATGGATATACTTCCATTTACATGATTCTCCAGTTACATCCATTTACTGATATCATGGTTTCGGCAAATCACCCATCTATACAATTCAAATTACAAGACAATACAATACAAGCAATACAAACAAAATATCGCATGGTTTAAGGGGTAGATTGGTACGGAAGGTGTTAGAAGTGGAACGAGACTACAAGATTAAGACACCTAACCTATATTCAGTTGCTGTTGTACCGTAGCATAACGGTTCCTTGTACTTTTCGTTTGCCCTAGTCTCTAGTATATAGAGACTCCTCTCGTATACAATGGCATCCTTCTGTAACAAGCTACAAACAACAGCGTTAACACCAAATACTCATATAATACAACTTTAAAAGCTACCTTCTCTTTCTGTCTATTCTATTTCTCCCTTATCCTTGGGACTTACCGAGCGATTTGTTCGCTGACGACATTCTCTTTCTTTTTCTTTGAATGTCGTCAGGTGATTTGGATCTTCCAGAGATCGAGCCTACTAGCGAGGACTTGGACCAGCTTGCATACGATCCAGAGCTCTAGCTACATTGTACACTTTTATTTCAGTACTTTTCCTTTTCTGTTATGCCACTGTTCAGGCATTGCTTCTTTCAGATGTATTTACTTTTCCATGCATTGTACAAAAAGAATGTGAATAAATAAAGTTGTTGTTTTATTATATCTTGTCTCTTGTGCATTTACATTTATATTGCTTAGATACGCTTAGCGTATTTACTTCAGAGTAAATACATAGCGGCCCCGTCGCGTCCTCTGCCCGTATACTGGAAAGTGGGGCGTAACAGGTTTTGTTGGTGGCCCATGCAGGTCAGAGTTGTATGGAACACTGCCATGCAATTCTGTTCTGCGTGAATAACTTAAGAAATATAACACAAGAACCAGCAACTAAAACATTCTTTACAATTCATGTTCCTTGAATCGTACAATTTCATATTCTTTGAATCATATATTTTGAACCTGTCCTAACCCAAAATTTTCTTCAAGGTTATGGATTCCCTAAACAACACCAGCACCAACTTCAACAACACTCCACCTCCACTACCAATAACACCTGTCGTTCCTGCTCCACCCAACAAGCAAACGTTTCTGCTTGAGGCAATCCGTAGCCTCTTAAAGGGACAGCAGCAGCTCTTGAACCGTCCTGAGGCTGAAGCACCTGGGGTGAAGCAATTTAGATCTTTACATCCCAAACAGTTCTCAGGAAAGGGGAGCCCACTGGAAGCTGAAGAATGGGCTCAGAGTATAGAAGATGATCTGGCAGCGGCACAAGTGCTAGAAATAGCTTGTGTTCGTGTTGCAAAATTACAGCTCACGGACAATGCACGGAACTGGTGGAAAGCAAAAGAAAGCCATCTTGAACCACCCATTGAATGGAAGACTTTCCGCGACATGTTCGACGCTAAGTACTTCCCTGAGACTGCCAGGTTCGACATGGAACAGCAGTTCATACATCTATAACAAGGTTCGATGTGGACCAAGTCGGTAGATAAGTATGACGCTGAGTTCACCATGCTCAGTCGGTAAGATATGTCTCAATAATTCGATTTTTCAATATATCACATATTACACAGATAACACCATACTTTAAACAGATTTGCGGCACACCTGATACCGACAGATGAGATCAGAGCCCGTCAATTTCAACAGGGTTTGGATTCGGAAATCCAGACTGCACTGGCCACAGGAGATTTTCCGACTCATGACTCGGCTCTGAAAGCTGCCCGCCGTTATGAGGCAGTAGTAAAGGCGAGGGGTAGACCTCAGTCTGCTGGATTTAAGCGTCCTGCCAACCAGATGGCAGGAGGAGCCTTGTCAAGGCCATCTTTTGTGCTAAGGCGACCGGGAGTACCGAACAACCGTCCTAGCCCAGCCTTTTGTACCTACTGCAAGAGAAATAGGCATGTGATGAAAGACTGCCGGTGAGCCAACTGTCTTTGCTTAATCTGCGGCTCAGCTGCTCATGATATTAGTCTTGTCCCCAAAGACAAAACCCAGTTGCTGCACCCAGGCCAGCAATCACCTATCCACAGCGACCAGCTCTTCAGGCACCTGCTCCAAGACTTGCACGACCTGCTCCACCACCTAGAGGACCATAAGCTGCACCTCCTCCTCGTCGTCAGTTCCATCAAGCTCAAAAGAATGTTCCGAGGAATGCTCCTCAGGCCAGGAGGAATGTACCACGGCGCCAGGTTTTCACGATGACCATAGAAGAAGCTGAGGCCACTGGCCAAGTTATCACTGGTAACCTTTCTTTCTCAAATTTTCTTTCAGTCTTACTACCTATCTACATACCTTTACCTACACCTAAAATATATCCCACACACCTTAGGTACAATCTTAGTAGCCTCATTACCTGCACTAGCACTCTTTGATAATAGAGCATCTCACTGCTTTATGTCGCAACAGTTCGTCCGAACTCATGCGATTCCAGTCACACCGCTTGTATCCAGTTGGAATGTCAGTTCAGAAAATGGCGTTCTAAAGGCAACAATGGGATACAGCTTGTGTCCAGTAGTCGTCTGCAGCAGAGAATTCTACGCTGACTTCAAAGTGCTGGACAAGAGTTATGAACACACAAGCAAAGGAATCTTTTATCCTAGGAGTTCGGAGCCGCTTACCGAACTTCGATGTGGTTCTAGGTATGGATTGGCTCGGAACTTTTTATGCTACCATCGACTGTCGTCAAAGGAGGGTAGTATTTAAGATACCAGACCATCCGGTTTTCTATTTCAAAAGTGGAGACCGTACACTGGAGCCAAGTACATACAAAGCGAAGCCAAGGAAAGCAGTGATTGCAGCAACTCAAGCGAAGGAAGAATCAAGGCCAGAAGTGGTTCGAAAGTTCGACGATGTGTTTCCTGACGATATATCAGGTTCGCCTCCCGATCGAGCTCTTGAATTCAACATTGATTTAGTACCAGGAGCACAACCGGTGATCAAAGCACCCGTTTAATTCCGGAATGTTTGAAGGAAGTACGAACACAGTTGGACGAATTATTAGCGAAAGGATGGATTCGTCCTAGCACTTCAAGTTGGGATCACCAGTATTACTTGTGAAGAAGAAGGAAGGTTCATACAGAATGTGCATCGATTATAGAGCCTTAAATGAAGTAACGATAAAGAACAAGTATCCACTCCCGCGCATCGACGATTTATTCGATCAACTAAGTGGATCTTGTGTTTTCTCTAAATTAGATTTTCGTTCAGATTATCATCAAGTGAAGGTCAAGGAAGCTGATATTCATAAAACGGCTTTCAGAACTCGTTATGGACATTATGAATTTCTAGTGATGCCATTTGGAGTGACCAACGCACCAGCAATATTCATGAACCTGATGAATCAAGTTTTCCGGGAGTACTTAGACAGGTTCGTTGTCATCTTCATCGACGACATCCTTGTGTATTCCAAGAGTCTGAAAGAACATGCCAAGCACCTACGAATTGTCCTAGAAACTCCACGACAACATCAATTATATGTCAAGTACAGCAAATGTGAGTTTTGGCTAAATCAAGTTGGTTTTCTTGAACATATCGTATCAGGTGAAAGAATCTCTGTGGATCCAGCGAAAGTTTCAGCAGTAAGCGAATGGCGGACACCAAATTCAGTGAAGGACATTCGGAGTTTCTTGGGTTTAGCTGGATATTACAGAAGGTTCATTGAAGGGTTTTCAAAGATAGCAACACCCCTGACCAAGCTCACACGTAAAGATGAAGACTTTGTGTGATCAGAAGCATGTGAACAAGCTTTCGTAGAACTCAAGTCAAGATTGACATCAGCACCTATTCTCGTTATACCAGACCAATCTGGAGGTTTCGAAGGGCATTGCGATGCATCCAGTAAGGGATTAGGATGTGTTCTACATCAGCACGGTAAGGTTGTGGCTTATGCTTCAAGACGGCTAAAAACTCATGAGCGCAATTATCCGACACATAATTTGGAATTGGCAGCCGTCATCTTTGCTCTCAAGATTTGGCGCCATTATCTTCTTGGTGAACGAGTAAACATATACACAGATCACAAGAGTCTGAAATATGTGTTTACTCAGAAAGAGTTGAATATGCGGCAGAGACGATGGTTAGAACTCATGGCGGACTTTGACATCAACCTGCAATATCACCCAGGGAAGGTGAATGTGGTTCCAGATGCTCTTAGTCGTTAACCATTAACAATGCATCTCACCGCTCAGTGGAAGCTACAACAAGACTTGCATCAGATGGAGATTGAAGTAGTCATGCCATGTAACACTTCAAGTTTGATGAATTTACAAGTTCAATCAACCATTGTCAATCAGATCAAAGCAGCTCAAGCAAGTGATACTAAGTTGCAAAAGATCAGAGAACAAATGGAGAATGAACTCAGAACAGACTTCATTATCCATGAAGACGGATCTTTGAGATACGGCAGCAGATTGTGTGTACCAAAAGGTCCTGTTCGGAAAGAGTTAATGAAAGAAGCCCACAGCTCTCCCTACTCAGTACACCCTGGAGGTACAAAGATGTACAAAGATCTACGTCAGAATTACTGGTGGCATGAAATGAAGCGTGAAGTAGCCAGAAGCGTCACAAAATGCTTGGTGTGTCAGCAAGTAAAGGCTGAACATCACAGGACAGCTGGATTACTTCAACCATTACCAATCCCAGAATGGAAGTGGCAACACATCACGATGGATTTTGTGACTGCTCTTCCTCACAGCACAAAAGGTAACGACGCAGTATGGGTCATTGTGGATTGACTCACAAAGTCGGCTCACTTCATCCCATTTCGAGTTGGCCAATCAACTGAGATATTAGCAAAGAAGTACATGGAGGTAATAATCTACTTATGATTTAAACTCTTTAAATATGTATTATCCCTGATACCCATGAACTTATACATGAAATTGTGAGACTTCATTAAGTACCGGTCTGCATTGTCTCCGATCGTGACACCAGGTTCAGATCGCAATTTTGGCAGAGTCTGTAAGCAAGCTTGGGAACAAGTCTGAACTTCATCACGGCTTATCATCCACAACAGATGGTCAGTCTGAGCGAACTATTCATATCTTGGAGGATATGCTCAGAGCATGTATGTTAGACTTCAAAGGATCGTAGGAAGATCACCTACATCTTGTGAGTTTTCGTACAACAACAGCTACCAAGCAAGCATAGGAATGGCACCTTTTGCAGCACTGTATGGAAGGAAGTGTCGATCGCCATTAAGTTAGAACGACATCGGAGATAGGGAACTTCTTGGACCTGAGATGATAGTAGCGACTGTTGATGTGGTTCATACTATCAGAGAAAGAATGCGCATAGCCCAAAATCGATAAAAACATTGGGCTGATGCTAAGCGACGTCACTTGAAGTTCCAGCTAGGAGATCTCGTGTTCTTAAAGATATCTCCGAACCGCGGAGTGATCCGATTTGGAAGACGGGGAAAGCTAAGTCCGAGATACATTGGACCGTTCGACATACTCGAACGAGTCGGTGAAGTGGCATACCACTTAGCACTTCCACCTTCATTGGAAGGAGTGCATAATGTGTTCCACATATCCCAACTCAGAAGGTATGTGAGTGACCCCAGCCATGTACTTGATCATTCCGAGCTCACTATACAGCCTGACTTATCCTGTGAGCAACAACCTGTTGAGATCCTGGACAGGAAAGTGAAGTCACTTCGGAACAAGAAAGTCAACTTGGTTCGAGTGATGTGGAGAAAAGACACTCCAGGAGAATCAACTTGGGAAAGAGAAGATGAGATGCGTGCAAGATATCCTTACCTCTTTGTAAACTAGTCCATAAAATAAAAGTTGTAAATTTCGAGGACGAAATTTTTGTAAGGAGGGTAGACTGTAACAACACCAATTTTAGTGTACAAAAATTTGTTTAAAAATTAATGTATACTTAAGGTATTTGCATTTTCTGTGAGTACCATAAATATTTTTTTTGCTAATTAATTACAAAAAGGAGCTTGTAGCTCATTGGTAATACCTTGTACTGCTAAATCAAGCCACCAGAGTTCAAATCCCATACCCCACATTATTTTTAATATTGTTTTATTTTGAATTTTTAGAATACCAAGGTTTACACGTGCATAACTCACAAAACCCCACTACACATGAAAACCTAACAGTACCAGAGGCTACATGAACCGACAAGGGACCCTCCGACCACCCGACTCGGCCGGGATCAGCCGAATCGGCCTACGACTCGGCCGACTCGGGCCGCCGCTGCCGGCCGGACCGCCGAGTCCCCAACATGAAAAAGTTGGTTTTTCACATTCTCTGCACATCTGTATACTTTATTTCTTCAGACCAGTAACAAAACCCCTTTAAAAACACCAATTACTCCATTTTATTACATTTTATCATAATTTTTCATTTCAACCTTTCTCCTACCCTAGCCCTAGCCTTACCCTATAAATACAACCCCTACACACACCCTCTTCACTCCAAAATTCTGAACAAAACTCTCAAGAAAATTCCTAGAAGCTTAGTGTACTTTTGGAGTAGCGAAGGGCGAAAGCTTTGGCAATTTTCCGACGACAACCCTAGGAGTTTCCGGCGACGAAACGACGCACCGGCGCCTCCTCCCGTCTCCTCTTCCTCATCCCTAACTTCTAAACCCGTAAGTCCCCCTCCCTCTTCTCTAATCTTGTTCTAAAAATACGAAATTTCAAAACCCGACGGAATCGGAGTTAAACTGATTTCCGATTCGGTTCTTTCTAAAAGTCCAACATTTTCTTAAATACAATCACACAAAACCCTTACATATTGACTATTAATCATTAATAAATATGTTGAACAAGTTTCATGACAATCTAATTCATTTTGTAACTTTTATCGTACTTTTTCACTAAAATACCCTGTAGTTTCATTTCGACATTAAACCATAACAATCTTACTATACGTTTAAGTAGATCATGAGGTAATGACCTACCTCCTCACAACACTCATATGCAATATAGCACAATACTTTCCGGGAACATAGAATACGAGAAAACGAAACCTTTCAAATAAATACCATTTACTAATAAAACCGTTTTCTAAAACATTAAGTATTTTACAAATCTTTGCAAAGTACCGCTACAACCCATTTTGGGGAACCCGACTGGGATGGTGCGGATTATCATACATCCCTGGGCTTAGTAGTGTGAGATACAGACCTCCGCAAAGAGCATTCGGTCTCGAGAGATTTAAAATACGAAAATCTTAAGAAAATGAGATTTTTAGAAATATAATATATATATTAAAATTATTTTTATAAATATATATATATATATATATGTATGTATGTATGTATCATTAAAATATCTATTTTTGATATAATATAAAAAAATTCCAACCTTTCCAAAACAAAGAATCACTTTACATTAAAGTACCATGAATTCCATACAAGTTCAATATTACAATTTAACACCATATATTAAGAAAATAAGGTTATTGTCTCCAGAAATGTCACATGTATAAAATCTACACTTATTACAACTCTAAAGACGATAATTAAACACTTAGGGTGTATTTTAAAACGTGTACAAAAGTATTTTTACTTAAAAACCCCTCAAGTTTTATAAATTACAATAAGGACCTTAGTAAATATAGGTTTAAGCGAGACCAATCTCTTAAGCCTTAGGGAGTCGGAGAAGTGGATGCTTGCCTATTTAAGGTAAACAACTTAACAACGGTGTTATCAACACGGTAATCGTCTTTGAAAAGGACACAAATCATACCGCCCATGTGCAGCGATTACCGATAATATCAAAACAATTAGGACTTCAATTTCTTTTCTAATTGTCTGACTCAGACCGAGTCTCATTAATAATCTGACTTGAATATGATTCAAGTACAATCTACAATCTACAATTCAACATGAATCTATGAATCCGTATATTCAATATATTCAATCTGTATTGACTGAACTGAACCATGGATATACTTCCATTTACATGATTCTCCAGTTACATCCATTTACTGATATCATGATTTCGGCAAGTCACCCATCTATACAATTCAAATTACAAAACAATACAATACAAGCAATACAAACAAAATATCGCGGGTTTAAGGGGTAGATTGGTACGGAAGGTGTTAGAAATGGCACGAGAATGCAAGATTAAGACACCTAAACTATATTCAGTTGCTGTTGTACCATGGCATAACGGTTCCTTGTACTTTCCGTTTACTCTAGTCTCTAGCATATAGAGACTCCCCTCGTATACACTGCTATCCTTCTGTACCAAGCTACAAACAACAGCGTTAACACCAAATACTCGTATAATACAACTTTAAAAGCTACCTTCTCTTTCTGTCTATTCTATTTCTCCATTATTCTTGGGACTTACCGAGAGATTTGTTCGCTGACGACATTCTCTTTCTTTTTCTTTGAATGTCGTCAGGTGATTTGGATCTTCCAGAGATCAAGCCTACTAGCGAAGACTTGGACCAGCTTGCATACGATCCAGAGCTCTAGCTATATTGTACACTTTTATTTCAATACTTTTCCTTTTCTGTTATGCCACTGTTTAAGTATTGCTTCTTCAGATGTATTTACTTTTCCATGTATTGTACAAAAAGAATGTGAATAAATAAAGTTGATATTTTATTATATCTTGTCTCTTGTGCATTTACATTTATATTGCTTAGATACGTTTAGCGTATTTATTTCAGAGTAAATACGTAGCGTTCTCGTCGCGTCCTCTTTCCGTACACTGGGAAGCGGGGCGTGACAGAACATATCTAACATCCTGCAACTTCCACTGAGTTCTATTTGCAGTTTTTATGTGAACATCACCTTTCCTAGTGATCTCTAAAGGTTCATCATCAACTAGATAAATCTTTCCAACTTCCCTACAGCGAAATTGTGCAATAAGTCTTTGCACGGAGTTGAATGAAACGAAACACCAGTGTCCAGAATCCATGCCTCAATAGGACTTTCAACGCTACAAATAAGAGAATCATCGATCTCTTCAGTAGTAATATTTGCAGAAGAAGACGCTTATCTTTCTTCTGGTACTTTTGAAACTTCTTGTTCTTCATTGGTTCAGTGAAATCATTAGAGAAGTGGCCCTGAATACCACAATTACAGCAGGTGATATCTTTGTGAGGTTTTGATTTACTTCTCCCTTTAGATTTAGATATGCCATTGCTCAGCCTATGTTTTCGTTGAAAACTCCTTCCTCTGTTTTGAGTACTCAAAGCAGACCCCGAAATTTCTCCTGACTCTCTCCTGTGAACATTCTCGCTGAGAATCAAATCTCGGATTTCATCGAGTTTTAATTTCTTACTCCCTGAAAAACTGCTCACTGCGATCACAAGTGCGGCCCAGGTTTCAGGTAAGAAGGACAACAGGATCAAAGTTTTGATCTTGTCATCGAAATTTATTTCCACAGAATAGAATTGAGTTGTAATCATATTGAAATTGTTAATGTAATCCGCAACAGACGCACCTTCTCTCATCTTCAGATTAAATAGACGACGCATCAAATATACTTTGTTAGATGTAGATGGTTTTTCGTACATGTTTGATAGCGCCTTCATCGGATCCACTGTAGTCTTCTCGTTGATAATATTGAATGCCACATTTTTCGCCAATGTCAGATGGATCACACCCAAGGCCTGACGATCTAATAGATCCCAATCTTCTTTTTTTATATCTGCTGGGTTCGTACCTAACAAGGGTTCATAAAGTTTTTCCTGATACAAGTAATTTTCAATCTGTATCTTCCAGAACCCAAAATCCTTCCCATCAAATTTATCGATCTTCACTTTTCCTTTATCCGACGTCATTTTTTGCTTACCACAAATTTAAATTTCTCTCTCGGATCTTTGAACCAACACCTTCAAAATTACAATCCAAGAAGATGGAGAGCGGACAAAAGAATCATTACCCAACATAAATTTAAACCGTAGAATCGAAAACCCTTTTGGTTTCTCACTCTGATACTAGTTTTAGGAATATTTCTACCTAATATATAATAACGACGACGGATAAAAGAAAAAAGATTGCACAAATAAAATGGAAATATGGGATTTTTATAATGGTTCAGCAATTTGCCTGGTCTATTTTGCCGCACTGGTTTTTCTTCTTTTATTTTTTTGCAAGATACAAGATTACAAACACTTTTTTCTCACTACAAAGTTGCAGTAATCACTCTCTAAATCATAGTGTCTGGTCACTGATTTTTGTGGAATTTTTATGAGATTTTTCTTGGGTTTTAAACTCAAAGGAATGAGCACATATATATAAGATTTGGTTAATGAGTCGGATACCCAAAATTAAACACAAACCCACCTCTCTCAATCCAAACCCACTTCTTTTTTTATTTCACATCTCTCTCTCGAGCATATATCCAACGCACGGTCAAACCCATGCGTATGGGCCCCTGCGCCATCGACCTCGCTCGCCGCCTTCTTCGCCGATCTCACTCCCATATGGCCGGTGGTCCTTTTTGTCAGCGCCGTCTCGTGGTCACCTATGTCGGCGGCGCCCTCGTGGTAACCTCCGCCATCAATTTTGAATCAATTTTCAACATTAAAGGCCATTTTAAAGCATAAATAATCTTTAAATTCTTTAAGATAGAATGTTTAGTAGCTAGTTGTATTCATTGACGGATTTGCATTTATTTATTCGGAAAATCTAATTCATAGGTTGTCGATAAACATCTGTGTCGTGTGGACCAAAACAATTCCAAACTTGCAAGTAAAAAGGTCTTGATTCTAGAGTCAACTTTCATAGACCATAGCTATTGATCCTTGTATCAGACAGTATTCCTACCTATACCTTCTCGGAAAACAGTACTTTCAAGGGTGTATGGAGACTCTAAAGCTTATTACAAACATATACCTATGCCTTCTTTTGTACCCCGATAAAAATTAAGAGTATTCTTTGTCTCCTAGTTGATCAAGATGATTAACTCTCATGCAATAGTACGGTAGTTGTTCTTCCACGTCTACATAGCGTTATGTACTCTATGCTAGCGATATGCCAAAATTGGTCCACTAAAAAAAAAATCTCTGAACTAGATTGAGTGATTTTATATTTTAGGGAGTAGATAACTCCTATAGTTATGATAAATATAGCACTGTGTTACACTAACTAAGTTCTTGCTTAATTAAGCAAGCTCCCCATGTTAATAGCATATTATGGGAATGCTCCCACACGAGCCATGGCCCATGTCTAAGGTCTTTTATTTATTTAATTGAAATGGCATTGTCAGCATTGTCAGCATAACATTGGATAACTTAGTTTAATCTGGTGAATACATAGTAGCTACTTATAATAAGTTGTTGATGCTTTCATGATTCTATCTGTTTATCCTAGCACAAGATCAACATTGAACTCAAATCTTGAACTAAAGCTTGCTGATCTCTGAAGCTTAGTTCTACTTTTGGAGTTCCCTTGTTTTGTAATGATAATCATATTTTGGTTCTAGCTAGAAAAATCTATTCGAGACATCTACTTAATTTTTTCAAGAACAAAACTGATGATTCATCTTTTTTACTTAACAACCTGAAAGGCCCATCAAGGTTAGTTCGAAATGAATGTCCTGACAATGAGCAATAGCTCAGATGGTACAGCTCTTCCCCTCCAGTGGAGAGTGCTGGGTTCGGTCCCCAGCGGGGAAGTTGCCACAATTTAACGCTTTCGGAGCAAACTCGTGGGTCCTCTTGGTGCGTGGGTGTGCGTTATGTGTTTGTATGTGTTGTGTGCTTAGGTATGTTGTATGCATGAATTAGGCTTACGGTCCATTTCATAAGGAAAAAAAATGAATGTTCTAATTTGTTTATGATATTTAGGCTAAATTGCAGGATCCAATCTTTATTATTTGTCGTATTATGTTCTATGCATACTGCATGGGTTAGGTTTATGGGCCAGTTCAACCAAAAAAAAAATCTAAATTGTTTATGATATTTAGGCTAAATTGCAGCTTCCAATCTTGTTTATGGAATTATGTTCTAAGAGCATACGCTCTCTCTGTCTGTCGAATGTTTGTCAGTGTCGAATAATCAGTTCCCACCCCTACATGTTCTTATGAAGAGCAGAGATATGCTAGAACTAAATGTAAATTGTGCCCTGGAAAAATGAAATTCAGCACAGAAGCAAAGTGTAGATTTTTAACACAGAGACTCTGGTAACTGGTAACTTATTTCTTTGGGGAGGGGCATGGGACCCTTGAGGATTCATTCCATTGACGCCTCAATTTGAAGAGTAAAATTATACCATATGAGTTAACACCTCAGTTGGTGAGCCTTGTAGCTTTTTTTCCTTTTTTGTGATGTGGCTTGTAAGCTGGACTAACGCACACAACACACACGAATCCAGACATCCAGAAACCACAAATTTGCTTCGAAAGCATTAAATTGCAACTACCTTCCCTCTTAGGATGGAACCCCAAACTCATTCCTTCATATCGGTGTGAGTAGAGGTGTTCACCAGGTCGGTTTGGACCCGTTACCCGCCGAATCCGCCCGCTTGACGATTCTAAACCCGTCCGAAAGTGATGGGTTCAAAACCCAAACC
This sequence comes from Agapanthus africanus, assembly GCA_030015575.1. NCBI lineage: Eukaryota > Viridiplantae > Streptophyta > Magnoliopsida > Asparagales > Amaryllidaceae > Agapanthus > Agapanthus africanus. The sequence goes on from CM057344.1 coordinate 120,716,923, forward strand.
CGCCCGTGTTTGAATAGTATGGGTTTTAAATTTTTTATTGCCCGTCTGACCTCAACCCGTCTGCAGCCCGTACCGGCCCGTAACTGACCCTAACCGCTCGTTTAATGAACATTTGAGACGTTGATAAATTTAATTATATAACTAAGATCAATACACCTATACTGGATATCTACACTCACTTCCTACTTCTCAAATCTTTAGTTGAATGGTGTTCTTTTTTAGTCTTTTCCCCATTTTTTTTTATCTTTTTATTCTATTAAATTAAATATCAAACCATTTTATTTCTAGGTCATGAGATCAAAACTAACTTACCAAGAAATGGTAGAAAACTATGGTTTGAAGGAGGTGTCATAAAACTAATTAAGGTTTTATAGTTCATTATTTTATTTCATATAAATTACATGTCAAATTTAATATGTAAAACCCGATATTACCCGCAACCCTGTTTAACCCGTTTGAACTAAAGAAATCCGAAACCGGCCCGAACCCGGTGGACTCTGGTTCAGGTTCGGGTTTATCTACCTATTCCGACGGACGGGTTTAAATTAGTTAGAAAACCCGTCCGCACTAACAGGCTCAGGTTCATTCATGGTCTAAAAGCCCATCCCTGCCTGTGTTATAAAAGCAAAAGGAGAGAGACTCTATTGTTTGTGTGATGATATCAGAACCCTGAGCAGTCCCAATTCTTGTGCCCCACTCTCAGGAAACCTATAAAGCCCATAGATTTTACAGTGCCCTATTCTTACAGCCCAATAAAGAAGAGCAAAATTTAAATTAATATAAATAAATTAAAGACATCCTCTTAAGGCCTAATAGAGAAACGTACAGAAATGGTTTAATTTTAAAAGTTCTGTTTTTATTTCATTATATTTAGTTATGCTGGGGGACTTTAGGCTTAATTTCATCCAAATACCATGAATTTTACTGCAATTTTCAGATAAATATCTTGAAATTTATACGACAAATAAAGACAGGCACATGTCGTTTTTAATAATATTACAAAGAAAGTGTTGATTCATGCAAGACTTGGTTATTACGGGCATGGTATTAAATAAAAAATGCCTAAAGTTTTTGGTATTCATTTGCAATACTAAGCGCACTGTACATTTTTATCAACCCGTTGAAAGTTTATGATGGAAATGACGTGTGATACTAATTTGTTCGCATTGGTCATAAAGAAAACAGTTGTTTTTGGGAACAATTTGAGCCAGTGATATGGTTTCTCGGTGCATCCCATACCACTTATCCGAGTCGTGGAAAAAAAAAGAAAACTTGTTTAATATTTTTTAAAATATCATCTACCAAATATAGGTTTGATTTAAATTTATCTATTATTTACAAAAGTACAGAAAATATCAATAACTAAATCAAGTGTTAATTGAAAAAAATTTGGTTCTAAAAGGTAAAATGGTGCTGCCCAGGATCGAACTGGGGACCTTTTGTGTGTAAGACAAACGTGATAACCACTACACCACAGCACCATGATATTTGTAATCTTTTATTTCAAATATATAACACAAAATATTCTTTTAAAATTTGTTAGGCCTTCTTTACCCTGAAGCCCTTACAATAATAATAGATTCAATACCACATTGTCGGTGTGTTAGACAAACGTGATACCAACTACACAGCACCAAGATGTTTATAACCTTTTCTTCTAAATATATAACACATAATATTCTTTTAAAATCTGTTAGGCCTTTCTTTACCTTGAAGCCCTTACAATAATAATAGATTCAATACAACATTGTCCGTGTGTTCTTTTGTGATAACCGGTTCCATACTTATATTTCCGTATTAAAATAAATTTTCCTTTCTAAATTATTCCCTATGTTTTTCCTATTTCTTTTTCCATTAAAGCCTATCTTTCTTTTTCTAATTTTCTAAAACCTGAATCAAACCCTAACACCATGCCAGCCCAATCTTTATCCCCTTCTATTTTCAAAGCCTTGGCCCAAGCCCAACTCCCCAGCTCAAACACCCCAAGCCCTCGCCCTCCTCTCTCCTCTCGTTTCCTTTTCTTCCTCAACCCCCAGCCGAAAAAATCTTAGAGAAGGAGTGAATAAGGAAACTATAATATCCTATGGCAAATTTAAAACATAAATATTATTTCTAATGTGATTATCGAGTTTCTGCGGAAAATATTCAAAACAACTTTTAAACAAGAAACTTAATACGGTAATCAATACAAACACAGAAGAAAAAAAGGAGTAAGAGCAATGTAAATACAATGATATGTTGACTAAGATTCACCACCTCCTATGGCTAGTCCCCGCCTGAGTCTCCTACTCAGAATTTTTTCACTATATGTGTGAAGTACACAAATCCCACTTCACAGGGATGTGAAGAAACAAGATATCCTTCTTCACAAGGATCAATCACTTAAACTGCAATTCCCTAAGAAACAAGTTTTCTTCCTTTGTAGAACGTGATTCTCTAGGAAAGCCGTATTTTCCTCTTTAATCCACGTCTCTCTAGGAAGATCTTTTTTTCCACTCCGAAACTACAATTCAAGTGAAAGGAGAAGCACATGATTGATCTGTAATTTGTAAAATAAATAGTAGTAGTAGAATAACCGCAATTAATAACGGTGTCACTTGTAGCGAACCGTAGTGAGTACGGGTCGTCCTCTGAGATTCGTGGAATTTCTTGGTTCTTGCTTTAGACGGGTCGAAAGAAATAGAAAAGAGAAAGGAAGAAGAATCAAGATAATAGTTTCAAGATCTAAATGAATTACGGATGTAGATCTTTTATAAAGAAGGCTTGTGGGTTCACTAGGATTTAGTAGCCAAAGATGACTAATAAAGATTACTCATTTTATTTATTAATAGATTTAATACTAGATTGATGGGGATGAATGAGAATTAGGGTTCTTTGGAATAAACTAGGGTTTCCCTACTATTGACCCTTGTCCTGTCATTGATCTCCATTCATATATAGCCCTTAACAAAAAGATTATCAATATAATCTTAAATCATGGTCGAAACTATCAACGAGTTGATAGCGCGCCCGATAAGAATGTTGACAATTCTTTTGCTAAAATTTATAAACTTCATAAGACTTAAAAGGAGTTAAAGTATTTTCTCATCCATTGATCTACCATAATCCTACGAACCCTATCAAGCGGAGAATTACTCGCGCATCATGAAAATAGAAGAAGAAAGAATAGAGAAAGAATTCATAATGCAGAAATTAAAAAGCGAAATGATAAAACTAATTATCTACCTTTATTAATCAACCTCACAAGTACAATTTTTCGAGTTTAGAGTACAAGAGGAAGAAAAAATTGCTCTCGATCTCTGCCTCGTAGGAAATAGATGTTCCGTCAATTATCACGTTGCTTTATCATCTCGAATCGCGGACCTGTCTTGGATCACTTGTTCTTGGACGGTGATTGGCTTCGTGTAAAAGGAGACTCAATTGATTGATCGCTTGATAGATTTCTCAATGGATTTCTTGATCTTGGATCCTTTTTGAGATTGATTTGAGATCCTTTTTTAGATGTTAGAGATGCTCATGGATTTTCTTGGATTTTCTTTGGATTATCCCTCTAGGCTTAGCCCTCGGTCCTTTTTATAGCTCCAAACCCAGAAACCAAAGATCCTAACAAACGGAGATTGTTGTGAAGATCCTAACAGAAAAAAATCCAAACCCTAATTCCTCAACTTGGCCACAGAACCGCCGCAACTCGGCTTGACTCGGTCGCGGATTGGCCATGCCTTGGTGTGATCTCGGCTCCAAGCTTCTGGGGTCTTCTCATAGTGACACGTGGAGGTTTATTTGATATCTGGAATCTTCATAACTTTTCTGAATCTCTGCCAGTATTGATTCTTCGATTTTCTTTAACTTTATCGGCAGATTCTTTATTCCCGATATCTCAACATCTTGATCTTCTGACCTGAGCAAATCTTGCATAATATCTCAATGACTAATGTTAGTTATATTTGGTACTTTTGAGATATTATTCTAACCACCTTGATATGATATTATAGTTTTAGAAAGTTGGTTAAGGATATTTGATATGATATTTAAATTGTATACATTTTCCTTCATAATGTTGGTTATAATATATAAACATATGGTAAATGGTATTTTGCAGATAAATCTCAAATATGTTTTATATTTATAACAAACACTTTTAGATAATTAAGAAAAGTAAGGAAATTTTCATGATAATTGTGCAATATTTTCGACTGAACAAATACTCCCAAACTTAATTTTGATCGTCCCGAGCAAACTATTTATTCAAGAGAGGGAGAAAAGAAAAGAAAAAAAAACTAACTAGCACACTTTCGTAGGAAACACGATTGCACTGAGCACGTGCAACAAGCCGTTAAAACTCTAGGTGTCCCTAGTAGGAGGAGTGTTGTCTCCTGAGAGTTTTCAGCGGATTACACCAACAAAATCCTATAATAAAAGAAGACGGTGAAATTTACATATAAAGATAAGAACTATAAAAGAAAGAAGTTGAAAATAAGATTTTCCAACTACACTAGCTTTTCGGTTGCCATGAGCCCTATCTTAATGGTCATGAAAAGATATCAGAAATCATATCATCCATCAATAAAACATCGCCTTTATTCTTTCTCCCTACCTTTCTTCCAAACACCGATCATATACCCCTATGTGTGTATAAAATACATCCCTACACTCGGAGAATTCAATTCAAGCTATCATACTCTTGTCCATTTATCTCAGTATTTTTTAATCGATGAATATTTTGGATGGAATTGCTCACACATTTTTCATGCAACCGTTAATATTTCTTGAGGTACTAACCGACCGATTACTACACGTGCTCACTTATTTGGCGTAATTAGCAATTTCTTCGTCTTGCAATACCTAAGGCTTAGCAGTGCCTCCCAAACCAGTTGGTCTAAGGTACTAGGTGATAAAACACCCTCGTTATATTTTTTTATGTTGCCTTGGTGATTACAAAACCAGTGTTCATTTTTCTTCACCATTTTATATTTTATGCTTCATTTATATTTTCTTCGTACTTTGGCTTTTAGACAAGAGCATTTCAAGGTATCCTCTACTATCCCAAGTTTTAAAATGTGTGTAAATGCGTAAAGTAGGGTATCAACGTTCAGATGTTTGGGCTCAAGAATAAGGACTATTTTTCAGACTTATTTTTATCTTCGGATTAGTGATATCCTTCATCTTACTAACTCTTCGGACAATGGCTCATAACTACTTATTACTAGTTTCATTTAAGAAAATATCTAATTTTCTTGTTTTTCTTAAACTCTTCCTATCTTTCAAAATGTAATTTTTCACTTTCTAACTTTCATTATCAAAGATTTTTTTTTGTGTTTATGCAAAGTATAATGCAAAGTAATGCGTAAATAAGCACAAACCTCCCCCAAATCTGTTTACAGCAGTGTTCTCACTGTTGTCATTTTTTAAATCTCAAAAACCTGTAGAATTGGGAGGAAAAGTTATTAACGGGGACAAGAAATAGTGAAAGTGAAAACCTCCCCCAAACTTATTTTCGGCTCACAATTTTGTGTATAAATTTTATTTTTAAGAGCCCAAATATATCTCCCCCAAACTTGAGTTAACAATATTAAGCTTTTAAAAATTATAAGGAGGGGATAAAGTTATTGGTCTATACAAAGTTTTACAAAGATCAAAAGTCAACACCAACTATTCGAATATTTTATCAATATAATGCACCGGTTGGTGGAAGAGCATGTTATATATAGCCAAGAAGAAGTGGGGAAGATATAAGAAGCGTAATAGAATAGGTTTACGTCTCGATTTGTAGAGATGAAATAATGATGATGGATTACTCACATTCTTGTTATTGATAAGAAGAAGGGGTGGTGGTTTAATTTCTTTATTTTGGGGTTGATTCATCACAACTCCCATGTCTTCTAAAAATGCGAGTTTATCGGTGAAAATTTCTTCAAAGCTTTCATCGATATCCCGAGAAATAATCTCATCGGAAAGAACGGGATGATACTCAGACTCCATAAAAGGTTCATAATAAGCGTTAGATGTTGAGCCGGACAGCTCGATAGAAGGGTCCGTATGTGTATAATAAATAGCGGGGTTAAACAACAATGTATTAAGGGAGTTTATATCAATATCGTGAAGCTGTTCAAATTCGCTGTTGTCGAAATCCATCATTTCGATAGAACATACTTAAGCATAAGGTTCGGAGGGTTCATTTCCCAACTTGTAAATGTTAAGCTCAATTGACATCTTCCCAAAAGATAGATTCATAGAGCAGTTTTGACAGTTATTACAGCGTTGAAAGCAGCTAAAAAGGGCCGACCTAGAATCACCGAAATTTGGTTTCGTGGGTTCGCTACAGGCTGTGTATCTAAAAAAATGAAGTCCACAGGAAAAATAAATTCCCTGACTTTGATTAACACATCCTCTAGCTCACCCCTAGGTTAGGTGATAGATCGATCTGTCATCTGGAGAGTGCAGTTCAACGGTTTTAACTCTCCGATACCTAATTACTCATACACAGAATATGGAAGCAAGTTAACACTAGCACCTAAATCGAGTAGAGTACGATTGATATTTTTACCGTTAATAGAAATAGATATTGTAGGACTCCCGAAGTCATTTTGTTTCTTGGGTAGTTGCTGTAGGGTTGCTATGCACGCGCACAAGGGTCTACGAGGCATCAACCATGCCCGATTAAAAAATTAGCCGTGCCGAACAACCCGAATACGGATCTTTAAACTAGAGATTAGGCGAAAACTAGCATGTTAACAACTTTAACACTAAGTGAGAGGGATTACAAACTTTGTAGATCCGGTCCTTCACTTCATATGCTCCGTGTTGTGGTCCCTTCGCTGCGATCATCGGGATGCGGACTCTCGAGAGGTTCCACGAAGAGAAAGATGCAACATTTGCTTCCGATCTTCGATACTAAGATGATCTACCTTGAAGTTCCGTTAACACAAGCTAACACTCATGAAATGATGTGAACACCCTCATCTAAATGGCAAGGGAAGATGAGAATGATGAAGTAGGATTTTTGCTCTCTTTATTTATCTTTTTCTCATATTTATTCATCACATTGAAAAAGCTAGCAAGCTTTTTCATGAAGAATGATGAAGGAAGAAGATGAATGAATAATAGGAATCATTTTGTGATGAATAATAAAAGTTATCATTTTCATTTATGCAACCATGGTTGTAGTAACCATTGTAGAGAGTTTACTAGGGTTAGGGTTTGGGTTAGGTTAAAGGGTGAGTCACAAAGAAATATCTATCATAATATCTTAACAAAGACAAAGTAAAGCTTCTGGAATCAACTAGAAGGTTTAACCCTAATCCAAACCCTAATCATGTTTAAACTCCTCTAAACATGTTGCATTAATAATTATAATATGTTACAATATTATATATCACATATACAATATTTATTGTAACAAAATAAAATAATACATTTAACATATATCGCATATATATCAATGTATTACCCGAGCGAGAAAAAGAATCTTTTAGTGAGCAAATATTAGTTAATGTAATTTAATATATCATATATATTATTACACATTAAATTATCGAATCAACCCTTGATCCGGCAATCCGGTTATATCGCATATAACCGACTAATATTTATCCGTACCGATTCATCGAATCAACACTTGATCCGATGACCCGGCTGATATCAAATATCGCGAGAATATAATACGGTATCACATATCGCATTATCCTCGGTCCCGCACATATCACATATGTGCTCCTACTCCGTTTTGCCTGAACCAAGAAACCTCTGTGTAGGACTCTAAAGAATCGTCAATACGCCGGCAATAGGTGATGATCATATCAAACACCCACAAGCTGCAAGCGGTCAGCTAAACGTAACAGCTACCCAGGTATTGAGCGCTCAGAAGATCAACAAGCAAGCCTGTACATTCTCCTGTGAATCCAAACAGTAACACTCCCGTACAGTCCAGTCTCGTCGTCTGATATGTTGCATATCTCGTCTAGGGGTGGTAAACGTCAGACCCCAGTAGCTCGATAAGTCGTGTCGATATGAGGTCTATAACAGTTCGAGAAACTACTGATAACACTTACCAGTGAATCTCAGCAACCCTGGCCAGGGATTTCCGGTTATAGCCAATCGAACACAGCACAACATCAACTCCCTATACCGGGAGAGACGAATCCCCTCCTATCGCTCATTGCCTCCATGTGATTCGGGACTGTACCCAAAAGCCACCTTTTTGCACACCCTCTTGGACGTGGTATGATGGAAATCAAAGCACAGTGGGAATCACACAAGACTCTATGACGATCTCAGGTCAACAGACTACTCTGTACCAGTGTCACCGGAGAACTGCCATCTGACGTATGGTATAATACCATCTGGGAGTTCTCGGCGAGTCCGTCCAGTGTACCCAGTCTCCACTGAGCACCCGTACACCATCCTTGATGTCAAACACCGATGAATATGGGATCATCCATCGCCCATCATATGAGTCAAGATGCGTATACGCTAGTCTACTCTGGTGTATCGATGCCCTGTCTCGATACACCCTCGACTAGGAACAGTTATAGGATGTACTCGTCGACTACCGTGGCCCCACTAGTATGATCTCATCATAGTCCCAGTAGTCGAGTACATATCCTAAGGGCTTTATCAACATGTAATATAGAGACAATCAGAGTACATGTTAAGATAAAGTACAACCAAATAGCATACTATCATGTCGAGCAAGAAAGTCCTCCCTATATATGTCCAAGCATCCATTACAATATACATCGTATGTACAGCAATGGCCTCTAGGGCATACATATAACTAACAATCTCCCACTTGCACTAGGGCCATCTGTTATGGTATCGCATACCCAACAATTAGCTGCGGTTGAAGTATCTCATCCTCAACCATCCCATAAAAGTCTCTACTGGGAAAAAGGCCTTCGTGAGTGGATCCGCGCTGTTGTCCTCTGTGTCTACTCTCCTAACCTCGATCTCCCTGGAGATCAACCATCTCCATGATCAGGTGATACTGCCTAAGAATTATATCTGGATTTCTGATGGGACGGAAGTTCCTTGGCTAAAGCCACAACTCCATTGTCACACAATGGTAGGAACGAAGTTCATCTCATGAACTTATATATATCCAGACTGCCTCTTTGGTAGCATCCTTGGTAACGATGTATCTTGCCTTTAATCGTCTAGTAAGTCACGGTATCTAGCTTGGAACTCTTCCAACATACCGTCCCTCCACTGAGGGTAAAGACAATGCCTGCGACTGACATTCAGTCGTCCTTATCACCCTGGAACCTTTCCAGTGATTCTCCCCAGGATCGATTGATACCATCTTACTACAACTAGTAAGAATACTAACATCCAATTAGATCTATCTCATAGATCCAAAACCCAGGATTTAGGAGGTATCATTTTGATCCTATATGGAGAATCCTTGTGATAAGCGGAGATTGACCGAGCGTAGCATAGGAAACTCCTTCCCTATCAAGAGTATGTCATCCACGTACTCTACGAGGATCACCACCATACTCTCTACTACCTTTTCGTATATACAAGGTTCATCTACCATTTTGATGAAGTCAAACTCTTTGACTACCACATCAAAACAGATGTTCCAACTCCGCGATGCCTGTTTTATCATATAAAACATCTTGCACACGTTTCCGCTGCTCCCACTGTCTACGAAGCCCTCTGGCTGTGTACTTATAGACGTTCTCTTCTAAAACATCACTTAGAAAAGCAGTCATGACACCCAACCACCAGATATCGTAGTCATGGTATGTAGCCGTGGCAAGTAGGATCTGGATGGACTTAAGCATAGCTTTGAAAGTCTCAACTTTTCCATGTACACCAAGTAATCTTCTCAAGATATACTCGCTCCTGATGGGGATTTAACCCTTCAGATAAAGCAACCAAAGTCCATACTTTGTTGGTGTATAAGGATTCCATCTCAGATCGATAAGCATCCAGCCATTCTTACAGAGTCTCACTCCTGATGGCTTGCTCGAAACTAGTTGGGTCATCATCTCATGATGCAATCCTCGCTCCCACAGTCATAGAGAAACCGAAGTATCTCTCAGGTGGGTGAGAAACCGTACTAGATCGGCGGAGAGGCTGAGGTTCGTTGGAAACTATTGAATCCTTTGGTTCTACCAAATCATCAGCTGCAGTTTGTATAGCTGGAACCTTTCCAGTTGTACATAACAGACCTTGCCTCGAGCTTGTCCGGATTTTGCTTTTAGACATAGGCCGGACAACCCCAAATCTTAACAAACTTAAGATATGGGCTCTTCCCTTTCCATATCATATATGAAGTGGTAGGCAACTGATTTAATTTGAACCCTATTCAATAGGTATGCAACTTCACAAGTGCATAACTCCTTATAGGAAATAGGAAACTCAGTAGTACTCATCATAGAGCACACCATATCACATAGGGTGCTATTGCTCCACCCCGATACACCGACGTGCTGTGGTGTATGCGGAGGAGTAATGCTGAGAGAGAATCTCATTCTCCTTTAGAATAGTCCAGGAATTCCGTGCTCAAGTATTCTCCTTCTTGATCTCATCAAAGGACATAATACTTATACCCGTATTTTGGTTCTCTACTTTTAACTTATATTCTGTGAATATCTCAAAAGGTTCGGACTTGTGTTTCAACAGGAACATATGTCTGAATCTTGAGAGATCATCAGAGAATGTAATGAAGTACAAAGAACCAGTCTTGGCATGTGTAGACAGGAGACTTTCATACATCAGCATGTATCTATTCCCAAGAGTTCACTAACTCTTTCTCTGTTTCCAACAAACAGAGCTGTGGTCATTTTATCTTTGTGACATGACCGGCAAGTTTCACAAGATGTAAATTCAAACTAATTTAAATATGCATCTATACGTAACTTCAGCCAGTCGGGTCGCATTGATATGACCTAGTCTACAATACCTCAAGAAGGATTCATTCATTTCTGAACTCTTCTTCTTGTGTGTGTTCTGTATACTAAGAACTGTAGTTTGATTTAGAACGTCTATGTTTTTAGATAACGTGCCTGAACCGATCAACTCTTGATATAGGAAATGTTCAAAACATTATCCAACAATACAAAATTATATCATTTCTTTACTAATAAAGAGACTGATATGATGGTGTATATCAGGTTCGGATCTAATAATATTCGTTCAGAATCAATGTATTCTGGTAATACAGGGTGATAGTGACCAATAGACTTGGCTGCAACACTTGCACCGTTTTCTATCTCATGAAACTTATCACCCGTTCTCAGTTCTCTACCTTTCTGTAGCCCATGTAACAGATTACATATGCGTGATCCTGATCCGGTATCACATACCCAGGATGTAAAGGATACTGAGAAACAGTTCTCTGTAATGAACACACCCGAAGATGATGCATCAGCATGCACTTTCTTCGTTTGGGCGGCACGGGAAATTTGGTATTCCCCAATTTCTTGCTCTGTCTTATAACAATTATAAGTTGGAGCGGGACCAACGTTCCCCAGCTCAGTATAACAAGTGGGTTCGGTCGATATATCCGTTTTATTATCTTGATTAAGGCGTGATATGATCGCTATCTGGAGAGAGAGAGAAGAAAACACTCAGCGTATGCTCTTGCAAGATTAGATTGGTTATCTAATATATCTAATCAGGATGTCTCCCACTGTTTTAATCAAATCTTCCTTCAAACCCTAAAAGGAAAGACTAGCCGGGATTAATTACACGCTACAAGTTCGCCAATCTTTCAGCCAGGCTAGTGTCGGTACTTTGAGGGAGGTCCCCCGTGCTTTCGCACGAACCTAATTAAAGTAAACCTCATTTTCCCAGAGGCGTAACCCCGTTAACACCTTTCTAGACACCTACTTGATCGGCTAATTGTAATGTGTAAAACTCTCCCAGGAGTAACTCTTACTCGCAGCGGGTATCGGGATCCGACTATCTCATAGAAGGTATGCAATCTCATTGCAAATTTCAACACTTGAAATTCCCAATAATATTTTGCCCCTAGCGATCTATGACCTTAACTAAGTCAACAAATCATAAATCGCAAGTCAAGTTCAACCCGTACATTTCCCGATTGAATTAAACCCACCCGTACGACCCTTAACTGAGTCAACAAGGCCGTACGAATACCCTAATCCAATCACATCTCATGTTTTAGCAGATAAACATTACTTAGCTACCGTACACTATGCCTTAACTAAGTCAACAAATATAGCACGAATACTAAATAATATCTATCTGAAATGACGGAGGGCTACGCAGGTTTTTCAGAAAACCCTGAGCGTAATGAACTTGATATCGTCGTAGAATCGAGTTATTTTAAATGGAGTGTTTTTGAGGCTTTTCTAGTTTTGCTAAAGGGGTCACTCCCGGTGAAGGGATCATCGGCCCTTTCCTCGTCGAATGAGGTGCGGGATATATCATATATATCACTGTGCAAAGCAAGAACTATAGAAGCAATCAAAAGACAAACCGAGTTTGTAGCATCTGCCAGTTATTGCTAAAGGAGTCACTCCCGGTGAAGGGATCTCGGTCCTTTCCTTATCGAATAAGGTGCTGGATGTTCTACAAGGAATACTGCGATGCAAAGCAAGAACCGTAGCTACCAGTTTTTAAAACAAGTTTCTACAACATCTTAGGTTTCTTTTATTTCATTAATCTCATTAATGAAGTCCCATTTTAATATGCTTCACAAGCATCTCTTTTGAAACGAAATCTGCAATATAACATATATCTCATATATATAATATAAACATTCGTAACAGGCAGTAATATGATCTCATCACAGAACATTGCAGCAGAAGAAACATATATGAAATATTGGATATACTAGGACGTCCGTGTTTTCAATACGAGCCTGTATAAAACACGGATTCCACGGTCGTGATGAATAGCCAAACCCACATCCCTAGACCCCTACGAGAGCGGCAAGTAACACTGCCAATTCTAGGGTTAGGAGACCCGGTCTCGACTCCTCGAGATGGTCTCCCACTGGACCCTAGAATCCGGTTACTTGTGTTCCCCGCCTTGGGTCTACCTAATGCGGAAAAGTAAATAATATACAACGGTGACATCTTCCGCTACCTGGAAGTGCCCCAATAAAAGAATATTACATACAAATTGAATTTTACATGAATGAAAAAGAAAAACTCTCATCTCACATTAAACCCCCGGCTATTCAAAACGCGACGATCCAATATAACATATCACAGCAACATATAATATCACATATCATCAACGTAAGCAAGTATGCGTATCCCGATTGTCGTTGATGTATAGCAACAAAGCCGGCGATACACCACATACTACGCTTACGGTCACAGAAAAGAAAGTGTAAAACTACAACAGTTGGAATCCGCAACCTCCTTAGACATCGCATGCCTAACCAAATGAATTCCTTTAGACATCGCATGCCTAACAATTATAAACCCCGCATTTTAGTCTCATTTATCGAAAACTCTTTTCAATATCAAGTCGGCCAATTCAACAAGATTCCCGACATCCTGATCGAATGCTCGTCGCAAACTTTAGTAGACGGCCGCACCTCCAGATGCCGTCGACGAAGTGCACTAAGGAGGAACACCGCTACCGCGAGCACCCGAACGGATGCTTTCGGCGACGGGGTTCTCCTACAGTCACTTGGTCGGGGCTATGGGGCGTAGCTGTCTATTAAGTTTACCCGGCGAGTATCTGCGTACGCTACGTGATTGCGACGGATTTTTGATCACATCAAAATTCCGTGGAAACCGATCAATTGAGACTAAACTGCTATGTTTATAATATTCAAATTAGTTATCTCATAACTACCTGTGGATTCCAAATATTGTATCACATTCCAGATAAATAGACAATGTTAAACTTTCCGATCGAATAAACACCCAAGTTTTCCCCAATATATCTCAACAATTGAAATCAGTTTAAAAACTTTCATCACATGCCAAAGTACCAATGGTCCAGCCGTAGAAGGGTCAAGCCAACGCCTCACATGTGGCACGCCGTACTGTCCCAAACCCTAAGGTTCAAAAGGCAGTTCAAGACGGCCACATAATCGAGTTAAGGTTTGTTGTCTTCTAGAGGGTCCACCGCGTTACTTGCATGACTTAGAACATTCTTAAACACGAGAAAAATTCCAACTTTTGAAAAAATTTCCGATAGGGGAAAAAGTGAGTTATTGATATCCGTTCGAACTTTTTAACAGTTTCTAAAAATTATCCGGACAAACTAAACAAAGTTAAATTATCCGATCGAATCAACGATTCCCCAATACAACCCTTGAAAACTCAACACTTGAGTGGAATTAAAATATTCACTGAAATAAATAACAAGAAAGGGCCTAAAAATAATTACATGAAATTTCAGGGACTAAGTCCAAATTTTGGCCGCGGAACCGCCGCAAAACCCATGGTTTCGCCGCTGTTCCGCGGTCAAATTTTCGAGTTAGACGTCCGTACTTCATAGTAATTCTTAGTTTTTCCTGCTTAATTTTCTGAGAATTTTTAATTCAGAAAAAACCACATTTTTGAAAAATGTACAGAGAGGGTTCCGTGTCGGGGTTTCGGCGTTCGATCGGACTTTAAACTTCGTCTAGACTTCTCCTAAAGCTCTAGCTTGGCTCTGATACCACTGTAGGGTTGCTATGCACGCGCACAAGGGTCTACGAGGCATCAACCATGCCCGATTAAAAAATTAGCCGTGCCGAACAACCCGAATACGGATCTTTAAACTAGAGATTAGGCGAAAACTAGCATGTTAACAACTTTAACACTAAGTGAGAGAGATTACAACCTTTGTAGATCCGGTCCTTCACTTCATATGCTCCGTGTTGTGGTCCCTTCGCTGCGATCATCGGGATCCGGACTCTCGAGAGGTTCCACGAAGAGAAAGATGCAACCTTTGCTTTCGATCTTCGATACTAAGATGATCTACCTTGACATATACAATATTTATTGTAACAAAATAAAATAATACATTTAACATATATCGCATATATATCAATGTATTACCCGAGTGAGAAAAAGAATCTTTTAGTGAGCAAAAATTAGTTAATGTAATTTAATATATCATATATATTATTACACATTAAATTATCGAATCAACCCTTGATCCGGCAATCCGGCTATATCGCATATAACCGACTAATATTTATCCGTACCGATTCATCGAATCAACACTTGATCCGATGACCCGGCTGATATCAAATATCGCGAGAATATAATACGGTATCACATATCGTATTATCCTCGGTCCCGCACATATCACATATGTGCTCCTACTCCGTTTTGCCTGAGCCAAGAAACCTCTGTGTAGAACTCTAAAGAATCGTCAATACGCCGACAGTAGGTAATGATCATATCAAACACCCACAAGCTGCAAGCGGTCAGCTAAACGTAACAGCTACCCAGGTATTGAGCGCTCAGAAGATCAACAAGCAAGCCTGTACATTCTCCTGTGAATCTAAACAGTAACACTCCCGTACAGTCCGGTCTCGTCGTCTGATATGTTGCATATCTCGCCTAGGGGTGGTAAACGTCAGACCCCAGTAGCTCGATAAGTCGTGTCGATATGAGGTCTATAACAGTTCGAGAAACTACTGATAACACTTACCAGTAAATCTCAGCAACCCTGGCCAGGGATTTCCGGTTATAGCCAATCGAACACAGCACAACATCAACTCCCTATACCGGGAGAGACGAATCCCCTCCTATCGCTCATTGCCTCCATGTGATTCGGGACTGTACCCAAAAGCCACCTTTTTGCACGCCCTCTTGGACGTGGTATGATGGAAATCAAAGCACAGTGGGAATCACACAAGACTCTATGACGATCTCGGGTCAACAGACTACTCTGTACCAGTGTCACCGGAGAACTGCCATCTGACGTATGGTATAATACCATCTGGGAGTTCTCGGCGAGTCCGTCCAGTATACCCAGTCTCCACTGAGCACCCGTACACCATCCTTGATGTCAAACATCGATGGATATGGGATCATCCATCGCCCATCATATGAGTCAAGATGCGTATACGCTAGTCTACTCTGGTGTATCGATGCTCTGTCTTGATACACCCTCGACTAGGAACAGTTATAGGATATACTCGTCGACTACCGTGGCCCCACTAGTATGATCTCATCATAGTCCCAGTAGTCGAGTATATATCCTAAGGGCTTTATCAACATGTAATATAGAGACAATCAGAGTACATGTTAAGATAAAGTACAACCAGATAGCATACTATCATGTCGAGCAAGAAAGTCCTCCCTATATATGTCCAAGCATCCATTACAATATACATCGTATGTACAGCAATGGCCTCTAGGGCATACATATAACTAACAGTTGCTGTGTAAAAGCAGTGCTCATATTACTCGCAAGAAAAACCTTTTTCGGCACTTGAGTTTTTCTCTTCCTAGTGCACAACTCCTTTAGAATTTTCGCATAGGACGAAACTTGTTGTACAGCATATAGGAGAGAGATATTTATGTTAACTTGCTTAAAAATTGTAATACCCAGTCTTTTTGAATACCAATATCCGTATTTTTGTCACTCTCAAAATTTATTTATTTTATAATTATTATTTGTATTATTCTAAAAACCCAAATCCTAATCTAATCTCACATCTTTTAATTTTCCCTAACCCTCATTCCCTTCCTCTTTTATTATCCCCTTTCTTTTCATTTTTAGCCCGGCCGTTACTTTCCCCAAGCCCAGATTTGGCCCACTCCTCTAATCCTTTTCTCATTCACTTAAAATCCCAAGCCCGTCCTTTTCTTTTTCCCTATTATTTTATCCTTTGGCCCCAGCCCAACAAAATTAAAAAGGATTTTATTTGTACTAAACCTCCGGCCCAAACCCCTTGGCCTGCATCTTAAACCCGACCCGCTTCGATCCCTTCTCCTTCCCAACGTAACCATTTTCCCGCTCTTTACCGCGCTTTCACCCATGTCGCCTTATCTCGCGCCCACGCCCGCACCCACGCTCGTGCGCCGTTACCCCACGACGCGCACCCCCTCGCGATCCACTCAACGTCCTCCCCTCGTCTCTCCTTCGCTCTCCCTCACACCCTCACTCTCCAACTCCTCATCTCTCTATCTCCACGCAAAACCCAACCTCCAGCTCCCTCACCTTGCTCAACCCCACCACTGACGGCGACGACTACAGCTCCTCACCCTCCTCCCCTTCTCCTCCTCTCTTCCTCCACCTAGCTCCCCACTTCTCCAGAAAACCCATCGACAGCCGATCACCTCCACCGAGCTCCGAACCGTGTGCGCCTCCTCGCCGCCGACGAGCTCCCCACTTTCTCGTCCTTCCTCCCTCACTCTTCTCTCCAGAGCTCTAGCCCCACTCGTCACTCCCCACACCACCGACCACCTCCACTGCACACCCCTCGCCAAGCTCACTGCACCCGAGCTCGAGCCCTGCACCCTCTCGCCGGCGAGCCCCCACTGCACCAGAACCACCTCGTCGACACCCCTACATCACCAGCATCATCACCATCATCACAACTCGAACCCCTTCTGCAACCTTTCTATCTCTCTCTCCTGCTCTCTCTCTAACCCACTTCTCTACTCCCTCTGTTGCCATCGCCGGAGCGACGCCGTCGACCGTCGTCGACCCCAGCACACCCGGGAGATCCACAGAGCCTCCTCCCCGCTTCCAGCAAGCACAAGACGACTCCGGGCAACTCCGAAGTAGCATCCGAGTCGCGAACCGAGGCCGTGAAACCAAACCGCGCCGTTCGTCGCGCGCTCGCGATGTTGTCGCTGTCGGACATCAATCAAAACGTTTGCAGGCAAGTATTTTTACTTGCTACATGCTAATCTATTCATGTTACAAATTCAAATCGTATAAATTGCAAATTTACAATTCATGGTAACTTATATGATTTACCTGTTCGATGTATGATCTCAATGAAAATATTCATCTAATTTGACGGAATTGGATTGTCTATACTGGCCCATGTAGTGACGAATATCTTGTATAAAACTCACTGGAAAATACGACTATTAGTGACTAAAATGAATACCCCCAAATATACCCGTAAAACTAGAAATTTCACGTATCTGAAAGTTGTTAAAATCACCATAAATTATCTACATACTGGAATGATGCGTTCGAGGGCTTAAATCGAAGCCGACTCGACGAACTATAACCTTATGCAAGTCTATAATGGTTTATGTACTGAAACTGTGACGATATTTGGATCGGAGTGCGACTCTGGACTGCAGTCCAGAGCGACTCTGGTTACTGTTTACTGTTCCATAATGTGTGCCACCTGATTTCCTGAACTCGTATATTGCGGAACTTTGAATTTTATTAAAGGTGAATCTGTTATCTAAATAACAAAAGTGGTTTCATTCCGTTTCATCGTCGTTTGCTATTTAATTTGTAAATAAAAAGGGACGGACGTATAACAGTCCAGAACAGATTCAGAAGTGACAAACTAGTGATAAACAGTGTGTAACTTTCGACGTACTGATGCGATTAGGAATCCTTCTGTTGCGTTGAATACCCTACTGAAAACCCTAGACAGCATCCAACTGTAGCGTCGCTAAATTCTGATCCCAACTGGGGTTAAAATGCGTTGCGAAATGGACTTCCTATTCTGAAACCGGATTTCCAGCAGTGAACGCTTAAAATGAAATGGCCATATCTAGTGATCCTCAAACCCGATTGACGTGAAACCAAATTCTCTAGATAGATAATCACACATACTACTTATCCCCTGTCCATTGTTTCGCTAAATTTTGGCATATATTATTTATGATAAATTATGCAAGTGGTAGGATACCGACATATGATATCTTAATCCTGCCTTACGTTCTGTTTTCTCATCACATCATATGTATATGTGTTCCCCCAATCAAAGCAAGGCTCTGCTTAAATTTTGAAAATTCAAATTTTGAAGCAACGTTTCAGTTCCCGTGCGCTGCGCGCAACGCGCCACGTGTCAGAAGTTGACACGGCAGCACAACGCCCAAGGCCGTACATCCAATCAGAGCAAGGCTCTTTAAAAAACATAAGCAACGTTCAACTGCGCAAGCGCACGGCAGCGCGACACGTGTCTGCGCACCTGCGCAAGCACAACTGCGCAAGCGCACGGCTGCGCGACACGTGTCTGCGCACCTGCGCAAGCACAACTGCGCAAGCGCACCGCTGCGCTGTTGCGCAAACGCCTCACTGCGCGACACGTGTCACACGCTGGTGAGTTGCGCAACAACAGAGTGAAGATTTAAGGATATTTTTCTGTTCTTGTTTAAACAAGAAGATTTCTTCTGTAAAACAGGGGCCTTTGGATCAAAGATCCAACGGTGGGGAAAATTCCTCAAATCACTCAGAAAAGATCTTTTTAACAAATTTAACTGATTTTTGAGCACTATAAAAAGGACCCCAGACCCCATTTCAAGGAGATAGACAATTTGGATAAAAAAAAAAGAAGAAGAAGAGAACTTCTGGAGAACACAAAGAAGAAGGTAAAAACCTTTGAAATAAGAGAAAATTCTCTTAGGAATAGATCATGGATCTAAAAGACAAAATCAGTGATCTTAAATAAATAAATAAATAAAAATAATAAAAAAATAGTGCCTTGCACTTGCTAGGGAACCTCTGGTTCTCTGAGATAGAAAGAAAGAAAAGATTTTCTTTTCTTTCTTTTCCTTTGATCTAAATTTAGATCATTAAAAAGTGCTCTGCACTCATTTTCTTGAATCTAAAAGATTCTTGGTGCTTTGCACTATTTGAAGGGCCAGGCCCAAATCAAAGGACCTAGCAGGCCAAAATAAATTGCAAAGCAATAAAAGGGCTGAGCCCAAATAAAATTGATGCTCTGCATCATTCATAAAGAACAGAGCTCAAAACAAATTGATGCCCTGCATCTTTTCTGGGCAAAACCCAAATAAAAATAAAAGGAAATGCAAAAGCAATGTTGGACATTTTTTTACTGGACTTAGCCCAATTGTGGCCATAAGTCCTTAAATTAAATTGGCTAAGCAAAATGGCTCTCCTAAATCAATCTACATCCGGTTCGAGGGTACATCTCCGAACTCCTTTGACATCCATCGTTGTAATTCCTCAACGATGTCAAAGAGGTGACGGGTCCCAATGGCCACACACCTAATAACGGACCGAAATGTCCCTAAACTAATATCGGACCGAAACATCCCTAAACTAATATCGGACCGAAACATCCTTAAACTAATATCGGACCGAAACGTCCCTAAACTAATATCGAACCGAAACGTCCCTAAACTAACATCGGACCGAAACGTCCCTAAACTAATACCAGACCGAAACGTCCTTAAACTAATATCGGACCGAAACGTCCCTAAACTAACATCGGACCGAAACGTCCCTAAAACTAATATCGGACCGAAACGTCCCGAAACTAACGACGGACCACCACGTCCCTAAACTGGCACAATAGAGCCCAAATGCTCTTTTGTCGGATCTAAACGGTCCCGTTAAGTTGATCTTAGTCTCAAACTGGACTAACGTATCCTTAACAAACGTTTAAGTTGATCTTAGCCCCAAACACGGCTAACGTATCCTTAAATATTCAAATGGATTATAAAACTCCCAATCAACTCTGGTTCGAGGGTACATCTCCGAGCTCCTTTGATACATGTCGTTGTAATCCTTCAACGACGTCAGAGAGGTGATGAGTCCCGATGGCCATACATTAAATTAATCATTACGTTGAGTTGATCTTAGTCTAAGACAGGACTAACGTATCCTTGACGAACGTTTAAGTTGATCTTAGCCGCAACGCGACTAATGCATCCTTAAACTGAAAACACCAAATCCAAATCTAAGTAAATACGGATTTGGACTAATCCACGTCCTACGGGCGACGGCATTACTCAGTCTCCGTATACAATCCACGGGCAACCACAAACAAAATGAACACACACGACACGAAGTGAAATCCTGGAGAAGGAGAAAGTTGTTACCGCGAAGCGGTAGCGTAATTAACTGCAGGGGCTTGCGCCTGCAGGGAAGAGCGTCCCCATAATCAAAAAACCCTCATCCTGAGGGGGAATCTGACGAAGTCTGCTACATCGGCCGCATCCGTCTAAACCTCCGATACACGGTGCCATAAATCAACTTGGCATCTTCGGAGAGATAAACGGATAAAACCAAATAGCATCTGCCCCGAACATCAGGCCTGGACGTCAAAGTCCAGGCCGCCGTTCGGAGGGGAACAGATTCTGGCAAGCCCGGTGGGACCTCATCCTCTTTCCACTCCACACTTCGTGTGTCGTCTTCGTGAACCAATCGCGGTTCATTAAATGGTTGTCTTCGGATTTCAAGTTACTAAGATTTGGTCTTTTACCTGGCGCAGAATTCAAGATTCAATGGCCTCTAGCTGTACCAACTGCTCGAAATGCCACTGCAACGGACGCTCCACCTCACCGAGAGGTGTAACATATGGGCCCCAAGCGGCCTCTTTCCTCGCTCTGCCGGTAGAACAGGTGACCCAGGCCACCACCGGCCTGTTTTTCGGGACCATGGTCCCACCTACAAGCTTCTCTATGCCGATATCCGCACCGGAAGCGAACAAGAAGTCGGTGTTCGACCGGCTCACTGCTACCACGACCCCTGTCAACGGGTCGCCCGCTGCTAAACCGACAGCCTCCGTTTTCACCAGGCTAGGTCAGAACTATAAAGTGGCCGTCCCAAAGAGGGCAACGGCCGCTGCTATGGAAGTCGTTAAAGCGGCTTCTCCCATCAGAGAGTCGGTCTTCACAAGATTGACGGTTCCCACTCCTCCCTCAGCTGGTCAAAAGGCATCAGTCTTCGATAGGCTGACATCGGCAGTTACCCCACACTCAAACAGGGGGCAACGAGAAACCATCTCGATTTCCGAGCCAGTCCCAACGGCTCGTCGTGCGCGACGTCGCCATTGTAAACGAGTAAGGAAAACAGGGGGCAACTCCCCCTCAGGGCTAACCCCACCTGCTCCAGTGGTGGAGGTCAACGCTGCTATTCCAACTGGGAACAGCTTTGAACTACTGAGGAGAGTGCGTAAGAACTCTCCAACCGCTATCTTGAAAAGATCTCCTCCACCTGCGGAGAGAGTTCCAGAAACAAAACAAGAACAGCCCTCTCAACGGCTATCATCAAAGGTATACAGGGTTTGGCGGAGGGTTCAAGACTCTGTGATTGACCCAGATCACTTTCATCGCCGGAAAAAGGCAAAGGTGGAAAAGGACAAAACCCGCCCCGTTAAACAGCAGGGGACAACAATTGCTAGCAGGCCCATTTTAACGGCTCCTTCAACCTCAATGGCCCACAAAAGAAGGAGACCAGAGAAAGCTCCCGCGTCAGCGGCAAGGTTTAAAGGCGGTGAACCTATACCTCCAAAGTCAGGGGGCATAACAGTTCATACGGTTTATATGGCTTCTGGAAAGGAAGAAAGCCGCACTTCTACGGGTCACCGACCGCTTACCCGATCAGTGACCAAGGCTCAGGAGCAGCAACAAAAGCTCCAGGAGATGATGACCACAATGGCTGCACTCACTGGGCCAAAAGAGAACCCTGAGACGTCCTTAGATGAACGCCAAGAGGAAGAGACCGACGCCGAGTTCCTCCGCCGAATACTGGAAAAGAGAGACAAAGAGGCTGCTGAACAAGCAGCCAATATACAGCGTATGGGCCTCCTCTTCCAGGACATGATAGGGATGATGATACAACAAGATCCCCCGACTGAAGAACCCCCGATTGTCCTTGGGGATGATAGGGGAGAGACATCAAACCCGCAGCCCGCTCTATTAACAGCTAAAGAGGATACAATCTCTAAGACTGATCTGGACGAATATATAGCCCAGCAAATAAAGGTTCATCATGCGTCCGAAGCAGCCGGCCACGTCGTAAAAACGGGGCGACTGTATCCAGGCTGGTATGACCAAATCAAATACCCGCCGGGTTACACAATTCCCAAGTTTCATGTCTACAAAGGGACCGGCAATCCCCATCAACATGTTGCCCAGTTCAGGGCGCTTTGCGGTAACACCGGCGGCGACGACAAGCTTTTGCTTCGCCAGTTTGTTGGAAGCCTATCAGATACGGCGTTCGAATGGTACTCTGAACTCCCTAACGATTCTATTAAAACCTTCGCGGAGATGGAGCTGCTGTTTACCCAACGCTTTGCAAGTGCCAGTGAACGTACCCCGATGACGGCACTGATTAACGCTAGGGTTAAACCCGGCGAGACATGGGTTCAGTACGCTATACGGTGGCGTAATCTATGGTCAAAGTGTGAGCAGCGCATAGAAGAAGCCCCTGCGGTGGGAATGTTTGTTGGAACTCTTGATCCACAAGCAACCATCTCACAGTTTATGATGTTTTTCAAGCCGACTTCCTTCCAGGCTTTGATTGACAAATTAACGCAAATGGACCAGATGGGTCATAAACCCCCTCTCCCAAAGCCAGATTCCCGAACTGACAAAGGAAAGGGAAAAGCGACCATTGTCGCTAATGCTCAACAACAACCGAACGACTTGAAGCCGGTTGCTCGTCCAAACAATACGCGCCCTTACGTACCCCTTGAGGATAGGATGGGACGTCCTTATTCCTTTCTCCGCGATAAAACGAAGAGGTTATTCGAGCTGGCATTACGCAACAGACTCATAAATCTGCCAGATCCAAAACGTCAGTTGCAACCAAGTGACGTCAACGAACCTAATTACTGCCCCTATCATCGAGTGCTAGGCCATCCGATTGAGGACTGCTACGTTTTCAAAAATTGGCTTGAAAACCAGTATAGACAGGGAAAATTTGCGTTATCTGACAAATGGAAGGTGAATCCCCCGCAGCCCCACACCTCTAAAGGGACGAATACGCCGGGGGCAACATGCTCTGTCATTGAAGAAACTCCGTGGGAAGTTGTATTATCTTCAAAGACGAAGAGAATGCTAAATGATCTTCGGACATGTCCGGCGATTAAGTGGAAGAGCCCATTGGAACCGCAGGTCGTTGAGGGGATGTTAAAGCCACGTCCAACTCCAAAGACCAATGATGGGGGTTCAAGCACTAGTAGCCAGTCGTCAAAGTCTTCGAAGAAAAAGAAGAAGGCCAAGAAACCGGTGAAGCCTAACGATAGGCGCACGGATTTGCAAAAGCAAATTGACGCGCTGGAAGAGTACAACCAGAAGGCGCGGACTCCCGTCACATTGCAAGAGTTCCTCAACCACGTCTTCCAAGCAGAAGATGAGGGAGGTAGTTCGTCAAATGAATCTGAAGAACATGTAGCAAGTTGCCATGTGATTTCCCATTTGTCCACAAGCGATGAGGAGACTCCTCGCACTGAAAAGCTGGGGGCAGAGCCTGCACTAAAAATCCTGGAGCCGTCGGATGAAGTGATTGATGCATTCCTAAATCAGGCGTTCTTAAAGGGCAAAGCTGATCGGGATAACGAGGCAGTTATATTCGAAAGGGCCAAACGCCAGCGCCTTGACGAAAGAATTGCGGTACTCCCGCTAGAACAAAATACACCCACCACAGATAAAATCAAGTTCAAGATAAAGAAGAGATTCGCTAAGGCTGTGTCGATGGGTATAAAGCTACCACCCTCCGAGAAAAACATTACGGGTGAAATGGAAAACCACCCCTCCTATTACTTGTACCATCGGAGGGTGTCGCATCCCACCGAAGAGTGCAAAGCTTTCGGTAAGTGGTGGCAAGGATATGTTACTCATCGGCGACAGTTTAAGCGGGAAAAGCGCAAAGCCCGCCGAGAGCAGAACGGAATAAACAAAGTGCTTGATAAAACTAGCAGTGGTTGTTGCATGATTGACGCCGGGGAATCACAAGTACCTGTATTTGGGAGCGATTCTGATGAGGAGCTAGAGCTTGGCCCCCTCTTTAAAGAATCCACTTCGGAAAAAGAAGAAGGACCAAAGGCTTGCGAGAATATACAGCTACGCAACCGGACGTTACCCGAAAAGAATCTTGGACCCTTAAACAAGAAAGACAAAGGGAAAGAGAAGGCCTCTGAAGACATCGCCTTGGATGATCGAGTTGCAGAAGAGTTAACCGCCAAGAACCCGCCAAAGAGGAATAAAGTGGATTACAATGTCCTGGCGCATCTGAGGAAGCTACCCTCACAACTCAGCATTCTCGATGCCCTGTTGCTATCAAAAGAGGCGAGGGATTCTTTGATTAAAGCCTTACAAGAACCGGAACAATTCCAAGCATGCCTGGCCGAGAAAAAGATGAAGGATGAGTTGGAGGAAGTTCACACGGCTGATGTTACTTTTAGCGATGAGGACCTTCTACTTGGGACTTGCGAACACAATCGCCCTCTCTATGTTTCGGGATACTGCCATGATATAAAGATAGGCAAAATTCTGATCGATAACGGGTCGTCTGTTAACCTACTCAACGTGCGGGTGTTGAAGGAAATCTGCATGAGCGTCTATCACCTTGCTCGGGACAAGATCACCATATCCGGGTTCGACTCCCAATCGTCAAAGACTCTTGGATCTGTGATACTGACGCTACGTTTCGGATTACTCGTCACGGACATTAAGTTCCACGTCATAGATGCCAAGACATGCTACAACGCTTTGCTCGGCCGACCATGGTTACACGAGTACAACATCATCCCTTCTACACAACATCAGTGTATGAAGTATTTTAAGGATAGTTTCGAGTATACCGTGACGGGAGAACTGAACCCGTTCTCTGTGAACGAAGTCCGCAAATACAAAGATGCCAAATACTTCTTGCCGGATTTCGAAGACACAGAGAAGTGTCACAAGCCGGAAAATAAAACTAACGCCACCATCCCTGTCTTCGGCAGTGATACCGAGGAAGAAGAGGAGATCGTTTATTCGGGTCCGCCCCAACATAACAAGCCAGGACCGTCCACTCCTACATTGGTCTTTGGTAGTGACTCGGAGGATGAGGTCCATGTCGTATTCTTTGCTCGACCTTCAATACAAGCTTCCGCTGACGAAGAGCAAAGTCTGCAAGTCGCCATGGTGCCGCCTAAACATCATAAAGAACTGAACGCACTTAATATCTACAGTGTAGAAGAGCTGCGGACATTCTATATCCCTCCCAGGCGAGAAAACGAGAAGGCAATCCTATTCTACCGTTCTGAAGAAAACAAGGTGGAAAAAGAAGTTTGGCATGGCGTGGATCCCACGCTCGACAGGCTTCAGCCTATCCGTCTTCCCAGATATTATACCGAAGGTTTGAAGAAACTGCTAAAACGCCAGGGGATATCCTTCAGACAGACCGTTAGAGAGGCCAAATTCTATGACAGGGTCTGGAATGTTCCCGGGACCCAACGCAAACTGCCTAACGGGAGAATGGAAACGAAAGGGCTTGGGTACATCTGGCTAAAGAAACGAGAGCTAGTAAATAGCTGTTATGTCATGTATGACTTCGATGAAGATGCGGACGCTCAATGGGAGGACGCTAATCCTAAGCCAGTAAAAGTTCCTGATAAAAAAGTGCCCGGTCCATCATTTGAAGAACAAATGGACAGGCTTATAAGGGAAGCTGGTCAAAAAGTCCGAGATGACCACAATCGCGAGACGGCCATCTATGAGAAAGCCAAGACGCAACGCCTTCTCCGACAGGCCGTGAAGGATGAAAAGGCCGCTCCTTGCCAACCTGCTACAAAAAAGGTTCGACGCGAAAGCAAAAACAAGTCAAAAGGCAGAAAAGACGCTCAACAACCACAAAGCAGAGCTAAGAAACCACGTATCCGAGAGTCAAGCGTTATTGACTTAGCCCTCATGAAGAAAATGGGTCGAGCATACTCATTTCCTCGGAACAAAACAAGGAAGATATTTGATCTTGCTCTAAAACATCAAATGCTTACGCTGCCAGAGTCCAAGCACCCCGAGCACGCGGGCGAGGTATTCAACCCAAACTATTTCTTTTACCATCGAATTGTAGGTCATCCTCTTGAAGATTGCTTCACCTTCAAGAATTGGGTCGAAGATCAATATCAGCATGGTAAATTCGCTCTGTCCAACAACTGGAGGGTAGCACCACCACAAAAGCACGAGCCTAAGGCCACGAAAGAAGAACCAGTTCCACATTGGGATTGGCAGAAAATTCGCACCTGTCGTATGATAACGATATTAAAAGAAGAGTCCGAGAATGTGGACAGCCTTCCCTGGTGCTTCGAAAACAGCAATGATGAAGTGATCTCAGAATTTCCCCTAGCTCCGAAAGAACTAGAGGACGGCATACATACCACTGCGGATAACCTCAAGAAAATTGAGTTGGGGACGATAAACGATCCGCGACCGACATTCGTTAGCGAGCTGCTATCCGAGGAAAAGGTGGCTACGTTAAAGGACGTCCTTGTACAGCATAAAGATTGCTTCGCATGGAACTATTCCGAGATGCCGGGACTTGATCCAGAAGTTGCTGTGCATAGACTGGCAATATCCCCGAGTGTCAAGCCGGTCAAACAAGCGCCGAGAAGAATGCGGCTTGAGCTCGAAATGAGCATCAACGCGGAAGTCAAAAAGCTGATAGACTCCGGCTTTATCCAAGAGGTTCAATACCCTGAATGGATTGCTAATATCGTCCCAGTGATGAAGAAAAATAGTACGGTGCGCATATGCGTGGACTTTAGGGATCTCAACAAAGCCTGCCCGAAGGATGATTTCCCAGTACCAGTCATCGAACTGATGATAGACAACACGTCCACGCATGAGATTTTCTCATTCATGGACGGCTCATCAGGATATAATCAAATAAAAATGCACCCTGAAGACCAGAAACATACGGCTTTCCGGACTCCTTTGGGAATATTCTGTTACAAGGTGATGCCCTTCGGTTTAAAGAACGCCGGTGCAACCTACCAAAGGGCCATGACGAAGATTTTCGATAACCTTATACACGAAATTGTTGAGTGCTATATCGACGACCTCGTTGTTAAAAGCAAATCATATGAAGAACATCTCGAGCATCTGAAGACCGTATTTCAACGTCTTCGACAATACAACTTGAAGATGAACCCTCTGAAGTGTGCATTCGGGGTTTCCTCGGGCAAATTCCTGGGATTCGTCATTCGACACCGAGGTATCGAGATAGATCCATCCAAGATCAAGGCAATCATAGGAATGCCTCCGCCGAGAACTCTCAAACAGCTGCGGTCTCTCCAAGGGAAGCTCGCGTACATACGACGATTTATAGCCAACCTCTCGGGAAAATGCCGCCCTTACAGCCACCTGATGAAGAAGGGAACCCCGTTCATCTGGGATCAAAAGTGCCAAAGCGCACTAGACGAGATCAAACAGTACCTGCAAAACCCTCCAGTGTTGGCTGCTCCAGTGAAGGGAAAGCCCCTCATTCTTTACACGGCCGCCCTTGAAGGTTCTTTGGGCGCATTATGGGCACAAGAGAATGACCAAGGGAGGGAAAGAGCACTTTACTATTTAAGTCGAGTGCTGCTGGGGGCAGAAAGCAATTATTCCCCCATTGAAAAACACTGCCTGGCGTTGATCTTCGCAATAACAAAGCTTAGACATTACGCATTAGCGCATGAAGTCTATCTCATTTCAAAGGTGGACCCTCTCAAATATCTAATGTCAAAGGCCATATTGACAGGACGACTCGCTAAATGGGCCCTGCTCTTAATGGAATTCTCGATAGCATATCGACCACTCAAAGCAGTAAAAGGCCAGGCCATCGCTGACTTCCTTGCTGAGCACCCGATACCAGCCGACTCTCCTTTAAACTGCGATCTTCCAGACGAACATGCGTTTGATGCGATCGATGGTGATAATACCCGATGGGAGCTTTATTTTGACGGAGCATCTTCCGTGAAGAAGCGCAAACAAAGTACCCCTATAATCAAATCGGGGATAGGACTCATCTTTATAACTCCACAAGGAGGGATAATGCGCTACGCGTTCTCCCTGACGGAACCGAGGACAAACAACGAAGCCGAATACGAAGCTCTGATAGCAGGCCTCGAGATCGCCATTGACATAGGAATTGAAAACCTCCTCATATACGGAGATTCGTAACTGGTCGTTAGTCAAGTAAACGGCGATTACTAAACATGCAAACCGGAGTTAGTAAAATACGGTGAAAAGGTGCAACAACTGTTAACCCAAATTCCTTCCTATACTTTGGAAAGCATACCACGCGCGGATAACAGCAAAGCGGACGCGTTGGCCAAACTCACTAAAGAAATGGCTGACGAGAACCTCGATGACGTTAGAATCATGGTACAAAGTCGTCAGGTGCTCGCCCCCCGCAGAAATACCTTCGGAATCACCCGAAGAGAAGGGAGTGACTGAACAAGCGACCTTGCAAATAAAAGAACATGAGAAAGTTGAGGATTGGAGGGGAGTCTTTATAGACTACTTCAAGTCCCACCAAATGCCCGAAGATGCGTCCGCAAGACATCAACTCATAAAACGAGCTCTGTCCTTCGCCTTCGTCAATGATACTCTCTACAAGAGGTCATTCGATTCTCTGTGGCTGAGATGCTTAGGACCGGACGAATCGGAAAGAGTCGTTCAGGAAATTCATGACGGAATCTGCGGTTCTCACCAAGCAGGTCCAAAGATGAAGTTGAAGATCAAACGGATGGGCTATTACTGGCCCACGATGATTCAAGACTGCATCGAATATGCGAAGCAATGTCATTCATGCCAGATTCATGGGGACTTCATCCACCAGCACCCAAATCCGTTGCATCCAACGGTAGCTAGCTGGCCATTCGAAATGTGGGGGACTGATATAGTCGGCCCCATCGAGCCAGCATCGTCTAAAGGACATCGTTTCATCCTAGCAACGACTGACTACTTCTCTAAGTGGGCCGAAGCAGTACCACTGAGAGAAGTGAAGACGGAGAATATCCTCCATTTCTTCAAAACGCACGTCATATATCGGTTTGGAACTCCGAGGCGGATCATCTCCGATAACGGGCCAGCCTACCGAAGTCATAAAATCAGCCGCTTCGCACAGCAGCATAACATAGACTGGAGATATTCCTCAGTCTATAATCCACGAGCTAACGGTCTCGCCGAGGCCTTCAACAAGACCTTGACGAAAATTATAAAGAAAACAGTGTCCCGAAATAAGAAAGACTGGCATGAGAGACTGCAAGAAGCTCTTTGGGCGTATCGAACCACGTTCAAGACAGCTACAAACACAACGCCATACGCGTTGGTGTTCGATACCGAAGCAGTACTCCCTCTCGAGATAGAGTTACCCTCTCTACGAGTGGCAGTTCACCATGAGCTAACTGATCAGTCGAAAATATTGCATATTTTAACCGGCAATTTCCCTATCATCTGCATACATATAGAAGTGTTCGGCATTCATATTCTACATATTAGCAAATCGGTCGCAAAATATCAAATTACATGTACTAGACCTTAAAACCGGCATTTCTAGGGAAATTGACTGCATTGCATTACATAGCATATTTTCTATATCTTGCAACCCGTGTTTCGAAGTCTGTGCAGGAAAAGAGAAGCTTACTCGATCATTATATTGCTCGACCATTACAATTGCTCGTAAACTCACTAAAAGCAAATCTGGTATCAACACAGAAGGGAAAATGCAATTCAAAATATCAGAAAAAGCCACAAACAGAAGCCCAAGACCACTGAAGAATCTACAGAGCCCAACCTCCTCAATGAGCCGTGGATCCGCGGCCATAGGGTGGCTTGTGCCGCGCATCCGCGGCTCATTGGTGACATCACCTCTCAAATTTTGTACCACAATGCTTCTGCCAGGGCCCACTGCTCAGAAATGTATCCCAGTTTCCAGAATATTCCAGATACTTCCACCAGATCAGCAAACACCTTGAGTTACATTACATTAGCCTAATACTTCTAGAACTTTCCCTAAACCCTAGCTTAAACCCTAAGCTAACTCCTAACAAACTCCTTCTAGAAACTCCTCAACAAACTTTTGGAGGGAAAGGGAAATTCAAATCTAAACCTAGGGTTTGGGAGTTCTATAAATAAGACCCTAGGCTCATTGTAAAAAATGATTGTTTATAGTTTCTTGATTCTTGAGTAAAGAATAGTGACACTTGAATACAAATCATTCTTGAATCATGTTTTCTTTTATTGTTGCTTAACTTTTCATTTCAAACGTATCGAAATACAAGTGAATCGTGCAATCCCTGTGGACGATCCGCACTCACTACAAACTACATCCGACACCGTAGTTTGATTGCGGTCAAAAATAGTTTTTGGTTGTGAAGTTCTTTACAAATTTCTCTATATACTACACAACGGGAAAAACGATCAATCAAAATGGCGCCGTTGCCGGGGATCGCGCTAATTCATTTGCAATTTTAGTTTGAAGTGAAAGAATTATTACATTTTACTTCTTGAAATCAAAATTCGTACAAACTCTTACATGTGTGTTGTGATTTGACTGCAAGGTGATCTGGAGCATTCTGTGCTGTAGAAAAATTATTTGGGATATACCAGAGAGCTGAGGGAGCCAAGATAAGCTCCCTGAAGAAGTTTGATCCAGTGAACTCACTGTTGGAGCGCGTTTCCGCGGCCTGAACCCAGTACCTGCGGCGGATCCGCGGCTTGGTCAAAGGATCTCTGGAAAAGTTTCCAGCAGGTAACTTCTTGTTCTCTCCTCTCTCCCTTTTTAGCTCCAATTAACCCTTTGCTGCAGGATTCTTTGCAAATAAATCGCAGCGCGCAAAAGCAAAATTAAAAATTGTGTGATTTTGATTTCTTGGTTGTTTGCATTCTAATACGGAAATTTAAGGGGCACGGCCAAATCCAAATTAGGTGGGGATTTCATTACCCTTCCTAGGCCCCGAAAATCGCAAAACTTGCATCCGCATTACCCTCATTAATTAAAAGAAATCTAGAGAAGACTCTAAGGACTGTCGCGCTCAATAGGACAAGAGAAGGCCGTGGGTAATTCATTGCTTATCCGCGTTTTCTTGTGGTGCCTAAGGCGAGTGTGTCTAAGGCTAGTGGTTATTAATTAGGTCCACTGTAGTGGTGGTTCCTTCCCACTTACCTGGCACTTATCCGGCCACAGGGGGACAAAGAGGCAGTGGAGGATTCTATCCTGCGGCTTTTCTTTTGGCAGTTAGGAGCGGTCTAGAGCCGGACCTAGGTGACCAATAGATTCTAGGGTTGTGTGCTGCATTTGTTTTGTCGCATCATTTTTTCAAAAAAATCCGTCCTTTTTTTCAAAAGCAAACACCGCATTCATTTTACCCCTAATTATAAGTCAACGCTGCCACTTGTACTAACCCTTTTTAGTGCAAGATAGGCTGGACACGGGATTCTAGTGCCCGTTTAGTCCGCGTACCCTTTATCGACTCCGAAGTCGATAATTCTCCATTTACCTTTCCTTTACCCACTACCACACCCACACCGATGGATCCGAATCCATCAAACTTCTTTAACCCTAATCTGCCGCCGTCCGTAGGTGCGCAGAATCCACCCCACATTTCTCTCCAGGAAAGATGCTATCCTCTTAGAGGTCCTCTTTCGACCTGCTTATCCACACCACCAGCCAATGGGGATAACTTTGAGATTAAGCCCCAGTATATCAATCTTTTACCCAAATTCCACGGACTCGAGACTGAGGACGCTTACGTTTTCATTACCAAATTTGAAAACGTATGCGCAATGATGGGTACGTCACAACTTTCAGTGGATGCGATGCGCCTACGACTTCTCCCATTTACCTTGTGCGATATAGCCGAGAAGTGGCTATACAACACTACCGCACACTCTATTACGAATTGGGGAGAATTCGTCGCGGCATTCCTTAAGAAATTTTACCCAATCCAAAAGACAGCTCGAATCCGTAGCGAACTGAATCAATTTGCCCAGCTCCCCGCTGAACCATTTTCAAAATGCTTTGAACGTTTCAAGGATCTATTGGTTCAATGTCCTCATCACGGCATCCCGAGATGGGAGCTTTGCCGAATTATATATGAGGGCAGTAACCCTAATACTAAACAGAGCCTTGAAAACATGTGTCAAGGTACTTTTATGTCTAAGGATGATGGGGAAGCTTGGCGATACTTAGAAGAGTTCGCTGAAAAGTCTTTACAGTGGGAAAGTCCATCATTTAGGAGTGGCAACAACCAATCAGATGTTTCCATAGGAGTTAGAGCTGACATTTCAGCTATACAAAAGAAACTCGAGACTATGGAAAACAAATTTTTAGCTGCCTCCCTTAACCAAATGTCACTTTCCAAAACTGTATGTAGCTGCTGTTCTGATCCGTCTCACTTGACGGAAGAATGTCCGTTTCAAGGTCGTGAGCATACCAATGCCACATTTCAAAGACCTAGAAACGATCCTTTTTCTTCCACATATAATCAGGGTTGGAGGAATCACCCCAATTTTTCTTGGAACCAATCACAATCACAAAACACGGTTCCAAACCAAAACAATTTCCAAAGGGTCCCTCCACCACAACAGCAGCCACAACTTCAATTGAGTCAGCACCCCTTTCAAGCACATAATTTTCAAAATCCGGGCAACACACCTGCACTGTCTAGTCCTTTACAGTTGACCGGGACTGATGAATCCTCTTCTTTTGTGCAATACATGAATTTGATCTTAACAAATATCATGCAAGTTTCGGCTGAAATGAAATCTTCCGTCGATGACATGAAGAAAAACTCTGCGTCCCAAAACGAGAGTATTAAATCGATGGAAGAAGAAATTGCAAGATTAAAAGCCGAAATTAGTGCAAGAGAAAAAGGGAAACTTCCAGCTCAACCCTTACCCAATCCTGGTTATTCACATCACGTGAATGCAATCACCACGTTGAGATCTGGAAGAGTGCTTGACAATCATGTTGGGGAAGAAGTTGATGATACTGATAATCCTATCAACACCCCGGCTGAGACCTTTCCACACACACACACTTCTGACCCTACTTCTTCTACCCCACCACCCTCTTCCGAGCCTATTCTCCATTTCCCAAAAGGCTCGCCACTACAGCCCACCTCTTTTACCCCTCCACGGACGATACCCACTTCTATACTGGGATCGGTTCCACACACACTTTCTTCTCCTATGATGGACCCAGCGCTTATTGCTAAAGCACCTTATCCTAATCGGTTAAGGGCTAACACACCAAGTCCACAAATGGAGAAGATCACTGAGATGTTTAAACATGTTAACATCAATATCCCTCTTCTAGATGCTATTCAACAAGTCCCTGCATATGCTAAAGTTCTTAAAGAATTTTGCACTAGAAAGAGGAAGAAACAAATGCCCAAGAAGATATTCATGGCTAAGACAGTAGACACAGCTTTCCCCCAACAATTACCAAGGAAACGTAAGGATCCTGGATATCCTACGATTTCCATCTCTATTGGGGAGAAACACATTAACCGTGCTCTACTAGATCTTGGGGCAAGTGTTAACCTGCTTCCTTTCTCAGTTTATGAGCAGTTAGGAATCGGAGAGTTGAAACCATCTCCATGTACTCTCCAGATGGCTGACCGATCAATCACCAGACCTAGGGGTGAACTAGAGGATGTGTTAATAAAAATCGGGGAATTTATTTTCCCTGTGGACTTTATTGTAATTGATACACAACCTGTAGCGAACTCACGGAATCAAATTCCGGTGATTTTAGGTCGCCCCTTTTTGGCCACTTCCAATGCTATCATCAATTGTCGTAACGGTTCCATGACCCTATCCTTCGGAAACAGG
This sequence comes from Agapanthus africanus, assembly GCA_030015575.1. NCBI lineage: Eukaryota > Viridiplantae > Streptophyta > Magnoliopsida > Asparagales > Amaryllidaceae > Agapanthus > Agapanthus africanus. The sequence continues at coordinate 120,751,560 of CM057344.1, forward strand.
ACAATTGAGATGAACATTTACAAGTTAGGAAGTGTACCCTCCGAACCTACTGTTCAGGTCTGTTCTGTCGACTTAATGGATGTCGACAGCAGCGAATTTAATGATCCTCCTGATACCGATCTTGACTCTTTTCATACGTTATTGTTTGACCCAACTATGTATCATACACATACGGACGCTTCCACCGAGATGTCCGGGTCTGCAATTAACACCGATTATGAAATGCTTTTAGAGTCTGAAGATCACCCCGCACCTTGTGATGACATTATTCTTCGGGGTATAGATGAAACTTTTGAGGAGATCTTCGCTGATGAACTCGCATTTCTAAAAAGCACGGGTGTTGAGACGAATCAGGTTCTACTCACTGAAATTGAACCTCCACCCCTTCTTCTGAAATGTAAAAAGAATGCGAGTTATCCATCACATACACTGCATTGTCTCTCCAATATGAGACGCACACACATTCTATTCCACTACTTACCTTTTTCCCACTTTTTCTTCCACCAACCAGAGCACTGCATTGATAAAATTTTTGAATGGTTGGTGTTAACCTTCGGTCTTTGCAAAGCTTGGCATCGACCAATTATTTTTAACCCCCACTTGTGATTTTCAAAGTTTAACATTGCATAATTCAAGTTTGGGTGGGTATAATTTTTTTCTGGCTCCTGAAAAGAAAATTTTTACAAAATTTTGAGCCAAAAATAAGTTTGGGGGAGGATCTTCACTTAAATATTTTGCCCCCACTAATAAATTCCTCCCAAGCTTACAGGTTTTTCGAGATTTAGCAGAAGGCAACAGTGAGGACACTGTTGAAAACAAGTTTGGGGGAGGTTTGTGCTTATTTCTGCATCATTTGCATATCATCTGCATAAGCATAAAACATTTCCTTAAAAATCTATAAAAATTGAAAAATTTTCAAAACCCATAAAAATTTAAAAAAAAATTCAAATATAAAAATAATTTTAATATTTACACCTTTTTGTACATAAATAAGATAATAAAAGATTAGATAGTGAAAAATTACATCCATGAGATTAGAAAAATTTTAGAAAACTAAGAAAATTAGAAGTTTTCTTATACGAACTAGTAATAAGTAGTTCTGAGCCGTTGTCCCAAGGGTTAGTAAGATGAAGGACGTCACTAATCTGAGGATAAAAATAAGTCTGAAAAATAGTTTCTATTCTGGAAGCCAAACATTTTGAACGTTGCTACCCTGCTATTCGCACTTACACACATCTTAAAGCCTGGGATAGTAGAGGATACCTTGAAATGCTCTTGTCTTAAAGCCAAAAGTATGAAGGAAATAAAAAGAAAAAAAATGAATAAAGAAAATATAAAGTGGTGAGAAAAATGAACACTGGTTTTGTTATCACCGAAGGCAAGAAAAATATATAGCGAGGGTGCTTCTTCACCTAGTGCCCTAAGGCCAACTGGTCTGGGAGTCACTGCTATGCCTGAGGTGGTGCAAGACGAGGAAAATACACCAAATAAGCAAGCACATGAGTAATCGGTCGGTTAGTACCTCAAGAAGTATTAACGGTCGCATGAAAGTGTGTGAGCAATCTCATCTAAATATTCATTAATTAAAAAGTGCTGAGGCTGATGGGCAAGAGTATGATAGCTTGAATTGAATTCTCCGGGTGTAGGGATGTCCTTTACACACACGCAGGGTGATATGATCGATGTTTTGGAAGAAAGATAGGAATGAAGAATAAGACGATGTTTTATTGAGGGAGGACGTGATTTCTGACATCTTTTCATGACCATTAAGATAGGGCTCATGACAACCGAAAAGCTAGCTTAATTGGAAACCCTAATTTTCAAGGCTTTTCTTTTACGATTCTTTTCTTTAAATGTAATATTCATGATCTTTCTTTTATTATTGGATTTTGTGGGTGCAATCCGCTGAAAACTCTCAGGAGACAACACTCCTCCTACTAGGGACACCTAGAGGTTTAAAGGCTTGTTGCACGTGCTCAGTGCAATCGTGTTGCCTACGAAAGTGTGCTAGCTAGTTTTTTTTTTCTCTTTCTTTATTTTCTCCTTCTCTTTTTAATAAAACATTCGCTCGAGACGATCGAAATTAAGTTTGGGGGTATTTGATCAGTCGAAAATATTGCATATTTTAACCGGCAATTTCCCTATCATCTGCATACATATAGAAGTGTTCGGCATTCATATTCTACATATTAGCAAATCGGTCGCAAAATATCAAATTACATGTACTAGACCTTAAAACCGGCATTTCTAGGGAAATTGACTGCATTGCATTACATAGCATATTTTCTATATCTTGCAACCCGTGTTTCGAAGTCTGTGCAGGAAAAGAGAAGCTTGCTCGATCATTATATTGCTCGACCATTACAATTGCTCGTAAACTCACTAAAAGCAAATCTGGTATCAACACAGAAGGGAAAATGCAATTCAAAATATCAGAAAAAGCCACAAACAGAAGCCCAAGACCACTGAAGAATCTACAGAGCCCAACCTCCTCAATGAGCCGCGGATCCGCGGCCATAGGGTGGCTTGTGCCGCGCATCCGCGGCTCATTGGTGACATCACCTCTCAAATTTTGTACCACAATGCTTCTGCCATGGCCCACTGCTCAGAAATGTATCCCAGTTTCCAGAATATTCCAGATACTTCCACCAGATCAGCAAACACCTTGAGTTACATTACATTAGCCTAATACTTCTAGAACTTTCCCTAAACCCTAGCTTAAACCCTAAGCTAACTCCTAACAAACTTCTTCTAGAAACTCCTCAACAAACTTTTGGAGGGAAAGGGAAATTCAAATCTAAACCTAGGGTTTGGGAGTTCTATAAATAAGACCCTAGGCTCATTGTAAAAAATAATTCAACCTTGGGAAAGTTTAGAAAAATCAATCCCATTCTTCATCTCCTTCTTCCTCAAGTTTAGTGAGAGAGCTTGTAGGAAACCCTAACCCTAATTCCAAGCCAACATCAAGAATCCCGAGTACCCATTAAGCAAGAAGCCCGACAACCTTTAGGAGCGGAGCCGATTTCAACGGAGCAAGCGATCCGAAGCCGATCCACGACTCACGAAGCCGAGCGACGCCCGTTCAACAATCTAGATTCTTCTTCTTGTAGTTCTTGAAGCAAATGTAATCAAAATTGTTGAGATCAATAAAGGTGATATTCTTTTATCTTGTTTTCTTTAAATTCCGCATCATGTTATCTTTACAAATCTTTAATATTGTCTTTGTGGTGATGTGTGAATAAAACTCCGCTCGTCGAGGAGTCGAGACGGATAATAGAATGATGATGTAACATAGCTTTAATCGATTCTTGATTCCCACGAGTTTTGTAAACCCTAGCTAATTCAAGAAACGACGACCCATTTCGTTTCGATGCTTTCTTGATTGACATCGATCGAAATTGGGGAGTTACGATCGTTTCTTGAATTTGGTAGAGGCTAGAAAAGGAATGATATCGACGAAAGAACAAGGGTTATAGGATGAAACCCTAGTTTCACGAGAAAGCCCCAACTCTCGTCGATCATCATCAATCTAGTATCAATCCTTCGAAGGACAAGAACACGATATCTTTAGATTACATCACGTCTATTGATCCTATCGATTCCTACGAGCCTCTTTTAGATTCTTGATTGTTGATTGGAAATATTATCAAAACAACCGATTCTTGATTGTTTATAGTTTCTTGATTCTTGAGTAAAGAATAGTGACACTTGAATACAAATCATTCTTGAATCATGTTTTCTTTTATTGTTGCTTAACTTTTCATTTCAAACGTATCGAAATACAAGTGAATCGTGCAATCCCTGTGGACGATCCGCACTCACTACAAACTACATCCGACACCGTAGTTTGATTGCGGTCAAAAATAGTTTTTGGTTGTGAAGTTCTTTACAAATTTCTCTATATACTACACAACGGGAAAAACGATCAATCACTAACAGACGAAGAAAATGCTCACCTTCGGCTTGAGGAGCTTAACGCCCTTGATGAAACTAGGCTCATAGCGCAACAAAATCTGGAAGCTTATAAAGCAAAGATGATGCGCTCATACGTAAGATTGACCCGACCGAGGACATTCCACCAAGGCGAACTCGTGCTAGTGGTCAAAAGGCCTATGATCCCCAATCGCGCCAAGCGGGGAAAATTCGAGCCGAACTATGAAGGCCCATACATCATAGATAAAGTTTACCAAGGTGGGGCCTATCTACTCATGAACATCCACGGTGAAAGGCCTTTCAGACCAATAAACGGTCGCTTCCTAAAGAAATACTACGCTTGATGAGCCACGGCCTAGGTCAATGATAGATGACGACGACTATGTCCGCTCGCTATCTTCCTAGGCTCGAACTGTATAAGCAGTAGCCAGCTTCTCAACAGCGGACCGAAATGTCCTTAAACTAATAGCAGACCGAAACGTCTTTAAAACTACTACCGCAGTATCTTTAGACAGACGAGAAAAGAAAGAGGAAAAAAAATTAATAATAATAAAAAATATATATATGAAAAAGAATTAAAAAAACGGTATGTCCATAAGCAAAATGGGCACGGATGAAAACCCGAAAGGGCTCCGTGAGTAAAAACAGCAGGACTGCCGGCAAGTGTTCGTGAAAACCCGAAAGGGCGCGACCTTATAAAAAAAAAAGAAAGTAAAAATAAAAAAAATAATAATAATAAAAAAAACGGTATGTCCATAAGCAAAATGGGCACGGATGAAAACCCGAAAGGGCTCCGTGAGTAAAAACAGCAGGACTACCGGCGAGTGTTTGTGAAAACCCGAAAGGGCACAACCTCGTTAAAAGACACTTGTAGGGTCCCCTCGACCTTGTAAGGAGAAACCACCTGCGTGAGATCCTTACGACTCACAAAGGAGCAACACACTTAGGGATCCTCACGATTCCTAAGGAGAAAATACACTTACGAGATCCTCACGACTCGTAAGGAGAATTCTCTTATGGGACCCTCCCGGCTCATGAGATTTGAAAGTCTTAAGTTACAGAAACCTAAACCTGTTCTTAAGCAAATCCTCCACCACCTTCGATATTGCCCTACAAGAGGCTCAATACTGACCCTTGTATACAATCCACGGGCGCGAATAAACATTTCCCTAATCAAGTCTCATCCGAGACTGGGGATATGTTCGCATGATGAATAACCCTTGTAAATCCTCTCGATTTGCAAAGAGAAAAACCTCTTGTAGGATCCTTACGACTTACAGAGGAACAACACACTTAGGAACCCTCACGATTCCTAGGGAGAAAATACGCCTATAAGATCCTCACGACTTGTAGGGAGAAATACCTTTATGAGACCCTTACGGCTCATGAAATCAAAGCCTTAGTCGACAGGACCCTAACCCTGGTCGCTAAGCCACCTTCGTTCGACAGCGACAGAGGCAGATGATGATTCGCTCCTGGCAATATCCCAGTTGTAGCGATGTTGATGCCGAAATCGGTGTCCAATTTCAGGTTTACGGCGAAAAGCCAGTAGGCCGCATATGCATACGAAATAGCCGAAATGATGGGGCGACTTGCAATAAAAAGCAGCAAGTAAAATGTATGCATGCGAAATAGCCAAAATGATTGGACAACTCGCAATAAAAAGCAGCGAGTAAAAATAAAATAAAAGGCCGAAATGATTGGGCACCGCGAAAAATAGCCGAAATGATTGGGCGATCGCGACCTTCGCGATATAAAAGCTGAAATGATAGAGCATCGCGGAAATAAAACAAAAAATAATGATGATAAAATTTTGGCCCTACAGTTAAGATCACATCGATCCCTGTATACAATCCAAGGGCGTAAACAAAGAGGGAGCCATACTCTCCCAACAAACTCCTCGACTCACGGATACAAACACTCCTTGACGAGAGCTTCCTGGTCCGCGTCGACCCGCAGAGCCACCAGTGCCTCCGTAGGAATCCTCGACTCGTTTCAAACCCCAAGGAAACAAATAATCCTTGGCGCTCGGGAAACAAATAATCCCTAGCAAAACTCCTCGACTCACGGATACAAACACTCCTTGACGAGAGCTTCCTGATCCGCGTCGACCCGCAGAGCCACCAGTGCCTCCGTAGGAATCCTCGACTCGTTTCAAACCCCAAGGAAACAAATAATCCTTGGCGCTCGGGAAACAAATAATCCCTGGCAAATCCCTCGACTCACGGATACAAACACTCCTTGACGAGAGCCTCCTGATCCGCGTCGACCCGCAGAGCCACCAGTGCCTCCGTAGGAATCCTCCACTCGTTTCAAACCCCAAGGAAACAAATAATCCTTGGCGCTCGGGAAAAAAATAATCCCTAGCAAAACTCCTCGACTCACGGATATAAACACTCCTTGACGAGAGCCTCCTGATCCGCGTCGACCCGCAGAGCCACCAGTGCCTCCGTAGGAATCCTCGACTCGTTTCAAACCCCAAGGAAACAAATAATCCTTGGCGCTCGGGAAACAAATAATCCCTAGCAAAACTCCTCGACTCACGGATGCAAACACTCCTTGACGAGAGCCTCCTGATCCGCGTCGACCCGCAGAGCCACCAGTGCCTCCGTAGGAATCCTCGACTCGTTTCAAACCCCAAGGAAACAAATAATCCTTAGCGCTTGGGAAACAAATAATCCCTAGCAAAACTCCTCGACTCACGGATACAAACACTCCGAGATGAGAGCCTCTCAACTCATGTCAACTCGCAGAGCCATCACCCTCTCCTCGAGCAAATTCCTGATTCGTCTCAATTTGTAAGAAGAAGTCTCAGACAGCAAGGATTGAAAAGCTTGCTTCTTGAGCAATGGGGCCCTGCAAGTCCAAAATGGTCTCTTGCATACTATTCACGGGTCTCACTCTCCAAAGTCGAATTTCGACGAGGAGGGAAACAACCGCTTACGAATTCTCTCGACTCGTAAGAGGGAAAATTCTCTTATAAGATCCCTACGACTTATAAGAGAAAACCACACTTAGGAATCCTCACGATTCCTAAGGAGAAAATCCACCTATGAGATCCTCTCGATCCGTAGGGAGAAAAGCCTCTATGAGACCCTCACGGCTCATAGAATTGAAAAGTCTTAGGCGGTAAACCTGAACCTGCGGCCTAAGCAATCGCTATTTCCTGAGGAAGTCGGAATACTCGTTTTAGACGTCCATCAACCATGGTTATTAAGACAGCCTACTGACATTAAAAGAAAGAAGATGACAGAAAGAATATCCGTTCTACATTTGATCTGGCATGCGGGACGCATTCATTTATGCATGGACAGAAGACTCAGGACACGAAATAAGACAAGCTGAAATAGAAAAGGGGAGGGGTTTTCATTCATACCGCTAAGAGTTTTACAAGCATAAGAATAATGAATAAGAAACATTGTTCGAATTATTACAGCGGTATAACCTCGGATCCGGGGCACGGATTGAGGAAATCAAAAGTAAGGCCATCCAGAGTTCTTCTGGCCTTTCTAATTATTCTTATGTGCAGTCTTTCGCGCTCCTCGGTGTCGATATCATCGGCAAGCCCTTCCAGCCTTTGATAAGCAGCAATGATCGTCGTCTGCTGAAACACTTGATGCAGGATGTCAACGAGGTCGTTACGTCGTTTCTTCGAGATCAGCCCTGTCAGGTGCACTGAATGCACCTTGTCCTCGGCATCATCCAGCGCATTGAGTGGTAGAGCCTCGTGAAGACCCGGAAGTGCCCTCCATATTGCTCCCAGCACGATTTTCAAAAGAGCCGAACGCCGAGGCAGCAGCCAACCACCGCTTGCGTTCAGACGACCCATAACTTCTGCACATTCAGCGTCTGTAAACTCCTGGTTTTGTCGACGACCCTGAGCGCGGATATCATCGTAGGTAATGAACTCGTGCAGACTGTATAGATGCACCGCCGCCATTATGCCTGGAGAAAATATTACAGGAAGATCAACAATAGAAAAGCAATAATATACATGGATGACTAAATTCCTAGAGAGCAAAACTATGTTCAAAGATGAAACCCACTAGACGAGAGCTCTGCTATTTAAGATTGATCTAAGAATCGATTTTACCTGAAGTTCTTCTTAAAAACTTTAAAAAAAAGGGAGCAAGGCACCGGAGTTCTTAAAGGCAAGAACAAAGCTCTGAAGTCTTCACAAATGGAAATCTGGAAGATGATAAGTATCTGGAGGGGGACCAAAGGTCCTATTTATAGGCCTCAAGTGCCTCTTCGACTCCCAAGAGTCGTCACGACAGTTTACCCTAATTGGAGCGAATTTCCGTTCGAATTCCCAGACAGAAGATGAAACAACGCTTCATCCTTCCCCGATTAGAGCAAAGCTCTGTCTTGAAGAAGCGACGCTTCAGCACGGAAGCGCTAGCGCAGTTGCGTTGCGCTGCGCGCTACACGCCACGTGTCCAGCGCAGCACCCCAAAGCAGCGCACCCAGCCAAAGCAAAGCTCTGTTTCAAGCAAAACCAAGGGAAGCAACGCTTCAGCGGCATATGCGTCGTGCGCTGCATGACACGTGTCGGCATAGATGTGCTAGCGCAGTTGCGCTGCACTGTCTGCTGTGCGACACGCGTCATATCCTGGAGCATTCGCGCTAAACAAAAAGGTTCTGAAGAAATCTTTTCGGTTATTATCTTCTGTAAAACAGCAGCCCCTAGATCAAAGATCCGATGGTAGGGGAAATCCCGCCAAATCTTTCAGGAAAGGGATTTCTTCAACAAATTGAACTTGCTAGATGAAGTCTCAGACAGCAAGGACTAAAAAGCTTGCTTCTTAAGCAATGGGGCCCTGCAAGTCAATCCAAAATGGTCTCTTGCATACTATTCACGGGTCTCACTCTCCGAAGTCGAATTTCGACGAGGAGGGAAACAACCGCTTACGAATTCTCTCAACTCGTAAGAGGGAAAATTCTCTTATAAGATCCCTACGACTTATAAGAGAAAACCACACTTAGGAATCCTTACAATTCCTAAGGAGAAAGCCCGCCTACGAGATCCTCTCGATCCGTAGGAAGAAAAGTCTCTATGAGACCCTCACGGCTCATAGAGTTGAAAAGTCCTAGGCGGCAGATCTGAACCTGCAGTCTAGGCCATCGTTATCTCTGGGAGAAATGAAGTTATCTGTCAATAAGGTGTATTAAATATGTCGTGCTGAGAAGAATGAAAAAGGCGAAGAAATGACACAGGACGTTACAAAAATGTGTATCTTTTATTCATGAACATTGACTGGGTACAGGATACATTGTACTAAAGAATAAAAAAAATAATATATACATATACTTTACAAAGACAAATGGTACAAGGGGAATTATTGGGAAGGAAGCGTCTTGCATAGGTGTAGCAATTGCTCGCGTATGTCCCTCCATGCCTTCTCTTGGTCAGCTACCACCGCCAGCTCTGCCTCCACTTGGGCTCGTTGCTGCAAGACCGACGCAAGCTGCTCCCTGACGATCTGATAGGCAGCTTCCCGACTTGGGGTATTGCGCTCAGCTACGTCAAGCTTCTGCTTCAAGTTTAGCCCATAGGAGATACGCTCCAAGAGACCCTCGAAGATAGTCTTCACTTGGGCAGCATTTGCCTCAACCTCAGCGCGCAGATGGGCCGTTTCGTTCGAGGTCTTTTGGCATTCCCTTAGTCTTGAAGCTGCTTCTTGTTCCAAGTGGCGGAGGTGCGAAGTGCTTTGCTCGAGCCAAGTTGTGCGTTGGGTGCTCAGAGCTAAAACTTCGGGAGAAGGGCGCGTCGACTCCAACCGATATAGACAAGCCTCGATCCCCTGCAGTGGTTAACCCAAGATTCGACGACGCCTTCGTTATGAAAATTTACGAGCGCCGCCAACATCGGGTTAACCTCCGCAGCAAAATCTACGGCAGAAGGGAGAGAGTCCATATCGAGCTCTTCAATATACCCGCTCAGCATGCCCAAACTCATCACAGCACCCTTGGAAGATGGACGTCTCAAGAAAGGGCCTGCCGGTGAAAGGACGCGAGCCTCAAAGGGGACCGGAGCCGGAACAATGGCTGCAAAACAGAACATGGTTAAACGATGGTTCAGAAGATGTCGAAGGGTTACCAAAAAAGGAAATTTATTATACCAGCTGCAACGGACGGTAAAGCCGGAAGGGCCGGTGGCGCGGCAGGTCTTGCATCCCCTCCTTCGATTTGTGGCACTGCAATAAAGAAAAGGAAAAGTCAGAAATTATCCCATTGCTAGAAAAAAAAAGGGGGTAAGTAAGGATATTATAGTAAAGGTATACTCACCGGCGCCACCAGAGGGAGAAGTGAGTTCGGATGGGAAAGAGAAGTGTGGGAGCAACACTTGATATAAATAATCGAAGAGCACTCCTGAAAAGATGCGGTGGTATGGCGTTAGTACATGAACTACACGTTTAAAAGATTAACTTGTGAGTCGCAAATCCATACCTTCCAACATCCGCGATGGCACGAGGGAAGACGGGGAAGTGACCACCGCCAAAGCAGTAGTTGAAGATGCTCCTTCAAGCAATAGAGCGTCGGCACTGGCCGCACCTGCAAAGACAAGCTTGTTAGAAGAGATCGCAAGATATATAAAAAAGGGGGGAAACGATAGTAACCCGAAACTTACCCGACGAACTGCCAGCCGAGACTGAGGCAACCCCTTCCTCCATTGACATCAGTCCACCAACCGTAGCCTCGTCACCCGACTCAATAGGGACCGTTGTTACACTTGCAGGCCCTAGAGAAGGCGGGGGAATATAGGCGGAGAGGGTCATGATTGGAGCGTTGCCAGATTCCTGAGAAAGAGCAGCTGGCTCGTCCTCAGGAATCATGGCGACCTCAGCCGCTACTCCTACGGATCCTGCGGTCACGGTTGTCTCATCCACCGTCACCGCGAGGTCTCCAGTCTCGAGCGCTTCGCCTTCTACCGCCTTCGCCTCGGTTAAGACAATCATCTCATCTACCGCCACGTCAGGAGCTGTATCAATGACCCTCTCGGCGGCGGACTCCTCAACCTCTGTAACGGATCCCGTGGCCCCAATGACGCGCCTCACGGTCGGCTCAGGTTCGGTAGGCGCCGCTTCCGCCGTTTCCTGGGGTCCAACGGTCTCCGCCTTCCCCTCAGTCGGACTAGGCCCTGCCAGATGAAACGCATATGAGCCAATGGCTTTATAATTCTTACAACAAAGCTCTGAAAGAAGTACTACCTGAAGAAGATTTATCATTTGCACTTCGAGCTGCGCGCGCCACTTGCCTATGAGCAGTAGACAAGGCGGCAGGGGCCTCTTCAGAAGGAGTGTCAGCATGAAGAATAGTGCTAGGGCCCGCTCCCGTGGCCAAAGCAGCTCTGCCCGCCTTTGCTCCGGAAGGAGTGTCGGCACGAGGAAGAGTGCTAGGGCCCGCTCCCGCGGCCAAAGCAGCTCTGCGTGCCCTTGCTTCGCGTCTCAACCGCTTCCGCTCCTCTCGAGCCATTGAGACGGATGCCACTAGGGCTTCCTTGAGTGAGACTCCCTCGTCCGTATATAGGGATGCCTCTAGATTCTTCAAGGCATCCCTCATCGTCTTGTCAAGCCGGGGCTCTTGTGGCAACTTCGATGAAGCTGGGACTTCAGTAAAAGGCTCAGGAAGGATCCCCGCGCCAACTGATATAATCTCTGCAAAGAAACAAAAGAAGGTTAGGTTGACCATCAGAGAAGATGACAAACTTTCAGTATGAAAGGGAAAAGGGTAGGACATACCAACGCCTGCTGGGACACGCTTCTTCTTCTCCTCCTGGAAGGTCTTCAAAGAGGCAGCAATGGCCTCTTCAGTAGAAATACCTGTTGAGAATGAAGCAAATATTAGCTAAAGATAATAATAAAAATGCAGTAAAATGACAAATAAAGCTGTTGATGATTACCTGACTCAGCAAGTTTGCTTAACATCGCTTCAAGCCTCGCCGATCGCTCCGAAGCTGCAATGGCGGCAGCTAAATTGGTGTCCTCAGGGTCTACCACAAAGCCTTCATTGCTGCCATACTCACATATGGCCTCGGCAGGAGGAGCCGCAGGCCCTAAGTTAAGGATCGCGTCGAGGGATAGGGCGGACTTCTTCTTCTTCTGTCCGCCAGCTTTAGACCCACTCAGAACAGCCTTGCGCTTGGCAGTCACTTTAGGGCGGCGGGTCCCGATCTCTGCCCCTCCGCCAGACCCTGGTGATACCACATTAACCGTCTTCTTGGGAGCACGGGGCGCCGGCGGTGCATCCACCGTAGCGGGCAATGGCAATCCACGCGGGGGGCTCAACACGCTCGGTCGGTCAGCTCTGGCATCTTTTATCGGGGGGATGACCTGGATCCTTGGCTGCAAAGGAGCCTTGCGATCACCGCCAGGAGGCGCACCCCTACGGTCAACCAGCAAGCGTTTCTCCATTAAAATGATTGGACCCATAGCATGCGCATACCAGGCTACATACGGATGGATTATTTTAGGAACACAGCTAGGCTCACTGATAAAAAAATAGGATCCCGTATTAAGCCGGACGAAATGATGCATCGCATTCCTTATCCCCTCTGGGCCGATCGCGGGTGTTTCCAGAAAGGCCTCCATCGGGATCCCTTGATTGTAACTCGATTGTCGGGCAAATCGATGTGGGTTATACCTCATAAAGAGGGCCGTCTTATTCTGCCTAAATACTAGGTAGCCCGGCCGAATGGAGTAAAGGTGAAGGATTTCCCGAGCCTTCAGTACAGAAACCCCGCCCTTAAAGTCGTCACGCAGCGACACCACTGACTTAGCGGTCTCGGAGCCTATAGTGATGACCTTATCCACAAAAGAGGTCTTCGCTCCGACTAGATGTGAACGCAGGAGCAGTCCCCTAGACTCCCGTGGAGGTGCAACCACAATTGAAGCCCCAACCAACCGCATGATTCTTGGGAGTCCGTATTTCTCAAAGAATGGAGGAGTCTTATGGGCACCAAACACCCCTCGCACATGCAGCTCCATCCAAGAAGTGAAGTAGTGCATCGGAAAGTTAGCAGGCTGTACCCCAGGCTCATTAGCGTCCGCCGCTATGCTAAGTCCATTATAAAGGTAAGCCAGCCCGGCAATCCCTACCGATAGCTGCAAACCAGCCGCCATTCGATGCGCCGGGTAAAAGACGGAGGACCGCATGAGGCGTGGATGCATGGGAAGCGCGAAGCTGCATAGCCATAGACCCAAGAACCCTATGAAAAAAGTCTCCTCGTCCATGCCAGGAACGGCGATCTCTGAGAAAGGGACACTGGCAGTGCCGGGGAGATAAAAATCCCGCTGCTCATTTTCCGATGAAGGTCGGCGGTCCAAGCCGAAACCAAAGGGGTCAGCAAGCTGAGCAAACTTCTCGCCCTGCTCTGATAGGAACTCCGGGCGGATAAAACGAGTGATGAAATCCGCGAAACTGACGCCCCGGTCGCCCGATTCCAAATGGAGTTCCTCATAAATCTCCAACACCTTCACCAAGCCCGGGTGCTGATGCTGAATGGCATTTTCCGGAGTTAAGTCAAATACCACCTGCTTGGTGGCAAAGACGTACTCATCAGGAGGAAGCAGCTCTTCGTAGTGCTCCCCCCTCACTGGTAGACCTGAAATCTCAACAAATTCTTCCAAAGAGATGGAGACTTCCCTATCCGCTGTCAAGAAGGTGTGGGTGGGGATATTCCATTGTTCAATGAAGGCCTTTATCCACCACGTTGGAGGAGAGGGATACTCGAAAAGCGAAACGTAGACGGCCGAATATAAACCAATCTTCATTAGATGAGTCCTTTTCGCCGATAAGATGTACCGGGCCCATTGCAGGTATCCGGCCAGCGGTCGCGGGATCAGTCTAATATTATAAGCCTGTCCCCAAGGGCGTGCTTCACCCTGACAGATTCGCCTCCCCAAGATGTCTATCGCCGGCGGCGGCTGCACTGGGATGGCACCAATGGCAGGCTGGAGGAGATCGTCAGAATTCCAATTTTTAACCTCCACGGCATACTCCACCGGGGGCTTGTCCGCATAAGGAATCGTAACTATGGGCTCAGAGGGCAAAGCGGAGCTGAAGCTGCGGCGGCCTTGGATGATTTGGCTGTACCACCTTCCCCACAAGTGAAGTCTCTTGCACTCAGGATCGTGATCTCTAATCAAGGCGAACACCACCCGGTCCACTGGTGCATGTGGGAACCCTCCTTCTGAGCGAACAAAAGGGAAAGACAAATCTTCAGACATGTTCCCTGTAGACAAAAAATATATATATATAACCGTTAGCGTTCCAATGCTTCACATGTCAAAGTCCTACATCACACTGCAGTGCAGTGAGTAGGGGACCAAAGGGGAACCCACAAAATCTAGATGATGGCGCATCATTTGATAAGACAGTCCCATCATTGGATGAGACTGTCAGTCAATGAAAAAGACCCCCAAAAGAATATCCCTATTGGGAGGAAATCCCTAGAGACAAGGAGAAAATCTCCTCTTTTTAGAGCAAAGCTCTGTCACAGAGTGACATTTGTCAAACTCTGGTCTCAAAGGAATAAAACTTCTTAAAAAAGAGCCTAGCTCTGTAGTAGTAATGAAAAATTATAACTCCTAAGAATTAAAATTTTTGGGATCTTAAAGATCCATGAAAACTTTTAGGAGTTCTCTATTTGATCTATGAGCAGGGCTCTGTTCATGGGTTAAAACCCAGGAACAAGATCTCTGTAAATTTTTGAGAGCAAGGCTCTGTGGATGAAACCCCAAAGGGGTCTTCTTTAGATCAAAGATCCATGAGAGCAAGGCTCTGTTGAAGAAACCCCAAAGGGGTTTTCTTTAGATCAAAGATCTATAAGAGCAAGGCTCTATTAATTAAAATTAATTTAAATTTTTACCTAAGAGTGATTCTAAGTTCTGAACTTCAAAGTTCTTGGGAAGAAGCAAGAGCAAGGCTCTAAGAGTTTTAAAGAAATAGCAAGGCTCTGAATCAAAGTTCTTGAAACGGTAAAAAATTTTTAAGGACCAAGGGTCCCATTTATAGACGCCTGCGTCTCTTCACCTGACCTCTATGATCCAATGGTCGGGATCTTTCCACCGCTGCACTCACGTGCGCGCCACGTGAGCGCAACGGTGGGGGGGCATTTGTTCCCCCAATCAGAGCAAGGCTCTGCTTAAATTTTGAAAATTCAAATTTTGAAGCAACGCTTCAGTTTCCGTGCGCTGCGCGCAACGCGCCACGTGTCAGAAGTTGACACGGCAGCACAACGCCCAAGGCCGTACATCCAATCAGAGCAAGGCTCTTTAAAAAACATAAGCAACGTTCAACCGCGCAAGCGCACGGCAGCGCGACACGTGTCTGCGCAGTTGCGCAAGCGCAACTGCGCAAGCGCACGGTAGCGCGACACGTGTCTGCGCTTGTGCAGACACGTGTCTGCGCAGCTGCGCAAGCGCACCGCTGCGCGACACGTGTCTGCGCAGCTGCGCAAGCGCAACTGCGCAAGCGCACCGCTGCGCGACACGTGTCTGCACAGCTGCGCAAGTGCCTCGCTGCGCAGCGACACGTGTCTGCGCAGTTGCGCAAGCGCTGTTGCGCAAACGCCTCACTGCGCGACACGTGTCACACGCTGGTGAGTTGCGCAACAACAGAGTGAAGATTTAAGGATATTTTTCTGTTCTTGTTTAAACAAGAAGATTTCTTCTGTAAAACAGGGGCCTTTGGATCAAAGATCCAACGGTGGGAAAAATTCCCCAAATCACTCAGAAAAGATCTTTTTAACAAATTTAACTGATTTTTGAGCACTATAAAAAGGACCCCAGACCCCATTTCAAGGAGATAGACAATTTGGATAAAAAAAAAAGAAGAAGAGAACTTCTGGAGAGCACAAAGAAGAAGGTAAAAACCTTTGAAATAAGAGAAAATTCTCTTAGGAATAGATCATGGATCTAAAAGACAAAATCAGTGATCTTCAATAAATAAATAAATAAAAATAATAAAAAAATAGTGCCTTGCACTTGCTAGGGAACCTCTGGTTCTCTGAGATAGAAAGAAAGAAAAGATTTTCTTTTCTTTCTTTTCCTTTGATCTAAATTTAGATCATTAAAAAGTGCTCTGCACTCATTTTCTTGAATCTAAAAGATTCTTGGTGCTTTGCACTATTTGAAGGGCCAGGCCCAAATCAAAGGACCTAGCAGGCCAAAATAAATTGCAAAGCAATAAAAGGGCTGAGCCCAAATAAAATTGATGCTCTGCATCATTCATAAAGAACAGAGCTCAAAACAAATTGATGCCCTGCATCTTTTCTGGGCAAAGCCCAAATAAAAATAAAAGGAAATGCAAAAGCAATGTTGGATATTTTTTTACTGGACTTAGCCCAATCGTGGCCATAAGTCCTTAAATTAAATTGGCTAAGCAAAATGGCTCTCCTAAATCAATCTACATCTGGTTCGAGGGTACATCTCCGAACTCCTTTGACATCTATCGTTGTAAGTCCTCAACGATGTCAAAGAGGTGACGGGTCCCAACGGCCACACACCTAATAACGGACCGAAATGTCCCTAAACTAATATCGGACCGAAACGTCCCTAAACTAACATCGGACCGAAACGTCCTTAAACTAACATCGGACCGAAACGTCCTTAAACTAATATCGGACCGAAACGTCCCTAAACTAACATCGGACCGAAACGTCCCGAAACTAACGACGGACCACCACGTCCCTAAACTGGCACAATAGAGCCCAAATGCTCTTTTGTCGGATCTAAACGGTCCCGTTAAGTTGATCTTAGTCTCAAACTGGACTAACGTATCCTTAACAAACGTTTAAGTTGATCTTAGCCCCAAACACGGCTAACGTATCCTTAAATATTCAAATGGATTATAAAACTCCCAATCAACTCTGGTTCGAGGGTACATCTCCGAGCTCCTTTGATACATATCGTTGTAATCCTTCAACGACGTCATAGAGGTGACGAGTCCCGATGGCCATACATTAAATTAATCACTACGTTGAGTTGATCTTAGTCTAAGACAGGACTAACGTATCCTTGACGAACGTTTAAGTTGATCTTAGCCGCAACGCGACTAATGCATCCTTAAACTGAAAACACCAAACCCAAATCTAAGTAAATACGGATTTGGACTAATCCATGTCCTACGGGCGACGGCATTACTCAGTCTCCGTATACAATCCACGGGCAACCACAAACAAAATGAACACACACGACACGAAGTGAAATCCTGGAGAAGGAGAAAGTTGTTACCGCGAAGCGGTAGCGTAATTAACTGCAGGGGCTTGCGCCTGCAGGGAAGAGCGTCCCCATAATCAAAAAACCCTCATCCTGAGGGGGAATCTGACGAAGTCTGCTACATCGGCCGCATCCGTCTAAACCTCCGATACACGGTGCCATAAATCAACTTGGCATCTTCGGAGAGATAAACGGATAAAACCAAATAGCATCTGCCCCGAACATCAGGCCTGGACGTCAAAGTCCAAGCCGCCGTTCGGAAGGGAACAATATGTTATTGCATTGTTAGCCTATTGATCATGTGCATTACCTAAAGCTAGGTATTAGTGGTGATTGTGGCAAGTACGTTAGTGTTTGTGCATGAGTGGATAAGTGAAAGTGGCACATACTTGTACACAATCAGTGAACCCTATTATTCTATTGCATTGTCGACGTATGTGGGACGCGTATAAGTGTGACTACAAGTGGTATGGGACACTTATGGAAGCTCTTGTATGGGTGTCACAGATAAGGCACCAGACACTGCCCATTTATCCCAGGTATTAGTCGGGACGTGCTTGATGGAGATCCTGTCTCCAGTTCTCACGCAGACTTGTCATGGACCGACCCGTGTTTGAGGTTATGGTTGGCGTTTGATGTAGACCACGGGGTGTGGGGTAGTTTGAGTGTGAGTTCAACAGAATCTCGGGAGTCCCATGCCGGCTTATAAATATGGAGATATATGGAGATTTACAGGGTACATGATTATTACCGTGAGTTATATTTTGGGCCCGTGGTCCCTTGCCCTTGGGTCCTACCCTTGGGTGGAGGACACTCGCGAGTGGTCGACTCTCACACTTGGACTAACGATAGGCTTAGTGACCTATACAGTGAGACTTAGAGACCGATAGGGATAATGACATTGATATACATTACTTACTGTGTTGACATACCTGGCATACTATTTTACTGCTTTACCGTTCACCTGATCTATTGGACACTTCATTGGTTACTTCATGTTCATATCTTTACCGTCTTGATTTACTGTTATATATCTATTATCATTGTTCGTGTTGACACTTGCAACTATATATTTATATTGCTATTGTGTCGCTCTGACGACCTGAGTATGTAGGCTCAGAGTGAGGAGTGGATCTAGCCTAGACCAGGACCAGACGTGCATCGCGTACATCTTGATCAGCTATCCAGAGCTATACTCTTTTTACCTCCATCAGGTCAGTTCTTTGTATTTATTTTGTTTCTGATACTGCATTTCTCATTACCTGTGCATTGTTTACTGATTACCACGTAAAGCTAGAAGCCGAAGTGTGACTACGGCAGGATGTTTCCTTGACCGTAGGAGCATGGCTGGCCTTGTCAACCCCTCGTATTCCGTATTTTGGGAAGCGGAGCGTGACAAAAATTTCCACAATTTTCTCCATTTGTGGACTTGGTCTGTTTTCCCTTAACCTATTTGGATAAGGAGCTTTATCAATTAGGGTTGGGTCCAATATTGGAGAAGATTATGGGGTGGAATGGATCTCAGAATCGGAGTGGGGATTGTGTTAGGTTGACTTAAGGAGGTGGGCGGAGGGTTCGAGCCTAGGGAAAAATGAACAATAGGCTCGGAAGAAAATGGTAGATTAGACGAAATAGGGTTAGAAGTGGAAGACGGGGTATCATTAATTGATTCCTCATTATCAACCTGTTCACCAACTTGGTTGTTCAGCATCCTTCCAGATCTCAATATAGTAACAACACTCATATTATGATGTTGCGAGTGGCCAGGATTAGGTAGGGATTAAGATGGAAGTTTGCCTTTCTCTCTAGCACTCACCGCAGCATTTAATTGTGCAATTTGTGCTTCTATCGATTTTATACTCTCACCGTGGGAGACAGAGTCCTTCGTTAATGTTTCGACAGAATACTTTATATCAGCCGACGTTTGCATGGAATGTTTCATAAACATATCCAAAATGCGTTCGAGTGCAGAGGAGTTTTCGGTACCGGCCGTTTAGAAGGAATTATTATAAGGTGCAGAATTGTTGGCCGGATTTTGAAAAGTTTGTGATAGAAAGGGGTTCTGACTCTGTGGTGGTTGCTGTTGCTGTGGATGAGCCCTTTGATAGTTATTTTGGCTTGGGACCATATTTGAGTTTGGTGTTGGTTCCAAACAAAATTAGGGTGATTCCTCCATCTTTGATTATATATGGAAGAATAAGGATCATTTTTAGGTCGCTGTTGAAAAGCAGCATTAGTGTGTTCCTGATCTTGAAACGGAGAATTCAAAGGACATTCTTCCGTCAAATATGATGGGTCGGAACAGCAACCACACACGGTTTTAGGGAGTGTCACCTGGTTTAGGGAGGCTAATAAAAATTTGTTTTCCATAGTTTCGAGTTTCTTTTGCATCGTTTCCATTTCGACTTTTACTGCGATCGAAACATTGAGCTGATGGATACCTCTCCTAGATGATGGTGGTCTAACGCTTTCCCATTGCAAAGTATGTTCAGTGAGATCTTCCAGAAATTTCCAAGCTTCACCGTCGTCTTTAGACATGAAATTGCATTGACACATGGTTTCAAGCATCTGCTTTGTCGCTGAAGTAATGCCCACATATATAATTCGGCACAGATCCCATCTATGGATTCCGTGATGAGGACATTGGACAAGCAGATCATTAAACCGTTCAAAGCATTTCCAAAATGGTTCGTTAGGAAACTGGGTAAACTGGTTGATTTCGTTCCGAACACGGGCGGTCTTATGATTGGGATAAAATTTC
The DNA here is from genome assembly GCA_030015575.1 of Agapanthus africanus. NCBI lineage: Eukaryota > Viridiplantae > Streptophyta > Magnoliopsida > Asparagales > Amaryllidaceae > Agapanthus > Agapanthus africanus. The sequence goes on from CM057344.1 coordinate 120,771,474, forward strand.
TTAAGGAATGCTATAACGAATTCGTCCCAATTGGAAATGGAGTGTGTGGTCGTGTTGTAAAGCCATTTTTCGGCTAAATCGCACAAAGTAAACGGGAGAAAACGTAAACGCATAGTATCCACAGAAAGTTGTAAAGTGCCCATCATAGCACATACGTTTTCGAATTTAGTGATAAAAACATATGCGTCTTCAGACTCGAACCCATGAAATTTAGGCAAAAGGTTGATAAAGTGGGGTTTGATTTCAAAATTATCCCCATTGGCTGGTGGAATAGATAGACAAGTAGGAAGGGGACCACATATAGGATAACATCTATCTTGGAGAGAGATGCGCGGTGGATTCTGCGCACCTGCGGGTGGTGGCAGAGTGGTGTTATGAAAATTTGATGGAGAACCTTCTATCTCGGTTGTTGTTGTGGGTGGGGGGAAAAAGAAGACGAAGAATTACCGACTTCAGAATCGATAGAAGAAACACGGACAAGACGAGCACTAGAATCCCGTGTCCAGCCGAGCATGCACTAAGCGGGTTTAGCGCAAGTGGCAGCGTTTGTGAGAATTACATAAAAAGGTTTGTTTTGAAAAAGTCGGACTTAGACAAATCACAAAAATGCACAATCAACCCTAGATCTAAGGTTACCTAGGTCAAGTCACTAGACTGCTCCTAAACTTCCAGGGGACAAGTCGCAGGATCAATCCTCTACTACCACTTTATCCTTCTTGTGGTCAGGTAAGTGCCAGGTAAGTGGGAGGTATCCGCTATATGAATCATCGTTCACAGCGGGCCTAATTAAGTAACCACTTGCCTTAGACACACTTATCTAGACACTACAAAAGAAATGTGGATAAGCAGTAGATTACCTACGACATTCCTCTGTCCTAATTGAGCGCGACGGTTCTTAGATTCTTGGTCTAGATATTTTTTAATTAATAAGGGTGATGCGGATACTAGTTTTACGATTTGTGGGGCTTAGGAAGGGTAATGAAATCCCCACCTAATCTGAATTTGGTCTTTTCCCCTTAAAAATCCGTATTAATAATATGCAAAAACAAAACCAATATCAAAACACGCAAAAATAATTTTTTAAGCGGCGAATTTTGCAAAGAATCCTGCAGAAAATATATTATTGGACTTTTTAGAGGAGAGAGAAAGAGACAGAAAAGATACCAGAGAAACTCGGGCGCTCCAACTCAGCAACTCGGTGGCGGATCCGCCGCAATTTGCTTGACTCGGCCATGGATCGGCAACGCTATGGGTTCGTTAGGGTTTGGTCTTTTTCCTGTAGGTTCCTTTGCTTCTCTGGGATTTTTCGAAGGTCTTTGAATCTTGATTTTCTCGCTACAGTGACTCAAGATGCACTTGCAAAATTCATACGCAAAATTCATACACTAATCGTTAAACATACAAGATGCGTTCTTGATTTATATTTTTATGGATTGGAAAATAATTCAACCCAAATAGCAAGAAAAGAAAAATTATGCATGGATCCCTGGCAACAGCGCCATTTAATTGATCTGTAATTTGTAAAATAAAGAGTATAAGTAGAATAACCGCAATCAATAACAGTGTCGCGTGTAGCGAACCGTAGTGAGTACGGATCGTCCTCTGGGATTCGTGGAATTTCTTGGTTCTTGTTTTAGACGGGTCGAAAGAAATAGAAAAGAGAAAGGAAGGAGAACCAAGATAATAGTTTCAAGATAAATGAATTATGGATGTAGATCTTTTATAAAGAAGGCTTGTAGGGTTCATTAGGATTTAGTAGCCATAAATGACTAATAAAGATTACTTCTTTTATCTATTGATAGATTTAATACTAGATTGACGGCGATGAATGAGAATTAGGGTTCTTTGGAAGAAACAAGGGTTTCTCCACTATTGACCCTTGACCTTTCATTGATCTCCATTCATATCTAACCCCTAACAAAAAAATTGTGAATCTAATCTCAAATCGTGGTCAAAACTATCAACGAGTTGATAGCGCGCCCGATAAGAAAGTTGATGATTCTTTTGCTAAAGTTTACAAACTTCATAAGATTTAAAAAGAGTTAAAGTATTTTCTCATCCATTGATCTACCTTAATCCTATGAACCCTATCAAGCGAAGAATTACTCGCGCATCATGAAAATAGAAGAAGAAAGAATAGAGAAAGAATTCATAATGCGGAAATTAAAAAGCGAAATGATAAAACTAATTATCTACCTTTATTAATCAACTTCACAAATACAATTCTTTGAGTTTATAGTACAAGAGGAAGAAAAAGTTGCTCTCGATCTATGCCTCGTAGGAAGTAGATATTCCGACTATTATCACGTCTCTTTATCATCTCGAATCGCGGACCTATCTTAGATCACTTGTTCTTTGACGGTGATTGGCTTTGTGTAAAAGGAAACTCGATTGATTGATCGCTTGATAGATTTCTCGATGGATTTCTTGATCTTGGATCCTTTTTTAGATTAATTTGAGATCCTTTTTTAGATGTTAGAGATGCTCTTGGATTTTCTTTGGATTATCTCTCTAGGTTTAGCTCTCGGTCCTTTTTATAGCGCCAAAACTAGAAACCAAAGATCCCAACAAATAGAGATTGTTGTGAAGATCCTGACAGAAAAATCCAAACCCTAATTCCTCATCTTGGCCGCGGAACCACCGCAACTCGGCTTGACTCGGCCGCAGATTGGCCGCGCCTTGGTGTTATCTCGGCTCCAAGCTTCTGGGGTCTTCCATAGTGACACGTGGAGGTTTATTTGATGTATGGAATCTTCATATCTTTTTTGAATCTCTGCTAATATTGATTCTTCGATATTCTTTAACTTTATCGGCAGATTCTTGATTCCCGTTATCTCAACATCTTGATCTCCTGATCTGAGCAAATCTTGCACAATATCTTAATGAATAATGTTAGTTATATTTGGTACTTTTGAGATATTATCCTAACCACCTTCATATGATATTATAGTTTTAGAAAGTTGGTTAAGGATATTTGATATGATATTTAAATTGCATACATTTTCCTTCATAATGTTGGTTATAATATATAAACATATGGTAAATAGTATTTTGCAGATAAATCTCAAATATGTTTTATATTTATAACAAACACTTTTAGATGATTAAGAAAAGTAAGGAAAGTCATGATAATTGTTCAGTCGATAAAATTGCACTTTTGATATGACATTTTCCTTATTTTTCTTAAATATCTAAAAGTGTTTATTATAAATATGACACATATGAGGGTTTATCTGTAAAAATACTATTTTCATATGTTTATATATTATAATTAACATTATGAAGGAAAATATATGCATATAATATTTTGATAATCTAAATATGAAATCATATTCAATATTCTTAAATAATATAATATAATATAAATGATTAGGAGAATATCTCAATATAATTCCAAATTTTACTAAATCTTTGATGTGAGATATTATACAGAAATTAGAATCAGGACTGGAATCAAGGAAATCCGAGATATCGAGATAAAATCTGCCGAAATATTGAAGAAAATCTTGAAAGATATTCTGGCAGAGACCAAGAGAAGATTTCCAAATTCCAGATATCCATAAGAGTACTACGTGTCAACAAGATGAAGCACCAAAAAACTGAAGCCCTAATACCCCTGTCCCACCGCGGAACTGCGGCTAAAGTGAGGATATTGCGACGATTCCACCGCAATTCTAAGAAGTTGGGATTTATGATTTTTTTGGGTGGGATCGTCTCAACAAACCCTAAGTTATGGAATCAAGGGTTTGCATCTTCTGTTGCTATAAATAGAGCTAAGAGCTCATTTGGAAAAATCATCAAACCGAAGAGATCACGAAGTCCAAGACGGCTCAAGCATCCAGATTGATCAATCGGCTGTTCATCTACCTCGTTCAAGATAGATCGAGAAGCAAACTAGGTTTTGTATTCCGCTTTCTAAAAGGAACAAAAAGTGTATTTGATCAAGTTGATTAATAAAGGTAGTTGTTTTATTCTTATAGCATTTTATTTTCTTTATTTGCATCATGATCTCTATCCGCTCTTCTATCTCCATCATGCGTGAATAATTCCCCGTTTGATAGGGTTCGTAGGATTAGGGTAGATCAATAGAAGTTGAAGAATTACTAAACTCCTTTTAAGTCTTATGAAGTTTATAAACTTTAGCAAAAGAATCGTTAACATCCTTATCGGACGCGTTATCAATTTATTGATAGTCTCGATCGCGATTTGAGATCAGATTAACAATTGTTTTGTTAAGGGCTATACATGAATAGAGATCCATGTAAAGATAAGGGTTAAGAGTGGGAACCCTATTCCCTCCGAAAACCCTAATCTGCATGCATCACTATCTATCTAGTTTTAAATCTATCAATAGATAAAAGGAGAAATCTTTATTAATCATCCAGGACTACTAAATCTGAACGAACCCTACAAGCCCTATTCTGATATAAAATCTCATCTTTACTTTAACTAGATCTATTTTCTACTTCCGTGTTTAACGTAGATCTAGAATCTATTCTCCACTATTTTTTTTCTATTCTTCCTCTTTTCTTTCGACCTGTCTAAAACAAGAATTAAAAAGTTCCACGCATCTCTGAGGACGACCCGTACTCACTAGGTTAGCTACACGCGACACGTTATTGATTACGGTTATTCTACACTTACACTTTTATAAATTAATCAAATGGCGTCGTTGCCGGGGATACGTGCGTAATTTTTTTTCTTGCTATTCGAGTTGAATTCTTATTCGACGATCCATAAAAATAAAATAAAACAGCAAATTATGTATTTAACGATTAGTGTGTAATTTTTGCGAGGAAATCTGGAGTCACTGTAGCGAGGAGATAAAGATTCAGAGACATTCATCAAGACCAAGAGGAGCAAAGGAGGCCACCTCAACAAAAAAATTTACCCGAGCTCTCAACTCCGCAGCGGCAGCGCGGCAAGAGCACCACATTTGCGGTGGAACTGCGGCATAGTTCGGGAATTAGGGTTCCAAACTTCTCTGGTAACTTTACTTTCTCTCTCTCTTCTCTGAAAAATCCAATAATATATTTTCTACAGGATTCTTTGTAAAATATCGCCGCTCAAAAATCTTTTTGCGTGTTTTTTTTGCGGTTTATTTTGCAATACGGACTTTTAAGGGACAAAGACCAAATTCAGATTAGGTGGGGATTTTATCACCCTTCCTAGGCCCTACAAATCACAAAACAAGCATCCGCATCACCCTCTTAAAAAATATCTAGACCAAGACTCTAAGGCCTGCCGCTCTCAATTAGGACAGAGAAAGGTCATGGGTAATCTATCGCTTATCTGCATTACTTTTGTGGTGTCTAAGGCAAGCGTGTCTAAGGCAAGTGGTTAGTTAATTAGGCCTGCTATTTTTGGTGATTCGTATAGCGGATACCTCCCACTTACCTGGCACTTACCTGTCCACAAGAATGATAAAGAGGTGGTAGAGGATTGATCTTGCGGCTTGTCCTCTGGAAGTCTAGGAGCGGTCTAGTGACTTGACCTAAGTAACCTTAGATCTAGGGTTGATTGTGTATTTTTTGTGATTTGTCTAAGTCCGACTTTTTCAAAACAAACCAATTTTTAATCACACACACGCTGCCACTTGCACTAAACCCGCTTAGTGCATGCTTGGCTGGATAAGGGATTCTAGTGCCCGTCTTGTTCGTGTTTCGGCTATCGACTCTAAATTCGGTACTTCTTCATCTTCCTTTTCCCATCCACCCACCACGACCGAGATGGACAGTTTTCCATTAAATTTCAATAACACCACCCTGCCATCACCCGTAAGTGCACAAAATCCACCTCGCATCTCTCTCCAGGAAAGATGCTACCCGGTGCATGGACCCTTCCTACCTTTCTATTTATTCCACTAGCCAATAGGGATAATTTTGAAATTAAACCCCACTCCATCAAACTGTTGCCTAAATTTCACGGGCTTGAGTCCGAAGACGTATACGTTTTTTTAAACAAACTCGAAAATGTATGTGCAATGATTGGCACATCACAACTTTCTGTGGATGCTATGAGATTACGTCTTCTCCTTTTTACTTTGTACGATCTAGCAAAAAAATGGTTTTATAACACTACGGCACATTCTATTTCTAAATGGGATGAATTCGTTGTAGCATTCCTTAAGAAATTTTATCCCAATCATAAGACCGCCAGCATTCAAAGCGAGATCAACCATTTTACCCAACTTCCCAATGAACCATTTTGGAAATACTTTGAACGGTTTAAGGATCTTCTTTTACAATGCCCTCATCACGGAATCAATAGATTTGATCTGTGTCGCATTATATATGAGTGTATTGATCCCACAACAAAACATATGCTAGAAACCATGCGTCAATGTCATTTCCTGTCTAAAAACGATGGTGAAGCTTGGCAATTTCTGGAAAATCTCGCCGAACAAACTTTGCAGTGGGAAAGCTTAGACCTACATCGTCTAGGGGAGGTATCCATCAGCTCGATATTTCCATCGCAGTGAAAGCCGAAATGGCCATGATACAAAGGAAACCCGATGCTATAGAAAATAAAATCTCTTCAACCTCCTTAAACCAATTTACGCTCCCCAAAACCGTGTGTGGTTGCTGTTCCAACCCATCACACTTGACGGAAAAATGTCCTTTGAATCCACCATTTCAAAGTCAAGAACAAACTAATGCTACTTTTCAGCAACAACCTAGAGACGATCCTTATTCTTCCACATACAATCAGGGATGGAGGATCATCCTAATTTTGCTTAGAACCAAAACCAAACACAAAATCAAAACCAGTTCCCAAGCAACTATCAAATACCTCCTCCACAGCAACAGCAACCACCACAGAGTCAGCACCCCATTCAACCATAATTCTTTCAAAATCCGGCCAACAATTCTGCACCCTATAATAATTCTTTCCAAACGGCCGGTACTGAAAACTCCTCAGCACTCGATCTGTTTATTAAACATTCCATGCAAACGTTGGCTGATTTAAAGGATTCTATCCAAACATTAATGCAGAACACCGCCTCCCACGGTGAAAGTATAAAATTGATAGAAGCAAAAATTGCACAGTTAAATGCCGTGATTAGTGCGAGAGAAAAAGGGAAACTTGCATCTCAACCACTACAGAATCATGTCCACTCGCAAAATTATAATGTGAGTGTCGTTACTACGTTGAGATCAGGAAGAGTGTTGAACAACCAAGTGGGTGAATAAATTGATGATGAGGAATCAATTGAAACATCGGCTTCTACTTCTAACCCTATTTCGTCTAGTCCACCTTCTTCCGAGTCTATTCTCCGTTTTCCCCTAGGCTCAAACCCTACGCCCACATCCTTGAGTCAACCTAAAACGATTCCAACTCCAATTCTGAGATCCGTTCCACCCCTACAATCTTCTCCAATGTTGGACCTAACCCTTATTGATAAAGCTCCTATCCAAATAGGTTAAAGGGAAACAAACCGAGTCCACAAATGGAGAAGATTGTGGAAATTTTTAAGCAAGTTAACATAAATATCCCTCTCCTAGATGCTATACAACAAGTTCCGTCCTATGCAAAAATTCTAAAGGACTTGTGCACTAGGAAGAGAAAAACCCAAGTGCCTAAAAAAGTTTTCTTAGAGAGTAATATGAGCAATTCTCTTACCCAATTAGTGCCTACGAAACGTAAGGACCCCGGTTTTCCTACAATATCTATCACTATTGGGGGTAAAAATATCAATCGTGCTCTACTCGATCTAGGCGCTAGCGTTAACTTACTTCCATATTCTGTGTATGAGAAATTAGGTATCGGAGAGTTAAAACCGTCGCACTGCACTCTACAGATGGCCGATCGATCTATCACCCAACCTAGGGGTGAGTTAGAGCACGTGTTAATCAAAGTCGGGAAATTTATATTCTCTGTAGACTTTATCGTTATAGATACACAGCATGAGGCTAATCTACGAAACCAAATTCCGGTGATTTTAGATCGACCTTTTCTAGCGACTTCCAACGCTGTAATCAATTGTCGAAACGACTCTATAAACCTATCCTTCGGGAGGATGTTGATTGATGTTGCTATTTGCGTCTTCCTTAAATTTAAATTTACCGCAATTAAGATGGTGTCGCTTGGTAGCTAGCCGGTTGAGTACGAGTCGATCACAGGGAAATGGTATCCTTTTCTTTAAGTTCTAATGAGTTAAGTCCTAACTTTGGTAGGTTTTGTTTTAAGATCTAAGAATGAGAATAAATTGATATAAAAGCTTGCTAGAGTTAGGATTAGGTTAGTTCGAAATAAGGATTCTTCTCACTTCTTGTAATGCCCTAGTTAAGAATATAGGTGTTAGGGTAATAGTCAACAACGGGGATTAGCACGACTAGGAAGAAACTTAGTTTCTTCCTTTTGGTCGTTATCCGTCCGTTCTTGGCTCTTAGCCCTAACCTTCGGTTAATTCAACCACAACCGGTCTAACTAGGGAATCACCACTATCATGTAGGATAGGGTGCCATAGTGAGCGGATTATGGTTGATTTAAAGAGAGTCCTTAATTAAAATTATTTAGGCAAAGAAAGGAGTGAGAGAGATTTCCTTCTCTCAAACCTTCCCTCTCATATCCCTAACAAGTGAGGAATGACTCACTCATTAACAATAAAACTCATTTTTTTTATTTTAATAGATGAACTAAATTGCAGATAATAAAATAACTGATAAAAAATTGCAGGAATTAAAATTCAGATAAAAAGAATGCTAGATAAAAAATAAAACTTACTTTATTGATGACCTTTCAACAATGCATTACAATTGGAATTAAAATTTAACTCTAAGAATTAAAAAGAGGCATGCCTAATTAGGATTTTGGCTTTCCTATTTATAGATAGAAAAAACCCTAGGTTACATTCTGATCCATACATGAATTTACCAAACTACACTAAGAAAACCGGGTCAAAGCACCGACACCTCCACCGACACGTGCACTACACGGCCGCGGTTCCGCGGCTGAATAGCCTGTTTGGCCGTGGTTCTGCGGCCAATTGGTGGAGTCTTGGGCCCATCTCTTCAGGGTTGCTTCATGTTGCTTTTACCTTCTGTTTTCTTCACTTGGTTCCTCAGAATCTCTTCTATTTTCTTCCAGATTTCCAACAGTGAAAAATGATGTGGACTTTTGCCTTGAGCTTCACGTTGAAGTCTTGAATCTTGTGCTGCCTTTGTGCTTTGTGTATTGAACTGTCTAATGATTTTTATTTGTTCCTTGAACTGGTAGGCGGTATCATCCGGATTCATCTATTGTTGGTCGTAGTCTCATATTTGTAGCGACTTTTCATGAATTTCACTGTAACGATCTGAGAACCTGTAACCTGCAACTATTTAGCAGACATGGATCAAAATCACCTATTTATATGTAATGTGATTAAGAATGAGCGATATAATAATGCAAAATTCTAATCTGAACAAATGCCCCCAAACTTATCTTTTGCTGGTCCCGAGCAAAGCCAATTTTATTTTCAAAAATTCCTCACCTCACATTCGCAGGGAACGCGATTGCACTGAGCTCGTGCAACAACCCGTTAAACCTCTAGGTGTCCCTAGTAGGAGGAGTGTTTTCTCCTGAGGGTTTTTAGCGGATACTATCCACAAAATCCAATCAATTATGCCATTGACTTTAATTCTTCAATTCAGTATTCTAGTAAAAAATCCTATTATCATTAACTTAGAAATCATCAACCCGTATTTTTCACACTCCCTCTTCATTTAACTTAAGATCGTATATGTTTTGCAAATTTATAAAGTTTTCAGCATCTTTTGAATTTTCCTTCTAAGGTGAAATCTTAACTCAGGAATTTTTATCATCTTTACTGAAGATATAAGACCTATTTTTCATTCCTATCTCTCATCCAAATCCCAATCATATACCCCTACGTGTGTGTAATTATCACCCCTACACTTGGATATTCAATTCAAACTATCTTACTCTTGTCCATCGTCCAAAATACTTTTTAATTGGTGATTAAATTGCTCACACATCCTTCATGCGATCGTTAATACTTTTTGAGGTACTAAACGACCGATTACAAAATATGCTTGCGCATTTAGGCGTAATTTCTCGTCTTGCAATACCTAAGGCTTAGCAGTGACTCCCAAACCAGTTGGTCTAAGGTACTAGGTGATAAAGCACCCTTGCTATATTTTTTTATTTATGCTACCTTAAGTAATTACAAAACCAGTGTTCATTTTTTTTTATCTCTTTATTCACCACTTATACTTTTATTTTATTTACCTTCTTACTAAGGATTTTAGACAAGAGCATTTCAAGGTATCCTCTACTATCCCAAGTTTCAAGGTGCGTGTATGTGCAAGTTGTAGGTATATATTTTCAGAATTTAGACTTAAGCTTCAGAATTATTTTTCAGACTTACACTTCAAATAAAAATTTCAACACTCTTCCCTTATTTTGACTTAGCCCAAGAACTGAACTCAAAATTTTGCCAATTTCTAAATAAACTGCAAGGACATATATTTTCTATAATTAAACTTTAAGAGAGGTTATTTTTAGGGTTTTTAATTTACCAAGTTTAGGATCTAGTTTTTTTTCTAACTAGTCAACCGTTATGTTGAACTTAAGTCAAATATGGCCAAAATTGAACTTTTCAATTTTTATAATTTTTAAAAAATTTCAATTTTTATTGATTTTATTTTTAGATATATATATATATATATATATTTTTGAGTTTTTTAATATTTTTTATAAAGATGCAATGCGGAATTAAATATGCAAAGAAAGAAAAAACAAATATGTACAAAAATAAAAATATGCAGATGCAAAGCAAAGATAACTATTTACAATCCACCACCACCTCCAAACTTATCAAAAGCATTGTCCTCACTGCTCCCAGCAGCGTCTACCAGACGCAGCCTCACTGGTCTCACCCCCCGTCCCCTCGATCGTGAACGGGAACGTTCCTCTCTTGCCAGCAGGGTGGTCATGCCCTGCTCCAAACTAGTCACTCGCTGACCGAGGTTGGTCATCATCCCTATCAATTTTTCTACCCTCTATTGGTTCTTCTAAGTAAGCGCGCTTGTGCCGTGGGGGTAAGCTCTTCATCGCTCGCGGTCGAGCTGGAGCTGGGTGTCTTTGCGGGCACGTCTTCGGCCGGCTCGGTGCGCGACCATAAATCATGTAATCGTGTATAAGACGTGGAGACACCCTCAAGAAGTGGTCGAATTGGAATACCACCATGCATATAAAATTCGAATTCCTCAATAGGGAGGAAATGACGACACAGTTGTGTCACCAACATAGGGCATGGATAGTTGGCAGCCCTCTTGCCCGCGCCAATTGAGTGAAGCAATACAGTGCACATATCATAGTTGGGGTTTCGTGTCATCAAAGTGTGCACTATATGGAGGGATGGTGTGAAAAATGTCGTGTTATGCGAACTACCAAATATATTATTTTGTGCCCAATGGCACACAGTTAAGACGTTCGCAAAAAGGGTTCTAGCTTGGATGCCTTTTCGTGGCTCCCTTGAACAATCGTTACCCATCAAGGGTAGGTAGTCCTCGAATCGGAGGGGTTGATCGTGAATAGGAATTCTAGGTATTAAGGTGACTTCATGGATGAAGTCCCTATCAATTATTATCTCCCTATCCCCCCACATTAATTTAATGTAACCATTTTGTGCAAGACAACCCTCCTCCATGCATTCATAAAAATGGGTGACAAGATCCGGAAGCGCGAAGGCATTCAGATGGTTAAAAAGTAAAATGTTCCATCCACGCCTTCAGATCTCATCATCGAAGTAACCACCATAAATCGTGTGTGCAAAGAGTTGTGAAAAATCTCTTTCAAATTGCAAAGTGGGTACCATCACAGAGAAGTGCAGATTATTTTTAAAAATTTTAACAGAGAAGATCAGAGAATGCAAACCTCCTCTGAAGTTTTCAGAGGGAAAGGAGGCAGATCGGCGGCGGTTGCGCGGTCAGAAGGCTACTTGTGCGGTGGAAGCGCGGCTGCGGGAGGCGATCGCTCTGACCTTTCTGCTGCGGCGGCTAGGGTCTTTAGAGAGGAATAATTTAGGGTTTGGTAAATGCAGTAGAGGGGTCGGGTTCTTTTTATAGGGGTTTATTGGTTATTTGTATAAAAGTCCCTTTAAAAAGAGGATTTTATTTGTAAAAAATATTTTATTTTATTTATTGAAACTGAATATTTACAAAAAAACCCCAAAAATTTAAAAAAAAAAATATTTTTATTTTTTTAATTTTTTTAATTTTTATAAAGATGCAATGCGGAATTAAATATGCAAAGAAAACCATTCATTTGGTATAAGTCCGGTGGCCAAATAATTCACAATATCTGCGAAACAAGGTTCGCATGATACAGTCAAGAGCTGCTCATCTAGAAAAACGTCTTTTATAGGAAATTGAAGCGTCGGCGAAGAAGGGAGGCATGAAAGATGGTCGGCGACTACGTTTTCGCATCCTCTTTTGTCTTTGATGACAAGATCAAACTCTTGTAGTAAGAGGATCCAACGTATCAGCCAAGATTTAGCGTCCTTCTTCGGAAAAAGATGGCGAAGAGTTGAATGGTCAGTGTATACGATGACTGGAGAGCCGATTAAGTAGGGCCTGAACTTTTCTAATGCAAACACAACAGCTAAGAATTCCTTCTCGGTTGTTGTGTAATTTAATTGCGCCTCGTTCAAGGTTTGGCTAGCGTAATAGATTACATGCGGCATCTTATCGATGTGCTATCCAAGGATAACACCAATGGCAAAATCAGATGCATCGCACATAATTTCAAATGGATGCGTCCAGTCAAGAGACGAAAGAATGGGAGCAGAAGTAAGTGAGCTTTTCAATGACTCGAACGCCTTCATACAGCGCTTTGGGCGCTAGCGCTCCAATCGCAAGAGTGTTAGTGCGCCACGTGTCAGCACGTGGGCGCTCGAGCAGCAAAAGGGACTTGGAACCTGCAATGGGAGTTATACTCCCAGAAATGAGCACTTATTATTCTCTCTCTCTCTCTCTCTGTGTGTGTGTGTGTGTGTGTGTGTGTGTGAGGAGTTAAACTCCTAGGATGTTTTGAAGCTGATGAAGGGCTTCTCTCCTTGAGCCCTAGTTCTTCCCCAAAGTGGGGTTTCTGGAGATGGGTCTCCTTCTTCTTCCTTTGTTGGCCGGATCTTGAAGATCAAGAAGTAGGAGATTTTAAAAATCTTCCCTTTTTGAGATCTGATGGGAGATCTGAGTTCCCCTTTGTGGATTTTGTGGTGGAAAACTACTTAGTTTTGGAAAAGAAAGAGTAAAACTCTTGATTTAATTCAAAAGAAATGAGAAGGTTTAGAACCTTGGAGAAGGAGCAGGAGGCGCAAAGAACCCCAGTTTTTTTTGGGGGAATGAAAAAGTTGTTGGGATATTTTCATTATCCTTGCCTTTATAGGCTATACACTTTACATATAGCCCCTTGTGCTTTACAAAAATGGCATTTTAGCCATCCCATGGCTCATGTGCCATTTCTTTTTGCACATAAGCCATGGGCTTACAAAAATTTGGCTTTATGCCTATTTCGCATACATTCATGCATAAAAAATTACATAAAAAATTATTTATTACATGATCTATATTTTGGCATGGAGGAGGCTGGCCGCGGGCTCGACTTGGGCATGGGCCCGCTTGACCTGGGCTTGGGCCCACCTGGCTTAGGGGTTGACCTTGACTTTGACTCAGTCAACCGGTGTGCAAATTTTTACCCCAACAAATTGCCCCCCATCAATAAATGCACACAGCATATTTGAGTTGTATGCATGAAATTGATGGATCTTGAAGCTGAACTTCGAGGTGGAACATCATTCCGGGGAGCATGATTCCCAGGGATCGGAGCATCATTCTGATTCGCGGAGCATAATTCCAGGGTCGGAGTATCCCTCGGGGAGCATGATTCCCGGAGATCGGAGCATCATTCCGATGAGCGGAGCATGATTCTAGGGATCGGAGCATCGGAATTCATTCCGATGAGCGGAGCATGATTCCAGGGATCGGAGCATCATTCCGATGAGCGGAGCATGATTCCAAGGATCGGAGCATCATTCCGAAGAGCGGAGCATGATTCCAGGGGATCGGAGCATCATTCCAATGAGCGGAGCATGATTCCAGGGGATCGGAGCATCATTCCGATGAGCGGAGCATGATTCCAAGGATCGGGGCATCATTCCGAAGAGCGGAGCATGATTCCAAGGGATCGGAGCATCATTCCGATGAGCGGAGCATGATTCCAGGGATCAGAGCATCATTCCGATGAGCGGAGCATGATTCCAGGGATCGGAGCATCATTCCGATGAGCGGAGCTTGATTCCAGGGGATCGGAGCATCATTCCGATGAGCGGAGCATGATTCCAGGGTTCGGAGCATCATTCCGATGAGCGGAGCATGATTCTAAGGAATCGGAGCATCATTCCGAAGAGCGGAGCATGATTCCAGGATTCGGAGCATCATTCCGAAGAGCGGAGCATAATTCCAGGATTCGGAGCATTATTCCGAAGGGTGGAGCATGATTCCAGGGATCGGAGCATCATTCCGATGAGCGGAGCATGATTCCAGGGGATCGGAGCATCATTCCGATGAGCGGAGCATGATTCCAGGGTTCGGAGCATCATTCCGATGAACGGAGCATGATTCCGAGGAATCGGAGCATCATTCTGAAGAGCGGAGCATGATTCCAGGATTCGGAGCATCATTCCGAAGAGCGGAGCATAATTCCAGGATTCGGAGCATCATTCCGAAGGGTGGAGCATGATTCCAGGGATCGGAGCATCATTCCGATGAGCGGAGCATGATTCCAGGGATCGGAGCATCATTCCGATGAGCGGAGCATGATTCCAAGGATCGGAGCATCATTCCGAAGAGCGGAGCATGATTCCAGGGGATCGGAGCATCATTCCGATGAGCGGAGCATCATTCCATGGGATCGGAGCATCATTCCGATGAGTGGAGCATGATTCCAGGGTTCGGAGCATCATTCCGATGAGCGGAGCATGATTCCAAGGAATCGGAGTATCATTCCGAAGAGCGGAGCATGATTCCAGGATTCGGAGCATCATTCCAAAGAGCAGAGCATGATTCCAGGATTCGGAGCATCATTCCGAAGAGTGGAGCATGATTCCAAGGATCGGAGCATCATTCCGAAGGGTGGAGCATGTTTCCAAGGATCGGAGCATCATTCCGAAGAGCGGAGCATAATTCCAGGATTCGGAGCATCATTCTGAAGGGTGGAGCATTATTCCAAGGATCAGAGCATCATTCCGAAGAGCGGAGCATGATTCCAGGGGATCGGAGCATCATTCCGATGAGCGGCAGACATTCTGACCGAAGCATAATTTCGATGCAGAGGTTGATTCCCAGGCGAAGTATAATTCCGACAGGGAAGGCAGGTACTCCGAGGCAAAATATGATTCCGATACGGGGTGCATTCTGAGACGAAGCATGATTTCGACGCAGAGCTTGCTGGTTTGATTTGATTCGGGTTGACATCAGCATCGCTATACTGGAATATGGTACCAGAAGCGAATCATCATTTGTCATGAGAGGATTTGAGAATTGGTTTTGGTTTGGCATCTATATTGCTACACTGGAATAATGCCAGGAGCAACTCATCATTTGCCCTGGGAGGATTTAGGAATTGGTTTTTGCTTGGCATCAGTATCGCTACACTGGAATATGGTACCAGGAGCGAATCATCATTTGTGCTTGCTTATCAGGAAGCGATGGCTTAGGAGATAGGTTTTAGGTCCCTATCACCTAAGACTTTTCAATTTTGTGAGCCGTAAGGGTCTCACAAAGCATTTTCTCCCTACGGGTCGTAAGGATCCCGTAGGTGTATTTTCTCCTTAGGAGTCGTGGGGACTCCTAAGTGTATTGCTCTTTTGTGAGTCGTAAGGATCTCACGCGAGAATTTTCTCCTCACAAAGTTGAGAGGACTTTGTGAGTGTATTTCATCTCTTTTTTACGAGTTTGCGCCCTTTCGGGTTTTCACAAACTCGTCGGCAGTCCTGCTGTTTTTACTCACGAAGCCCTTTCGGGTTTTCATTCGTGCCCATTTTGCTTGTGGACATACGATTTTTTTATTATTTTTATTTTATTATTTTTGGTGGGACTTTGAATGTGGTCTCACCGGTAGGACTTGGGAGAGATTGGGATTGTTTTACGCCCGTGGATTGTATACGGTTTTGCAGGATGTATGATCCAGACCGTAGGGCCATAAAAATTTCGGGACTTTGTTGGCGTCTGCATCGCTGCACTGGAATATGGTACCAGGAGCGACTCATCATTCGCCACTTGGGGATTTGGATTTGGAATTTGGCTGGCGTCTGCATCGCTGCACTGGAATATGGTACCTGGAGCGACTCATCATTCGCCATTGGGGTATGGGATTTGGAATTTGGTTGGCGTCTGCATCGCTACACTGGAATATGGTACCAGGAGCGACTCATCATTCGCCATTGAGGTATGGGTTTTAAAATTTGGCTGGCATCTGCATCGCTGCACTGGAATATAGTACCAGGAACGACTCATCATTCACCACTTAAGGATTGGGGATCGATGGCTTAGGAGACAGGTTTAGATCCCTATCGCCTAAGGCTTTTCAATTTTATGGGCCGTGAGGGTCCCATAAAAGCATTTTCTCCCTACGAGTCGTAAAGATCCCGCAGGTGTATTTTCTCCTTAGGAGTCGTGAGGACTCCTAAGTGTGTTTTTCCTTTATGAGTCGTAAAGATCCCACAAAGGTTTATTCTCCTCATGTATCGTGAGGACACATGAGTGAGTCTTCTCAATGGAGCATAATTCCAAAGGCGGAGACCAGCCGCGTGACTGGTGATTGCGGTGGGATATGGGTATAATGAGAATCATTTGAGCCCGTGGATTGTATACGGTAGTCAATTTGGGGACTGTCCGTAGGGCTGGGAGAATTTTGAAAATTTGAATTTTTGTTGGCGTCACGTTGCACTGGAATATGGTACCAGGAGCGACTCATCATTCGCCTTTGTTTTGTTTGTTGTTGTTTTTGTTTTTGTTTTTGTTTTACCGCGATTGCTCTATCATTTCAGCTTTTCTCACCGCGAAGGTCGCGATTGCCCTATCAATTCGGCTATTTATTCACGGTTGCCCCATCATTTCGGCTTTTCTTTATTTCTCTTTTATTTACACTTTTTTGTTTATTTACATATATATATATATTTATTTTACATTCCCAGTTTAACGACTTAGAAGTCGGTTATTCCCAGTTTAATGACGTGGTGGTCGACTGTTTCCAGTTTAACAACGTAGTGGTCATCTGTTTCCAGTTTAACAACGTGGTGGTCATCTGTTTCCAGTTTAACGACGTGGTGGTCATCTGTTTCCAGTTTAAAGACTTGGAGGTCATCTGTTCCCAGTTTAATGACGTGGTGGTCATCTGCTTCCAGTTTAACGACGTAGAGGTCATCTGTTTCCAGTTTAACGACGTAGAGGTCATCTGTTTCCAGTTTAACGACTTAGAGGTCAGTTATTCCCAGTTTAATGACGTGGTGGTCAACTGACGGGGAGCTTAGAGAAGATACCCGATTGAACAGTTGTCAGGGGCACCGCTGGAGCTTGCCCGAAATGCCTTATTACTTTGTCGGTGTTGATGGTATTGCCCCCAGCTGGGGCCAAGGAAAGTCGTTCAAATACCGACTTGCGTTCGAAGATGGCAGTTGAAAACTGTTAACCCTGCACAAAGAAGCATGATTTCAGTACAGGCAATTGATATGTATATTGATTGAGTTTGCATGAACGCTTAACCCGAAATATAGGAGGAGAGATAAGTCCCACCGGGCGTGCCAGAGTCTGTAGGGTGTTTTTCGTCACCCCATTGAGATGGGAAAGCGCGCGCGCTTGTCAGGCGTACTACAGATTCCCCCTGCCTAAGGTAGGTGGGGGTTTAATGATTGTGGGGATCCGAATCTCCGGCAACCGCGGACTAAGCTGCCGTTAATTATCTCTCGCCTTTGGAGCGAGGGATCCTCCGATTGACGGGTTAAACTGGTCATGCGAACTCAATGTGCAGTGTACGTGTGTTTTGTTTTGGAGGGGGATAGCGTTGTAGAGTATGTATGTGTGTATGTATGTATACATATGTGTGTGTGTGTGTATATATATATATATATATGTATGTATATATATATTAAAAGGGGGAAAAGGCATCCAAAGGATGCGTGGGGCCAGCGCTTTGAGCGCAAGAGCGCTAGCGTACCACGTGTCAGCACGTGGGCACTCAGACGCTAGCGCTTTGGGCGCTAGCGCTCTGAGCGCAAGAGCGCTAGTGCGCCACGTATCAGCACGTGGGCGCTCGGGCGCTAGCGCTCTGGGCGCTAGCGCTAGCGCTAGCGCGCCATGTGTCAGCACGTGGGCGCTCGGGCGCTATACTTTGGGCACTAGCGCAAGAGCGCTAGCGCACCACGTATCAGCACGTGGGCGCTTGGGCGCTAGCGCTCTGGGCGCAATAGCGCTAGTGCACCACGTGTCAGCACGTGGGCGCTCGGACGCTAGCGTTTTGGGCATTAGCGCTCCGAGCGCAAGAGCGCCACGTGTCAGCATGTGGGCGCTCGAGCAGCAAAAGGGACTTGGTCCCTGCAATGGGAGTTGTACTCCCAAAAAGGAGCACTTATTATTCTGTGTGTGTGTATGTGTGTGTGTGTATGAGGAGTTAAACTCCTAGGATGTTTTGAAGCTGATGAAGGGCTTCTCCCCTTGAGCCCTAGTTCTTCCTAAAGTGGGGTTTCTGGAGATGTGTCTCCTTCTTCTTCCTTTGTTGGTCGGATCTTGAAGATCAAGAAGTAGGAAATTTTAAAAATCATTCCTTTTTGAGATCTGATGGGAGATCTGAGTTCCTCTTTGTGGGTTTTGTGGTGGAAAACTACTTAGTTTTAGAAAAGAAAGAGTAAAACTCTTGATTTAATTCAAAAGAAATGAGAAGGTTTAGAACCTTGGAGAAGGAGAAGAAGGCACAAAGAACCCTAGTTTTTTGGGGGGGAATGAAAAAGTTGTTGGGATATTTTCATTATCCTTGCCTTTATAGGCTATACACTTTACATATAGCCCTTTGGGCTTTACAAAAATGACATTTTAGCCATCCCATGGCACATGTGCCATTTCTTTTTGCACATAAGCCATGGGCTTACAAAAATTTGGCTTTATGCCCATTTCGCATACATTCATGCATAAAAAATTATTTATTACATGATCTATATTTTGGCATGGAGGAGGCTGGCCGCGGGCTCGACTTGGGGTGGGCCCGCTTGACCTGGGCTTGGGCCCATCTGGCTTGGGGTTGACCTTGACCTTGACTCGGTCAACCGGTATGCAAATTTTTACCCCAACATTGACGAGAGATATAAATGCGATGAAAAGAATATATGAAGTGATATGATGATTTGGTGATATGTTGGTTTACGGATGCGAGTCGATTGAGATGATTGATACCCTGCCGGTCTCCTGATATAAGATTGTTGCGGATGTAACCTGGGACATAGGTATATAGAGATATTTATATGTGTTGTGAATCGTGAGTGTTAGCTGTCCGCGACGTTAGGTCCGTACCCTCCTCGTCTTATAGGTTGATAAGATCCCTGATAGCTTAATGCCGCCGTACGATGATTTTCCGTGCGTGATGAGTTTGACTTGATGATTGATCCTTACCCTTGACTAGAGATTGCCGTACGATAGATTATACCGTATGCGATGTTGTTAGGCTGGATGTCGATTGATAGATTCACCGACTCGGTCTTGTAGACGCGTATACCTTATAGCTTTTAGCTGATGATTTACCTTAGGCTGCATTCATGTTATTCGCATTGCATTACCATACCTGTGCTAGTACACCTACACCATTATCGATGATGCGTATGTTACACGTACACAGATTGGCCGGCTCACACACTTCATCATCGATAATTTCCATATCACTACACAGTAGAACTGCTGCATCAGGATATGACTCTTTGCATGATATACTTGCGCACATACATATTGTACATTCATCCTTGCGTATATACCTACTTGTACATCCATATTGGCGCACATATATATTGTACGCTCATACTTGCGTATATATCCACTTGTACATCCATATTGGCGCACATACATATTGTACGCTCATACTTGCGTATATATCCACCTGTACATCCATATTGGCGCACATACATATTGTACGCTCATACTTGCGTATATACCCACTTGTACATCCATATTGGCGCACATACATATTATACGCTCATACTTGCGTATATACCCACTTGTACATCCATATTGGCGCACATACATATTGTACGCTCATACTTGTGTATATACCCACTTGTACATTCATATTGGCGCACATACATATTGTACGCTCATACTTGCGTATATACCCACTTGTACATCCATATTGGCGCACATACATATTGTACGCTCATACTTGCGTATATACCCACTTGTACATCCATATTGGCGCACATACATATTGTACACTCATACTTGCGTATATACCCACTTATACATCCATATTGGCGCACATACATATTGTACACTCATACTTGCGTATATACCCACTTGTACATCCATATTGGTGCACATACATATTGTACACTCATACTTACGTATATACCCACTTATACATCCATATTGGCGCACATACATATCTTGTGCATCCATGCATACGTACATACACATTTGTACATAGATAGATGATGTTGGCTTTGATTTTGGAGAATTGGGGACCGCATGTTATATTTTAAAAACTGGATCCATTTAAAAGAGCGGTTTTCCCTTAATATGTCATATTACTGTTCCATGTTGCATAATATTCGGATATGCTTACATTTTTATCATATGTCGTATACAGCATGCTTTATGATTACACGCATTGAGATATGTTGTTTTCATGAGATTTCTGGATTTGAGAACCGTGGTTATTTCAAAATAGAGTATGTATTGTTTTAAAAAAAGCTCGGTTTCTTTTGATATGATATTTCAGTGCGTCCATCATGTGTTTTCTCGGTTCTGAGAGTGGCATGTGAAACCCGATTCGAGGAGCGGTAGGCACCGTCTGCGGGTACATGGTGGACCCGGTGAGGTACCCCGGGGCAAGAAGACTCGTATTGTTAGACGGTGAGCCTGGAAGGGGAGCACTACCTACCGGTGATAGTATTTGGACTCGGCGGTTATCCGGAGGATACCGACCAGAGTAGCGAGATAGATATGATGGCCAACCAGGGTGTGCGGCGCCTGAGGGCTGATCTGAGGATGCGGCGCCTGAGATATATTGGGATTTACGTGTCGATACTGGACATGGGTTTCATGATGCTTTCGAGTGTCGTTGTTGGACACTCAGGTTCCATGATTTTGAGGTGTCGCGAGGGACACCCGTTGATTTATATTCTCATACTTTCATGCATATGCTTTTATGATATTCACAGACATTGATTATATGGTTGGAAGAGATCCACATACATACATACATTGATTATATGGTTGGACGGGATCCACATGCATACATACATTGATTATATGGTTGGACGAGATCCACATGCATACATACATTGATTTGATTGTTGGATGATATCCACATGCTGATTGACATTGATATTAGTGTTGGCACATATACAGACCCGGTCACCCTAGATATCATGTATTACCTTTATGATATAGTTGACCTAGGAGTCGTTGTTTATTCGATTTCTGCTTGTAGATGTTTTTCTACTCACGAGTTGGCAACTCACCCCCGTTGTGCCACAGTTCTTGCAGGTTGACCGTACGGATCAGTAGCGGCATCGCTGGCACATAACTTCATTTGGGTGTTTTGCATTGGTAGGTGGGGCATTTGTATTGTACCCACTCTTGTATTTATATTTCATATTGTATCTAGTCAATTCCATCAATCAAAATTAGTATTTGTATAAGTAATGAGACTTAGTGAGATTTGTGGTTGCGAGACTTAGAGCGAGGGTATTTCTGCTACTTGTGGTTTTGATGTCTTGCTTATTTCTTTATCTTTTGTGGTGATCTTCGCCGTTGGGCGTCGTATACTTACATATACTGTCTTGCGTGGTTGTGATCCGCCATTTAGCAAAGAGCTAGCTCCCGCTTGGGGATGCCATTATTCTTGTTATGTATTTGTGGTTTTGGATCATAATATACAAAGGAAGTGCTGCCCAAATTTTTAAAAGACGAAACACATTTTCAAACTAGTAAATTTCACTTGCATTTTTATGTTCCTTTTCTATGCATTAAGAAAACTTGATTTCATTATACCTTTATTTCAAAACTTCACCTCCTTTATTTTCTTAAAAAGGTTTAGATTTCTGGGTTTCAGCTTACTTGAATTACGTTACGCCTCTAGACGTTGCGTGATTTAAGTGCTGGTCACGCGCTAATATTCGGGTCGTGACAAAGTTGGTATTAGAGCGCTAGATTTAACCTTGGTTCGAGTCTATATTTGACTATACGGAATCTAGGGCGGGTATGTATTTCGGAACCTAGGCTTGACCTTATGGAACTTAGACTTGAACGGGGGGGGTATTAGACCCAAACTTTCGTTTCATAGGCTGGCTCTGATTGATGGAGTAGGTAGCTTGAGTAGAGTGACGTACCGTACGTATGTTTCACGACATATTTACGATATGATACTCCACTTAAGAAACCTTAGGATGTACATATTTTAAGATCTATGATTCTCTTCGTACCCATGATTATACATCCATTTGAGATCCTTGATTCTGTTCGTTTACATGATCATACTCTCATTGATTATGTTCCTCCTTATGATCATGTATCCATTCTGGATCTGTCGCTTCCTTTCATGCCTTTGATCTGTTTTCATCGATACTCGATTGAGGTTCCTGTCACCATAGTTTGAGCGCAGTTTGAGCTGATGCTAGTGTGGCGGTCAGGGAGAGCTCTTCATGGACGAAGGCTGACCATTGTGTTTTCTGGTGACATGGGAATGTCTCGAGTTAGCGTTTGTGTTGTGACCTCTTATTCGAGGCGGGTATTTGGATTTGCACCGAATGATCGGGCCATTGATAGAGCTTCCTGTTGCGAGAGGACTGTTGATGTACAACATACCGCAGAGATTGTGATGTCGTCTACTGTGCAGACAGATGACCCAGTTGTTGCTGAGATGATGGGATGTCGCCTCCAGACTTTACGAGACGAGATCGCTGGAGCTTCCAGGTAGAGATGCGACAGGTGATAGCTAGTCTATCCCGAGTTGAGAGACGAAGGTGATTTGTCAGATTGATGCGCCGACGCAGGCCCAGTTGAGTCAGATCTAGAGTAGGCCGATCCAGAAATGACCGTTGATGTATCTTCTTTCCTGGAAGATTGAGGCATTGTTTAGCGTGCGGACGAAGGGTATTCGCATGTCGCCTAGGCGAAGTTAAAAAGTTCGAACGAATGTCAGAAAACCCATTTTTCCAAGTTTAAAGTATTCGGAAGAACATGCAAGTAATTTTGTGGGCCCTCTAGAAGAATGAAACCCTAACTCGACATGATGACCATGGAACCACTTTTGAACCTTAGGGTTTGCGGCAGTTTAGCGGTGCCATCAGTGAGGCTTAGGTTTGCCCTTCTACGGTTGGTCCAGAGGTACCGTGGTATGTACCAGATATTATTAAACTGTGCTCAAGTGTTGAGCTTTCGGGAATTATGGGACTTTGACGAATCGATCGAAAAGTTTAACGTCGTCCGGATATCATGTGATGAGAGATCAGCAAGCTGACCAGCTTCAGATAGAGGACCTCATCCAGATGCGTTGTGAGTGGATCGAGAATTGATGAGTATGGAGTATACCTCTGAAGGTTGGGACGAGTTTCCGATGACGTGTTCAGCTAGATACCTTCTACAGAGTGATGAAGGTACCGAGTTCATGATTTCGAGTCCGTGTGAGAGACTTCGGATTGACCGTGGCCGAGAATAGTTGCAGTGCGCAGATAGCATGACGTGACGTCAGGTGGACGATGATAAAGACGAGCGGAACCAGAGTTTCGTGTGAGATGCGGACGAGCTGTTGTTATTCCCCGTCGAGATTAGAGATTTGATATGCATACAGAGGCGTTGGGATGCGTCCAATTCTCGAGAAAATGTTGTACTGAGAACGCAGATGTCCAAAAAATGAGAAAAGATTATGTAAGAGTACCGGCCTCCGTACAGTTCGGCATAGGCGAGATCGGAAGAAACCTTGAGTAGGATTCCTTCCAGGACACTGCTGCAATAAGATTTGCACCCAGGATCAGATGTATAACGTATATTCAGAGGACCAGAGGCTGACGCCAGTGACGTGCTTCTTTACGAGTGGTCGTGATAATTGTCCGAGAGATGACCAGAGAAGTACCAGAGCGGAATCGTTTCCGTTAGCACACCTGACCGGGCCGACGAGCCGATGGATTGCGAGATTGGTGAATCCACAGAGAAATGAGGACCCAGAGACAGAGGATGCCAGACCGTGAGCAGGAGGCAAGAGGATATTCTTGTTCTGCCGGTATTGGGCGCACTGACTTTTTTTGACATTGTAGGAGGTGTACCTCAATGTCAATTATTGCGATTTGCGTTTGTGATCCGAGTATCACGCTTATATCGCTTCGATTTGAGTTTTGATGATTGAGTTTTATAATATTGTTTTCGTGCACCATGGCTGCACCTGCTGGGTATTTACATGTTTGGGCATAGTTATTGCGCTGGATATATATTTTATACACCGTGTGTTGATTTGCGATTTGTGCATACCTATTGCGTTTGATGTCGATTTTGTACCTTCATAGCATGTGTTTATGATTTCGTGGATTTCATACGGATGATGTGATTTTTGCACTCGGTATAGCTCATATGTTCTTGCAGTGCGTTGATACGGATTTGTGCACATAATTGCACACGTTTTTTATTTATACACCTTGGTACACTCAGTGTCGTTTTTATACACATTTAAGTTATTAATGTGATTTTCGTGCCTTGGTTGCACCGTACTTGTGTTTCGCTCATTTGATACACCAGATTTGAGATTTTCGTGCATAATAGATGCACCAGATATTATTGTCGTGCACACCGTTGCACTGGACAGATACTTTCGTGCACACCCGTTGCACTTAGTTTTACTTTGTATATATTGTGGCACCTGTGTTTGGATTTGACTTCCATGCGCATCAGACGAACGTGATTGTTGGGTACGCCATTTGAGGCTGATTTTGCTTTTGAGCACTTTGTTTTCGTTTTGGGTAATATATTATATAGTGGCCAAACAGGACTGATCTGAGGACAGTACCTGAGTACTTTGCATGCATTAAAAGTTTACCAAGAGGTTGTTGAAAAAGAGCTATAGTCTCGCTATTCCTACGTGTATGTGAGCGACGCGAATGTTTTTAAAGGAAAACCTTTTGGGATATTTTGAAACGACGGAACGTATATTTAGCAAAACATATATGGACATATATTATTAATTTACAAATGGGTGTCCGTCACTTATGCCGTGGGTTACGCATTCACGCGGCGATTTAGAAAAGATTTTGCATGTATTTTATTCAGATTTTGGAGTTTTCCAAAGATGCGTATTATACACGTATTATAGTATTTGACTAGTGTATATTGGATTTCAGTATTGGATTTTGAGATCTGTATCTCCATTGTAACTCCGAGAATATGCGTGCAAACCCGATGATTTACGTGAAGCTTGACGGAGTTCGATTTTGAGTTTTGTACTCGTTTTCATGCGCACTTGACACGCTGTGTTGTTTTTGCATCTTCCATGATTTCGGAGACCCGTTGATTTGAGCTGATTATTGAAATGTTTTAGATTTTGGGGGTTTAAATTTAAATTCGGGGACCAAATTTCTTTAAGTGGGGAAGATTGTAACATTTCAGAAAATATAAAATATTATTTTTGGAATTTAATATTAAAATAATATTTTTCTCGAAAACTGCCCGATTTGCGAAATTGGGGTTTTCGAAAAAGGGTATAAATATATACCAATAATTGTGAAATAAACGGAAATTAAAATGATTTATTCATTTAAAAATGTATTTAAAGGATTTAGCATTTTTAAAATTTATTATATGCAATTTGGATAAAAACCCGATTAGTGCACTGCTAATCTCGATTAAGCCAAATCCGTGTGTCTACAGTTTTTCATGGTTAGTGCACCATGAATGTTACATGTTATTTCATTTGTGTTGTTTTATTTGGGTGTATGTGTTTTTGGTGAGAAAAGAAAGGGAAAAAGGTGTAATGATGATTTGGAGAGAGAGGGGGAACACAATGATGAGAATAAGCATGCTTGGAGAGAGAGAGTAAGAATAATTGAGAGAGGGGGGCTGCCTCATTATCCTTTCCCCCACCATTTTCATCTTCTTCTTCATCCTCCTCAAGCTCCCTTCCCTCCACCTACAACCCCAAAAATCACCTCCAAAACCTTGTCAAAACCCTGTCAAAACCCTATACCCCTTTCACAAAAAATGATCACCTCCTCTCTCTCATCGCAATGGACCAAGCAAAGTGGGATTTTGACAACATTGGGACTTCTAGGGTTTGCTTGAGTGACATCCATGAGGTATAATCATTTCCATTTCGTTAGCTTTAGTTTTCTTATGTTTTAGATAGTTTAGAAGTTGAATTGGGTTGGTGGTTGTGAAGATAGATATCTCTAGAGAAGGGTTTAGGTGATTGTGGGAAATTAGTGAACTCTAGTGGCTGTTGAAAGACCTGGAATTTAGTATAGAAACCAAAATACGGATTTAGGATTTTTTCATGTCGGTTTTGTGAGTATATAGGGTGTGCAGGGAAATCTGGAGCAACCCGGGGAATTTTTGAGGAAAGCAAACAGCTCCAGGGACCAAATTAGAGTACCAGGAGACCACCTTGACAAGACGAAGCCTAGAGGAGCCTAGGGGGCCGAGGAGGCCGGATTTTGTGGGTAGGTGGCCGGCCACTTAGTGGAATTTGGTGTCGGGGTTGGTCCAGTAGCTCATATACACTATGTACAGCACCCTAGACTTGTTTGTGCAACTCCTTTTGGCCTGAGTCAAAATCTGGGAGCACATTAGTATGATTTTTGGATGTGTTTTCCGTATTTTGAATGATGAATTTTGATATTTGGATTTGTATTTGGTTGTTGAATATTTGTACATCAACGACTAGGGGTAACTTGTTGGTTTTGCATACGTGGGCTATAGGTTCTAACCTATAGGCGATCTGCGTGCCGTTTTGGTTTCCAGACTTGATGTTAATAGCGATTGCGATTATTTATTATTGTAGGTACCCTGGCGTGGATTCCGTGGCGACGGAGCGTGGCGTCACCGACTTTGGCAATCGAGGATCAAGGTGAGTAGATCTATATCTACGGGGGAAGTCGGGTGGATGGCGTATAGCACCCCCGCACACTTTGATGGAAACCGATTTATATATAGATTATGGTTAATGAAACCTTTAATAGAAAACTATAAATAGAGTAAAAGGGTAGTTAGAGAACTATATTAGAAACTAAGGATAGTTAGAAGTGATATGATACGACTAGTATGTGATGACGGGATTTGAGAATGAGATTTGATGATATTGCCGTTTAGGGTACTATAGGACTAGATAGTCGGCGTAGGTATGTCATCCGAACCGTACCTATTTCCAAACTGAAGATATATGCATCTTTTAAACAGATACCTTGAGGGACGTTACGGATTTTCAAATGATATCTTTTTCTTAAAAACACCGTAAACCCTATTTTCAAAACTATGATTCGTACCTTTTAAAAACTGATTGTATGGTCCGGGTGGGTATGTTAGATTAGATACTTATGCTTATAGTAAAGGTAGAATGTATTTGTAATATTGACTTGACGAGGGATATAAATACGATGAAAAGAATATATGAAGTGATATGATAATTTGGTGATATGTTGGTTTACGGATGCGAGTCGATTGAGATGATTGATACCCTGCCGGTCTCCTGATATGAGATTGTTGCGGATGTGATATGGGACATAGGTATATAGAGATATTTATATGTGTTGTGAATCATGAGTCTTATCTGTACGTGACGTTAGGTCCGTACCCTCCTCGTCTTATAGGTTGATAGGATCCCTGATAGCTTAATACCGTCGTATGATGATTTTCCGTGCGTGATGAGTTTGACTTGATGATTGATCCTTACCCTTGACTAGAGGTTGCCATACGATGGATTATACCGTACGCGATGTTGTTAGGCTGGATGCCGATTGATAGATTCACCGACTCGGTCTTGTAGACGCATATACCTTATAGCTTTTAGCTGATGATTTACCCTAGGCTGCATTCATGTTATTCGCATTGCATTACCATACCTGTGCTAGTACACCTGCACCATTATCGATGATGCGTATGTTACACGTACACAGATTGGCCGGCTCACACACTTCATCATCGATAATTGCCATATCACTACACAGTAGAACTGCTGCATCAGGATATGACTCTTTGCATGATATACTTGCGCACATATATATTGTACATTCATCCTTGCGTATGTACCACTTGTACATCCATACTTGCGCACATACGTACACTCATACTTGCGTATATACCCACTTGTACATCCATATTGGCGTACATACATATTGTACACTCATACTTGCGTATATACCCACTTGTACATCCATATTAGCGCGCATACATATTGTACGCTCATACTTGCGTATATACCCACTTATACATCCATATTGGCGCACATACATATTGTACGCTCATACTTGCGTATATACCCACTTGTACATCCATATTGGCGCACATACATATTGTACACTCATACTTGCGTATATACCCACTTGTACATCCATATTGGCGCACATACATATTGTACACTCATACTTGCATATATACCCACTTGTACATCCATATTGGCGTACATACATATTGTACACTCATACTTGCGTATATACCCACTTGTACATCCATATTGGCGCACATACATATTGTACACACATACTTGCGTATGTACCCACTTGTACATCCATATTGGCGCACATACATATCTTGTGCATCCGTACACTCATACTTGCGTATGTACCCACTTGTACATCCATATTGGCACACATACATATCTTATGCATCCATGCATACGTACATACACATTTGTACATAGATAGATGATGTTGGCTTTGACTTTGAAGAATTGGGGACCGCATGTTATATTTTAAAAACTGGATCCATTTAAAAGAGCGGTTTTCCCTTAATATGTCATATCACTGTTCCATGTTGCATAATATTCGGATATGCTTACATTTTTATCATATGTCGTATACAGCATGCTTTATGATTACACGCATTGAGATATGCTGTTTTTATGAGATTTCTAGATTTGAGAACCGTGGTTATTTCAAAAGAGAGTATGTATTGTTTTAAAAAAACTCGGTTTCTTTTGATATGATATTTCAGTGCGTCCACCATGTGTTTTCTCGGTTCTGAGAGTGGCATGTGAAACCTGATTCGAGGAGCGGTAGGCACCATCTGCGGGTACATAGTGGACCCGGTGAGGTACCCCGAGGCAAGAAGACTCGTATTGTTAGACGGTGAGCCTGGCAGGGGAGCACTACCTACCGGTGATAGTATTTGGACTCGATGGTTATCCGGAGGATACCGACCGGAGTAGCGAGATGGATATGAGGGCCGACCAGGGTGTGCGGCGCCTGAGGGCTGATCTCAGAATGCGGCGCCTGAGATATATGAGGATTTACATGTCAATACTGGACACGGGTTTCATGATGTTTTCGAGTGTCGATATTGGACACTCAGGTTCCATGATTTTGAGGTGTCGGTAGGGACACCCGTTGATTTATATCCTCATACTTTCATGTATATGCTTTTATGATATTCACAGACATTGCTTATATGGTTGAACGAGATCCACATGCATACATACATTGATTATATGGTTGGACGAGATCCACATGCATACATACATTGATTTTATTGTTGGATGATATCTACATGCATACATACATTGATATTAGTGTTGGCACATATACAGACCCGCTCACCCTAGATATCATAGTATTTGCTTTATGATATAGTTGACCTAGGAGTCGTTGTTTATTCGATTTCTGCTTGTAGATGTTTTTCTACTCACGAGTTGGCAACTTAACCCCGTTGTGCCACAGTTCTTGCAGGTTGACTGTCACGACCCAAAGTTTGGATGTGACCGGCACTTAGATTGTATAATATCTAAAGATAACTACACAACTTGAGTAGGCCAAAAACCAAGATCAAAAACCCTCTTTGCGGAATTTTATGAAAAATTTAATTTGTTTAAGTAAAATCACAGATTTTAAATATTTAAGATCTTAACAGTAATTTCCTATTGCAGTTATAATAAAAACAGTTATAAAGTGTTTAATTTAGTTGCATCCCTAGTTGGGATCAACAATGCCGACAGCAGAAATAATTATATAATTTTATACGACATCAATAAGAATCTCAGACATAAGTAAAAGAAATATCATTTCATATAACTAAACGATCTCATCTGTCAAAATAATATACATATAACCATATATCCTTCTAAGTCATTATACAGGGTCTGATGGAGATATTCTAGATTCAATATACCATACCAAAAGCGAAGGTTACTACATAGGTAACCCACCTAGCAAAAGATGCGATAAAAGCTGATAAGTGTATCTGCACTGCGGCTAACCGTCCACTTTACCCCTGCAAGGAACTGTGGAACAATGGGGGTGAGTTGCCAACTCAGTGAATAAAACTAACATATAACGGCTGATAATGTAAATATGACGAACTGTAACTAACTGCGATAAGGATAATTATGATGCATGATAACATGTGGAAAACATGAATCCGTACTACTAATCATATAACCAAAACCGAAATATCATCATTTATTTCCAAATAAAATTCATCTTTCCGTGTCCATCATCGACACAAATCTTCCATTTCCCTTAGGCATCATTCCTCGAACGATCCTGTAATCAATAACACCGGTCGGTATCATCTAGATATCCGCCGTGTTTCATAACTGTCTCCGAAATCGAGTATCCTCGTTAGGCTCCCTGCCGAAAGTGCGGCTATCCTGCCCCTCGGTCTCGACCGGGTCCACCATTTATCCAACTGTATCCCCACCGACTCAGTCTGGATAAAATTGTAAATCTATAACCGTATACCCACCGACTCGGTCCGGAATAAAACCAATTCATAAAAAAACGACATATCATGGTGGACGTGATATATAATCATGAAAATCTCTGATTTTTCGTAATAGTATGTGAAAACTTAAAACCATAAATCATCAATAATACAAATGCCTCTTATATCAACTACTAATACTTGAATACGAAATATAATGTCATATATGCTAATTACTACAACCATTGACTACTTAAGGTATGATAAATCATTTTTAACAGAATAATTTCTAAGTGTGAAGTGACATGTTAATATCGACGAGGTGTAGTGGAACATGTAGATATGTGCATGTACAGCATAACTCGTCGATAATGGTGCAGTGTTCTAACAAATATTAATCCTGGAGATTTATATGTAGATTTAAGAATGCATTTGATAAAGTTAACATACAAAAGCAAAACTTGAATTTAAATCTAAATACGGACGCATCACGCCATCTTTACCAGATCCCCCGGTAGATGTTTAGTCTACTCACTGGAATACGTCGTAACTACTCAGAAATTGCCAATCCCTTTCCTTTCCTTGCGGCCTTTTAAATTCCCGTATTTGAATCTAACATCGAGATACACGTTGTACGTTCTAATTACAATACGTACGACTATTGCAAACGATCTAACACTCATTTTAACGGGAATTTAACCCAACGCTATTTCGTAACAGAAAACAGAATGCGTTACGATTTTACCGTGTCGTATATTAAAACATTGATCCCTTTCCCGATATTAGTTCCCAGATTTTATATACAGTTAAATTAACTATTTTAAACAATACCAAAATATCCTAACAATGATACAGAGACCTACCCAAAAATTCAAAACTCCAAAGTCCATCAAAAATCCGGTGACACCGGAATTCTCCTATAGGTCGCCGGCCCAAATTCGAGCCCCTTGATTCGTTCTTTTAGGGTTTGTTCTAGGTCTAACATACAATATTTAGACATTGTTTGGTTAAGTTGATTTTATTCTGACTAATAGCAGATTACTACAGAGCTAAGTTTTACCAAAAATACTATATTTCGATATTCGATTTCTAATTTTCTTACAACTACAGAGCTAAAATCTACTGAGTTTAAGCATTTTACCTACTGAGGATAGTTGAAAAGCTTCCTTCAAGACACCTAAATCCTTAGCTTCTAGCTTAATGGTGGAACTCCTTAGCTTAGTTCTTCTTCTTCACTTCTCTTTTCTTTTCTTTCTTTTTGTGATT
This sequence comes from Agapanthus africanus, assembly GCA_030015575.1. Lineage (NCBI taxonomy): Eukaryota > Viridiplantae > Streptophyta > Magnoliopsida > Asparagales > Amaryllidaceae > Agapanthus > Agapanthus africanus. The sequence continues at coordinate 120,803,837 of CM057344.1, forward strand.
TCTATGTGTTTTCCCTTCTCTTCATTTGAATTTTCAAAACTTTAATTTGTGAATATGATCTGAACAAATGATATATATGTGATAAAGGGAAGAGTGAGGTGTAGGAGGAGGTGTCAATGACCTAGGTGTGCCATCCTCATGCAGGGAGGAGGTGTTGTGTGTGTGTTGTGCATGTAAGAAAGATGTGACAATGAATTATCTTTCCATTTTGATTTATCTTAAGATACAATTCTGAACCAAAACTTATTTGACCTCTTTTCTACCTACACCCTTAATCAATTCCCATTTGCACAAATTCCTAAACTTTACATAATAACCCCTCACTGCCTATGTTATTATATAAACACCATTTTATTAAAATGAAGCTAATTTTATCATTAAAACCCTTGTAATTGATATATGTTACATGCTAAAATTTCAATTTAATTTGTTTCACATACTATTTATGAAAATGTCCTATTTTGTTTTAATAACTTTTAAATTGGAATTTTATTATTTAATTCATTAATTTTATTTATTTCTAAAGTTTCAAAATGTTACAATATTCCCCACTTAAGAAAATTCGGTCCCCGAATTTAAAACTTACTAGATGTACCTTTAAAAAGATGTGAAAATTCCTTTCGCATCGCATCCTCGGTCTCCCAAGTGATCTCTTCGCGATTCGTTCCTCGCCAAAGAACTTTTACAGATGGAAGTACCCTTGATCTCAGTTTCCTTGCCTGCCGGTCAAGAATAGCTACTGGCGGCACTGTATAGGATAAATTCGGCTCAAGCGATAAGGGCTGAGGCTGGATCACGTGAGAAGGATCGTGAAGATACCTGCGAAACATAGACACGTGAAACACCGGATGCACATCGGAAAAACTCGGTGGAAGTGCTAAACGATAAGCTACAGCACCCACTCTCTCCAGAATCTCATAAGGTCCGACATATCTGGGGCTGAGCTTCCCCTTTTTCCCGAAACGCATCACACCTTTCATCGGAGATACACGAAGAAAAACATGATCTCCCACCTGAAATTCGAGTCTACGACGTCGTCGATCTGCATATGATTTTTGTCTGCACCGGGCCGCTCTTATTCTGTCTCGTATCAGCTGAATCTTTTCCGTAGTCTCCTGTACTATCTGCGGTCCTAAAATGCTACTCTCGCTCAATTCCGTCCAGCAAACGGGTGATCGACATTTTCTCCCTTACAAAGCTTCAAAGGGTGCCATCTGGACCGTCTCCTGAAATCTGTTGTTGTACAAGAATTCTATCAAAGGTAAGTGACGATCCCAACTACCACCGAAATCAAGACTGCAAGTTCTAAGCATATCATCTAGAGTCTGAATGATCCGCTATGATTAACCATCTGTCTGTGCGTGAAAAACTGTACTAAAAATCAATCGTGTACCAAGAGCTTCTTGAAGCTTATGCCATAGCCTGCTGGTAAACTGGGTACCCCTATCGGATACTATGCTTGTCGGAACTCCATGCAATCGGACAATCTCGTCGATATAAATCTGAGCATACTATGCAAACCCATACTTCGTCTTCACCGGAAGAAAGTGAGCCGCCTTTGTCAACCTATCAACAATCACCCAGATGGAATCATTCCCTCTGCTAGTCCTGGGTAGACCCACAACGAAATCCATGGAAATCTGTTCCCATTTTCACTCCGGAATGGGCAAAAGGCTGCAATCCTCCTGCCAGCCTCTGGTGCTCGGCCTTGACTTGCTGACAAGTCTAGCATCTCGAAACAAACTCCACAACATCCCTCTTCAAAACATCCTTCAAGCCATGATACATCTTGGTGGAACCAGGATGAATACTGTATGCTGATCGATAGGCTTCCACTAAGATCTCACGTCTCAGTCCATCCAACCCTGGCACACAAAGACGAGTCCCAAAACGTAATATTCTACGGTCATCTATCACGAACTTCGACTCTCTACTTGCCTAACCTAATCCATAATCTCCGATATACGAGCATCTGCGGCTGTGTCTCTCGAATACGATCCAATAATTGAGGAAGGGTGCGAAAATGTGCTAACTGTCCTCCTGTCGATGTGAACTCAAACTGTATACGGCTATCCCATAAAATCTGCTAGTATGTAGAAAACTGTCTCTGTAAGGTGCGCACATGAGATAAGCTACATCCAGGCTTCCGACTCAAAGCATCTGCTACAACATTCACTTTGCCTGGATGATACAAGATCTCACAATCGTAATCCTTCACGAGTTCCATCCATCTACGCTGCCTTATATTCAGATCCCTCTGCTGAAAATATACTTCAAGCTCTTATGATCTGTAAAAACCTGGCACGACTCTCTATACAAGTAATACCTCCAAATCTTCAGTGCGAAAACTACAGCAGCCATCTCCAAATCATGAGTGGGGTAGTTCTGCTCATACTACTTCAATTGCCGAGAAGCATAGGCGACAACCCTGCTGTGTTGCATTAACACACAGCTTAAACCCACTCTAGAGGCATCATAATACACAACAAAACCTCCAGACCCAGAAGGTAACGATAAGACTGGTATAGTCGGCAAGCGAGTCTTCAACTGCTGAAAACTCTGCTCACATGTATCTGTTCAAAGAAATGGAACTTCCTTCCTAGTCAATCCGGTCAATGGTGCAGCGATCCGAGAAAAATCCTGCACAAAACGTCTGTAATAACCGGCAAGACCTAAGAAATTACGAACCTCGGTAACTGACACCGGTCTAGGCTAGTGTTGTACCGCTTCTATCTTCTTTGGGTCCACACGTATCCCATCTCTCGTAACTACGTGACCCAAAAAATCTACACTATCCAACCAGAAAGCACACTTGGAGAATTTAGCAAACAGCTGATACTCCTTCAAGGTCTGCAACCTGATGCGCAAATGCTGCTCGTGCTCCTCCCGACTCCGGGAATAAACAAAAATAACATCAATGGATACTGTAATGAGCTGATTAAGGAATGGCCTGAAGATACGGTTCATCATATCCATGAAAGCTGCTGGGGCGTTGGTGAGTCTGAACGACATCACCAGAAACTTGTAATGCCCATATCGTGTGAGAAAAGCAGTCTTCAGAATGTCATCCTTCCGAACCCTCAACTGGTGATATCCTGACCGCAAATCAATCTTTGAGAAGTAGCCAGCTCCCTGCATCTGATTGAACAAGTCATCGATACCAGGTAGTGGATACCTAATTTGCACAGTGACTCGACTCAGCTGCCTGTAATCTATGCACAATCTCATGTTACCATCCTTCTTCCTAACAAACAAGACATAAGCTCCCCACGGCGATACACTTGGACGAACAAGTCCTCTATCTAACAACTCTTGCAATTGGCTTTTGAGTTCTTTCAACTCCATCAGGCCCATCCGGTATTGTGGTATAGAAATAAGCCCCACACCCAGAATCAAGTCAATGCAGAATTCGATATCACGATCGGGCGGTAATCCTGGTAATTCAGCAGGAAACACATCCGGAAATTCTCGTGCGATCGGAACTTGGCCAATGGGACTTCAGCGACTCTTAAGTCCTAAACAAAAGCTAAGAACTCATGACAACCCTTCTTCAAGAGTCGTCCCGTACAAAGAGCAGAAATCATGTTGGCAGGAGTTACATTACAGTCCCCCGACACAACAAGGATCGGTTTACCTAGAAAACAAAATCTGATCGTTTCCCCCGATAATCTACATAAGTATGACAAGCGGCCAACCAATCCCTACCAAGAAGTATATCAAAATCTAACTTATCTAGGAGAATCAAATCCACTAATAAATCCCTATCACCAACATGTACTAAACAAGACCTGAATATGTGTCGAACTATAAAAGAATCTCCCACCGGAGTAATCACCACTAACGGTAACTCTAACAACGACGACTCTCTCCCCAGAAAAGTGCAAAGCGTGAAGATACATAAGAATATGTAGAACCGGGATCAAATAACATATGTGCATCTAACGAACATATTGCAAAAGTACCTGTCATAACTGCATTGGATGCCTGGGCATCCTGTAGAGTCAGCGCAAAGACTCGTGCCTGGCCCCTGCCTGCATCTTGTCGTCCTCTACCCCTATCTCCTCGACCTCTCTGGAAGCGTCTTGCATAACCTCGGCCTCGTGGTGCAACCGTCTGGCGCATAATGCTAACTGGGGGAGGAAGTAAGGCCATCGGAGTAGAAGGTGGAGGGGGTAAAGCAGCCTGTGGAGTAACAGTCTCTCCTTGGAGTGTCAACTCTCTAGCTAAGTGCCCTGGAATTCCACAATTATAACATGTAAATGGAGATCTCTGTCCCACTGGGTATGAACTAAACATCTGGCCCTGAGTCCAATCTCGACCAAAACTGCAGCCTGGAATGAATTTGCCTCGATCTCCATGTCCTCTCAAATTACGACCGTCACGACCACGGCCTCTATGGGCGTTGATCCGGCGTGGAACAACAACAGGTGTAGGAGGTAATGTGGTCGGAGGAGATGGTGAAGGTGGTGAAGTCACATGTGAGATCGATGCCTCACCCTGTTGCCTCATGGGACAATCCCTAATACGGTGATACGGACACCTACACCTGAAATATCTTTGCCTGGCTGCTGAACATAAGGGTATAAGTGATAGAACTGATCTATGCAGAATCCGCCATGGCCTCTATGAACACGTCTTGGTGCTGATGTATTATTACGAATTTGCCTTGGTCTCTAAACATCCGTACGTGGAGTAATGGTCGATCTCCATGCTCGACTAATCTCCAGCAAGGATCCGATCATTCGGCGCATCTCTTGAACATTTTTCTCTATCCTAGCTATACGATTAATATAGGGTGGATCAACCGGCTCATGAAAGATAGGCATACTGCCGAGGTTTGTCCCCGTTTCAGACGAGCCCACTCCAATCTCATCTTGAACAGCAATACTCTGAGTCCCTGTAGTCGTTGATGACATAGCGGCTGGAGTAAGAAACAGGATTGATAAGGACTTACGAATAAGGATAATCGACATCAGAGAGTCAAAGGAAGAATAAATCAAGATATACATCCTAAGGTTAGTTAGGCTGAGTATGGTAACGTAAATATGCCGCGGAACATACGTACGGTACTACACTCATCCTAATTCACCTACTCCATCAAACCAAGGGTTATCCTACGTAACGAACTCAAGTCGACTTACCTTAACTCACTACTCGATTCCGTAAGGTTAATCCGAAGCTCTGATACCAACTTTGTCACGACCCAAAATTTGGATGTGACCGGCACTTAGATTGTATAATATCTAAAGATAACTGCACAACATGAGTAAGCCAAAAACCAAGATCAAAAACCCTCTTTGCGGAATTTTATGAAAAATTTAATTTGTTTAAGTAAAATCACAGATTTTAAGTATTTAAGATCTTAACAGTAATTTCCTATTGCAGTTATTATAAAAACTGTTATAAAGTGTTTAATTTAGTTGCATCCTTAGTTGGGATCAACAGTGCCAACAGCGGAAATAATTATATAACTTTATACGACATCAATAAGAATCTCAGACATAAATAAAAGAAATATCAATTCATATAACTAAACGATCTCAACTGTCAAAATAATATACATATAACCATATATCGTTCTAAGTCATTATACAGGGTCTGATGGAGATATTTTAGATTCAATATACAATACCAAAAGCGAAGGTTACTACATAGGTAACCCACCTAGCAAAAGATGCGATAAAAGCTGATAAGTGTATCTGCATTGCGGCTAACCGTCCACTTTACCCCTGCAAGGAACTGTGGCACAACGGGGGTGAGTTACCAACTCAGTAAATAAAACTAACATATAATGGCTGATAATGTAAATATGACGAACTGTAACTAACTGCGATAAGGATAATTATGATGCATGATAACATGTGGAAAACATGAATCCGTACTACTAATCATATAACCAAAACCGAAATATCATCATTTATTTCCAAATAAAATTCATCTTTCCGTGTCCATCATCGACACAAATCTTCCATTCCCTCAGGCATCATTCCTCGAACGATCCTGTAATCAATAACACCGGTCGGTATCATCTAGATATCTGCCGTATTTCATAACTGTCTCCGGAATCGAGTATCCTCGTTAGACTCCCCGCCTAAAGTGCGGCTATCCTGCCCCTCGGTCTCGACCGGGTCCACCATTTATCCAACTGTATCCCCACCGACTCTGTCTGGATAAAATTGTAAATCCGTAACCATAAACTCACCGACTCGGTCCGGAATAAAACCAATTCATAAAAAAACGACATATCATGGTGGACGTGACATATAATTATGAAAATCTCTGATTTTTCATAATAGTATGTGAAAACTTAAAACCATAAATCCTCAATAATACAAATGCCTTTTATATCAACTACTAATACTTGAATACAAAATAGAATGTCATATATGCTAATTACTACAACCATTGACTACTTAAGGTATGATACGAATCATTTTTAACAGAATAATTTCTAAGTGTGAAGTGACATGTTAATATCGACGAGGTGTAGTGCAACATGTAGATATGTGCATGTGCAGCATAACTCGTCGATAATGGTGCAGTGTTCTAACAAATATTAATCCTGAAGATATATATGTAGATTTAAGAATGCATATGATAAAGTTAACATATAAAAGCAAAACTTGAATTTAAATCTAAATACGGGCGTATCACGCCATCTTTACAAGATCCCCCAGTAGATGTTTAGTCTACTCACCGGAATACGTCATAATTACTCGGAAATTGCCAATCACTTTCCTTTCCTTGCGGCCTTCGAAATTCCCGTATTTGAATCTAACATTGAGATTTACTTGTATAAGGAAACGGATAACTTCGATACGATGTAAACATGAAATACACGTTGTACGTTCTAATTACAATACGTACGACTTTTGTAAACGATCTAACACTCATTTTAACGGGAATTTAACCCAACACTGTTTCGTAACAGAAAACAGAATGTGTTACGATTTTACCGTGTCGTATTTTAAAACATTGATCCCTTTCCCGATATTAGTTCCCAGATTTTATATACAGTTAAATTAACTATTTTAAACAATACCAAAATATCCTAACAATGATACAGAGACCTACCCAAAAACTCAAAACCCTAAAGTCCATCAAAAATCCGGCGACACCGGAATTCTCCTATAGGTCGCCGGCCCAAATCTGAGCCCCTTGGTTCATTCTTTTAGGGTTTGTTCTAGGTCTAACATACAATATTTAGGTATTGTTTGGTTAAGTTGATTTTATTCTGACTAATAACAGATTACTACAGAGCTAAGTTTTACCAAAAATACTATATTTCGATATTCGATTTCTAATTTTCTTACAACTACAGAGCTAAAATCTACTGAGTTTAAGCATTTTACCTACTGAGGATAGTTGAAAAGTTTCCTTCAAGACACCTAAATCCTTAGCTTCTAACTTGATGGTGGAACTCCTTAGCTTAGTTCTTCTTCTTCACTTCTCTTTTCTTTTCTTTTGTTTTGTGATTTCTAAGTGTTTTCCCTTCTCTTCATTTGAATTTTCAAAACTTTAATTTGTTAATATGATCTGAACACATGATATATATGTGATAAAGGGAAGAGTGAGGTGTAGGAGGAGGTGTCAATGACCTAGGTGTGCCATCCTCATGCAAGGAGGAGGTGTTGTGTGTGTGTTGTGCATGTAAGAAGGATGTGGCAATGAATTATCTTTCCATCTTGATTTATCTTAAGATACAATTCTGAACCAAAACTTATTTAACCTCTTTTCTACCTACACCCTTAATCAATTCCTATTTACACAAATTTCTAAACTTTACATAATAACCCCTCACTACCTATGTTATTATATAAACACCATTTTATTAAAATGAAGCCAATTTTATCATTAAAACCCTTGTAATTGATTTATGTTACATGCTAAAATTTCAATTTAATTTGTTTCACATACTATTTATGAAAATATCATATTTTGTTTTAATAACTTTTTAAATTGGTTTGTTTCTACCTCAATATATGCATGTGTTTCTTTTAGCTTATCGCTTATACATATTGGTAGAGCCCTTAGGATCTTTTGTTTGATTACCAGCGTTGTGATGGCAGTTACACTAGTGGGGGCTGGGTAGTCTATATGCACATCCTTATACAGGTCCCTAGTCGTAGGATTATCGAGACGGGATATCGATACTCCAGAGTAGACTGGGGTATACGCTTCTCATCCCAGTAGAGGAGATAGTCTGTCCCACAGCCATTAGTATGTCATACTGGAGATAGTATGCATGTACTCATTGGGTTATAAGTACACTGGACAGGACTCGTTGGGAACTGTTGGTGGGTATTATACCTATCGTCGGACGGCAGTTCCCAGGTGACATGAGTACAACTTAGTCCGTCGACTTGACACTGCTACTTCGCCTTGAATATGTTCCCACTGTTCTTTGATTACTATCCTACCATGACTCAAAGGAGTCATGCAAACATGTAGTAGTTGGGTGCAGTCCCGAAGCACTTGGAGGCAGTGGCGGTTAGATAGGATCTGTCTCTCCCGGTATTGGGGTTGATATCACACTGTGTTCGAAAATCCATTACACAAAGTCCCTGGGCAGGGTAAGCGATTTTACTGGTAGGTACTCCAGTAGTTTTTTAGGGTGTTTTGGGCTACGTTCCGTCACGACTTATTGTGCTATTAGGGGTATGACGTTTACCGCCCCTTTTTAGACGAACAGACCGGACTGTACGGAGATTGTCACAGATAGACTCAGTAGGAGTTCGGATGAGTTTTTCTCATCGGCCTTCTTATCGACAGATACCTGGGTAATCGTTACGTACAGTTAGTACCGCTTGCGGCTTGTGGTTAAACCCACTGCCAGCGTAGTGTCGAGTCTTTAGAGTCCCACACAGTGGGTTTTCCTGCATCGGACAAAAGATGTAGAGGTCGTATGGTTTTACAATAGGGTTCGATCACATACGTGTACTTGTACACGGATGATGATTCGGACAGATAATACTAGTGGGTTTTGGTTTAAACCAGATCCTAGCATTATACTGATGGATTAATTTCATCTCTTTTGTATTTGTATTTTTCGAAATACGGATACGGGTATGTATATACGGACGATGGGCATTTTTGTAAATTGTTTAAAAATGCTTCTAGAAAAAGAAACCTCATATATGTATTAAACATTTTAGATTAAATGTTTAATTCATTAAGAGGTAGAGAAAATGAGGTGGATTTTGCATAATTTTGAGCATGGCTCTTGGTGACACATGGAGGGTTTTCAATCCATGAATCATTAGGTTGAGAATTGAACCATATTAGATTGTTCATTAGGTTTATTCTATGAGATAATAGAGTATGGTTCAGTTTGGAACAAGTGAGCTCATTCTCTTTGCTATGCAAAACACTCACTAGCTTTTTCTCAAGTTATCTTCTTCTACCTTAAGCCTTTCATGTCTCATGTATTGAGAAACCTAAGGCTATGAGAGACATCCTAATCCATCTATACTCTCTACATCACCTAGGTCATCTAATGTAGCGAACTAGGTGCCCTAGTTACTTCAGATTTGAAGTAGGAGCTTGATCTATAGACTCTCGAGTGGATCGTCTTTGGCTTGAGAGGACCGACGAGGAGGCCCGATCCAAACGATCCATGAAGCCTATGACGAGGAGGAGGACAGCAACAAGAAGACCCGAAAGGCATGTTAACGTGAGGTATAACACTTTTTTCCGAGCAGTTAACCTCATATTGTTTGCTAGTTAGGGTTTAGTATCGATCCTGGAGTTCAAGTCGGTGTTGTGAGCTTTGTAAAATCGTTTTTTATATATTCCGCCTCCACGTGAACCCGTGGGGTGCGCGACATCGACTTACAAGAATGGATCCAAAAACTGGAGTTGGGATAACCTGAGAGGGTAATCTATTCAAGGACGTGGACAGAGAGTTCGAGCCCAGTGGAGAACAGAGAATGGGCTCGGAAGAAAATGATTGATTAGAAGAAGAAGTAGAAGTAATAGCCGGGATGTCATCGAAGTCATCAACTTATTCTCCAACATGGTTGTTCAGTATTCTTTCCGATCTTAATGTAGTTACGGTACTCACGTTATGATTTTGTTGGTTAACAACAGCGTTAGCGTTGTGGGTGGCCAGAATTTGGTAGATATTGAGATGAAGGTTTCCCTTTCTTTATTTCACTCATCGCTTCATTTAACTGTGCAATTTGTGCTTCGGTAGATTTGATGCTTTCACCGTGGAAAGCAGTGTGTTGTACTAACGATTGGATAGAAGAAGTTAAACTAGCCGAAGTTTGCGTGGATTGTTTAATAAAAGCTTCTAAGCTCCTTTCGAGTGCAGAGACTTTGTCGGTTCCGAAGGAGAAATATTATTTTGTGGTTGGAAAGAATTGTTATAAGGGGCAAATTTGTTGGCCGGATTTTAGAATGGTTGTGGTTGAAAGGGCTGCTGAATTTGTTGTAGTGGTTGTTGTTGCTGTGGAGAAAGCTTTTGGTAGTTTTTTTTGACTCTGGAACTGATTTTGGTTTTAGTTTTGGTTCCAAGCAAAATTAGGATGATCCTCCATTCCGGGTTATATGTAGATGAATAAGGATCGTTTCTAGGTCGTTGCTGAAAAGCGGCATCAGTTTGTTCTTGACCTTGAGACGGAGGATTTAAAGGACATTCTTCGGTTAAATGCGACAAGTCAAAACAACAACCACACACGGTTTTGGAGAGAGAAACTTAGTTTAGGGAGGTTGAAGAGAATTTACTCTCAATAGCTTCAAGGTTCTTTTGCATCGCAGCCATTCCGACTTTCATTGTGATGGAAGCATCGAGCTGATGGATATCTTCCTTAGATGAAGATGATGTTGTCGGTCTTGTGCTTTCCCACTGTAGTGTTTGTTCGGCGAGGTTTTCAAGAAATTTCCACGCCTCCTCGTCTGATTTTGACTTAAAATGACATTGACAAATGGTTTCTAGCATTTATTTTGTCGCTAGATTAACACCCTCATACATAATTTGGCAAAGTTGCCATTTTTTGAATCCGTGATGAGGGCATTAGACAAGAAGATTTTTGAACCTTTCAAAACATTTCTAAAGGGGTTTGTTGGGAAGTTGGGCAAACTGGTTGATCTCGCTCCTAATGCGGGCAGTCTTATGATTAGGATAAAAAAAATTTAGGAATGCCTTAAGAAATTCATCCCAATTGGTGATGGAATGTGAGGAGGTGCTATAAAGCCACTTCGCACAAGGTAAAAGAGAGAATACGTAATCGCATAGCATCTCCTGAAAGTTGGGTGGTGCTCATCATTGCACATTCGTTTTGAAATTTGGCTATAAAAACGTAGGTATTCTTAGATTCAAGCCCGTAGAATTTGGGCAACAAGTTGATGAAGTGGGGTTTAATTTTGAAGTTATCCCCATTGGTTGGTGGAAGAGACAGACACGTAGGAAGGGGTCCGTGTGTATGGTAGCATCAGTCTTGGAGAGCGATGCGTGGTGGATTTTGAATTTGCGCACCTAGAGGTGGTGGTATCATGGTGTTGTTAAAACCCGGTGGAGGTCTGTCCATCTCAGAAGACGTGGTAGGTGAAGGAGAAAAAGAAGGTGAAGAAGTATCGATCTCGGAGTCGATAACGAAAACGGGGACTAAATGGGCGCTAGAATCTCGTGACTAACCAAACATGCACTAAGCGGGTTTAGTGCACGTTGCAGCATGTAAGAAAGTGGAGAGAACGATTTTTAAGAATGCTTTGCTTTGACAAGAATGACGGACGCAAGACTTGACTCAACCAATCACAAAATGCACAAACAATCCCTAGAGCTAGGGTCACCTAGGTCAAATCACTAGACCGCTCCTAGACTTTCAAAAGACAAGACGTAGGATAAATTCTCTATCATCTCCTTATCAATTTTGCAGACAGGTAAGTGCGAGGTATCCGCTATACGAATCACCGAATAGCGGGCCTAATTAAATAAACCACTTTTCTTAGTCACACTTGTCTTAGACACCACAAGAAAAATGCGGATAAATAATCGATTACCCACGACCCTCTCTTGTCCTAATTGAGCACGATTGTCCTTAGAGACTTGGTCTAAATATTTTTTTTATTAATGTAGGGTGATGCGTATGCTTGTTTGTGATTTTTGGGGCTTAGGAAGGGTAATGAACTCCCACTTAATTTGAATTTGGGTTTCTTGCCCCTTAATGTCCGTTTTAAATATGCATAACAATCCAAAATCTAAAACACACAAAGAGATTTTATTTTAGCGACACTGTTTGGAAAGAATTCTGCAAGTAGAAACAGTTATTGGAGTTTCAGAAAAGAGAGGAAGAAGAGGAAATTATACCAGAAAAATTTGGGGGCTTAAATTTACAATTTGGCCGCGGTTCCGCCGCCAAAGTCGCTCTTCCACCACGGTTTCGCCACTTATTGGTGTGATCCCATCTCCAAATTTTGGCACTGAACTCCACTACTCCTCTGCTCCTATTTGACCGTCTCTGAATCTCTATTGGTTCACTCCAAGTGTTTTAGATTTCTTACAAAACCCGCACAAGAATCGTTAAAAATACAAGATGCAGTTTTTATTTTTATTTCTTAAAAAAATTTGTTTTTTTTTAAAAAAATCAACCCGAATAATAAGAAAAATATTACTACCATTTCGCCGGCAATGACGCCATTTGATTGTTGTGAAAAATTGAGTCTTAGCGTTTCTTAGTTACCGCAATCAATAACGGTGTCGCAAATAGCTAGCCGATAACGAGAACGGGTCGTCCACGGTAAAATGGTAAACTATTTTTCTTATTTTAGACGAGTTAATAAAAAAGGATTTGAGAAATATATTATAATGCTAGCTTTTAAGAACCCCTACGAAAAGCAAGGAGTTTTTTTTGTTAGTATCATCGCTTCAAAATCAATGAGAAGAAAGAAGAAGATGAAATTCATTAAGAAAAACAATTTAATTTAACTACTAAAATTAAATGCGAAGAAATAAATTGCAGAAAAGTAAAGAGACAAGAATTAAAAATTACTCTACCTTTTATTAAGAAAAATTTGCATTACATAATTTAATTGGCTAAAAGTGCTACAAAAAACTAAAAACCTTAGATTGATAACCCTAGATTGCTGCTCGGTCCTTTATATAGGCTTTGGAACTTGAAACCCTAAATTTCATCTCTATGTATGTGAAAAGACTATCATGTCCTTGAAATTTTGAATCAAACGGCCACGATTCGGCCGAGGTTCCGCCGTCTTTTGCCCTATTCCGCCGCGGTTCCGCCGCCTAATTGTGAGATTGCGTCTCCAGATTTTTCCCCTTTCTTCTCTCGATTTTAGAAGATCTTTTCGACAATAAAATCCTGAAAATATTGTTTTATTTTTGTAGTTGCGAGAATCTTCAATTTGCTCCTAAATTTGGCAGATTTGATTTGCTAACTTAATTTGATTTTGATCTCCTACTCATGTTTGTAGCCCTGAACTGATTTGTTATTTTAATACCTGCACAATATCTCAAATCAAATTATTAGTAGTATTTATTTTTTTTGAGATAATATTTCAACCAATTTTACTCACAATTAAATTACTTAATGGTTAAGAAATTTAAAGATATTTAATATGATATGATATGCACATTTTAATAATAATGGTTAAGAATCATATGAATATTTTATTTAAATATGATATGCATATATTACACCCAATTATATTATTTATAAGTTATGAAATATATGATAAAATCTTTTTACACATAAACCCACATATGTTCTTAAATTATAAATAACACCATTTAGTAATTAATAATAATAGGGAAAATGACCGTACAAATGTGCAATAAATTATGACCGATCAAGCCATACTTGAATAGTTTTCACAAATGAATAAAATAGCTCAAAGCCATATCTCTCACCATGCTCAAAGCCACATCACCCTTCCACCTCATTTTTTCCCCTAATAAATAGAAAAACATATAATGATGTGTCCTCTTCCAGAAGCATTCTTGCATAAATACAAGAATACAAAAACCGTATATACATATCCGTATTCATACTACAAAAATACAAATACAAAGAGATAGAATAATCCAATATTGTAATACTAGAACATTATTAAATCAATACTTGATTCAATAATGCGGTTTAATCCTAAGCCTGCTAGTATTAACTATCCGAACATAAATCTGTGTAGCTAGTACACGTATTTGAGCGGAACCCTGCTCGTATAACCATGCAACATCTACATCGTTTCGTCCGAACCAGGGAAACTTATTGTGTGGGACTCTAAAGACTCAATAGTACGTTGGCAATAGGTTTAACCACAAGCACGTCAGTGGCACTGGCTGTACGTAACGACTACCCATATACCTATCGAAAAGAAGGCCGACGAACAAACTCATTTGAACTCCTAATGAGCATGTCCATGACAATCTCCGTACAGTACGGTCTGTTTGTCTGAAAGTATCGTATGCCGGGTCTAGGGGTGGAAAACATCAGACCCTAATAACCCGACAATTCGTGCCGATGTGACTCAAGACCATTTGAGAATTTACTGATCTAACTACCAGTAATTCTCAATCGCCCTGTCTAGATACTTATAGTGTTGGTCAACTGAACACAGCGCGGTATCGACTCCCTATACCGGGAGAGAAGAATCCCCAACAATCGCTCACTGCTTTCATGTGGTTCAGGACTGTACCCAACTAAAACCTGTTTGCATGACTCAGTAGAGCATGGTACAGTAGTAATCAAAGCACAATAAGAACTCACACGACACAAATGACGATCTCAAGTTGACAGACTATCTGTACTCATGTCATCAGAGAACTACTATTTGACGATATGTATAATACCATCTAACTAGTTCTCGGCTAGTCCGTCTAGTGTACTCACCCCTAGTGAGCACCTGTATAGAATCTTAGGTGAAACACACCAATGGCTATGGGACAAACCACCGTCCATCGTCAGGGACTAGAAACGTATACACTAGTATACTCTGGAATATCGATGCCCGGTCTCAATATTTTCACGACTAGGGACATTGAAGGATGTGCTTATCGACTATCCAGCTCCCATAAGTATGATTGCCATCACAACGCTGGTAGACAAGTAAGAATCTTACCAACTTTATCAATATGTATTAGCGATATAAAATAACTACTAAAACATATACATATGTTAAGATAAAGTCAAACCAAATAACATACTATAATGTCGAGCAAGATTGTCATGTATATATATACCCCTAGTATTTTATATAATAAAAGCCTTTAAGACATACATATCCAACATTTTTAAACGATTTCACTCACTCACAATTCTATTGATCTCAAAAATTATTTCCGGTTAGGCATAAGGATTGTTTTAAGAGATATGGACAGGTTTAAAGCTCTTGAGCAAATGAAAAATCTGAACAAGTTAAAGCGTGAATAACACAAAGATTTTTAGAAAGATTTGCAATGAATTTCCTTAGTAAATCTGAATTGTGAGATCTCAAAGGTGTTTATAGAGAATTGAATGGAAAGTTATTATAACTGCTAATAACTGCCAAAAACCACCATAAAACAGTTAATAACCGTTTAGAGGAAATTAGGAGCAAATTCGGTGCAAGTGCCCATTCATTTCAAAATTTAAAATTCAAATTTTTTTTTCAAACTTCCCGTGCCGACGTTAGGGGAGGACGTCAGCTATACAAAGTTTGTTCTAGTGACGTCAGGTTTGCCGTCACTGATAACTTAAACAGAAAGATGAAAATCAGTGATTTGTTCTACTGAAGTCTGGACTGACATCAGTTGTTCAAACTTTTCTTATACAAACGTCAAGGGCTGACGTCAGTGTTCAAACTTTTCTAATATGGACGTCAAGGGTTGATGTCAGTGTTCTGAAATGAATGATACATTTGGTTTGAATTTTGGCAGATTTGAATTCCAACGCATAGCTATGATGTCTATAAAAGAGATGAAGACGTTCTGGATATTAAGAATGTATTGGAATGAGATTTCTAATCTTATAAGATTATTACTAATTACTGAAGAGTGTTTTTCGTTACCCTATTGAGATGGGAATGCGCGTCGCTTGTCAAACATGTTACAGATTCTCCCTACCTAGGATAAACTGGGGCTTAATGATTGTGTGGATCCGAATCTCCGGCAACCGCGGACTAAGCTATCGTTAATTACCCCTCGCTTTTGAAGCGAGGGAACCTCTGATTAACAAGTCAAATGGATCATGATAACTCAATATACAATATGTGAATATTGTGTTTGGGAATAAGTTTGAGGATGTTTTGGGCATATCAGGGGCCTCGCAGAGTTTTTACGAGGGTCCCGCTACCCGAATAGCGGGCTTTAGGTCAAGAAGGCTAGCAGCCCCTTTGTAGAGTGCGGGGAAGCACCCCGTTAGAAATTTTTTCTAACGAAAGAGGTGATAAGTGTATATATGTCATGTGCGTGCGTGATAAGGTGCACACATGACGTGTGTGTGCCAGCCGAGACGCGCACCTAATGAGTTGTACACATGACAAGTGCGCACCTGCCGAGACACGCACCTAGTAAGGTGCGCACTTAGAAAGGTGCGAGGAAGTGAAGAGGGCCAAAGGGTCCCGAATAGGTCAAAAAGTCCAGTAAGATGCGCACTTAGGGAAGTACGCACCTAGGCTAGTGCGCATTTAGGGAAGTGCGCACCTGGACCGGTGCGCACTAAGCTCGATATGCACCCAACGGGGTGCGCACCTAGGCTGGTGGGCACCTAGCACGTTGCGTACCTAGCACGGTGCAAGTAGGGTCAAAACCCAATGAAGTAACAGTCTAAAAACACCTGGATTTTGATTTTGAAGATCAAAAGGGGCACTTTTTCTCTTTTTCGAGGCCTTCTGATGTGCGCACTTTGAAAAAATGAAAGGGGGAAGGAGAAAAAGACTTGCACAATAAAGAGTGGCTCAAAACTTAAGATCTTTTTAGGAATCAAGATTAAGATTTGTTATCCAATCATCATGGGGGGCTTTTATAGGCTTACATCTTTTACATTTAGCCCCATGGCTTGTACAAAGTTAGCTTTTGCCATTTAATTAAAAAGAATTACATTAAATCTTTTTCCTTTTCTTCTTCTCTTTTGGTCGGTCCCTCTTCATGCTTAGGCTCAGGCTCGGGCTCAGGCTCAGGCCCACTTGGCTCAGGCTTGACCCCACTTGGCTTTTTAGCTTTGATTTTGGTTTTGATTTTGAACTTTAATTTGATTTCTGATTTTGGCAATTGGGTGTAAATTTTGACCCCAACAAAATGCTCCACATCAATAAATGCACACTACGCATATGGGCCGTGTGCATGAAATTGATGGATATTGTTGTTACGTTCTGCTTTCCAATAGACGGAAGCAGACACGTAACAAGCCTGTGACGTATTTATTTCGAGAAGGTCTTTTTCCGGAATAATTATGCTAAGCGTTAAAGAAGAAATATAAAAATGACAAGAGAATTAACATGAGATTTAAAATTCAACAACTTTATTTATATCAACTTAGTTCATTTACAATATATAATTTCAATTGAAAGAAAATACAAGAACAGAAATGCCTAAACAAGTAGCATACATAAACCGAGAGAAAAAATAACTAGTCTGGGTCTGGGTCGCGATCTTATCGTGCTCCTCCTATGAGATGTCTACTTTCTCAGTCTCCACAATATCTGACGAACATTCCAAGAAAAACAAAGAAGGGTGGAATGCCCGTCAGCGAACTTTCGCTCGGTAAGTCCCCAAGAAATAGGTATGAAGTATAACAGTATAATGATCAAGAAATGTATATTATGAATAATTGATTATGAGGTATGGTGTTTCAGCATGTAATTTAATGTAAATATGGCAATTTTATTTAGCATGTAGTTATATATATATATATATATATATATATATATATATATATATATATATATATATATATATATATATATATCATGGTAAAGATAGCATGAGCATAGTATAATATGGCCGTGTAGTATAGGTATAGTGAATATGTAGTGAATGTAAATGTCTTAATAGGTCTCTACTTCGGTATACTAATTTAACGTAAATTCAAGGGTGAATGTCAACCAATCTCAAAAGTGTTCTCAAACCCAACAGGCTGTAATTAGGGATAAGAATCCACGTGCCTGAATCAAGTGTTAGTAACAGGACTTCAATCTAGTGTTGAAATATTCCAAACTCAATAGGCTGTAATATAGGAGGAAGGAAGCACGGGCCCTCATGATAGCTTGCTTGTGTTAGTAGACATGGATTCATGATCTAGTGGGACTCCTGAGATTTCGTTGGATTCACACATGAACTACCCCAACAACCATTGTATTCTATGTTATAGTTAAAATTACCCGTCTTACGCGAATCCATGAATACATCAAGTTTTCAAGATTGAGTTCATATCAAGATCAAGTATTCATGTCATGTAGTCATGTATTAATGTTAAGCTGTATTCATGGTTCGAGTCAAGTCAGTTTCAATAGCAGCCATGGTGTTTTGGTATTCATGTTAAATTCATGTTAGGTTATAACACTAGTTCGGTCAAGTCAAGTCAAGTATTCATATTTGATTTAATGTTTGATTTCAAATATTCATGTCCATGATCAAGTATTCGTGTTTGGTTTTAGATTCAGGTTTGAGTTAGACTCAAACTGAGTCAGACACATGTAAACTGATATAGATCTTAAATTAGGTTTGGGAGTTACCGGTAACTGCTGCATATGGATGGCAGGATTTGTGTTTTTTCCCAAGACAATTACCATTGATAACTCCGCGATGTTGTCTACCTTAAATATGCAATCACGCACTTTCTTCGGCTCCCTGAGACTCAAGAGAATTGATCCCGCTTAAACCTATATTTACTAAAGTTCTTAAATATTGTTTTATATAACTCGAGGAGTTTTTATGAAAACATATTATAATATAGTTAAAAATAAACCTTCAGGAGTTATTTATATTATTATTATGGTTTTTATGAGCATGGGTTTTAAGGATTTGAGGTATTTTAGTGATAAGTCTTTAGTTTTGGAAAGTTCATGGTATTTTATTGAAAAAACTTGTCTTTTGGTAACCTGAGAGTATTTTATTGAAACTTGTTCTTCTTTCATTTTTAGAAAAATGTAAGTTTATTATACTTTGAAAATATGGATTTGTAAGTTTATATAATTATTAAAAATTAATTTTTTTATTTATTTAGAAAATTCGTTTTTCTTAAAAACCGTATTTATAACCTTTCGAGATCGAATGCTCCGTGAGGAGGTCTGCATCTCGCTCTACTAGCCTAAGGATGTGCGATAATCCGCACCATCCAATAGCGTGTCCCCTAAAGAGGATTGTAGAGGCACATTCGCAAAGGAATTTAAAATACTGTTTTAAAAGAAAACCGGTTTTAGATTTATATGGTATTTTAATGTAATATGATTCTTGAAACAAAAATTCATACAAAAGATATATCATACTATGGAACCAAGTGTGAGGGGTAGGTTATTACCCCGTGAAGTTTTCTAAAGGTATGTTTAAGCAAAACTAAAAGAGATGGTATTAAAATTCATGGTATTTAAACGAAAAGGTTAAATTAAAGTTATTTTACATAATCTTCTAGGTTAAAATTTACTCTAAACATTTGGTATTAAGATTACAAGTATTGTGTAAGAATTTGGATGAACAATATATAAGAAAAATGGGAGTTTCTAGGGTTTAGAAAATAGGATATCGGTATTAACTCCACTTTTACCGATTTTGATTAAAAAGATTTTCAAAGAAGAAGAAGGGGGTTTGGGAGGGACTTACCATTTGAATATGTTAAGAAGAAGGGTAGGAAGAGTAGGAATGTTTTGGGGTGTCACGGGAGCTCCGAATGTTGTTTCAATCTTCGCTAGAAGTTGATCGCTTGCTAACTCCTCTTTACTCCACTTGTACTTAGAAAATTTTTGAGAGTTTTGACTAGAATTTTCAGAATGGTGAAGGGCTAAGGCATGGGGTAGTTTTTATAGTGGAGAATTAGGGTTTTGGAATTGAAAATGTGAATTAAAAGCATTAAAATTTGGTTTAATTGTGAAATGAAGGGTCTCTGTTTGATTGCAGGGAAATCAAACAGTGCAGGAGAATTAAGGGTAGGTGAAGGGGTGTGTGTGCAATGCACGGGGACATTTAAGCAAAAACCGAACGTCGGTGCCGGCCTTGATGAGATTTCCGCCGGTCGATTATTAGGGTTGGATATCTGGATTGGTGCCACGTGTACTTCTAAGTGTTTACTCCATTTTCCACATGTTTGATTTTTCTGACTTTTCATTTTTCTGTGTATTGCACGTGCAATCTTTTGGGCTTCTAAAAAGTTAAAAAGAAAAAGCAGAAAAAACCTAATTGTGGCTGATGGGAATCGAACACAGGGGCTACGTCACAGCAGTGCAAGGGCTTTACCAGTGAGCCACAAGTTGTTTCTTGCTTTTATTTAGCAAAACTAACTTATGACTCAAACTCAGGCTGCTATACTCTCTTCTGTACATTAAAAAGAAAAAATTTTGTACAGTGATTCAGAGTCGTTACATTCTACCCTTCTTATAGAAATTCCACCCTCGAAATTTATATAAGGAAGTTGTAACAGATTCAGGAAAAATTTGATTAAAGCATTGTTGAATGAACTGCTAATATTGTACCGAAAGTGCATGAAAAATGTTTGAAAGAACGAAAAGATGCAAGAATTTGAAATGGCTGAAAAGATGGGAGGAGGTTTACCAGTATTATCTTGACCTATGGTTTTGGTCTCTACAGCCGCCAAAATGAAAGCCTAACGTTTCGGCATATTTCTATGTGCATGCTGATACATCGATGACTGACCAGGTAAAGATGGTCCGCGTGGATGTGGTGCAAGAAGAGCTAAACGAGTAGGTAGAACTTGAATAGCTGGTCTAGCTGCAGGGGCTAGGCCAGTTCGGTTGTGTGGGCAAGTTCCTATAGTATGTAAGGATGATCCACATATCATACAAAGACCATTCGCTCGACAACAATCCT
Source organism: Agapanthus africanus (assembly GCA_030015575.1). Lineage (NCBI taxonomy): Eukaryota > Viridiplantae > Streptophyta > Magnoliopsida > Asparagales > Amaryllidaceae > Agapanthus > Agapanthus africanus. The sequence continues at coordinate 120,824,808 of CM057344.1, forward strand.
TGACTTGGTGTTCGGTTTTCTTACAATAGCTACAGAAATTGGGTTCAGTGTCGGAAAATGATCCTCCTGGCCTCATAGCTGGAACTGGGAGAGTTGGCCTAGAAGAGCCTCCTCCAGTAATCTGATTGGCGGGACATTTTATACCGACTGACTGTGGCCTTCCTTTCTTCTTAATGACAGCTTCATAGCGACGGGCTGACTTCAAAACTGCTTCATGTGTTAGGTATTCCCCTGTTGCTAGGGCGGCTTAGATTTCAAGGTCTAATCCTTGCTGGAAGCGCCTAGCTCTGATTTCTGCAGTAGGAATTAGATGGGTGGCAAATATGCCGAGCATGGTGAATTCGGTATCGTACTCGTCTACTGACTTATCCTACACAGATCCTTGTTGCTAGTGAATGAACTTGTGTTCCATCTCGAAATGTGCGGTTTTCAGAAAATACTTGGCGTCAAAGAGCTCACGAAAAGTCTTCCACTCGATTGGCTGCTTAAGACGGCTCTCCTCGTCCTTCCATCAGACTCTGGCATTGTTAGTAAACTGGAGTTTTGCTATTCTGACCCAAGCCACTTCTAGGACTTGAGCTGCGGCTAGGTCGTCTTCAATGCTCTGAGCCTATTCCTCGGCCTCAAGTGGTTTCTCCTTCCCTGAGACGTTCTTCGGGTGTAACGCTCGAAATTGCTTCACTCCTGGTGCTTCTGCTTCAGAGTAGATTAAACTCTGTTGAAGGAGAGCAGTCTGCTCCAGCAAAATCGTGCCTTGAGCCTGCTGACCTTCAAGTAGGCTTTTGATAGCCTCCAAAAGTATCATCTGTTCTGTGAGTGGAGCGGCTATGGTAGCTGGAGGTGGTAGAACGGTAACGATAGGTTGTGGTGGTGTACTTCCATCGTTGGTGCTAGGGTTGCTGGGAGAGTGCATCACCTTAGATAGAGAAGAAAGCTTATGATAGATTCAACGGAAATTGAATTGCAAGGAATGTAAAGTTGTTGAATCTCATATTTCTTGTTATATATTTCTTATGACTTCATGCAGAATTGGACCTGCATAGGCCACTAACAAAACTTGTCACGCCCTGCTTCCTAATAGATAGATACAGGCACGTGACAAGCCCGCGATGTATTTATTTCGAGAAAGTCCTTTCCCAGAATAAATACGCTAAGTGTAAAAGAAGCAATATAAAAATGACAAGAGAATTAACATAAGATTTAAAATTCAACAATTTTATTTACATTCAACTTGATTCATTTACAATACATGATTTCAACTGAAAGAAAATCAAGAACTGAAATGCCTAAACAGGTGGAATATATAAACTGAGAGAAAAAATGACTAGTCTAGGTCTGGGTCGCGATCTAATCATGCTCCTCCTCTGAGATGTCTACCTTTTCAGTCTCTACAATATCTGATGAACATTCTATGAAAAACAAAGAAGGGAGGAATGCCCGTCAGCGAACTTTCGCTCGGTAAGTCCCCAAGAAATAGGTGTGAAGTATAACAGTATAATGATCAAGAAATGTATATCATGAACAATTGATTATGAGGTATGGTGTCTCAGCATGTCATTTAATGTAAACACGGTAATTTTATTTAGCATGCAGTTCTATCTATATATATATATATATATATCATGGTAAAGGTAGCATGAACATAGTATAACATGGCCGAGTAGTGTAGGTATAGTGAATATACGGTGAATGTAAGTGTCATAACAGGTCTCTACTTGGGTATACTAATTTAACGTAAGTTCAAAGGTGAATATCAACTAATCTCAAGAGTGTTCTCGAACCCTACAGACTGTAATCTAGGGGTAAGGAACTACGGGTCCGAATCAAGTGTTAGTAACGGGACTTCAACCTAGTGTTGAAGTATTCCAAACTTAACAGGCTGTAATCCAGGAGCAAGAAAATATGGGCCCTCATGATAGCTTGCTTCTGTTAGTACACATGGATTCATGATCTAGTGGGACTCCTAAGATTTCGTTGGATTCACACATAAACTACCCCAATACCCCGTGTATTCTACGTTATAGTTAAAATTATCTGTCTTGCTTGAATCCATGAATACATCAAGTTTTCAGGATTGAGTTCATGTCAAGATCAAGTATTCATGTATTCATGTCAAGTTGTATTCATGGTTCAAGTCAAGTTAGTTTCAATAGCAGCCATGGTGTTATGGTATTCATGTTAAATTCATGTTAGGTTATAACACTGGTTCGGTCAAGTCAAGTATTCATATTTGATTTTAATGTTTGATTTCAAGTATTCATATTCATGATCAAGTATTCATGTTTGGTTTTAGATTCAGGTTTTAGTTAGACTCAGACCGAGTCAGACACTTGTAAATTGATTTAGATCTTGAATTAGGTTCGAGAGTTATCGGTAACTGCTGCACATGGACGGCAGAATTTGTGTCTTTCCAAGAAAATTACCATTGATAACTCCATTATATTGTCTACCTTAAATAGGCAAGTAATCATTTTCTCCGGCTCCTTGGGGCTCAAGAGAATTGATCCCGCTTAAACATATATTTACTAAAGTTCTTAAATATTGTTTTATATAACTTGAGGGTTTTTTATGGAAACATATTATAATATAGTTAAAAATAAAGCTCTAGGGGTTATTTATATTATTAGGGTTTTCATGAGCACGAGTTTTAAGGATTTGAGGTATTTTAGTGATAAGCCTTTAGCTTTGGAAAGTTCATGGTATTTTATTGAAAAAAATTTGTATTTTGGTAACTTGAATGTATTTTATTGAAACATGTTCTTCTTTTATTTTTAGAAACATATAAGTTTATTATACTTTGAAAATACGGATTTGTAAGTTTATATAATTATTAAAAATTATTATTTTTTATTTATTTAGAAAATTCGTTTTTCTTAAAAACCGTATTTAAAACCTTTCGAGACCGAATGCTCCGTGAGGAGGTCTGCATCTCGCTCTACTAGCCCAAAGATGGGCGATAATCTGCACCATCCAATAGCGGGTCTCCTAAAAAGCGTTGTAGAGGTATATTCTCAAAGGAATTTAAAATACTGTTTTAAAAGAAACCGGTTTTAGATTTATGTTGTATTTTAATGTAATATTATCCTTGAAACCAAAATTCATACAAAAGAGGTATCGTTGTATGGAACCAAGTGTGTACGTGAGGGGTAGGTCATTACCCCGTGAAGTTTTCTAAAGGTATGTTTAAGCAAAACTAAAAGAGATGGTATAAAAGTTCATGGTATTTAAATGAAAATTTTAAATTTAAATTATTTTACACGATCTTCTAGGTTAAAATTTACTCTAAACATTTGGTATTAAGATTACAAGTATCGTGCAAGAATTTGGATGAACAATATATAAGAAAAATGGGAGTTTCTAGGATTTAGAAAATAGGATATCGGTATTAACTCCACTTTTACGGATTTTGATTAAAAAGATTCTCAAAGAAGAGGAAGGGGTTTAGGATGGACTTACCGTTTGAACATGTAAGAAGAGGGGGAGGAAGAGTAGGAAAGTTTTAGGGTTTCATGGGAGCTTCAGATATTGTTTCGATCTTTGCCGTAGGTTGGTCGCTTGGTAACTTCTCTTTACTCCACTTGTACTTAGGAAATTTTTGAAAGTTTTGGCTAGAATTTTCAGAATGGTGAAGGGTTAGAGCATGAGATAGTATTTATAGTGGAGAATTATGTCACGACCCGAAATTTAGTTCGTGATCGGCACTTAAATCACGCAATGTCTAAAGGCGCAACATAAATTAAGTAAACCGAAGCCCAGAAATCTAACCTTTTTAAGAAAATAAAAGAGATGAAGTTTTGAAATAAAGATATGATGAAATCAAATATTTTCTTAAATGCATAGATAAGGGAACAAGAAAAATGCAACTGGATTTTATTTCTTGAAAAGCATGTTTCGTCTTTTTTAAAAATTTGAGCAGCACCTCTTTTGTATATTTTGATCCAAAACCACATACACATCATAGTATAAAAGGTATCCCCAAGCGGGAGTTAGCTCTTCGCCAACTAGCGGAATCACAACCATGCAATAACATATATACGATGCCCAACGGCGAAGAATCAACCCAGAAAGAACAAATAACGAAGCAAGACATCAAACTCAAGAAAGCGATCATAAACACATCGCTCTAAGTCTCACACAAAATCCAAGTCTGATTAGGTCTACCAACATACAATTCTAGTCTCTGATTTGATGTGATGGAGTTTATCTAGATACAATAGAATATAATAGTACGAGAGTGGGCACGATCCAACATGTGTCCCACCTACCAAAGAAAACACCCTGGATGAAGCTGCGTGCCAGCAATACCGCAACTGATCCATAGCGGTCAAACCTGCAAGAACTGTGGCACAACGGGGGTGAGTTGCCAACTCGTGAGTAGAAAACATCAGTAAGTAGAAATCGAATAAAACAACGATTTCCTAGGTCACTATATCCCGAAGGTAATACTATGAAATCTAAGGTGACCACAAATGCATATATGTCAACAATCGAGTCAATGCAATAACATATATAAATAAACATCCGACATCATATGCCTGTATGCATGTGAATATCATCCACGTGTCCGTCAACGACACAACTAATATCATAGAACCTGAGTGTCCAACACCGACACTCGAAATATCATGAAAACATATGCCTGTATATATATATCAATCAACGTGTGTCTATCAATGACACATCAACATCATGGAACCTGAGTGTCCAACACCGACACTCGAAACATCATGAAACCAGTGTCCACTATTGACACACAAATCCTCATATCTTGGGCTCCGTCAGTCCGGATCGGCCCACGGGCTCCGTCTGTCCGGATCGGCCCTCGAGCTCCGGCAGAACGAATCGGCCCATATCCGTCTCTTGACTCCGGTCGGTATCCTCCGGATAACCTCCAGGTTTAACCAATCACCGGTAGGTAGTGCTCTCTCTGCCAGGCTCATCGCCATCCCCACGAAATCTCTCTCTCGTCCCGGGGTACCATACCGGGTCCACCATGAACCCGCAAACGGATCACCCACCTCCTCGAATCAGGTTTCTATCACACGTCTCAGAACGGAGAAAACGCATGGTGGACGCACTGAAATATCATATCAAGAGAAAACGGGTTTTTAAAACAATACATGATTTCCTTTGAAATATAACCACGGTTCTCAAATCCAGAATCTCATGAAAACAGCAAATCTCAATGCGTATAATCATAAAGCATGATGTATGCAAACATATAACCGTAATGTGAGCATATCACGTATATCATGCGACATGGTATGGTGATGTGAACATAGCAATATGTATCAAGTCATGATGTAGCAATACTACGGTGTAAGTGACATAGCAATTATCAATGATGAAAGTGTGTGCGCCGGCAATCTGTGTAAGTGTAACATACGCATCATCGATAAGGGTATAGATGTACTAGCACAGGTATATGAAATGCAATGAGAATAATATGAACGTAGCATAAAGTAAATCATGAGCGCAATGCTAGAAAGTATACGTCTCTACCACATATCCGAGTCGGTGAATCTATCAATCGGCCTCTAGCCTCACAACCCCACGTACGGTATAATCCATCGTACGACATATCACTCATGATTCACAAAATTATATATATCTATATACCTATATCCCAAGTCACATCCGTATCAATCTCATATCGTGGAACTGACAAAGGTATCAACTATCTCATATCGACTCGCATCCATATAATGACATATCAAACCAAGTCATCATATAACATCGTATACTCTTTTCATCACATTAATATCTCACATCAAGTCATCTTACATATACATTCTATCTTATAAGTCTCATGTAATGCTACTCTAAATCTCATACTTAATCTCGTGCAACTACATATCTATATATCGTGATTCACATTCACTTTTCATATCCCTATATATCAATTCGAGATATCATTTCTATCATATCATGTCAACGAGTCATATTCCTATAGATTTTATCTCATATCTCGATATATATATTCAATCATTCATATCATCTCTAACTATCTTTTTAACCATATCTATAGTTTTCTAATAAAGGTTTCTTTAACCATATTCTATATATCGGTTTCCATCCAAATTTGCGGAGGTGCTATACGCCATCCACCCGACTTCCCCCGTAGATATAAATCTACTCACCTGCGGAACTCCTTGTTCAGCCATAGTCGATGTGCTTCGTCGTCTTGGAATCCACACGAAAGTACCTACAATCAATACACATATCGCAATACTTATTAAAATAAATCCCAAAATCCGATACGGCACACGAATTTCCTATAGGTTAGAACCTATAGCCTACGCATGCAAAACTAACTAAATAACCTTCGTCGTTGACGTACAAATATCCAACGACCCAATACAATATCAAATACTAAAACCAAGAATTCCAAAATACGGAAAACATAACCAAAACCACTCACAACAGCTCCCAGATTCTCTCTCAGGTAAAATGGGATTAAACTAGCAATGCAGTGGGGTTATATATGAAGCATGTGAGCTACTGAACCAACCTAGACACCAAACACCAAAATTTGGCCGGCCACATTGCCCAAAAATCCGGCCAGCTCGGCCCGGGGTTCTCCGTTGGGGTCCGTCTTCTCAGGGTGGTCTCCTAGTGTCTTAAATAGGTCTCTGGAGTTGCTAGTTTTTCTCGGAAACTTCGCAGGTCATTCCAGATTCTCTGTAGGCACACAATACCTCACAAAACCGACACGGAACAATTCTAACTTCGTGTATCGGGTTCTAAACTCATTTCCAGGCCTCTAAATCAATCCCTAAGGTCTTGTAAACACTCACTACAACTCAATTGGCCACCTGACAGCAACTTTCAATTTTCTAATATCAATATCCTAAATAACTCAATTTCTAAACAAAAAATACGATATTTAACGTAAATACTAAACTAAAGTGTATAGATTACCTCATAAGCAACTAAAGAAACTTCTTAAGTTGCCCAAGTCTTCAAAATCCAAACTTGGATGGTTCTAAAGTCTTAGAATGGATGTGTGCATGTTTTTAGTGAAAGGGGCATAAGGTTTTGGCAGGTATTTGGAGATGTGGCATAGGGGTAGTGAGGGATTGAAGAAGAAGAAGCAAAGTGATGAAGAATAATGGGGGAAATGAAGGATTGGGGCAGCCAAGTTATAGCCTTTCTCTCTCTTAAGCTCACCCTCTCCTACACTCACTTTCTCGCAACAAAATATATATTCTTGTTTCTTCTCCTTTTTGTTTCATATCCATTAATCCTTTTCATACACAAACTCAATTCTTTTCTTTCTTCTCTTTTCTTTTCCTTCTCATTCTCTATCTCACAAAACTCACAATATGCTCAAGTCACAACACAATGCATAACATGCACAAGTCATGGAAAAATGTAAAAATACGGATTTTACCAAAAATCCGATAAATATCATTAAAATAAATAAATCATTTTAATCTCCGATAAATTTCCAAATATTGGTATATACTTATACCACTTTACGAAAACCCCAATTTCGCAAATCAGCTAGTTTACGCGAAATATATTATTTTAATATTAAATTCCAAAAATAATATTTTATATTTTCTGAAATGTTACAATCTTCCCCCCTTAAATAAATTCGGTCCCCGAATTTAAATTTAAACCCCTAAATACTAAAACATTTCAATAATCGGCTCAAATCAACGGGGCTCCGAAATCACGGAAGATACAGAAATACCACAGCGCATCCTGTGCACATGAAAATGAGTGCAAAACTAAAAATAAAACTCCGTCAAACATCACGCAATCATCAGAGTTAGAATGGAAATACGAATCTCGAATTCCACCATTGGAATCCAAATGCACTAGTCAAATCATAATACGTATATAGCACGCATCTTTGAAAAACCATTTTAAAAACTGAATGAAACACATGCAAAATCTTTCCCAAATCTCCGTGCTATGCGTAGCTCACGGCACAAGTGGCGGACGATTATTTGTAAAGTAATAAATATATACTTATATATGTTTTGCTCAATTTATATGTTCTGCCTTTTTGAAATATCCCAGAAGGTTCGCTTTATAAAATTTCGTGTCACTCGCGGACACGAACTAAATAGCGAGACTATAGCCCCCTTTTGAAAACCTTTGGTAACTTTTTATGCATGCAAAAGTACTCAGGCACTGTCCTCAGACCAGCCCTGTTCGGCTACTATATAATATAGTATCCATCATCAAAACGTAATAATCATAATTAAAATCAGCCTCACAAGGTGTATCCAACATCACATGCGTCTGGTGCGCACGGAAAACCAAATCCAATACAAGTGCCATAAATATGCACAAAAGCAAAACTAAGTGCAACTGGTGTGCACGGAAGCATCTGTCAAGTGCAACGGGTGTGCACGACAACAACAACTAGTGCATCTATAATGCACGAAAATCTCAATCCAGTGCAACTAACATGCACGAATGAAAATTCCAATCGAGTGCATCTGGTGTGCACAAAATCACATCTCATACCATGCGCCCAACATGCGTGAGAATCCAAATCAAGTGCATCCGACATGCACGAGTAAAATCTAAGTCAAGTGCATCCAACATGCACGAATAAAATCTCAATCAAGTGCATCCGTCATGCACGAATAAAAATTTCCATCAAGTGCACCCGGTGTGCAGAAAATCTCATATACTGCGCCCAACATGCACGAAAATCCATCAAGTGCGTCTGGTCCGTATAAAACATCTAGTGCAATAGTGTGCACGATAATGAATGTCAAATGCAAACGTGCACAAAACACAAATCTGGTGAAACAAATACTCAAAGACATAAATCGGGTGCAACCAAGGTACGGAGTATAAATCTAGTGCAACCAATACACGGAAACTCATCAACTTACTCAAATGCATATAAAAAGAAACACCGAGTGTACCAAGGTGTATAAAATCATAAACGTGTGCAACTGCGTGCAAAAAACACGTATCAATGCACTGCGAGCATATGTGAGCTATACCGAGTGCGAAAATCAAATCGAGTACGTACTACATGCACAAAAATCAAATCAACCGTACGAAATCCACGAAATCATAAAAACGTGCAGCCAAGGCACAAAACCGATCTCAAGTGCAATAAATATGCACAAATTATAAACCAACACAACGGTGCATAAAGCATATCTCAAGTGGAATAACTATACATAAAAATGTAAATGCCCTGTAGGTGCAGCCATGGTGCACGAAAACAATATCATGAAACTCAATCATGAGAAATCAAATCCAAGCGATATAAACGTGATACTCGGATCACAAACGCAAATCGCAACAAGTGACATTGAGGTACACCTCCTACAATGTCGAAAAATATCGGTGCACCCAAAACTTGCAGAGCAAGAACATCCGCTTGCCTCCTGCTTACGGTCTGGCATCCTCTGTCTCTGGGTCCTTGTTTCTCTGTGGATCACCAATCTCGCAATCCATCGGCTCGTCGGCCCGGTCAGGTGTATTAACGGAAACGATTCCGCTCTGACACTCCTCTAGTCATCTCTCGGCCAATTAGCATGACCACTCGTAAAGCAACACGTCACCGGTGTCGGCCTCTGGCCCTCTGGATACATATGGCATAACTGATTCTCGATGCAACTCTTATCGCAGCAGTGTCCTGGAAGGGACCTGCTCAAGGTCTCTTCCGATCTCGCCTATACCGAACTATATGGAGACTGGCACTCTTACATATTTTTTTCTCATTTTCTGCACATCTGCATTCTAAGCACAGAATTTCTTCGAGAACTGGCCGTATCTCAACGCCTCTGTATACATATCAGATCTCTAATCTCAACGGGAAGCAACAACAGATCGTTAACATCTCGGACGAACCTCTTATTCCACTCGTTTTTATTATCGTCCGCTTTGACGTCACGTCATGCTATCTGCGTACTGCAATTGTTCTCGGCTATAGTCAATCTGGAATCTCTCACACAGACTCGAAACCACGAACTCGGTATCTTCATCACTCTGTAGAAGATATCTAGCCGAACACGTCCTCGGGAACTCGTCCCAACCATCGGAGGAATACTCAATACTCGTCCGTTCTCGATCAACTCACAACGCATCTGGGTGATGTCCTCTATCTGAAGCTGGTCCACTTACCGATCTCCGATCGGATCATTCAACGAACAACGTCATCTCTGGATCGATCTACTCTAGCTCTGAGTAAGATTCTCCACACTGAAAATCTTCAACTCAACTAAGCCTGCGTCGGCGCATCAATCAGAAGAATCATCCCAGTCGCTCAACTCTACTCAAGATAGACTAGCTATCTACCGTCGCATCTCTGCCTGAAAGCTCCAGCGATCACAGCTCATAAACTCTGGGAGCAACATCCCATCAATCTCAGCAACAGCTGGGTGATCTGTCTGCAAGGTAGACGACATCACAAACTCTGAGGTAGGCTGTACATCAACAGTCCTCTCACAACTTGCAGCCTCTATCAGTGGCCCGATCATCCGGTGCAAAACCGAACCCTCGCTTCAAACGAGAGGTCACAACACAAATACTAAATCGATACGTTCCCATGTTACCAGAAAACATGATGGTCAGTCCTCGTCGATGACGAGCTCGCCCTGACCGCATCACTAGCAGCAGTTCAATCTGCGCTCAAACCATGGTGATAGGAACCTGAAGCAAGTATCGATGAAGATAGATGAAAGGGATGAAAGGAATCAACGGATCCAGAATGGAAACATGATCATAAGGAGGAACGGAATCAGTGAGAGTATGATCATGGAAACGAAAAAAATCAAGAATCTCAAATGGATGTATAATCATGGGGATGAAGAGAATCACCGAAATCAAAATATGAACATCCTAAGGTTTCTTAAGTGGAGTATCGTATCGTAAATATGTCGCGGAACATGTTAGATATATATGCCCTAGAGGAATATGTATACATATGGATACTAGGGATATGTATGTACAGAACAATCTTGCTAAGTTATATAGTATATTATTTGACTTGTCTTTGTCAGGATATGTGTATTTATTTGTGTTGTTGTTATATCTAGCTTGCACATATTAACAAAGACTCGATACGGTAGTATACTATTGTAGTTTGTCTTTATCTTAATATGGCATATGGCATACTCGTTATTACATATTGCGGTTACATGTTGGTAAAGCCCCTAGGATCTTGCTTGACTACCTGCGTTGTGATGGCGATCATACTTGTAGGAGCAGGGTAGTCCATAAGCACATCCTTAAATGGTCCCTAGTCGTGTGAGTATCGAGACTGGGTATTGATACTCCAGAGTAGACTGGTGTATACGTTTCTAGCCCCGTCGGGGGATGGTTGGTCCCGTAGCCATTAGTCTAATGCACCTAAGATCGTATGCAGGTGCTCACTAGGTGTGAATACACTGGACGGACTCGCCGAGAACTTCCATATGGTACTATACCTATCGTCAGATGGAAGTTCTCAGGTGACATGTGTACAAGTTAGTCTTTGGACCCGAGATCGGCATTTGTCTCGTGTGAGTTTTCACTGAACTTTGATCACTACCTTACTACGGCTCTACTGAGTCGTGCAAACAGGTTTTGGTTGAGTTCAGTCCCGAGCCACATGGAGGCAGTGAGCGATTGTTGGGAATTCGTCTCTCCCGGTATAGGGAGTCGATATCGCACTGTGATTCGATTGGTCAGGACCATAAGACCTTGGCCAAGGCAGTTGGGATTTACTGATAGGTTGATCAGTAGTTTCCCAGATTGGTCCTGAGCCACATCGACATGAATTATCAGGTTATTAGGGTCTGACGTTCACCACCCCCTTAGACCTGGTATGCGAAACTCTTTGACGAAGAGATCGGACTGTACGGATATTGTCACGAATAGGCCCGGTAGGAGATCTGGATGAGTTCGCTCATCGGCCTTCCTTTTCGACAGGTATCTGGGTAGCCGTTACGTACAGCTAGTGCTACTGACGTGCTTGTGGTTAAACCCACTGCCAGAGTGTTGTCGAGTCTTTAGAGTCCCACACAGAGGGTTTCCCTGATTCAGGCGAAATGATGTAGTAGCCGTATTGGATACGTGCAGGGTTCGATCGATTGATGTACTTTGTACTCGGACTTTCGATCGGACAGTTGGTAATACTAACCGGCTCGGGTTTGAGCCAGATTATTAAATCAGGTATTGATTTAATAATTTACGTATATGTATTTCGATATATATATTCTAGTATTACGTTCTTCATGTTATTCTATCTTTTTGGGCGTTCGGATTTTTATCTGATTGCCGGTATATATATACAGTAGACTGAAATCTGTATTTATTACAGATTTCCTTCTAGAAGGTGGCCACCTCATTTTGGATTTTCCATTTATTTGATAAATGGAAATGGAGTGTAAAGTGAGAGGTGATGGAGGTATGGAGTTGACCATGCTTCAATAGTTTACAAATGAATTTATAATTCATTTTGTGGTTACTATTGAAGCATGGTTGCTATTGTTTAATGAAAGAATTCATACACAAAACCTAGTAGCATATTTTCTCTTTCATGCTTGGCTTCATAATTTTCTTGAGCTCCATTTTCTGTCCAAGCTCCTCCCTCCTATTGCTTTCCTCTATCTTCATCTTCTTCCTCTTCACTAACATTCTCATGTGTTGAGAAACAAGTGAAGAGGTTAGAAAAGAGATAGCAAACACTTAGACACCCTCACTACATCCTAGAACACTTGGTTTAGCAACCTAAGTTCTCTAGTTGCTCCTTGTAGTCATTTGATTAGGAGCTAGAGCCATGGATCATATTCCCCGGATGGATCATCTACGACAAAGGAAGGCCGGAGAACAAGCTTGATCCCGGAGGACCGATGGAGCCGCAGTTGGAGATCAAGCAAGTTCAAGGTGTTTACTAGGAGCCGAGGATGAAGAATGAAGACTGAAGGACTTGGTTCGTTGGGTGAGAATCCTTTATCATAGTAGATAGAACTCTAGAATAGCTAAACTAAGTTTATGGTAAAGATCCGGATAAAGGTTAATCTAGTGCCAAGTTTTCATTCGTCTTGAAATTTTTGTTCCGCATTTGGCCATGGAAGTTGGTCGGGGCACTAGGGTAATCATTCATGGTATCAGAGCCAGCATATAAACCCTAGTCTATCAAGTTTAAACAATGTTAAAACAATGAAACCTCCCTAACAGCAACACCAAAACTGCGCTTTCTGTTAATTTAAAAAGGTCTCTGAAATTTTTTTAAACAAGTGCAGAGTGGTCTTTACCTTATGAGAAGTACCCAGAACAAAAATGAGGCAGTTCCACCTAACTTTGGCCGGCCACAGACCCCAAATTTCCAGCCTGCTCGGATTTTCTAGGGAATTGTGCATTGGTTTTTGTTCTGGGAACTTATTTCTAGGATTTTGGTTTTCTGGTGTTGTTTAAATTTTGCTCAAATTTGATTCTCTGTAGTTTTGAGTTTGAGGCAACTTGATGTGTTTCGAATTCGTTACATTTAACATTGTTTAATTGTTTACAGTTCATTCACTTTTATCTGCGACCGTGAATGTCACTCGATCGGTAAAACTCGTCTAATTGCTATATGTTCCTTTAGACGGGTTTTGCGAACGTGACATTCACGTTGATGTTGTGTGCTTGTTCTGTGATTATGGTTGGATAGTCATGATGGATAGCATGTGATGAAATATTAGAAATACAGTTTAAATTCATTTGTACATTTGTTATTGCTGGACGAGCGTCCGACATGTGGACTGCCGTCTTTGCCGGGTTGTATATTATTTTGGGGCACGACCGGGTTGAGGTCGATGTCACCATTTGTACATATTATTTTCTTTTTCTTTATTAGGATTACCCTCGCGGAGGGGTGCACGAATAGCCAGATTCTAGAAGGCAACAAGTCCGCATCTCATAGCATTGAGACGGAGGGGGCTTCATTCTAGAATTGGCGGGATATTCGCCGCACTCGTAGGGGGTACAAATTTTCATTGCACTGGCTATCCACACGACCGGGAACTTCGGGGTTTATTTGCGGCTCAAATGAAACCCGGAGATCCAAGATTATCCACCATTCTGTATTGTTATCTATGATGTTGTTTATTATCATGCCTGGGACGAATGTTATATATACTTATATATATACTAGTAGATGTTGTATATGTTTTGCACCCGCGCTAGTCTAGCCCCCGCTCTGTCGTTAGTTAAGTAACCTAACGGGTGATGACGGGGCCCAGTGGCGAATGCGGATGGCATATACGCACATCATATTTTCGTTCTTTTCTGGTGTGATAGGTTACAAAATTGATGGGACCGCATTAATTTTGATTAATGCAAGATAATAAACCTAAAAGATGTTGTTGGAACCAAGCTTTAAAAACTGACATTACAGATGTTCTCTTTTGCTTTGCATAGTGATATTCAGTTTGGAATATCCAGCACCTCATTCGACGAGGCAAGGGCCGAGATCCCTTCACCGAGAGTGACCCCTTGAGTAAAAGTTTGCGTCAGGGTAATAACTTCACTATAGTCGACTATTTTTTGCTTTGCATCGTGGTATTCAGTTTGGAATATCCTGCACCTCAATCGACGAGAAAAGAGCCGAGATCCCTTCACAGGGAGTGACCTCTTTAGCAAAAGTTTTCGCCACTATATATTTACAAAACTACTCAGGTTACTTCAACGATATCAAGTTCATTACGTTAACAGGGTTTTCGCCAAAAACCCAGCCGTAACCCTCCGTCATTTCAGAATAGTAATTTTTAGTATGCGTGCTGTGTTTGTTGACCTAGTCAAGGCGTAGTGTACGGTAGCTAAGTAGTATTTTTCTGTGCATTGTAAATGTGATTGGTTAGGACAGTCTTGCGGCCTTGTTGACCTAGTCAAGGGCTCGTACAGGTGGGTTTAATGCAATCAAGAAAATGATGGATAGAACTTAACTAGCGGTTTATAGTTTGTTGACCTAGTCAAGGTCATAAATCGTTAGGGGCAAAAACCACATCGGGAGTTTCAAACATACAGGAAACTTGCAGATTTTAGCATACCTTCTGGAGTGTGGTGACTAGAGTGGATTCCATCTATTGCATCACACAATGATAGTTGGATCCCGATCCTACTGATGAGTAGGATTACTCTCGGGAGATTATCACACTTAACAATCAATGCTATAAACCAAGTAGGTGTCTAGAAAGGTGTTAGCGGGGCTACGCCTCCAGGGAAAAGAGGTTATGTAATTAAGGAACTTCGTGAAAGCGTTGGAAAACCTCCCTCGAAGTACCAACACTGGCTTGGCTGAAAGGTTAAGCAAGTATTGTGACGTGCGATTAATCCTGACTAGTTATTCTTTTAGGGTTTGAAGAAGAATTTGAGGAAATAGTGGGAGCCATCCTGGTTAGATAAATTAATAACCAATCTAATTTTGCAAGAGCGCACGTTGAGTGTTTTCCCTCTCTCTCTCTAGGTAGCAACCATTTCACGCCCTAATCAAGATAATAAAATATATCGCTTGACCGATCCAAATTCTTATTTGGGGTTGGGGAACGTCGGCTCGGCTCTAACTTATGACAACGGTCATGAGTATGAGCATGGGAAAGAGGATTGTTTGAATTTCTTAATGACCCTATCGAAGAAGAAACATACTGTTGCGTCTTCTTCAGGTGTTCTTGTTATTGAGAACTGTTTTTCGGTCAGTCCTACCTCCTGGGTACTCGATACCGGATCAGGATCTCATATCTGTAATTTATTGCAGGGACTGAGAAAAAATAGGATAGTTGGACCTGCTGGTATGTCCCTCAGAGTGGGAAACGGAGCACAAGTTAATGCTGCTGTCGTCGGTGAATATCACCTAGTATTGCCAAATGGCAATACTATGATTTTGAACAATTTCTACTATGTACCTTCCATGTTATGCAACATAATATCAGTTTCTTTACTTGATAAAGATGTATATAACTTTGTTCTTGATAGAAATATCATGAACATTTACCTTGATAAGGTATTGGTTGCAGAAGGTACACTGTGTAATGGTATCTATGTTCTCAATCAAAACACAGTTCTCAATCTACAAAACACACGCAACAGGAAGAGTTCAGATACGAACGAATCCTACTTGTAGCATTGTAGACTTGGTCATATTGGAGAGAAAAGACTGAGTAAGTTACATAAAGATGGACTTTTGAATACGTTCGAATTTTCATCTTATGAAACTTGTCAATCTTGTCTCAAAGGAAAGATGAACAAATCTCCGTTCACCAGACATGGAGAAAGAGCAACAGAGCTCTTGGGGCTCATACACAGTGATGTATGTGGTCCGATGTCTATACATGCAAGGGGTGGGTTCTCGTACTTCATCACATTCACTGACGATCTCTCTAGATTCGGATATGTGTATCTTATAAAACACAAATCTGAAGCTTTTGAGAAATTCAGAGAATTCAGAAACGAAGTAGACAACCAGACTGGCAAAAGTATCATGATCCTCCGGTCTGATAGAGAAGGGGAGTACTTGAGGACGAAATTCCTAGATTACTTAAAAGAGAATGGAATTCTCTCTCAGCTTACTCCTCCTTACACACTACAGCACAACGGTGTATTGGAGCGGAGGAATCGTACCCTATTGAATATGGTTCGCTCCATGATGAGTAATGCCGAGTTGCTTCTTTCATTTTAAGGGCATGCACTTGAGACGGCAGCATACCTATTGAATGATGTTCCGTCCAAATCAGTGCCTAAGACACCGTTCGAGATATGGAATGGAAAAAGGCCATATCTTAAAAGATTTAAGATATGGGGTTGTCCGGCTTATGTTAAAAAGCATAAACCAGATAAACTAGAGGCACAGTCAGTTTTATGTAAGTTTGTGGGATATCCAAAGAATAGTTATGGATATCTGTTCTACCTCACCGAGGAACAGAAGGTGTTTGTTGTTCAACATGCTGTTTTCTTGGAAACGGAGTTTCTTGCAAAAAAAATTAGTGGCAGCACGGTAGAATTGGAAGAAATTCCAGAGGGACAAACTGTAACTGAAGATTTGGTAGAACCTCAGGATTCAATAACTCGGACGAACCTCGGCCACTCCGCAGATCTAGTAGGATTTCTCATCCACTCGAGAGATACTATGGTTTTCTCATAGATGGGGATCGAGAGGATTGCATCTTGGAAGAAGATGATCCTACTAGTTTCAGGCAGGCCATTATCAGTAGGGACTCTGATAAGTGGCTGGATGCTATGCGATCTGAAATGGAGTCCATGTACACCAATAAAGTGTGGACCTTGGATATTTCTCCACCTGGGGTAAAACCCGTTGGATGCAAATGGATCTACAAAAGGAAACTTGGTGTAGATGGGCAGGTTGAAACCTATAAAGCTAGACTCGTTGCAAAGGGTTTTCGTCAAAGACCACATGTGGACTATGATGAAACCTTTTCTCCAGTGGCTATGCTCAAATCCATACGGATCCTATTTGCCATTGCTGCCTTCCATGAGTATGAGATCTGGCAGATGGACGTAAAAACGGCTTTTCTAAACGGAAGTTTAGAAGAGTGCGTTTATATGGATCAGCCGGAAGGTTTCGTAGACAGTGGGAGCAGCGGGAAGGTGTGCAAGTTGCTTAAATCCATTTATGGATTAAAGCAAGCATGCGGAGCTGGAACATCTGTTTTGATGAGACAGTCAAGGATTTTGACTTCATTAAAAACGAGGATGAGCCTTGTATTTATAAGAAGATTGTAGGACGAACTGTTGTGTTCCTAGTCTTGTACGTGGACGACATTCTTTTGATAGGAAATGACATTCCTATGCTACAATCGGTCAAGCTATTCTTATCACAAAGGTTCTCTATGAAAGACCTAGGTGATGCCTCGTACATTCTGGGGATCAAGATCTACAGAGAGAGATCCAAGAGATTACTGGGACTTTCGCAGTCCAGGTACATAGAGACCGTACTAAAGAGATTTAGTATTGAAGATTCCAAGCTCGGTAACATACCCGCATTGCACGGAATCACCCTCTCTAAGGAGATGTCTCCCAAGACTGATGAGGAGAGGGTTCGCATGAGCACTATACCCTACGCTTCGGCGGTAAGATCTATAATGTATACGATACTATGTACAAGACCAGATGTAGCTTACGCGCTGAGCGTGGTGAGCCGGTATCAGTTAGACCCAGGTGAGAACCACTGGACAGCAGTAAAAAACATTCTCAAGTACCTGAGAAGGACTAAGGAGATGTTCCTAGTTTACGGTAATGGAGACCTCAGGGTCGAGTCCTTTACCAACTCAAGCTTCCAGAGTGACAAGGATGACAGCAAGTCTGTCTCTGGTTTTGTGTTTACCCTCAACGGAGGGGCGGTGTGTTGGAAGAGTTCCAAACAGGATACCATCGCAGACTCGACGATGGAGGCCGAATACATTGCTGCAAGCGATGCCGCAAAAGGGACGGTCTGGATAAAGAAGTTCATAGCTGAACTTCAGGTGGTTCCGTCCATTATTGATCCAATACCAGTGTATTGTGATAACTATGGGGTTATAGCTTTATCAAAGGAACCACGGTCCCATCAGAAATCCAGGCACATCTTAAGGCAGTATCACCTGATCAGGGAGATCGTAGATCGCCAGGAGATCGAGGTTCGGAGAGTGGATACGAAAGACAACGCGGCGGATCCATTTACAAAGGCCCTCCCTCAAGCACAGTTCGAGCGACTTTTGGGATGTTGGGTATGCAGTACGCCAGCAGATGGCCTTAGTGCAGACGTTGGGTATTCGGTACGCCAATAACTGGCCTTTAGTGCAAGTGGGAGATTGTTGGATATGTATGCCCTAGAGGCCAGTATTGTATATGTATACATATGGATACTAGGGATATGTATGTACAGAACAATCTTGCTCAGTTATATAGTATATTATTTGACTTGTCTTTGTCAGGATATGTGTATTTATTTGTGTTGTTGTTATATCTAGCTTGCACATATTGACAAAGACTCGATACGGTAGTACACTATTGTGGTTTGTCTTTATCTTAACATGGCATATGCCATACTCGTTATTACATATTGCGGTTACATGTTGGTAAAGCCCCTAGGATCTTGCTTGACTACCTGTATTGTGATGGCGATCATACTTGTGGGAGCAGGGTAGTCCATAAGCACATCCTTAAATGGTCCCTAGTCGCATGAGTATCGAGACTGGGCATTGATACTCCAGAGTAGACTGGTGTATACGTTTCGAGCCCCGTCGGGGATGGTTGGTCCCGCAGCCATTGGTCTGATGCACCTAAGATCGTATACAGGTGCTCACTAGGTGTGAGTACACTGGACGGACTCGCCGAGAACTTCCATGTGGTACTATACCTATCGTCAGATGGAAGTTCTTAGGTGACATGTGTACAGGTTAGTCTTTGGACCCGAGATCGGCATTTGTCTCGTGTGAATTTCCACTAAACTTTGATCACTACCTTACTACGGCTCTACTGAGTCATGCAAACAGGTTTTGGTTGGGTTCAGTCCCGAGCTACATGGAGGTAGTGAGCGATTGTCGGGGATTCGTCTCTCCCGGTATAGAGAGTCGATATCGCACTGTGATTCGATTGGTCAGGACCATAAGACCTTGGCCAAGGCAGTTGGGATTTACTGATAGGTTGATCAGTAGTTTCCCAGATTGGTCCTGAGCCACATCGACACGACTTATCAGGTTATTAGGGTCTGACGTTCACCACCCCCTTAGACCTGGTATGCGATACTCTTTGACGAAGAGACCGGACTGTACGGATATTGTCACAGATAGTCTCAGTAGGAGATCCGGATGAGTTCGCTCATCGGCCTTCCTTTTCGACAGGTACCTGGGTAGCCGTTACGTACAGCTAGTGCCGCTGACGTGCTTGTGGTTAAACTCACTGCCAGAGTACTGTCGAGTCTTTAGAGTCCCACACAGAGGGTTCCCCTGATTCAGGAGAAATGATGTAGTAGCCGTATTGGATACGTGCAGGGTTCGATCGATTGATATACTTTGTACTCGGATTTTCGATCGGACAGTTGGTAATACTAGCCGGCTCGGGTTTGAGCCGGATTATTAAATCAGGTATTGATTTAATAATTTACGTATATGTATTTTGATATATATATATATATATATATATTCTAGTATTACGTTCTTCGTGTTATTTTATCTCTTTAGGCGTTCGGATTTTTATCTGATTGCCGGTATATATATACAGTAGACTAAAATCCGTATTTATTACAGATTTCCTTTTAGAAGGTGGCCACCTTATTTTGGATTTTCCATTTATTTGATAAATGGAAATGAGGTGTAAAGTGAGAGGTGAGGGAGGTATGGAGTTGACCATGCTTCAATAGTTTACAAATGAATTTATAATTCATTTTGTGGTTACTATTGAAGGATGGTTGCTATTGTTTAATGAAAGAATTCATACACAAAACCTAGTAGTGTATTTTCTCTTTCATGCTTGGCTTCATAATTTTCTTGAGCTCCATTTTCTCTCCAAGCTCCTCCCTTCTCGTGCTTTCCTCCATCTTCATCTTCTTCCTCTTCACTAACATTCTCATGTGTTGAGAAACAAGTGAAGAGGTTAGAAAAGAGATAGCAAACACTTAGACACTCTCACTACATCCTAGACCACTTGGTTTAGCAACCCAAGTTCTCTAGTTGCTCCTTGTAGTCATTTGATTAGGAGCTAGAGCCATGGATCATATTCCCCGGGTGGATCATCTACGACAATGGAAGGCCGGAGAACAAGCTCGACTCCGGAGGACCGATGGAGCCGGAGTTGGAGATCAAGCAAGTTCATGGTGCTTACTAGGAGCCGAGGATGAAGAACGAAGACCGAAGGACTTGGTTTGTTGGGTGAGAATCCTTTATCATAGTGGATAGAACTCTAGAATAGCTAAACTAGGTTTATGGTAAAGATCCGGATAAAGGTTAATCTAGTGCCAAGTTTTCATTTGTCTTGAAATTTTTGTTCCGCATTTGGCCACGGAAGTTGGCCGGGGCACTAGGGTAACCCTTCAGAACATACGTACGGTACGGCACTCTACTCAACCTACCTACTCCATCAATCAGGTTCAACCTATGTAACGAAAGTTCGGGTTTAATACCCTCCCCCCCCCCCGTTCAAGTCTAAGTTCCGTAAGGTCAAGCCTGTGTTCCGAAATAAATTACGCCCCAGACTCCACATAGTCAAACCTAGATTCGAACCAAGGTTAAACCTAACGCTCTGATACCAACTTTTTCACGACCCGAAATTTAGTTCGTGACCGGCACTTAAATCACGCAACGTCTAAAGGCGCAACGTAAATTAAGTAAGCCGAAGCCCAGAAATCTAAACCTTTTTAAGAAAATAAAAGTGGTGAAGTTTTGAAATAAAGGTATGATGAAATCAAATGTATTCTTAAATGCATAGATAAGGGAACATTAAAAATGCAAGTAGATTTTATTCGTTGAAAAGCATGTTTCGTCTTTTTTAAAAATTTGGGCAGCACCTCCTTTGTATATTTTGATCTAAAACAACATACACATCATAGTATAAAAGGCATCCCCAAGCGGGAGCTAGCTCTTCGCCAACTGGTGGAATCACAACCACGTAATAACATATATAGGACGCTCAACGGTGAAGAATTAACCCAGAAAGAACAAATAACGAAGCAAGACATCAAACTCAAGAAAGCGATCATAAACCCATCGCTCTAAGTCTCGCACAAAACCCAAGTCTGACTAAGTCTTCCAATATACAATTCCAGTCTCTGATTTGATGTGATGGAGTTTATCTAGATACAATAGAATATAATAGTACGAGAGTGGGAACGATCCAACATGTGTCCTACCTACTAAAGCAAACACCCTGGATGAAGCTGTGTGCCAGCAATACCGCAACTGATCCCAAGCGGTCAAACCTGCAAGAACTGTGGCACAACGGGGGTGAGTTGCCAACTCGTGAGTAGAAAACATCAGCAAGTAGAAATCGAATAAAACAACGATTTCTTAGGTCACTATATCATGAAGGTAAAACTATGATACTAGGGTGACCACAAATGCATATATGTCAACAATCGAGTCAATGCAATGCCATATATAAATAAACATCCGACATCATATGCCTGTATCCATGTAGATATCATCCACGTGTCCGTCAACGACACAACTAATATCATGGAACCTGAGTGTCCAACACCGACACTCGAAACATCATGAAAACATATGCCTGTATATATATATCAATCAGCGTGTGTCTATCAACGAGACATCAACATTATGGAACCTGAGTGTCCAACACCGACACTCGAAATATCATGAAACCTGTGTCCACCATCGACACGCAAATCCTCATATCTCGGGCTCCGTCATTCCGGATTGGCCCATGGGCTCCATCTGTCCGGATCGGCCCTCGGGCTCCGGCAGAACGAATCGGCCCATATCCATCTCTCGACTCTGGTCGGTATCTTCCGGTAACCGCCAGGTCCAACTAATCACCGGTAGGTAGTGCTCTCCCTGCCAGGCTCATCGTCATTCCCAAGAAATCTCTCTCTCTCGCCCCGGGGTACCATACCGGGTCCACTATGAACCCGCAAACGGATCATCCACTTCCTCGAATCGGGTTTCTATCACATGTCTCAGAATCGATCACTCCCGGTGAAGGGATCTCGGCTCTTTCCCCATAGAATGAGGTGCAGGATATTCTAAACTGAATACCGCGATGCAAAGCAAAAAGTAATCGATTATATTGAAGTTATTACCCTGACGCAAACCTCTGCCCAAGGGGTCACTCCCGATGAAGGGATCTCGACCCTTGCCTCATCGAATGAGGTGCTGGATATTCATAACCGAATATCACTGTGCAAAACAAAAGAGAACGTCTTTGTAATAACAGCTTTTTGAAAATTGTTCCAACAACATCGAATAGGTTTGTTTTCCTTGCATTGATCTGAATCAATGCAGTCCCATCAATTAATCACACCACAAAAGAACAAAAATATGATGTACGTATATGCCATCCGCATTCGCCACTGGGTCCCGTCATCACCCGTTAGGTTACTTAACTAACAACAGAGCGGGGACTGGACTAGCGCGGATGTAAAACATATACAACATCTACTAGTGTATATATATATATATATATCAATATATAAAATCGCTCCAGGAGTGATAAATGCAACATCACAGAAAAGTAATAAGCATCACAGAATAATACAGATAATCTGGGAGCCCCTGGTTTCCATTGAGCCACAACTGAAAACCCGACGTTCCCCTGGTCGTGTGGATAGCCCGTGCAATGAAAACCTAGACCCCTACGGGCACGGCAAGTTACCCGCTAAAACCAGAAGAGAGCCAGCCCCCTTCAACAAAGTGAATGGGCCACCCAGCACTTCACGGAATCCGGTAACTTGAGCACCCTACCTTGGGTCAACCTATACCTCCTACGAGTGCGGCGAATAGCCCGCCAATTCTAGAGTGAAGCCCCCTCCGTCTCAAAACCATAAGATGCGGGCCCGTTGCCCTCTAGAACCCGGCTATCCATGCACTCCACCGCGGGGTAATCCTAGTACAGAAAAGAAAATATGTACAACGGGGACATCGACCTCAACCCAGTCGTGCCCTAAAAGAATAATATACAAACAGGCAGCGACGGCAATCCACATGTCGGATGCTCGCCCCGCAATATCAAATGTACAAATGAAACTAAACTGTACTAGCATTGCACCCAAGCTATCCACCACGACAAATCCGCAACATCACAACACAACACAGAACATCAACGTGAATGTCACGTTCGCAAACCCGTCTAAAAGAACTATAGCAATTAGACAAGATTTACCGCTCGAATGACATTCACGGTCGCAAATAATAATGTAAATACTGTGAACTAACATATTTAAAATTTCGATCGATAAAACTTCCCGAAATGGCCCCAAGTGGAAAACCCAGCACTCAAATAAATCTGGGCCTAAACAAAATATTCCAAAAACCATAATTCCATATGAAAGACACCCAGAAGAAAAATGGTGCACTGAAGCCCCAAAACGGTGGCGGAACCGCGGCCAACACATGGGTTGCGCGGCGGTTCCGCGGCGATTTTATGGGTTCAGTTGCCCAAATTTCTACTGTAGTCTTAGAAAAGCCTGCACGATTTTTTGACATACTGAAAATAATTTTTCGATCTCTTTTAAAATTCGGCAGAAACTTGAAATTTGGAATTGCGGTTTTGGAAATTTTGTTTGATCGATATTTTAAACATGTTAGAACAAGCTAGTAAGGGTTAAATGGCGTGGCTCTTATACCATATAAGTCCACGGTAGCGCTCCGGCTGTCAATCCAAGGCCAAACGCGGAACAAAAACTTTTATGAAACTGGCGCTAACTCAGACTTTTACCCGGATCGTACCATTAACACTAAACTAGTAAACTATAAAAAGGTAGAATGGCTATACCGATCGATCCGTGTCCTTCGGTCTTTAGCCACCATTCTTAGCTTCTCACGGCATCTCCGATCTCCCTCGATCTCCGGTCTCCTAGTCGAGGTGGTACCACGTCTAGAAAACCTTTTACGGGCTCCCGCTTCAAACCGAAGCAACTCGGACATGAACTTTGCTAGCCGACATGTCCAAGGTGAAGTAGAGAATGTGTGTGATCACTTTGTCTCAATTCATCCATTGATTCTCAACACATGAGATGGTATGGATGGAGGTTCAAGATGAAGCCATTGGAGGAAATTGTGAGCTAGTGAAGGAAGAAGAAGATGAAGAGCTTGCTTGCTTATTGTGTTGAATAAATTGTGAGAGCACTAGAATGAAATCTCAAGAGCAAACCCCACACTTGTGGCTGCCCTCTCTCTCTCCTCATATCAATTCAACACAATAATCAATCAACAAAATTGACACGGCACAAAAAATAAGACCATGAGTCATCAACCATGCATATGCTTCATTTAATGCTCTTCATCATGACTAGCACTCACAATTTCCACCAATAAACATTAATCCAAATGTTTATAACAATAAATAGAATGTCATCTTCTAAAGTAAACTCGTGACGGATCACAAGAATACCCCTCACAAGTATATACATACCTGTATCCGCATTCCGACTGAATACGAATGCAATGAGACGAAAGTAATCCAACAAATCTAATACTAGGATACGGCTTAAACCGAAGCCCACTAGTATGATCCGTCCGATCATGATCCGTACACAAGTGCACGTATATGATCGAACCCTGCCATAAAACCATACGGCCTCTACAACGTTTCTCCCGAACTTGGAAAACTATCTGTGGGGGACTCTAAAGACTCGTCGATACGCTGGCAGTGGGTTTAACCACAAGCACGTCAGTGGTGCTAGCTATACGTAACGGCCGCCCAGGTATTGACCAAAAAGGGAGGTCGATGAGCGAACTCATCCGGAAACCCTACTGAGCCTGAGTGACAATATCCGTACAGTCCGGTCCGTTTGTCTATGAGTATCGCATATCGGGCCTAGGGGGCTGGTAAACGTCAGACCCCTAAAAGCGGTACAAGTCGTGTCGGAGTGTAGCCCAGAACACCCTGAGAAACTACTGGAATACCTACCAGTAAATTTCACTTGCCTTGGCCAAGGACTTCGTGTAATGGCTCTCCAGACACAGCGCGATCTCACCCCCAATACTAGGAGAGACGAAACCCCTGCCGATCCACTCACTGCCTCCATGTGGTTCGGGACCGTACCCAACTAAAACCTGTTTGCATGACTCCTTTGAGCCATAGTAGGGTAGTAATCAAAGCACAGTAGGAACTCATACGAGACAAATGACGATCTCAGGTCGATGAACTAACCTGTACACATGTCACCAAGGAACTGCTATCTGACGCTAGGTATAATACCAACTAGCATGTTCCCGGCGAGTCCGTCCGGTGTACTCATAACCCAATGAACACCTGTATACGTCTTAGGTGAACCAACTGACACCAATGGCTTGTGAGACCGGCCATCACCCCTCGTCGGGGTCTCGATCGTATACACTAGTCTACTAATGGAGTATCGATGCCCAGTCTCGAAACTCCCACGACCAGGGACACTTTAAGGATGTGCTTATAGACTACCCAACTCTCACGTATATGATCGCCATCATACTGCTGGTAGTCAAGCAAGAATCCTAAGGGCCCTATTAATAGTGAACTGTAATATCACCTAAAGCATGTACACGATGATAAAGGCAAACCAGATAGCATACTATCATCTCGAGTAAGACTGTTCTACCGGTATAGGTCCTTCCTCAATCATTGCAATCACGTGCCTGCGATCCAATAATTGACTTTGAGGACACTATATCCAACAGTTCGTACATTGACATCGAGAATTTGTTTGGCCTTTATTGCATGCGTAGTCCGTAGGTTATAACCTATAGGCTTTTAGCGTGTCGTTTTGGTTTTGAATTGGATTTTAATGCGACACGATATGTTATGGCATGTAGGTACCCCACGTGGATTTCGAGACGACGAGGAGAGCGTAGCGTCATCGAATCCAGCAAACAAGGATCAAGGTGAGTAGATATATATCTACGGGGGAAGTCGGATGGATGGCGTATAGCACCCCCGCACTTTCGTAGTATAGAACACGAATGCGTTATGTTATATATATATTTATATGTTATTATAAGAGACGCATACATTGCTAGAAATGCTTTAGTGGACTTTGGGTTAGTGTAAGCGTATTCGATAGTTATTGCTATAGTCCAGTGTTAGTCGCGAAACCCTAGAATAAGGTTTACACCTACACGCACGCACACGCACACACTTGCATACATTTTATTACTTGTGCGTATATGGGGATATGTATACACATACACACACATAGGTATAGGACTGTGTATATATATATATGTATACATATACATGGATGATGAGGATAGTATACGATATTTGGAGATGAGTCGATGAGATTGGGCATGGTGCCATGAGATCGGCGATATATTTTGGTTCGTATTATGAGATACGACATGTTATTATAGTGGATCCTTGGCAATGCGTTTTCATACACACGCACATATATATATGTAGATGGTATCAGTATGTACTAGACTTAGATCAGTACCCCTAATACAGGATATGATGATAAGGATACCAGATGAATGATGTGATAATGTGATAATTGACCCGTACCCAGATTTGGGATGACATACAATGGATTTACCGTACGAGCTATATATTGATGATAGATCCGCTTTCTTGACTCGAGGATGTCATGTTATATATTGTATCATATGTGATACTATTGAGGCGGGATCACCGACTATTATATGTTATATATATCGACTCAGATTAGGTGGTTTCCTTACCTTTTTGATTAGCCGTTAGTTTAGTCCTGTAGTTTACTTGTAGATGTTAGACTAGACTCGAGTTATACCTATTTCAAAACTAACGAATCGTGAGTATTTTAAAGATAGGACAAGCGATTCTAAGGATATTTTAATGGACGTACCTTTTTCTTAAAAATACCGTAGCCCTATTTTCTAAACACCACGATTCGTATTATTTCAAATGTCAAACTGTATGACTCATATATAAATGTATATTCTTATATGTTGCGTTATTATTCATGTTCTGCATATTATTGATGTTTGCATCGCATTGCATGCTTATATTGTGTTTTCATTAGTTATTATTAAAATCATGCTGTCGGGACACCAGCACTATTACCGATGATGCGCATGCTCCACGCACACCTGCTTGCCGGCTCACACACATTATCATCGGTAATTGTCATGTCACGTACACATTAGAAAATACTACTTCATTAGTATAAAATGTTAGCTGATAGTTTCGACATGGTACTGGTGAGCTTGCTTTTATATGATAGCTTAGACATTGCATTTATTACTGTGATTTTCATGCATATTTATATATTCATTTGCCATGACATTATGGGCCAGTCCGGATTGCCGGAGCCCAATATTATGAAATTCATTGTTTATTTATCCTTGAGATTTGGATTTCGGATTTACATGAGATTTCTGGATTTGGAGAAACCGCAAGAATTTTATAAACTGATTATCATTTTAAAATGAAAGTTGCGGTTTTCTCATGATTTGATATGAGATATGTCCACAATGAGTTTTCTCGGCTCTTGAGCGATATCATACACCCGATTCGAGGAGGGGGAAGAACCGTCTGTGGGTGCATGGTGGACCCAGTGCGGTACCCCGGGGAGAGAAGATCGCAGATGATGGCGTTGAGCCTGTGACAAGGGTGCACTACTGACCGGTGATTGTATTGTGACTCGATGGATATCCGGAGGATACCGATCGGAGTACAGGCCAGTCCGGATAGCCGAAGCCTGAGGTTTTGAGATTTGATGATATGGGCCAGTCCGGATAGTCGGAGCCCTAGATATTGAGATTCGAGATTACAGGCCAGTCCGGATTGCCGGAGCCTGAGATATTGAGATATTGGGATTTACGTTTTGTGTCGATACTTGACATTGATTTCATGTTGATTTCATTGATGATACCTCGATTTATACATACAGAAATCTCACTATATTATGAAAACAGTTTCCACATTTATATGCATTCTGTTTTCATGCATTCATACATCATATTTATGATATATTGCTACCTGAGGCACTGACACGAGCACATGGGATTACATTTATGCATAGATGTTACCCTTGCCATTATTATATGCTTCATGCCATATTATTAATTGAGGATATTACTGATCGTATGACCTAGAATTGAGTCATACACACGATTTCTGCTCTGTGATATTTTCTACTCACGAGTTGGCAACTTACCTCCGTTGTGCCACGGTTTCTTGCAGGTTTTGCCGTACAGGTTTCCTTGGCGGTTTTGCTGGCACATTGCTTATTTCCGGGTGATTGCTTTGGTAGGTGGGTTCACTCGCATCATGACCACCCTTATATTCTTTATTTATATTCAGTTGTATCTAGTAAACTCTATCAACCAGACTTGTATATTTTATAACTTTAGAACACCAGTTGTATATTCTTTCGATCTTAGAGTCGCATGTTATATTATTATGGGTTTTCTTGATGATATTGAGTTTCCTTTTGAGTTTTGATTCTCGCCCTTCGGCGTTGTATATTATATTGCTTTTGTGACCGCCAATTGGCGAAGAGCTAGCTCCCGCTTGGGGATGCCTTTTATATATTTCATGTGTTGTACCCCTTTTGGGGCCAGTATTTACAAGGAGACTCTGCCGAAATCTTTGGAAAAGATATGATATTTTAAAAATATTTACTACGACTTTTCAAAGTGATTATGTGCAACTTTAAAACAAGTTTTCCTTCACCTTCTTATTTTAAATGGTTTAGATTTCTGGGATTTTGGCTTACTTGAATTAGATGTGGTCCTATAAACTTTATATGATTCAAGTGCCAGTCACGTGCTATTTCGGGTCGTGACACTGAGTCTCAATATAATCAATCTGATTTGAATGAGATTCAAGTATAAAACTACAATACAATATGAATCCATGAATCCATATAATCAATCTGTTCAATATATTCAATCTATATCGACCGAACCAAACCATGGATATACATCCGTCTACATGATTCTCCAGTTACATCCACTTACTGATATTATGATTTCGGCAAGTCATCCATCTATACAATCTATTATACAAGACAATACAATTTACAATACAATACAATCAAGTCATCGCGGGGTTTTTAAGGGGTAGATTGGTACGGAAGGTGTTAAAAGTGGCACAGACTGTAACCATAATACACCTAACCTGAATATCCATTACCGTTGTACCGTGGCTGAACAGTTCCTTGTGCTCCGTATACCTTGGTCTCCGGAATAGTGGGACTCCTCTCGTATACAGTGGCATTTTCCGTACCAAGCTACAAACAAGAGCGTTGACAATATAATCAATATTAATAACAATACACTCTCTCTCTGTCTATTCTACTTCTCCCCTATGTTTGGGACTTACCGAGCAATTGTTCGCTAACGACATTTCTTTTCTTTCTTCTTTGGAATGTTGTCAGGTGGATCGGACCTTCAGGAGATCGAGCCCACCGGTGAGGACTTGGATCAGTTAGCTTTCGACCCGGAGCTCTAGTTACTTGTACATTTCACTTCTGTATTTCTATTTCTGTTATGCCACTATTTAGGCACCGTTTTCATTCCATGTATTTACTTTTCCATTGTACTGTAAAAAGAATATTTAATAAATAAAGTTGTTGTTTATTACATTTTTCTATTGTTTATATTTCTTTTATATTGTTTAGATACGCTTAGCGTATTTACTTCGTAGTAAATACGTAGCGGGCCTCGTCGCGTCCCCTTCGCCATACACCGGGGAGCGGGGCGTGACAGTAACTGTCCTTCTGCATGTAATCTTCCAACATCGGGCGATCTTGTCCGCATATGATAGAAGCGAACAGATACGCACAACAATGGAGGATAAGGCTTTCGAGTTTTTGTCGGAGTCTGTTTATAATTTCACTCACTCTTATAATTTGGCTAATCTATTGCCGCTCTGAACTTTCAGGTGGTGTAACAGTTTTTGTTTTTATTTGTCTTTTACCTTTCAGTATTAGTCTGTAATACTCTTTTTTGACGTATCAATGAAAAGTTTTTCTTTTACATTTGCACTTCTTTTTGCTGAAGTTTGCTTTTATTGCAAGACCCCCTTATTATACTATATGTGCACATATCGTGCATTAGTCTTTATGTGTTCACTTACATAGGTGCGCATACCAATGGAATCAATTTCATGATGTGTGCATATATATAGGTGCGCAAGTTGATTGAATCAACTTTTTGATGTGCGCATGTATATAGGTGCGCACGTCAATTGATCCAGTTTCGTCAGGTACGCACTTGAAAATGTGCGAACAAATGCTCCCCGCTAGTTTGTCCACGTAAGATTTGTACGTGGGTTAAGTAGCGCAAAGTAATGCTTTGCCATAGAATTGATGGCCTAGGAGACAAGTTTAGGATCCTTTTCGTCAATGGTTTTTTCATTTTCATGAGCCGTAAGGGTTTCAAAGAGGTTTTTCTCCCTATGAATCGAGATGATCTCATAGGTGCATATTCTCCTTAGAAATCGTGAGAATTCCTAAGTGTTCATCACATTTACGAGTCATAAGGATCTCACTCGGGTTCTTTCTCCTTACAAGTAGTGAGTTCTTTACTTCATCAACATGCAACTTTAATAAATATGGCCTGTGATTGCTTAGAAAACAAGTTTAGATCTATCGTCTAAGACTTTTCAATTTTATAAGCCGTGAGGGTCTCATAAAGATATTTCTCCCCACGAGTCGTGAGGATCTCGTAAATGTATTTTCTTC
The DNA here is from genome assembly GCA_030015575.1 of Agapanthus africanus. Classification (NCBI taxonomy): domain Eukaryota; kingdom Viridiplantae; phylum Streptophyta; class Magnoliopsida; order Asparagales; family Amaryllidaceae; genus Agapanthus; species Agapanthus africanus. Next base: position 120,856,063 of record CM057344.1, read on the forward strand.
TTAGAAGTCGTGAGGACTCCTAAGCATGTTTTCTCTTGAGAGTCGTAAGTATCTGACAAGAGTGTTTTTCCCTTACGAGTCTTGAGGATCCGTAAATGGCTTCTTCTCCTCATTGGATGCAACTTTGTCGAATGTGGCCTGTGGATAATATACAAGTGTCGGTCTTGATTTTCTTGTAGGGCAACCGTGCTTAGGAAACATATTGATATTCTCGTCATTTAAGACATTTTGCTTTTATAAGCTGTAAGGATCTCAAAGAAGGTTTTTTCTATTGGTTGAAAGGTCTCGTAAGTATCCTAACATAAAATATTGATAACCCTTTTATTTTATATTAGGGTCCGGTGGGTTTTTGGTCCTCGTTGTACAAACCCCATAATTTCGAATTTACAAGCAATTTGCCGTTCTCTCTCTCTCTAGAAAATCAATCGATGGAATATCACCATCTCCTACCTTACGAATACGAAATCAACCCCTCGCCGGCGATCCCCCACCACCACCACCCTCCGCCGCCGCCCTCCGCCGCCGGATCCTACTACCTCCACCACACTCCGCCGCCGGCGATCGCCGGCGCCAATTCCGAGATCCACACCATCTTCATCTCCGGCCTCCCCGAAGACATCAAGCCTCGCGAGATCCACAACCTCTTCAGGCGCCGCCCTGACTTCGACTCTTGCCTCCTCGAATACACTGGCCGCGGCAATCAGGTCGAAATTTATGATCTTTGTTAGGGTTAGGGTTTATCTTTTCGATCAATTAGGGTTTTTGATCCCTGTTTGGAAATGGAGTTAATTTTTCTAAACTGGATTTTCATGAAGTTTGCAAAACTTAACTCTAAATGCTAACTTTGCTCAATTTGACATTCATTTTGCAGTTATCTCAACTCCAATCCAAATTAAGTTTTCTAAACTACATTTTCCCAAACTCATCTCTTATAGCATAACCATAGTTTATTTTTAAACGGAGTTCGGGACTTGCAAGCCGCATTTTGCATTCCCTCTACCTCCACTTAAAACTAAACTATAGTTTTTCTAACTCCATAGCTAAACAGTGCGATTTTCCCGCATTTTGTTATGTTGTTAGGTTTAGAGTTTATATTGTTAAATTGGCCTTTCCACATCAACAAAACACGAAAGTTATGATGAGGGTTCAGGAAATATATTTATATTCTAACAAGCCGCCTAGGTCTTAGGGTTCTTACGTAGAGGTATTTTTAATTTAAATTAATACGTGCCTCGAGGGAATCGAACCTTGTTGCTTTGATACCATGTTAAATATCCCTCCCTTCCAGCTCCTAAGTTATAACGAGGGTTGAGGTGATATATTTTATATTTTAACATATAAATGCGTAGAGATAGACTTGAGGTAATTCTAGGGGTTTGAAGACATAAATCATCAAAAAGCCAACTGTGATCCCTGGATCGGTTGCGACCTTCTAAACTTTGGGCCCGGCATTGAATTGCAAATTCTCCTTAAAATGTTAGTAGTTTAGGCTTTTGTTGGCTTCTAGATGCCATGGATTATGGATTGCATATTGGTTTTACAAGAATGCAATTTTGAGGTTATGATGTGCATGATTTACATTTAGTTGCTCTTCTTGATGCATTTGGGTTTAGGTTTTGGGTTTATTTTGTCGTGAACGATGGGTGTCTCGGTTTTTATATTTATCTTTTTAGTTAACTTAGAAATTAGAAATGACTTACACTATTTAGTCCATGTTTGGGAGTCGAGCTAGGTAACTTAAAATTATTATTTATAGAACTGTCCAAACGTAACTCCAAATTCCTAAGCACACTTTGACTTTGACTTTGACTTTGTAATAACTAGAGTGATCTAAAACCTGCCCCGACTCATTTATTTTATTATTGCTAAAGAAAGGGAGTAAAATACCTCTTTTTGAGTTAAGACATCTCTGCAGAAAACAACGCGCTATAGTCAATCTTTGTAGTGGAGTTAGACCCTCGCGAACTCCAGTTTTCACTCCACTTAAAAAATAACTGCGACTATCCTAAATCCATGACCTTTATATTATGAGACCATGTATTAGGGTCTATGACCCTCTGTTTGGCTAGCATATAGTTTCTTGAAGAGAATGGAAGGCGACTTCAGTCTTTCTCCTTGGCTAGGCTACATTGCATATACACACCAAGGAGAAAGACCACAAAAAAATGAGAAATGAGAAAGAGGCTACATTGCATATACACACCAAGGAGAAAGACCACAAAAAAATGAGAAATGAGAAAGAAAGAAAAAGTGAAAAACTGAAGTCGCCTTCCATTCTCTTCAAGAAACTATATGCTAGCCAAACAGAGGGTCATTAAATGATTACTTTAGGAATGATACTGTAGATGTAGTTGGGCATTTAATTCCTAAGTTTACTTTTATGTAATTCTATTTCTTGTTAATGTCCTTTTCTCCCCAAAAAGTTATTGTTTACAATCTATCCCACGTCGGCTGTAAAAGACGATGACATCATGACATCCATTTTTGCCTCTTTTTGTATCACAGGCTGTTGCATATGCTACATTTTTCAACCATCAATCGGCGCTTGCTGCAATGGTCGAACTAAATGTGAGATTCTCAGCATAGTTCCGGTTTCCACCTTTTGTTTTCATTATAAAAAAAATATTCAAAAGTTTGATTTGCTTGTCATCATATATGTCCACTAATATTTAGGAAAATCTATATCATTTTTAACACATTTATTACCAATCACGACCCATATTACTGCATTAACATACACTATGTGTAAGACGTTGATGTTGTTGTTTTGTGTACAAAACCTATCATAGCTCATAAGTATATGAAGACTAATAAAATCTTTAATCATCTTTTCCTTTCTTTCTTTCTTTCCTTTCTAAATTGTTATAATCATTAAATTTTTTCTATTATTCTTATTTTTGTAATCGTCGCCGGTTTTAAATAAACTGTGTGTCTTTTACTACTAAAGATCCATGAAGGTCCCTTCCTTGGAGCTTAACACCGCCCTCCCATTTTACTTCGCTTTTCACTTTCCGCCGTGTTGCTTGTGATGCATGTGACATAAAATTTATGTATGTGTGTGTGAGTGCTCTGATTGAGGTATCAAATCATAGATGTGGATGCTCAATGATCCATATCGTGATCCATTCAGAAAATGGACCTAACATTCTTCACCCAATTTCTTGTTGTTTTCTATTTTAATGATCCAAGGCCAAAAATTGGCCCCCTAACAACAACACAAGGACATAAACAAGGTTTGAAATCTTGGACTTGGTACCAGTATGGACGGCCAATTTTAGGATCGGAATTGGTCATGTGGCTGTCTCGGAACAAAATATTGATTTTTAATTCTGTGACCAAACAATTATGTAAAAAGTAGTACAATTTTTAAATAACCATTAAAAAATAACTATAAATAATTTGACATACTTTTCACTTATTAATGATGAATTGTTTTCTAAATACATTGTAAAACTAACTATAAACTTTCAACATTTTCCGGTAATTAATAATGTCAAATAAACTATAACTCATTGAATCTATTCTATTAACCCGTTAATAAGCCCACTAACCCATCCATAAACTTAACTCTATTACTCGCTAAAAAATTGGTACCAAAGCTTAAAATCTTGATACTGGTCGTGACTGGTCATCTTGGATTGGAAACGGTTGAGATGTAAAACCATGGACATAAGTAAAGAGGATAGTGATACAAGTTTTTTTGAACTTCTCCAAGTACAGAAAGTAGAAAAAAATTTAAACTAGGAAAAAGTTTTGGTGGTAGGGACCGTCCAACTTTCTTTTCATAACTTTTGTTGTTGTATATTAAGTGTCAAACAAGAGTCCGATATTCTTGTCGAAGATCATTTGCATTTTACTCAAAACAGCATATTTCATATTTAATACTCGTCTTGTTTGGGAAAGCTGGTGAAATTTTTGTCTACTTGAACAAGAATTTATTTAGGGAAATTCTTATCACCCATTTTTTGAGAAACAATTCGTTGATTTTTGTAGAATATCATAAAAGCTCATTAGAAATCTAGAAATGTGGGAAAATGATCAGTGACGTAGCTCATCCTTAACATTGTTTTTGGATTTTAGTTCTAGAAATATCATGTGTAGAAAAGTCGAGTGCTAGATACTACTCATGGGATGGATTTAGAGTATCTTAATACATGGGACAGCTATATGTCTTCTATCTATCATTCTATCTACATATTCCTAGATCTAAACATCAACATTATGAATTTGTCCTCTTAGGCCTATGTTTCAGATGGACCTAAGTTGAGCAGGCAGCCAATCATCTATGGCTTATCTGCAGTTATTTTCAGCTATTCCATGGGAGACATTTCTCCTGTTCAATTTCTTCCATCATTTCTATTCCAGGGAGTTACTTTCGATACTAGGACTGGAGCTACTTTGCATATTGAGCTGGCCAGATCAAATTCACGGAGACGTCCAAGGGGTACTACAATATATAGATTTGTGACTGTTATTCTCTCTTGGTTTCATGATTAATCATATAAAGGCAAATATTTGTTTTTTGTTCAATATAGAGGATGGAGCATACGATATAATCGACAAGCGGGTCGAAGTTAAAACTGGTGAGCAAAATACGTCAAGCGGCGGTAATGAAAATTTTACACTTGGAATCAGATGCGGAAGAGTTACTTTTCATTTGCAAGCACGAGTGCAAAATGGTTTTTTATATCTACTTGTTTTTTACGCTAGAATGTTTACTTGTTACCATTGCCAACTATAGGACATTGCGTTAGTAACTTTTGGCTTATAATTTGGTTACATTTACATGTCTTTAGCTGAGAAATGCAGACTAGGCATCACCAAAGACACTGTCAGTATAACTGATTCTACAGCTCACTTGCACATGTTTTGGCACATTTGCATGTTCAGGGAATGATGACTCTGATGATGAATCATGGGGCTCAGAAAATGATAATTCCAGAAAGAAGGGTTCTGCTACACAGAGGTTGAAATGCACTTCACAATGAACATGATTTAATTAAAATAGCGTAGTTTAACAGTTCATATCATATATAGTAGGACAATTTTTTAATTTAGGCCGATTTTAAAAAATATTATTAAATTTAGGCCACCTTTTACAACTCTAGGCCACTTTCGGCCACGTCAGTTCCAGCTCAGCCAGCTCAGCGCTGGTTCTGAGCTTTTTATTTTTGTTTTCTTGGGGGCGCACTTGGCAAGTGCGTCCCATGCTGCTCCCCATGCAAACCCCCCTTTGCCATACAATGAGGCAACACTTGCTATGGGGTGCACTTGCCAAGTGCGCCCCCTAGAAAAATTCTTCTTCTATCCCTCGTCCACTGCTCCTCCCCTCACTCCCACCTCCTCATCCACTCCACTGCTCCAACCCTCACTCCCACCTCCTCATCAACTCCATCCCTTTCCTCATCCTAAACCTCGCCCTCTCCTCCCTCACCCTCTCCTCCTCCCCTCTCTCCCCATTGCCCCTCTTCCTCCTCCCTCGAACTGCAGCTCCCCCCTTCTTCTTCTTCCCCCTGCTCGCCGTCTCCTTGGCGGCGAGGTCGTTGTCGATGCTCCAGACATTGTCCTTCTTGGCCTGTTGTTGCTGTTGTCGCTGGAGGAGGAGCTGCAGAAGATTTTTCTAGGGTTTGGGGTTGGGATCGAAGGTTTGAAGGGTTTGGGGAGAAACCCAAGAAATGGACGAGGGTGAGATTGATGAGATGGTGGAGGGGAGATGAAGCAAGGCTGGGACTGCATTTCGAGGGAAAGAAGAAGAATTTTTCTATGGGGCGCACATGGCAAGTGTGACCCATGGCAAGTGCGCCCCATACATTTTCAAAGGGGGGTTTGTTGTGGGACGCACTTGCCAAGTGCGCCCCCTAGAATTTAAAAAAAAAAGAAGCTCCTGAGTTGGTGCTGACGTGGCCAAAAGTAGCCTAGATTTGTAATTATTTTCAAAAGTGGCCTAAATTTAATGATATTTTTTTAAAAAATTGGCCAAAATTTAAAAAATTGTCCTATATAGTATTAGACTATATTTTAAAAATAGATTGCTGTCCCTGTAGTATTTTCATTTTAATTAACTCATTCTTTTGATTTTTTTTTTTGCAATAATCAGTGGCGATGTGAAGTCTGATCCAGGTAGAGCTCAGGCTGCTCAAAATGTAAGTTAACAAATTTTTGATGCTTTATTGTCCGTTAATTGAGGCAGACACAATTCTATATCTTCCTGTAGCTATCTTTATTCAAGTGCAGCATTTTTATCAACAATGTGATTCTGACACATCAAATATGAAACTTGTGTTCAGCCCCCATTTGTTTATCTTATGCTAAGCTCCTGATTTTTGATACTTTTTTAAGACCTAGTATTTGCATCAACATATAATTGAACGGCTACGACGAGTTAAAATATAGACATTTGTGAATTCAATAACGCTCCTTACACAAAACAAACAAACTCCTCTAATAAGTTTAAGTCTTAAATACAGTTACTGGGAAAATGCCGCATTTAGTCATTTATTCAATTATAGCTGCAACCAAGTTCATCTAAACCTTTTCCAATAAAAATGGGGTCTGAAGATTTAATTTATATATGCGATAGGCTGTGAAACATGACTCGATGAAGCAAGGCTATCAACCTGAAGTCAACACACACTTAATCAACACCAAAGTCCTATCTACGAAACCCTTCCTATCTATGAAATCGTGGATAAGATTGGTACTTTCCATAGTCCCAAATGACTAGGCAGCATCCTCCAAATTTCTTTAGACTATGATAAGTCTAGAAGAAGGAAAAAGATGTTAGCATTGGCTAAAATTGAGTTCAATACCGTTTCTTATAACGAGCAGAATTCACAAATTGTGATAATTTTGATCCAAGATTTCTCAAGACGTGTCATTACACATAAATACCAGGAGTTAAGATTCCATATACATCCCACTCAATAGCAGTTATTAGAATTCACTGAAACTGAGCATCTCAAAATGCAGCCACATTGGATTTTCTTGAATTTTAACTCCATGATTTCCTAAAACGCTAAAAAATTTAAAATTTTCCAGTAAGCAAACAGGTCAAATGAAACTTTTACGTATTGTGAAAACTTTGGACAATCAGAGTTCTTCAATCTCAAGGCATGGAAACAGGATGCTGTTTTTACGGCCATCTTAACATCTCTTTCTACTTTTCTACTACTATAATGTAAATGAATGTATTGGTAGATATCTACTTGGATGGTAATGTATGCTTATGCTTCACAATCAGTCTGCAGATGGTATTTCACCCTGTTCTACTTTGTTTATTGCAAATCTGAGTCCAACTTGCACAGAAGAAGAGCTAAAGCAAATCCTGTTGACGTAAGATATTTCATTTTCCTACATGCAAGTTGGCAACTTTACATCTAGATTCCTTAACCGAGAGAATTCACATCTCTTGTTATTTGCTGCTAGTTGCCGCGGCTTTCAGGTGCTTAAAATGCAAAGGAAAGGCGGAAAGCCCTGTGCTTTTGCTAACTTTTTGGTATGATCCTATACATCATTAGATTCTTTCTTAGCTAATGATCATTAAAAACTTTCTTGACAATCAGTTTCTTGTACCTGTGATCAAGTTGGATCATTATCCTTCTCTGTTTCTTTCCTTGTTAGAATAGACTTCAATTAAGTTGTTTGCTTACTTCTCTCCTATCATGAACCCTATGTTGTGAAGCTATGATGTGTTGCAAGTATACTAATTAATAAGACAAACATTTTTTGTAATGATGTTGTTTTGTCTGCCTTGTATCAGAATTCGTTGTGTACTCTTTTGGTTCTGCATCCATTCTTGTTCATCAAACATTTATTGTTAATGATTGAGAACAAAATGACCAAAAGGTGTGGAGGGGAGTGAAATTGAGATGAGAGCGTGAACTCCATCATCTGCCCCATGAATCAAGGTTTTTTAAGGCCTGCTTGGTTATCATGGCTTAGAATCTTAATTCACTGTTTGGTTTTTATGCAGTCAAGGAATTTCCTTACAATGTGAATTGCAATTAACTACTTTTCAATTATAAATGCTGGCTTGACATTCACAGATTCACTCAAAATGAATCAAATTCGAAGAATCAAACCATGGGCTCAAGTGCTGATTTTTACCTTCTTTTTTCTCCACGGACATTCAAATCTCCGTATTTTGTATGAAATCTCTACCCACCACACCAAAATATCTAAATCAGTAGTTGTCAATTTTTCTAGGTTATTGTCAACGACGCAATATGCAAACAGAAACTTGCTTAAACTATTCGAGATGGTGAATGGTTTCTATCTCAATCTACTTCATCAAAAGTAAATGAGGCATGATTCGGTCAATTAATACTAATTGTTCTATCACCGGTGAAACTTTATTTTGGGAATCTTCTCTCTTGGGCATATTCACCACAAAATCGGCGAAAGCATCCTATCACAACCTTTCTTGATATATTCTTGGGCTAAATTTGTTTGGTTTTACAAGTCCATTATGAAGAACTCTTTTTAGTTTATGGCATTAAACACTCTTAATTTACTTCGAGCAAGAGTTATTGGTGAAGGAGGACAATGCATTTTATGCATAACTCAATACAAAAGCCATAAACATCAATTTTTTTTGTACGAAAGCAATAAGCATCTATTTTTTGAGTGTGAATTTCTAGTTGGGTGATCCAAGCATTATTAGCATGGTGCAAGCTTTACAATTTACCGTTTAATCTTCATGACATCATGGATTTCGTCCAATTAAAGGTCTCATGTAAGGAACCAATCGGAGCACTTCTTCGTATTGTGGTTGCAAATATTATTTGACGACTTTGGAAAGAACAGAATTATAGAATTTTTAGGTCTCAATGTAGGTCTAAAGAGATTGTTCTTCGGGATGTCATCTCCGATACTTTCTTTAGTGTAGCCAAGTTCTTTGATGCTACGGTTATTGGTGGTGGACCAATTACTCGAAATTGGAGTGCACTACCTTCCTTTGTACAAGTGCGATATTGAACTATTGTTTTGTAATAGCGTTGATCTTATTTTCTTGTATTTAGTTTTTCTTTTTGCAACTATATTTTATCTCAAATATTTAAAATTTGGGCCTTTTCCCCTCGCCATTGGCAACAAAAGAGAAATGATATGGAGAGAGTCTCAGTGTCAGCAGCATAGGAAAGTTGACAGACCACAAGTGATGATGAATATCTAGACTTGGTGACCATTTTAATTAAGTATACATGGAATGTTAGCAAGGTTGGCTAATTTGATTTGCTTCTGAAGATTATTACTTGTAAGTCTTTGATGTGCTTTAGTAAAAAAATGTATCTTGTGCTAACGTACATTGGATTACAAAGCCAAAGATCGATTCAAATGCTTTCTAGCAGACTTTATGAAAAAAGTTTTGATATTATTACATGTTTCCTTTATCATAAATTAATCTTTAATTTATATGCAGTGGAAACATTTAGTGTTAAGACATGAAATATGACAGCGGTATTCGTAACTGTAGACATGAAGTTACTATGTTTCCACACAACATTTGGCTCTTACGGGCCCTTCACTTTTCAAATCACAGTATGTTAAAAAGCTACGCACACAAGATTGGACTGAACTTTTTTGGGTTGCAGGATGTTGAAACTTCAACAGAAGCAAAAGAAAAGCTCTTCGGCTCTTCACAGGCTGCAGCTGATGACGAGGGCTTGTATTTGGAGTATCCTACCATACATGCATATAATTTGATTGTTCTTTTTTACCTTTATTGATGAAACATAATATTAGCGTGCAAGGCTTGGATTGTCCAACCTGCTAAAGAATTCCCTCATGGGAGGCCAGATGACTCTATCTATATTATTTGTTTAATCGCTTGAAATACCCATGATCTATATATCCAATGCAACACATACAACCTCTAAGCAACTGTTTTAGGACCCAACGCCCAGCGATTTTTCCAATCCTTAACTGGTAAATTTTACAAACCAAAGATCACATGCAATGTATGTGGCCTGATATCAATGTTAAGTTCCTTAAATATCTGTTCTTTTCGCATCTCTTAACAACTCGAACCCAATGTAAACCCTTGGTCCTTTTTGGATTGGCAGGCCACGTGCATTTACATAATATCTTTTTGGATGGTTAAAATAACTCCGTTAAGGTCTGCAAAAATTAGAGGGATGTCGGATGTTAACAAGATTGCTTACGGACTATTATTAGGATGGACAGTTAATATGTCGGGGATAAAACTTATCAGCCAGACTATTATATTTTATTCGTTTTGAGTTGCTACAAAGAAGAATTTCTTGACTATATATTACAGATATGCAAAGTCTAGAATGAGAAAGATCTAAGCCAGATTTGCGGCTGTTAGAGCCCAACGGCAGCAGGACTTAGGTTGTTGTCTGGGCTGTTTGATGCCTCATTAGTCTTTTCTTATGTTGCTTTGAAGTGTGACTATTATGGTTTAAGGAATTTTGATTTTGTAACAATGGTATCATGGCTTAAACATGTGAATGTATTTGTTCCTCCCAAATTAGTGGATGATGCAATGCTGTTAAGTCTGAAGTCATATTAATCTCTGCTCTACATTATGCGTTTGGGGGCAGTTATGTAGGAGGAAGGTTTGAACATAAAAGTGTCTTTGGAAATGTGTACTTGACTATTGAATGCATTTCCTTTTGTTGTGTTTCCAATTCATATATTTTGTTTGGTCAAATTGCAGAGTAATATTTGGTTGTGGTGATTGTAATGTCATGTCTTTGTTGCCCTATTGGTCAAAGTGTGTTCGGCCTTTTTTAGACGTAGTTGTAGAGCTTTTGCAAATTCATGTAGATCCAAAAAGTTTGTTAGTAAAACAACAGGTCTTTGGAAACATTTTTTTGCCCTGTCACGCTATTATTTATTATTATTATTATTTGCATTTTAGTCACTGATGCTGAAAAAACTCATTTTTGAAAAGTACCTGCCAGGCAAAGTCGATGCAAATTTTTTATGATATCTTTGTTGTTATAATGGTGACTCGAGTATGCCTCATAAAATTCAAAGTCAATTGCGCTTTACATCCTTTTTCTAAGAAAAAGTTATATTAAAAAGAAAAATCCCCAATAATTTATTGCACTCTCCGAAATTTGTGCACACTTTTTTTTAATAATATTCTTGAATATCAGCCCCTTTTATCAACCTTTTATTATATTAAATAATGTTCTATATTTATGGAAAACCCTTCAATCTCTCCGGCCCGCTAGCTCCCTCCTTCTCAATATAAAATATTTTCTGCGCATATGGTTTTATTTCAACTATATATTTCCATATAAAAATAATAAAATTTTAGACTTTAAAATTTGTATTCCATGTAAAAAAATACTAATATGGTTGTGATTTTAGACATTTTGCTGATTTACGGTAGCTGGTTAGAAAATTTAATTTTTTTTTAAAGCATCATGATTTTGTTGTAGTTGGATTAATTACTATTAAATTTTGTGCCGCTTTAGCTACTAAAAAAACAAGGAGGAGAGTCCAAACAACAACGACAGCTCGCACGCACACGGCGACATCTCCCACCGTGTAACCGACATGCGATGGCTGATGTCATTCCCACTCGATCCATAATCAATTAACTTACAGACACTAGTCCTACGTGGCACTCTTGAGATCTCATCATCTCTCTCTCTCAAAACAACGATAGTTACCGATTACCCTCACTTGTTCCCTTCGCTCTTCAAAATCGCCGGCGATGATGTCCACCGCCGGCGTCTCCGCCTTCTTGGTTGCTTCCGCTGCGTTGTTACTGATGGCGCTGTCGGCCTGTGCTGCTGACGTGGACCGAATCAATGCCACGTCGGCGCCGCCGAAGCCTGAGAGCTTCGCCGAGATCATCGATCGAGCGCTCGAGAATGAGTTCTCTTCGGAGAGAGAGCAGACTGATGGAGGTTCGTAGATCTGAGAACGAGTTTTTATTGAATTTTTATTTAAAGGATTAAATGTTGGGAGATTTTTGTTGCGTTTTTTTGAGGCAATGTGATGGTGGTGAATGAGAGCTAGGGTTTTGCAATTAGATCAAAAGTTTGTGGAGGATTGATAGGAATTGGAAGGCTTAGGCTCTTTGAAATTGATGGTGCTCGATATTGGCGATCTCCAAGATCATGACATGTGGCAGGTGATGTGTCCCGGAACTCAGAAGAAAGGGCCCACATGGCCGACCAGGCCACCCCGTACCTAACCTGCAAACGCAAGCTGGCCCTCCTAAGGCCCCTGCAAATTGGCTTCCTCGGCCCCGTAGCTCGCGCCGAGCTGCCACAAGACCTGGACTCCTCAGCCTCCTCGCTCGTCCCGAGCTCCAGGCCGAGGCTGTCTTCCTCGGCCCTCCGACCAAGGTCACCGCTCACAGGCGTAACCGCCGCTCCGCGAATCTCGCCATGCGCAGATTCTACGCCAGCAACATCCCACGTTCCACGCTATCAATCCCCATTAATGGACGATCCGCTTTCTACGCGGGTGTGACGTCGGGGGCGTAACTGCCGGCGAGATTCGCGCGCCTGCTGCTGCGTGCCACCACCGCTATATAAACCCCCATCACAGAGGGGTCAAGTAAGCCATTCTTTACTCTTCTAAGCCGTTACTCTGCTCGGATCCCATCACTAACTTGATCGTCGGAGGGTCCTTGATGGTACCAAACCATCCCGGGACTTCTTTGCAGGTACTCGGCATCAAACTCCTCATTTCACTTCTTCCTCCAAAACCTATTGAAACCCACACGAATAGGAGATAATCAACAAAGTCCACCGGGAGATCAACGGAAGACAACATCTGACGGAGACCCGAAAAGGACCTCCATCAGTTGGCGCCGTTTGTGGAAACACTCCACAAAACACAAAGTTGGCCTTCCGATTTCTGCCCACATGACAACCGATTCCCCTAAAGATCCAAAACACCCGCTGTCGCCTCCCTCGCAGCGGAGACGCGGACGAACCCTCGCCTAAGGTCGTTGGCCTCTCCGCTGGCTGCCGTCTCACAGGCTCCGGCGACCGCCCGAGGAAAAGGGCTAGGGGCCGAGAGCCCATCACCTTTGGCGACAAGGATCTCCATGGCATATCTGTGCCCCATAGCGACCCGCTGGTGATCATAGCACAAATTCATCGATACGAGGTCCACCGGATACTCATTGATTCGGGCAGCTCGGCGGACGTCCTCTTCCACGACTGCTTTCTGCGTATGGAGCTTGCCCCAGCAGACTTGAGACCGACCTTCCACGTCCTCTCGGGGTTCACCAACTACTCCATCCCGGCATAAGGGGTGGTCACCCTGCAGTGCACGATCGGGGAGCCCGGCCGCATGCGCACACTGCCTGTGGACTTTATCGTAGCGAAGGTTCCATCGGCCTACAACGTCCTCCTCGGCCGTCCGACGCTGAACTCCCTCCAGGCCCAGATCTCGACATACTACCTGGCGGTAAAATTCCCCCTCGATCAGGGCGGGATAGGTCGAGCATACGGGGGCCAGCGGGTCACGGAGATAGGCCTGACAGAGGCGTCTTCACCCGAGCAGCACGCTGATAGCGCCGATGCATGCGGCGACATCAAAGGGTCCCTAGACACCCGGGACGAGCGGAAGGAGGTCCGTGGAGCGCCGGTCGAACCTCTGACCGAGGTGCCCTTAGCAGAAGGAGACCAAGGAAAGACCGTCCAGGTCGGGTCGCTCCTGACGGGAACTCAGCGGGATGACCTGATCGAGTTCCTCAGAAGCAACTCCGACATCTTCGCTTGGGCACCAGCTGACATGCCTGGGATCGACCCCAAAATTATCTCCAACAAGCTCGGAATTGATCCTACGGCCCGACCCGTCAGATAGAAGAAAAGAAACTTCGCCCCGGTCAAACAGAAGGCTATCGAAAAGAAGGTTGACGGCTCCTCGCCGCCAACTTCATCAGGAATGTGCCCTACTCGGAGTGGCTGGCAAACGTGGTTCTGGTCAAGAAGTCGAGCGGGAAGTGGCGTATGTGCGTCGACTTCACCGATCTCAATAAGGCCTGCCCCAAGGACAACTTCCCGCTCCCCCGCATAGACCAGCTCGTCGACAGCTCGGCCGGTCACGAGCTGCTGAGCTTCATGGACGCTTTCTTCGGCTACAACCAAATCCGTATAAATCCTGAAGACGAAGATATGACCGCATTCACAACGGACCGGAGAGTGTACTGCTACAGGGTGATGCCCTTCGGTCTCAAGAATGCCGGGGCCACGTACCAAAGGCTGGTCAATCGCATGTTCAAGCCACAGATCGTCAGGAACATGGAAGTCTATGTTGATGACATGCTCGTCAAGTCCATCTCGTCGGCCGACCATGCCAAGGACCTGGGCGAGGCATTCGGAGTGCTCCGCAAATTCAACATGAAGCTAAACCCCTCCAAGTGCGCGTTCGGAGTCACCGGAGGGAAATTCCTCGGGTTCATGGTCACTCACCGCGGAATCGAAGCTAACCCGGAGAAGATCGACGCTATCCTGAGCATGGCCGCATCTAAGACTAACGTTGAGATCATGCGGCTCACGGGACGGGTCGCCGCTCTGAGCCGTTTCATGTCTAGGTCGGGGGAGAAGTGCCTTCCGTTTTTCAAAGCGCTGAGGAAAATTCCGAGGTTCGAGTGGTCGGAGGAATGCCAAGCCGCCTTCGACCAATTGAAGAAGCATCTCGCAACACCGCCGCTGCTCACCCGGCCAGTGGAAGGGGACGAGCTGTCGCTGTATCTGACAGTATCCGACCAAGCAGCAGGCTCAGTGCTCGTCCGAGAGGCCGAGAGAGCGCAGAAGCCGGTGTACTATGTGAGCCACGTGTTTAAGGACGCAGAGACGAGGTACCACGCCATAGAGAAGATTGTCCTGACCCTCGTGGTAACCTCGCGGAAACTGCGGCACTACTTCCAAGCACACACCATCATCGTCCTCACCGAGCGCCCGTTGGGAGCTATCCTGGCATCACCGGAATTCTCAGGCCGCCTAGAGAAATGGAGATGAGAGCTATCTCAATTCGACATAAGGTATGGCCCGAGGTAAGTCATCAAGGCGCAGGCCCTGGCCGATTTCATCGTTGAATGCACCATCCTTAGCAGGAAGCCGGAGTCCGCGCCGCCCCTCACAACCCAGTATCCCGTCCCGGAAGACCCTAGCTCAGCTCCGGAGTGGATCATCTACGTCGACGGGTCTTCTACAGAGGAAGGCTGCGGTGTCGGCCTCATCATCCGGGGCCCAAACGAAGCTGAGATGGAGTATTCCTTGAGGCTCGGTTTCAAAGTGTCGAACCACACGGCAGAATACGAGGCCCTCTTGGCCGGACTGCGCATGGCCGTCAGGCTGGGGCTGAAGATAATTCGAATCCGCAGCGACTCGGCCCTTGTTGTCGGCCAAGTGACCGGCCGCTTCGAAGCTCGAGAGCTTCTAATGATAAAGTACCTGGACGAAGTGAGAAAGCTCCGAAAAAACTTCGACGAAAGTCCAGGTAGAACAAATACCCAGGCAACTGAATGCTCAAGTAGACGCCCTGAGCAAGCTGGCTTCGTCGTACTCGGCCAACAATAGACGGTCAATACTCTTCGAAACCTTGACCCGACCCAGCGTGGGAGACGAGGCGACGGCACTCCACGTGTACACGGCGCAGGAGAGTGACCAGGATTGGAGGAAGCCCCTTATGGAATTCCTGAAGGACGGCACGCTCCCGGAGGACAGGCGGCCGCTCGCCGCCTCCGGGCCAAAGCCACCCACTTTGTCTGGAGCAACGGGAACCTCTACAAGAAAGCCTTCACCCAGCCCTGCTCCGGTGCGTTGACCCCTACGAAGCCGACTACGTCCTTCGGGAAATCCATGAAGGGGTGGACGGCGCACACCAGGGGGTCGAACCTTGATCCAAAAGGCGTTTCTTCAAGGGTACTACTGGCCCACCATATACGAGGACGCCCTGAAGCTGGTCAGGAGGTGCAAGAGTTGCCAACTCCACGGCAGTATTCCCCGCCCCCGGCTACCGAGCTAACTGCCCTGACATCCCTATGGCCGTTCGCCCAGTGGGGATTGGATATAATCGGCCAGTTCCCTATCGAAACTGGCTGGCACAAATACGTCCTCGTCGCGGTGGACTATTTCACCAAGTGGATCGAGGCCGTCCCCATCAGGAAATCGGACGCCGCTACAACCATCAAGTTCTTGCAAAACAACCTGATACTCCGGTTTGGCATCCTGATGTGCATCATCACCGACCATGGGACGAACTTCGAGAACGAGAAAGTGAAGGACTTCTGCAAAGAGTACCATATCCTCATGAAGTTCGCCGCGGTCGCGCATCCCCAATGTAACGGGCAGGCCGAGATCGCTAACCGAGACGTCCTCCGGGGTCTCCGAACCCGCTTAGAAGGGAGACAAGGTAGTTGGGTCGACGAGCTATCCCGGGTCTTATGGGCCCTGCGCACGTCAAAAAAGACTCCCACCGGGGAGACCCCTTTCAGCCTCTGCTACGGGACCGAAGCAATGGTCCCAGCGGAGATCGGGCTACCCAGTCACCGGGTCGAGCATTTCGACGATGACGCAAACACAATGGCGCTACGGATCAACCTCGATATACTGTTGGAGAAAAGGGATCGGGCCCAGATCAGAGCCGCCGCCTATCAACAGCAGACGGCCCGATACTACAACGCTCAGGTGAAACACCGCTCCTTCAAGACCGGGGACCTGGTCCTGCGGCGGAGCCAATTCATCGACCAAGACAGGCTTCACAAGTTCTCCCCGAAGTGGGAGGGTCTTTTCCTCGTCTTTGAAGCGCTCCCCGGCGGAGCCTACTGCCTACAAGACGCGGACGGACGGAAGCTCCCGTGGCCTTACAACGCCTAAAAGCTCAAGCTATACCAATGAGGTCAAAGCCAACGAAGTGTCGCACACCACCCACCCACCCTCGAGATTTTCCTTTCACAAAGATGGTGTAAAGCGTTCTCTGAAATTCCTGTCCATATGAATAAAGAAACGTCGAATCTTTTCTCCCCAGTAGAGTTCCTCCTTTACAACGAAAAGGCCCTCGCCACGGAGCGGCTGAGCAACCCACGGGCCCTCGCCACGATGCGACCGTGCACGCCACTGCCCGGATCAAAAAGCCCTCCCAGAGGCGGTCGAGCCCGAAGATCCCTCGCTCGGCTATCCCCTGCGGGTAGCTTCCCTGCCGCAACGCCGGGGATCTAAAAGCCCTTCCAGAGGCAGTCGAGCCAGAGGTTCCCTCGCTCGGCTATCCTTCAGGACAAAAGCCCTCGCCAAGAGGCACCGGGCAGTAACCCTGTTCGGCCAAGGGTCCTTGGTAGGCTTCTATAGCCCCTCCCGTGCCAAGGACCAAAATACTCCGAGAGGCAGTCGGGTCCTTGCTCGGCTATCCCCGGTTGGTATCTTCCTACCACAACCGACAGGGATCAAAGTCCTCGCCAAGAGGCACTGGGCAGTAACCCTACTCGGTCCCGGTCCTGAAGGATCAAAGCCCTCGCAAGAGGCAATCGAGCAGCTATCCTGCTCGGTCAACTCCGGCTGGTAGCTCCCTACCCTCGACGCCAGGGTTCAAAAGCCTTCACAAGAGGCACCAGAGCGGCTGCCCCGCTCATTCATCCCAGGCTGGTAGTTGCTTACCCACGACGCCAGAGGTCAAAGCCCTCGCCAAGAGGCAACCGTGCAGTTTCACTGCACGATCATCCTTAGTGGGCTTCTACAGCCCCTCCCGCGCTAAGGACCAAAGTCCTCCCAGAGGCGGTCGAGTCCTTGCTCGGCTATCCCCGGATGGTAGCTTCCTACCACAACCGACAGGGATCAAAGCCCTCGCAAGAGGTAACCGAGCAGCCATCCT
Organism: Agapanthus africanus; assembly: GCA_030015575.1. NCBI lineage: Eukaryota > Viridiplantae > Streptophyta > Magnoliopsida > Asparagales > Amaryllidaceae > Agapanthus > Agapanthus africanus. The sequence goes on from CM057344.1 coordinate 120,873,871, forward strand.
GTCCGGTCAACTCCAGCTGTTAGCTCTCTACCCACAACGCCAGGGATCAGAATGCCCTCGGAAGAGGCACCAGAGGGGCTACCCCGCTCGTCCATCCCAGGCTGGTAGTTGCCTACCCCCGACGCCAGACGTCAGGTTTTTCCAGTCTAAACGATCTCTCATCGACTTCGGGGCCCATATGGATACCTCCTCGGCAGCGCTTGACATGCTCGTCGGCTAGTTATTGAAGTCAACTCGATGGGAGATCGCCAGACAGATGGCCAACCTGACATGAAAACATAACGGTACAAGCAAAGATATCCTACGAACATCCTTCACACACAAAAGATGAAATGCAAACCGACGAAACAAGGATTTTCTTTTATCACCAAAAGCAAAATTTTTACAAAGGGTATTCTGGGCCTCCCCAGCCCTACAAACTGCCCCGAGGCTTACTTCGGTCCCTTCATCGCTGGCATCATGGCCCACCGAGGGCTTTACCGCCGGAGATTTTGCCATCAGGGACGCGCAATGCTCCCCTAGCCATCTCCCACCGGAGGCCTCGCCGCCGGAAGCGGAGCCCGAGCGCGGAGCTCACCATCATCGAACTCAGGAAGCCGTTCCTTCACGGCGTCCAGGGCCTTGTTCCATGCGACGGCAGAATACTCCCCGAGCTCGGCGTAAAACTGCTCTGACGTCTTATAATCGGCCACAGTTTTCTTAGTCCGAACCTCGGCAACTCGGGCCTCCATAAGTGCCGCCTCAGCATCTCTTCTGCTGGCGTCCCTCTCTTTTTCCAGGGCCGCGATGCGTTCGGCCAGATCTACCAGCTTTCTATCGGCAACCCGGAGAGACGCATTCAGACGACGAAGGGCACCCCGAGTCGCTGAGTTGGCAAGTTCCGCAGCCTCCGTCCGGCCCGCCAAAACGTCGGCCCTCGCCCTCTTCAGGCGCAGATCACATTACAAAATCTCGACCTCCGAAGGGAACGCTTCCACTGGCCTCGGAGCGTGGAATGCCCCCTCGGCCTCCATACGAGTGGCAAGGGCGCAGTGTTGAAGAACCTGGCGGAAAGCCGATTAGAAACCAGGAGGCCCCCGAGCCAACGAAAGGTATACCAAGATAAATGCACATAAAAGGATTCGTACCTGGACCGCCCCCTGGGCCATGGCCTCCAATTGATCCCTCAAGGAGCCGTGCGGAAGCTTTCCCCCAGCCGACTCCTCCATCTCGGCGAGCAGGCCAGCGGCAACGGAAAGTCCAGACGGAACCGTAAAGACGGCGCCCCCTGCTGCACGGAAATGACCCCAGGGACCCTCGACGACGGCGCCCGAGAAACCGTCCTCTTCCTCTTGAGAGGGGGCCTGCCCTTGCCCTTCCCTCTGTCCCCCGTCTGGGGCTCGGGTAATTGTGGACGACTCTGTCCGCTGCCGGAGAAACCACCAGATGCCGTCGACGAAGCAGACGGCCCTGCCGTCGGCAGAGAATCTGGCGGGGGGCATGAGCTAGCCGGGGGCTCGGCCACGCCACTAGCCTTCTTCTGGCTTGGGTAGCCCGAAGAGTGAGAGCGAACCATGTATTCAAAAGAAAGAGGAATGCCGAGCAGCAACGACTCAGGGAAGAACGAAGAATGAAAGGTTGGGGGCCCTGGGGCGGGCCCACCCCTGTTTTATCGCTGCATACGGCCTCATCCAACGGCACCCGTCATCTCCCGCCGAAACAACTCCTCGCACCCAGCGGCTCCGATCGCTCCACGTGTCGATCCTGCGCTGAACCGCGTCCCATCAGACGCCGCAGGCCTGCATACGTCGTATCAACCAATCAACACTTGACACGTGGACCGTCGCTTCAGTCGCAGAGTGCACGAACCAGCGCACCTTCTTAGATGCGGAGATCTCGCCTTGATTCACCGGCGGAAAAGACAACCGACGGCCCGAGGACTCGCCCCGACAAGACCCTAGAAAGGAGCTCACCTCGGGAGGCCCGGCAGTCCACTCCTGACCCGATCCGTTAGTTGGTCGGGACAAGAGTGGGGGGCTAATGATGGTGCTCGATATTGGCGATCTCCAAGATCATGACACGTGTCAGGTGACGTGTCCCGTAACTCAGAAGAAAGGGCCCACAGGGGCCGACCAGACCACCCCGTATCTGACCTGCAAATGCAAGCTGACCCTCCTCAGGGCCCCCTGCAAATTGGCTTCCTCGGCCCCGTAGCTCGCGCCGAGCTGCCACAAGACCTGGACTCCTCGGCCTCCTAGCTCGTCCCGAGCTCCAGGCCGAGGCCGCCTTCCTCGGCCCTCCGACCAAGGTCACCGCTCACAGGCGTAACCGCCGCTCCGCGAATCTCGCCATGCGCAGATTCTACGCCAGCAACATCCCACGTTCCACGCCATCAATCCCCATTAATGGGTGATCCGCTTTCTACGCGGGCGTGACGTCGGGGACGTAACTGCCGGCGAGATTCGCACGTCTGCTGCTGCGTGCCACCACCGCTATATTAACCCCCATCATAAAGGGGTCAAGTAAGCCATTCTTTACTCTTCTAAGCCGTTACTCTGCTCGGATCCCATCACTAACTTGATTGTCGGAGGGTCCTTGGTGGTACCAAACCATCCCGGGACTTCTTTGCAGGTACTCGGCACCAAACCCCCCATTCCATTTCTTCCTCCAAAACCCATTGAGACCCACACGCAACAGGAGATAATCAACAAAGTCCATTGGGAGATCAACGGAAGACAACATCTGACGGAGACCCGAAAAGGACCTCCATCAGAAATTAGGATAAATTTAATGAACTTGTTTGAATTACTAGAATTTATTCTTTAAATTAAGCTGTGTTATTTGTATTCATAGTGAATTTTAAGTCATGCTTTGAAAGGAGTTTGTAACAATTGAATTTTTTACTTCCCCCAATTGAGTCGGTCTAACTTGTTTGCTGTATTTGGCAGAAAGCAATGCAGGGGGTTTCAACAACAGCGTCACCGAGAAGCAGGTTAGATTTTGTGTTTATAATACTTGAAATTTGGTTTAGTTGAGATGACCTTGTTTCGATCATGAAGTGTTTAATTTGGTTTAATTTGTGTTTGTTTGAATTGTGGATAATTTCTGTATTTATAATACTTTGATTTCTTGATGAAGTTGTACACTCCTATAATGCAAAGTCCGTGTTTCAAAGTCACCATTCATGACCCAAATAAGGCTAACCATGGAATTAGTATGTCAAGAATTTGTATAAAGTTTCGTAATGTAGATCGCGGAGGAGGTTGGAAAGACTGGATTGCGGCTTTTAAGATGGTTAGTCTCATATGAGGTTTAAATGCTGATTATCAGGTTATTTTGGTTGGTTAGATGTTCTTTTACTCTCAACTACCAAATTGAAGGTCTTTCTTCTGTCTCCCGAGAGCAACCAAGTAACACGCAAGAGGCATAAGGAGCAAGAGGTTTGAGTGATGATTGCTCATATCATGGAGTGGTTCTTATTAATTAGATGTGATGCATATCCTAACCAGGGCCGTTAAAAAAGCTCAAAGCTCAGAGCTTGGCTCAGGATCAGCTTGTTAAAAGCTTGGCTCGGACTCGTTTGACAACTAAATGAGCCGAGCTTGAACAAAAATCTGAGGTTGGTGAAACAAACAAACATGAACATGGCAGGCTCGAGCTTGGCTCGTGTTCAAGCTCGGCTTGTTTAAGGCTTGTGTAAAATTGGATAATTTGTATCTTATTTGGTATTCGCTATGAATAAATACGATTACTTATTCTTAAATTTAGATTATAATTATTAGCTTGTTTATGTTAACTAGGACTTATATCACGATAAATATTGAATCAAATATTATTATACTAAAATATTGAAGAGTTTAAATAATTAATAACTTTAAATTTTGTTGACAAAGTTCAAAACAAGTTTTTAACTCGTTTATTTAATTATAATAACTCATTCCTCTGGTCACTTTGTCAGATATGATATTGAACATTGATATGATGTTTTTATATATTGATGTAATTTTTGAGAATTAATATATTGATGTAATTATTTATACCTTTTTTTCTCTAGATTTTAGGTAGGCTCAATAAAGCTTGAGGCTCGCTCGGTCTTGATGAAGTCTCGGCTCGGGCTCGTTTGATAAATAAACGAGCCAGCTTGAAGAATTTTTAAAGCTCGTTTAAATAACTGAGCCAAGCCGAACAACCTAAAGCTTTGCTCGTTTAACAGCCTTAATCCTAAGTCCTAACTGCCTTAATCCTAACTGATCTTTTAACTCTGAGAGTCGAAGAGGGTCTTAGACTCTTAGGAAGTTTCAAACTGGCTAGCAACACCACAAATTCTATATTATTAGTATGGATTTTGAAAATGTTTAGCTATGAACGTGGTAGCTAACAGACCATCTGCACTGATAATATTTTACACTCTAGTTTATGCACTGTGCATGAGCAAACCACTCTGGAGAATGCTTGCAAAGAAATGTCACTTTCTACTTCTGGTAGGTTGTAAATAGTTTCCTCATTATCTATTTATCTATTATCTTCACCAATTTTCCTATTTATTTTGCGATTCTTATCTTGGAGAAAAGGATATACTTTGGGTGGTTAGTTGTTGTCTATTTATTGAGTTGCTTGCACTCTTATGACCCATCAAGAGATAGAGAGGGAATATAATTGTTGGTGTTCCACAAAGTAGCACGGATTCAGATACAAGAACATATGAGCTCGATTCGTTGATTCACAATTCTCCAAAGTTCTAGTGTACGATTCATTGGGATATGCTATGTGTTTTTGTTGTTTAAATAGTTAGACATAATAAGAAGTTATTACCATTTTAACAAATATAAACCTAAATTACAAATAATTTGATGTGTAGATTGTTAATGTCTTAACAACTGCTACATTTCCAATACATCTAGTATACAAATAATTTGTTAGTGTTGATGCTTAGATTGTTGGTATTAACTGCTACATTTCTGATACATCTAGTATACAATATAAATTTTAGGATATGCCAAAAAGAGTTGACAAATCTGAGAGAACCAGATATTGATACGCTTCCGATACAAATTTGATATGGATACGTCTTCTCGATGCATCTGTTCAACATAGGTGTTCTACACTATTTATATAGCTTGAACTTCCATTGTAGAGGAGATATGAAGCCATTTGCATATGTATGTTCATTACCATATGCAATAATCCAAGCATGGGAGCTTGGAGCTCACTTGTCTGCAACTTTTGTTTCATGCACCGAAATCTGCATGGGCTGCAATTTCTTGAAGCCAACCAATCGTCTTATTGACCAATATCAAGCTCATGGAACCATCTATCGCATGGATCTTATACAACGCCTTCTTTCTATGCTCTTAATAATGTGCTTTAGGAATATATTTAGCATGTTATGTGCCTCGTATTTAATTCACTATCATGCTATAGTAAAGCTCTACTTAGAAGTGATTTTCCTATGAAAATATAATTCCATCTTGAAATACTGTCCAATTGATGAGTTAATTGTTACTGAGTTCTTTTCTTTATATTTTCTTTATCAGGCAGTTTTGGAAACAGTAGCGAGAGTGACATCAAAGAAAAATGACAGCAAAGAGCAGAAGTATAAGCTTCCGTCCTGTGAACCAATACGTGTCTTAGATTGTTTACTTTGCATGCTTTATATGGCTGTGGTCATTAGTTTAGTGCCTTTAGCTTGTTGAATTAATGATCACCATTCCTCAACTATTTATGTTTCTTTTAATAGGTCATTTCATATTCATGATGTTTTCAGTTTGGATAATGAGAACGGACAAGAAGATTTTCCAACCTTGATAGACCGTAAGGTACAGCAATATTTTTGCATGTGATTTTTAAGTCTTAAGTTTTAAGATGTGAATTTATAGAGATGCCTATTGGGGACAGTTATTTGCTGTTAATTTTGGTTTCCTGGTTAAGCTAATCTATTACTACACATATATGTCTTTTCAGGATAATGTCTTTATAATATCAAATCCAAAGTCAAAATATCCCGTATTAAAGTTGGATTTAAGGTAAGACTTTTGATGTCCTTTACCACAAGGAATCAAGCTGCCTGCAAGATATATATTAACGTAGTTTTCTACAGGTTAATATCTGATCTTGTAGTGGTCATTGTATCTGCTACTTGTGGTGGCATCGTCTTTGCCTGTGCTGGACAACCGGTCTGTATCATAAGAGAGTTAATTTATTTTTCTAGTAATGCATTTTCTTGAAAAGAAATATCTGGAGGATACTTGTCTGTAGTATCTAGCTTATTTTATCTTACAAGGTGAGTGTAATGTATTTAATATTATATGCAGGTGATCACCGGTTACTTGCTTGCAGGATCTGTCATTGGACCAGGAGGTTTTAATTTTGTCAGTGAAATGGTGCAAGTAAGGTGCTTTTTACTTCTAATCGGCAATAGAATGTCTTCTGTTTAAACCAAGAAAATCTAGTATTTGATCCCGAGCAGACTGATTCTATATGTGTGCGTGGGTGCGGGTGCGTGCGTGGCCTTCATATGCTACCTATCGAACAAGAAGAATTCTACTTAATTTTTTCTGTTCTTCTTTGACAGTTTTTTTGAGTTTCTCATATCAATTTTTTTTTCTAACAGCAACTGTTTCATTTATAATATTGTAACATTATAGAGAGTAGTCTTGTCCTTTAAAGTTGCAACCAGGGTTTTACTGATCATTATTATGAATTTGATTTGATTGTTATCAATCTTAAGCTTAATAATGCCTCCAAAAAGGATTCCTTGAGAAGGAAACTGACATAGTATAGAAATTAATATAATAATCTTCCCTTCACTGCAGCAGTGGCACTACAAGCCAGGATGTCAGAAAATAGAATTAAGAAGCATGAAATTGCACTTCCTATCATTTTATGATAAATGAAAGGGGAAATTTTGAAGTTTTTTTTGGGGACCAAAACGAAGGAAAAATGCCCCCGCGTTGCATTAAAAGAAGATTTTAACGAAACTACTGCATAAGTCTGAACAATAAAAAAGCAAAAGGACAGAAAAGGAACCTATGGAAAATGTTCTATTATCGATAAACCATAAAATTTGCGACCAGTCATTGGAAGTGAAGAAGTATGAAAATTTTTGTGCGTGTATGTCTTCGAATATGTTGACCTAGATGAAAGGTGCAAATCATTAAAGCAAATCGATAGAGAGTTGATTTTTGATCGACCAGACCCCCACAATCCTCAATTATGTATTGTAGTCTAGTTTCGAGAATACACACAAAGTGATGATTCTATTATAATAATTTTTCTTCTCTGCAAAATCTTTGTTGAGTCAATATTTAATCATGGTTTCATCCTAAACGCATGTACCTGACACTCCTGCGTGACCTGCTAAATTCACTGATACTATTTTATGCAGGTTGAAACAGTAGCGCAGTTTGGTGTTATATTTCTGCTTTTTGCTTTGGGTCTGGAGTTCTCAACTGCAAAGGTGTGTTTTTTGGGAAGTACCTCTTTTTTTCTTTTCGAACTTCCAGGTATTGTATACTTCAACCATAGCCATGTCTTAATCTTAACTGTCTAAATTTTTTTCTTTTCTAGCTACGTGTTGTCCGGGCAGTCGCTATTCTTGGAGGGCTATTGCAAATATTCCTATTTATGTGCTTGTGTGGTGTAATTGCATCGGTATGTTCCATATTTCCAGTTCATAACTTTTGCATGGGCCAACTTGCAATTTGCACAACAAATTTGATTGACAGTTTCATTGATTGATGCTTGTGCTACCTATTCTACACTTGATGCACATCAAACCCTTTGTTTGCTCTTTGGTCCTTTTTTCATTATGACTAGGCCAATGTTCTAGTAACATTTATAGTGTGTTGCTACAATAGTTAGACCTCAGCAGGTGTTGTGTCTCTGGAAAAACTATTGATATCCCCTTTTAAATGTGCATTCGCTATTGCAGTTCTGTGGGGGGAAAACTTCAGAGGGCATATTTGTTGGCTCCTTCTTGTCAATGTCGTCAACAGCCGTGGTACGTTCCGAGTGTTTTTCTTTTATTGTTAACAATAGTTTAGCTGGTCAGATAGCTCGTATGAAACTTATTTTTTGAGATACTTATGTTGCTATTGATTATTAGTTATTACATCACTAGTTATGGCTTCTGGAAGTTTTCTAGCTTGTATGGTTATGTATCAAGTTATACTGGGCATTTTTTTCACTGTATACCTTGGTGTGATTCTCAGTTATTAATGATAGCTGCTCTTGACGTTTAGAGAAACGGTATCTTGTAAAGGGTTAGACTTCAATTTTTGCATGTATTGATATTGTGCATTTGGAGCACTAGATTAGCAGTAAATATAAAATAAGAAAAAGGAAAAAGTTAAATGTTTAAAGCACAACAACTGAGCTGCTCCATTTTATTTGACCGGGCTTGGCAGTAATTGGAATATTATTCTGTAATTCATTTATACATCGAGCCTATGGGATATTTTATCATCATCGTCGGCATCATCTTCTTCTATTTCCCATCAAAATGGGGCCGGCTATGAAGCAAAGCTCCAATAAAGATCCCACAAAGTTTTACGACGGGTTGTTGACCTGATGTCAACCCTCTCGAATTGCCAAATTTCTGGTTCAGAAAACTATTAAAAGAGGGGCTTTTCATAGTCTTAAATGTGATATTTTACATATCTAAAATTATATTTATTGGTTATTTACCTACTTCCCTTTTTTGTCACACAGTTGTATTTCAAATCCACTCGTACTTTTCATAAATTCTTGCCATTCATATTCTTGTTGGAGAGAATGAGCCCCACAATGCCACTTATTCCCACTGCTTTGACTCCTTCCATTATCATTCTCAAGCTTACTTGTCTAACTTGTTTAAACTCTTCCCCCCCTTCAAACCTCAAATATATTTCGATGTACATCCTTCTTGTCATGCATCATAAGTCAACCCAAAAATGACAGCACTAAAATTAATTTAGGCAAGATCTTAAAGTTCAAGACTAATCGACTATTGCGAGCAGCCAATTTAATGTATTTCTTTCTCTCGATTACAGGTGTTGAAGTTTTTAATGGAAAGAAATAGTATCAATGCTCTGCATGGCCAAGTTACTGTTGGCACCCTTATTCTCCAGGTAAAGAGGATTTACCGCCTTCGCTTGTAGACAGGTCACTATCACGAAAATATTTGAATAAAATTTATGAGCCATATATGTTATCAGATTGTTGAGCGTCAAAACAAGTTCATTCTTATTCTGGATGACGCTGCCTTTGTCCCCTAGGATTGTGCTGTTGGCTTGCTCTTTGCTCTGCTTCCAGTTCTGTGTGGAACTTCCGGTGTACTCCAAGGAGTTAAATCAATGACCAAGTTGTAAGTGGTAGTATTTTTCAGACATTTGGTCATTTTCTAGCTACACACACACACGTGAAGAAATATACGATTTTTGCTTAATGCCTTATTTCAACATACATTAGCGTGCATTGCTTCACGTTATAGATCCACATGTGACTCCACCTACACAGAACAACTAAAAACCTGAAGTATCAGGAGGTTCCTGACTGTCATTTTGACATCAGCTATAACAGAACAAACAGTAGACACACGATATTGGGAACACGGAGGCTGCTAAATCACATGGTTTGAAGTGCTCAAGAAAAATTGAGACAATTACATTAAGTGTTTCCTTAGAAATGCTGAGCTGATAGCGCATGTGCTTTGCCTGATAATTTTAACTGAAAGCATGGATTTGATCTAGGTTTGAAGTTGTCGTTTATACAAATTTAAAATAGATCTTGCAAGCTGAAACCTCAACAGAGTTTGATCCTAGCGTTGATAGGGACTACCTTGATCAATATTTACCTAGTTCCGACTTATGATAGCATCCTTGGAGCAGCTTATCCTAGTTAGGCATCACAGAACTGTTGAAGATTGGCAGTATGGCATCTTCTTGATCATTTGCAAGGGTGCCAGTTTTAAGGATAAATACCATTGAAATACCTTGAACTATCAGCGTTTACAGATAATATCACTAACTTAAAAAATTGCAAATCAAAATTATGGCCTAGCCGTGGTCAGTTACAAATAGATACCACAAACTTCTGACATTTTTAGTTTAATATCATATGGTATTTTTCAATTTAGCCTTCACTTTAGTAGCGTCCAAACAGTTACAATTCAAAACGAATAATATATTAAATTGAAACTATTGGAAGTTCATGGCACTTGTTGTATAATTAAGTTTATGGTATCTATTTGCAATTTTTTTCGTTTATGGTATTTACCTGAACAATAGTGAAAGTTCATGGTATTTTAGTCGAATTTAGCCAGTCTTAGTGTGAGATTTGATGGCAAGAAGGATTATTATATTCATATTCTCAATTGCGTCTTGATTTTGACTGGTTAGGTGTACTGGTGGTATCTTGCATATCTTTAGACTCAGGATCATATGTTAAAGTTTCCTATAATTTCCTGATTCGAAGCTTCGTATAAGTTCTTAAATCTTCCATTATATTTGAATTGTCTTTGTAGTTTCTTTTGAAGGGTATTTGTTATTAAACTGATTTTTTTTTGACAATTGTTGCATTTCTTTATGTTTGCACCAGGTTGATCATGCTTTTTGCTTTCTTGGTTATCCTCTCTATACTATGTCGTACATGTGTTCCTTGGTTTCTTAAGCTGATGATCAGCCTTTCGTCTCAGGTGTTTCCCCTTGACAGAAAGACATGCAGGCAACATCTGTGTGTTGTGCGTTGTGCGCAGAGTTCCACATGCTCACGTGTACCCTGCACGCATCATCTTTTACTTTGATGTTTAATAACCTTGTTATTTTTGCAGACGAACGAACTCTATCAATTGGCATCAGTCGCATTTTGCTTATTAGTTGCATGGGTTTGTACCTGATTACTTTTTCTGTACTTAGACAAGTTTATAGACTTCAACTGCTTTTTAATTAAAACTAATCTGCACTATTTCATGCTATCATATGATTATATAAAATATACTTTGGAATCTGAGAAGCTTTTCCTATAGGAAAGTTTAGTTAAACTCAACCTTGTGCCCATCGGAATATGGTAAGTTCAATTGAGTGATAAAAAGTCTTAAAAAGCTATTACTTTCTGATCCCAGTTGTTACTTTCTTCATTGACTGTTCGTGATTAAGTTGCATAAACATTTTCGGTTACTCTGAAAAGTATTGTTTTATGTCCCTTACTCTCAAAAGTATGTTTTTTAAGTGCAAACAGGCTAATAGTTTTTATAACCATTCATATGTTTGACATATTAAAATCTTATTGTCCCTGATCTATTCATTATAATTTAATGTAACATCATTATAGTGTCATGAAGTGATATGAAACCCCTCTTAGTTTTATACTATATGATCCATCCTCTAATTGACATGGCTCAGTTATGTTGTCATAATTAAAGCAGATGAGACTTGATCAACTGACCATTCTTGTTTTTGTTTATGTAATTTAATTCCCATTTTGCTATAGCAATTTTTCTCCAAATAAGTTCCGGAACAAGTTACAGATACCTAAAATGATGGCTGTGAAGCTTAAATTAATATTATTGATATAATTATTAATTACAGTGCAAAATCTTTGAAACGCTCAATAGTCACGCTTCTTATTTGTTTAGAATCTACTCTAAATTGATTAGCATAGAACCATTGTTTTTGTAGTTTCTGAACACTGAACTATGTGATAGTAGACACTTGTGATACTTAAAGAGAAGAGAATGGAGTATACTGTAAAAGTTCGGGCTACCCCCACCCCTCCCCCAAGAAAACTAAAAAAACCCACCACCCTACCCCAGAATTTCTTACTAGATTCCTTTAGCACTCTTGCATGTTTGGTCTTCGAAATGACCCTTCTTCCTCTCATTCTCTTCGCATGTCAAAATGTCATAAAAGTTATAAAGTATGTGTAGTTTAGATCTTGATCAGTATTTTGTTGATTACATAATATTGTGCTTCTCATGAGGCTTACTTGTATATAATTTATGACTTTTCTACATTTAATATCCTAAACTAGAGATTTGTTACCATCGCAGTGTAGTGATAAAGTAGGTCTAAGTCTTGAATTGGGTTCCTTTGCTGCGGGAGTGATGATATCAACAACTGATCTTTCGCAACACACGCTTGAACAAGTAAGAGTTATTTCCTTATCCTTTTTTGTGGCAGTTTTGCTGATTGCTGCGTTGGGCAGCTAAAATTTAGTTTATTTGGGGATTCTGGTTTTACAGTGATCTGAATAAACTAATTGGATATTGGGTGTTCAGTGGACTTCATTGAGCTGATTTGCTGAAAGGCACCTGATGTAATACTTGAAACCACCAAACATATAGTTAGGTCCAGTTGTATGGTTATAGCGGAGTGGATCAGGTGTGGGTTTCATATGTTTATCAGCCAATGATCTTAGATTAACTTGTTTTGTGGCATCTGGTGACACCTGCCATTTGTATATCGTATATTTTAATTTTAATTTTTTTTTTGGTTTTTATGTTCCCAAGTGAGAATTGGAAACTAAATTCACATGCAAGAACTTAAAAACTGAATTTCATCAAATGAGATCTTTAAAAAAAAATAACATTAACTTAAAAATCAAATGTTCACTTAAAGACCCTAAATGAGAATATAAATCCAACTATACAACATATTGTTAGAGCGGTTGTCAGGTGTTCATCATCAATGGTTTTAATTGAAATTTTTCGTTTCGTCTCGGTTAGTGTTGACTTCTACAATTTTTACCAGCTCGTTGATTCTAGAGAACCTTTTTGTCCTTATGTTGAGAGTTAAATTTAGTATTATATGACATTCTCTGTTAAAATTTGACGAACAAAATATAAATGAAAATTTCATATTACTTGAGAGAGTTCTAATTAAAAAAAGCAAGTAAATATTCAAACTTGTTAAATTTGACACCAGAACTCTTGCGGAAATTTGAGCTCTCATCTTGTTCATAAAATTTCATTTGCACGTGAGAAGAAAACCAAATGATTTATAATAAAATTGAGTAAAGGTATTCAACATCTTAAAAAATACAACTCAACTTATTGCACATTAAAGATGTACAAATAAGCCAAAAAACCATTTAAAAAAATACAACCTTATTGAATTTATGTCTGGGTTTTTTACTTGTAGCCCCCCAAAACATAGCAAATTTCTTTCTACCCCTAAAACCTTGATATTTACTTTTTACCTCCCAAAACTAATAAGATACATCATTTTATCCCCATTACGATTTCCGTCAACTTTCAACGGCATTACATTTGGTTTTCTTTAAAATATCCCAACTTTTCTTCTACTTTGGAAATACTCAATTTTTTTCTCAAATTGAAATTAGGTTTATGTTTCTGCTACATCTTTCTCAAAATTGGCCATGAATTGGAAGTATCTTCAACATCCTTCTCTACTTATGAAGAACTTGAATACTTCTGCGGTCTTATTGTTTTCAGATAAGTAGTAAACCAAAAATCTATGAAGAAAGGTTAAAGCTAAAGTTAACGGGATTTTTTCTGATGGAAATCGTAAAGGGGGGTAAAATGATGTATCATATTAGTTTTGGGGAAGTAAATAGTAAATATCGAGTTTTAGGAGATTAGAAAGGAATTTGCTATGTTTTGGGGGGCTTACAAGCAAAAGACCTTTATGTATATATGTGTGTAACTGTGTATACACGTGTGTGTGTAAAATATTTTGTTGGAAAACAAGATTTACTAAAATCCCATAAAATCTTTGCATCCAAAAAAAAAAATGGAAATAATAAACATGAAAGTTAAAATTATATATAGAAATTAAATTTTAATCATCAACATTGTTATATTACTTTTTTTAGCATAATCAAGATTAGGATGATTATATTGTTTATTTTTCTCATCCCATACTCAAATTAGAACAAAATAAGCGAAATACTATTAGGGATAAATAGATAGCATCAAGAACAATAAAAACACATGATATACCAAAATGGTGAAAGAGTTAGGAAAGCATGAGAATTGTGACAAAAAGGCTACAATTTGAAAAATGCTAAAGACTAATAAGAAAGATTAATTTCATCCACCTAAATCCTTAAAAAAACCATCAACACGAGGATAATCGAACGATTGAATGAATGAACCTATGGATTAAGTACTGAATATTAATAGATTGATCATTTTTATCAGCCTCATCACTAAGAGAACCTTTAACCTAATACATCAATGGATTCATCTGTAATTTTGTCAAATTCAAATCCACACTTTAAAATTTTAATATTTAAAGACATGTTTGGGTTTTTTCTTTGTTCATAAAACGATAATAAAACCAAACATTATATAGGAGTTAATTAGACGTATTCAACATCTTTAAATATTCAACTTAATTTGATATTTTATATTAAAAAATGAAACAAATTGATAAAAATAAGATAAAATATGATTATTCAAAAAACAAGATTATTTAAGTTTTAGTCATCGACCTTATTATTTCTTCTCTCCTTATCTAACCAAGAGTAGGAGGATGAGTTTATTTTTTCTGTAATGAATGAAACCAAACAATTTTATGTGGCATGCTATCTCTATAGTTTAGAAGGGGAACCAAATTAAGAACAAGAACAAGAAAAACTTACATTACCGCGGGCATTCTTAATCAGTGCATCAATTGATGCTTCCGTAATCTCATCAACCTCTAATATGCATCTTAGTCTTTTGACTTATGAATACATGTTTAAGGTCATGGACTCGGGATGTAGAAGGAAAGAAGATTTAATTTCTAATTGAGATTAGAGAGAGATAGAGACAAAGGAGAGCTAGAGAGGGGGGGGTCATGAAAGAGTTGAGAAAGGGTTTAAGAAAGATTCAAGAGAGATGGAGCTAGTTAGTTTAAAGGCTATTTGCTTCTAAGAGTTTGATGGAATTGAGCGTAATCGAAAGAAAAAATTGAGGACCTGCTTGGTTGTGGTAATGCAAAAAAGGAATCCTTAACTCACACGAAAAATCCCGTCTAAAGTCATAAATGGAGTTGAATCAAGTAACATTGCATAGGAAAAGTTTAGTGCTTTCTTTCATAATATATCTTGCCAAGATTTCTGTCTCGGTCAACCCTATTATTAGAACACTTGCCACAAAATAGCCTAAAAAATAAATGTAACCACAGCGTGTCATCAGAAAAAGGCTACGGATCGGCTGTTAAGGGTGAATGAGATAAGCTGAGATAAACAAAGACAAAACAATAAAGCAATCAACACAAAGACTAATTTACGTAGAAAACCCAAATCGTATAAAATCATAGGCAACAACAGAGATCATTTCAGTAATTTTTTGTGGAGAGAGAACAGACTCAGAGATGATATCTCCTTAGCCTTCCTAATTCTTTTGTTGAAAGTAAGAAAACCAAATGATGGGAGTTTAAAGATAGTCCCATATTGGAAACAACAAAGGAAACATATGGGTATAAAATATAAAACGGGTCAACACTTCAATAAGGTTTGAGTCTTATTGTTGGAACCCATTTATCATTAAAAGTCCATGTGTAAAAGCCCATCATTCCAACTCTTCTCTAATTTTAAACTCCACTCTATTTTAAAAATAACTTTGACATGGTATCAGAGCCAATGGTTCAATCCAAACTCAACTCGACAATAGTACCAAATGCTGTACTTTCCACGTGACAACCACACCAAAAAAAGTGATGATCGCACGTGAGGGGGAGTGTTGAAAGTAAAAAAATTAAATGATTGGACTTTAAAGATAGTTTCGCATTGGAAACAACAAAAGAAACACGTGGGTATAAAATATAAAACGGGTCACACCTCAACAAGGCTCGAGTCTTATTATTGGAACCCACTTATCATTAAAATCCTATATATAAAAGCCCATCACTCCAACCCTTCTCCAACTTTAAACTCTACTCTATTTTAAAAATAACTTTGACATCTTTAAATAACACTAAGGGTTAATTACTGACAAAACCCAAAAATAACTATGGATATAGATTCAGTATACACCAAATAAAAAATTCGGGTAAGGCTCGCTTTGCCTTTGAGTGGCATGAACGGTTGGTGAACTGAACCAGTTTGGGAATCAAACAGTGTTAGGGGATTCAAGACATCCCAACAACGGCATCACTTAATTGGCAATGGTTACTTTCGACATCAAAAGCTCCTTACTCCATTCGTCTTGAGTAAACTAAGAGCCAATCTTTCCAATTAGCTATGGAGAGACAATTTGTCAGAGGTCACTATCATTATCTTCTACTGAAGATAGGAGAGAAGGGGGGATGGCTTTAGGTTCGACATATCGTTTTAATTTAAGCTAGTTTTCTTGGAACTCATGTCTCTTTTTCCCAAGAAGATGCCGATGTGTTGATCTATACCACGATTCTTGTTGCGGATACCTAGTATTTAGCCTTACAAGACTAAATACTTATATGTCAGAGGTCACTATCTCTATCTTCTACTGAAGATAGGAGAGAAGGGGGGATGGCTTTAGGTTCGACATATCGTTTTAATTTAAGCCAGATTTTTGGGAACTCATGTCTCTTTTTCCCAAGAAGATACCGATGTGTTGATCTATACCATGATTCTTGTTGCGGATACCTAGTATTTTGCCTTACAAGACTAAATACTTATATGCATCCCATATCCACCATATTAATGCAGATTGACATGTTGGCTGCAATACTATATCAAATCTTATACGGAACATAGAACAGGGCATATATTTTTTTTACCGTTGGGTTCTTTGGCATATACGCTCATGAGAACAAACGTATAAAAATATAAATTCAAAATTAGTTCCATATTGATCTATGTCGGAAGTCAGAGATATGATTTATATACGTCTAAATCTTATGTCCTGAAGGACACCCTTGCATAGCTGTGGAATGTACTTTAAGACCAACTTTGGACGCTACCCCTAGTTGCCTATGCTCTTCAAATTTGCCTATAGCATGCACACCTTTGTTGAGATTGATATTATCTATTATATGCACAGGAGGCACGGTATATTGTGTTACATGATTTGGATAATGACTACATCAGTGGGGATAGCGATAGAGATTTTATTATATTCTATACTACATTCCATGAATCACCAGCATAATTTCACACCATAAAAACATGCGGGGTCTATTGATATTTCTGCATTTGCCTCTCATGCTTTAGTCTTGATGTCTAAAAGATTGTGGAGCAGCATTAGATATGTGAAAACTCGTAATCTTTATTTTGATCAGCCCTAAAGGTTGCTCTGTTTTATACTTGTGTACAAATTTTGTAATGTGAACTTCTTATTTATCACGTGTTAATATGAAGAAAAAATTTCTTCTAATCAGTTTTTTCGGGTTTCTTCTTTCTGCAGATTGAACCTATTCGCAACTTCTTTGCAGCTCTTTTTCTTGCTAGCATCGGAATGCTAATTCATGTTCATTTCCTATGGAACCATGTGGATATCTTACTAGCTGCCGTGATTTTAGTAATCAGTGTAAAGACACTAGTGGTTGCTGTTGTTGTCAAGGGATTTGGCTACACAAATAAGACATCACTTCTTGTAAGAGTTGATTTTACTTAGACCAGCAGTTATTTGTTTTAGGGTTCATTGCATAAAAACTCCTTTAGTTTACCCCGAGTGGCATTTATACCCCCAAGTGATCTATTAGCACAAAAACCCCTCTGTTCATCGATCAAAACCCCAAAAAGAACATGCAAAGTCTACTCAAAATGACACAAACAACTTTAAAGTTAAATTAGGCGATCAGTTGAGCTGTTTAAAGATGATTTTGAGTGTTTTTAAGGGTTTTGGATGATGAGCAGAGTGTTAACACTAATAATTCACCTGAGGGGATTAATGTGCTATGTGGAGCAAACTACTGCTGTGTTTTCTGTAATTACCACCACCACCACCACCACCATTACTACTACTACTACTACTATTATTCTTACTATTATTAGTACTACTACTACTACTACTCTTTTAACAATTACTACTAGTAATACTATCACTAGTACTATCACTGCTACTACTACAACCACCGCCGCACCACCACCACTATTATTTACTACGGCTGCTGCTGCTGCATCTATTATTATTATTATTATTATTATTATTATTATTATTATTATTACTCAACTATGGCATACCTCTGCAGGTCGGTATGTCGCTGGCGCAGATAGGGGAGTTTGCTTTTGTTCTTTTAAGTCGTGCATCAAATCTTCATCTGGTTCAGGTCAGTGCTTCCTTATGTAGATGTTTATATCTGTTATACACTGGGAACAGCATATGTTCCCCCTACTCTTATTAACTAATATTTTCATCGAAGCTTTATGGTTCTTCTCCAACTTCACCATTTAATTTTCTGTTTGATTTCTTTCTACAGGGAAAACTATATCTTCTACTTTTGGGCACAACTGCTCTCAGTTTGGTATGCTCTCAAGTCTCACATATTTTTTCCTGTCGTGAAAGTTTAACATTGTTGATTAAGAAGTCAATCAGATATGAGATTCTGAAATACCAAGTTAAAACCCTAGAGGGGGTGGTGGGGTTCATTGGGTTTTAAACAAATACTAGCTAATTTGCTATCTATTCAAACATACACCATAAAAATATAACAATTAATAACAAATATAAATGTGGTAATGTAAAAAAAGATGAGAGCAAACGCAAACACGACGATATAAGGAGGTTCAATGTCTTAAGTCTAGTCCTACCCTATCTTTAGGATTTCCCAATCTTTCACTATCCTTGATCCTTTAACCAGGTAGAAGAAATTTTTTTACAACTTACTATCCGCCTCTTCCCAAAAGGCCACAAATATGCATAGAAGAGAATCTCTCTAATTTATGTGATGAGTTATCACTCGTAAATTCTCACTCACTAATAGAGACTAGGATTTTAGTGGAATTGCACAGAGTGAATAAAAGTTTAAACACTTAAATAATTTTTCTCGCAAAGGATGCTGAAGTTTTCTTCTTTGCTTTCTGTAATTGCTTGTTCAAAATGAAACCCAAAGTCTTGTATTTATAGGACTTCTCAAATATTATAACTGTTGTAATAATTTGAAAAACTTATCACAAAAAGATGATGGCAACAACAAATCCATTTAAAATAAAGCGGCTGCCAAAAAAAAAATTGCAAAGGCTATAGAAGGTTTACGGGCAGAAAAAAAGGTAAAGTATTAATCAAAGGAGTTAGTCTAGTCTAAAAAGTGGCAGCTTTTGACAATTTTTCCTTAGTACAGGAAAGTTCAAATCTCATACATAAGGATAAAGATAGAATAATTTAAACAAACCTATTACGTTCAAAAACACTCCATGCATTTGTGGTGATTGATTAAAGAAAAGTAGTAAAGTATCCGTAATCAATAACGGTGTCGTGTGTAGCGAGCGTTAGTGAGTACGGGTCGTTCTCTGGAATTCGAGGAATTTGTAAATTCTTGCTTTAGATGAGTCGAAAAGACTAGTAAAGAAATTTAAGAAATGGTTTAAGATTTAGTTGAACTAATAGTTTCAATAAAATCAAGAAATTGTTTTCAAGAAAGGAAATCAAGAAAATGTTCAAGATCTAATTATCAAGAAAATAAGAAGAAGGCTTGTCAGATTCGATTGGATTTAGTAGCCCTGGATGATGACTCAAGATGACTCCTCTTATCTATTGATAGATTTAATACGAGATTGATGACAATGAATGAGAATTAGGATTCTTTTGGAAGAAACTGGGGTTTCTTCTCCATTGATCCTTGTCCTTTCATTGATCACCATTCACTATCTAGCCCTTAACAAAAGGATCGTCAATCTTATCTCAAATCGTGGTCAAGATCATCAAGAAATTGATATTGAGCCCGATAAGGATGTTGATAATTCTTTTGCTAAGATTTATAAACTTCATAAGAATTAAAAGGAGTATGGAATTTTCTTACCCAATGATCTATCCTAATCCCGCGAATCCAATCGAGCGGAGAATTACTTGTGCATCATGAAAATAATAGAAAGAATCAAGAAAGAATTCATAATGCGGAAATTAAAAAAAAGCGAGTAAAATTAATTATCACCTTTATTATTCAACTTCAAATTACAACTTCTTCAATTTGAGATTACAAGAAGAATTGCTCTCGATCACTCCTTTGAAGAAGTAATTTTTCCGTCGATCTTCACGTCGCTCAATCACCGTAAGGCTTGGACCTGTCGTGGATCGCATGCTCGATGATGATTGGTTTCGTGTAAAGGATCTTTTGTTGAATCGCTTGATGAACTTCTCAATGATTCTTGATTTTGGATCTTGGATTTGTATTGAATTGGATGAAAAATTGAATGAAATTCCGGGATCTTGCATCTCAAGCCCTTGATCCTTTTTATAGCCCCAAATCAAGCTTCCCCAACAAGCTAGATTGTTACAAAGAAACTTTCCTAACAAACTAGATTGTTACAAAGAAGCTTTCAGAACAAGCTAGGTTGTTAAAAAGAAACTTCCCAATAAACTAGGTTGTTACAAAGAAGGTTCCAGAACAAGCTAGGTTGTTACAAAGAAACTTCCAGAGAACTCCCGAACCCCAAGTCCCTGAATCGGCCGTGGATCCGCCTGACTCGGCCGCTGTTCCGCGGCCAATTGGTGGCTTCATTGGTTGAAACTTCAGGTGTTTTCTTCTGTTGGTCTTTGGATCTTCTTGTGATATCTGGAATCTTCTAATATTTTCTGAGTCTCTGCCAGAATTTAATTCTTCGGTTTCTTGTATTTTATCGGCAGATTTCTAATTCCCGATATCTGACCTGAACTAACTTTGCACAAGATCTCAATGAAGAATGTTAGAGATACAAAAATTTTATGCGTAAAATATTAAATATACAACTTCCTTCAACATGGTAAATGATATTTTGCAGATGGACTTCTAATATGTGTTATATTTATAATAAACACCTTTATATGATTAAGAAAAGTAAGAAAATTGTTATGTTAAAAGTGCAATATTTTCGACTGAACAAATACCCCCAAACTTGACTTTGATCGTCCCGAGCAAACTATTTATTTAAGAGAAGGAGAAAAATAGAAAAAAAAGAAAAACTAAGTAGCACACTTTTGTAGGCAACACGATTGCACTGAGCACGTGCAACAAACCGTTAAACCTCTAGGTGTCCCTAGTAGGAGGAGTGGTCTCCTGAGGGTTTTCAGCGGATTACACCCACAAAATCCCATAAAAGAAAGACGGTGAAAATTACATATAAAGATAAGAACTATAGAAGAAAGAACTATAGAAGAAAGAACTTGAAAATAAGAGTTTTCAACTACACTAGCTTTTTGGTTGTCATGAGTTTTATCTTAATAGTCGTGAAAATATATTAGAAATCACATCATCCCTCAATAAAATATCTCCTTTAGTTTTCCTCCCAACATTTCTTCCAAACACCGATCATATACCCCTACGTGTGTGTAAAAGACATCCCTACACTCAGAGAATTCAATTCAAGCTATTATACTCTTGTCCATCTATCTCAATACTTTTTAGTCGGGGAATATTTTGGATGGAATTGCTCTCACATTCTTCATGCGACCGTTAATACTTCTTGAGGTACTAACTGACCGATTACTAAATGTGCTTGCTTATTAGGCGTAATTAGCAATTTCATCGTCTTGCAACACCTAAGACTTAGCAGCGGCTCCCAAACTAGTTGGTCTTAAGGCACTAGGTGATAAAGCACCCTCGCTATAATTTTTTTTATACTGCCTTGGTGATTACAAAACCAGTGTTCATTTTTCTTCACCATTTTATACTTTATACTTCAATTATATTTTCTTCGTACTTTGGCTTTTAGACAAGAGCATTTCAAGGTATCCTCTACTATCCCGAGTTTCAAGACGTGTGTAAGTGCATATAGTAGGGTATCAATATTCAAATGTTTGGCCTCAAAAATAGGGACTATTTTTCAAACTTATTTTTATGCTCAGATTAGTGATTTCCTTCATCTTACTAACTCTTGCGACAACGGCTCATAACTACTTATTACTAGCTTCATTTAAAAAAAATATTTAACTTTTTTGTTTTTCGTAAACTTTTCCAATCTTTTAAATGTAATTTTTCACTTTCTAATCTTTTATTATCAAAGAAAAAAATAAAAAATTTGTGCTTATGCAAAGTGTGTAATGCAAAGTAATGAGTAAATAAGCACAAACCTCTCCCAAACCTGTTTACAGCAGTGTCCTCACTGTTCTCATCTTTTAAATCTTAAAATCTGTAGGCTTGAGAGGAAAAGTTATTAACGGGGATAAAAGAATAAATAAACGTGAAAACCTCCTCCAAATTTATTTTTAGCTCAAAATTTGTGTACAAATTTTATTTTCAAGAGCCAAAAATATACCTCCCAAACTTGATTTAAACAATATTAAGCTTTTAAAATCATAAGAGAGGGTTTTTTTTTAAAGTTATTGGTCTATATAAAGCTTTACAAAGATCAAAAGTTAATACCAACCATTCAAAGATTTTATCAATGTAATGCAGTGGTTGGTAGAAGAACATGTCATCTATCGACGTGAAGAAGCGGGGAAGAGATAAGTGGTGGTATGGAAAGGGTTTGCGTCTCGGTTTATAGAGATGAAACAATGATAATGGATTACTCGCATTCTTGTTATTGATAAGAAGGGGGGGTGGTGGTTCAACTTTTTTGGTTTGTGGTTGATTCATCACAATTCCCATGTCTGCTAAGAATGCGAGTTCTTCAGCGAAAATTTCTTCACAACTTTCATTGATATCCCGAAGAATAATCTCATCGGAACGGGATGATACTCAGACTCTATAAAAGCTTCATAATAAGCATTAGATATTGACCCAGACGGCTCAATAGAAGGGTCTGTATGTGTATAATACATAGCTGGGTCAAACAACAACGTATTAAGGGAGTCTAGATCAATATCGTGAAGCTGTTCAAATTCGCTGCTGTCGAAATCTATTATTTCGACAGAACATACTTGAGCATAAGGTACAGAGGGTTCACTTTCCAACTTGTAAATATTAAACTCAATTGACATCTTCCCGAAGGATAAGTTCATAGAATCGTTTCGACAATTAATTACAGCATTGGAAGTAGCTAAAAAGGGTCAACCGAGAATCACCGGAATTTGATTCCGTGGGTTCGCTACAGGTTGTGTATTTAAAACAATAAAGTCCACAGGGAATATAAATTCTCCGACTTTTATCAACACATCCTCTAACTTACCCCTAGGTTGGGTGATGGATCGATCTGCCATATGTAGAGTACAGTGCGACGGTTTTAACTCTACCCAATTGCTCATACACAGAATATGGAAGCATGTTAACACTAGCACCTAAATCGAGTAGAGAACGATTGATATTTTTACCTCCAATAGAAATAGATATTGTAGGACTCCCTGGGTCCTTACGTTTCTTAGGTAATTGTTGGATAAAAGTTGTGCTTACTCGTTATGAAAACTTTTTTAGGTACTTGAGTTTTCCTCTTTCTAGTGCACAAGTCCTTTAGAATTTTCGCATAGGCCGGAACTTGTTATATAGCATCTAGAAGAGAGATATTTATGTTAACCTGCTTAAAAATTTCCACAATTTTCTCCATTTATGGACTTGGTCTGTTTCCCCCTGTTGGGGTAAAAATTTACACCCCCCTCCACAACGCTGCCCCGCACCCCGCAAAGGAGCTGCTAGCCCCCTTGACCCCCAGCCCGCTATCCGGGTAGCGGGACCCCCGGAAAAACTCTGCATGGCTCCCGATATATTTAAACCCCCCTCCAAAACAAAACATACGTATACTGCACATTGAGTTCGCATGACCAGTTTAACCCGTTAATCGGAGGTTCCCTCGCCCCAAAGGCGAGGGGTGATTAA
Source organism: Agapanthus africanus (assembly GCA_030015575.1). Lineage (NCBI taxonomy): Eukaryota > Viridiplantae > Streptophyta > Magnoliopsida > Asparagales > Amaryllidaceae > Agapanthus > Agapanthus africanus. The sequence continues at coordinate 120,897,639 of CM057344.1, forward strand.
CGGCAGTTTAGTCCGCGGCTGCCGGAGATTTGGATCCCCACAATCAATAAAACCTCGGCCTACCCTAGGCAGGGGGAATCTGTAGTACGCCTGACAAGCGTGCGTGTATTCCCATTTCAATGGGGTGACGAAAAACACCCTACAGATTCTGGCACGCCCGGTAGGACCTTTCTCTCCTCCTATATTTCGGGTTAAATGTTCATGCGAACTCAATCAATATACATATCGATTGCCTATACTGAAATGATGTTTTTTTTCCGTCCAGCAATCAACCTTCGATGACAATGTCTCCCAAGACGAATTCAGCTTCCAACTCGACCCCGATCCTGTATGTGGTCAAGGTCAATGCTCGTGTGGTTCTCCCCGCAAGCCTCAGTCGACAGTGGGAGGAACTGCCCTGCCAGTTTGGATCTGTCATCATCTACCCTGCCGGAAGTGCTCATCTGGCAGAAATCCCGGCAAAACAGGTGGCCAAGCCGGTCTCAAGGGGCAAGAGGCCGAACGTTGTGATCGCTAAGGCACCACAACCGAAACTTAAGACGGTGTCGGAACGACTCTCTGGCGCTCTAACTGGGGGCAAGACTTTCGGTACAAAGGGCAACATCAAATGCTGCGGACGAGCTCAGGCGATGACTCCAACAAATGCACAATCGAACGTATCTCCAAAGCCCTCCATCGCTCGGTCTGCGGCGTCTTCCCAAAGAGCCGAAGTCTGCCAGGTGCTTAGAACAGAAAAGTTAAGGCAGAAGCGGCTCAGGTATCGAGCCAACAAGAGGGCTGGGGCTTCGGCCAAATAGAATCTTGTGAAGTTCCAAGTGCAGGGTCGCCCCACGACGACGGCTGAGCCGGACGTGTAAGAATCGGCAGTTCCTTCGAGCCTCTGAAGTGGGTTCAGAAAAATGCCATGACCGCCAGAATCAAGAAGACAACGGTCCGAACAATGCTACAAAGAGACGCGTCCCGGCCCCAACAGAAAAAGTATGACACTGTCTCTTCAAGAGTCTATCAGGCGCTCTGTGCCGCACGAAAGCAGTGGGGCAAACCCAGAAAAGAAGCGCTAGCACCATTCAAGAACCTGGTCAGGCCAGCCGCATTCAATCGACTGCCCGTTACCGAAACAGGGGGGGTCAAGACAGCGATCCGTGAAGTCAGCCGCCGATAACAAAAGGACAGCCGGATATGTTATCCATACGGTTTATATGGCACGTGGGCGCCCCAGCGACAACCTTCGCAGCAAAAGCAAGGATGGGGCTATCACATCCCAAGCCCAATCTGGCTTGAATGTGGTTGCTGCTGCCCAAGAACAGCCATCTCTGCTGGATGAAGAAAACCCTCTCGATGAGGATGATAGGCAGAAAGACCCCTCGGTCCATACAGAGTCAAGCTCGGATAGCGAGGAAGAGCCGACTTTCCGCCCCAGGACTGCGGAGCAAGAGCTGCTTCAAGAGCTTCGAAAACAGCTCAGGAGCAAGGATAAAGAGATGGCCAAGCTCTATTCGAAAATTGACGACCTAACAAACGTTGTGATGCAGCTTACGGCTCAAATTGCTCGAGCGCCTCCCAATCAAGCACAATTCGCAACTCATCAGCCGGGTGATGACAATCCGAAGCAGCCAATGCCTGTTCCTTTAGGTCCAAGACTGGTCGAGCCGCACGTAAGTCGGCCATATTCCGCTTCTGGGGACGCCTTGGCCCCAGATAGCACTATCTCGCTAACACAAGACCGGATAATGGATTTGGTCACTAGCAAAGTTAAAACATTGGTGGCTGAATCTGAAGCTCAGAAAGAAATTGGCAGTAGTGGGCGGTCATATCCCGCACAGTACGATCTGATCGAGTTCCTGAGCGGGTACGTCATTCCTAAGTTCGGAAGATTTGACGGAACGGGGAATGCAAATCAACACGTCGCCCACTTCAAAGCATCGTGTGGAAATACAGGGGGCAATGACGCGCTCCTTCTTCGTCAGTTTGTCAACAGCCTGACCGGTGTCGCCTTCGACTGGTACGCGAGTATACCAGACGGGTCTGTCATTACCTTTGCCCAAATGGAGTCTCTGTTCCGGTAAAGGTTCATGAGCGTCAGTGATAAAATCTCCATTGCCGACCTTATGAGGACCAAGCCGGGGAAGAATGAAAGCAACACCGACTTTATCGCTCGATGGCGTAATCTCACAGTCAAGTGCGAACCGCCGCTGGAGCAGGACCAGTCCGTCAGCCTTCTCATTGGGAACCTCAGCAATTGGATGGTCCCATTCTTGTGTACAGCAGGCCTCAAGACATTTCAGGAGCTAACCAAGAAAGTCCAAATGCTGGAACGCTCGAAGCAAGAATCCCCGCCGGACTCTCAGAGAGACAAAACTTGGAAAAGCAAGCGGGACGACAGCCGTAGAAGCGGGAGTTCCAGCAGTACCAAAGTCTTCAATGCGTCCGACAATGAAGAAAAGCGAAGGGCGGGCGAATCCAAAACCAACCGGTCCCGAAAGCCATTGCTAGGAGGAGAAGGGCCTTTCCTAGAGGAGAAAAAGAACAAGGTTTACTCTTTCAGGAGGGACAAGGTCCGAAAGATATTTAAAGATGTCTTGAACAACGGCCTACAATTGCCGGAGTCAAAAAGACCCCAAGAAGCAAAAATGACCGACAATCCCCTGTATTGCCCGTACCACCGAGTAGTGAGCCATGCGATTGAGGATTGCTATATCTTCAAAGACTGGGTTGAGAAACAGTACAAAGCTGGAGAGATCGAGCTGTCCAAAAGCGTGTTGGTGAACAATCAAATTGCAACCACCAACTTTATACAGACAGAAGTTAAAGCCTTCTGGGAGCAGGCAGCCGAACCCGCTGCCTTGAGAAATGAAACGGACTCATTGCGGCCTCCGTGGAGTACGCACATATCTAATAAGATGAAGAAGATGATAAAGCTACTTCGGAAAGACCCCAGGACGGAATGGGAAGGGCAGAAGAAGCCTACCAGTCCAGCTGCCAATGCGGCTCCATCAGGCTCAAAATCCAAGAAGCTCAATATAGGGTGTTTTTCGTTATCCCATTGAGATGGGAATACGCGCACGCTTATCAGGCGTACTACAGATTCCCCCTGTCTAGGGTAGGCTGGGGTTTAATGATTGTAGGGATCCGAATCTCCGGCAGCCGTGAACTAAACTGCCGTTAATTACCCCTCGCCTTTGGAGCGAGGGAACCTCCGATTGACGGGTTTAACTGGTCATGCGAACTCGATGTGCAGTGTACGTGTGTTTTGTTTTGGGGGGGTTGGATATATCGGGAGCCACGCAGAGTTTTTACGGGGGTCCCGCTACCCGGATAGCTGGCTGGGGGTTAAGGGGGCTAGCAGCCCCCTTGCGGGGTGCGGGGCAGCACCCCGTTAGAAATTTTTTTCTAACAGGGACAGTGTCGTGGAGTATGTGTATGTGTACATATGTATACATATGTACATATATACATGTATATATAAATAAAGGGGGAAAAAGACATCCAAAGGATGCGTGAGGCCAGCGCCTAGGCGCTTGAGCGCAAGCGCGCCACGTGGGCGCTGGAGCGCAAACGCGCCACGTGTCGGCACGTGGGCGCTTTGCGCTCGGGCGCTGGGCGCTGGAGCGCAAGCGCGCCACGTGTCGGCAGGTGGGCGCTTTGCGCTCGGGCGCTGGGCGCTGGAGCGCCACGTGTCGGCACGTGGGCGCTTTGCGCTCGAGCGCTAGCGCGCCGGCGAGGAAAAGTAGGGCTTTTAGCCCCGGAAATTCTCTAAAGAGAAAATAGGGTGGAGTTTAAACTCCTAAGATGCTTTGGGTTAATGAAGAGGGTTCTTTTTCTTCCTTTTCTGTTGGCTGGATCTTGAAGATCAAGAGATATGGGATTTTTAAAAATCTCTCTTTTTTGAGATCCAGTGACAGATCCAAGTTCCCCTTTGTGGGTTTGGTGGTGAAAAACTATTTTGTTTTATAAAATGAAGAGTAAAACTCTTGATTTAATTTAAAAGAAAGAAGAAGATTTTGGAACCTTGAAGAAGGAGAAAAGATCTCAGATTTAAATTTTTTGGAGAGAGAAAAGTTGTGAGATATTTTCATTATCCTTGCCTTTATAGGCTATACACTTTACACATAGCCCCTTGGGCTTCACAAAATGGCATTTTGCTTATCCCATGGCTCATGTGCCATTTCTTTTTGCACATAAGCCATGGGCTTTACAAAAATTTGGCTTTATGCCTATTTTTCTTACATTTATCCATAAAATAAAATAAAAGAAATGCAACAAAATTATTTATTACAAAATTTTTATCTTGACATGGGGGGCCGGCCGCTTCATGTTCGGGCTCGACCTGGGCATGGGCCCACTGGATCTGGACTTGGGCCCACTTGGCTTGGGGTTGACTTTGATTTTGACTTGGTCAACCGGGATGTAAATTTTTACCCCAACAAACTGCCCCCCATCAATAAATGCACATCACATATGTGGGTCGTGTGCATGAAATTGATGGATCTTCTTTCACGTAGAGGCGACTTGATTCGGTTCCCACCTTTTGGGAAGCTGGCACTGCCCTTTTTACGACATGGACGGTCAATGCGGCCCTTTTTGCGACTTGGACGGTCGGTTTTTTCCTTTTTGCGACTTGGACGGTCGGTGCTGCCCTTTTAGCGACGTGGACGGTCGGTGCTGCCCTTTTAGTGACGTGGACGGTCGGTTCTGCCCTTTTTGCGACTTGGACGGTCGGTGCTGCCCTTTTAGCGACGTGGACGGTCGGTGCTGCCCTTTTTGCGACTTGGACGGTCGGTGCTTCCCTTTTAGCGACGTGGACGGTCGGTTTTGCCCTTTTTGCGACTTGGACGGTCGGTGCTGCCCTTTTAGCGACGTGGACGTGAACGGTCGGTTCTGTCCTTTTTGCGACTTGGACGGTCGGTGCTGGATTTGACTTGCTCCGCTTCTTGCGGTGTCAGGGATGAAGTTGACTTGTTTCCGAGGTGGAATTTGATTCTGTCAGGGAGGTCATTGGTTGTTTTGCTGACTTGATGTGATTTTGGTTGACATCAGTATCGCTACGCTGGAATATGGTACCAAGAGCGAATCATCATTTGTCATGACAAGATTTGGGGATTTTGGTTTTGGTTTGGCATCAGCATCGCTGCACTGGAATATGGTACCAGGAGCGAATCATCGTCTGCCATGAGGAGATTTCCCTCGTTCCCAGTTTAACGACTTAGGGGTATCTGTGCCTAGTTTAACGACTTAGGGGTCATCTGTCCCTAGTTTAAAGACGTAGGGGTCTATTTGATTGGAGTTTGGGATTTTAGGGTTAGGGTAGGCATCAGTGTTGCTAACACTGAAGCACACGTGCCAGGAGCAATTCATTATTTGCCTATTCCTGTTGGGGGAGCGATGGCTTAGGAGACAGGTTTAGGTCCCTATCACCTAAGGCTTTTCAATTTTATGGGCCGTGAGGGTCCCATAAAAGCATTTTCTCCCTACGAGTCGTAAGGATCCCGTAGGTGTATTTTCTCCTTAGGAGTCGTGAAGACTCCTCAGTGTGTTTTTCCTTTATGAGTCGTAAGGATCCCACAAAGGTTTGTTCTCCTCATGTATCGTGAGGACACATGAGTGGGTCTTCTCAATGGAGCATAATTCCAAAGGCGGAGACCAGCCGCGTAACTGGTAATTATGATGGGGCATGGGTATGACGAGAATTATTTGAGCCTGTGGATTGTATACGGTAGTTAACTTAGGGACCAACCGTAGGGCTGGGAGAATTTTGAGAAATTGGATTTTGGTTGGCGTCTGCATCGCTGCACTGGAATGTGGTACCAGGAGCGACTCATCATTCGCCGTTTGGGGACTTGGAATTTGGATCTTGTTTGGCATCAGCATTGCTGCACCGGAATAATACCAGGAGCAACTCATCATTTGCCTTGGGAGGACTTGGGATTTGGGTTTTTGGTCGGCATCAGCACCGCTAACACTGAAGCGAAATGCCAAGAGCGACTCATCATTTGCCGTTGCCCGTTGGCGAACGATGGCTTAGGAGACAGGTTTGGGTCCCTATCACTTAAGGCTTTTCAATTTTATTAGCCGTGAGGGTCTCATAAAAGCATTTTCTCCCTACGAGTCGAGAGGATCTCACAGGTGTATGTTCTCCTTAGGAATCGTGAGGATTCCTAAGTGTGTTGCTCCTTTGTGAGTCGTAATGATCTCACGCAGGGGTTTTCTCCTCACAAGGTCGAGAGGACTTTGCGAGTGTATTTCATCTCCTTTCACGAGTTTGCGCCCTTTCGGGTTTTCACAGACTCGCCGGTAGTCCTGCTGTTTTTACTCACGGAGCCCTTTCGGGTTTTCATCCGTGTCCGTTTTGCTTGTGAACATACCGTTTATTTTTTATTTTTTATTTTTTTCTTTCTCTTTTTTTTTGCCGCTGGCGGGACTTTAAAAGTAGTCTTACCGGCAGGATTTGGGAGAGATAGGGGTCATTTACGTCCGTGGATTGTATACAGTTTTGCAGGATGTATGATCCAGACCGTAGGGCTGATGTGCTCAATTCGCCTGCAACTTGGAGCATTCACGTGTAGTATTTCTTGAGATATCGGCCATTGATGGGTGGCATGGGCCTTTCTCCCTCGGCACTTATTAGTTGGTAGGATCCTCCGTCGAACACTTTCTCGATGTATGGTCCTTCCCAGTTTGGCTCGAATTTTCCCTTGGCATGTCGATTGGGGATGATCGGTCTTTTGAGGACCAACACCAATTCACCTTTCTTGAAAGCGCGGAGACGGGTTATCTTGTCATAGGCCCGTGACATTTGGGCTCGGTATAGCTCCAGATTTTGCTGCACCGCGAGCCTCTTTTCTTCGAGGGCATCGAGCTTTTCAAGTCGAAGGAGCACGTTTTCCTGCTCCATCAACTCGTGCTGAACGACCATTCTTAAGCTTGGAACTTCGACTTCGAGGGGGAGGACCGCCTCCACTCCGAAGAGCAATGAGTATGGAGTGGACTGAGTTGGAGTACGGTGCGTGGTACGATATGCCCACAACGCCTCGTGAAGTTTGAGATTCCAGTCTCTCTTGTTGGCTCTTTCTTGTTGGCTGAAGCATTTTTCCTCAGGAGCTTGCATAGAGTTATTGAAGGCTTCGGCTAGCCCATTGGCTCTTGGATTATAGATGGAGGAATATCTTCAGTCTATCTTGTGCTGAGTAGCGAACCTTGATACATTGAAGCTCTTGAAAGAAGGCCCGTTGTTAGAAATGATTCTTCTTGGTGTACCGAAGCGGTATAGAATATTATGCTGGAAGAATGTCAGAATATCTCCTTTCTTGATTTCTTTTAGCGGGACAGCTTCAGCCCATCTGGAGAAGTAGTCTGTCGCGGCCAGTATGAACCGGTGGCCTTTGGATGACGGAGAATCAATTGGGCCAACAATGTCGGTGCCCCAGATTTCGAAGGGCCACGACGCCACCGTAGGATGCAACGGATTGGGATGCTTGTGAATGAAATCACTATGGATTTGGCAGATCTGACATTTCTTTGCATGCTTTCCGCAATCCCGTATCATGGTGGGCCAGTAATACCCAAGCCGTTTGATTTGAAGTCGCATCTTGGGGCCAGATTGGTGAGCACCGCAAACGCCCGAGTGAACATCTTTCATGACCTTTTGGGCTTCGGCCAATGACAGACACCTGAGCCAGAGTTGGTCATATGACCTGCGGTATAACGTGTCATTTACAAACACGTATTGGAGATCTCTTTTCTTCAGCTGAATCCTTGCAGATTTTTCTTCGGGCAGCTTGTCTTATCGGAGGTACTCTATGAAGGGTTCTCTCCAATCGGGCTCGTCTTGGATGATCGAAGCTTCTTCGGCGGGACTGCTCTTCTGTTCCGCGCTTTCCTCTTCTTGTAGAGAGACTGGGGATAGAATTTGCCGGCTCCTGACTGTGATCAGAATTTCGTCCATGTCAGGATCAGCCAGCTCCTTGGCTAAGCGAGCGAGTATGTCGGCTTTTCCGTTCAACGCTCTAGGGATTCTCATTAGTTCAATGTGAGTGAACCGTTTCATGAGTTCCACCACCCGGCCTCTGTACCGAGCTAACTCGGGTTTGTATATCTTATAGTCGCCGCTTACTTGGTTGACGACAAGCTGGGAGTCACCGTAAACCCGTAGCCGAAGGATTTCCATTTCTATGGCGCGTTCCAAACCAGCTATCAGAGCTTCATACTCAGCTTCATTGTTTGTCCGAGGCTCGGTGAGAGCAAAAGAACGCCGTAGGGTTCCCATTGATGGCGTGATGAACATCAATCCTATCCCCGCTTTTACCTCCGGGACGCTTGATCTGTCGGAGCTCCTTATTGATGAGGCCCCATCGAAGTAGAGCTCCCAACATGGCCTATCTTCCTCGAGGTGCAGCACTTGTTCGTCAGGTAACTCACAATTTAGCGGCGACCCTTCTGGTATGGGATGAGCAGCGAGAAAGTCTGCAAGAGCTTGTCCTTTTACTGCTTTCTGAGGGGCATAAACTATGTCAAACTCAAGTAGCATGACAGCCCATCTTGCCATTCTGCTGGCTAGGCTTGCTTTGGTCATCAAGTGTTTGAGCGGGTCGACCTTGGAGATCAGTATAACCCGATGAGCGAGCAAATAGTACCTCAGTTTCTTCACAACAAATATTAGAGCCAGGCATTGCTTTTCGATTGGGAAGTAGTTGTGTTCCGTCCCGACTAGAGTTCGACTGAGGTAGTAGAGGGCATTTTCTTTTCCCTCCTCGTTATTCTGGGCAAGGAGCGCACCGAGTGACTCATCCAGCGTGGCAGTGTAGAGAATCAGCGGTTTATTTGGAATGGGAGCGGCTAGCACTGGAGGGTGCAACAAGTATTGTTTGATGCTTTCGAACGCTGCTTGACATTCGGCATCCCAGATAAAAGGAGCTCCTTTCTTTATGAGCTTTGAGAAGGGCCCACACCTTCCCGATAAATTTGAGATAAACCTCCGTATATAAGCAAGTTTGCCTTGAAAAGATCTTAACTGCGTCAGACTCTTCGGAGGGGGCATCTTCATGATGGCCTTTATCTTTGATGGGTCAACTTCGATCCTTCGATGTCGGACTATGAAGCCCAGGAATTTTCCCGATGACACGCCAAAAGCGCACTTCAGAGGATTCATCTTCAGATCGTTTCCCTCAGTCTGGTGAGAACGGTCCTAAGATCTTGGATATGATCGGTCTTGGTTTTAGTCTTGACGACCAGATCATCAACATAACATTCGACGACTTTATGGATTAGGTCATCAAAGATATTGGTCATTGCCCTTTGATATGTAGCACCTGCGTTCTTCAGTCCGAACGGCATTACCTTGTAGCAATATATTCCGATCGGGGTTCGAAATGCTGTGTGTTTGTCATCCTCATGCGACATCTTGATCTGATTATATCCAGACGAGCCATCCATAAAGGTGAACAGTTCGTAATTTGAGGTGTCATCGACCATCATTTCCATGACCGGTAGCGGGAAGTCGTCTTTAGGACATGCCTTGTTGAGGTCCCTGAAATCGACACAAACTCGGATCTGCCCATTTTTCTTCTTCACTGGGACTATGCATGCGATCCAGTCCGCATATTTCTCTTCCCTGATGAAGCCGGCATCGATGAGTTTCTTGGTTTCCTCGATGACCTTTTCTTCCAACTCCCTTCTCATTCTTCGAGGAGCTTGTTTGACTGGCTTAGCATCAGAAGATATAGCCAGCTTATGCACGGCTACTTCAGGGGAAAGGCCAGGCATTTCTTTGTACGTCCACGCGAAGCAGTCGACGAACTCATGCAGCAGGGCAATTATCTGCTATTTCATTTCCTCCGACAAGAGTGAGCTGATGTAGGTCGGCCTTGGATTATCGGGCGTTCCTAAGTCAATCTCGGTTAGCTTATCAAAGGTTGCTTGTCCTCCATCTTCGAGCTCTTGAGGAGCTTCTTCTGGCTCGGGTATTTCGTCATCATCATTTGATCTTTCGCTGGCCTCACCAACATGGATCATGTAGCACGCTTTGGAATCAGGTTGAATGTAGCATATGCCCCGTTTATCTGGAATTTATCCATCGATGAGTGCTCGGACCTGGGGTGGATGCCATAGCTCTTCGTAAAACTTTGCTTCGGACTCCGTTTGATATAACCGGCATCCGCACTTTTTAAAGTATTCCCGCATCTCGGGCGCATAGTATCTGGGATTGAGGACGGCTCTTATGCCTCTCTCATAGGGAAGGCACGCGACAGAAAGATCGTCCAGGTGCACAACGGGGGTTGACCCGTAAAACAGGATGCCCTTCTGTCCATTTTTCCTCCCGGGGACGTAGAAAGTTTTTAGCTGGTCCACGGTGGAGACTGACAAGCTCTCTGCACATCTGCTTCGGCACCATTATGACGGCTAGGGACCCTTCTGCAATTTCGAGGGTCTCTCGTCATTTCGCTTTTTGCATGGGGGTCCAATCTGCACCGCTATTGCACGACAGGTCCTCTTCCTCTGACTCTTCAGTGTCGCTGCCAAGATGAGGGTGGACTTTACTGCTAGATGGGGCTTCAGTGACAGATTCATCCGTATCGCTACCGAAATGAGGGCGCGTTTTACGGAAGGACGGACTTCCAGCGTCGGACTCATCAGTGTCGCTACCGAAATGCGGGCGCACTTGGGCATTTTTGCTTTTGAAAGTGACAGCCGGCGCAGATTTGCTTTTGAGTCTTGGGGCCGGTCTATTCTCAGTCAGTTGTGGCTTAGCATTTTGGTGGTTCATAAAGTACCGAGAATCTTTATATCGGACTTCATGCACACCGAACGATTGGATGTCTCCGTCAATGCGTCTTTCTTCGCTAGTTTTAGTATACTTCATGCATTGATGGAGAGTTGACGGAATGATGCCGTAATCGTGGAGCCACGGCCGCCCCAAGAGAATCTTATAAGACGTGTCGGCGTCGATCACGTATATTTTAGCTTCAGTTTGCAGATCCCCGAATTTGATTGGCAGAGCTATAGACCCCAGAACTTGCTGGCAATTTTGGTTGAAGCCTTGAATGACAATCCTTTCCCTTGACAGGTGTCGGACGTCCATTGATAAACTCTTCAGTGTCCGCAAGTTCATGATGTTCACTGAAGACCCCGGATCAATCAATATGCGATTAATCCGATCTCCGTCGCTGTACCCGGTCACGTAAAGCGGCCGATTATGCTCAGCCATTCCCAGTAGCAAGTCTTCATCCTTAAATGTGACTGCGGCGGCATGCAAAGCGTGCTGGGCTTCTTTCATATTAATCTCCGCAAAGTGAGCCTGATACCGCTCGGGGTTTTGTAGAGCGTGAATGAGAACATCTCTAAGCTCCTTAGATAGGACCAAGGTGTCGTAGATGCTCAGGAGAGACGGAAACTTCCGGAGATGTGCCAAGACATTATAGTCCACCGAGGAAGGACTTATGTTTTCATCAGCCGGTTCTCTGCCATCTTCTTCATTAGCGACTTGTTTTTCCTTTCCTTTTGGGGCGTTGCCCTGATTTGGCGGTAGAGCCCTGCCGCTTCTGAGCTGGATTTGATTGGCCATTGTGGCGAGCTCCTCGTCCTCTTCGGGAAAACAGAGCTCCTCTTCCGAGTCGCTGCCAAGATGGATGGCGTAGCAGGTCACTAATGGGATCTCTTCATTGCAGTCTTCTTCTAACTCCTCCAGAATTTCAGCCGCTTGTACAGGAAAGAATTCCTTCAATTGAATCAATGTTCTTTCCTTTTGTTCATATTCTTCGAGGGAATCGATATATTTTTGAATGGTCGATCTCCCTGCAGACTCTTTTTCGCGCCGAGCTGCACTTTTCTTCTTCTTGAGCTTCTTGGATTGAGTCTGATGGAGCCGCATTGGCAGCTGGACTGGTAGGCTTCTTCTGTCCTTCCCTTCCATCCTGAGCTCTTTCTGAAGCAGCTTTAGCATCTTCTTCGTCTTATTAGATATGTGCGTGTTGGAGATAATGCCCTCAGAGTCAATTATTGGATCACAGGCACGTGATTGCAATGATAGAGGGAGTACCTATCTCGGTAGGACAGTCTTACTCAAGATGATAGTATGCTATCTGGTTTACCTTTATCATCGTGTACTGTTTTAGGTGACCTGACAGGTCCCTATTACACGTTGATAGAGCCCCTAGGATTCTTGCTTGACTGCCAGCAGTATGAGGGCGATCATATACGTGGGAGCTGGTAGTCTATAAGCACATCCTTAAAAGGTCGCTAGTCGTGGGAGTTTCGAGACAGGGCATCGATACTCCAGAGTAGACTAGTGTATACAGTCGAGACCCCGACGAGGGGCGGTGGCTGGTCTCACAAGCCACTGGTGTCAGTTGGTTCACCTAAAATGTATACAGGTGCTCATTGGGTTATGAGTACACCGGACAGGATTCGCCGGGAACATGCTAGTTGGTCTTATACCTGATGTCAGATAGCAGTTCCCTGGTGACATGTGTACATGTTAGTTCATCGACCTGAGATTGTTATTTGTCTCGTGTGAGTTCCCACTGTACTTTGATTACTACCCTACCACGCTCAAAGGAGACGTGCAAACAGGTTTTAGTTGGGTACAGTCCCGAGCCACATGGAGGCAGTGAGCGGATCTGCAGGGGTTCGTCTCTTCCGGTATTGGGGTGAGGTCGCGCTGTGTCTAGGAGAGCCCTTACACGAAGTCCTTGGCCAAGGCAGGAGATTTACTGGTAGGTATTCCAGTAGTATCTCAGGGTGTTCTGGGCTACACTCCGACACGACTTGTACCGCTTTTGGGGGTCTGACATTTACCAACCCTCTAGGCCCGCCATGCGATGCTCATAGACGAACGGACCGGACTGTACGGATATTGTCACTGACAGGCTCAGTAGGGTGTCAGGATGAGTTCGCTCATTGACGTCCCTTTTGGTCAATACCTGGTAGCCCATTACGTATAGGCTAATACCTCTGACGTGCTGGTGGTTAAATCCACAACCAAGGTGTTGACGAGTCTTTAGAGTCCCCCACAGATCAGTTTCTCAAGTTTTGGGCGAAACGCTGTAGAGACCGTATGGAGATATGGCAGGGTTCGATCAGATACGTGCGGTATTGTATGGATCATGATCGGACGGAAAATACTAGCGGGCTTTAGTTTAAGCCGGATCCTAGTATTGCACAGTGTAGATTTTGTTTCATTGCATTTGTATTTCGGTCGGAATACAAATACGGGTATGTATATACAGTAGCGGGGTTTTCCTGTAATTTATTACGGGATCAGTTTTTGGAGTTGCCAGTTTGTTTTCCGTTTCGGCCATATTTCTTTGTATCTTTCATTGGCCGAAGATTGGTGGAGGAGGGCTTATTTGCATTTGTGCAAATAAGTATTTTGGAGGGTTGTCTTTGCATATTGTTGCATCATGATGGTGCACCATCCATTGACCTCACTTGACTTTCTTTTTTCATCATGGCATGACTTTTGTTTTGATGGGTTCATGATGGTTGATTTGGAGTGTGGACTTATGGTTGTGATCATTGGATTTTCTCATCATAACCTTTTCTCTCCTGATTTTTCATCCACCCTCTCTTGGACTTTTGCCCACTCCCCCTCACCACTTGAGGCCGGCCATGATAGGGCATGGGTCTGTCCCAATTTTTAAAGGGGATGGTTCTCATTTTAGTTTTGCACAAAATTCCATTTGGTTCATCAAAACACTTCATATCATTCCTCCACCAACAATGGCAACTTCTTTGAAACCCCATAAGACCAAGAGCACTACACTATTCTACAGCAAATCTTGGGCACGTCGACTCGCCAACTTCGTGCCCGAGTTGCCTCGGTCCAGAGGTGGGAGCCCGTAAAAGAAGCCGGCGACGTGGTGAAGATCGGTGATTCCGCGGTGAGATCGGGACGACGGCGAGAAGACCGAAGGACACGGATCGCTCGGTATATCTCTCTACCCTTTCTCTTGTTAGCTAGGACTAGATTAATGGCACGATCCGGGTTTTTAGTGCGCGGTGGTGCCGGTTCAAAAAGTTAAAGTAAATCATCGCTTCCGCATTCCGGCATCGGATTGATGGCCGGGGCGCCGCCGTGCACTTACAGTGGTATCAGAGCCTCGCCATTAACCTAGTCTAGCTTTGTCTAATGTGTTTTACATTTCCGATCGAACAAAATTCCAAAACCGCATTTTCGAATATCATCAGTTTCTGTCGAAATATTTTTGGCTCCAAAAATTTTTCAGTATGTTGCAGAATTATATTCAGGGAATTTTAAGCATTCTGGGAAAATTTGGTCATGTGATGTCACCTTATCACCGCGGAACCGCGGCCAAACCCACGCATTGGCTGCGGTTCCGCTGCCGTCTAGACTGTTCACTGTACCAAAATTTTCCAGAGAGCTTATGTGTTCTAAATGGGGTTTTTGGAATGTTATTTTTTGGGCCCAGATTTATCTGAGTGCTACAGTAGTGCTTGGGGCCCACTTGGTAATTTTTGATCGATCGGATATTTTAAACACATTAGTTCACAGTATTTACATTATATCTGCGACCGTGAATGTCACTCGATCGGTAAATCCTGTCTAACTGCTATAGCCCGGTTAGACGGATTTGCGAACGTGACATTCACGTTGATGTTCTGTGATTGTGCTGTGTTGTTGCGGATTGGTCGTGGGGGATAGCCTGGATGCAATGTTAGTACAGTTTTTGTAGTATTATGTACATTTGATATTGCTGGGCGAGCGTCCGACATATGGATTGCCGTCACTACCTGATTGTATATTATTCTTTTGGGGCACGACTGGGTCGAGGTCGATGTACCCGTTGTATGTATATTTTACTTTCTGTACTAGGATTACCCCAAGGTGGGGTGCACGGATAGCCGGGTTCTAGAGGGCAACAAGCCCGCATCTCATGGTATTGAGACGGAGGGGGCTTCACTCTAGAATTGGCGGGTTGTTCGCCGCACTCGTAGGGGGTACAGGTTGACCCAGGAGGGGTGCCCAAGTTACCGGATTCCGTGAGGTGCTGGGTGGTCCATTCACGTTGCTGAAGGGGGCTGCCTCGCTTCAGGTTTTGGCGGGTAACTTGCCGCGCCCGTAGGGGTCTAGGATTTCATTGCACAGGCTATACACACGACCAGGGGAACGTCGGGTTTCAGTAGCTGCTCTGTGAAACCCGGGGATCCCAGATATCTGTATTGTTCTGTGATGCTGTACATTTCTGTGATGTTGCATTTTATCACGCCTTGAGCGAAATATTATATATTGATATATATACTAGTAGATGTATATGTTTTGCATCCGCGCTAGTCCAGTCCCCGCTCTGTCGTTAGTTAGCCAACCTAACGGGTAATGACGGGACCCAGTGGCGAATGCGGATGGCATATACGTTCGTCATTATTTTCGTTCTTTATTGGTGTGATCAATTGATGGGACTGCATTGATTCGGATCAATGCAAGTTAAAACAAACCTATTCTGATGTTGTTGGAACATTTTTCAAAAAGCTGTTATTGCAAGGACGTTCACTTTTGTTTTGCACAGTGGTATTCAGTTGGACTATCCTGCTCCTCAGTCGACGAGGCAAAGGCCGAGATCCCTTCACCGGGAGTGACCCCTTGGACAAAAGTTTGCGTCAGGGCAATAACTTCACTATAGCCGATTACTTTTGCTTTGCATCGTGGTATTCAGTTGGAATATCCTGCACCTCATTCTACGGGGAAAGAGCCGAGATCCCTTCACCGGGAGTGACCTCTTTAGCAAAGGTTTTCGTCACTATATTTTTTTAAAAGCTATCTGGTTCCTTCAACGATATCAAGTTCATTACGTTAAAGGTTTTCGCCAGAAACCATTCGTAGCCCTCCATCATTTCGGTTAAATATTCGGTAGTATTCAAGCTATGTATTTTGACCTCACGCCAAGGCATAGTGATTGGTAGCTGCCGGATATTTATCTGTTGCATAGATAGATGCGTTGGTTTGGGACAGTCGTACTACTATTTTGGCCTACGTCAAGGGTATGTACGGGTGGGTTCAAATTAACCTGGATAATGATGGGCAGAACTTGACATGCGACTTATGATATTTTGACCTCACGCCAAGGTCATAAGAGCATGGGGCAAAAATCACATCGGGAGTTTCTAAAGAAACTGAAACTTGCCAGATATGCGCATACCTTCTGGAGTGTGATAACGTGAGCGGATTCCGTCACGTTATCATGCGGTGATAGTTGGATCCCGATTCCCACTGATGTGTTGGTTTGCTCCTCGGGTGATCCCGACTAATTCTTCTTTCAGGTTTGGAGGAGAATTTGACGGTACAGTGGGAGGTTTCCAGATTAGATAAATTGGTAACCATTCTGATCTAGGTTAGAGTGCACGCTGAGTGTTTCTTTTCTCTCTCTCTCTGGCAGCGACCATTGACCCGACCCTAGACTATGACTCAGAGACCAAGTTGACCGAACCTTCTTAAACATTGGCTTTTGGATTGTCAGAGTTGCAAACCTCATTGCCACTCCTACTTTTACCCTTTTCTCCAGGACACCCCGTATTACTACGAACGTCCACTTCCATTGGACAAAACCATCGTATGGTTATATATGAACTCGAAGGGATTTATTCGAGGATGGTTTCCGGTTCTGGAGAAAACGAATAGGACTATTCAGTTGTCTTTTCCTTTTACCTTCTCTCAGGTTGCGAGTGCCCTTTAGAATAGGGGATAGTACACCTATTACGCAAATTGGATAGTCTTCTTCCAAACCATCGGCAGGTGCCGACCGGTAGGGAATGAAGAAAACCAATTAGCCTAACGATGGTGTACAGAAGGTATTATGTAAAGACAAAGAAAGGGATTAGAAGGAGGGCAAAGTAAATTGCGACTGATATTCACGACCAAACCAAGTATTTCATTACCACTCCCACTTCACCTTTCTATTTCTCCAGAACACTCCGTATCACTACGAAGATCCACAGTTTATTGGATATTCCATCGTATGGTTATATACGAACTCGAAAGGAACTTATTCCAGTTCGGGGATGGATTCTGGTTCAGGAGAAATAGAAATAAGGTTTATTCAGTTGTCTTTTATCTTCACCTTCTCTCGCATTGCGAGTGCTCCTAGGATTGGGACAGTACACCCATTATGCTTATTGGATAGTCTTCTTTCAAACCATAGGCTGGTGCCGAACGGTAGGGAAGGAAGAAAACCATTTGGCCTAAAGGGGTGTACAGAAGGTAATGACTAAAGACATATGAAGGGATTTGGAGAGGTGACAGAGATGTGAATCTGGATAATAGAAGAGGCATTACTAAGAATACCCAGATACCCCATCGAAACATTTCAATGTTTCAGTTTCACTGTGTACTGTTAAAAGAAAACTGATTTCCCAATTAGACACTTGCTCCAGGGTATGTATTTACCAGGTTTTGATTCTCACATCTGTATGGTTTTACAGATGATGAGTGGGAGTAAGTTATTGGGAATTAGGTGATCATCCTCATTATATCTGGATTCGTTGTAATCGGTGATATTTGAGGAAGTCACCTGGGTTGTTTGCCGGACGGCAAATATTTGGTTTTGAATATCCGTTATGCACCAATTTCAAATTGATATATCTGTACGTCTATTTTACAGAGTGAGATGTACATTTTTGAAATTATGTCCATGACATTTACCTATATCAGTGGATGGTTAGGTAAGGAGCATTGAACGACGGTGTAATTCTTCTTAACCATAAGTACAGTTTTCAACCTACAACACACAGGGAGTGAGTTTTTAGACTCAAGGGACTTGTACAGAGTATTGTATATTGTCCAGTGTCCATTAGGACAGAGGGGATGGTCCTCGTACTATATTCGGATTACTTATGACTTCTCTAGTTCTTAGACAGGTGTTTCCAGTGTCCATTAGGACAGAGGAGATGGTCCTCGTACTATATTCGGATTACTTATGACTTCTCTAGTTCTTAGACAGGTGTTTCGTAGAAACACAGGGTCCAAGTTTTGAGAAGTTATAGGTATAAGAATAAAGTAGAGAACCAAGTGTTGCAAGTATCGGGATTCTTCAAGGAGATCGAAGATGTAGATACTTGTGTACGGTATTCAGGTGATAGTAATGATTAAGAGAACTTGCTTCTCTTTCAGGTTACTCATAATTGGAAGTACTCCTAAGTTGAGAAATGCTGATCGGCCTCCTTCCATTTACTTGACATGCACTGGAGATAGCTGCATGATTTGGATCTGGTTCAATTAAATCAGTGCCTCTGTTTCTGTATTAGATATAGAACAGTTCATATCTTAACATTGTTAGGGTACGGGGAGTTGTCCGGCTTATGTTTAAAACCAGACTCTGGATAACTCAAGGCACGTTTCTGTAATGGCTGTTTGTGGGTTGACCCAGGCTATGACGAGGGTTGACTTTCTACCATCTGGAAGATCAATAGTGATATTGTTCTTGACTCACCACAGTTTTAATAAAAATGGATTTTTTCAGAAAACAGTAGCGGGAGTATGGTAGAACTGGAAGTGATTCCAGAACCGCAAACGATTACTGAAGATTTCATAAGAACCTAAAGATTCAATCTTGTTTGACATTCCATTGGCCACTCCGCAGATAAGGTGGGTAACTTCAGGCACGTCTCTGCCGGCGACTTTCTAAGGTTGGTTCAGGTTCATCTGTCTTTACAATATACAGTGATTGTCCAACAGCTACAGCAGGCATTTACCTGTGAGAGAGGTACTCCGGTAGCCTCAAGGACGGTGACAGGGAAGTTCTTGTTTACCCACACATGCCATTGCTGTTGTTCCAGGCTGCGAGACCCGGCGGGAGAATGAGTATAGCGTCGTTCTAAACTGGCTTTAGAAGTGTACGTCTATATGACTCTGCCAGAGGGTTGTCGTAGTCAGTGGGAGCAGCAGAAGCATTGGTGGACAAGTGGCTTATGTCTATTTATAGACTAAAGCAGATATAGCGGAGATAGATCATCTATTTCTGATGTGACAGTCATAGGTTTGACTTCATCAGAATAGGGGATGGATCTGTTAAGAAGGTAGTAGGGTGTGATATCCTGCTATTTGGATGACATACACAGAGTAGGAAGTGAAATTCCTATACTACGATCGGTTATATATTGGTTGTCACACAGTGGTTTCTCCAAATAGGACTTGGATATTATATCAGACATTCTGGTTACTGGATCTATGGTTTTAGTTCTAAATTTGGGTAGTTTCCTAATCAGGGTACTTAGACGGCATTCTAGAGGTGCTTTAGAATGGACGACTCCTGGCATGGTGGTGTACCTGCAGGTGATGGAGTCACCCTCCCTAAAGGTGTCCTACAGACTAAAATGGAGAGGGATGTGCATGATTGACAGATCACTTGCTTAGGCAATTGAGTCAATCATGAGATGTCAAGTACCACACCAGATGTTTTTGCAGTAGATGCAAGAAGTTGACATTAATCCAATCCTGGAGAAACAATCGGAAGCAGTTTTAGAACATAAGTGGGTGTTCTAGGGATATGATAACAACAGCCTCTTTTAGGAGACAGTTATCATTCCAGGCTTCCAAGATGACCTGGACGGCAGAGTGGCTGTTAGAGTTATAGTTTTCCCTCTGACGAGGGGCGGTACTTTAGACAGGTGGTCCAAGGGGATACTGAGGGAGGCATGACGCAGGATACTGATTAAGTTCAGTTGACGATACAGTCTAAGAAGTTTGGATTTGAAGTTCATTTATGAGCTAGGTTCCATCAGACATCCAGACACATTCTAAGACAGGTATTGCTCATTTCGGGAGATGGCTTTCTCCGCGAACTTGAGATATAGAGAGACATAGAAAGAAACATCAGAGCGGATCCACTCATTGAGGCTATTCCTCGAATGCAATAGTTTCGCAAATGAGCTTTGTGAGACTGACAAGTAGAGGAGTTGGGTGTTTGGTATCACACGGGCTGTGAGTATGCGACATTGCAATAATTAGCCTTGAGTGTAAGTGGGAGATTGTTGGAGATAGTGCCCTCAGAGTCAATTATTGGATCACAGGCACGTGATTGCAATGATAGAGGGAGGACCTATCCCGGAAGGACAGTCTTACTCAAGATGATAGTATGCTATCTGGTTTACCTTTATCATCGTGTACTGCTTTAAGTGACCTGACAGGTCGCTATTATACGTTGATAGAGCCCCTAGGATTCTTGCTTGACTGCCAGCAGTATGAGGGCGATCATATACGTGAGAGCTGGTAGTCTATAAGCATATCCTTAAAAGGTCCCTAGTCGTAGGAGTTTCGAGACAGGGCATCGATACTTCAGAGTAGACTAGTGTATACAGTCGAGACCCCGACGAGGGGCGGTGGCTGGTCTCACAAGCCACTGGTGTCAGTTGGTTCACCTAAGATGTATACATGTGCTCATTGGGTTATGCGTACACCGGACAGGACTCGCCGGGAACATGCTAGTTAGTCTTATACCTGATGTCAGATAGCAGTTCCCTGGTGACATGTGTACAGGTTAGTTCATCGACCTGAGATCGTCATTTGTCTCGTGTGAGTTCCCACTGTATTTTGATTACTACCCTACCACGCTCAAAGGAGACGTGCAAACAGGTTTTAGTTGGGTACAGTCCCGAGCCACATGGAGGCAGTGAGCGGATCTGCAGGGGTTCGTCTCTCCCGGTATTGGGGGTGAGGTCGCGCTGTGTCTAGGAGAGCCCTTACACGAAATCCTTGGCCAAGATAGGAGATTTACTGGTAGGTATTCCAGTAGTATCTCAGGGTGTTCTGGGCTACACTCCGACACGACTTGTACCGCTTTTGGGGGTCTGATTTTTACTAACCCCCTAGGCCCGCCATGCGATGCTCATAGATGAACGGACCGGACTGTACGGATATTGTCACTGACAGGCTCAGTAGGGTGTCAGGATGAGTTCGCTCATCGACGTCCCTTTTGGTCAATACCTGGTAGCCCGTTACGTATAGGCTAATACCTCTGACGTGCTAGTGGTTAAATCCATAACCAAGGTGTTGACGAGTCTTTAGAGTCTCCCACAGACCAGTTTCTCAAGTTTCGGGCGAAACGCTGTAGAGGCCGTATGGAGATATGGCAGGATTCGATCAGATACGTGCGGTATTGCACGGATCATGATCGGACAGAAAATACTAGCGGGCTTTGGTTTAAACCGGATCCTAGTATTGCACAGTGTAGATTTTGTTTCATTGCATTTGTATTTCGGTCGGAATACAAATGCGGGTATGTATATACAGTAGCGGGGTTTTCCTGTAATTTATTACGGGATCAGTTTTTGGAGTTGCCAGTTTGTTTTCCGTTTCGGCCATATTTCTTTGTATCTTTCATTGGCCGAAGATTGGTGGAGGAGGGCTTATTTGCATTTGTGCAAATAAGCATTTTGGAGGGTTGTCTTTGCATATTGTTGCATCATGATGGTGCACCATCCATTGACCTCACTTGACTTTCTTTTTTCATCATGGCATGACTTCTGTTTTGATGGGTTCATGATGGTTGATTTGGAGTGTAGACTTATGGTTGTGATCATTGGATTTTCTCATCATAACATTTTCTCTCTTGATTTTTCATCCACCCTCTCTTGGACTTTTGCCCACTCCCCCTCACCACTTGAGGCCGGCCATGATAGGGCATGGGTCTGTCCCAATTTTTGAAGGGGATGGTGCTCATTTTAGTTTTGCATAAAATTCCATTTGGTTCATCAAAACACTTCATATCATTCCTCCACCAACAATGGCAACTTCTTTGAAACCCCATAAGACCAAGAGCACTACACTATTCTACAACAAATCTTGGGCACGTCGACTCGCCAACTTCGTGCCCGAGTTGCCTCGGTCCAGAGGTGGGAGCCCGTAAAAGAAGCCGGCGACGTGGTGCCCTTTCGGCGACGTGGTGAAGACCGGTGATTCCGCGGCGAGATCAGGACGACGGCGAGAAGATCGAAGGACACGGATCGTTCGGTATATCTCTCTACCCATTCTCTTGTTAGCTAGGACTAGATTAATGGCACGATCCGGGTTTTTAGTGCGCGGTGGTGCCGGTTCAAAAATTTAAAGTAAATCATCGCTTCCGCATTCCGGCGTCGGATTGACGGCCGGGGCGCCGCCGTGCACTTACAGTGCGTACTCCACGGAGGCCGCGATGAGTCAGTTTCGTTTGTCAGGGCAGCGGGTTCAGCTGTCTGCTCCCAGAAGGCTTCAACTTCTGTCTGTATAAAGTTGGCGGTTGCAACTTGATTGTTCACCAACACGCTTTTGGACAGCTCGATCTCTCCAGCTTTGTACTGCTTCTCGACCCAGTCCTTGAAGATATAGCAATCCTCGATCGCATGGCTCACTACTCGGTGGTACGGGCAATACAGGGGATTGTCGGTCATTTTTGCTTCTTGGGGTCTTTTCGACTCCGGCAATTGTAGGCCGTTGTTCAAGGCATCTTTAAATATCTTACGGACCTTGTCCCTTCTGAAAGAGTAAACCTTGTTTTTCTTCTCCTCTAGGGAAGGCCCATCTCCTCCCAGCAATGGCTTTCGAGACCGGTTGGTTTTGGATTCGCCCGCCCTTCGCTTTTCTTCATTGTCGGACGCATTGAAGACATTGGTACTGCTGGAACTCCCGCTTCTACGGCTGTCGTCCCGCTTGCTTTTCCAAGTTTTGTCTCTCTGAGAGTCCGGCAGGGACTCTTGCTTCGAGCGTTCCAGCATTTGGACTTTCTTGGTTAGCTCTTGAAATGTCTTGTGGCATGCTGTACACAAAAATGGGACCATCCAATTGCTGAGGTTCCCAATGAGAAGGCTGACGGACTGGTCCTGCTCCAGCGGCGGTTCGCACTTGACCGTGAGATTACGCCATCGGGTAATAAAGTCGGTGTTGCTTTCATTCTTCCCCGGCTTGGTCCTCACAAGGTCGGCAATGGAGATTTTATCACTGACACTCATGAACCTTTGTCAAAACAGAGACTCCATTTGGGCAAAGGTAATGACGGACCCGTCTGGTATACTCGCGTACCAGTCGAAGGCGACACCGGTCAGGCTGTTGACAAGCTGACGAAGGTGTGCGTCATTGCCCCCTGTATTTCCACACGAGGCTTTGAAGTGGGCGACGTGCTGATTTGCATTCCCCGTTCCGTCGAACCTTCCAAATTTAGGAATGACGTAGCCGCTCGGGAACTCGATCAGATCGTAGTGTGCGGGATACGGCCGCCCACTACTGCCAATTTCTTTCCGAGCTTCAGCTTCAGCCACCAATGTTTTAACTTTGCTGGTGACTAAATCCATTATCCGATCTTGTGTTAGTGGGATAGTGCTATCTGGGGCCAAGGCGTCCCCAGAAGCGGAATGTGGCCGGCTTTCGTGCGGCTCGACCATTCTTGGACCCAAAGAAGCGGGCAATGGCTGCTTCGGATTGTCATCACCCGGCTGATTAGTAGCGACTTGTGCTTGATTGGGAGGCGCTCGAGCAATTTGAGCCGTAAGCTGCATCACAACATTTGTTAGGTCGTTAGTTTTCGAATAGAGCTTGGCCATCTCTTTATCCGTGCTCCTGAGTGTTCCCCTCCGAACGGCGGCCCGGACTTTCGCGTTCGTGCCTGGGGTTCGGGGCAGATGCTATATGGTTTTATCCGTCTACCTCTCCAAAGATACCAAGTTGATTTATGGCACCATATATCGGAGGTTTAGACGGATGCGGCCGATGTAGCAGACTTCGTCAGATTCCCCCTCAGGATGAGGGGTTTTTGATTGTGGGGACGCTCTTCCCTGCAGGCGCAAGCCCCTGCAGTTAATTACGCTACCGCATCGCGGTAACAACTTTCTCCTTCTCCAGAATTTCACTTCGTGTCGTGGGTGTTTGTTTTGTTTGTGGTTGCCCGTGGATTGTATACGGAGACTGAGTAATGTCGTCGCCCGTAGGACGTGGATTAGTCCAAATCCGTATTTACTAAGATTTGGGTTTGGTGTTTTTAGTTTAAGGATGCATTAGTCGCGTTGCGACTAAGATCAACTTAAACGTTCGTTAAAGATACGTTAGTCCTGTTTTAGACTAAGATCCACTTAACGTAGTGATTAATTTAATGTATGGCCATCGGGACTCGTCACCTCTTTGACGTCGTTGAGGAATTACGACGGATGTCAAAGGAGTTCGGAGATGTACCCTCGAACCAGAGTTGATTGGGAGTTTTATAATCCATTTAAATATTTAAGGATACGTTAGCCGTGTTTGGGGCTAAGATCAACTTAAACGGGACCGTTTAGATCCGGCAAAAGAGCGATTGGCTCTATTGTTCTAGTTTAGGGACGTAGTGGTCCATTATTAGTTTAGGGACATCTCGGTCTGTCGCCAGTTTAAGGACGTAGTGGTCCGTCATTAGTTTAGGGACGTTTCGGTCCAACGCCAGTTTAGGGACGTAGTGGTCCATCATTAGTTTAGGGACGTTTCGGTCCAATATTAGTTTAGGGACGTTTCAGTCCGATATTAGTTTAGGGACGTTTCGGTCCAATATTAGTTTAGGGACGTTTCGGTCCACGAGTTTAGGGACCCCGCAGTCCATATGGGTGTGTGGTCGTTGGGACCCGTCACCTCTTTGACGTCGTTGAGGAATTACAACGATAAATGTCAAAGGGGTTCGGAGATGTACCCTCGAACCGGACGTAAATTGATTTAGGAGAGCCATTTTGCTCAGTCAATTTAATTTAAGGACTTACGGCCAAAATTGGGCTAAGTCCAGTTGAAAATGTTCAACACCATCATTTATTTTTTTTTATTAGACCTGTGCTAGGGCTTCGCCCATACTTAAATAATGCATTGCATTACTTCAGGCCATTTATGCCCATTTTGATTGGGATCTGCCCTTTTTATTATGATGCAGATCATTTATTTTGGTCCATTGGACCTTTCAACTGGGCTCTGCCCTTCCAAATAATGCACAACATTTTATTTATTAGGCTTGTTAAGCCTTTTAATTGGGCTTGGCCCTTCAGGAAGTGAAATGCATTGCATTTGTCAGGCGCTTTGCGCCAATCACTGAGCGCAAGCTCATATGGTGATGACACGTGTCATGCTCTGGGGAGCGCAAGCGCAACAGTGCAGCGCGCTGCGCTGTTGCGCTGCGCTATTGCGCTGGCGATACGTGGCGCGCTCTCAGCGAGTTGCGCCAATTCTAGAGAGCAAAGCTCTATCTTAAAGGCGTTTAGCGCAAACAGTTCTATAGCCGACACGTGGCGCTCTCTTAAGAGCGCAACGGTGCAGTTTGGAAGTGCAAAGCACTAAGAATCTTTTAGATTCAAGAAGGGAAGTGCAAAGCACTGTTTAATTTCTTGATCTAAATTAGATCAAAGAAAAATAAGATTTTCTTTGTTTGAAGAACCAGAGGTTCATAAAAGTGCCAAGCACTATTATTATTATTATATTTTTTTTTATTTTTATTGTTTTTTTTAAAGAACCGGGGGTTCACAAGAAGTGCAAAGCACTGTTTATTATGTAGAGATCATTGATCTTGTTTTTAGATCAATGATCTATTAGAAGGAATTTCTTCTAATTCATGAAGGTTCTTTACCTTTTTCTTGAAATCTTCTCAGAATTCTCTCTGTTTAAAGTTCTTGAGTTTTCAAGAAAAATTTTCATGCCTTTGAATTGAGGCTTAGGGTCCTTTTTATAGTGCTCACAAATTAGTTAAATTTGTTAAAGAGATCATTCTCTGAGTGATTTGGGGAATTTTCCCCACCGTTGGATCTTTGATCCAAGGGCTTCTGCTTTGCAGAAGAAAATCTTCTTGTTTTAACAAGAACAGAAAAGATTTCTTAAAATCTTAATTTAGTTTGGCGCAGATGCCCCAGCGCGTGACACGTGTCGCGCAGTGCAGAGCGCAGCGCACGTGCGCTAGCGCATCTGCGCTGACACGTGTCGCGCAGCGCAGAGCGCAGCGCAGCTGAAGCGTTGCTTCCTTTAAACAGAGTTTTGCTCTGATTGGGTGCGCCTTCTTGGGCGTTGCGCTGACGTATTAGCGCCAGACACGCGGCGCGTTGCGCCCGAGATTTGAAGCGTTGCTTCAAAATTTGAATTTTGAATTCAAACAGAGGTTTGCTCTGATTGGGCGAAACAAATGCCCCCCCACCGTTGCGCTCACGTGGCGCACACGTGTGTGCAACGGTGGCAACCCCCCTGACCGTTGGATCAAGGGGGAATCTCAAGAGGCGCAAGCGCCTTATAAATAGGGCCTCTGGCCCTTAAAAAATTCTCCACCATTTTCTAGGTTTAGATTTTCAGAGCTCTGCTCTTGCTTAAGAATTTCAGAGCTTTGCTCTTGCTTTCAGAACTCTAGAGCTTTGCTCTCATTTCCCAAAATTTTTAGAAAACTTTAGGTAATATTTAATTTAAAATTAAGTTAAATTAATTTAAAGTCAATTTTAACCAACAGAGCTTTGCTCTCATAGATCTTTTGATCTGAAGAAATTCCCTTTGGGGTTTCATCAACAGAGCTTTGCTCTCACAAATCCATAGATCTACAGAGATCTTGTTCATGGGTTCTAACCCATGAACAGAGCTTTGCTCTTGAATCAAATGTAGATCTTTTAGATCTGAAAAAAAAATGAAGAATTTTTCTATAAGCTTTCATGGATCTTTTTTCAGGATTCCAGAAATTTTAATTTTAAATTTCTTTTCAAAAACTTTCTTTTTGATGGAATATTATAGAGCTAAGCTCTTTCTTAAGGAATTTTAATTCTTTTGAGACCAGAATTTGACAAGTGTCATTCTGTGACAGAGCTTTGCTCTGAAAGAGGAGATTTTCTCCTTGTCTCTAGGGATTCTTTCCCCCCCTTTTTTATTATGGGAATGTTCCCCCCAAGGACCAACTGACAATCTCATCCAATGATGAGTTTGTCTTCTTAATTGACGTATTGTCATTCAGATTTCATGGGTCCCTCTTTGGTCTCCTACTCACTGCACTGTGGTGCGGTGTAATTAATTAATTTTGATTTTAATTTAATTAATGCATTTTCTTCTTTCAATGCCAAACGTTGGGGTTACAACACTGACGGCTACATTGCCCTTTTTGCAGCGATCATGTCTGAAGACACTTCATTCCCGTTCGTCCGCTCGGAGGAGGGATTTCTAGAGGCGCCTTTGGACCGTGAGGTCCTGGCCATGATCAAGGCATATGACCCGGAGTACAAGAAACTCCACCTTTGGGGGTCTTGGTATAACCAGATTATTATGGGTCGACGCAGCTTCACTTGCGCGGTGCCGTCAGAACCTATCACGGCAATTCATTATGCTAACCCACCTCCAGTGCAGTATGCCGTGGAGATGATAGACTGGACTGCGAACAGCTTTCTTCATCCCGCTATGGATGCGGTTCCGGTTCAGCGTCCTATGGTTTTAGATATCCTAGGACGCCGTATTTGTCAGGGAGAAGCACGACCTTGGGGGCAATCATATAACCTTGGTTTGATTCCCCGCCACTCAATTGGCTATCTGCCGTGGGCCCGGTACATCCTGTCGACGAGGAAGTCGCAGTTGATAAGACTAGGACTGTACACCGCGGTCTACGTCTCTCTTTTCCAATATCCTACGCTCCCCACTTGGTGGTTCAAGGCTTTCTTGGAGCAATGGAATACTCCCACCCACACTTTCCTTGCCATGGATCGGGAAGTGTCCATTTCTTTGGAGGAATTCGCGGAGGTATCTGGCCTACCAGTCATGGGGGAACACTATGAAGAGCTGCTCCCGACAGATGAGTACGTCTTTGGTGCTAAGCCGATGGTAAGGGGGATTACGTCGGAAAATGCCGTTCAACACCAATTCCCAAGCCTGATCAAGGTGTTGAATATCTACGAGTCCCTTTTCATCGAACACGGGAGCCGAGGAGTTAATTTTGAGGACTTCATTGCTCGCTTCCTCCGTCCGAGCGTCGTTTCACCAGGAGCCGTCAAATCTGCTATTCTGGATGATCCTTTTGGTCTAGGTTTGGCTAACCTGCCGACGAAGGAGATAGACCAAAAGGCTTTCTTCCTTCCAGACTTCCCTACATATCTTTCGCGGAAATTGCAGTCCCTGGGATGGATGAGGAGGCCTTTTTCTTAGGATCTCTCGGACTGTGGCTGAGTTGGATCGCGATCCCAATGCATTCTCATCGCATGCGGCCCTCTGTCTTTTACCCAGCCCACCGCATGGTCATTGGGGTAAAGGTGGCCGTGGGGATTGCCTGCCTGGCGCACCTATATCATGGCCTCAGCCGAGCAGCGGATGCCAACGAGCCCGGGGTACTGCACGTGGTCTTCCCGATGCACTACTTTGCATCGTGGCTCGAGCTACACACGGCGGGTGTCTTTGGTATGCATAAAAGGCCTTCATTATTTGACAAGTGCGGTTTCCCTCGCATTTTACATCTGATTGGCTCATCAATCGTGGCCCCTTCACCACGGGACGCCAAGGGTTTACTGCTTCGCCCTCACACCGTTGGAGTCGGGATGTCCTTTATTGATAAGGTATTAACCATTGGGAAGGCGTCCACCACTGCGGTGCGACCATTACAGGACTCCTTCAAGGATGGAGCTTCAGTGTTGACGGCCCGGGAGATCCTCCATTTGTATTCTATTAGACCGGGTTTCCTAGTCTTCAGGCAGGGCGGTGCAGCAGTCTTTATGAGATATAACCCGCATCGTTTTGCCCGACAACTGGGTTACGATCAAGGGGTACCCTTAGAGGCTTTCTTACTGGAACCTGCTGTAAATGAAGAAGGGATGGAGAACGCGTTACACCACTTCATGC
This sequence comes from Agapanthus africanus, assembly GCA_030015575.1. NCBI lineage: Eukaryota > Viridiplantae > Streptophyta > Magnoliopsida > Asparagales > Amaryllidaceae > Agapanthus > Agapanthus africanus. The sequence continues at coordinate 120,926,395 of CM057344.1, forward strand.
GCCTGAACACGGGTTCTCGTTTTTTCATTAGCACGCCGGTCTGTGCTCCACGACTCCTTAATGTATATAAAGACTGGTACAATCATGCGACGGGGGCTGTTATAAAGGAAGAGAGGCGAGTGTTGATCGACCGTAAAGAAGTACCCCCCGGTACCAATCGTAACGCTCCCTTGGCGCCAAGGATCCTGGTGGTCCCTCTTCTAAAAGATGCTGGGGGCAGACCATCACGTGCGCAAAGTCCTCCACGTGAGCTGCCGCTCCCTGATATCACAGACGCACCCCCCGCACCCTGTGCTCCAGTGGAGGCAGTGGTTGTACCCTCGCCAGAGTCTGGCGTGGGTGCGGACATCGGGACTCGTCGTCCCAAAGCGGCTGCTAAGCGGAGGTCGATCCCCCGCGAGCTTAGGGTCGGGGGTCAAAAGAAAAAGAAGAAGTCGCTCTTCGATGCGGATGTCGTGTTCGTCCAGGAACCCCATGCCCCTCATGCTGAAGGTCTGCTCGAATATGGGACTAACGCCGGGTTGGTGATGCCGCCGCCGGACGATACAGACTTGGAGGCTGCTCTTAGAGCTTCGGCATGGTTGGTGAGGCGTGACGCGTGGCTGGCTAAGCTTGCGCAATCAGGTAACTACTAGTCGCCTTTTCTTTATTGCAACATATCCTCTTCATTATTTTTGACTAACGCTTTTCTTTCTTTTCTTTCAACAGGCATCACTGATGAAGAAGCCATTGCTGCTTCTCTGAGGACTTTTCAGGAGGAGGAACGTCTCAGGGCATTTATGGGCCTTAGTAAGTTTCAACTCATCAAGTTTTTCATTTTCCTTGTGTTATGGTCGATCTAACCCTTCCCTTTTAATTACAGGAACCTCAATGCCGTTCCCTCCTAGCGACGCAGATGTTGTACCAGCTGCCGACGTTCCTGCTTCTTCTGGGCCACCGCAGGAGGTTCGTCTTAGAGAGCCGATGAGAGGTGCCTTAAAGGCTCTGGAGGCATCCCTGAATGAAGACGATGATGCCTTGAAGGAGGCATCACAGAGGTCCCTCATGACCGCTCAGGAGGAGAGGAAGCGGTTGAGGCGTGAGGCGAAGGCGCGCAGGGCTGCCTTGGCTATGGCAGCGGGCCCCAGCACCGCTCCTCGAGCTGATACTCCCTCTGAAGAGGCCCCTGTCGCCCTATCCACTGCCCGCAGAGAGATGGCTCGAGCAGTTCGGAGCGCAAACGGTAAATCCGCTTCAGGTAATATTTCTCTCAGAGTTTTTGTTATAAGGATTTTAATGTCATTGGTCATTATATCTCTTATTTTTGCAGGGCCAAGTCCGATTGAGGAAGAGGCGGAAGCCATTGATCCCAAAGAAATAGAGGAGGCGGTGCCTGCCGAACTCGAGCCGACAGTGGGTAATATCGTTGAGGCCATGGAGCCTGAAGTGGAGGTCGAGGGGCCTACCGTCGAGAAGGTCATTAATGCCGAACCTGAAGCGGTGGCAGATGATGAGTCTAGGGTGGTGGCGGCTGAGGCGCTCGAGGTCGGCAGTCCCCTGGCGACGGTAGACGATACAACCGCAGCTACTGAACCTGAGAGAGTAGTGAATGAGGTGGCCATGATTCCCGAGGACGAGCCAACCGCTCCCTTTCTGGAATCTGGCAATACTCCCATCATAGCCCTTCCCGTCTATGGCCCTCCGCCGTCTCCAGGTCTTGCTAGCACGACGACGGTCCCCATCGAGTCGGGTGACGAGGCCACGGGCGGTGGTCTCATGTCGGTAGAGGAGGGAGTCGCCTCCGTTTCAGCCGGGAGCTCCTCAGGTAAACCCCAAGTGACTGCCTTTCTTAACTTTACAATCTTTTCTGACAAGTTCAGTTTTTCGTAATGTAGGTGCAGCTAGTGCTGATGCCCCACTGCTTGAAGGAGCGCCTTCAACGACTGCTCTGGCGGTGGTCACCTCTCAGCCTTCTCTCATACCCTCGAAGATGTTGGAAGTTATGCGTTTGCGATTTGTTAATCTTATCTTCCAGATGTATACTTTATGTACTAAAGTCACATTGTTGTCTCTTCCAGGAGTGCTTTTTGACCATCTCTATCAAGTGTTGCTCCCACACTTCTCTTTCCCATCTGAATTCGCCTCTCCCTCTGGTGGCGCTGGTGAGTACCGTTCCCGATTGGTAGCTTTGTCTTTTCAGTGGTAGAATTATTTCTAACTCTCTCTTGTTCTGACTGCAGTGCTGCAAATCGAAGGGGGAGCAGAAAGATCGGCTGCGCCACCAGCCCTTCCGGCCTTGCCACCTGTCTCCACCGGTATAGTAAACTATCTTATCAATGACTTCCCTCATATCTATTGAATCATCATCTAATCGCATTTCGTCTTTTTCCAGCCGTCGTTCCAGTCTCGGTGCCTTTCGAGTCTCGCATTACAATACCGGGCGGCCCTTCCCAGCGACGTCCGTCCTCAAAAGGTACCGCGAATAGTTTGCGCATGTTGAGCGACTACATCGAGGAACTCGACATCGAGGCTCCTGTATCTGTTGAAGACTTCGCCACGACGGTTAACCCGATGTTGGCGATATTTGCCACCTTCCATGACGAGGGCATTGTCGCCTCCTGGGTTAACTATTGTCGGGAGATCGAGGCTCGCCTTCATCAGCTAGAGTCAATGCGCCTGTCCTCCGAAACTTTGGCCTTAAGCACTCAACGGGGAGCATGGCTCGAGCAAAGCGCTTCTCATTTCCGTCATCTGGAACAAGAAGTGGCTTTGAGGCTGAAGGAGTGCCAAGATTCTTCAAGCAGAACTGCTCGCTTGCATGCCGAAGTTGAGGCGAACGCCGCTGAGGTAAAGACCGTCTTCGAGGGTCTTCTGGAGCGCATATCGAATGGGCTGAGACTAAAGCGGGCACTTGATGTCGCCGAGCATGACACTCCAGGCCGTGAAGCTGCTCACCAAGCCGTCAGGGATCAGCTTGCATCCGTCGCACAGCAACGGGCCCAGGTGGAGGCGGAGTTGGCAGTGGTATCCAATCGGGAAAAGGCATGGAAGGAAGTGTACGAACAACTGATAGAGCTACTTAAGGCGCTTCCTTCCCAATAGCTGCCTTTGTATCAATGTATTTGTAAAAAAATTTCTTTTCTGAGTAACATGTATCCGTTCTCTGCTCTTTTGTATGATTCACCATGTATTTGATTGAGGTCAATGAATAAAGATACACACTTTCTTTTGCAATATCTTGTATGCTCTTTTGTTTTCTGCCTTTACATCATGATGTTGTCAATGAACCTGATTGGCAGACAACTTAATTTTTCCAAGAGATAGCGATGGCTTAGGCCGCAGGTTCAGATCAGCCGCCTAAGACTTTTCAATTCTATGAGCCGTGAGGGTCTCATAGAGATTTTTCTCCCTACGGATCGAGAGGATCTCGTAGGTGGGTTTTCTCCTTAGGAATCGTGAGGATTCCTAAGTGTGGTTTTCTCTTATAAGTCGTAAGGATCTTATAAGAGAATTTTCCCTCTTACGAATCGAGAGGATTCGTAAATGGTTGTTTCCCTCCTCGTCGAAATTCGACTTCGGAGAGTGAACCCGTGAATAGTATGCAAGAGACCATTTTGGATTGACTTGCAGGGCCCCATTGCTCAAAAAGCAAGACTTCCTTGCTGTCTGAGACTTCTTCTTACAAATTGAGACGAATCGGGGATCTGTCTGCAGTTGTAGCGGAACAGTTGACATGGGTTAAGAAGCTCTCATCACGGAGTGTTTGTATCCGTGAGTCGAGGAGTTTGCTGGGATTATTTGTTTCCCAAGCGCCAAGGATTATTTGTTTCCTTGGGGTTTGAAACGAGTCGAGGGTTCCTACGGAGGCTCTGGTAGCTCTGCGGGTCGACGCGGATCAGGAAGCTCTCGTCAAGGAGTGTTTGTATCCGTGAGTTGAGGAGTTTGCTGGGATTATTTGTTTCCCAAGCGCCAAGGATTATTTGTTTCCTTGGGGTTTGAAACGAGTCGAGGGTTCCTACGGAGGCACTGGTGGCTCTGCGGGTCGACGCGGATCAGAAGGCTCCCGTCAAGGAGTGTTTGTATCCGTGAGTTGAGGAGTTTGCTGGGATTATTTGTTTCCCAAGCGCCAAGGATTATTTGTTTCCTTGGGGTTTGAAACGAGTTGAGGATTCCTACGGAGGCACTGGTGGCTCTGCGGGTCGACGCGGATCAGAAGGCTCTCGTCAAGGAGTGTTTGTATCCGTGAGTCGAGGAATTTTTTTGTTGAAGTCACTGGCTTCTTCGGTTGAAATGAACCGGTGAGGTTTGGGGTTCGTCGTCCGACGGAATTCGCTGGAAAAGTATGGTTCATTCTTTGTTTACGCCCTTGGATTGTATACAGGGATCGATGCGATCTTAACTGTAAGGCCAAAGTTTTATCATTTCTTCTTTTATTTTATTTTATCTCCGCGATGCTCTATCATTTCAGCTTTTATATCGCGAAGGTCGCGATTGCTCAATCATTTCGGCTATTTTTCGCGGTGCCCGATCATTTCGGCTATATATATTTTTTTATTTTTTACTCGTTGCATTTTATTACGAGTTGCCCAATCATTTCGGCTATTTTGCATGTATACATTTTTACTTGCTGCTTTTTTTATTGCAAGTCGTCCCATCATTTCGGCTATTTCGTATGCATGTGCGGCCTACTGGCTTTTCGCTGTAAACCTGAAATTAGACACCAATTTCGGCATCAGCACCGCTACAACTGGGATATTACCAGGAGCGAATCATCATTTGCCTCTGCCGTTGTCGAACAAAGGAGGCTTAGCGACCAGGCTTAGGGTCCTGTCGGCTAAGACTTTTGACTTCATGAGCCGTAAGGGTATCGTGAAGGTATTTCTCCCTACAAGTCGTGAGGATCTTGTAGGTGTATTTTCTCCCTAGGAATCGCGAGGGTTGCTAAGTGTTTCGTTCCTCTGTAAGTCGTAAGGATCCTACAAGAGGGTTTTCTCTTTGCAAATCGAGAGGATTTACAAGGGTTATGCGAACATATCCTCAGTCACGGATGGACCTTGGTTAGGGAAATGTTTATTCGCGTCCGTGGATTGTATACAAGGGTCATTATGAGCCGCTTGTAGGGCAATATCGAAGGTTGTGGGGGCTGCTTAAGAACAGGTTAAGGTTTCTGCAACTTAAGACTTTCAAATCTTATGAGCCGTAAGGGTCCCACAAGAGAGTTCTCCTTACGAGTCGTGAGGATCTCGCAAGTGTATTTTCTCCTTCGGAATCGTGGGGATCCCTAAGTGCGTTGTTCCTTTGTGAGTCGTAAGGATCTCACGCAGGTGGTTTCTCCTTACAGGGTTGAGAGGACCCTATAAGTGTTTCTTAACGAGGTTGCGCCCTTTCAGGTTTTCACAAACACTCGCCGGTAGCCCTGCTGTTTTTACTCACGGAGCCCTTTCGGGTTTTCATCCGTGCCCATTTTGCTTATGGACATACCGTTTTTTTTAACGAGGTCGCGCCCTTTCGGGTTTTCACGAACATTCGCCGGTAGCCCTGCTGTTTTTACTCACGGAGCCCTTTTGGGTTTTCATCCGTGCCCATTTTGCTTGTGGACGTACCGTTTTTTTTATCATCTCGTCAGCCTAAGGATGCTGCGGTACTAGTTTAAAGACGTTTCGGTCTGTTATTAGTTTAAGGACATTTCGGTCCGTCATGAAGAAGCTGGCTACTGCTTATAAAGTTTGAGCTTAGGAAGATAGCGAGCGGACATAGTCGTCGTCATCTATCATTGACCTAGGCTGTGGCTCATTAAGCGTAGTATTTCTTTAGGAAGCGACCGTTTATTGGTCTGAAAGGCCTTTCACCATGCATGTCCATGAGTAGATAGGCCCCACCCTGGTAAACTTTATCTATGATGTACGGGCCTTCATAGTTCGGCTCGAATTTTCCCCGCTTGGCGCGATTGGGGATCATAGGCCTTTTGACCACTAGCACGAGTTCGCCTTGGTGGAATGTCTTCGGTCGGGTCAATCTTTCGTATGAGCGCATCATCTTTGCTTTATAGGCCTCCAGATTTTGTTGCGCTATGAGCCGTGTTTCTTCAAGGGCGTCAAGCTCCTCAAGCCGAAGATGAGCATTTTCTTCGTCCGTCAGCTCGTAATGGACTGCCACTCGTAGAGAGGGTAACTCTACCTCGAGAGGGAGTACTGCTTCCGTACCGAACACTAACGCGTATGGCGTTGTGTTTGTAGCTGTCTTGAACGTGGTTCGATACGCCCAAAGAGCTTCTTGCAGTCTTTCGTGCCAATCTCTCTTATTTCGTGACACTGTTTTCTTCATGATCTTCGTCAAGGTCTTGTTGAAGGCCTCAGCTAGATCGTTAGCTCGCGGATTATAAACTGAGGAATATCTCCAGTCTATATTGTGCTGCTGTGCGAAGCGGCTAATTTTATGACTTCGGTAGGCTGGCCCATTATCAGAGATGATTCTTCTTGGGGTTCCGAACCGGTATATGACATGCGTTTTGAAGAAATGGAGGATATTCTCCGTCTTCACTTCTCTCAATGGTACTGCTTCTGTCCACTTAGAGAAGTAGTCAGTCGTTGCTAGGATGAAACGATGTCCTTTAGACGATGCTGGCTTGATGGGGCCGACTATATCAGTTCCCCACATTTCGAATGGCCAGCTAGCTACCGTTGGATGCAGCGGATTTGGGTGCTGGTGGATGAAGTCCCCATGAACCTGGCATGAATGACATTGCTTCGCATATTCGATGCAGTCTTGAATCATCGTGGGCCAGTAATAGCCCATCCGCTTGATCTTCAACTTCATCTTTGGACCTGCTTGGTGAGAACCGCAGATTCCGTCATGAATTTCCTGAACGACTCTTTCCGATTCGTTCGGTCCTAAGCATCTCAGCCACAGAGAATCGAATGACCTCTTGTAGAGAGTATCATTGACGAAGGCGAAGGACAGAGCTCTTTTTATAAGTTGATATCTTGCGGACGCATCTTCGGGCATTTGGTGGGACTTGAAGTAGTCTATAAAGACTTCCCTCCAATCCCCAACTTTCTCATGTTCTTTTATTTGCAAGGCTGCTTGTTCAGTCACTCCCTTCTCTTCGGGTGATTCCGAAGGTATTTCTGCGGGGGCGAGCACCTGACGACTTTGTACCATGATTCTAACGTCATCGAGGTTCTCGTCAGCCATTTCTTTAGCTAGTTTGGCCAACGCGTCCGCTTTGCTGTTATCCGCGCGTGGTATGCTCTCCAAAGTATAGAAGGGAATTTGGGTTAGCAGTTGTTGCACCCTTTCACCGTATTTTACTAACTCCGGTTTGCATGTTTGGTAATCGCCGTTCACTTGACTGACGACCAGTTGGGAGTCCCCATATATGAGGAGGCTTTCAATTCCCATGTCAATGGCGATCTCGAGACCTGCTATCAGAGCTTCATATTCAGCTTCATTATTCGTTCTCGGCTCTGTTAAGGAAAATGCGAAGTGCATTATCCCTTCTTGTGGAGTTACAAAGATGAGGCCTACCCCCGATTTGATTATAGGGGTGTTTTGTTTGCGCTTCTTCATGGAAGATGCACCATCAAAATAGAGTTCCCATCGGGTATCACCACCGTCGATTGCATCAAACGCATGTTCGTCTGGAAGATCGCAATTTAAAGTGGAATCGGCAGGTATGGGATGCTCAGCAAGGAAGTCGGCGATGGCCTGGCCTTTTACTGCCCTGAGAGGTTGATATATTATCGAAAATTCCATCAAGAGCAGGGCCCATTTAGCGAGTCGCCCTGTCAATATGGCTTTTGACATTAAATATTTGAGAGGGTCCACTTTTGAAATAAGACGGACTTCGTGCGCCAACGCATAGTGCCTAAGCTTTGTTATTGCGAAGATCAACGCCAGGCAGTGTTTTTCAATGGGAGAGTAGTTGCTTTCTGCCCCCAGCAGAACTCGACTTAAGTAGTAGAGTGCTTTTTCTTTCCCTTGATCGTTCTCTTGTGCCCATAATGCGCCTAAGGAACCTTCGAGGGCGGTTGTATAAAGAATGAGAGGCTTCCCCTTAACCGGAGCAGCCAACACCGGCGGGTTCTGCAGATATTGCTTGATCACATCCAGTGCGCCTTGGCATTTTTGATCCCAAACAAATGGGGTTCCCTTCTTCATCAGGTGACTATAAGGACGGCACTTTCCTGAAAGGTTGGCTATAAATCGCCGTATATACGTGAGTTTCCCTTGGAGAGAACGCAGCTGTTTGAGAGTCCTCGGCGGAGGCATTTCCATGATCGCTTTAATCTTTGACGGATCTATTTCAATACCTCGGTGTCGAACAACGAATCCCAGGAATTTGCCCGAGGAAACCCCGAACGCACATTTAAGAGGATTCATCTTCAAGTTGTATTGCCGAAGGCGTTGAAATACATTCTTCAGATGCTCGAGATGTTCCTCGTATGATTTGCTTTTAACCACGAGATCGTCGATATAGCATTCAACGATTTCGTGTATAAGGTCGTCGAAGATCTTTGTCATGGCCCTCTGATAAGTAGCACCGGCGTTCTTTAAACCGAAGGGCATCACCTTGTAACAAAATATTCCCAAAGGAGTCCGGAAAGCCGTATGTTTCTGGTCTTCAGGGTGCACTTTTATCTGGTTATACCCCGATGAGCCGTCCATGAAGGAGAAAACTTCATGAGTGGATGTATTGTCTATCATCAGTTCAGTGACTGGCACTGGGAAATCATCCTTCGGGCAAGCTTTATTAAGATCCCGGAAGTCTACGCATATGCGCACTGTCCCATTTTTCTTCATCACTGGGACGATGTTGGCGATCCATTCAGGGTATTGAACCTCTTGGATAAAGCCGGAGTCTATCAGCTTTTTGACCTCCGTGTTGATGCTCATTTCGAGCTCAAGCCGCATTCTTCTCGGCGCCTGTTTGACTGGCTTGACGTTTGGGGATATTGCTAGTCTATGTACAGCGACTTCTGGATCTAGTCCTGGCATCTCGGAATAGTTCCATGCGAAGCAATCTTTATGCTGTACAAGGACGTCTTTTAACGCAGCCACCCTCTCTTCAGACAGCAGCTCGCTGACGAATGTCGGTCGCGGATCATTTACCGTCCCCAACTCGATTTTCCTGAGGTTATCTGCAGTAGTATGTATTCCATCTTCCAGCTCTTTTGGTGCTGGTGGAAATTCTGAGATTACCTCATCGCTGCTGTTTTCAAAGCACCGAGGAAGGCTGTTCATGTCCTCGGACTCTTCTTTTAATATTGTTATCACGTAGCAAGTGCGAATTTTCTGCCAATCCCAATGCGGAGTTGGTTCTATCCTGGTGTTTTCGGGTTCGTGCTTTCGCGGCGGCGCTACCCTCCAGTTGTCAGACAACGCGAATTTGCCAAGCTGATATTGGTCCTTAACCCAATTCTTAAAGGTGAAACAATCTTCAAGCGGATGCCCTACTACTCGATCGTAAGAGCAATAATTTGGGTTGGAGACTTCGCCTGCTTGCTCAGGGTGTTTAGAATCTGGCAGTGTAAGCATTTGATGTTTTAGAGCAAGATCAAGTATTTTCCTTGTTTTGTTCCGAGGAAACGAGTATGCTCGACCCATTTTCTTCATGAGGGCTAGGTCAATAACGCTCGACCCTCGGATGCGTGGCTTCTTAGCTCTGCTTTGTGGTTGTTGAGCGCCTTTCTTGCCTTTCGACTTGTTTTTGCTTTCGCGTCGAACCTTTTTTGCAGCAGGTTGACAAGGAGCGGCATTTTCATCCCTCACTGCCTGTTGAAGGAGGCGCTGTGTCTTGGCTTTCTCATAGATTGCCATTTCACGATCGTGATCATTTCGGGCTTTTTGACTCGCATCCCTTATAAGTTTGCTCATCTGGTCTTCAAACGATGGACTGGGCGGTTTTGTATCAGGAACTTTTGCTGGCTTAGGATTAGCATCCTTCCATTGAGCGTCCGCCTCTTCATCGAAGTCATACATGACATAACAGCTGCTTACTAGCTCCCGTTTCTTTGACCGGATGTACCCAAGCCCTTTTGTTTCTATTCTCCCGTTAGGCAGTTTGCATTGAGTCCCGGGAACGTTCCAGACCTTGTCATAGAATTTGGCCTTTCTAACGGTTTGTTCGAAAGGTATTGCCTGGCGCTTCAACAGTTTCTTCAAACCTTTGGTATAATATCTGGGAAGACGGATGGGCTGAAGCCTGTCGAGCGTGGGATCCGCGCCATGCCAAATTTCTTTTTCCACCTTGTTTTCTTCAGAACGGTAGAATAGGATTGCCTCCTCGCCTTTTCGTCCGGGAGGAATATAGAATGTGTGCAATTCTTCTACGCTGTTGGCGTTGAGTGCATCCAGTTCTTTGTAATGTTCAAGCGGCACCATGGTTATCTGCAGACTTCGCTCTTCATCAGCGGAAACCCGTATTGAAGGCCGAGCAGGGAATACAGCATGAACTTCATCCTCTGAATCACTACCGAAGATCAATGAAGGAACGGATGGTCCTGGCCTAGTGGACTGGGATGGACCTGAATAATTTATATCCTCCTCCTCCTCAGTGTCACTGCCGAAGACAGGGATGGTAGCGTTAGTTTTGTTCTCCGGTTTGTGACACCTTTCCGTGTCTTCGAAACTCGGTAAGAAGTACTTGGCATCTTCATACTTGCGAACTTCGTTCACGGAAAACGGATTCAACTCTCCCGCCACAGTGTACTTAAGGCCATCCCTAGAATACTTCATGCACTGATGCTGTGTAGAAGGGATGATATTGTACTCGTGTAGCCATGGTCGGCCGAGCAGAGCATTGTAGCACGTCTTGGCGTCTATAACATGGAATTTGATGTCTGTGACGAGCAACCCGAAGCGTAGCGTCAATATCACAGATCCAAGAGTCTTTGAGGATTGAGAGTCGAAACCGGAGATGGTGATTTTGTCTCGGGCGAGGTGTTGGACACTCATGCAAATCTCCTTTAACACTCGCACATTGAGTAAATTAACAGACGATCCGTTATCGACCAAGATTTTACCTATCTTTATGTCATGGCAGTATCCTGAGACATAAAGGGGGCGATTGTGTTCACATGTCCCGAGGAGAAGGTCTTCATCACTAAAAGCAACGTCGGCTGTGTGCACCTCTTCCAATTCATCCTTCATCTTTTGTTCGGCTAGGAAGGCTTGGAACTGGTCCGGATCTTGTAGGGCCTTAATCAAAGAATCCCTCGCCTCTTTTGATAGTAATAGGGCATCGAGAATGCTGAGTTGTGAGGGTAGCTTTCTCAGATGCGCCAAGACATTGTAATCCACTTTACTCCTCTTTGGCGGGTTCTTGGCGGTTAACTCTTCCGCGACTTGGTCATCCAAAGCAATGTCTTCAGAGACCTTCTCTTTCCCTTTTTTTTTCTTGTTTAAGGGTCCGAGATTCTTTTCAGGTAGCGTCCGATTGCGTAGCTGTATATTTTCGTAAGCCTTCGGTTCTTCTTCTTTTCCCGAAATGGATTCTTTGAAGAGGGGGCCAAGCTCTAGCTCCTCATCGGAATCGCTCCCAAATGTAGGCACTTGTGACCCGGCGGTGTTAATCATGTGACAATTGTTGGCAATTCTTTCAAGCTCTTCGGTCGTATTTCTTTGCTCTCGACGAGTTTTACGTCTTTCCCGCTTGAAGCGTTGTTGATGAGCAACATATCCTTGCCACCATTTATCGAAAACTTTGCATTCTTGAGTGGGGTGCGAAACCTTCTGATGATATAAGCAATAGGAGGGGTGCATTTCTATTTCACCAGTGATGCTTCCTTCAGAGGATGGCAGCTTCATGCCCATTGACATGGCCTTAGCAAACTTTTTCCTCATCTTGAATTGGCTTTTGTCGGTAACGGAGGTGTTTTGCTCGAGCGGGATCGTCTCAGCTCTTCCATCAAGTCGATGGCGCTTGACCCTTTCAAATATAGCCGTCTCGCGTTCTCGATCAGCTTTACTTTTCAATCGAGCTTCGTTAAGGAACGCGTCAATCATTTCATCCGATATCTTCAGAAATTTTGGTTCAAAATCTGCCCCCAGCGTTTCAGTGCAAGGAGTCTCCTCATCGTTCGTGATCGAATGGGAAATCATATGACAGCTCGCCACATATTCCTCGGATTCATCCGATGAACTTTCTCCCTCATCTTCTTCTTGAAAGACGTGATTGAGGAACTCTTGGAGTGTAATGGGAGTCCGTGCCTTCTGATTGTATTCATCCAGCGCGTCAATTTGCTTTTGTAAGTCCGTGCGCTTGTCGCCAGGCTTCACGGGCTTCTTAGATTTCTTTTTCTTCTTTTTCGAAGATTTTGACGGCTGGCTGCAAGTGCTTGAACCATCATCATCGGTCTTTGGAGTTGGACGTGGCTTCAACATCCCTTCAATGACCTGCGGTTCCAACGGGTTCTTCCACTTAATCGCTGGACATGTCTGAAGATCGTTTAGCATCCTCTTTGTCTTGGCTGATAATACAACCTCCAAAGGAGCTTCTTCAATGACGGAGCATGTTGCCCCCGGCGTATTCGTCCCCTTAGATGTGTGGGGCTGCGGGGGATTTACCTTCCATTTGTCAGATAACGCGAACTTGCCCTGTCGGTACTGGTTTTCAAGCCAATTCTTGAAAACGTAGCAATCTTCGATCGGATGGCCTAGTATTCGATGATAAGCACAGTAGTTGGGCTCGCTGACGTCACTTGGTTGCAACGGACGTTTTGGATCCGGCAGATTTATGAGTCTGTTGCGCAACGCCAGCTCGAATAACCTCTTCGTTTTATCGCGGGGAAAGGAATAAGGACGTCCCATCCTATCCTCAAGGGGTACGTACGGGCGCATATTATTTTGACGAGCCACTGGCTTCGGGTCGCTTGGTGGTTGTTGAGCATTAGCGACGACGACCGCTTTTCCCTTCCCTTTGTCATTTCGGGAGTCCGGCCTTGGAAGAGGGGGTTTATGGCCTATTTGATCCATTTGCGCTAGTTTGTCAATCAACGCCTGGAAGGTAGTTGGCTTGAAAAACATCATAAACTGTGAAATGGTTGCTTGTGGATCAAGGGTTCCAACAAACATTCCCACCGCAGGGGCTTCTTCTATGCGCTGTTCACACTTCGACCATAGATTACGTCACCGTATAGCGTACTGAACCCACGTCTCGCCGGGTTTTACCCTGGCGTTAATCAACGCCGTCATCGGAGTACGCTCACTGGCACTTGCAAAACGTTGGGTGAAGAGCAGCTCCATCTCCGCAAAGGTTTTAATAGAGTCATTGGGGAGCTCAGAATACCATTCGAACGCCGTATCTGATAGGCTTCCAACGAACTGGCGGAGCAAAAGCTTGTCGTCGCCGCCGGTGTTACCGCAAAGCGCCCTGAACTGGGCAACATGTTGATGGGGATTGCCGGTCCCTTTGTAGACATGAAACTTGGGAATTGTGTAACCCGGCGGGTATTTGATTTGGTCATACCAGCCCGGATATGGCCGCCCCGTCTTTACGACGTGGCCGGCTGCTTCGGCCGTGTGATGAACCTTTATTTGCTGGGCTATATATTCGTCCAGATCAGTTTTAGAGATTGTATCCTCTTTAGCCATTGATAGAACGGGCTGAGGGTTTGATGTTTCTCCCCTATCATCCCCAAGGACGATCGGTGGTTCTTCAGTCGGGGGATCTTGTTGTATCATCATCCCTATCATGTCCTGGAAGAGGAGGCCCATACGCTGTATATTGGCTGCTTGTTCAGCAGCCTCTTTGTCTCTCTTTTCCAGTACTCGGCGGAGGAATTCGGCGTCGGTCTCTTCCTCTTGGCGTTCATCTAAGGACGTCCCAGGGTTCTCTTTTGGCTCCGTGAGTGCAGCCATTGTAGTCATCATCTCCTGGAGCTTTTGTTGCTGCTCCTGAGCCTTGGTCACTGACCGGGTAAGCGGTCGGTGACCCGTAGAAGTACGACTTTCTTCCTTTCCAGAAGCCATATAGACCGTATGAACTGTTATGCCCCCTGACTTGGGGCGTTTAGGTTCACCGCTTTTAAATTTTGTCATTGTCACGGGAGCTTTCTCTGGCCTTTTCCTTTTGTGGACCTTTGAGGTTGAAGGAGCCGTTGAAGTGGGCATCCTAGCATTTGTTGCCCCCTGCTGTTTAATGGGGCGGTTCTTGTCTTTTTCCACCTTTGCTCTTTTCTGGCGACGGAAGTGGTCTGAGTCAATCACGGAGTCTTGAACCCTCTGCCAAACTTTATAAATTTTTGACGACAGCCGTTGAGAGGGCTGTTCCTGCTTTGTCTCCGGAGCTTTTTCTATAGGCGGAGGAGATCTTTTCAACGTAGCAATTGGAGAGTTCTTTCTCACCTTCCTCAGCAATTCAAAGCTGTTCCCAGTTGGAACAGCAGCGTTGACCTCCACCACTGGAGCAGGTGGGGTTAGCCCTAAGGGGGAGTTGCCCCCTGTTTTCCTTACTCGTTGCCAATGTCGACGTCGAGCACGACGAGCCGTTGGGACTGGCTCGGAAATCGAGATAGTTTCTTGTTGCCCCCTATTTGGGTGTGGGGTAACTGCCGATGTCAGCCTATCGAAGACGGATGCTTTTTGACCAGCTGGGGGAGGAGTGGGAACCGTCAATCTTGTGAAGACCGACTCTCTGATGGGAGAAGCCGCTTCAACGACTTCCAAAGCAGCGGCCGTTGCCCTCTTTGGGACAGCCACTTTATAGTTCTGACCTAGCCTGGTGAAAACGGAGGCTGTCGGCTTAGTAGCGGGCGACCCGTTGACAGGGGTCGTGGTAGTAGTGAGCCGGTCGAACACCGACTTCTTGTTCGCTTCCGGTGCGGATATCGGCATAGAGAAGCTTGTAGGTGGGACCATGGTCCCGAAAAACAGGCCGGTGGTGGCCTGGGTCACCTGTTCAACCGGTAAAGCGAGGAAGGAGGCCGCTTGGGGCCCATATGTCACACCTCCTGGTGAAGTGGGGGGTCCGTTGCCGTGGCATTTCGAGCAGTTGGTGCAGTTGAAGGCCATTGAATCTTGAGTTCTGCGCCAGACAAAAGACCAAATCTTAGCAACTTGAAATCCAAAGGCGACCATTTAACAAACCGCGATTGGTTCGCGAAGACGACACACGAAGTGTGGAGTGGAAAGAGGAAAAGGTCCAACCGGGCGTGCCAGAATCTGTTCCCCTCCGAACTGCGGCCCGGACTTTCGCGTCCGTGCCTGGGGTTCGGGGCAGATGCTATATGGTTTTATCCGTCTACCTCTCCAAAGATGCCAAGTTGATTTATGGCACCATGTATCGGAGGTTTAGACGGATGCGGCCGATGTAGCAGACTTCGTCAGATTCCCCTTTAGGATGAGTGGTTTTTGATTGTGGGGACGCTCTTCCCTGCAGGCGCAAGCCCCTGCAGTTAATTACGCTACCGCATCGCGGTAACAACTTTCTCCTTCTCCAGAATTTCACTTCGTGTCGTGGGTGTTTGTTTTGTTTGTGGTTGCCCGTGGATTGTATACGGAGACTGAGTAATGCCGTCGCCCGTAGGACGTGGATTAGTCCAAATCCGTATTTACTAAGATTTGGGTTTGGTGTTTTTAGTTTAAGGATGCATTAGTCGCGTTGCGACTAAGATCAACTTAAACGTTCGTTAAGGATACGTTAGTCCTGTTTTAGACTAAGATCCACTTAACGTAGTGATTAATTTAATGTATGGCCATCGGGACTCGTCACCTCTTTGACGTCGTTGAGGAATTACAACGACGGATGTCAAAGGAGTTCGGAGATGTACCCTCGAACCAGAGTTGATTGGGAGTTTTATAATCCATTTAAATATTTAAGGATACGTTAGCCGTGTTTGGGGCTAAGATCAACTTAAACGGGACCGTTTAGATCCGGCAAAAGAGCGATTGGCTCTATTGTTCTAGTTTAGGGACGTAGTGGTCCATTATTAGTTTAGGGACATCTCGGTCTGTTGCCAGTTTAAGGACGTAGTGGTCCGTCATTAGTTTAGGGACGTTTCGGTCCAACGCCAGTTTAGGGACGTAGTGGTCCATCATTAGTTTAGGGACGTTTCGGTCCGATATTAGTTTAGGGACGTTTCGGTCCACGAGTTTAGGGACCCCGCAGTCCATATGGGTGTGTGGTCGTTGGGACCTGTCACCTCTTTGACGTCGTTGAGGAATTACAACGATAGATGTCAAAGGGGTTCGGAGATGTACCCTCGAACCAGACGTAAATTGATTTAGGAGAGCCATTTTGCTCAGTCAATTTAATTTAAGGACTTACGGCCAAAATTGGGCTAAGTCCAGTTGAAAATGTTCAACACCATCATTTATTTTTTTTTATTAGACCTGTGCTAGGGTTTCGCCCATACTTAAATAATGCATTGCATTACTTCAGACCATTTATGCCCATTTTGATTGGGATCTGCCCTTTTTATTATGATGCAGATCATTTATTTTGGTCCATTGGACCTTTCAACTGGGCTCTGCCCTTCCAAATAATGCACAGCATTTTATTTATTAGGCTTGTTAAGCCTTTTAATTGGGCTTGGCCCTTCAGGAAGTGAAATGCATTGCATTTGTCAGGCGCTTTGCGCCAATCACTGAGCGCAAGCTCATATGGTGATGACACGTGTCATGCTCTGGGGAGCGCAACAGTGCAGCGCGCTGCGCTGTTGCGCTGCGCTATTGCGCTGGCGACACGTGGCGCGCTCTCAGCGAGTTGCGCCAATTCTAGAGAGCAAAGCTCTATCTTAAAGGCGTTTAGCGCAAACAGTTCTATAGCCGACACGTGGCGCTCTCTTAAGAGCGCAAGGGCGCAGTTTGGAAGTGCAGAGCACTAAGAATCTTTTAGATTCAAGAAGGGAAGTGCAAAGCACTGTTTAATTTCTTGATCTAAATTAGATCAAAGAAAAATAAGATTTTCTTTGTTTGAAGAACCAGAGGTTCATAAAAGTGCCAAGCACTATTATTATTATTATTATATATTTTTTTTTATTTTTATTGTTTTTTTTAAAGAACCGGGGGTTCACAAGAAGTGCAAAGCACTGTTTATTATGTAGAGATCATTGATCTTGTTTTTAGATCAATGATCTATTAGAAGGAATTTCTTCTAATTCATGAAGGTTCTTTACCTTTTTCTTGAAATCTTCTCTGAATTCTCTCTGTTTAAAGTTCTTGAGTTTTCAAGAAAAATTTTCATGCCTTTGAATTGAGGCTTTGGGTCCTTTTTATAGTGCTCACAAATTAGTTAAATTTGTTAAAGAGATCATTCTCTGAGTGATTTGGGGAATTTTCCCCACCGTTGGATCTTTGATCCAAGGGCTTCTGCTTTGCAGAAGAAAATCTTCTTGTTTTAACAAGAACAGAAAAGATTTCTTAAAATCTTAATTTAGTTTGGCGCAGATGCCCCAGCGCGTGACACGTGTCGCGCAGCGCAGAGTGCAGCGCAAGTGCGCTAGCGCATCTGCGCTGACACGTGTTGCGCAGCGCAGAGCGCAGCGCATCTGCGCTAGCGCATCTGCGCTGACACGTGTCGCGCAGCGCAGCGCAGCTGAAGCGTTGCTTCCTTTAAACAGAGCTTTGCTCTGATTGGCTGCGCCTTCTTGGACGTTGCGCTGACGTATTAGCGCCAGACACGCGGCGCGTTGCGCCCGAGACTTGAAGCGTTGCTTCAAAATTTGAATTTTGAATTCAAACAGAGCTTTGCTCTGATTGGGCGAAACACTGAGTTGTTTTCGAAGCTCTTGAAGTAGCTCTTGCTCCGCGGTCCTGGGGCGGAAAGTCGGCTCTTCCTCGCTGTCCGAGCTTGACTCTGCATGGACCGAAGGGTCTTTCTGCCTATCATCCTCTTCGAGAGGGTTTTCTTCATCCAGCGGAGGCGGCTGTTTTTGGACAGCGGCGACCACATTCAAGCCAGATTGGGCTTGGGATGTGGTGGCCCCATCCTTCCTTTTGCTGCGAAGGTTGTCGCTGGGGTGCCCGCCTGCCATATAGACCGTATGGATAATATATCCAGCCGTCTTTTTATTGTCGGCAGTTGATTTCACAGGTCGCTGTCTTGATCCCCCTGTTTCAGTAACGGGCAGTCGATTGAAGGCGGATGGCCTTGCCGGATTCTTGAATGGTGCTGGCGCTTCTTTTCTGGATTTGCCCCGCTGCTTTCGTGCGGCACAGAGCGCTTGATAGACCCTTGAAGATATAGTGCCATACTTTTTCGGTTGGGGCCGGGTCACGTCTCTTTGTAGCGACGTTCGGACCGCTGTTTTCTTGATTCGGGCGGTCATGGCATTTTTCTGAACCCACTTCAGAGGTTCGAAGGAATTGCTGATCTTTACGGCCGACTCAGCCGTCGTCACGGAGTAACCCTGTTCTTGGAACTTCACAAGATTCCACTTGGCTGAAGCCCTGGCCCTCTTGTTGGCTCGATACCTAAGCCGCTTCTGTCTTAACTTTTCTGTTCTAAGCACCTGGCAGACTTCGGCTCTTTGGGAAGACGCCGCAGACCGGACGATGGAGGATTTTGGAGATATGCTCGATTGTGCATATGTTGGAGTCATCGCCTGAGCTCGTCCGCAACATTTGATGTTGCCCTTTGTACCAGAGTTCTTGACCCCCGCTGGAGCACCAGAAAATCGTTCAGACACCGTCTTAAGTTTCGGTTGTGGTGCCTTGGCGATCACGACATTCGGCCTCTTGCCACTTGAGACCGGCTTGGCTGCCTGTTTCGCCGGGATTTCTGCCAGATGAGCGCTTCCAGTAGGGTAGATGATGACGGAGCCAAACTGGCGGGGCGGTTCCTCCCACTGTCGACTGAGGCTTGCGGGGAGAACCACACGAGCGTTGATCTTGACCACGTACGGAATCGGGGTCGCTTTGGAAGCTGAACTCGTCTTGGGAGACATTGTCGTTGAAAGTTGATTGCTGCGTGAAAAGAAAACATCATTTCAGTATAGGCAATCGATATGTATATGGATTGAGTTCGCATGAACATTTAACCCGAAATATGGTAGGAGAGAAAGGTCCCACCGGGCGTGCCAGAATCTGTAGGGTGTTTTTCGTCACCCCATTGAGATGGGAATACGCGCACGCTTGTCAGGCGTACTATAGATTCCCCCTGCCTCGGGTAGGCTGGGGTTTAATGATTGTGGGGATCCGAATCTCCGGCAGCCGCGGACTAAACTGCCGTTAATTACCCCTCGCCTTTGGAGCGAGGGAACCTCCGATTGACGGGTTAAACTGGTCATGCGAACTCGATGTGCAGTGTACGTGTGTTTTGTTTTGGGAGGGTTGGATATATCGGGAGCCACACAGAGTTTTTACGGGGGTCCCGCTATCCGGATAGCGGGCTGGGGGTCAAGGGGGCTAGCAGCCCCCTTGCGGGGTGCGGGGCAGCGTCCCGTTAGAAATTTTTTTCTAACAGGGACAGTGTCGTGGAGTATGTGTATGTGTACATATGTATACATATGTACATATATACATGTATATATAAATAAAGGGGGAAAAAGACATCCAAAGGATGCATGAGGCCAGCGCCTAGGCGCTTGAGCGCAAGCGCGCCACGTGTCGGCACGTGGGCGCTCTGCGCTCGAGCGCAGAGTGCTGGAGCGCAAGCGCGCCACGTGTCGGCACGTGGGCGCTGGGCGCTTGAGCGCAAGCGCGCCACATGTTGGCAAGCGCGCCACGTGTCGGTACGTGGACGCTTTGCGCTGGAGCGCAGGGCGCTGGAGTTCAGGGCGCTGGAGCGCAAGCGCGCCAAGTGTCGGCACGTGGGCGCTTTGCGCTCGAGCGCAGGGCGCTGGAGCGCAAGCGCGCCACGTGTCGGCACGTGGGCGCTTTGCCCTCGAGCGCTAGCGCGCCGGCGAGGAAAAGAGGGGATTTTAGCCATGGAAATTCTCTAAAGAGAAAATAGGGTGGAGTTTAAACTCCTAAGATGCTTTGGGTTTAATGAAGGGGGTTCTTCTTCTTCCTTTTCTGTTGGCTGGATGTTGAAGATCAAGAGATATGAGATTTTTAAAAATGTCTCTTTTTTGAGATCTAGTGACAGATCCAAGTTCCCCTTTGTGGGTTTGGTGGTGAAAAACTATTTTGTTTTATAAAATGAAGAGTAAAACTCTTGATTTAATTCAAAAGAAAGAAGAAGATTTTGGAACCTTGAAGAAGGAGAAAAGATCTCAGATCTAAATTTTTTGGAGAGAGAAAAGTTGTGAGATATTTTCATTATCCTTGCCTTTATAGGCTATACATTTTACACATAGCCCCTTGGGCTTCACAAAATGGCATTTTGCCTATCCCATGGCTCATGTGCCATTTCTTTTTGCACATAAGCCATGGGCTTTACAAAAATTTGGTTTTATGCCTATTTTTCTTACATTTATCCATAAAATAAAATAAAAGAAATGCAACAAAATTATTTATTATAAAATTTTTATCTTGGCATGGGGGGAGGCCGGCCGCTTTATGTTCGGGCTCGACCCGGGCATGGGCCCGCTGGATCTGGGCTTGGGCCCACTTGGCTTGGGGTTGACTTTGATTTTGACTTGGTCAACCGGGGTGTAAATTTTTACCCCAACACTCAAGAAGAAGAAAAGTGTAGCTCGGCGCGAAAAGGAGTCTGCAGGGAGATCGACTATTGAAAAATATATCGATTCCCTTGAAGAATATGAACAGAAGGAAAGAACTCTGATTCAATTGAAGGAGTTCCTCCCTGTACGAGCGGCTGAAATTCTGGAGGAGTTAGAAGAAGACTCCAATAAAGAGATCCCTGTAGTGACCTGCTACGCCATTCATCTGGGCAGCGACTCTGAGGGGGAGCTCTGTTTTCCCGAAGAGGACGAGGAGCTTGTCACAAAGGCCAATCAAATCCAGCTCAGAAGCGGCAGGGCTCTACCGCCAAATCAGGGCAACGTCCTAAAAGTGAAGGAAAAACAGGTGGCTAATGAGGAAGATGGCAGAGAGCTGGCTGATGAAAACTCAAGTCCTTCCTCGGTGGACTATAATGTCTTGGCTCATCTCCGAAAGCTTCCGTCTCTCCTGAGCATCTACGACGCCTTGATCCTATCTAAGGAGCTTAGAGATGTTCTTATTCACGCTCTACAAAACCCCGAGCGGTATCAGGCTCACTTTGCGGAAATTAATATGAAAGAAGCCCAGTACGCTTTGCATTCCGCCGCAGTCACATTTAAGGACAAAAACTTGCTACTGGGAATGGCTGAGCATAATCGGCCGCTTTACGTGACCGGGTACAGCGACGGAGATCGAATTAATCGCATATTGATTGATCCGGGGTCCTCAGTGAACATCATGAACTTGCGAACTCTGAAAAGTTTGTCAATGGACGTCCGACACCTGTCAAGGGAAAGGATTGTCATTCAAGGCTTCAACCAAAATTGCCAGCAAGTTATGGGGTTTATAGCTTTGCCAATCAAATTCGGGGATCTGCAAACTGAAGCTAAGATATACGTGATCGACGCCGACACGTCTTATAAGGTTCTCTTGGGACGGCCATGGCTCCACGATTACGGCATCGTTCCGTCAACTCTCCATCAATGCATGAAGTATACTAAAAATGGCGAAGAAAGACGCATTGACGGAGACATCCAGCCGTTCGGTGTGCATTAAGTCCGATATGAAGATTCTCGGTACTTTATGAACCACCAAAATGCTAAGCCACAACTGAGTGAGGATAGAGCGGCCCCAAGACTCAAAAGCAAATCTGAGCCGGCTGTCACTTTCAAAAGCAAAAACGCCTAAGTGCGCCCGCGTTTTGGTAGCGACACTGATGAGTCCGACGCTGGAAGTCCGTCCTTCCATAAAACTCGCCCTCATTTCGGTAGCGATACGGACGAATCTGTTACCGAAGCCCCATCTAGCAGCAAAGTCCGCCCTCATCTTGGCAGCGACACTGAAGAGTTGGAGGAAGAGGACCTGCCGTGCAACAGCGGTGCAGATTGGACCCCCATGCAACAAGCGAAACTACGAGTGACCCTCGAAATTGCAGAAGGGTCCCTAACTGTCACAAGGGTACCGGAGCAGATGTGCAAAGAGCTCGATGCGTTGTCAGTCTCCACCGTGGACCAGCTGAAAACTTTCTACATCCCCGGAAGGAAAGGTGGGCAGAAAGACATCCTGTTTTATGGGTCAAACCCCGTTGTGCACCCAGACGATTTGTCTGTCGCGTGCCTTCCATATGAGAGGCATAAGAGCCGTCCTCAATCCTAGATAATATACGCTCTAGATGCGGGAATACTTTAAAAAGTGCGGATGCCTGTTATATCAAACGGAGTCCGAAGCAAAGTTTTACGAAGGGCTATGGCATCCACCTCAGGTCCGAGCACGCATTGATGGACGAATTCCAGATAGGCGGGGCATAGCTTTCGTCCAGCCTGATTCTAAGGCATGCTATATGACCCATATTGGGGAAGCCAGTGAAGAGTCAAATGATGAAGACGAGCTAACTGAGCCAGAAGAAGCTCTTCAAGAGCTCGAAGATGGCGGACAAGCAACCTTTGACGAACTAACCGAGATTGACTTAGGAACGTCCGATAATCCAAGGCCGACCTACATCAGCTCACTCTTGTCAGAGGAAATGAAAGAGCAGATAATCGCCCTGCTGCATGAGTTCGTCGACTGCTTCGCGTGGACATACAAAGAAATGCCTGGCCTTTCCCCTGAAGTGGCCGTGCATAAGCCGGCTATATCTCCTGATGCTAAGCCAGTCAAACAAGCTCCTCGACGAATGAGAAGGGAACTAGAAGAAAAGGTCATCGAGGAAACCAAGAAGCTCATCGATGCCGGCTTCATCAGGGAAGAGAAATATGCGGACTGGATCGCATGCATAGTCCCAGTGAAGAAGAAAAATGGGCAGATCCGAGTTTGTGTCGATTTCAGGGACCTCAACAAGGCATGTCCTAAAGACGACTTTCCGCTACCGGTCATGGAAATGATGGTCGATGACACCTCAAATTATGAGTTCATCTTTATGGATGACTCGTCTGGATATAATCAGATCAAGATGTCGCCCGAGGATGAGAAGCACACAGCATTCCGAACCCCGATCGGAATATACTGCTACAAGGTGATGCCGTTCGGACTGAAGAACGCAGGTGCTACGTACCAAAGGGCAATGACCAATATCTTCGATGTCCTAATTCATAAAGTTGTCGAATGTTGTGTTGATGATCTGGTCGTCAAGACTAAAACTAAGGCCGATCATATCCAAGATTTTAGGACCGTTCTTACCAGACGGAGGGAATACGATCTGAAGATGAATCCTCTGAAATGCGCTTTTGGCGTGTCATCAAGAAAATTCCTGGGCTTCATAGTCCGACATCGAGAGATCGAAGTTGACCCATCAAAGATAAAGGCCATCATGGAGATGCCCCCTCTGAAGAGTCTGACGCAGCTAAGATCTTTTCAAGGCAAGCTTGCTTATATACGGAGGTTTATCTCAAATTTATCGGGGAGATGTAGGCCCTTCTCAAACCTCATGAAGAAAGGAGCTCCTTTTATCTGGGATGCCGAATGTCAAGCAGCGTTCAAAAGCATCAAACAATACTTGTTGCACCCTCCAGTGCTGGCCGCTCCCATTCCAAATAAACCGCTGATTCTCTACACTGCCGCGCTAGATAAGTCACTCTTTGCGCTCCATGCCCAGAATAACGAGGAGGGAAAAGAAAATACCCTCTACTACCTCAGTCGAACTCTAGTCGGGACGGAACACAACTATTCCCCAATCGAAAAGCAATACCTGGCTCTGTTATTTGCTGTGAAGAAGCTGAGGCACTATTTGCTCGCTCATCGGGTTATGCTGATCTCCAAGGTCGACCCGCTCAAACACTTGATGATCAGAGCAAGCCTAGCCGGCAGAATGGCAAGATGGGCTGTCATGCTACTTGAGTTTGACATAGTTTATACTCCTCAGAAAGCAGTGAAAGGGCAAGCTCTTGCAGACTTCCTTGCTGCTCATCCTATACCAGAAGGGTCGCCGTTAAATTGTGAGTTACCCGACAAACAAGTGCTGCACCTTGAGGAAGATGAGCCATGTTGGGAGCTCTATTTCGATGGAGCCTCATTAATAAGGACCTCCAGTATATCAAGCGTCCCGGAGATAAAAGCAGGGATAGGATTGGTGTTCACCACACCATCAATGGGAACCCTACGGCGTTCTTTCGCTTTCACCGAGCCTCGAACGAACAACGAAGCTGAGTATGAAGCCTTGATAGCTGGTTTGGAACTCGCCATAGAAATGGAAATCCTTCGGCTACGGGTTTACGGTGACTCCCAACTTGTCGTCAACCAAGTAAGCTCGGTACAGAGGCCGAGTGGTGGAACTCATGAAATGGTTCACTCACATTGAACTAATGAGAGTCCCTAGAGCGTTGAACGGAAAGGCTGACGTACTTGCTCGCTTAGCCAAGGAGCTGGCTGATCCTGACATGGATGAAATTCTGATCACAGTCAGGAGCCGACAAATTCTACCCACTGTCTCTCTACGAGAAGAGGAAAGTGCGGAACAGAAGAGTAGTCCTGCCGAAGAAGCTTCGATCATCCAAGACGAGCACGATTGGAGAGAACCCTTCATAGAGTACCTTCGATACGACAAGCTGCCCGAAGAAAAATCTGCGAGGATTCAGCTGAAGAAAAGAGCTCTCCGATACGTGTTTGTAAATGACACGTTATACCACAGGTCATATGACCAACTCTGGCTCAGGTGTCTGTCATTGGCCGAAGCCCAAAAGGTCATGAAAGATGTTCACTCGGGCATTTGCGGTGCTCACCAATCTGGCCCTAAGATGTGACTTCAAATCAAACGGCTTGGATATTACTGGCCCACCATGATACGGGATTGCGGAGAGCATGCAAAGAAATGTCAGATCTGCCAAATCCATGGTGATTTCATTCACAAGCATCCCAATCCGTTGCATCCTACGGTGGTTTCGTGGCCCTTCGAAGTCTGGGGCACCGACATTGTTGGCCCAATTGATCCTCCGTCATCCAAAGGCCATCGGTTCATACTGGCCGCGACAGACTACTTCTCCAGATGGGCTGAAGCTGTCCCGCTAAAAGAAGTCAAGACAAAAGATATTCTGACATTCTTCCAGCATAATATTCTATACCGCTTCGGTACACCAAGAAGAATCATTTCTGACAACGGGCCTTCTTTTAAGAGCTTCAATGTCTCAAGGTTCGCTACTCAGTACAAGATAGACTGGAGATATTCCTCCATCTATAATCCAAGAGCCAATGGGCTAGCCGAAGCCTTCAATAAGAGACTATGCAAGCTCCTGAGAAAAAATGCTTCAGCCAACAAGAGAGACTGGAATCTCAAACTTCACGAGGCGTTGTGGGCATATCGTACTACGCACCGTACTCTAACTCAATCCACTCCATACTCATTGCTCTTCGGAGTGGAGGCGGTTCTCCCCCTCGAAGTCGAAGTTCCAAGCTTAAGAATGGCCGTTCAACACGAGTTGACGGAGGAGGAAAACGTGCTCGTTCGACTTGAAGAGCTCGATGCCCTCGAAGAAAAGAGGCTCGCGGTGCAGCAAAATATGGAGCTATACCGAGCCTAAATGTCACGGGCCTATGACAAGATAACCCGTCTCCGCGCTTTCAAGAAAGGTGAATTGGTGTTGGTCCTCAAAAGACCGATCATCCCCAATCGACATGCCAAGGGAAAATTCGAGCCAAACTGGGAAGGACCATACGTCATCGAGAAAGTGTTCGACGGAGAATCCTACCAACTAATAAGTGCCGAGGGAGAAAGGCCCATGCCACCCATCAATGGCCGATATCTCAAGAAATACTACACGTGAATGCTCTAAGTCGTAGGCGAATTGAGCACATCAGCCTTATGGTCTGGATCATACATCCTGCAAAACCGTATATAATCCACGGGTGTAAATGACCCCGATCTCTCCCAAATTCTGCCGGTGATACTACTTTTAAAGTCCTACCAGCGGCAAAAAAAAAAGAAAAAAAAAGAAGAAGAAAAAGAGAAGAAAAAAGAAAAAAGAAAAAAGAAAAAAGAAGGTATGTCCACAAGCAAAACGGGCACGGATAAAAACCCGAAAGGGCTCCGTGAGTAAAAACAGCAAGACTACCGGCGAGTTTGTGAAAACCCGAAAGGGCGCAAACTCGTGAAAAGAGATGAATACACTCACAAAGTCCTCTCGACCTTGTGAGGAGAAAACCCCTGCGTGAGATCATTACGACTCACAAAGGAGCAACACACTTAGGAATCCTCATGATTCCTAAGGAGAACATACACCTGCGAGATCCTCTCGACTCGTAGGGAGAAAATGCTTTTATGAGACCCTCACGGCTCATAAAATTGAAAAGCCTTAAGTGATAGGGACCCAAACCTGTCTCCTAAGCCATCGTTTCCCAACGGGCAACGGCAAATGATGAGTCGCTCTTGGCATTTCGCTTCAGTGTTAGCGGTGCTGATGCCGACCAAAAACCCAAATCCCAAGTCCTCCCAATGCAAATGATGAGTTGCTCCTGGCATTATTCCGGTGCAGCAATGCTGATGCCAAACAAGATCCAAATTCCAAGTCCCCAAATGGCGAATGATGAGTCGCTCCTGGTACCATATTCCAGTGTAGCGATGCAGACGCCAACCAAAATCCAATTTCTCAAAATTCTCCAGCCCTACGGCCAGTCCCCAAATTGACTGCCGTATACAATCCACGGGCTCAAATAATTCTCGTTATACCCATGCCCTACCACAATCATCAGTTACGCGGCTGGTCTCCGCCTTTGGAATTATGCTCCATTGAGAAGACCCACTCATGTGTCCTCACGATACATGAGGAGAACAAACCTTTGTGGGATCCTTACGACTCATAAAGGAAAAACAAACTTAGGAGTCCTTACGACTCCTAAGGAGAAAATACACCTGCGGGATCCTTACGACTCGTAGGGAGAAAATGCTTTTATGGGACCCTCACGGCCCATAAAATTGAAAAGCTTTAGGTGATAGGGACCTAAACCTGTCTCCTAAGCCATCACTCCCCCAATAGGAATAGTCAAATGATGAATTGCTCCTGACACGTGTGCTTCAGTGTTAGCAACGCTGATGCCTACCCTAACCCCAAAATCCCAAACTCCAATCCAATAAACCCCTAAGTCTTTAAACTAGGAACAGATGACCCCTAAGTCGTTAAACTGAGAACAGATGACCCCTAAGTCGTTAAACTGGGAACGAGGGAAATCTCCTCATGGCAGATGATGATTCGCTCCTGGTACCATATTCCAGCGTAGCGATGCTGATGCCAAACCAAAACCAAAATCCCCAAATCCTGTCATGACAAATGATGATTCGCTCCTGGTACCATATTCCAGCGTAGCGATGCTGATGTCAACCCAAATCACATCAAGTCAGCAAAACAACCAATGACCTCCCTGGCAGAATCAAATTCCACCTTGGAAACAAGTCAACTTCATCCCCGACGCCGCAAGAAGCGGGGCAAGTCAAATCCAGAAACGACCATCCACGTCGCTAAAATGGCAGCATCGACCGTCCAAGTCGCAAAAAGGGCAGCACCGACCGTCCACGTCGCTAAAATGGCAGAACCGACCGTCCACGTCGCTAAAATGGAAGCAACGACCGTCCAAGTCGCAAAAAGGGCAGAATCGACCGTCCAAGTCGCAAAAAGGGCAGCACCGACCGTCCACGTCGCTAAAATGGTAGCATCGACCGTCCAAGTCGCAAAAAGGGCAGCACCGACCGTCAACGTCGCTAAAAGGGCAGCATCGACCGTCCATGTCGCTAAAAGGGCAGCAACGACCGTCCAAATCGCAAAAAGGGTAGAACCGATCGTCCAAGTCACAAAAAGGGCAGCATCGACCGTCCATGTCGTAAAAAGGGCAGTGCCAGCTTCCCGAAAGCGGGAATCAAATCAAGTCGCCTCCACGTGAAAGAAGATCCATCAATTTCATGCACACGACCCATATGTGTGGCGTGCATTTATTGATGGGGGGCAATTTGTTGGGGTAAAAATTTACACCCCGGTTGACCAAGTCAAAATGAAAGTCAACCCCAAGCCCAGATCCAGTGGGCCCATGCCCGGGTCGAGTCCGAACATGAAGCGGCCGGCCTCCCTCCATGCCAAGATAAAAATTTTGTAATAAATAATTTTTTTGTATTTCTTTTATTTTATTTTATGGATAAATGTAAGAAAAATAGGCATAAAGCCAAATTTTTGTAAAGCCCATGGCTTATGTGCAAAAAGAAATGGCACATGAGCCATGGGATAGGCAAAATGCCATTTTGTGAAGCCCAAGGGGCTATGTGTAAAGTGTATAGCCTATAAAGACAAGGATAATGTAAAAAATCCCAACAACTTTTTCTCTCCAAAAAGTTTTAGATCTGAGATCTTTTCTCCTTCTTCAAGGTTCCAAAACCTTCTTTCTTTTGAATTAAATCAAGAGTTTTACTCTTCATTCTATAAAACTAAATAGTTTTTCACCACAACCCATAAAGGGGAACTCAGATCTTTCATTAGATCTCAAAAAGATGAGATTTTTAAAATCTCGTATCTCTTGATCTTCAAGATCCAGCAACCAGAGGAGAAAGAAGAACCCTTTTCATTAACCCCAAAACATCTTAGGAGTTTTAACTCCACCATAATTTCTCTTTCGAGAATTTCCGGGGCTAAAAGCCTCTTTTTCTCGTCGGCGTCCAAGCGCTCACGTGCCGACACGTGGCGCACTAACGCTCGAGCGCAAAGCGCCCACGTGTCGACACGTGGCGAGCTGGCGCTCGAGCGTCTGGCGCTCGAGCGCCCTGCGCTCAAGCACAAAGCGCCCACGTGCCGACACGTGGTGCGCTTGCGCTCCAGCGCCCTGCGCTCAAACGCAAAGCGCCCACGTGCCGACATGTGGCGCGCTTGCGCTCAAGCGCTGCCCAGCGCAAGCGCAAAGCGCCCACATGCCGACACGTGGCGCGCTTGCGCTCCAGCGCAAAGCGCCCATATGCCGACACGTGGCGCCCAGCGCTCAAGCGCAAAGCGCCCACGTGCCGTCACGTGGCGCGCTTGCGCTCCAGCGCTCAAGCGCAAAGCGCCCACATGGCGCGCTTGCGCCTAAGCGCACAGCGCTCAAGGCGCTGACCCCACGCGTCCTTTGAGCGTTTTTTCCCTTTTTTTATATATACATGTATATATTTGTACAGATACACTCCACAACACTGTCCCCCCCCCAAAAAATTTTTTGGGCCGGGGTACTGCCCCGCACCCTGCAAGGGGGCTGCTAGCCCCTTTGACCCCTAGCCCGCTATCCGGGTAGCGGGACCCCCGTAAAAGCTCTGCGTGGCTCCCGATATATTTAAACCCCCCTCCAAAACAAAACATACGTACACTGCACATTGAGTTCGCATGACCAGTTTAACCCGTTAATCGGAGGTTTCCTCGCCCCAAAGGCGAGGGGTGATTAACGACAGCTTAGTCCGTGGCTGCTGGAGATTTGGATTCCCACAATCAATAAAACCCCGGCCTACCCTCGGCAGGGGGAATCTGTAGTACGCGTGACAAGCGCGCGCGTATTCCCATCTTAATGGGGTGACGAAAAACACCCTACACCCCCTAACCTATTTGGATAAGGAGCTTTATCAATAAGAGTTGGGTTCAACATTGGAGAAGATCGTGGGGGTGGAAAGGATCTCAGAATTGGGGTTGGGATCGTGTTAGGTTGACTCAACAAGGTAGGCGGAGGGTTCGAGCCTTAGGGAGAACGGAGAATAGGCTCGGAAGAAGATGGTGGACTAGACGAAATAGGGTTAGAAGTGGAAGCCGGGGTATCATTGATTGATTCCTCATTATCATCTGTTCACCAACTTGATTATTCAGGATTCTTCCCGATCTCAACGTAGTAACGACACTCACATTATGATATTGCCAGTAGCCAGGATTCGGTAGGGGTTGAGATGGAAGTTTCCCTCTTTCTAGCACTCATCGCGGCATTTAATTGTGCAATTTGTGCTTCTATTGCCTTTATACTCTCACCGTGGGAGGCTGAGTACTTCGTTATTGTTTCGATACAAGACTTTATATCAGCCGACATTTGCATGGACTGTTTCATAAACAAATCCAAGGTTCGTTCGAGTGCAGAAGAGTTTTCGTTACTGGCCGTTTGGAAGGAATTATTTTTGTTGGGATTCCTTAGCACCATACTGGGTTTTCACAGCAACAACCATGCCAATTTTAAAATTTTTAAGGTGCTAATCAATCCTAAGCTAGGATCAAGCTAGAGTAAATAGACGAAATATAACATGTAATCTACCATTACACTAAATGAATGAGGAATACAACCTTTGTAGACCGATCCTTCACTTTTAAAGCTCTGTGTAGTAGTCCCATCGCTGCGATCGAAGATCTCTCGAACTCTAGTATGAGTTCCTTTGAAGAAATGAACAAACTTGCTCGAAGTCTTCGATGCCAAAGATGATCTACGTCGAGGAGACTCAATCTCATGCCACCTCTTCACTAATTGTGAAATTAGTGAAGCAAACACCCTAAACTACCCAAGCAAGTGTGTAGGATGATGAAGTAGAAAGTGAGCTCTCTTTAGATTTCTTTTACTCACATTATTTTCTCACCATAGAAAAAGCTAGTAAGCTTTTTCTTTCATGAAGAGGAAGAAGTGAGGAGAGAATGAACTTATGAGGTGAGAATGTGAACCATGGGTGAACTAGTGTCATCAACTAACTCATGTAGAGAGTTTACCATGGCTAACTATAATGGTTAAGTTAATAAATATCTATAAGTAAAACAAATGAGTGGACTTAGTCAATGGTTCCACAAGCTTCTACAAGTTTGAACCATGTGACTAATTTCCACTAATTTGGTTTACTTTAGATAAGTAAAAACCTTACATTATAATTAGTATTAACTCTCATACACCCATGTAACATGTGGCCTCTAGCATGACACAATAGTTGTGCATTAATATATATCACATATACATCATGTGCACAAAATGAGGTGAGAAAAGAAAACTTAAGTGAGCCAATACTAGTTAATGTAAAGTAATATATCAAATATATAATTATACATTAAATCATTAAATCAACACTTGATTTAATGATCCAGTCATATCTCATATAGCCGGCTAATATCATGTGTATCAATCTATCGAATCAACACTTGATTCGATAACCCGGCTATATCGCATATAACCGACCGATGATACAAATCGTGAGAATAGAATACGGTATCACATACTCGTATTAATCTCGGTCCCGCACATATCTCATATGTGCTCCTACTCCGTTTCGCCTGAGCCAGGAAACCTCTTTGTAGGACTCTAAAGACTCGTCAATACGCCGACAGTAGGTGATGATCATATCAAACACCCACAAGCCGCAAGAGGTGTGCTAAACGTAACGGCCACCCGGGTATTGAGCGATCAGAAGATTAACAAGCAAGCCTGCTCATACTCTTGCGAATCCAATCAGTAACACTTACCGTACAGTCCGGTCTCTTCGTCTGATATGTCGCATATCTCGTCTAAGGGTGGTAAACGTCAGACCCCAGTAACTCGATAAGTCGTGCCGATATGAGGCTCATAACGGGTCGAGAAACTACTGGTAACACTTACCAGTAAATCTCTGAAACGGCCCTGGTTAGGGACTTTTCTGTTATAGCCAATCAAGCACAGCGCAACATCAACCCTCAATACCGGGAGAGACGAATCCCCTCCTATAGCTCATTGCCTCCATATGACTCGGGACTGTACCAAAAAACACCGTTTTGCACATCCTCTTGAATGTGGTAAGGTGGAAATCAAAGCACAGTGGGAATCACACAAGACTCTATGACGATCTCGGGTCGACAGACTAACATATACCAGTGTCACCAGAGAACTGCTATCTGACGTGAGGTATAATACCATCTGGGAGTTCTCGGCGAGTCCGTCCAGTGTTCCCAGTCTCCACTGAGCACCCGTATATCATATCTGATGTCAAACACCAATGGATATGGGATCATCCATTGCCCATCTACATGAGTCGAGAAGCTATACGCTAGTCTACCCTGGTATATCGATGCCCCGTCTCGATACACCAACGATTAGGGGCATTAAAGGATGTACTGACAGACTACCTTTGTCCCACTAGTATGATCTCCATCATAATCTAGGTAGTCAAGTATGCATCCTAAAGGCTTTACCAACATGTAACAGAGAGACAATCAGTGTACATGTTAAGATAAAGAGTAACCAGATAACATACTATCATGTCAAGCAAGAAAGTCCTCCCTATATATGTCCAACCATCCACTACAATATACATCTCATGTACAGTAATGGCCTCTAGGGCATACATATAACTAACAATCTCCCACTTATACTAGGGCCATCATATAGCAGTGGTTGTAGTATCTCATACTCAACCATCCCATAAAAGTTTCTCTCTGGGAAAAGGCCTTTGTGAGTGGATCCGCCGTGTTTTCCTCTGAGTCTGCTCTCCTAACCTCGATCCCCTGGAGATCAACCATCTCCATGATCAGGTGATACTGCCTTAGAATATGTCTGGGTCACTGATGGGACGGGGGTTCCTAGGCCTAAGCCACAACTCCATTGTCACACAATGGTAGGAACGAAGTTCATCTCATGAACAAATATACACTAGACTGCTTCTTTGGTAGGATCTTTGGTAGCGATGTATTTAGCCTTTATCGTTTAGTTTGCTACGGTATCTAGCTTGGAACTCTTCCAACATACCGTCCCTCCACCGAGGGTAAAGACAATACCTGTGACTGACATTCAGTCGACCTTACCACC
This sequence comes from Agapanthus africanus, assembly GCA_030015575.1. Classification (NCBI taxonomy): domain Eukaryota; kingdom Viridiplantae; phylum Streptophyta; class Magnoliopsida; order Asparagales; family Amaryllidaceae; genus Agapanthus; species Agapanthus africanus. The sequence goes on from CM057344.1 coordinate 120,959,140, forward strand.
CTGGAAGCTATCCAGTGATTCTCCTCAGGATCGATTGATACCATCTCACTATACCTAGTGAGAATCATAACATCCACTTAGATCTATCTCATAGATCCAAAACCCAGGATTTAGGTGGTATCACCTTGATCCTATATGGAGAATCCTTGTGATAAGAGGAGATTGACCGAGCGTAGCATAGGAAACACCTTCCCTATCAAGAGTATGTCATCCACGTACAATACGAGAAAGACCACCTTACTCTCTACTATCTTTTTGTATATACAAGGTTCATCTACCATTTTGATGAAGTCAAACGCTTTGACTACCACATCAAAACAGATGTTCCAACTTTGCGATGCCTGCTTTAACCCGTAAAGCAACTTGCATACGTTTCTGCTGCTCCCACTATCTACGAAGCCCTCTGGCTGTGTACTTATAGATGCTCTTTTCTAAATCAGTATTTAGAAAATCAGTCATGACATCCAACTGCCAGATATCGTAGTCATGGTATGTAGCAAATGGCAAGTAGGATCTGGATGGACTTAAGCATAGGTACTGGAGAAAAGGTTTCATCAAAAACCATGCCTAGTTAATGGCGAGAACCTTTTACAACAAGTCTAGCTTTGAAAGTCTCAACTTTTGCATGTACACCAAGTAATCTTCTCAAGATATACTTGCTCCTGATGGGGCTTTAACCCTTCAGATATAGCAACCAAAGTCCATACTTTGTTGGTGCATATAGATTCCATCTCAGATCGCATAGCATCCAGCCATTATTACAGAGTCCCTACTCGAAACTAGTTGGGTCATCATCTCATGATACAATCCTCGCTCCCACTGTCATAGAGAAAACCGAAGTATCTCTCAGGTGGATGAGTAACCCTACCAGATCGGCGGAGAGGCTGAGGTTCGTCAGAAACTATTGAATCCTCCGGTTCTATCAAATTGTCAGCTGTAGTTTGTATAGATGGAACTCCTTCCATTTCTACCTCATGACCACAAATTTCTTTCCAAAATAATTCCTTTTCCAAAAAAAGGTGGCATGCCGAGAAATAAAACACATTTTGTTCCTCGGTGCGGCAGAAAATATTCTCTTGCAAATGCTAGGGATATCCAACAAACTTCCACAGAACTGACCTTGCTTCGAGCTTGTCCGGATTTTGCTTTTAGAGATAGGCCGGACAACCCCAAATCATAACTTACTTAAGAGATGGGCTCTTTCTATACCATATCACATATGGAGTGGTAGGCACCTGATTTGGCTGAAACGCTATTCAATAGGTATGCAGCTTCACAAGTGCATAATCACAAAAGGAAATAGGCAACTCAGTACTACCCATCATAGAGCGCACTATATCTAATAGGGTGTGATTGCTCCGCGTCGATACACCGTTGTGCTGTGGTGTATATGGAGGAGTAATGCCGAGAGAGAATCTCATTCTCCTTTAGAATAGTCCAGAAATTCCGTGCTCAATATTCTCCTTCCTGATCTCATCATAGGACATAATACTTATACCTGTTGTGGTTCTCTACTTCTGACTTATATTCTTTGAATTTCTCAAAAGTTTCAGACTTGTGTTTCAACAGGAACATATGTCCGAATCTTAAGAGATAATCAATGAATGTAATGAAGTAAAAAGAATCAGTCCTGGCATGTGTAGACGGGGGACCTACATACATCATCATGTATCAATCCCAAGAGTTCATTAACTCTTTCTCTGTTTCCAGTAAATGGAGCTATGGTCATTTTATCTTTGACATGACTGGCAAGTTTCACAAGATGTAAATTCAAACTGATTTAAATATACATCTTAATGTAACTTAGCTAGTCGGGTCACATTGATATGACCTAGTCTACAATGCCTCAAGAAGGATTCGTTTATTTCTGAATTCTTTCTCTTGTGTGTGTTCTGTACGTTGAGAACTGTAGTTTGATTTAGAACGTATATGCTTTTAGATAACGTGCCTGAACCGATCAACTCTTGATATAGGACATGTTCAAAACATTATCCAACAATACAAAATTATATCTTTTTTTACTAAATAAAGAGATTGATATGATGCTGTATATCAGGTTCGGTATCTAATAATATTCGTTCAGAATCAATGTACTTGATAATACAGGGTGATAACTGCCAACAACTTGGCTGCAATAATTGCACCGTTTCCAATTCTTGAAACTTTATCACCCGTTCTCAGTTCCCTACCTATCCTGTAGCCCATGCAACAGATTACATATGTGGGATCCTGATCCGGTATCACATACCCAGGACGTAGAGGATACTGAGAAACAGTTCTCGGTAATGAACATACCCAAAGAGGATGCATCATCATGCACTTTTTTCGTTTGGGCGGCACGGGAATTCTGGTAATTCCCTATTTCCTGCTCGGTCTTATAACAATTATAAGTTGGAGCGGGACCAACGTTCCCAGCACAGTATAACAAGCGGGTTCGGTCAATACATCCATATTGTTATCTTGATTAAGGCGTGACATGGTCGCTACCTGGAGAGAGAGAAGAAAATACTCAGCGTATGCTTTTGCAAGATTAGATTGATTATTATTTTATCTAATCAGGATGTCTCCCGCTGTTTTTATCAAATCTTCCTTCAAACCCTAAAAGAAAAGACTAGCCGGGATTAATTACACCTTACAAGTCCGCCAATCTTTCAGCCAGGCCAGTGCCGGTACTTTGAAGGAGGTTCCCCATGCTTTCACACGGACCTAATTAAAATAAACCTCGTTTTTCCAGGGGCGTAACCCCGTTGCCACCTTTCTAGACACCTACTTGATCGGCTAATTGTAATGTGTAAAACTCTCCCAGGAGTAACTCTTACTCGCAGTGGGTATTGGGATCCAACTATCTCATAGAAGGTATGCAATCTCATTGCAAATTTCAACACTTGAATTTCCCGATAATTTTGCCCCTAGCATCCTATGACCTTGACGGAGGTCAACAAATCATAAGCTACTAGTCAAGTTCAACCCGTCATTTCTTGATTGAATTAAACCCATCCGTACGATCCTTGACGGAGGTCAACAAGGTTGCACGACTACCCTAACTCAATCGCATCATATGCTTTTGCAGATAAGCATAAATAGCTACCGCATACAACGCCTTGACGGAGGTCAACAAACGTAGCACGAATACTATGAAGTATTTATCTGAAATGACGGAGGGCTACGACAGGTTTTTAAGAAAACCTTTTGCGCAATGAACTTGATATCGTTGTAGAATCGAGTGATTTTGAAAAGGAGTGTTTTTGAGGCCTTTACTAGTTTTGCTAAAGATGTCATTCCCGATGAAGGGATCTCGGCTCTTTCCTTATCGAATAAGGTGCAGGATATTTCACAAATACCACGATGCAAAGCAAAAACTATAAAAACAATCAAAAGACAAACCGAGTTTGTAGTATCTGCTAGTTTCGCTAAAGAGGTCACTCCCTGTGAAGGGATCTCGGATCTTTCTTTATCGAATAAGGTGCTGGATATTCTACAAGGAATACCGCTATGCAAAGCAAGAACTAGAGCTGCCAGTTTTTAAAACAAGTTTCTACAATATTTTTAGGTTTCTTTTCTTTCATTAATCTCATTAATGAAGTCCCATCATTTAAGTTACCTAAGCATCACAGATAAATACAACGTACGTTTATGCCATCTACATTCGTCTCGATGTCCCGTCATACACCGTTAGGTTAGGTAACTAACGGCAGAGCGGGGCAGGGCTAGTGCGGGTGTAAAACATAAGCAACGTCTATATAATATATCATATATACTATATACAGTATCTATCTCAACATATCAAATGATCACGTCACAGATATCGCAGCAGAAAACAACATATAAAATATTGGATATACTAGGATTTCCGGGTTTTATATTGAGTCTGTATAAAACACGGATTCCACGGTCGTGGTGAATAGCCAAACCCACACCCCTAAACCCCTACAAGAGCGGCAAGCAACCTTACCAATTCTAGAGTTAGGAGATCCGGTCTCGACGCTTCGAGATGGTCTCCCACTGGACTCTAGAACCCGGTTACTTGTGCTCCCCTTCTTGGGTCATCCTAATGCGGAAAAGTAAATAATATATATCAACGATGACATCTTTCTCAACCCGGAAGTGCCCCAATAAAAGAATATTATATACATTGAATTTTACATGAATGAAAATAAAAACTCTCATCTCACATAAAACCCCCGGCTATTCAAAACACGATGATCCAATAACATATACAGCAACACATAACATCGCATGTCATCAACGTAAGTAAATATGCGTATCCCAATTGTCGTTGACATATAGCAACGAAACCGGCGATAAACCACATATTACACTTACGGTCGCATAAAAAACTAGACGATGTTAAACATTCCGATCGAATCAACAAACACCCAAAATTACCCAAAAAGCTCAACACTTGAGCGTAATTTAAAATTATTCAGCACATGCCACAGTACCAATGAACCAGCTGTAGAAGGGTCAACCAAGGTCTCACATGTGGCACCGCTGAACCACCACAAACCCGAGGATTTAGTGGCGGTTTTGACGGTCACATAATCGAGTTAAGGTTTTGTTCATCTAGAGGGTCCATCGCATAACTTGCATGATGTTTGAGTGCCTTTTAACTACGGAAAAAAATCCAACACTTGGAAAATTTTCCGGCAAGGGTCAAAGTGGGTATTTGATATCCGATTGAAATTTTTAACACCGTCTAAAGTAACCCGAAAACAGTTAGAATTACGACTATGAAACACTCCGAGTTGCCATTTCAGTAAGTTAATCATCACATGAAAAAGTAGCAAAATCAAACAACACCTGAAACACCAAAACCCAGAGCACAAGACATGAAAAAAAATTTGGGACCAAATTTCCACAAATGGGCCGTCCTGCTCGGAAAAACACCTCATCTGCTCGGCCAAAATCCGAGCAGATGCCCCTAAATTTCTTCCATGTCATGTTTTCTCTCAAATATGATTCTGCACTTGTTTAAAAAAATTTTAGAGATCATTTAAAATTCGACAGAAACTTGGTTTTGATGCGTCAAGTTTCGCAGTTGTTTCGGTTTCGTAATCTAACACAATCCGTCTAATTCTCTAGCTAGGCTATGATACCACTGTTGGGATTCCTTAGCACCCTACTGGGTTTCACAGCAACAACCATGCCAATTTAAATTTTTTTATGTGCCAATCAATCCTAAGCTAGGATCAAGCTAGAGTAAATAGACGAAATATAACATGTAATCTACCATTACACTAAGTGAACGAGGAATACAACTTTTGTAGACCGGTCCTTCACTTCTAAAGCTCCGTGTAGTAGTCCCTTCGCTGCTATCGAAGATCTCCCGAACTCTAGTATGAGTTTTCTTGGAGAAATGAACAAGCATGCTCGAAGTCTTCAAGGTCGAAAATGATCTACGTCGAGGAGACTCAAGCTCATGCTACTTCTTCACTAATTGTGAAATTAGTGAAGCAAACACCCTAAACTACCCAAGCAAGTGTGTAGAATGATGAAGTAGGAAGTGGGCTCTCTTTAGATTTCTTTTTCTCACATTATTTTCTCACCATAGAAAAAGCTAGTAAGCTTTTTCTCTCATGAAGAGGAAGAAGAAGTGAGGAGAGAATGAACTTATTAGGTGAGAATGTGAACCATGGATGAGTTAGTGTTATCTACCAACTCATGTAGAGAGTTTACTATGGCTAACTATAATGGTTAAGTTAATAAATATCTATAAGTAAAACAAATGAGTGGACTTAGTCAATGGTTTCATAAGCTTCTACAAGCTTGAACCATGTGACTAATTTCCACTAATTTGGTTTGCTTTAGATAAATAAAAACCTTACATTATAATTAGTATGGTGTAACTCTCATACACCCATGTAACATTTGGCATCTAGCATGACACAATAGTTGTGCATTAATATATATCACATATATATCATGTGCACAAAATCAAGTGAGAAAAGAAAACTTAAGTGAGCCAATACTAGTTAATGTAAAGCAGTATATCAAATATATAATTATACATTAAATCATTAAATCAACACTTGATTTAATGATTCGGTCATATCTCATATAACCGACTAATATAATGTGTATCAATCTATCGAATCAACACTTGATTCGATAACCCGGCTATATCGCATATAACCGACCGATGATACAAATCGCGAGAATAGAATACGGTATCACAAACTCGTATTAATCTCGGTCCCGTACATATCTCATATGTGCTCCTACTCCGTTTCGCCTGAGCCAGGAAACCTCTGTGTAGGACTCTAAAGACTTGACAATACACCGGCAGTAGGTGATGATCATATCAAACACCCACAAGAGGCGTGCTAAACGTAACGGCCATCCGGGTATTGAGCGATCAGAAGATCAACAAGCCTGTTCATACTTCTGCGAATCCAATCAGTAACACTTACCGTACAGTCCGGTCTCTTCGTCTGATATGTCGCATATGTCGTTTAGGGGTGGTAAACGTCAGACCCCAGTAACTCGATAAGTCGTGCCGATATGAGGCTCATAACGGGTCAAGAAACTACTGGTAACACTTACCAGTAAATCTCTGAAACAACCCTGGCCAGGGACTTTCCTGTTATAGCCAATTGAGCATAGCGCAACATCAACCCCCAATACCGAGAGAGACGAATCCCCTCCTATCGCCCATTGCCTCCATGTGACTCGGGACTGTACCCCAAAAAACACCGTTTTGCACGTTCTCTTGAACGTGGTAAGGTGGAAATCAAAGCACAGTGGAAATCACACAAGACTCTATGACGATCTCGGATCAACAGACTAACCTGTACCAGTGTCACCAGAGAACTGCCATCTGACGTGAGGTATAATACCATCTGGGAGTTCTCGGCGAGTCCGTCCAGTGTACCCAGTCTCCACTGAGCACCCGTATATCATCTCTGATGTCAAACACCAATGGATATGGGATCATCCATCGTCTATCTACATGGGTCGAGAAGCTATACGCTAGTCTACTCTGGTATATCGATGCCCCGTCTCGATACATCCACGACTAGGGATATTAAAGGATGTACTGGCAGACTACCTTTGTCCCACTAGTATGATCTCCATCATAATCTAGGTAGTCAAGTACGCATCCTAAGGGCTTTACCAACATGTAACAGAGAGACAATCGGTGTACATGTTAAGATAAAGAGTAATCAGATAGTATACTATCATGTCGAGCAAGAAAGTCCTCCCTATATATGTCCAAGCATCCAATACAATATACATCTCATGTATAATAATGGCCTCTAGGGCATACATATAACTAACAATTATAAGGTGCAGAATTGTTTGCGGGATTTTGAAAAGTTTATGGTTGAAAGGGGTGCTGTCTCTGTGGTGGTTGCTGTTGCTGTAGAGGAGCCCTTTGATAGTTATTTTGTTTTGGAACCGTATTTTGAGCTTGGTGTTGGTTTCAAGCAAAATTAGGATGATTCCTCCAATCCTGATAATATATGGAAGAATAAGGATCATTTCTTGGTTGCTGCCGAAAAGCAGCATTAGTGTGTTCTTGACCTTGAAATGGAGAATTCAAAGGACATTCTTCCATCAGATGTGATGGATCGGAACAGCAACCACACATGGTTTTGGGGAGCGTCAATTGGTTTAGGGAGGCTAATAAAAATTTGTTTTCCATACCTTCGAGTTTTTTTTGCTTCGCTGCCATTTCGGCTTTTACTGCGATAGAAATATCGAGCTGATGGATACCTCCCCTAGATGATGTTGGTCTAACATTTTCCCTCTGCAAAGTGTTTTCAGCAAAATCTTCCAAGAATTTCCAAGCTTCACCATCGTCTTTAGACATGAACTGACATTGATATATGGTTTCAAGCATCTGTTTTGTTACGGGATCAATACCTTCATATATAATTCAACACAGATCTCATCTATTAGTTCCGTGATGAGGACATTGTAAAAGAAGATCCTTAAACCGTTCAAAGTATTTCTAAAATGGTTCATTAGGAAGTTGGGTAAACTGGTTGATTTTGCTCCGAACACGGGCGGTCTTATGATTGGGATAAAATTTCTTAAGGAATGCTACAACGAATTCATCCCATTTAGAAATAGAATGTGCGGCAGTGTTATAAAGCCATTTTTCGGCTAAATCGCACAAGGTAAAAAGGAGAAGACGTAAACGCATAGTGTCCACAGAAAGTTGTGAAGTGTCCATCATCGCACATACGTTTTCGAATTTGTTTATAAAAACGTATACGTGTTCGGACTCAAGCCCGTGAAATTTGGGCAACAGTTTGATAAAGTGGTTTGATTTCAAAATTATCCCATTGGCTGGTGGAATAGAAAGACAAGTAGGAAGGGAACCATATACAGGGTAGCATCTCTCTTGGAGAGATATGCGCGGTGGATTCTGCGCACCTGCAGATGGTGGCAGAATAGTGTTATTAAAATTTGATGGATAACCGTCTATCTTGGTAGTTGTGGTGGGTGGTGAGGAAAAAGAAAATGAAGAAGTACCGACTTCGGAGTTGATAGAAGAAACGCGGACAAGACGGACACTAGAATCCCGTGTCCAGTCGAGCATGCACTAAACGGGTTTAGCGCAAGTGGCAGCGTATGTGTAAATTAAAAGAAAGATTTGTTTTTGAAAAAGACGGATTTAGACAAATCACTAAAATGCACAATCAACCCTAGATGTAAGGTCACCTAGGACAAATCGCTAGACCGCTCCTAGACTTCCAGGGGAAAAATCGCAGGATCAATTCTCCACTCCCTCTTTATCTCTCTTGTGGCTAGATAAGTGCCAGGTAAATGAGAGTTATCCGCTATGTAAATAGCGGGCCTAATTAAGTAACCACTTGCCTTAGACACACTTGCCTAAACACCACAAAGAAATGCGGATAAGCAGTAGATTACCCACGACCCTCCATTGTCTTAATTGAGCACGACGGCCTTTAGAGTCTTGGTCTAGATATTTTTTAATTAATGAAGGGTGATGCAGATGCATGTTTTGTGATTTGCGGGGCTCAGGAAGGGTAATGAAATCCCCATCTAATCTGAATTTGGTCTTTGCCCCTTAATTTTCCGTATTACAATATATAAAAACAACCAATATCAAAACATGCAACAAGAATTTTTTTAAGCGGCGAATTTTTGCAAAGAATCCTGCAGAGAAATTGTTATTGGACTTTTCCGAGGAGAGAGAAGAAGATAAAAAATATACCAGAAAGATTTGAAGCCCTAAGTCACCAATCCCACTGTGGTTCCGCCGCTAAAACGGGGTTCTTGCCGCGTTTCCGCCGTGAGATTGAGGGTTCTTAAAATTCTTCTTTTTTCTACAGTTGCTTCACTTGCTCCTCTGGTCTTGATGAATTGCTCTGAATCTTTATTGCTCTGCTACAGTAATTCCAAATTCCCCCGCAAAAAATTCACACTAATCGTTAAGTATAAGATGCGTTCTTGATTTATATTTTGATGGAATAATAATATTTCAACCCAAATAGTAAGAAAGAACAAATTACGCACGGATCCCCGACAATGGCGCCATTTGATTGATCATAGAAAAGTAGTAAAGTAACCGCAATCAATAACGGTGTCGCGTATAGCGAGTATTAGTGAGTACGGGTCGTCCCTTGAGATTCGAGGAATTCGTAAATTCTTGCTTTAGATAAGTCGAAAAAACTAGTAAAGAAATTCAAGAAATGGTTCAAGATTTAGTTGAAGTAATAGTTTCAATAAAATCAAGAAATTGTTTTCAACAAATAAAATCAAGAAAATGTTCAAGATCTAATTATCAAGAAAATATGAATAAGGCTTGTCAGATTCGATTGGATTTAGTGCCCTGGATGATGACTCAAGATGACTCCTCTTATCTATTGATAGATTTAATACTAGATTGATGGTAATGAATGAGGATTAGGATTCTTTTGGAAGAAACTAGGGTTTCTTCTTCATTGACCCTTGTCCTTTCATTGATCACCATTCACTATCTAGCCCTTAACAAAAGAATCGTCAATCTTATCTCAAATCGAGGTCAAGATTATCAAGAAATTGATATCGAGCCCGATGAGGATGTTGATGATCTTTTGCTAAGGTTTATAAACTTCATAAGAATTAAAAAGAGTATGGAATTTTCTCACCCAATGATCTACCCTAATCCTGCGAATCCAATCGGGCGGAGAATTACTCGCGCATCATGAAAATAATAGAAAGAATCAAGAAAGATTCATAATGCGGAAATTAAAAGAAAGCGAAATTAAAACTAATTATCACCTTTATTATTCAACTTCAAATTACAACTTCTTCAATCTGAGATTATAAGAAGAATTGCTCTCGATCACTCCTTTGAAGAGATAATTTTTCCGTCGGTCTTTACGTCGCTCGATCACCGTGAGGCTTGGACCTGTTGTGGATCGCATGCTCGATGATGATTGGTTTAGTGTAAAGGATTTTTTGTTGAACGCTTGATGAACTTTTCAATGATTCTTGATTTTGGATCTTGGATTTGATGTTGTTCTTGGATTTGTATTGAATTGGATGAAAAATTGGATGAAATTCCGGGATCTTGCATCTCAAGCCCTCGGTCCTTTTTATAACCCCAAATCAAGTTTCCCAACAAGTTAGGTTGTTATAAAGAAGCTTCCCCAACAAGCTAGGTGGTTACAAAAAAGCTTTAAGAGAATTCCCGAACCCCAAGTCCCTGAATCGGCCGTGGATCCGCGGCGGATCAGTCTGACTCGGCCACGGTTCTGCGGCCAATTGGTGGCTTCATTGGTTGAAACTTCAGATGTTTTCTTCTGTTGGTCTTTGGATCTTCTTGTGATATTTGGAATCTTCTAATATTTTCTGAGTCTCTGCAAGAATTTAATTCTTTGGTTTCCTGCATTTTATCGGCAGATTTCTGATTCCTGATATTTGACCTGAGCTAATTTTGCACAAGATCTCAATGAAGAATGTTAGAGATAAAAAAATATTATACGTAAAATATTAAACATACAATTTCCTTCAAAATGTTGATTATAATGTATAACACATGGTAAATGATATTTTGCAGATGAACTTCTAATATGTGTTATATTTATAACAAACAACTTTATATGATTAAGAAAAGTAAGGAAATTATTATATTAAAAGTGCAATATTTTCGATTGAACAAGTGGGTCAAAAAAAAAAACAATCAATGCATGCTTTTATCTAATAAATTAATATATCAAAATACTTAGCTTGTAAATTGCAATTTAAAAATATAAAACATTATCGAAAAATTACGTAAATATAATATTTAGAGTCAGCACGTAACCGTGCATTTACCGACACTAATTTTGTCTTATGATGAAATAACAATTTTCAACTTATTTTCTAATATAATAAAATTATTTTCCGTTTAAATAATTATTAGAAAATAACAAAAAGTATCTAAAACTCCATGAAAGATATTTTTCAAGTTTAGGAAAAATTCAATGATCATAATGATATATAATTTATCAATTTTTATGTATCATGAATGAAAAATGATATTTTTTTGAATAAAATATTGATACGAAATGCATATATGAGGCGTGTGCATCTCCCTAGCATCTTAATCTCTTTACATTTGATTCCTAAAGAATTAGGTAAAATTAAATAAACAAATCCAAAAACTCAAAATGCGAGTCTTCTTCATATGTTAGTCATTGTGTAGCTTGTATAACAACTCGTCTTTTCTTTTACGGGCTTCAATCTTTATATTAATGCTTCGTCTTATGAAGTCCTAACTTGTCCTCCAAACTCCTTTAGATATAACATTGTAGCTTTTTCCTCTATCCATCAAATACTCCAAATAGTGATCTGCAAAAGTGTAGTACTATACGGAACAATTTGTTTAGCAATAATCAAAACTTAATGGGATGAGGCTAACAATCTCCCCCCTTTTGATTATTAACCACTAGTATGATAGATACTTATAAATTATAAATATAGTTTAACAAAAGGGTTTAACAAAAAGGTTTAACAAAAAGAAGCATTATATCTATCACTATAGTTCTCTCCCCCTTCGGCAAAATCAAAAATGGGGCAAGGAAAAATAACTCATCTTGTTAAAACGCGAAATTTATCAATAAAGCTTTAAACAAATAGGGATTGCGCCCCCTCACTATATGGCACAAGTAAATTTTCTAAGAAAAATATATATGAATTTATTCACTTAGATTACTCATACCAATATCTCGTCTAATGCGACAAAAATCATTTTCGGATAAAGGTTTAGTAAAAATATAAGCTAGTTGATTTGTTGTGTCAACAAATTCAAGCACAATATTTTTATTAGCAACATGTTCTCTTAAAAAATGATGTCTAACGTATATGTGTTTAGTTCTAGAGTGAAACACATAATTTTTTGATAAATTAATTGCCCTAATATTGTCATATAAAATGCGTGTAGTAGAAAATGTTGAACCGAAATCGATAAGAGTTTGTCGCATCCAGAGAATTTGGACGCAACACAACCTGGCTGCTATATACTCTGCTTCGGTAGTAGATGGTGCCACACAATTTTGTTTCTTGGAATATGAAGAAACTAAGGAATAACTAAGAAATTGACATGTCCCACAAGTGTTTTTTCGATCGACTTTATTTCCTGCAAAGTCCGCATTAGTATAGCCTAATAAATCAGACGATTTTGTCGTTGGATAGAATAACCCTTATTCCAAAGTGCCTTTAAATATCTAATAATCCTTCAGTTGTAGTTAGATTTGATTCTTTAGACGCTGATTGAAAACGAGCACATAAACAAATACTAAACATTATATCTGGACGACTAACCGTTAAAATAATAAGCTACTAATTATACATTTGTATAGTTTTTGGTATACACATTTACCATTTTCATCTTTGTCTGACTTGGTAAGTAGTACTTATAGGAGTTGGCATTGATTTTGCAACATCCATGTCAAACTTCTTTATAAGCTCCTTTGTGTATTTTCCTTAATTGATGAAAATTCCTTCTTTACTTTGTTTAATTTGCAACCTAAGAAAGAATGTTGATTCTCTCATCATGCTTATCTCAAATTGATTATTCATTGAGTTAGAAATTCTTCACACAAAGAGACATTAGTAGCACCAAATATAATATCATCAACATAAATTTGTACAACAAGAATATGATTTAGTTTAGATTTAACAAACAGTGTTGTATCTATACTACCTTTAGAAAAACCATTTTCAATAAGAAATGTTGATGATCTTTCATACCAAGCTCTCGGAGTTTGTTTTAGTTCATATAAAATTTTTTGAAGACGATAAACATGGTTAGGAAATTTTTTGTCTTCAAAACCCGGAGGTTGTTCTACATATACTTCTTCATTAATAAAAACCATTTAGAAAAACACTTTTCATATCCATTTGAAAAAGTTTGATATTTTTAAAAGACGCAAAAGCTAAGAACATTCTAATAGCCTCAAGTCTTGCAACCGGAGCAAAGGTTTCATCAAAATCGATTTCTTCCTCTTGGTTATAATCTTGAGCAACTAATCTAGCTTTGTTTCTAGTGATAACGCTATGCTCATCGAATTTGTTGTGAAAAATCCATTTTGTTCCAATAATTGGATGATCTTTGGATCTAGAAACCAAAGTCCACACCTCATTTTTGGAAAAATTATTAAGTTCTTATATAGCCAAAATCCGTGAAATCATCATCAAAAGCATCTTTAAAACTTTTCGGTTCCAATTAAGACAAAAAGGCTAAATTAGCACATTCACTTGAGCTTTAGCTCGAGTAATAATACCACTCGATGGATCTCCAATAATAAGGCCCATAGGATGACCCGAAGTTTGCTTTCAACTACGAGGTAGATCTTTAGCGGGTTGAATCTCTTCAACTTTATTATTGATAAGTTGATGGTTTTCAACATTCTTAAAAGGTTCGATCTCTTCGTTGTCAATATTCAAAGAAATAAAACTAATGGGTTCATCAAATTTTACATGCATGGTTTCTTCAACAATTAAAGTACATTTATTAAAAACTTTGTAAGCTTTACTTGTTGAAGCATAACCAAGAATAATGCCAATATCGATTTTTGAATTGAACTTAGATTTTCTATCCTTAATATTTAAAATAAAATATTTACAACCAAAAACTTTAAAATAACTAACATTTGGGGTTTTATCATAATAAAGCTCATAAGGTTTTTTTTTTTAAGGTAAACGCCTAATAAGCACGCGATTGAGTACATGACAAGCTGTACTAACCGTTTCGGCCCAAAAATATATAGATAAGTTGTGAGTTAAGCATATATCTTGCCATTTCTTGAATGTATCTATTTTTCTCCATTTTTTAAAGGTATTTTGGAGCGGAAAATTGATGCATTATACCATTCTCTAAACAAAACTTTTCAAAGATTATTTTCAAATTCTCCCTCATAATCACTCCTAATTTTAACAATACACAAATTATTTTCATTTTCAACTCTTTTACAAAAATTTGAAAACATAGGAAAAGCATCTTTGGATATGGTACGGAATGCCGGGCTCCTAAGAAACATCATGTACAGAAGATGCATATAGCAGAGATGTGCATGCTTCGTTGAATGTGTGATAACACTAGAAAAGATAAACTGTGAAATGAGGATATTCTCTCAAAGGTTTGGTGTAGCACATGTGGAGGAAAAGATACAAGAAAACCGTTTAAAATAGTTTGGTTATGTACGATACAGACCTACGGAAACACCGGTTCGACGAATGGATATTCTCAATTTAGGCCAAGTCAAAAGGGCGAAAGGGAGACCACAAAAAACGTGAATGGAAGCGATTTGAAAAGATATGGATGCCAAAGGCCTTAATGAAAGTATATTGTTCGATAGGAGTGAGTGGAGGCAAAAGTTTCATGTGCTCGATCCGGCGTGATTCTCATGTTGGTTCATGTAGCTTACCCCATATATTTGGGATAAAGGCTCAGTTGTTGTTGTTAATAGAAAAAGCATCATCTTTATTTGCCAAAAACAAAACCCATGTAAATATGGAAAAATCCATAAAAATATCTTTCATGGATTTTTGGAGACGTTTGTTATTTTCTAATAATTATTTAAACTGAAAATAATTTCATTATCTTAGAAAATAAGAAAGTTATCTCATCATAAAACAAAATTAGTGTCGGTAGATTCATGGTTACATGTTGACTCTAAATATTATATTTTTGTAATTTTTAGATAATTTTTTATATTTTAAAATTGCAATTTACAAGCTAAGTATATTGATATATTAATTTATCTTAGATGAAAGCATGCATGGATTTTTTTTGGAACCCACAGATGCATGGAGTGTTTTTGTATGTGATAGGTTTGCTTAAATTATTCTATCCTTGTCCTTGTCCATGTGATTATGCATGTGATTTGAACTTTCCTCAACTATGAAAAAATGTCAAAACCAGCTACTTTTTAGACCGGTAGACCAACTCCTTTAATTAATACTTTGCCTTTTTTCTATGTCAGTAGTAGCTAGCCCACAAACCTTCTATAGCCGTTGTAATATTTTCTTTGGCAGCCGCTTTATTTTAAATGGATTTACAGTTGCCATCATCATCTTATGATAAGTTTTTCCAACCATTACAACGGTTATAATATTTGAGAAGTCCTATAAATACAAGATTTTGTGTTTCATTTTGAACAAGCAATCACAAAGAGTAAAGAAGAAAACTTCAGCATCTTTTGAGAGAAATTATTTAAGTGTCTAAACTTTTATACGCACACTCTGTGCAATTCCACTAAGATCCTAGTGCTTATTAGTGAGTGAGAAAATTTGTGAGCGACAACTCCTCTCATCAATTAGAGAGATTCTCATCGGTCCATATTTGTAGCCTTTTGGGAAGAGACAGATTGTAAGTTGTAAAGGTCCACCCAGTTAAAGCAGCAAGAATAGTGAAAGGTTGGGAAATCCTACACACCCGTCTTTAGAGGAGGACTGGACTTAGGATGTCAAACCTTCTTATATCGTCATATTTGCATTTGCTATTATCTCTTTTTACATTACCACATTTATATTTGTTATTAATTGTTATATTTTTTTTATATCATGAATGAAAAATGACACTTTATTTTTGAATAAAATATTAATGTGAAATATATATATGATGTGTGCATCTCCCTAGCATTTTAGTCTTTTTACATTTGATTCCTAAAAAATTAGGTAAAATAAAAGAAACAAACCCAAAAACCTAAAATGCGAGTCTTCTTCTTCATGTGTTAGTCATTGTGTAGCTTGTATAAAAACTTGTCTTGATTTTTGCGGGCTTCAATCTTTATATTAATATTTAGCCTTGTGAAGCCCCAACTTGTCCGCCATCCTCTTTTGGATATAACATTGTAGATTTTTCCTCCGTCCTCCGTCAAATACTCCAAATAGTGATCTGCAAAAGTTTAGTACTATACGGAGCAATTTGTTTGGCAATAATCAAAACTTAATGGGGGTGAGGCCTACAGATTAAAATGTAACTTAATAAGCTACCTGGATTTGGTTGGATCCTTTGTTCGCTCTAGTGGGAGCAGTAAACCTAAAGGCCAACTCTTTGCCATTAGCAATTGTTTTTCTGACATCATCTTTATCAAATACTTGAACGACAATTAAGTGTCAACATCAAACGTCGGTAAAAAAAGGGTTAAAGCAATTTCTTTCTGATGGATCTATTGAAATCATATACCTCTCTATGTAACAGGTAGGGGATTGGTAGGGGATTATTTAGTCCTGCTATCTGTGTTTTGGTGGCTATTCAACAAAATAAAAAAAAAATAAAATTGGCTTATATGTAAATAATCTAATTATACTTGAAAGTAACAGAGAGAATGTATAGACTAATTCATTTAATTCTGTATAGACTACTCATCTAATAATGTATATCCAACTTTTGGTTGTGTGTATTTATAACTTCTAGTCTTGGAATAAATTTTAATATTAAACGGAAAAAACTTTACCCTCCCCATTTCACCTTTATCTACAATAATTTAATGTAGGAATTGTTAATGATATATATCAATAAAATGGGAAGCAGATATGCAGTTTGAATGGTTCGTCAGAGGAAAAATCCAAACCCAAACCTGATGCAATTTTGGAGCTAAACTCTAAATTTTGTTGGCCTTCAGTGATCATGTAGGGTGGTTCAACATTTTAGAATATTCTATTTGAAATTTGTAGGTGACAACTCCATTTCTGTTCAAGTTGATACCCGCAGTCATTCATCTCGGAGTCTTGCTACGGTGGTTCTCTCCAGACCCAATTCAAATTGAGGTATCTTCCCCCCCCCCCCCCCCCCCTCAAAGGTGTCTATATGCGTTTATAAGATTTTGGACTATTTTAATCAAGGGCCGACCCATGAATTTTCGATAGAGGGGGCACACCGAAACCACACATAATATTCATTTATATACTCATCTACATCATATATTTAAGCCATCATATAATTTAATAACCAAAACCCACCGTTGCCGGTTCCAAGTCACACAGAAACCCACCGTTGCCGGTCCCAAGTCCGGATGAGAAAGGATGAGGATTGTGGTAGGCTTGTGACATCCAACGTAAAACTGTCACATTCTATGACATGAACTATAATAAGAATATCGTTGGAGCGCCCTCTATTCAGCGACGCGCTACATCGGATCACAGGTGTAGTATTAAATATGCAAGGGCTTTTAGGTCGTCGTTCAGAAACGGCGTGCTATATCGGATCCTGGGTGTATTGACAAATAAGCAAGGGTTTCATATGATCCGTCTAGTTTCCTAGAACATAGGTTCCCTTACGGGTAGACTAATAGAATTAGCGGAGGTGATAATTAGGAGGAGAGTTGGTATTATGTGTTTGCAAGAAACTAAGTGGGTAGGTGAAAAGAGTAGAGTCATAGAGCTTTAGGGTTATAAGCTCTGGTATACGGGTAGAGATAAAAATCGTAATGGGGTAGGCATAATCATAAATAGACGGTTGCTTGAGGATGTAGTTGAGATTAGGAGAAAAGGTGATAGAATTTTACTGGTTAAGCTTATTCTAGATGGAGAGATCCTTAATGTTATTAGTGCTTATGCACCACAGATAGGTCTTTGATGACGTTAGTAAGCGTCTATTCTGGGAGGATTTAGAAGAGATGGTGCAAAGTATACCTAGTGGAGAGAAGTTATTTATTGGTGGTGATCTCAATGGACATGTAGGTACTAGTCGTAGTGGGTTTGATACTGTCCATGGAGGTTTTGGTTTTGGACAAAGTAATGAAGTAAGTGGCTCGATTCTAGATTTTGCCTTATCTTATGATTTGACCTTAGCAAACACCTGGTTTAGGAAAAGTGAGTCTCATCTTATCACTTTTAGGAGCGGATCAAGTGCTAGTCAAATAGACTTTTTTCTGATGAGAAAAATAGATAGATGTTGTATCGACTGTAAGGTAGTGCCAGGTGAGAGTGTAACCACTCAACATAGAATTTTAGTTTTAGATTTTCGATTTAGAAGAGGGCGTAGGAAGATTAGACGTAAGGTAGAGTCTAGAATTAAATTGTGGCGATTGACAAAAGGTAACCAAAATGCTTTTATAGACCGTACAGTCCAAGAAGCGGATTGACAGTCGGAAGATAATTCAGACAGAATATGGAACAAAATGACTAGTAGTATGAAGAGGGTAGCTAGAGATCTACTTGGTGAGTCGAGAGGTGGTACTCCACAATCTAAGAACACATCATGGTGGAATAAAGAAGTAAATACTTCTATTAAAATTAAAAGGGATTCTTATAAAGATTTGAAGAAAAGTAAAGACGTGGAGAGATTTGAGAAGTATAAAATGGCTAAAAAGGAAGTTAAGAAAGCTGTTCGGGAAGCTAAATCTAAGGTCTATAAGGAGGTGTACGAGAAATTAGACACTAAAGAGGCTGAAAATAATATATACCGGATTGCTCGGATGCCGGAAAGGAAGACTAGAGACTTATGTGCGGTGAAGTGTGTCAAAAATAAAAATCAGAAGGTTTTAGTTCAAGATTAGTATATCAAGAAAAGGTGGAAATATTATTTTGATAAATTGTTCAATGAGAGCTTTAGTAAGATTTGGATGGACTTGTCATTCAATCTCAAGATATAAACCGTGATTTCATGCGTAAAATAAGACTACCTGAGGTTAAAGAAGCTTTGAACAGAATGAGTTTAAGAAAAACGGTTGGTCCTGACGGGATTCCTATCGAGAGTTGGAGATGCTTAGGAAAAATAGGCATTAAATGGATGACAGATCTGTTTAATAAGCCAAATGAATGGAGGAAAAGTATTCTTGTACCTATCTACAAGAATAAGGGTGACATTCAAAATTGCTCAAACTACCGTGGAATAAAATTTATGTGTCACACCATGAAATTTTAGGAGAGAGTGATTGAACACAGGCTAAGAAATGATATTAAGATAACAGAGAACCAGTTTGGGTTCATGCCTAGACGATCGACAACAGAGGCTATTCATTTGTTTCGTCAACTTGTCGAGCGTTTTCGAGAGAGGAGAAGAGATTTGCATATGATATTTATTGATTTAGAGAAAGCGTACGATAGGGTACCTAGAGAGGTATTATGGGGGACAATGATGAATAAGCAGGTCCCCGTCAAGTATATTGACATAATCAAGGATATATATGATGGAGTAGTGGCAAATGTTAGAACTTACGGCGGCCTAACGAGTGATTTTCCGATTACAATTGGTTTACATCAAGGATCTGCATTAAGTCCATTCCTGTTTACCATCGTGATGGATGATCTTACTAAAACTATCTAAGATGAGGTATCGTGGTGTATGCTATTCGCTGATGATATTGTTCTAGTAAATGAGACGAAAGCAGGAGTTATACCAAATTGGAATTATGGAGGCAAATATTGGAATTTCGGGGGTTCAGATTGCGCAGGTCCAAGACAGCATATATGCATTGCAAATTTAGTAAACAGAGAAGTCAAAACCATATTGGTATAACATTGGAAGGGAAAGAGATATCACCGAGTGATCAGTTTAGATATCTAGGTTCCATTATCCAAAAGGATGGGGAGATCGATAATGATGTTAATCAAAGAATCCAAGCTGGTTGGTTGAAATGGAGGAGTGCAACAGGGATTTTGTGTGATCGTAACTTTCCGTTAAAATTGAAAGGGATGTTTTATCGGAGCGCTATTCGGCCCGCCTTATTATATGGTACAGAATACTGGGCTCCTAAGAAGCATCATACACAGAAGATGCCCGTAGCGGAGATGCGCATGCTTCGTTGGATGTACGGTAACACTAGAAAATATAAGGTGCGAAATGAGGATATTCATGCAAAAGTTGGTATAGCACCTGTGGAGAAAATGCGGGAAAACCGGCTAAGATGGTTTGGTCATGTGCGACGCAGACGTATGGAAGCACCGGTTCGACGAATAGATACTCTGGATATGGGCAATAGCAAAAGAGCAAAAGGGAGACCGAAGAAAATATGGATGGAGGTGATACGAAACGATATGGTTGCCAAAGGCCTCAATGAAAGTATATTGTACGATAGGAGTGAGTGGAGGCGGAGGATTCATGTGTTGGACCCGGCGTGATTCTCATGTTGGTTCATATAGCCTACCTCATATGCTTGGGATAAAAGGCTCAGTTGTTGTATAATTTAATAACCGAACAATGAAATTTATATTAATATGAAAATAATAATTTTTACAATAATTATATCTCTCGAGTTCAAAACTTGGACCGTCTCATACAAATTACAAAATGGTTTTATTTTTTTTTAAAAGTTAGTTATTAAGTTCTCAATATGGGACTAAAGCTTCCCTTGTTAAAAAGAAGCTAAATAAAAACAAAATTAATATTCAGTTTGGTTTGGTGGGATTTGGTGGGATTTGAACCCATAAACCTCTTATTTGAGAATTGCAATGCACTACCACTTGCACTATACAATCTTAATGGTGGTTATTGAATAAATAAATATATACAACATACATTTAAGAATATTGGAATCCAATTGCAACCAATACTAAACTATTGTTTCCCATAACTTCAGATGGGGCATGTGCCCCCTCTGAGATGGCTATGAATCCGACCCTGATTTTAATCCATTTTCATGTGATGTAAATTTGCAGATGGTGTACAAAGGTGATGTGCTCCGTGTTGATAATGGAAAACGTGTATCTTTGTCGGTTCACGGCCCTCGCGATTCATGAAACAAGTTTTCAATAAAGTCCATGAAGCAAGCTGGGGCAGTGGACTTCTTTGATACTCATATACCTGCAGGTAACTGAAGCCAATGAAGGAGCTGCAAGATGCCGGAAGAGGTTTTGTAGCGTAAGGCTTTAGTAAGGGCCATATTCTCTTTGGTAACTTTGTGTAAAGAATTTTCTGTTCTCTTTTCTTTTCCTTTCTCTTTCTGAATTTTATGTTTCAGTGTATCTTAATACCCCCTACCAATTGTAGAAAATGACAACACAATAAAGAGTTTAGTTGCGGCGATCCCTTGGTTTTTATCTGTTGCTACTCTCTTTGTTTATTTTATTTTTTATTTTTTTGACAATCGAGCCTTTGGCTAGCCCAAGGGGTCTCATGACACCACACATCCAGGCGCGTCTAGGATCGAACCTAGATGTGCGCATTTAATTAAAGAAAGAAAGGGGGAAGGGGGAGCGTGTGGGGGGCTCGAACACGAGACCTTTCATCCCGCACACCCATGCCACAACCAACTGATCCATGAGTTATGGGTGCTTTGTTTATTTTTATTGTTGGTACTGAAGTTAAGATTGTTGTTGCGCTGGCTTTATTCGATGCGGATGCAAGTTCCATTTACTAATTGGGGTCAGCCATCACTCTGTATTGTATTATTTATGTAAAAAAATTAAAAATTTTCGGGTCATTTTCTGTCATAATTTCATCTCTTGTAAAGATGGTTAAAGACTGCATCTGTCTTAGCTGCATTTATTAAAAACATTTGAGATTGCCAAGTGAGTCATTTTCAAGGAAGGGCGTAGAATGAAAATTGTGACAGAACAAGCCCTAACTAACTAAGCACACAAACACATCCACACACACCGTACACATGCATTCAGGGGATCCATGAATTTGCTCCAAAAGCGTTAATTTGTGGTGACTTACCACCCTCCTGGGGTTTGAACCTTTGCACTTTTAGGAAGAGAGGAAGTGTTAGTACCAACTGCGCTATTGCTCATTTGTGAGAGCAGTGAGTTGAGAACTTGAGATGTATCACATCAAAACGAGTCCCATTCTATCCCAAAAATGGTAAAGAATAAAAGCCTATTCCTGTGCCCACATGAATTATGTTCCTATTCTTCCATGCTTGTGGTTTAGCTCCCTCTCCTCTTATTCCTTTCTCAATTCATGCACATTTTAAGTTTTGGTTGGGAAAACAACACTTTTAAGTTGTGATGAGGCCTGGACAATACGTTTCTGTTATCATATACTCATCCATAGTTTGACTAAATTCCTGCAGTGACGAGAGTTCTTATCTACCTAATTTTTTCAAAGGCATCGAGCGCTACACATTTGACAGGCACACCCATTTGAGTCCAAATCATGCTTGGTATTTTTCCTCTACCCTTATTTTTAGTCTAAGAAAATGGCTGATTTATTCTTTGAATATTATGGCATGTATTCCTCTGAAAATTATCAATGTGTCAATAAGTGCTCATCTTACCAAAAGATAATTCTTGCTTTATTTTCCATTTGTGACCTAGCTTAATTGCACAGAACCCCCTTGTAGTTCATTTAATATAGCACCATGCCTCATTAAGCACAAACAACCATAGACACAGATGGAAATCAGCCTAAAAACAATTCGCTACAATCAACCATTTTAGGTTCCACATGTGCAAGTCCCTCCTTTTTTGGGCAAGCAGATATTTGAAGAGGAAAAAGGGGGTAAATTACACTAAACAAACCTTAACTATAGCTTTTTCACTAAAATACCTTAAAGTTGTTTTTTATTACAATATAATACCTTAAGTGCTACTTTTGAGAGTCCCTTAAAACCAACCATAGCTTAAGGTAATTTACCGTAAGAGAAGGCTTTTAGGTAATTAAATTCCATGATAGTTAATGATATTTTAGTGCAATCTAACCCACCCCCACCCCCCCACCCCCGCCCCAAAAAAAAAACATAGAATTTTTTTTTAAAACTTTTTTTGCAGACAATGCAACTACAAAGCCATGAGAAAAATGTGCAACCTCAAAAGGGAACTTTGTGGGACTGAATTTTGCATTGAAAGAGAAAAATTTAGTGCATAGATTCAATTGCTTTACCCAATGTTGGCAATGGTGGAGTTGAAGGCAACCATATAAAGAAAAGAAAAATATTCATGCATATATAAGAGTATGCTTGTCTCTATCAATAGTTTCTGCCAAAAAAATGGGAATATTATGAGCTCATATAGTTCACATTCAACTCTTCAGAGCAATTCATGATGTAAGAAACTTTTTCTTCCCAAGTTCTACAAGTTAATACCATTAAAGCAAAAACTTCTCACTTTACATGATACATTAATATATATCAACAAGTTTGCATATATATTTCGCTTTATTTGATTTATGTTAACCAAAAGGGTGTCAAGAGTCTTCAATCGATATAACAAGATGAAACATATCGATAACATAAAACTTCGATAATTAGAAAACGATTAAACAGCAGGATTTCCATTCGCGTGCATAGTCTCCACAATAAGAGATCTTGGAGTTGATTTAATTTGATCAGAAGACCTTGATGATGAAATGGTGAGCTCTAAATCAAGCAATGGGAGATCAAATTGAGTCTTTTCAATTAAAGAAGATGAGCTCATTGAATCTATAGACTTCCAATTACCAGCCTGAAAAAAGTGCAAAAATATAGGATTTATTGATAAGTTCCGAGAAAGTAATTGAAGAAGTTTCCTGCTTTTGTTTCATAATTTGTACCACATCAAATAAGCTAGATCGGGGTTTCTTCGTGTTCAAGTTGTTTTGTCTGAGAAAATACTTTTGAGCATGGCTGGCGACTTGAGTAGGAGTCCTTGCGGTTACAAAATGACGCGAAATACCTACCCAGTCTCCTCTGCCGAGCTTTTCGAGCCCATGTAGAAATGTTCTATGTTCTTCCTCAGTCCATGGAACTCCTAAGTACCAAAAAGAATTTAGACACAAAGAAATAATGGAAATACCAAACTCTTATGAATGAAAGCTGTGGCCATAATCATCTCTTAAATCTCAAAATAAATAAATTAAACAGAAATGTGAGAGACATCGAAACAAAATTAAATCTCTACTAATATTCAGGACTCATGCTAGAGATAAACAGAGATTGAAAGGCATAGGCTGGTAGGACCAATTTAACTTAAGATTATGATTTATGAACAAAATAGCCGTTTTGAATTGATCATTGTTCTAATAATAATAATAATAATATAGATATTGAGAAAAGAATCCATTAGAAACCAATATCTGAAAATAACCAAATTTTGTAGAATGGTTCATATAGTGACATAAAAAGGGAAAAAGAAAAGCTATAAGATAAATTTACCCTTCTTTCTCTCTTGAGCCCGGTGCATGAGATCGTCGGAAAGATAACCATTGGAAATCTTTCCAGTGTTTTCATCAATAGAAGCAAGAGAAGTTGATGATGATGATGATGAAGAAGTGGAAAAAGAAGAGGAAGCTAAACAATCCATGCTAAAGCTCTCCTTCATGGGGGTGGAAGCTATTTGAAGATGGACACCAAAGAGCTTCAACCCAACACTACACAATAAACTTCTTCGATTGGTGCATGTTCTAGAGTTGTGGCCATTGTTCCCACAATGAGAGCACTTTCTTGCCATCTTCAAACTTGCAACCTCACTCTCACTCAAATGCAAGGGGAAAGAAGTTTGATATTTCTTTGTTATGCACTTTCTTGGATGTGGTTTAATACGAGTGCACCCAAAAAAAGATGGGGGAGTCCTTATATAGGTGCACATCAACAGGGAAATGCCTTTATCCCAAACTTTTCATCGTTATAATTATCAAATACTTTTTCCTCTCAAATTGTGGGATGTCTTGATGAAACAAGGCTCTATAAAACTTTAAAAGTTTGTTAGAGTTTGATGCAGTTGTTGAGACAACATCGACCCCCAACTAAGTAGCGTCAAGATTTTGGTCGAGGAAATTATAGGCGGAAGAGGGTCTATCATAATCCTAAATAACCAAAATGTCATAGAAGTCTAGAAGAAGGAAAGGATGACAGATTTGCTATAGATGATTATATTAAACTCCAATGCACAGATAGATCCTATAGTGAAAAGGTAAAAAATTCCACGTTTATCCTGAACTTTGGGTCGATAAACACACGCGCATGCATCCAAATATATGAGCCTAATATAAGTAATCAAGTAGCGAATAAAGAACTTATCAAGATGTCATCATACAAATTTAGAGAAGTGTATTTTACCTTTTGGGACTCAATTTTATGTGTTCACACATGCGGGTGTGTACACAAGTGCGTACGCATGCACACACAAATATATATTCATCTGGCATGACATGGTTGAAATAAGACAGATTCAAGAACCGGCCAATCGGTTGAAGGTCGGGAATACTTAAATATCTTAGTATATCTGCTCAAGATATCTCTGCCGTGTTCTACTGGGAAGACTTTTATATACACTACTACAATAAGGGGTTGCCCCTACGGATAAAACCAGAGAGGCAAAGCACTGCCCCTACGGATATATTCATAGGGGCACAAAAATACACCGTAGGTGCTAACGCCGTAGGTGCAAGTTTTCGTCCTGAACATGTCCCTACAGAGTAATAATTGCCCTTACGCTTTACTCCGTAAGGACAATATTTATTTAATTTATTGATTTATAAAATAAAATACTTATCCCTACGGATTACTTCGTAGGGTCTGAACATGCCCCTACGGAGTTCTTCGTAGGTCCAGATAAAAGCCTCTAAGGATTTCTCCGTAGGTCCAGCTAAAGGCCCCTACGGAGTTATCCGTTCGTCCAGACAAACGCTCATACGGATACATTCGTAGGGGCAAGTTTAACGTCTGTTACTGAGTCCACATGGGCAAAATATCAGGTATCCTGATATTTTTCCCCTACGGCTAACTGTGTAGGGGCAAACTTTACACCTACGGATTAATCCGTAGGTGCAACGGATGGCCCTACGGATTAATCTATAGGGACAAAATATCAAGTTTTTTTTAAAACGGGCTTCCTGTTTTTTCCCATCATGTGCACAATAATATATACATCATATAACCAAATACCGCAGTATTCATAATCAACATCTCACGCATAATATATAAAAGAAATAAACAAACAGAATACGATATCAATCTAAATCATCGTGAACACGCAAACAACACCAATATCGTCCAAAATATATACAATATGTATCATATAAGTACATACATGCTTAAAATATAAAAAAAACTATCCTAGCTCGGTCCAGCTCCTCCACCTTTGATAAACACCGTAATCTGACGCATCTGCTCCTCGGTGCAGCCCTGAGTCGTCAAAAACTCGACCAATGAAGGAGCGGATTGTGCGGGAGTTTGAGCGGGCCGTGGAGCTACAGGAGTGGTCTGCGCAACCGCAGCCGAGATAGTGGCTTGCGGAGCCAAGCCGAAGGAGATGCATGTGGAGCCGCAGCCGAAGCAGCCTATCTCATCTGTTAAATTTTATGTGTAATAAACGAGTAAGAACTGTGTATTAGATTTTAGTCGAATTCATATCATTATCATGTTATTGCGAAACCCCAATCTAAGAATACTTAGGGACTTAGGCCTCGTTTGGATATCCAGTTTGGAAAACCCTCGTTTGGATATCCAGTTTGGAAAACCGTAGTTTATTTTAATTAGACGGTTTTATGTAAGTATGATTAATCAAAACTAAGTCTACAACCAAATAAGCTCAGGCTACTAATATTGCATATGTTACTATCTATAATGTGATATAATATTTTACTATTAAGTAGTATACGTACCAACATCTCCTTCAACTCCTCGACGGTGGTCTTCAAGGCGGCAACATCATATTCTAGACGTCGCTCACGGGGGTAGGGGAAGTAACCGCCGGAGTGGAGTCTAACCTCATATGGGCCCTGTTAAGACCCAGTCCCCGGTCTCTTTACCAACCTCCGTGGTGCCTTCCGTTTGTGGTGTCTAGGATTGGGGTCAGCGGTATTGGATCGGTCTGTCCAGTAAAATCGATCTCTGATGCCTCCGCTTGCTCCACAACCCGCTCCTACACCCATATTAACCATTAAAATCTAAGCATATCATTTAAATTTGAACTTTTCAAAACAAAAATTTCAAACATATTAGAATAAATATTAACACTTACGCAATACTTCTAGATAGCGGTGTCGGGGAATCGAAGCTCATCCATGGCGGATTTATCGAGGTGCCGTAGACGGCAAGATACGCGGTCAGCACACTCGGTGTACCACCCTACGCCAGGGTCTGAGCTCTCTGCAATTCGCAAAAAAATTACATATATTATAAAATAACTCTTAATATTATATTATATCAGAGTAAATCTATTCTAATTTACCGATGCCTCCATGGCACGAGTAATATTTCTCGAGCCACCTGTATAAGTGGGGGCGACCGCTCTTCGCTGACTTGCCATTCTCTTTATTTTGATCGGCCTGTTTCTGCACAACACATTCAGATTTAGTTTTCTAATTAAGCAACACAAAAAATAAATTATATACTAAACAATGAATTACATTTAAATTACAAATCTGTTTGCGCTGAGAGTCGAAATATTATCACAAGAGAGGCCATATATCTACGCCGACTCTCTTAAAATCCGAAGTATGTAGGAGAGCCGCTCTCTCTGCCTCGGGGGTCGCCATCCACAGAGAATAACAGTCGATTTTCAGCTCGTTCCTGTTGTATCGGACCTTTGATTGCATGTTCTTCATCAGGCCATAGTACAGAGCATGAAGATCGAGCACTCTCTCACGGTGATCAGGGTCGGGTACAAACTGAAAGTCGTAATCCAACTGCAAATACAAAAAAAAACATTGTATTTAAATTGCAAGTGTTAAATAATAATAAATATATTGGATAAATCAAATGAAAATATATATTAATACTCGAGCTTGATCCCGGAAGAGGACAAATGAGCGCCGGTATTGATCGCCCCACTCAACGTGAAGTGGATACTTCTTTACGAGACGGCTCTCATCCCCCATATACCAGCCGAACCTCTCGGCATAATCGTCGGTATAGAAATAATTGGGGGTAAAGAAGAGGGGGAATGCTGCCTTCCCCTAGCTCTGTCGGGCCTCAGCCTGTGAGACTGATTCGGGCCTCGAGTCCCCCTCTCGGGATGAGGCTGCCCTGCATCTACAAGAAATATCAAGACAATTAATATCAAGACAATATGGTATTAAGAAATCAAGATTTAACGAAAATTTAAGTGTAATATATACCTCCGGCGACAGAAGCACGAGCCTGAGCTCGGACAGCAGCACGAGCGGGATGATAGTTTCTCCGGTGAGGAACAACTGGTGACCCGGACGTGGATGCATCCCCTCCAACTTGAAAATAAACATTGATGATAAAATTACATAAAGTTCATATTTATTCTTAAAGGATATGTAAAATGAATAAATATTTTATATTTATTCATACTAATCTGTAGACTGAGAGGAAGGTACGGAAGTGGCGGGAGTGGCCCCTGTGCCAGATGTGGACGCACCATCTATAATTAGACAATCAAATATTGATTATATAAGTAATTGCAAAAAGAATGTGTATATCAATAATATAACATTCTAAATCAACATGCATACACTATAGATATATACATATCCGCAGGTGCGGTGGTAGCCCCTGCCTGAGATGTGGAGGCACCACCTACAGCTAGACAATTAAAAAATGATTATCTAAGTACGTAAGAGCAAAAAGAATGTATGTATATTTATGATATAGCATTCTAAATCAATATGCATGCATTATAGGATATATAAACATACCTGGAGTTGCGGGAGTGACCTCTGCCTCTGATGTGGACGCGCCACCAACAGCTAGACAATCAAACATTGACTAAATAAGTAATTTTGACATAAATATGCATGTATATCTATAATATTACATTCAAAATGAATATGCGTGCAATATACCTTGAGGTGTGGCAAAGTCCATACAGAAGGAAGCATCCGAAAGGGTCTCCGATCGGGGTGAAAGACTGGTCCTCTGGAGCTCCCAACGCAGCTTTCCGGGCGGTAGAACCGCTCTGCTTCTGCCTCTTCCGGTGCCGCAGCTGGTGCTCCTGCCGCCCCTCGCTGCTCCGGTCGTCGTCATCAAATCTAGAAAAGAGTATAATCATTACATATGCATGCTATATATGTATAGTTAAAGGTTACGCTAGTACCCCGGCCAACAACCGTGACCAAATGCGGAACAAAATTTTTTCTAACGATTAGAATATGGCACTAGAATAACTTTTAACCCGGATCTTACCATAAACCTAACTAGCTAAATAAAGAGAGTTATCTACTATGATGAAGAAATCTCACCAAATGAACCAAGTCCTTCGGTCTTCTTTCTTCATCTTTAGCTCCAAGTGGCCATCTTGAACATGGTTGATCTTCTTTATTGGCTCCTTTGGTTCTCCGCGATCGATCTTGCTCTATGGTCCTCCTTTGTCGTAGATGATCCACCCGAGAGATATGATCCATGGCTCTAGCTCCTCACAATATGTCAAGTGGAGCAACTAGAGAACTTGGGTTGCTAAACCAAGTAATCTAGAATGTAGTGTGAAGATGTAAGTGTTTGCTATCTCTTTCTTGCCTCTTCACTTGTTTCTCAACTCATGAGAAGGGTAGTGAAGAGGAAGATGATGAAGGTGGAGGAAACTCAAGAGGAGGGAGGAGATGAAGAAAAATGGGAGCTCAAGAAAATAATGAAACATCCATGAGAGAGAAAATCAACACCAAGGTTTTTTATATGAATTCTCATGAATAAACAAGTGTAGCCATGCTTCAATAGTAACTACAAATGAATAAAGAATTCATTTGTGAACTATTGAAGCCATTCCACTCACCATGCCTCCCTCTCCTTAATTTCCACCTCATTTCCATTTATCAATAAATGGAAAATTCCATGATGAAGTGTCCATCTTCTAGAAGGTAATCTATATAAAATACGGATTATAGTCTACTGTATATACATACCTGCATTCGGATAAAAACACAAATGCCCAAAGAGATAGAATAATACGAAGAACGTAATACTAGAATATACATATCGAAATACATATATGTAAACTATTAAATCAATAACTGATTTAATAATCCGGCTCAAACCCGAGCCGGCTAGTATTACCAACTGTCTGATCGAAAGTCCGAGTACAAAGTACATCAATCAATCGAGACCCTGCACGTATCCAATACGGCTACTACATCATTTTGCCTGAACCAGGGAAACCCTCTGTGTGGGACTCTAAAGACTCGACAGTACGTCGGCAGTGAGTTACTGGATAAATCCATAACCACAAGCACGTCAGCTGCACTAGTTGTACGTAACGGCTACTCGGGTACCTGTCGAAAAGGAAGGCCGACGAGAAAACTTATCTGGATCCCTACTGAGCCTATCTGTGACAATCTCTGTACAGT
Organism: Agapanthus africanus; assembly: GCA_030015575.1. NCBI lineage: Eukaryota > Viridiplantae > Streptophyta > Magnoliopsida > Asparagales > Amaryllidaceae > Agapanthus > Agapanthus africanus. Next base: position 120,989,696 of record CM057344.1, read on the forward strand.
CTGGTCTCTTTGTCTGAGAGTATCGCATACCGGGTCTAGGGGGTGGTAAACGTTAGACCCTGATAACCTGGTAATTCATGCTGATGCGGCTCAGGACCAATCCGGGAAACTACTGATCAGCCTATCAGTAAATCCTAACTGCCTTGGCCAAGGTCTTATGGTCATAACCAATCAAACACAGTGCGATATCGACTCCCAATACCGGAAGAGACGAATCCCCGACAATCGCTCACTGCCCCCATATGGCTTGGGACTGTACCCAACCAAAACCTGTTTGCACGAATCAGTAGAGCCGTGGTAGGGTAGTGATCAAAGTACAGTGGGAACTCACATGAGACAAATGACGATCTCAGGTCTAAGGACTAATCTGTACTCATGTCACCTAAGAACTTCCATCTGACGATAGGTATAGCACCATCTGGAAGTTCTCGGCGAGTCCGTCCGGTGTACTCACCCCTAGTGAGCACCTGTATACGATCTTAGGTCTAAAGACCAATGGTTGCGGGACGAAACCATCGCCCCTCGTCGAGGTCTAGAAATGTATACACTAGTCTACTCCGGAATATCGATGCCCAATCTCGATACTCCCATGACTAGGGACCATTTAAGGATGTACGTACCGACTACCCAGCTCCCACAAGTATGATCGCCATCACAACGCAGGTAGTCTAGCAATGATCCTACGAGCTTTATCGACATGTATAAAAGATATGTGATAGCAAGTAAAAACATGCACATGTTAAGATAAAGACAAACCAGATAGCATACTATTATATCGAGCAAGACTGTCCTGTACATATATATGTCCAAGCATCTATATGTATACATATACAATAATGGTATCTAGGATATACATATCCAACAATCTCCCACTTGCACTAAGGCCATATATTGGTGTACCGAGTATCCAACGTCTGCTCTAGGGCCAGCTGTTGGCGTACTGCATACCCAACATCTCAAAAAGTCTCTCGAATTGTGCTTGAGAAAGGGCCTTGGTGAATGGATCCGCAGTGTTGTCTTTTGTATCCACTCTCCGGACCTCAATCTCCTGACGATTTATGATCTCCCTGATCAGGTGATACCGCCTTAAGATGTGCCTGGATTTCTGATGGGACCGTGGTTCCTTCGCTAAAGTTTAGCCCCATTGTTATCGCAATATAAAGGTATTGGGTCAACAATGGACGGAACTACCTTAAGTTCACTAATGAACTTCTTCATCCAGACTGCCTCTTTTGCGGTATCGCTTGCAGCAATGTATTCGGCCTCCATCGTCGAGTCTGCAACGGTATCCTATTTGGAGCTCTTCCAACACCGTTGAGGGTTAACACAAAACCCGATACAGACTTGCTGTCATCCTTGTCACTCTAGAAACTTGAATCGGTAAAGTACTCGACCTATAGGTCTCCATTACCGTAAACCAAGAACATCTCCTTAGTCCTTCTCAGGTATTTGAGAATGTTCTTTACTGCTATCCAGTGGTCCTCACCTGGGTTCGACTGATACCGGCACACCACGCTTAGTGCATAAGCTACATCTGACCTTGTACATAGCTTCACATACATTATAGATTCTACCGCTGAAGCGTAGGGTATAGTGTTCATGCGGACCCTTTCCTTGTCAGTCTTGGGAGACATCTCCTTGGAGAGGGTGATCCCATGCAATACGGGTATGTTACCGCGCTTGGAATCTTCCATACTAAATCTCTTTAGTACGGTCTCTATGTACCTGGACTGCGAGAGTCCCAGTAATCTTTTGGATTTATCTCTGTAGATCTTAATCCCCAGAATGTACGAGGCATCTCCCAGGTCCTTCATGGAGAACCTTTGTGATAAGAATAGCTTGACCGATTGTAGCATAGGAATGCCATTTCCTATCAAAAGAATGTCGTCCACGTACAAGACTAGGAACACGACAGTTCGTCCTGCGATCTTCTTATAAATACAAGGCTCATCCTCGTTTTTGATGAAGTCAAATTCCTTGACTGTTTCATCAAAACAGATATTCCAGCTCTGCGATGCCTGCTTTAATCCATAAATGGATTTAAGCAACTTGCACACCTTCCCGCTGCTCCCACTGTCTATGAAACCTTCCGGCCGATCCATATAAACGCACTCTTCTAAACTTCCGTTTAGAAAAGCCGTTTTTACGTCCATCTGCCAGATCTCATAGTCATGGAAGGCAGCAATGGCAAGTAGGATCCGAATGGATTTGAGTATATCCACTGGAGAAAAGGTTTCGTCATAGTACACACCTGGTCTTTGACGAAAACCTTTTGCAACGAGTCTAGCCTTATAGGTTTCCATCTGTCCATCTACACCAAATTTCCTTTTGTAGATCCATTTCCATCCAACAGGTTTGACTCCAGGTGGAGCAATATCCAAGGTCCACACTTTATTGGTGTACATGGACTCCATTTCGGATCACATAGCATCCATCTATTTATCGGAGTCCCTACTGATAATGGCCTGCCCGAAACTAGTAGGATCATCTTCTTCCAAAATGCAATCCTCTCGATCCCCGTCAATGAGAAAACTGCAGTATCTTTCGGACGGATGAGAAATCCTACCAGATCTGCGGAGTGGTTGAGGTTCGTCGGGTATAACTGAATCTAGCAGTTCCACCAAATCTTTAGTTATAGTTTGTGTTTTTTGAACTTCATCCAGTTCTACTGCGCTCCCACTGGTTTCTTTTGCAAGAAACTGCCATTCTAAAAATTTAGCATTCCGCGAAACAATAATCCTTTGTTCCTCTACGTGGTAGAATAGATACCCATTAGAGTCCTTTGGGTATCCTACAAACTTATACAAAACTGATCGTGCCTCGAGTTTGTCTGGGTTCTGCTTTTTGACATAAGCAAGGCAACCCCAAATCTTAATACGTTTAAGATACAAACTCTTGCTACTCCATATTTCATACAGAGTTTTAGGCACGGATTTGGAGGGAACTTGATTCAAAAGATGTGCTGCTATTTGAACCGCATATCCCCAGAATGAAAGAGGCAACTCAGCACTACTCATCATGGAGCGAACATATCCAATAGGGTATGATTCCTCCGCTCCGATACACCGTTGTTCTGTGGTGTATACGGAGGAGTAAGTTGAGAGAGAATTCCATTCTCTTTTAAGTATTCTAGAAATTCCGTACTTAAGTACTCCCCTCCTCTATCAGATCGGAGGATCTTAATACTTTTGCCAGTCTGGTTCTCTACTTCGTTTCTGAATTCTTTGAATTTCTCAAAAGTTTCAGATTTGTGTTTCATAAGATACACATACCCGAACCTAGAGAGATCGTTAGTGAATGTGATGAAGTACGAGAACCCACCCCTTGAATGTATAGACATTTGACCACATACATCACTGTGTATGAGTCCCAAGAGCTCTGCTGCTCTTTCTCCGTGTCCGGTGAAAGGAGATTTGGTCATTTTTCCTTTAAGACAAGACTGACCAGTTTCATAAGATGAAAACTCGAACGTATCAAAAAATCCATATTTATGCAACTTACTTAGTCTTTTCTCTCCGATATGACCAAGTCTACAATGCCACAAGTAGGATTCGTTCTGCTCTGAACTTTTCCTCTTGAGTGTGTTTTGTACATTAAGAACTGTGTTCTGATTTAGAACATATATACCATTACATAGTGTACCTTCTGCAACCAATACCTTATCAAGGTAGATGTTCATGATATTTCTATCAAGAACAAAGTTATATCCATCTTTATCAAGTAAAGAAACTGATATGATATTGCAAACCATGGAAGATATGTAGTAGCAATTGTTCAAAATTATAGTATTGCCATTTGGCAACACTAGGTGATATTCACCAACGGCTGCAGCATTAACTTGTGCTCCGTTCCCTACTTTGAGAGACATATCACCAGGTCCAACCATCCTACTTTTTCTCAGTCTCTACAATAAATTACAGATATGAGATCCTGATCCGGCATCTAGTACCCAGGAGGTAGGACTGACCGAAAAGAAGTTCTCAACTACAAGAACACCTGAAGGAGATGCAATAGTATACTTTTTCTTCGATGAGCTCATCAAGGAATTCATGCTTTCCTCTTTCCCTTGTTCATACTCATGACTTCTGTCACAGTTTAGAGTCGAACCGACATTCCCCAGCCCCGAATAAGAATTCGGATTGGTCAAGCGATACATTTTATTATCTTGATTAGGGCGTGAAATGTTTGCTATCCGGAGAGAGACAAAAGAAACACTCAGCGTGCGCTCTTGCAAGATTAGATTAATTATTAATTTATCTAATCAGGATGGCTTCCACTGTTTCCTCGAATTCTTCTTCAAACCTTAAGAGAAGAACTAGTCAGGATTAATCGCACGTCACAATACTTGCTTAACCTTTCAGCCAGGCTAGTGTTGGTACTTCGAGAGAGGTTTTCCAATGATTTCGCAAAGTTCCTTAATTACATAACCTCTTGTCCCTGGAGGCGTAGCCCCGCTAACACCTTTCTAGACACCTACTTGGTTTATAGCATTGATTGTTAAGTGTGATAATCTTCCGAGAGTAATCCTACTCATCAGTGGGATCGAGATCCAACTATCATTGTGTGATGCACTAGATGGAATACACTCTAGTCACCACACTCCAGAAGGTATGCTAAATTCTGCAAGTTTCCTGTATGTTTGAAACCCCTGATGTGGTTTTTGCCCCTAACGTCTTATGACCTTGACACAATCAACATATCATAAGTGGCTAGCTAAGTTCAACCCGTTATTGTCCAAGATTGCATTAGACCCACCCGCATGACCCTTGATACAGTCAAAATGGTCATACGACTGTCCTAACCAATCGCATCATATGCCACAAACAAGTATTTCTCAGCTACCATACACTACGCCTTGACACAGTCAACATACGCAACATGAATACTAAGCAACACTTATAAGAAACGACGGAGGGCTACGACTGGGATTTTTGGCGAAAAAACCCGTTAACATAATGAACTTGATATCGTTGAAGGAACCTGAACAGTTTTGAAAAGGAGTGGTTTAGACTCCGCCTTTTGAAAAACTTCTGTTTTTGAAAAAAATCGAGCAATCTACAGTATAGACTTTCACTCAAGAGGTCACTCCCCGGGAAGGGATCTCGGCTCTTGCCTCTTGGAATGATGCGCTGGATATTCATGACCGAATACTACTGTGCAAAGTGAAAGAATATAACTACAGTTTTTCGAAATTTGTTCCATAAAACTTTTTTAGGTTTATTATCTTGTATTAATAAAAATTAATGCGGTCCTATCAGTTTAATCCTATCACACCAGAAAAGAATGAAAATACGATGTACATATATACCATCCGCATTCGCCACGGGGCCCCATCATCACCCGTTAGGTTACTTAACTAACGACAGAGCGGGAGCTGGACTAGCGCGGGTGCAAGACATATACAACATCTACTAGTATATATATAAGTATATATAACATTCGTCCCAGGCATGATTGTAGGGTGTTTTTCGTCACCCCATAGAGATGGGAATATGCGCGCGCTTGTCAGGCGTACTACAGATTCCCCCTGCCTAGGGTAGGCCGGGGTTTAATGATTGTGGGGATCCGAATCTCCGGCAGCCGCGGACTAAGCCGCCGTTAATTACCCTTCGCCTTTGGGGCGAGGGAACCTCCGATTGACGGGTTAAACTGGTCATGCGAACTCAATGTGCAGTGTACGTGTGTTTTGTTTTGAAAGGGGGGTTTGGATATATCGGGAGCCACGCAGAGTTTTTACGGGGACAGTGTCGCGGAGTATGTGTGTGTGTAAATACTTATACATATATGTGTATATATATATATGTATATATATATATATAAAGGAAAGAGGGGGGAAAAGGCATCCAAAGGATGCGTGGGGCCAGCGCCTTGAGCGCTGTGCGCTTAGGTGCTGTGCGCTCAGACGCAAGCGCGCCACGTGTCGGCACGTGGGCGCTTTGCGCTCGAGCGCAGTGCGCCTGAGCGCAAGCGCGCCACGTGTCGGCACGTGGGCGCTTTGCGCTCGAGCGCAGTGCGCCTGAGCGCAAGCGCGCCACGTGTCGGCACGTGGGCGCTTTGCACTCGAGCGCAGTGTACGTGGGCGCTTTGCGCTCGAGCGCAGTGCGCTCGAGCGCAAGCTCGCCACGTGTCGGCATATGGGCGCTTTGCGCTCGAGCGCAGTGCGGGGATTCTTCCTCTTCCTCCTCTGTTGGCTGGATCTTGATGATCAAGAGATGTGAGATCTAAAAATCTCTCCTTTCTGAGATCTAATGGGAGATCTGAGTTCCCCTTTGTGGGTTTTGTGGTGGAAAACTACTTAGTTTTTGAAAAGAAAGAGTAAAACTCTTGATTTAATTCAAAAGAAATGAGAAGGTTTAGAACCTTGGAGAAGGAGCAGGAGGCACAAAGAACCCTAGATTTTGGGGGAATGAAAAGTTGTTATTTTTTTATTCATCATGTTGCCTTTTATAGGCTTACATATTTACATATAACCCCTTGGGCTTTACAAAATGGCATTTTAGCCATCCCATGGCTCATGTGCCATTTCATTTTTGCACATAAGCCACGGGCTTACAAAATATTGGCTTTATGCCCATTTTGCATACATTCATGTATAAAAAATTACATAAAAATTATTTATTACATGATTTTGTTGTTGGCATGGAGAGGCTGGCCGCGGGCTTGACTTGGGCATGGGCCCGCTTGACCTGGGCTTGGGTCCACCTAGCTTGGGGGTTGACCTTGACTTTGACTCGGTCAACCGGGGTGTAAATTTTTACCCCAACAATGATAACAAGCAACATCATAGAATCTCAGCCAACAATACATAAAGGTGGATAATCTTGGAGCCCCGGGTTTTATTAGAGCCTCAAATAAAACCCTACGTTCCCGGTCGTGTGGATAGCCGGTGCAATGAAAACCTGGACACCTACAAGCGCAGCAAGTTACCCGTCAATCTCAGAAGTGAGGCAATCCCCTTCAACAAAGTGAATGGACCACCCAGCACTTCACGGAATCCGGTAACTTGGGCGCCCCTCCGTGGGTCATCCTATACCCCCTACGAGTGTGGCGAATAGCCCGCCAATTCTAGAATGAAACCCCCTCCGTCTCAACGCCATGAGATGCGAGTTTGTTACCTTCTGGAACCTGGCTATTCGTGCACTCCACCGCGGGGTAATCCTAGTACAGAAAATGAAAATAATATATACAAATGGTGACATCGAGCTCAACCCGGTCGTGCCCCAAACAAATAATATACAACCCGGCAAAGACGGCAGTCCACATGTCGGGCGCTCGCCCCACAATAACAAATGTACAAATGAATCTTAAACTGTACCACTAACATTGCACCACATGCTATCCACCACGACTATCCAATCACAATCACAACCACAACAAAAGCACAAAACATCAACGCGAATGTCATGTTCACAAACCCGTCTAAAAGAACATATGGCAATCAGATGAGTTGTACCGATCGAATGACATTCACAGTCGCAGATAAAAGTGAATGTACTGCAAACTATTAAACAGTGTCGAATATAACGACTTTGAAACACTCCAAATTGCCCTAAACTGAAAAACAACAGAAAATCAAATCTAGGCAAAAATAAACAACACTTGAAACCCAAACTTCAAGAGACAAGAACACTGGCCAAAACTCGATGCAATCCCCTTTAAGAAAATCGGTGAGGCCGGTTTTATCCTTGTTGTGGCCGGTCCAAAATGGTTGGAATTGTGTCATTTTTGGTCAGTGTTCATCTCTCTATGTAAAGAGCACTCTGCAATTGTTTAAATTTTTTTTGAAGCCTATGAAAAATCGACAGAAACATGAAGTTTGGTTTCAATGTTTTGGAGTTGTTTCGGTTTCGTTGTTTTAACATTGTTTAACTTACCAGTGTAGGGTTTATGGGCTGGCTCTGATACCAAGAAAGGTTACGATAGTGCCCCGGCCAACTACTGTGACAAAATGATGAACAAAATTTTTTCTAACGATTAGAACATGGCACTATAATGACTTTTAACCCGGATCTTACCATAAACCTAACTAGCTAAATAAAAAGAGCTATCTACTATGAAGAAGAAATCTCACCAAATGAACCAAGTACTTCGGTCTTCTTTCTTCATCTTTAGGTCCAAGTGGCCACCTTGAACATGCTTGATCTTCTTTGTTGGCTCCTTTGGTTCTCCGCGATCGATCTTGCTCTCCGGTCCTCCTTTGTCGTAGATGATCCACCTGAGGGATATGATCCATGGCTCTAACTCCTCACAATATGTCAAGTGGAGAAATTAGAGAACTTGGGTTGCTAAACCAAGTAATCTAGGATGTAGTGTGAAGATCTAAGTGTTTGCTATCTCTTTCTTACCTCTTCACTTGTTTCTCAACTCATGAGAAGGATAGTGAAGAGGAAGATGATGGAGGTGGAGGAAACTTAAGAGGAGGAAGGAGATGAAGAAAAGTAGGAGATCAAGAAAATAATAAAGCATCAATGAGTGAGAAAATCAACACCAAGGTTTTGTGTATGGATTCTCATGAATAAACAAGTGTAGCCATGCTTTAATAGTAACCACAAATGAATAAAGAATTTATTTGTGAACTATTGAAGCCATGCCACTCACCATGCCTCCCTCTCCTTAATTTCCATCTCATTTCCATTTATCAATAAATGGAAAATTCCATGATGAAGTGTTCACCTTCTAGAAGGTAATCTGTAATAAAATACGGATTACAGTCTGCTGTATATACATACCTGCATTCGGATAAAAACACAAATGCTCAAAGAGATAGAATAACATGAAGAACGTAATACTAGAATATACATATCAAAATACATATATGTAAACTATTAAATCAATACCTGATTTAATAATCCGGCTCAAACCCGAGCCGGCTAGTATTACCAACTGTCCGATCGAAAGTCCGAGTACAAAGTACATCAATCGATCGAGACCCTGCACGTATCCAATACAGCTACTACATCATTTCGCCTGAACCAGGAAAACCCTCTGTGTGGGACTCTAAAGACTCGACAGTACACCGGCAGTGAGTTACTGGATAAATCCATAACCACAAGCACGTCAGCGGAACTAGCTGTACATAACGGCTACCCGGATACCTGTCGAAAAGGAAGGCCGACGAGCAAACTCATCCGGATCCCTACTAAGCCTATCTGTGACAATCTCTGTACAATCCAGTCTCTTCGTCTGAGAGTATCGCATACCGGGTCTAGGGGGTGGTAAACGTCAGACCCTGATAACCTGGTAATTCGTGCTGATCCGATTCAGGACCAATCCGGGAAACAACTGATCAGCCTATCAGTAAATCCCAACTGCCTTGACCAAGGTCTTATGGTCCTAACCAATCAAACACAGTGCGATATCGACTCCCAATACCAGGAGAGACGAATCCCCGACAACCGCTCACTGCTGTTCATCACAGAAAACTGCATTTTAACACCACTCATTCATTATCTATTTTGTTATATATCGGTACTTTTAATCAGTGTCTGCTCAGTAATTATAGTTTATAGGTATTCGTGATACAACACTGAAAACATACTCAATATCACGGATATAGCATTTGGGAGCCGACACTGCAAGCAGAACAGGAAATCAGCCGATATCCCAAGAGCTTTTGTAAAATAAATGTGTACACACTTTTTGTCTAAAATGGTCCAACATAATGCAAGTGTACACATAAACCCTTGGGCATGGACCATGGTGGGGCTGCCATAGCATGATGGCTTGAGCAAGTAGGCACATATGGTGTGATGTGCATTGATGGTGCAATAAATGCATAAAGTTTTGATGTGATACTTTGCATCAAGTTTCCCTCCATTTTTCTGCATACAAACCAGGTTATTTTAGACCAAACAAACATCGCCATTGGACTTGTCGAGAGGGCACATGACCACAGAACCAATATGAGCCACTTTGCTCCAAACTGACCTGGCCACACACCCTTAGAATCCGGTGAGCTCGGCCCCTCTAGCCCCAAATGTCCCCATAATTTCTCTGGTTGTTTAATAGTGCCACATCATCACTTTTATATTATTTGTTTATTCTCTTGTGTTGGCTATAAATACCAGAACAGATCTAAAGAGAGGGGATGCCAATTAGGATGCACATATTCTATCTTTTTGTTTCCATTTTTTTGTATTTAGCTTGAGAGTGGAGTGGGCTTCAATTGGTTTCTTTTTCTTCTTCCCACTTGAAGCTCTTTTTAGAGAGCTTCATTAAGGAGGTTGAATAGGTTACCAAAATCTTGTATCTCTTTCTTAAGTGTTAATAATATTTGTTGTTGTTTCTTTACTTGCGCTTTATTCTTATTTGCTTTTCTTTTATTATCATGCTTAACTACTTCTATTTAGTTGTGGTAATGGTGAGGAAGTGAGATGAAAGGCTTTTGCCTCCTCCACCTCTTGTTTATGTTTAATGCACTTAACTATATGATTCTAACTTATAGATTGCTATGTATTGATGTGATATGGTGGTTTTGAAACATGGTTACTTTGTAACCTTCTCATACACCATATTCACTCTCTTTCCCCATTTCAATGTTTAAGCTAAAGTCAATTTAGTGTTGAGGTTGTTAGGTTTAGATATCGTATTTTGTGATCAAGCGCTTGACAATCGCTTGGTTTCATATACGAGATACTATCACAAGCACCTAGCAAACTCAACCCTAAAATTATTTGTTCTCACTCACTAACTTGTATTTTTGTTGTTGACGTATGCTTGTTAAGACTTGTACTTAGCGTTGATATCTCAAGCGCGGACATACAAATCGGTAAGTGAACAAACGGACAACTCATGATCAAAGGAGGAGCGAAGGAATCGTCGCGATTCGACCTTCCGAACCAAAGCCACGACCATTCTTCTTTAACTTCTTTTCTTGCTTTTCTTGTTTTCATTCTTTTTTAATCATTTGTGACAGACAACCAATTCGTTAATTTATCGAACCTTAAATCACGATACCTAATACATAATTCCCTGTGGATCGACCCGTGCTTGCCGGCTCGCTACAACGCACCATGCACCTGCGGTTATAAATATTTAAAACAAGAATGATCTCGCATGCGCATTTCGTTTCATTAAAACGATCACATTTCCAAAACATACGCATTTGCACGCACGGGTGAATTACCAACAAGTTTTTGGTGCTGTTGCCGGGGAGTTGGTAGTATTAGGAATTGTTATTTCTGGTTCTTACTAACTTACTAATTTCTAATTCAAATTTTTTTCAAAACTAACAAAAACACAAAACTAACAACTTGTTCTTTGTCCTTCATACCAGATTGCACTCTGTTATTCAACTGAAAAATCAAGTAAGACCATTATAATACTAACATAGTCTGGAGGTGCCACACAAAATTCCAACACAAACAAGCATCATTTGGCCGGCGACAACAAGGGGAAATTCGAGCTCACCGGCCCAATTAGGGTTTTTGTGATTTTTTCTTTTTGAGTTGTCTTCAGTGTGTTGTCAGTGTTCTATTGGTATTGTTTGATTTTTCTAATTTTAAGTGTGCAGGAATTAGGGCACACATATCGCTTTTTGACACTAAATATCATATTTTTCCGACATTTCAGTTTTTACGGAATTACGGCCAGTGATCGTGTGGAGCGAGGCTCAAATGCAATTGCAAGACATTAGAAAAGTACAGTGCCAAAGATCCGGGTAGTTTGACCCGCGCAAGAGAACAATCAAGGACTCGGATTACTTTCAAAGGGGTTTTCTTAAACCAAATCACATTGGTGCGTATTTCCTAACCCATTCCTCTCGAATCTGACGCATTCCAATATTCTATCTTTTGCAGGATTTTTCGCACAATTTTGCCGCCAATTGTACAGAGAGCTAACCCATATTGTTGCAGTGCTTAAACTTAAACAGAAAAAGAATTGCTTAAATTGCTTGATTATTTGAATTCTTTTATTGATTGCGCATTTACATCTTAATACGGAATTAAGGGTAAAAAGACCAAACAAGATACGGTAAACGATTTCATCACCTTTCTCCGTAACCCACAAATCACAAAATTTCATTCTTCCATACCCCAGTAAATTAAAATCAATTAGAACTCTGACTTTAAGGACGTCGCGCTCATTAGGAGAAGTTGGCTGTGTTTAGAACACCGCTTAACGGTATATCGTTCATGGGGTGTCTAGGCAAATGTTCAAGAGAAAGGGTTATTTAATTAAGGAACTTTGCGAAAGCGTTGTAAAACCTCCCCTTCTATTTTTCACTTACCTGGCTTCATGATCAGTATACCTTGAGCCTATTTCTCGACACAGTTTTACTTCGTCAATTAGGTTCTTGAGCAGGTCTAGTTGACTTAGCATAACATAGACTGCTTGGGGTGTGATATTCTTTATTTTTGTGACATTTTTGAATTCTTGTTAATATGGATGATACACGATTCAATTCTATTTTTTACGATTCTTATTCATTTGTTTATACTCAGTCCCAATTCATTTTTTCAAATTGCAATGATTCTTCCTACATTCATGATAATTGTCCTTTTCTAGATGGTGACCAACCGTCCCAAATTTTTTATAACGGTCACCCACCTAACACTCCTGAACCTAGTTCCACTTCAACCATAGACCAACTGATTGAAAATTTAGAGAAAGAGATCGACAGCCTGATTGCTTTAGCATCACCACCATCACAACCCCTTCAACCCGAAACAATTGAACCATCATTAGGGTATGATGGTGAGATGGATGCTAGGTTGACCGCTCTAGAAAAAGGTATTGAAGTAACGACTGCGATCGAGAATCAATCAGCTGCGACGCTAGCCCTGTTTATACAGCAATCTGAGCAACTATTTATTGCTTAAGCTCAATCATTGGCTAGAATCGAGGAACAAGTGAAACATTTAGCTGTGAGGATTCTATGGAGTGAACACAGTCGATCGGAACCCAATAGTGTCAATATCTGTCATCTAGGAAGTCACCTAAGTGAGATAAACGATCAACCAAATTTTGATGATTTTATAGATGATGATGCAATAGAATTGACTGAGTGTTGTCAGGACACACAAGAAAAACCTCCAACTGATTTTTGCTTTCCAATTTTAGAGGAGGAAGCTTGTGAATTTGACGAGTATGGTTGGGATAAATTGTTAGAAAAGATCAATGATCAGGAACCCACAATTTTTGTATCATCTAGTGATATTGTTTAGGAAGAAACATTAGGGTGGGAACCTACTTTTTTAGATGATATATACCTACCCATTTATGAATGTGATGAGGGAGAAATCATTTTGGAAGAGTTTGTAAATAATGAGAGTAAGATTGCGGAAAATCTTAGGGAGGAAGACAGTATTGAAAAATATTCTTTTATGTCGAGTTTTGAGAAAATTTTTGCTGATGAACTTGATATTTCAGGTGAGTTGGAGTCAGGATCAATTTGGGAACATCCTAAGAACCTTTCTTTTGCCGAACTTTTTGCGGATGAACTCCATTTTTTACACGAACTTGACTTCAGAACTCAACATGTGCTTATTGAACATTCAATTCATTCAGAAAAAAATTCTTTAACCTCCTCAAAATTTCATCTTCATCTTCAGCGTCTTCTGATCCCCACCTTTACACGCCCATACTCTTCACTAACATCTAACACATTCTTTTTCTTTTTCTTTTTATACAGATTCTTTTACCAGCCATTGCACTATATAGGCAAAATTTTTATGTGGCTGGTATTAATTTCCGCACTAACCCAATCTTTTAACTTGTATATGTTGTAATTAGTCTTAGGTTTTTTCTTTATCTTTAAATAAAATTCTCACCCTGATGTCTAAGTCTAGCTACCGGAGACGGGGGCAACGATAAGGACATCGTAAAACTCAGGTTTGGGGGTGAGCATTGCATCATGTGTATATTCTGCATTGCATTCCATAAAAATTAAAAAAAAATTCCAAAAAATATAAAAACTTTGTTGTCAAGTTAGCTAGTAGGGCAACTTAGATTTTTATTCCTAAAATTTAGTTGATATATTAGAAGTAACTAAATCCTAGACTTAGAAATTGAAAACCCTAAAAATAACCCTCATTCTGTTTAACCTTGGTAATTATACGTCCTTACAGTTTTTTTTTGAGAAATAAGCAATCTTGAGTTCAGTTCTTTAGTTAAGTCAAGATGAAGAGAGAGTATTGAAGCTTTACTGAAAGATAAGTCTAAAAAATAGTTTCTATTCTTGAGTCCAAATTTAGAAAATATATACCCTACAAACTTCACATACACGCACCTTGAAACTTGGGATAGTAGAGGATACCTAGAAATACTCTTGCCTGAAAGCCTAGTATAAAAGAAAAAACGGTATTTAAAGCTAACCACCATAAGAGCATCATTGAAAAATATATCCGGTCTTGAAAAGAAAAAGAAAAAGAAAAGAAAAAAAAATAAAGTCAAGACCTGGAAACTGCTATTTACGCTTTAAGCTCATACATTTGGTAATCGGCTGTTAATGCCTCAAAAAGCATTAATAATCGCATGAAAGATGTGTGAGCACAACCGTCCATCCATTAATGAAAAGAAGTAGTATTAGGTATTAAGGCAAGGGTACTATAGCTTGAATTGAATTCTTAAGTGTAGGGGTGAAAATTTACACACACGTAGGGGTATACAATCGATGTTTGGAGGAAAGATACGAATAAAGAATAAGACTTATGTTTTCTGTAATGATGATAAAAATCCCTGATTGGAGACCGCACTTTAGAAAGAAAACTCAGGAGATACCGAGTTCTTTCTAAACTGTAAAAACATATATGATCTAAGGGTAAATAGACAGGAGGTGTGAAACATAAGGGTTGAATATTTCTAACTTAAGATGATAGGATTTCTAACTTAGATACTAAACTGTAGGAGTAGAATCGATGTTAACTTATGAAACTAGCTTGACGGGATTTTGTGGGTGTAATCCGTTGAAAACTCTCAGGAGACAACACTCCTCCTACTAGGGACACCTAGAGCTTTAACGGCTTGTTCCACATGCTCAGTGCAATCGCGTTCCCTACGAAAGTGTGGCTAGGATTTTTGTTTTGCTCGGGACGAGCAAAAGATAAGTTTGGGGGTATTTGTTCATCACAGAAAACTGCATTTTAATACCTCTTATTCATTATCTATTTTGTTATATATCGGTATTTTTAATCAGTGTCTGCTCAGTAATTACAGTTTACAGGTATCGTGATACAACACTGAAAACATACTCAATATCACGGATATAGCATTTGGGAGCCAACACTGCAAGAAGAACAGGAAATCGACTGAGATCCCAAGAGCTTTTGTAAAATAAATGTGTACACACTTTTTGTCTAAAATGGTCCAATACAATGCAAGTGTACACACAAATTCTTGGGCATAGACCATGGTGGGGCTGCAATGGCATGATGGCTTGAGCAAGTGGGCACATATGGTATGATGTGCATTGATGGTGCAATAAATGTATAAAGTTTTGATGTGATACTTTGCATCAAGTTTCCCTCCATTTTTCTGCATACAAACCGGATTATTTTAGACCAAACAAACAGCACCATTGGACTTGTAGAGAGGGCACATGACCACAGAACCAATACGAGCCACTTTGCTCCAAACTGACCCAGCCACACACCCCTAGAATCCGGAGAGCTCGGCCCCTCTAGTCCCAAATGTCTCCATAATTTCTCTGGTTGTTTAATAGTGCCACATCATCACTTTTATATTGTTTGTTTATTCTGTTGTGTTGGCTATAAATACCAGAACAGATCTAAAGAGAGGGATACCAATTAGGATACACATATTCTATATTTTTGTTTCCATTGTTTTGTGTTTAACTTGAGAGTGGAGTGAACTTCAATTGGTTTCTTCTTCTTCTTCCCTCTTGAAGCTCTCTTTGGAGAGCTTCATTAAGGAGGTTGAATAGCTTACCAAAATCTTGTATCTCTTTCTCAAGTGTTAATAATATTTGTTGTTGTTTCTTTACTTGCTCTTTATTCTTATTTGCTTTTCTTTTATTATCATGCTTAACTAATTCTATTTGGTTGTGGTAATGGTGAGGAAGTGAGATGAAAGGCTTTTGCTTCCTCCACCTCTTGTTTATGTTTAATGCGCTTAACTATATGATTCTAACTTAAAGATTGCTATGTATTGATGTGATATGGTGTTTTGAAACATGGTTACTTTGTAACCTCCTCATACACCATATTCACCCCTTTCCCCATTTCAATGTTTAAGCTAAAGTCAATTTAGTGTTGAGGTTGTCAGGTTTAGATATCGTAATTTGTGATCAAGCGCTTGACAATCGCTTAGTTTCATATACGAGATACTATCACAAGCACCTAGCAAACTCAACCCTAAAATCATTTGCTCTCACTCACTAACTTGTATTTTTGTTGTTGACGTATGCTTGTTAAGACTTGTACTTAACGTTGATACCTCAAGCGCGGACATACAAATCGGTAAGTGAACAAACGGACAACTCATGATCAAAGGAGGAGCGAAGGAATCGTCGCGATTCGACCTTCCGAACCAAAGCCACGACCATTCTTCTTTAACTTCTTTTCTTACTTTTCTTGTTTTCATTCTTTTATAATCATTTGTGACAAACAACAAATTCGTTAATTTTTTGAACCTTAAATCACGATACCTAATACACAATTCCCTGTGGATCGACCCGTGCTTGTCAGCTCGCTACAACGCGCCGTGCACTTGCGGTTATAAATATTTAAAATGAGAACGATCTCGCGTACGCATTCCGTTTCATTAAAACAATCACATTTCCAAAATATACGCGTTTGCGCGCGCGGGTGAATTACCAACAACTGCCTCCATGTGGCTCGGGACTGTACCCAATCAAAATCTGTTTGCACGACTCAGTAAAGCCGTGGTAGGGTAATCATCAAAGCACAGTGGGAACTCACATGAGACAAATGACGATCTCAGGTCTAAGGACTAACCTGTACTCATGTCACCTGAGAACTTCCATCTGACGATAGGTATAGTACCATCTGGAAGTTCTCGGCGAGTCCGTCTGGTGTACTCACCCCCAGTGAGTACCTGTATACGATCTTAGGTCTAAAGACCAATGGTTGCGGGACCAAACTATCGCCCCTCGTCGGGTTCTAGAAACGTATACACTAGTCTACTCCGGAATATCGATGCCCAGTCTACGACTAGGGACCATTTAAGAATGTGCGTACCGACTACCCAGCTCCCACAAATATGATCGCCATCACAACACAGGTAGTCTAGCAATGATCCTACGGGCTTTATCAACATGTATAAAAGATATGTAATAGCAAGTAAAAACATGCACATGTTAAGATAAAGACAAACCAGATAGCATACTGTCATATTGAGCAAGACTGTCCTGTACATATATATGTCCAAGCATCCATATGTATACATATACAATAATGGCCTCCAGGGCATACATATCCAACATATAGATCGTAAAATATGAAGTAATATTATATATATTACTGATAACCTTTTTCGTTTCGTAGACGCATTAGACATATCTATTTGGATTTCATCATCGATATCATTTCTAACTCATGTAACTTAACGATCAGTCGAAGACAACCCGTCTTTTGAAACAGTCGGTCGGAGCACTCTAAGTCTTCTCTCTTCTTCATCCCCATCGCTGTTCTCGAATTCTGGGACATCGTAAACATCCCTGGGTTTCCAACGGCATATGACACTTCATCCCGGATGCTTCAAGCACTATGAATAGTATACTTGGAACGCTTGGTTCGGAAAGATAAACGGATCGTCCTGACCGTAAATTCGAAGTGTGTTCACACTGGTTAATACATATTCATCTTTCTAAGTTCCGAGATTGTTTCTCCACTTATCCGTAACGGTTCGTGTATCGTACCAAGTACACTGAAATATATAAAACGGTTCTGATCGTCCGGGATATTGGATGCCAAGTATGCAATTTATGTATCCATAATAAATCATACAATCTGATCCTACCGTCGCAATCCCACTATTCTGAATGGTTCAAGATGTTTTTAACTTCAAATTTGTATCTAAGAACACCGAATCCTTTATAATATGCAATCTCTATACTAGGAAACTGAGCTAAATATCTTGAATCACTCTCTAATGATGTAGACAAGTTCGGATCGTGGATCTAACAAAACAAATTTACGACAAATACATGACGATATAAGTTTAGATTAAGACCGGTAGCAATAACATGTTATTCAAACAACTTACATGATCTGCAACCCAATCGCAAAAATTATCCTGATCATATTTTTCCAATCGTTCATCATTCCAATCAGGATGCCCCTCACGTATCTCGTTAAAATGAATTATGTTCTCAACAATAAATTATGACATTAATATTATATCATTTCATACACACACAAACACAAATATAACAATTAATCGAAAAAAACCCACTCTCTAATTTTTTCAAGACATGCGCTATTGAGGAGGATAAACCGATATATCTTGTTGATAAACATAGTGTCTACTCTCTGATAATCAGCTTTATCATATGGCTCGTCCTGAATTCTTCGCGGCCGGTTAAGTTTCGTCTTAATATTCTCGTTCAGATAGCGGGAACAAAATATGGTTGCTTCATCTAGAAGATAATCTTGCATGATATAACCCTCTGGTCGATTTCTATTGCATATATATATTTTTAGAGTGTAGAGGTACTTAAAGAAAAATATGTTAAATAAATAAATATGGGCATATAAGACAACAATAATTTTAAAAATTGCGCGAAATGAAAAATTCCACATACCTTTCGACGGGATACATCCATCGATATTGTACTGGTCCGGCTAACTTAGCCTCAGTTGTAAGATGAACCGTCAGGTGTATTATGATATCGAAGAATGACGGTGGGAAAATACGCTCAAGCTTGCAAAGTATCAACGAAATAGAATTTTCTAGTTTCTCCAGTATCACAACATCCACGGTTTTAACGCATAATTCTCTAAAAAAGCAACATAGGTCATTGATTACTAGACCAACCGATTCGGGAAGGGAAGTCCTGATGGCTAATGGGAGAAGGTGCTCCATAATAACATGGTGATCATAACTTTTCAGCCCATCGATATTATCTTTCACAATTTTTATCTTCTTGCTAAATGATCCTGAGAAATCTGTGGGAACTTTCAAATCATGCAACACCTGCAGAAATCTTTTCTTCTCCGGTTGTGACATATGATATGCGGCATTGGGAAGTACAAACTTTCCTGGTTTACCCGCTATCGGTTTAGAATGCAATTCACTTCTAATTTCCCAATCCTGAAGATCCATCCGAGTATGGAGGTTGTCTTTCGATTTTCCGTCTTTACAAAGAAGCAAATTGAGTACGTGCTCGGATACTTCCTTCTCTATGTTCATGACATCCAGACAATGACGCAATAAATTTGTTGACCAGTATAGAAGCTCGAAGAAAATACTTAACTTGTTCCAGAAAAGTGGTTTGACCTATTTTGTTGGATCTATCCCGAAGGTCATATTATTGTTACCATCCCACTGAACAGTCACGTCCTCTTCGGACAATGGGGCTGGAGCCCCAAGAAGCTCCTGATCACCATCAAAGTGAACAACGTCTAACCTGTAGGGATGGTCTAGTGGCAGGAAACGTCGATGGCCGCAATAACAAACCTTCCTGCTAAAATTCAACCATTTCGATATTGTATATTGATGGCAATAAGAACATACTTTGTGACCATGTACGGACCAACCTGATAGCATTCCATACACATGAAAGTCATTAATTGTCCACATTAAAGCCGCACGCGGTATGAAGGTTGTATTTGTGTTCGCATCGTAAGTCTCTACACAATCAATGAATAAATATTTTAACTCATCGATCGGAGGTCGGAGATAGACGTTGATATTGTTTCCCGGTGAGTTTGGTCCGTCGATAAGAAGAGGCATCATGTAACACCCGAGCCCAATAAAACTATTTCTGTTACTGGATGAGTGTTAGACATTGCTCATTTCAATTATCTTGCTTGTTTGGTTCTTGTTGCAAAATTTTAACCGGCTAAGTCATTTTCGCCTATAACAAATTTTAACACCTAAAATGAAATTAAAAATATCCGTTTTGACCTACTCGTCACCACTAGTCGCGTGGTAGCGTCCGCGCGTCGAGATTTCATCCCGTTCGGTGAAACGGGCGAGTTTGGACGGCTACGCGCGCGTGCAAGTGTCCGACTTGGGGGGATGCTTTTTAATCATAAAACATCTCATTTTAAAATTTAAAACTCGCTTAAAATCCTATTTTTTTGAATTTCAAATTTTTGGGCGCAACCCGGGCGCGATTTGGAAATGTTTCATTTAGCGCCAAAATACCCATTTAATTAATTATACTAAACTATAAATATTTTACAGTTAACTAAATAAATCTTTTAAATCCTTTTTTAATTTCCTTTTCAGAAATCTCGCAGCCAATCGCGAGGCCCAATCCCTCGTGGGCCCCGCCGGTTATTCTCTCTCTCTCTCTCTCTGTTTCTCTCTCTCTCTCTCTCTCTATCCAACATATATTTATATTATTCCTCCTTCTTCTTCCTTCGGAGAAATCCCACGAGAACCCGACGCGAACCCAACCCTAGCCTTGCCCTAACTGCCGCAGCCTCGCCGCCGACCTCCCCGCGACCTCGCCACCATCACCCCAGCACCTCCATCGTAACCTCCTCCACTTCCTCACTACCCCGTCCTCTCTGCCTCGAGCCGTCACGACCACCTCCCTGTAGACCTCGTCGTCGACGACCTCCCAACACCCACTGCATCTCCTCCTCGACACCCATCATCCTTGGAGCCTCCTCAACACCACCGGCACTGCCCCACCTCCTCAAAACGAGCTTTCCCTGCAAACTCCGATCTTTCCCCAAACCCAGAACCTCCACCGCCTGCACCTCACCGTCGACGGCCCTCATCGTCGATGACTCTTTCATCTTCCTCCCTTCGCCCTCTTCCCAACTCAACCACCATTACTTCATCCCATGCACCCCTTTACACCGAGCCTAACCCAAGCCCAAACCATAACCAGAACCCTAGCATCCAACCTCTCCTTGCCGGAGTTCCGTCGACCCCGTCGTCATCCCTCGCCTCTGCCACAGAACACCACCACAACAGTGAGCCCTATTCCCTTTCTTCTTCTTCTTTCTTTTCTTTTCTTTAGTTCTTGATTTTATATTTCATAGTTCGCCGGAGCCGGGCTCGACGTCGACGATCCCGACGACCCAGCGAGTGTGCCTGACCCGTGTGATCACCTTGTTCGTTGTTTGGACTCGATCCGTGACCCGTGCATCCGTCGTGTGTTTTCCGCCGACGTTACGTTCGTGTTTTCCGGTTTGCGTTCCGTCGAGGCAAGTATTACTTGCTACATGCTATGTTATGCTAATTAAGTGTGCTTGACTCATAAAACCTACAAAGATTAGCTAGTGTCGTTACTTTTCTCAATTGGACGAATTATGATATATATCCTGATACTGCAACCTAAACCGTATTTTGCCACTGTAACCATAATAACAAAACTACCGGTTAATCATGTTGCTATTTAAAGGACGATAGCCGTACACATATATCTTCATTACTTTCTGTTATTGATATTGCACTACCCTGTGATTATTGCACCCCAAGGGTGCTCGAACCTGTTAATACGATAATACAACTGCACCATATTAATGCACCATTGTGATTAAATGAATTGTTATTGTTGTTTACTTTATTTCCTGCTGTTATTCTTATTCGATTCTATACCTGTTATGAGCACACCTTCGATTGCATTACATATTGACCTGACCTTGCTACACATGACATATATATACATACCGATGCACCGGACATGGTACCCTTTACTACCAACTCAACCTGTTGTACCATGACCTGACTTGTTACCTGATCTCATGCCTAATGCCAACAAACCTGACTTGGGGTTCTCATGGACCATTCCTGTTGTCTATCCAGACAAACCTGCTTTTACCTGATCCTGTGTTGGCATTAGTTCTTGATTACTGAATACCTGACCTGACATACATAACTTGGGGGTATGGGGAAATCAAAGGTGAAACCGACTTGTAACTCAACAGTTCGATACCTGTTCTGATCAGTCTTACGGGCTTGGCCAGTCCGGGAGTGATGATGCTGACATCACTCATCCATCCTGCTACCTATTACTGCCTAGCGGCACGTCTCGGATTCAGCCCCGAGGGTCTTGACCGTGGTCCCGGGCATGCACGGGATACTATTGAGTTACATCGACGAGTCATCAATTGATTTCAAAGACTTTAGAATAGAAACCTGATAGAACAGTTTAGTTACCCACTGCACACTACCCTGCACTGCTTGTTTCATACTACTGCTTTATTCATGTTCATTTTCTGCATTGTTTATTACCATGTTCATATTATATTATTGGTTGACATGACGCGCTGACGTCTGGGTTTTGCATGGCCCAGATTCCTTTCCACTGTCGCCGACCGAGCAGGAGTACTTCAGCCAGCAGGCTGATTTGTGAGTTCTGTAGTGGTTAGTTCATTTATGGCATTTTATTTCCTGGTGCGATCCCGCATTATGGGACGTACTTTTCTATTTATTGTATTGGATCATTTGCTTCCGCACTTATTTTTTCCTTTGACTCTTGTTATTATGGATTTGGATATGTGTTAGATAGTTTATTTATCTTTTTCTTGATATCTCTACAGCCGTAATGTGACTGTGGATGGATACTTCCTACCCACAGGTAGCATGGTTGGCTATGTCACGTGCCCAATCTTGCGTACTCTGGGAAGCGGGGCGTGACATGGTTCTTTTGGTATCAGAGCCATATGTTAGTTGGGTTGATTCTTTATAGTTGGGTATTGTACCCAATACACGAATCAGAATACCCGTGTTTAGGAAACATGTCCTGCCACCTTGACCGTTTTACCATTCTTGAATCACATTCTTCCGGATTATATCTTTTACGACGTGCAAACTTACTTTGCATGTCGACTCGAAAACCTGATTTCTTGTTATCCCTAGGACTTGGGCGACTTGGGTGGAGTTAAGTAATTGCGGCTATGATACAACGGCATAGCTACAATGCGGTACTCTATTTAAGTATCTTGGAGTTCTAGCCTTGATCCACATTCAGAATCTATCATCATGCTAATGTTGGGTGTTTTGAGTTCAGGATTATGGCAGGTAAGAAGTTGAAGACGTACCGAAGGCGTGTGAACGAAGCCGCCATGCTTGGAGTGATAAGAGAAATGCTGGAAATCAAAGAAACAGACCGAGCTGATCCAGCAGCAAGCGGACTCGTTTCAGGAAGGTTTGCAGATCGTTCAGCAGTCTGTGAACGAGGTTGGAACTAGACCAGTTCACCGAGTACGGACTGTAGCAGATTTCAGACTTTTTGGTCCGTCTACTTTCACTGGTCTGGAGGAGCCGTTGCCAGCCGAGCAGTGGCTAGTGACACGGAGAATTTGCTGATTGCGACACAGATTCCAGAGGACAAAGGAGTTGATGTGGTGCGCATTCAGCTAGTGGATTACGCCCGAGAATGATGGCTTGTGGAGAAGAACCGCTGGCCCAAGCCAATCAGTTGGGCGGATTTCCCTAAAGGTTTCCAGGAGAAATTCTTCCCGCAGACTGCACGGGAGGAAATGGAAGAGAAGTTCATCGGACTAAGGCAGAATGGAGCAACCGTGGACGTACATGCAGCAGAATGGACGAGACTCAGTAGTCTCGCTGGACCTTTCACGGCCAACGATGCAGACAGCAGTTGCGGTAAGGAAGCAGTTCTGTCGGGCTAATCGAGTTTAAGGCTAGGCCGACACACAGTGTTCTTGCAGCTATAGAAGTTGATGGTTGTGAAGAACCGGTGGTAGTTCGCGATTTCATGGACATAGTAAGGATATCGGGTCTACCACCGAGGAGAGACGTGGAGTTCGCGATTGACCTTAGTCCTGGTGCAGCGCCAGTATCTAAAGCTTACTATCCAATGGCACCAGTGGAATTGGAAGAAGTTAAGAAGCAAGTTGGTGAATTGCTTGAGAAGGGTTGGATTCGAAGCAGCAACTCGCCTTGGGGAGCTCCAATTCTTCTAGTAAAGAAGAAGGATGGCACGAGAAGGATGTGCATCAATTATCGAGAATTAAGCCGGGTGACTAGTAAGGACAAGTACCCGATCCCTCGCATTGGAGAACTTTTTGAGCAGCTTAGTGGCGCGAGAGTATTCTCGAAACTGGATTTGCAATCCGGATATCATCAAGTCCGAGTGAAAGCAGAAGACATTTGCAAGACGGCGTTTCGAACTCGATATGGACATTTCGAGTATCTGGTGATACCCTTCGGAGTAACGAATGCGCCGGCAATATTCATGGATTTGATGAACAAAATCTTTTCACCATTCTTGGACCAGTGGTATTCATTGACGATATTCTGGTGTACTCGAAGAGTCCGGAGGAGCATGCTGAGCATTTGAAGATCGCACTGCAGACGCTGAGACAGGAGAAATTGTATGCGGAGATGAGTAAGTGCGAATTCTGGCTGGAAGAAGTGAAGTTTCTGGGGCATGTTATGTCGGGCGATGGAATCGCCGTCAATCCCGAGAAGATTACAGCAGTTCGAGATTGGCCTATTCCAAGAAATGTAGCTGAGATAAGAAGTTTCCTTGGTTTGGCCGGATACTACCGGAGATTTATGGAGAACTTCGCTCGTTTGGCAGAACCGTTGACCAAACTCACGCGCAAGGAAGTACCTTTTATTTGGACGGATGGCTGTGCATTGGCCTTCGAGACGTTGAAGCAGAAATTGATAACCGCCCCTATCCTGACCGTACCAGACAATTCAGGAGGCACACAGTTCAGCTTACTCTGTACATCCAAGAGGGACAAAGATGTACCGAGATATTCGACAGCACTTCTGGTGGGAAGGTATGAAACGGGAGATTGCTCGCTTCGTGGCTAAGTGCTTGGTGTGTCAGCAAGTCAAGGCTGAACACCAAAGGGTTGCTGGTTTGTTGCAACCACTTCCGATTCCTCAGTGGAAGTGGGAACATATAACCATGGATTTCGTGACGGCTTTGCCGCGTAGTCCAAAGGGCAACAATGCAGTATGGGTGATTGTCGATCGGTTGACCAAGGCAGCTCACTTTATTCCTTTTCGGGTTGGTCAATCGACGGAGACTTTGGCAGAGCGGTACATGCAGGAGATTGTAAGATTGCATGGAGTACCGGTGAGCATCGTGTCCGATCGGGACACTCGGTTCTTGTCACACTTCTGGAGGAGTTTACAAGAAAGTTTGGGGACTCGATTGAAGTTTAGCACAGCTTATCATCCTCAAACTGATGGACAATCGGAGAGAACGATCCAGACTCTTGAAGATATGTTGAGAGCTTGCATGTTGGACTTCAAAGGTTCTTGGGAGGATCACCTACACCTGGTGGAGTTTTCGTACAACAATAGCTTCCAAGCGACTATTCAGATGGCTCCGTTTGAAGCGTTGTATGGTCGTAAGTGTCGTTCACCTGTTTGTTGGAATGATGTTGGTGAACGAAGGTTACTGGGACCAGATTTGGTAGTACAGACAGTCGAGAAGGTGAATACAATCAGGAAGCATATGAAGGCAGCTCAATACAGACAGAAAAGTTGGGCTGACACGTCAAGAAGACCTCTAGAGTTCGCTGTGGGTGATTTGGTATTCTTGAAGATATCACCGACTAGAGGGGTGATTCGCTTTGGGAGTCGGGGAAAGCTTAGTCCTCGATTCGTTGGACCCTTCGAGATATTGGAGCGTGTTGGAGAGGTAGCGTACCGTTTGGCGTTACCACAGTCCTTGGCAGGAGTGCACGATGTGTTTCATGTATCTCAACTACGGAGGTATGTTCGAGATGAAACTCACGTCTTGGATCATTCGGAGTTGACCGTATGGGAGGACCTAACTTTTGAGGAGCGACCGGTTGAAATCAAGGATCGAAGAGAAAAGGTTCTTAAGAACAAGGTTATCCCTCTTGTGCTAGTTTCTTGGGGTAATCGATCGCATGGAGAATCCACTTGGGAGCGAGAAGACGAGATCCGGCAGAAGTTTCCTCACCTTTTCCTGTAGTTAGCTATCTTGTATTCTTGGAATTTCGAGGACGAAATTCTTTTTGTAGTTGGGTATGATGTAACACCCGAGCCCAATAATACTATTTCTGTTACTGGTGGAGTGTTAGACATTGCTCATTTCAATTATCTTGCTTGTTTGGTTCTTGTTGCAAAATTTTAACCGGCTAAGTCATTTTCGTCTATAACAAATTTTAACACCTAAAATGAAATTAAAAATATCCGTTTTGACCTACTCGTCACCACTAGTCGCGTGGTAGCGTCCGCGCGTCGAGATTTCATCCCGTTCGGTGAAACGGGCGAGTTTGGACGGCTACGCGCGCGTGCAAGTGTCCGACTTGGGGGCATGCTTTTTAATCATAAAACATCTCATTTTAAAATTTGGAACTCGCTTAAAATCCTTTTTTTTGAATTTCAAATTTTTGGGCGCAATCCGGGCGCGATTTGGAAATGTTTCATTTAGCGCCAAAATACTCATTTAATTAATTATACTAAACTATAATATATTTTACAGTTAACTAAATAAATCTTTTAAATCCTTTTTTAATTTCCTTTTCAGAAATCTCGCAGCCAATCGCGAGGCCCAATCCCTCGTGGGCCCCGCCGGTTATTCTCTCTCTCTCTCTCTCTGTTTCTCTCTCTCTCTCTCTCTCTCTCTCTCTCTATCCAACATATATTTATATTATTCCTCCTTCTTCTTCCTTCGGAGAAATCCCATGAGAACCCGACGCGAACCCAACCCTAGCCTTGCCCTAACTGCTGCAGCCTCGCCGCCGACCTCCCCGCGACCTCGCCACCATCACCCCAGCACCTCCATTGTAACCTCCTCCACTTCCTCACCACCCCATCCTCTCTGCCTCGAGCCGTCACGACCACCTCCCTGTAGACCTCGTCGTCGACGACCTCCCAACACCTACTGCATCTCCTCCTCGACACCCATCATCCTTGGAGCCTCCTCAACACCACCGGCACTGCCCCACCTCCTCAAAACGAGCTTTCCCTGCAAACTCCGACCTTTCCCCAATCCCAGAACCTCCACCGCCTGCACCTCACCGTCGACGGCCCTCATCGTCGACGACTCTTTCATCTTCCTCCCTTCGCCCTTTTCCCGACTCAACCACCATTACTTCATCCCATGCACCCCTTTACACCGAGCCTAACCCAAGACCAAACCCTAACCGGAACCCTAGCATCCAACCTCTCCTTGCCGGAGTTCCTTCGACCCCGTCGTCAT
This sequence comes from Agapanthus africanus, assembly GCA_030015575.1. Taxonomy (NCBI): domain Eukaryota; kingdom Viridiplantae; phylum Streptophyta; class Magnoliopsida; order Asparagales; family Amaryllidaceae; genus Agapanthus; species Agapanthus africanus. The sequence goes on from CM057344.1 coordinate 121,016,961, forward strand.
CCCTCGCCTCTGCCACAGAACACCACCACAACAGTGAGCCCTATTCCCTTTCTTCTTCTTCTTTCTTTTCTTTTCTTTAGTTCTTGATTTTATATTTCATAGTTCGCCGGAGCCGGGCTCGACGTCGACGATCCCGACGACCCAGCGAGTGTGCCTGACCCGTGTGATCACCTTGTTCGTTGTTTGGACTCGATCCGTGACCCGTGCATCCGTCGCGTGTTTTCCGCCGACGTTACGTTCGTGTTTTCCGGTTTGCGTTCCGTCGAGGCAAGTATTACTTGCTACATGCTATGTTATGCTAATTAAGTGTGCTTGACTCATAAAACCTACAAAGATTAGCTAGTGTCGTTACTTTTCTCAATTGGACGAATTATGATATATATCCTGATACGGCAACCTAAACCGTATTTTGCCACTGTAACCATAATAACAAAACTACCGGTTAATCATGTTGCTATTTAAAGGACGATAGCCGTACACATATATCTTCATTACTTTCTGTTATTGATATTGCACTACCCTGTGATTATTGCACCCTAAGGGTGCTCGAACCTGTTAATACGATAATACAACTGCACCATATTAATGCACCATTGTGATTAAATGAACTGTTATTGTTGTTTACTTTATTTCCTGCTGTTATTCTTATTCGATTCTATACCTGTTATGAGCACACCTTCGATTGCATTACATATTGACCTGACCTTGCTACACATGACATATATATACATACCGATGCACCGGACATGGTACCCTTTACTACCAACTCAACCTGTTGTACCATGACCTGACTTGTTACCTGATCTCATGCCTAATGCCAACAAACCTGACTTGGGGTCCTCATGGACCATTCCTGTTGTCTATCCAGACAAACCTGCTTTTACCTGATCCTGTGTTGGCATTAGTTCTTGATTACTGAATACCTGACCTGACATACATAACTTGGGGGTATGGGGAAATCAAAGGTGAAACCGACTTGTAACTCAACAGTTCGATACCTGTTCTGATCAGTCTTACGGGCTTGGCCAGTCCGGGAGTGATGATGCTGACATCACTCGTCCATCCTGCTACCTATTACTGCCTAGCGGCACATCTCGGATTCAGCCCCGAGGGTCTTGACCGTGGTCCCGGGCATGCACGGGATACTATTGAGTTACATCGACGAGTCATCAATTGATTTCAAAGACTTTAGAATAGAAACCTGATAGAACAGTTTAGTTACCCACTGCACACTACCCTGCACTGCTTGTTTCATACTACTGCTTTATTCATGTTCATTTTCTGCATTGGTTATTACCATGTTCATATTATATTATTGGTTGACATGACGCGCTGACGTCTGGGTTTTGCATGGCCCAGATTCCTTTCCACTGTCGCCGACCGAGCAGGAGTGCTTCAGCCAGCAGGTTGATTTGTGAGTTCTGTAGTGGTTAGTTCATTTATGGCATTTTATTTCCTGGTGCGATCCCGCATTATGGGACGTACTTTTCTATTTATTGTATTGGATCATTTGCTTCCGCACTTATTTTTTCCATTGACTCTTGTTATTATGGATTTGGATATGTGTTAGATAGTTTATTTATCTTGTTCTTGATATCTCTACAGCCGTAATGTGACTGTGGATGGATACTTCCTACCCACAGATAGCATGGTTGGCTATGTCACGTGCCCAATCTTGCGTACTCTGGGAAGTGGGGCGTGACACATCATAAAGTAGGATTGATTCATAATTAACCAAGACGACAGATTATAAACTATCATTACAACGGGCCATGTGCTGTGGCTTCCAACCATATGGTTGAATGGGCAGAAACCATCACTAGCGAGTCCGAGTCCGACATTGCGAGGATTACTACTGAATATTTCGTGCCTCCTATCGAAATACTTCTATGCTGGCGAATCTCTTGGATGACTCGTTTTTCCATCTTCACTTGGAGGAGCACGGTGATACCAAATCATTGCCTCGGCTGTTTTCTTGCACCTGAATAGCCTCTGCAACCTCTGTGTTATAGGAAAGTATCGTGCTATCTTGACAGGTATATCGGGCTTCTTATTAGAATCTTTCGGCTTATACCCGGCCTCTCCGCATGTTGGACACTCTTTCAAATCCAAATTTTCTTTCCGGCACAACACGCAATTTTTGGGACATGCTTGAATCTTCTCACACTTCAGACCCAAATCAGACATCATCTTCTGGGCTCCGTACCAGTTTTCGAGCACGTTATTTTCTGAGGGCATGGAATCTTTCAAGAACTTCAGAAGTATTATGAATGACATGTTGCTCCATCTATTTAAGCACTTAATCTAGAAAAGTTGGACGAACATGAGAGGATGGAATATTTTGCATTCTCATAAATTGGTTTTCTAGCATCATTCATGAACTTTTCATACTTATCCGCACGCGTTCCTTGACCGGAAGGAATGTCATCTTCGATACGAATACTATCACCTAAGGCAGTCTCTACCATATCCTCCATTTCTTCTCCTGGAAAGAAGTTACCGTCTTCTTCTTCTGCCGCATTACCGTCTTCTCCTTCTTCTTCTGCTGCACTACCGTTTTCTTCTTCTCCTTCTCCATGATATAACCAAGTTGTATAAAATCTAGTAAAACCATGTTTAACGATATGAAACTCTGCGAATTCTACCTTCTGTCAGTACTTGTTCTCACATCTATCGCACGGGCAGAGAATTTTCTCTAACATGATCTTATTATGTGCGCGTGCAAATTCAATGAAAGTACATGTGAATGCAGGTGTTTGGTTTATACATTCCTAACTTGTCCACACTAGATAAATCTATCGGTTATCATATGATTGAATCTTCTCGTCATACAGACTACACGACGGCTGTTAGTACCGAACTAAACCGTCCGATATTTAACAACTTTCGTATAAATCTATGTCATGACGAACATCGAGCGTATGTTAACTGATAGACGGGGACTAAGTCGCGCTTTGATTTTCACATATGAGTATCGATGAGAATATGAAAGTTTCATATTATTATCGAGTATCATATATTGGTTTTAACTTGAACATTTAACATGAATAGGTTTTACGTTTATATTTCGTTATTAAGGGTTCGAATTTTTAAGTTTAGGGTAATTTTTTCTTGCGCTTACGGTAAAATTGTACGTTTACGTTATCATCGAGTATCCTACTGAAGGAACTAGTCCACCCTAAAGCCTAACCCTAATTAACCCTAATCGTCACTCTAACACAAATTATTCATAATTAACCCAAACTTAACTCAATTAACCCAAATTAACCTAATTAACCCTAATCAATATCCTAACCCTTCAAATTATCACTAATTAACTATAATCAACAGCCTATCACAAATACATTCTATTTTACCTAATTAACCCAAATTAACCCTAGCCCAAATTAACCCTAATCATCAACCAAACCCCAACACAAATTAACTCTAGCCCAAACCAAAATTAACTCTAATTAATCTAATTAACCTAAAACCTAGCCCTAATCATTACCAATCCTATTTTACCTAATTAACCCAAACTAACCCTAACCCTAACCAATTAACCCTAACCCTAACCCTACCTAATTAACTCTAACCCTAACCCAAACCCTAGACCGAACCCTAACTCTAAGCCTTAGGAGCAACCCAATAATCAAGAATAACACAAATAAAAACATAATTAGAAGTTAAAAAATAAAATCGACTAACCTTAGGCCGACGACTCTACTGTCGACGAGGTGGAGACCAAAGATGGTCTGTCGACGACGCAAGGGGGAGATCGGCGACGAGAGAGTTCCTACCGTCGACGAGGAAGTTGACGAGGAAGTCGGCGACGACGAGATGCGCACAGGAGTGGTGGCGACGAGGCGCGCGCGGGAGATCGGTGAGAGCGATGGGAAATTTTAGGAACGAGAAAATTTCTGGGATTTATTTTTTTATAAATAATCCATTTATTCTCCTACGAATTAATCCGTAAGGCCTTCTTTTGCGGCTCCGTAGGGCCAAATAATAAATTACGCTTTAATATTTTTAAATTAATCCGTAGGGCACCGTAAGGACAACCCTAGGGACCTACGAATTAATCAGTAGGGGTAATAAAAAGTTGTCCCTACGGATTCCTGTAACCGTAGGGATAATCCCTTATTGCAGTAGTGATCCTACATATTTTGTTCATCAAGAAAACTTATGCAAAGAATCATGTTCAATAAAATTCAGTATGAGTCTCCAAGAAAAGAAAAGAAAGTCAAATCATGAGAATAAAAGAAGGAATTGTAAAAAGGTGCCTTGTTCCTCCAAAAGCAATTCCAGAGTAATAAACTGCATATGGGAAATGTTACATTAGATTCTAGTTGAGAAATATGAAAAGATAGTTGTTTTTTCACTTTATATGTAAGCTACTATCTTTGCTTCACCCTAAATTAAAGGTCACAATTAGGTCATATGCTTGATAGCCTTTAATATGCCAATGAAAAACTGGAGAATATTTCAGTTCAATATTGCTGAGTGCTCCTTGTACTAGAAACACCCAACTGGTTTTATGTTCTATATTTTATCGGATTTCTTTTAGAAGTGCTTGTGCTAAAATAAAACCTTTGAGTTGGGACTTTTCCATTTAGGCCTTTTCTTTTCTTATATGAGCAACTCCCAAAACTTTTATTTCTTATCTTCAACATAGAAAAACCCAAATGGTCATCAATTCTAAGTTCTAACACATTGAAGGAATAAATTAATCACTACAGATACTAATCACACTTGATAGTGACCTATGTCTATATACTTTCGTGAGAAGATAAGATGGGAACTAGTTGATAATATATATCTCCATACTATATAGTTTACATCCTAAAGCATTCATTACATCATTGTTTTGTACTACTTAAGCAACACTAAGGATAATCGATATTAATAAATTAACCCTATCAAATTGGCTATACAAGTATAGTTCATAAAACGAAACGCGCTAGTTGTTTTTGTTAAGTGTAAGTTGTGTGTGTGTGTGTGTGTGTGTGTGTGTGTGAGGTTATGAAATGTGACATTGCTATCTGACAAGGACATTTCCTCTACATATATGCATGACCAGAAAAGTGGTTAATGCTTGCTTGCTTAAAAAATGATTAAAGTTGATAATTAATCAAGACAGGATTCATTTGGTGAGAAGATGCATCATACACCAACTTGAATTGTGTAGATTTCAATGTGCATAGGTTGGTTGTACCAGAACTTTGGAACTTTCCTCGAAAGTTTTTTTTTGTCTGTGGAAGAAATAGAATAACAAATGCAAATTAAGTAAATAACTTAGGAAGATTGAACTATTACATTGAACAACCAAAAGAAGAGAGAAGAACAAAAAGCTAGTTAAAATTTATTTTGCTGAGCAAAAGATCAGTATAGAAATGCAGTGTGTACAAAACATAGGGGGGCACAATTAAAATATTTTAGAAGTATTTATATTTACATTCTTAATATTAGGAAGTGAAGCTTTAGAATCCTACATCAGTGATTGTTTGAAGTAGGAGTCATCTTCGTATAGCTCAAAATAATCCAACAGATCCATTCATGCATCGCGCATTAAATTGGAAGCATTTACCGAATACGACAAGACGACCATTCAGAAGGCAAAAAGTAACTACTACTAGAAGGAGAGAATAACTTTAAACAAGAATCGGCCATATTGGTTTTGCTATGATTTGCCATCTATTGACACCTTGTGTGAGCATCGAATTTTAGAGCCAATTAGACAGACTGTTATGTGTATCTAGTAGGCCTGGCAAATGAGGCGAGACCTCGTCAGCTCGCCTCGCTTCGCAACGAGGCGGATTTTACTCGTTCTTACCTCGTGACTCTTGAGTCGACTCGTTTAAGTAGCTGTTGGCGAGTTCCAACAGCTATATTCGCATCGACTCGCCTCAGTCCGCCTCACTTCACCTTGATTTCCCAAACTAGCGGTCAAATTCACCTTGAGTTGCCTCGCCTCGCCTCGAGATCCATGTCCAACGGCTAGATAAAGGTCGGATTCTCTCGAGTCGCCTCGCCCCACCTCGCCCTGGTATCGGCTATAATTTTTGAACCCTTGTAAATACACCCACACTCATTTCATCTAACACCAAATCTCTTCCATCTCTCTTTCTCTCCCTCTCACACCCACACCCACACACAATTTTGCAAAATAATATAAAATCTCTCAAGTCTCAAGTCTTAAGTTTCAACCCTCAAGTTCAATTAACGTGGCTCAACTGCCTCGTCTGGACTGCCTCGCCTTGATTGCCTCTTCTGCAAAATTCTTCTGCTCAATTGCTCTGCAACAGTGTTTTACTGATATTCTTACTTTTACAAATTTTGCTCTCTTCTCTCGGTTATTATACACTTTGTTAATTAATAATACAACAACAACCGAGCCTTTATGGGTAGGCTACATGAACCAACATGAGAATCACGCCGAGTCGATCACATGAATCCTCTGCCTCCACTCACTCCTATCGAACAATATACTTTCATTAAGACCTTTGGCATCCATATACTTTTTTTAATTAATAATATTCTTTTATTATGAAGGGTTCATTTGATACACATCATGTAATACCCAGTTTTTTTGTAAATATTTTCCTTATTTTTTAAATAAATATTTTCCCCAAACTCTCTATTTAAATTTTTTTCAATTAATATTTTCCCCCTACATTATTATTCCTAACCCTGTTAAACCCAAGCCCAACCCCTAAGCCTAATTCAAGCTTCACCCCTCTTCTCTATTTTAATTTCCCTTCACCTTCTATCCTGGGCCTTGGCCCAAACACCCTAACCCTAGCCCGACCCGACCCTCAACCCACACCCGAACCCAGGCCCCCCATTTTCCCTCTCTTTCCCTCTTTTCTCTCTCCTCTCGATTCTTTTTTCTTTCTCTCCCCTCTCGATCTTTTCTCCCTCCTTCCTCGCAACGAGCTCCCTCGCGACTTCGCCCTCGCCACAACTACCCCGAGATCCCCGGCCACCCAATCTTCACCTCTCTAACCTCCCTCTCTCTATCTCTTCACCTCATTCCCTCTTCCCCTCACATTCTCTCTCTTCATCGTCCCCAAAACACCCAACCACCGACCTCACCTCCTTCCTCCGAGCTCAGCCACCTTCTCCAGCACCCCACTCTCCTTCACACCGCCGACGAGACTCCTCGTCACCTTCCAAAGACCACCATAACACCCTCGCCTCTGCTTCACCTCCACCTTTACCTCTCCCTTCACCCCACCGAACCACCCATCAACCACTCCGACCACCCACTCCCGTCGACAAGCCACCAACACCGAGCAACCTCACCGACCTATTCCTCCTCTCCCTCACCTCCTGCACCGCCAGCGCCTTCAACCTCCACACTAACATTGAGCCCCTTGCTGCCATCGCCTCTTTCACCGCAAGAGCCCACTACCGAGCATCCAACCCGGCACCTAAGCTCCCTTCAACCACCGACGAGCTCACCCCCTGCACCCCGCCGGCCGCTTCTGCCACCACCGACAACCTCCAGACTAACCAACCTCCTCACCGCATAACCTTCGTCCACGGCTACCTCACCGGAGTTCCCAGTGCCATCATCGACTCAAGCTCCCCGCCACGTGGCTGAGACTAGACGAGCCCAAACCTTAGCCCTCGTGCTATTGTGGCTGCTTGTATTGTTGCCGCTCCGTGCCGTTGGCGCCAATTGCCATCTCGCCACATCGTTTTGTTGTCAGGAAATTTTTAAACTTGCTTATTCATGCTATAATTATTGTAGTTAGATCAATCGATATTATTTATAAGTGTATGTATACATATATATCGGAATTTATCGACAAATGGTAATATACGAGCCGTGGCTGTTTAGTGGCGTTAGTTTGGACATGACGGGGTCTAAAACTACATATTAGGTCGTGTAGAAATTGTAGGAATTGATTTCCGCTCTATTTGGATAGCCTGAATTTAATTCTCGTTCGAAGTGAATAAGCATACAACATGTTCGATGAATTAACTAAACCTGGAATCTACCGTACTTGTAGCCTTGTAAAATCTGTATTAAATCGAATACAACTCATAACCTACTGTTCTAAGGCTCGTATCGAAGCCAGCAAATAAAACTATAGCACCCCATAGTTAATCTCTGAATTTTAATAAGTTATGACAACGAAAACTGAAGCGATTCATGGCTCTGAATTGCAGTCTAGAGCAGGAATCTCTGCCTTTACCTGTCTTAGAACGCATATATCTCACTGTTTAAGTGCGCAAGTGTGTGGAACCATACATCGAGGCGTAGGGTTTTGAGTTAGATTTCTATTGACCCTAGTTTCACCAGATTCCAGTGTTGTTTGATATTTATAACATATTTTACACTGTTGATAAGTACGGCTGATTACTGCAGTATCAGTTTTTACATAGCAACAGTAAACTGAGTATAACTCCCAGCACACAATGTCTATATCTGATCCATCTTGTGCGTTGAACTTCTGACTGATAGCCTTAAATATTATTCAACTGTAGCAATGCACAATCTAGACTGTAACTAGGGGCAAAACACGTTTTAAAATGAACTTTCAGCTCAGGAATTGTAATTCCGGCAGTGAATACCCGCATTTAAACAACCGTATCACCCAAACCAGAAACCCGATTGACTCAAACCTAATTTTTCTGTACAGATAATTAAATATACTGTCTACTCCTTTTATATTGTTTTGCCAAATTATGCACGTGTGATTTTATGTGATTTTCCTAATCTAAACGACACCGGCTGCTCATATATTATTAGTAGTGCATTTTACTACATCTCCATCATGTTGCATGACTGTTATACCCTCTGTAACTAGTGGTTATTTGTATCGATACCCTAGCAACTGTTTTAGATTACCGAAGCGTTAATGATTAGATTGTGGTAAGTACATTAGCATAAAAGCATGAACGAATAGTGATCATGACACGTACTTGTACACAATCAGCGCAACCATTTAATTATTGTATTGTCGACGTCTGTAGGATATATATAAGTGTAGCTATAACTGGAATGAGACAGTTATGGAAGTATTTATATTAGTGTCATAGATAAGATATCGGAGATTGGCCACTTTATAGGGTTTTTTTGTCATCCTTTTGAGATGGGAATATGCGTCGCTTGTCAGGCGTACTACAGATTCCCCCTGCCTACGGTAGGCGGGGTTTATTGATTGTGGGGATCCGAATCTCCGGCAGCCGTGGACTAAGCTGCCGTTAATTACCTCTCGCTTTTGAAGCGAGAGAACCTCCGATTGACGGGTAAAACCGGTCATGCGAACTCAATGTGATATATTGGTGTGTGTTTTTTTTAACATAACAATAGGGACGTGTTCATTATTTTGTTCCATCTGTGAATTATTATTATTATTATTAATTTTTTTTAAAAAAATATTTTTTTATATGGAGTTAAACTCCAAAAAATTTTATTTGGAGTAAACTCAAAAAAACAAATTTATTTGGAGTCAAACTCCGAAAAGTTTCTGCATGGAGGTAAACTCTATTTTATTCAAAGAAACATTTTTTCTAAAAAAAATTTATATTTCATTTTTATTTATTTCTCTTTTTTAAATAAAAAAAATAGTAGAGGGGAAGCACCCACTCACGTGAGGTGGGAAAAAGGCTCCCACTAAATGGGAGCCTCCCCCTCACGTGAAGAAGGGAAGAAGCTCCCACTAAGTGGGAGCCTCCCCCTCACGTGAAGGGGAAAAGCTCCCATTTGGTGGAGCTTCCTCTCCCTCGTGTGAGAAGGAGCAGGGGCTTCCACTTGGTGGGAGCCTCCCCCTCACGTGAGGGGGCTCTAAAATTAGAATAAAATTTTTTTTTGGAAGAAGTTAAAACTCCAAAATATTTTATTTGGAATTAAACTCCCAAAACAATTTTATTTGGAGTAAAACTTCCAAAAGTTTTTATATGGAGTTAAACTCCAAAAGAATTTTTGTTGTGGAGTTAAACTCCAAAAGAATTTTAAATGGAGTTAAACTCCTAAAAAGATTTTTATTGTGGAATTAAACTCCAAAAGAATTTTTTACCTGTGGAGTTAAACTCCAAAAGAATTTAAATGGAATTAAACTCCGAAAGAATTTTTATTGTGGAGTTGAACTCCGAAAGAATTTTTATTATGGAGTTAAAGTCCAAAAGAATTTTAAATGGAGTTAAACTCCAGAAATATTTTTATAATGGAGTTAAACTTCGAAAGAAATTTTATTGTGGAGTTGAACTCCAAAGACAAAACATTTTTTTTTAAAAAGGAAACTCCCACAGAGTGAGAGCTTCCCTCTCTCAAGTGAGAGGGAGCAAGGGGGCTCTCAAGATGGGAGCCCCCCTCACATGAGAGGGAGAAAAAGGCTTCTAAAATGAGAGCCATTCACTCATATGAGAGGGAGCAACCCAAAATGGAAGCCTCCTCCTCACATGAGAGGAAGAAAGGAGCTCCCAAAATGGGAGCCTCCCTTTCACATGAGAAGGAGCAATCCAAAATGGGAGCCTCCCCCTCACATGAGAGGGAGTAAAGGGGATCCAAAAGAATTTTTTTTAAACTCCAAAAACATTTGTATGGAGTTAAACTCCAAAAGATTTTTATTGTAGTACTCAATTCCAAAAGAATTTTAAATAGAGTTCAAATCCTAAAAAAATTTAATGTGGAGTTAAACTCCCCAAAAGAATTTTATTGTGGAGTTAAATTTTAAAAGAATTTTTGTTGTGGAGTTAAATTTCAAAAGAATTTTAAATGGAGTTCAACTCCCAAAAGGATTTTGTTTGGTGTGGAGATAAACTTCATTAAATGAGAGCCTCCCCATCACATGAGAGGGGAGAAAACTCCCATTTAGTGGAAGTTCCCTCTTCCTCACGTGAGAGGGTGGGAGCCTCTCCCTCATGTGAGAAGGAAGGAAAGCTCCCACTTAGTGGGAGAGGGCCCCTCACGTGAGAAGGAGGGAAAACTCCCACTTAGTGGGAGCTCCCCTCTCCTTCATGTGAGAGGGAGCAGTAGCTCCAAAAGACCCATTTTTTTATGGAGTTAAATTCCATAAGATTTTATTTGGAGTTAAACACCCAAGACAATTTTATTCGGAGTTAAACTCCCAAGACAATTTTATTCGGAGTTAAACTCCTAAAACAATTTTACTTGGAGTTAAACCCCCTAAAAAAAGTTTTTAGTATGGAGTTAAATTCCAAAAGAATTTTATTTGTGGAGTCAAACTCCAAAAGATTTCCTCCTTTATCTTTTGAGAAGAAACCCAAAATGGGTTCTCTTGAAACTCCAAGATTTAGATCTTAAATAATAAAAAAAAGACCCTTTTTCTTCTCTTGAAGAAGTCTTGGGAGGTGGGTTTCCTTTCTTCTCCCTCTCTCAAATTGGATCTTGAGGAGGGAGAAGAAAGTAGCGAAAATCTACCCCTCTTTTTTGATCGGATGTGAGAGTTAAACTCTCCTTCAGTGGGTTTATGGTAAAACTTGATTTAGTTTTTAAAAAAGAGAGCTAAGCTCTTGATTTAATTGGAAAATGAAAAGGAAAAGGAAGAACTTGAGAGAGTGAGGATGGAGGTATAAACCCTAGAGATTTGATGGGAAATGAAAAGTCTTTCTTTTTTTCCTTATCATGTTGCCTTTTATAGGCTTGCAAATTTACACTTAGCCCCTTAATTGGGCTTACAAAATGGCATTTTGCCCATCTTATGTCTCATGTGCTCATTTCTTTTGCATATGACCTATGGGTTTTACAAAAATTTGGCTTTATTCCCATTTTTCTCACATTTATGCATAAAAATTACATCAAAATTATTTATTACAAAATTTTTATTTTGGCATGGGGGAGGCCGGCCGCTTCATGTTCGCGCTCGACTCGGGCATGGGCACACTTGATCTGGGCTTGGGCCCACTTGGTTTGGGGTTGACTTTGACTTTGACTTGGTCAACCGGGATGTAATTTTTGACCCCTACAAAGTGCCCCTATCAATAAATGCACACCACACATGTGGGTTGTGTGCATGAAATTGATGGATCTTCTTTCACGTGGAGGCAACTTGATTTGGCTCCCTCTTTTGGGAAGCTGGCTTTGCCCTTTTTACGATATGGACGGTCGATGCTTGATGTGTCTCCGAGACGGGGTATCGGTGTATGACGTATCCCCAGCCCGGAGTGTCGTTGGTCGACTTGTCCTCGGCATGGAGTGTCGTTGGCTGTTTGACTTGTCCCCGGCACGGAGTGTCACTAGTCGACTTGTCCTCGGCACGGAGTGTCGCTGGTTGTTCGACTTTTCCCCCGCACGGAGTGTCGCTGGTCGACTTGTCCCCGGCATGGAGTGTCGCTGCCTGTTCGACTTGTCCTCGGCTTGGAGTGTCGTTGGTCGACTTGTCCCCAGCACAGAGTGTCGCTGGTCGACTTGTCCCTTGCACGGAGTGTCGCTGGTCGACTTGATTCCGAGGCGGAGCATAATTCCGGCAGGGAAGGTAGATATTCCGAGACGAAGCATGATTTCGACACGGGGTACGTTTTACGACGAAGCATGATTCCGCCGCAGAAGTTGTTGGTTTGATTTGATTTGGGTTGATATCAGCATCACTACACTGGAATATCATACGAGGAGTGAATCATCATTTTCAATGAGTGGATTTGGGGATTTTGGTTTTGGTTTGGCATCAGCATCGCTTCACTGGAATACGGTACTAGGAGAGAATCATCATTTTCCATGAGGCTTTCCCTCATTCCCAGTTTAACGACTTAAGGGTCATCTGTTCCCAGTTTAACGACTTAGAGGTCATCTGTTCCCAGTTTAAAGACTTAGGGGTCTATTGGATCAGATGTTTGGAATTTAGGGGTAGGGGTAGGGGTCGGCATCAACGTTGCTAACACTGAAGCACTGCTAGGAGCAACTCATCATTTACCCCAGGAGGACTTGGGATTTATTTTTGTCAGCATCAGCATCGCTAACACTGAAGCAATTCCAGAAGCGACTCATCATTTGCCGTTGCCCGTTGGGGAGCGATGGCTTAGGAGACAGGTTTCGGTCCCTATCACCTAAGAATTTTCAATTTTATGAGCCGTAAGGGTCCCATAAAAGCATTTTCTCCCTATGAGTCGAGAGGATCTCGTAGGTGTATTTTCTCCTTAGGAATCGTGGGGACTCCCAAGTGTGTTTTTCCTTTGTGAGTCGTAAGGATCTCATGAAGGTGTTTTCTTATGAGTCGAAAGGATCTTGTAAGTTTGTTCTCTTCATGTATCATGAGGACACATGAGTGGGTCTTCCCAAATGGACCATAATTCCAAGGGCGGAGACCGACCGCATGACTGGTGGTTGCGGTGGGGCATGGATGTGAGGAGAATTATTTGAGCCCGTGGATTGTATATGGTGGTCAATTTGGGGACCACCCGTAGGGCTGGAAGAATTTTGGGAAATTGGATTTTGGTTGGCGTCTGCATCGCTGCACTGGAATATGGTATCAGGAGCGACTCATCATTCGCCATTGGGACATCCAAGGATTTGAAATTTTGGTTGGCGTCTGTATCGCTGCACTGGAATATGGTACCAGGAGCGACTCATCATTCGCCGTTTTTTATACGGCGATTGCTTTATCATTTCAGCTTTTCGCAAAGGTCATGATTGCCCTATCATTTCAGTCATCATTTAGGCTTTATTTTCATCTTTATATTACTCGCTGATTTTTATTGCGAATTGCCCAATCATTTCGGCTTTATTTTTCATCTTTATCTTACTCGCTAATTTTTATTACGAGTTGCCCCATCATTTCGGCTTTTCTTTTTTCTTATTTTATTTACGCGTTTTTTTATTTACACACATTTTTTTCACACTCCCAGTTTAACGACTTAGGGGTCGTCTGTTCCCAGTTGAACGACTTAAAGCTCATATGTTGGAGCCTGGGCTCGATTCTGCAGGAACCATGGGCTCCTTTGGCCTAATTGCATAAGCGAGCTCTTCGTCATCTAGACCGGACCGGTATTGGATGGCAACAACCATGTCATTGTCATGGCTATAGCGCGTAGGAGGACTTGTTCCTCTGGGCTCCATCATGTAGACCGTATGGGTTGTGTACCCATCCACCGCTTCTTCATTGGCAATATTGCTCGTTTGGCTCTTAGCTTGTTGCCTTGGTCTGCTCCTTTCATGGAAAAGTAGATGTCTAAGAGAATCAAGTTCCCGAAGGACTTTGGTCTCCGTTCTTATAAAATTGGCGGTCGCAGCTTGACTATTTGCTAACACGCCTTTAGACAGTTCTATCTCTCCTGCCTTGTATTGCTTTTCGACCGAATCTTTGAAGACTGTTCACCGCCGAAAACCGGGAAGACACGCGTCTTGCCTGAATTTGGGGGGCAGATGCTATTTGGTGCTATCTGTCCACCTCTCCGAAGATGCCAAGTTGATTTATGGTACCATATATCGAAGGTTTAGACGGATGCGACCGATGTAGCAGACTTCGTCAGATTCCCCCTCGTTTGAGGGGTTTTTAATTGAACGGGATACAATCACTTTGGCGGGAACAAAGACGAAGCATTCCTCAATGGCATGCCCTATCACTCTGTGATAGGGGAAATATTTGGGGTCGTGGGTCATATTCGCTTCTTGCAGTCTCTTTGATTCTGGCAGTTGTAGACCATTTCTTAGGGCGTCCTTTAATATCTTGTGAACTTTGTACCTTCTTAAGGAATAGACCTTATCCAGTTTCTCTTTCAGAGGCGATTCCTCCCCCCCTCCCAACACCGGTTTTTGAGGATGGTCGGTATTAGGTTTGCCTGTTGTCCACTTACGACGTTCGGTGTATGTATCAGAGGGACTGGAGGCTGATCGTGACCGTTTTTCGGGAAGGCGCTCCGCTTTTCGGCTAAAGGGGGTATCAGTTGGCTGCCTCCGAGTATTGTTCAGTTGATAAAACTGCACATTTGTTATTACATTTTTCCTACTATTTCTATATTAGAAAAGGTATTTATTATAATATATGATACACATGAGGGTTTATCTGTAAAAAGACTGTTTTCATGTATTTATATATTATAATTAGCATTTGGTAGGAAAATGTATGCAAAAAATATCATTGACCAAATCTTAAGAAAACAAACTCTACTAAATATTATTTGAGTTGTTGTGCAGAATTTTCAGGACTAAAATCAAGGAAATCAAGTTGTTAAAGCAAACCTGCCTAATTAAGAAAGCAAAACTTAGAAATCAAGTCTGGCAGCAACTACGAGAAGATTTCCAAGTTCCAAAGGTTCCAGAGATCGCCACATGTCACAAAGATCAAGCCACAGAAAAATGATCCAACGATCCCTCCTTTTGGCCGTGGATCCGCGGTCAAACCCCCCTATTGGCCGTGGATCTGCCGCGGTTTGGAAGACTTAGGAGATGGGATTTTCTCTGTTGGATACTAACTACTTTATTCCAAATTAGGAAGCTAATTTTCTGGCTTTGGGACTATAAATAAAGACCGAGAGCCTCTTGGAAAAATCATCAAGTCGACGAGATCACGAAGTCCAAGACGGCTTACGCATCCAGACTGATCATCAACTGTTCGTCTACCTCCTTGGAAGAGATCGAGAAGCAAATTAGTCTTTGTAATCATTTTCTAAGGAATCAAAGTGTAATGAATATTGTTGATTAATAAAGATAGCTTTCTTTTTCTTATTCTATTTCTTCGTAGTTTAATTATGCAATTTCTTTCCATCTCTTTTTCTCCCAACATGCGCGAGTAATTCTCCACTTGTTAAGGTTCGTAGGATTAAGGTAGGCTAATGGATGATGAACATCCCTAAACCCTTTTTAAGTCCTATAAAGTTTATGAACTTTATCAAAAGAATCATTAACATCCTACTTGGGCGCGCTAACAATTCTTTGTTAGTTCCGACCGCGATTAGAGATTAGATTAATGATTGTTTTGGTAAAGGCTAGATATGAACGGAGTTCCGTGTCGAGATAAGGGTTAAGAGTGGGATTCCTTTTCCCTCCAAAAACCCTAATCTACACGCATCACCGTCATTCTAGTTTTAAATCTATTAAAGGATAAAAAGGGTAACTTTTAATTAATCGTCCATAACTATTAAATCCTAATGAACCCTACAAGCCCCCTTATTATATTAACTACATCCCTAAAATAATCTAGATCTATATTTTTGCATTCTTGCTTAACGTAGATCTAGAAACCATTCTTCAAAATTCTTTATCCCTCCTCTCTTTCTCAACACATCTAAAGTAAGATTAAAAGGTTCAACGTTTCCCTGAGGACGACCCGTACTCACCTCAGTCTAGCTATACGTGACACCGTTCTGATTGCGGTTAACTATTAAACACACTCTTTCGTACCAATCAGGTATCAATCCTTGGCTTATGAACCAAAATTTGATTATGATGTAATTGCAATTAGGTGACTTGTGTCGTGAGGTCTACCGCGACGTTTGCCTGTTCGTCGACCTTAGACTGGACCTCGGCTAACTTCTCATCCCTGTCCTGAAGCTGCCTTTGAAGCCATCGGAATAATGCTTCTTCTATAGTTCCGGATATGACAACCGGGTCATCCTTATTACCTGAGCTCAATTCTGCAGAAACCACGGGCTCCTTTAGCTTATCGGCCTGAGCGGGCTCTTCATCATTTAGACCGAGCCGACGTTGGGTAGTGTCAACCATATCATCACCATGGCTGTGAAGTATAGGAAGGTTCGTTTCTTCATGTCCGACCATGTAGACAGTGTGGACCACATATCCAGCCATCTCTTTATCTTTGGCGGCTGATTTTTCGGACCATCGTCACGCCCCTTCGTCTTCTGGAAAGGACAGGCTACTGAAGACGGTTGACTCGGCTGGGTCTTTGGGTGGCGCTGTTCGGATCGCCGTTTTCTTGACTCTTGTAGTCATAGCATTCATCTGGACCAATTTCAGTAGTTCAAAAGAGCCAGCGAGCTTTACAGTCGATTCAGCTGTTGTTGCGGGGTAACCTTCTTCTTGGAACCTCATGAAGTTCAGCCTAGCAGGAGCCCTAGCCATTTTTTTGCTCTATATCAGAGCCTTTTCTTTTTTAGCTTCTCAATTTTGAGGGCATGACGGGCATCCGTCATCCAGGAAGCCATTGTGAGTCGATTGGCGAGGAGCTTAAAGAAGATACCCGATCGAGCAGTTTTCAAGGGCACCACGGGAGCTTGCTCGAGAAGCTTTATTGCTTTGTTGATGTTGATGGCCTTGCCCCCAGCTGGAGAAATGGAGAGTTCGTTGGGAAACGGATTTGTGCTTGGGCTGGGGCGCCATCACGACCATGACATTTGACCTTTTCCCTTTTGAGGCCGGTTTGTCTGTTACCGGAGATTGAGGAGATGGAATGGCGTTAGCTGGCACGAACAGATTAGAGCCGAACTATAGCAGCGGCTCCTCCCACTGTCGCCCAAGACTGGCCGAGAGGACTGTCTTGGAGTCCATTTTCATCGTGTAGGAGATGGGAGCTGAGTTCATCTTTGGAGACATTGTTGAAAATTGATTGCTTGAAAACCTGCATGAAAGAGCATTATTTTAGTATAAATATAGATATGTATATTGATTGAGTTCGTATGAATGTTTAAACCGAAATATGGGAGGAGAGAAAATCCTACCGGGCGTGCTAGAATATGTAGGGTGTTTTTCGTCACCCCATTAAGATGTGAATATGCGTCGCTTGTCAGACGTACTACAGATTCCCCCTGCCTAGGGTAGGCGGGGTTTATTGATTGTGGGATCCGAATCTCCGGCAGCCGCGGACTAAGCTGCATTTAATTACCTTTCGCTTTTGGAGCGAGAGAACTTTCGATTGATGGGTAAAACCGGTCATGCGAACTCAATGTAATGTATTGGTGTGTGTTTTTTTTGACATAACAATAGGGACGTGTTCATTATTTTGTTCCATCTGTGAATTATTATTATTATTATTAATTTTTTTAAAAAAATATTTTTTTATATGGAGTTAAACTGCAAAAGATTTTATTTGGAGTTAAACTCCAAAAACAAATTTATTTGGAATTAAACTCCGAAAATTTTCTATATGGAGTTAAACTCTATTTAATTCAAAGAAACATTTTTTCTAAAAAATATTTAAATTTTATTTTTATTTATTTATTTCTTTTTTAAATAAAAATAATAATAGAGGGGAAGCCCCCACTCACGTGAGGTGGGAAAGAGGCTCCCACTAAGTGGGAGCCTTCCCCTCACGTGAAGAAGGGAAGAAGCTCCCATTAAGTGGGAGCTTCCTCTCCCTCACGTGAGAGGGTGCAGGGGCTCCCACTTGGTAGGAGCCTCCCCCCCACGTGAGTGGCTCCAAAATTAAAATAATTTTTTTTTTGGAAGGAGTTAAAACTCCAAAATATTTTATTTGGAGTTAAACTCACAAAACCATTTTATTTGGAGTTAAACTTCCAAAACAATTTTATTTGGAGTAAAACTTCCAAAAGTTTTTATATGGAGTTAAACTCCAAAAGAATTTTTATTGTGGAGTTAAACTCCAAAAGAATTTTAAATGGAGTTAAACTCCTAAAAAGATTTTTATTGTGGAATTAAACTTCAAGAGAATTTTTTACTTGTGGAGTTAAACTCCAAAAGAATTTAAATGCAATTAAACTCCGAAAGAATTTTTATTGTGGAGTTGAACTTCGAAAGAATTTTTATTATGGAGTTAAAGTCCAAAAGAATTTTAAATGGAGTTAAACTCTAGAAATTTTTTTATAATGGAGTTAAACTCTAAAAGAATTTTTATTGTGGAGTTGAACTCCAAAGACAAAACTCTTTTTTTTTATTTTGATTTTTAAAAGGAAGCTCCCACAGAGTGGGAGCTTCCCTCTCTCTCATAAGAGGGAGCAAGGGGCTCCCAAGATAGGAGCCTCCCTCTCACATGAGAGGGAGAAAAGGGCTTCCAAAATGGGAGCCTTCCACTCACATGAGAGGGAGCAACCCAAAATGGAAGCCTCCCCTCACATGAAAGGAAGAAAGGGACTCCCAAAATGATAGCCCTCCCCCCCCCACACGAGAAGGAGCAACCCAAAATGGGAGCCTCCACCTTAAATGAGAGGGAGTAAAGGGGCTCCAAAAGAATTTATTTATTTCTTAAACTCTAAAAACATTTGTATGGAGTTAAACTCCAAAAGATTTTTATTGTGGAGTTCAACTCCAAAAGAATTTTAAATGGAGTTCAATTCCTAAAAAGTTTTAATGTGGAGTTAAACTCCCCAAAAGAATTTTATTGTGGATTTAAACTCCAAAAGAATTTTTGTTGTGGAGTTAAACTCCAAAAGAATTTTAAATGGAGTTCAACTCTAAAAAGGTTTTTGTCTGGTGTGGAGTTAAACTCTACTAAATGGGAGCCTCCCCCTCACATGAGAAGGGAGAAAGCTCCCATTTAGTGGGAGTTCCCTCTTCCTCACGTGAGAGGGAGCAGTGGATCCCACTTTCTTCCCCTCACGTGAGAAGAAGGGAAAGCTCCCACTAAGTGGGAGCTCCCCTCTCCCTCACATGAGAATGAGCATGAGCTCCAAAAGACCTTTTTTTTATGGAGTTAAACTCCATATGATTTTATTTGGAGTTAAATTCTCAAGACAATTTTATTCAGAGTTAAAATCCTAAAACAATTTTACTTGGAATTAAACTCCCTAAAAAAAGTTTTTAGTATGGAGTTAAACTCCAAAAGAATTTTATTTGTGGAGTTAAACTCCAAAAGATTTCCTCATTTTTCTTTTGAGAAGAAACCCAAAATGGGTTCTCTTGAAACTCCAAGATTTAGATCTTGGATGATAAAAAAGACTCTTTTTCTTCTCTTGATGATGTCTTGGGAGGTGGGTTTTTCTTCTTCTCCCTCTCTCAAATTGGATCTTGAGGAGGGAGAAGAAGGTAGCGAAAATCTACTTCTCTTTTTTGATCGGATGTGAGAGTTAAACTCTTCTTTAGTGGGTTTATGGTAAAACTTAATTTAGTTTAAAAAAAAGAGAGTTAAGTTCTTAATTTAATTGGAAAATGAAAAGGAAGAGGAAGAACTTGAGAGAGTGAGGATGGAGGCATAAACCCTAGAGATTTGATGGGAAATGAAAAGTCTTCTTTTTTCCTTATCATGTTGCCTTTTATAGGTTTACAAATTTACACTTAGCCCATTGGGCTTTACAAAATGGCATTTTGCCCATCTTATGTCTCATATGCTCATTTTTTTTGCACATGAGCCATGGGTTTTACAAAAATTTGGCTTTATGCCCATTTTTCTCACATTTATGCATAAAATATTACATCAAAATTATTTATTACAAAATTTTTATTTTGGCATGGGGGAGGCTGGCCGCTTCATGTTCGGGCTCGACTCGGGCATGAGCCCACTTGATCTGGGCTTGGGCCCACTTGGTTTAGGGTTGACTTTGACATTGACTTGGTCAACCGGGGTGTAATTTTTGACCCCAACACACTTGTCTAAAGTACTGACCTAATCATGCTTGATGGAAACCAGTCTCTAATTCTCGAGTGGACTTGTCATAGCTCACCGGTATTTTGGTCCGTGGTTGGACTTTGATGTAGACCATAGGTGTTAGAATAGTTTGAGTGTGAGTTCAGTCAATGGAATCTTTGGGTCCCATTACATGAGCGTGTACTGAATACAGGAGAGGGCCCCACTCAGGGTCCCATTATATGAACGCATGTTATTGATTGTTACTGAATATAGGAGAAAGCTATGTGTTTCCAATGGTTGATTCTTACGCTCAAGCTGACGATAAGATAGTGATATGGACAATAAGACCTAGAAACTGACATGATTAGTGACATTGATTTGCATCTGATCCGATACTCATGTTATAGTGTTTACCTTTGCATGCTATTTCATGCTCATGTTTTTAACTTATGCATGCTACTTCATGTTTATTATTATTGCACGTATTATATATTACTATTGTGTCGCTCTGACGACCTGAGTATGCATGCTCAGAGTGAAAGAAGTAGACTCGTCTGATTTCGAGGAGATCATGGATATCTAAACCAGTGAGTCGGCCCTATCGTTCCTTTCATTATCACCGGTTAGTTGTTTGTATCTGCTACGCTCAATTTCCTTTTCACCTGATAGTTTTAGTAACTGTTTTATCTCATTATCTGTGTTAGATTACTGCTGCCATATACTGCCAGTAGCCGAAGTGTGACTACGGCAGGATTATTTCTTAACCGTAGGAGCATGGTTGGACTAGACACCCTCGTACTTTTGGGAAGCGGAGCTTGACACGTCATTCCTAACTTTATAATCATGAATTTGAAACACAAGTAAAAGCATCCACACCCATATCTAGAGATCCTAGAAAAGCGTATAGTTAATAGTAATGTTTGGGATCATTTTAAAATTGAACTTAGGGTAAGGGGTTAGATATGCAGTAAGCAAATATTGTGTCATACTGTACAAACATAAGGAAGGTACCGACACCGGTACTTTACAAAAACATATTAAATAACACACAGAAAGCACGGTCGATTCCTCTTCCATACAATTAGGGATAAATTTCAACTGGGAAGGTCTTTTCAATATAAGCATGATATAAATGTTGAAGAAATTACAAAATTCATTATGGTAGGTGAACAAGTTCTCAAATTCAGAGAAAACCAAGCCTTTTGAGCAATACGTTTAAAAGACATTACAACCGGGATACAAGAGGGTTCTTAGGACTATGTTAAAAAATTGTTGTTTTGCGTTCTACGCCGAAGGTAAACAATTATTAGATGATCCGCTTGCTTCTTTAGATACTAGTATTTTATTAATTTCTGATGTTTGAACTGATAGAAGGAAACTTTCCTGGAATACTGCACATTGGATAGATTCTGATTCATTTTTGTAAAAAAATTGTTTTTAACAATTTCAATACCCGCATAATGCATTTAATATATCTTCTGAAATTAGATTTGTTTTAGAAGAATAATAATGTATAATAAAAAATTCTATTTCTTTTGACAATGCTATTAACAACAATTCGGCTATTATTGAACTTATTCAACTATGCAAACCAATTTGCTATAGTCAATTTTTTTCATATTCGTTGTGCCCGCCACATATTTAATCTTTTTGTTTGAATGCATATCAAGTTATGTTCTTATAAAATTCAAACAATTAATGATGCATATAGGTTTACTATAAGTTCTGCAAAAAATCTGAATGTAAAACTGGATGTGTCTGCAGAATTATGGCCATCTCTTAGAAAAGATGTGGCCACTGGGTGAAAAATACCTATGACATGCATGTTTGTACATATATAACTAGTGGAGTTATTACCTGCATATAGAATGAGCAAATATTTGTAGAAATCCACTTAACAGATGAACATTGATCGGTTGCAAAACTTTTCAAAAATTTTCTTATGACTTTTAAAGTAGCAACCGAACGTTTTTCTACTACTTATAACCCCACTTCTTATATAATTATATCTGAATTGTATAATATAGCTCAATATTTTTCTAATCATAGTAGTAATGAGATACTTCACCGTATGATACTTGCTATGTTATCTAAGATTTTTAACCATTACTATGAAATTCCAATTGTTTATAGTTTGTGTTCTATAATGGACCTAAAATTAAATTAGAAGGTACCGCTCTTTTAAAAGGGTTTCATAAATACTTGGGTCACAGTTTATATGTTAATGCTTATATTACAACTATTAAACTTACATTAAATGAAGTGTTTGATTTATATGTTGCATGGCCTTCTACTGGTAGATCTAGAGTACTAGTCACAACTAGTTCATGTGCCTCGACTCTAGCCTTTGCATTTGTACAACAGTCGAAAAGGGCACGAGGCCATATGGCCTCATCATACACATCTTTAAATAAATTAACAATATATTTACAAATTGAGTTAGATATAGATTTTACTATAATTGAGCTTGATGTTTAGATTGGTGGAAAAGCCACAGACATTTGTACCCAGAACTTTCTACCATGGCTCGAGATTTACTAACAATTCTAGTGTTTACAGTAGCGTCGGAAAGTTATTTTAATATAGGTGGTGGGATATTGAGTGAGAAGAGATGCAGCTTGGCGTACGATACCATGGAGTGCATGATTTTCTCACAAGATTAGGAGGAAGCAGCATGTAAGAAATATAATCAAATCATTTTGGAATCGAATTATCAGCCAGAGAAACTTACAGGATCGGGAGAGTCAAACACCAAAGAAAGAACCATAACCAGCGGTGTAACACCCGAGCCCAATGCTACTTTTTTTTTCTGTTACCAGTTGAGCATTAGATATTACTCATTTCATTTAGCTTGCCTGTTTTACACTTGCCGTAAAATTTTATCTGGCTAAGTCATTTCTGCATATAACAAATTTTAGCACCTAAAATAAAATTAAAAATACCTATCTTGGCCTACTCGACACCTCTAGCCGCATGGTAGCGTCCGTGCATCGAGTTCTCGTCCCGTTCGGTGAAACGGGCGAGTTTGGACGGCTACGCGCGCGTACAGGTGTCCGACTTGGGAGTATGCTTTTTATTCACAAAACATTTCATTTTAAAATTTGGAACCCGCTTAAAATCCTATTATTTAAATTTCAAATTTTGGACCCAACCCGGGCGCAATTTGGAAATGTTTCATTTAGCGCCAAAATCCCAAATTAATAAAATATTCGAAACCTTATAATATTCGTTATAATATTCTTACTTTTAATTCTTAAATCTTTAATATTAAACCTTTTAACCATTTAAATCTCTCCCTGGCCAATCAGTGAGCTTTACTCACGTGGGCCCCTCTCTTTTTTCTCTAAATTCTCTCTCTCTGGCTCTCTCGTATCTCTCTCTCTTTAACTCTCTCTCTCTTCCCTATATTTATATACAGTCTTTCCCCTTCATATTTTTTCCCCAGCACGAGAAGAGAAACCCATCGCAACCTAGCCCTAGCCGCCTCCACCGTCGTCACCGCAGCTCCGACGCCGGCGCCAGCGCCACCGTTGCCCTCGCCTCCGCCTCCTCGTACCAACCTCGACTTCCCCTCCTTCTCCCCGTGTGCACGACGCCGCAGCAACCCCGGACAACCCCCGTGCCTTCTCTGTTCGGCCGGAGACGTCGTCGGCGACTTTCGTCGTCGTCACCCGCGCCACCTTCGGCACCTCCTCATCACCTGCGCGCACCAGCCCCGACCACCTCCTCTCCCTCTCTATTTTCTTTCCCTTGTCCATACCCGCGGCCCTAGCCCGTAGCCTGCAACCTCCTCGTCGGCGCCCCACCGCCGTCGACCCCATCGCTATCACGCCCCCTGCAACACCAGTAAGCCCTCTCTCCCCTTCCTCCTTCCATTTTCCCTCCGGTTTATCCCTCGGCTGTGCTTTAACTTTTCCGGTTATTTTGTCGCTGCTCGCCGGAATCCGGCCGTGCCGGTGGCGTGTCCTGACGATCCAGCAGAGGACTCTGACCCGTAAGGTCCCTTGGTTCGTCGTTTGGGTTCAATCCGTGAACCGTGCGTCCGTCGTGTGTTTCCCCGCCGACGTTACGTTCCGTTTTTCCCGGTTCGCGACCCGTCGAGGCAAGTATCACTTGCTACATGCTATACTATATATTTATATATGATTGACATATTAAACCTGTAAAACTTAACTTGATATAGTCGTTTCTCATTTTGTTGCAATATGACATATATCATTTTACAGTTTACATAAAATCTACAGTTTGCTAGTTTAAACCTAATAACCAAGTTTATTCGTTAATCACATTTTACTGTTTAATAGATGGTAGCACTTACCCATGCAGTTCTATCACATTCGGACATTCGTATTCAAGGGCTTGATATAACTGTATTGCATCATCATCAAACTATTGCACTGCTAAGGGTGCTCAAAACCTGTTAATATATTAAAACGGCTGTTTTGTATTAACACACTCTTGTGATTGAATGAAACTGCGTATTGTTGTTTAACTTATTGCTTACTTCCTGCTGTTAATCCCCTGTTCGATTATATCTGTTGTGAGCACACCCACGATATTGTTACATCTTGAATTGACTTGGCTACACACACACACACACACACACACACACACATATATTAATACACCTGACATGGTACCGTATACTGTTGACTTGACCTGATGTACCATGACCCGACCTGTTACCTAATCTCGTGCCTAATGCCAACAAACCTGACATGTAGTCCTCATGGACCGTTCCTGTTGTCTATCCAGACAAACCTGTTTTTACCTGATCCTGTGTTGGCATTAGTTCTTGATTACTGAATACCTGACCTGACATACATAACTTGGGGGTATGGGGAAATCAAAGGTGAAACCGACTTGTAACTCAACAGTTCGATACATGTTCTGATCAGTCTTACGGGCTAGGCCAGCCCCGGAGTGATGATGCTGACATCATTCACCCATCCTGCTACTTGTTACTGCCTAGCGGCACGTCTCGGATTCAGCCCCGAGAATCTTGACCGTGGTCCCGGGCACGCACGGGATACTATTGAGTTACATCGACGATTCATCAATTGATTTCAAAGACTTTAGAATAGAAAACCTGATAGAACGGTTTAGTTAGCCACTGCACACTACCTTGCACTGCTTGATTCACATTATTTGCTACTCTCGTTTTATTCATGTTTATTTTGTATTGCGTGTTGCACTGTTCATATTATATTACTTGATGACATGACGCGCTGACGTCTGGGTTTTGCATGGCCCAGATTCTGTACCGCTGTCGCAGTCCGAGCAGGAGTACTTCAGTCAACAGGCTGAGCTGTGAGGTGTTAGTATTAGTTAGTTTTTATTTCCTGCATTTATTTCCTGATGTGAGCCCGCATTATGGGACATACTTTTCAGTTATTTGTATTGGATCATTTGCTTCCGCATTTATTTATTATTGACTCCTGTTATTCTGGTTTATGGACATATTTTAGAAATTTTTTTATCTTGTTCTTGATATATCTACAGCCGTAATGTGACTGTGGATGGATACTTCCTACCCACAGGTAGTATGGTTGGCTATGTCACGTGCCCAATCTAGCGTACTCTGGGAAACGGGGCGTGACATGGTTCTTTTGGTATCATAGAAAATAGTTTAGTTGGGTTGATTCTTTTGTAGTTGGGTATTGTACCCAATACACGAATCAGAATACCTGTGTTTAGGAAACATGTCCTGCCACCTTGCCATTTACCATTCTTGAATCATATTCTTCCTGATTATATCTTTTACGACGTGCAGACTTACTTTGCATGTCGACTCGCAAACCTGATTTCTTGTTATCCCTAGGGCTTGGGCGACTTGGGTGGAGTTAAGTAATTGTGGCTATGATACCGCGGCATAGTTACAATGCGGTACTCTATTTAAGTATCTTGGAGTTCTAGCCTTGATCTATATATTGAATCTATCATCATGCTAATGTTGGGTGTTTTTGATTTAAGGAATATGGCAGATAAGAATTTCAAGACGTACCAGAGGCGTGTGGACGAAGCCGCCATGCTGGGAGTAATAAGAGGAATGCTGGAAAATTAGAAGAGGCAGACCGAGCTGATCCAGCAGCAAGCAGACTCGTTTCAGGAAGGTTTGCAGATCGTTCAGCAGTCTGTGAACAGCGTTGGAGCTAAACCAGTTGACCGAGTAGGGACCTTGGCAGATTTTAGACGTTTGGGTCCGTCTACATTTACTGGTTTGGAGGAGCCATTGCCAGCCGAGCAGTGGCTAGTTGACACGGAGAATTTGTTGATTGCGGCACAGATTCCAGATGACAAAAGAATTGATGTGGTACGCATTCAGTTAGTGGACTACGCCCGAGAATGGTGGCTTGTGGAGGAGACCCGCTTGCCCAAACCGATCAAATGGGCGGATTTTTCTAAGAGTTTCCTGGAGAAGTTCTTCCCGTGAACTGCACGGGAGGAAATGGAAGAGAAGTTTATTGGGCTGAGGCAGAATGGAGCACCCGTGGATGTGCATGCAGCAGAATGGACGAGACTCAGCAGATCCGCTGGACCTTTAGTTGCCAACGATGCAGACAGGGCACGGAGGTTCATGCGCAGCTTGGATGTGGACATCCAGAGGCAGATTGTCTCCCTGGGTTTGACCACTTTTTCACAGGTTCTTACGGCAGCTCGGGAACAACAGAGTTTATCTGGGATGAAAGGGAGCTTGCAGCAGACAGCAGTGGCGGCAAGGAAGCCCGCATTTGTACCTAACAGAGCTCATGGTCGCAGAGGTATTCCAGTGGACCGTCGAGGTGTAGCACCCATAAAGAAGCCTGTGATCGTTGATCGAAGAAAGAGCGTGATTTGTGACTACTGCCGTTTACCTGGGCACGTGCAGAAGGATTGTCGAAGGAGGCTGGGACTTTGTTTGGTTTATGGAGAGGCTGATCACGCAGTTGGTGCCTGTCCGTCGAAGCTTCGTACGAGGGATGATATTCAGAAGCCTCCGCAGAAACCGTTCCAAGGGCAGAAACAGCTGACTTAAGGACCTAATCAGGCTCGAGCTTTTACCTTGACAGCTGAGGAAGCTAAGGCATCAGGAGAAGTGGTTTCAGGTATTCTACTCGTTCATGGTTTTCCCACAGTGGCATTATTTGATTCTGGTGCATCCCATTGTTTTATGTCATCCAAGTTTATAACTGCGCACTCGATTGCCTGCACGACCCTGTCTAGTTTCTGGGACATACACACTGGGAATGGGAAAATTATATCTAGTACGGAATGTAAAGACTGTTCAGTTGTTGTGTGCGGACGGGAGCTTTTTGCAGATTTCTTGGTGATTGATACGAGCAGCTACGAGGTCGTCTTGGGAATGGACTTTCTTGGCACTTTCCACGCTCACATTGACTGTAGGGCAAGGAAGGTAATTTTCCAGATTCCCGGACATCTTGAGTTTACCTTCACTGGAGGAAGCAGTTCTGTCGGGCCAGTCGAGTTTAGGGCTAGGCCGACAAATGTTATTCTTGCAGCAATGGAAGTTGATAGTAGTGAAGAGCCGGCGGTTGTTCGCGATTTCATGGACGTATTTGAAGATATATCGGGCTTACCGCCGAAGCGAGACGTGGAGTTCGCAATTGACCTTATTCCTGGTGCAGCGCCAGTATCTAAAGCGTATTATCCAATGGCGCCAGTGGAATTGGAAGAAGTTAAGAAACAAGTTGCTGAATTGCTTGAGAAGGGTTGGATCCGAAGCAGTAACTCGCCTTGGGGAGCTCCAGTTCTTTTAGTAAAGAAGAAGGATGGCACCAGAAGGATATGCATCGATTGTCGAGAATTAAACTGGGCAACTATTAAGAACAAGTACCCGATCCCTCGCATTGGAGAACTTTTTGAGCAGCTTAGTGGCGCGAGGGTATTCTCGAAACTGGATTTGCGATCCGGATATCATCAGGTCCGAGTGAAAGCAGAAGATATTTGCAAGACGGCGTTTCGAACTCGGTATGGAAATTACGAGTACCTAGTGATGCCCTTCGGAGTAACGAATGCGCCGGCAATATTCATGGACTTGATGAACCGAATCTTTTCACCGTTCTTGGACCAGTTTATTGTGGTATTCATTGACGATATTCTGGTTTACTCGAAGAGTTTTGAGGAGCATGCTGAGCATTTGAAGATCGCACTGCAGACATTGAGACAGGAGAAATTGTATGCGAAGATGAGTAAGTGCGAATTTTGGTTGGAAGAAGTGAAGTTTCTGGGGCATGTTGTGTCGGGCAATGGAATCGCCGTCGATCCCGAAAAGACTGCAGTAGTTCAAGATTGGCCTATTCCAAGGAATGTAGCTGAGATAAGAAGTTTCTTTGGATTAGCCGGATATTACAGGAGATTTGTGGAGAACTTCGCTCGTTTGGCAGAACCGTTGACCAAGCTTACGCGCAAGGAGGTACCTTTTGTATGGACGGATAAATGTGCGTTAGCTTTCGAGACGTTGAAGCAGAAGTTGATAACC
Source organism: Agapanthus africanus (assembly GCA_030015575.1). NCBI lineage: Eukaryota > Viridiplantae > Streptophyta > Magnoliopsida > Asparagales > Amaryllidaceae > Agapanthus > Agapanthus africanus. The sequence goes on from CM057344.1 coordinate 121,045,803, forward strand.
GCCCCTATCCTGACCGTACCAGACAATTCCAGAGGACTGGTGATTCACAGCGACGCATCTGGGAAAGGATTGGGATGTGTTTTGATGCAGCATGGGAAGGTCGTAGCATACGCATCAAGAAAACTGAAGACCCATGAGATGAATTATCCGACTCATGACTTGGAGCTTGCGGCTGTGATCTTCGCTTTGAAGATTTGGAGACACTACCTTTTGGGTGAGAGAGTCGAAGTTTTTACAGATCACAAGAGTTTGAAGTACGTGTTCACTCAGAAGGAGTTGAACATGAGGCAGCGTAGATGGTTGGAGCTGATGGCCGACTACGACCTTGATCTTAAGTACCATCCGGGAAAGGTTAACGTCGTGCCGGATGCGCTTAGTCGGTTACCAGCAATTCAGGTGTTAACTACGCAGAGGGAGATCATTGCAGATTTTCGAAGATTTGACTTGGAGGTTGTGCTACCACATTCTACGGGACAGTTGATGCAGTTGCAAGTACAGTCGTCCTTGGTTGAGAAGATTAAAGCGGCACAATCGCAGGATCCTAGACTGCAAAAGTTTCGAGGGCAGGTTGAGGCTGGACTACGAACAGATTTACTGGTCCACGAAAATGGTTCGTTGAGGTATGGTAGCCGTTTGTGTGTGTCAAAGGGGGATGTTCGTGAAGAGCTTATGAAGGAGGCACACAGTTCAGCTTATTCTATACATCCAGGAGGTACAAAGATGTACCGTGATATTCGACAGCATTTCTGGTGGGAAGGCATGAAACGGGAGATTGCTCGCTTCGTGGCTAAGTGCTTGGTGTGTCAGCAAGTCAAGGCTGAACACCAAAGGGTTGCTGGTTTGTTGCGACCACTTCCGATTCCTCAGTGGAAGTGGGAACATATAACCATGGATTTCGTGACGGCTTTACCGTGGAGTCCAAGAGGCAACAACGCAGTATGGGTGATTGTCGATCGATTGACCAAGGCAGCTCACTTTATCCCTTTCCGGGTTGGTCAATCAACGGAGACTTTGGCAGAACGGTACATGCAAGAGATTGTAAGATTGCATGGAGTACCGGTAAGCATTGTGTCCGATAGGGACACTCGGTTCTTATCACACTTCTGGAGGAGTTTACAGGAAAGTTTGGGGACTCGATTGAAGTTTAGCACAGCTTATCATCCTTAAACTGATGGTCAGTCGGAAAGAACGATCCAGACTCTTGAAGACATGTTGAGAGCATGCATGTTGGACTTCAAGGGTTCATGAGAGGATCATCTACACTTGGTGGAGTTTTCTTACAACAATAGTTTCCAAGCAACCATCCAGATAGCTCCGTTTGAAGCTTTGTATGGTCGTAAGTGCCGTTCACCTGTTTGTTGGGATGATGTTGGTGAACGAAGATTATTGGGACCAGATTTGGTGGTGCAGATAGTTGAGAAGGTTAACACTATCAGAAAGCATATGAAGGCAGCTCAAGATAGACAGAAAAGTTGGGCTGACACGTCAAGAAGACCTCTAGAGTTCGCCGTGGGCGATTTGGTATTCTTGAAGATATCACCGACTAGAGGGGTGATTCATTTTGGGAGTCGAGGAAAGCTTAGTCCTCGATTCGTTGTACCCTTCGAGATATTGGAGCGCGTTGGAGAGGTAGCGTACCGTTTGGAGTTACCGCAATCCTTGGCGGGTGTGCACGATGTGTTTCACGTATCTCAACTACGAAGGTATGTTCGAGATGAAACACACGTCTTGGATCATTCGGAGTTAACAGTACGGGAAGACCTGACTTTTGAGGAGCGACCGGTTGAAATCATGGATCGAAGGGAAAAGGTTCTTAAGAACAAAGTTATCCCCCTTGTGCTCGTTTCTTGGGGTAATCGATCGTATAGAGAGTCCACTTGGGAACGAGAAGATGAGATCCGACAGAAGTTTCCTCACATTTTCCTGTAGTTTTCTATCTTGTATTCTTGGAATTTCGAGGATGAAATTCTTTTATAGTTGGGTATAATATAACACCCGAGCCCAATGCTACTTTTTTTTTCTGTTACCAGTTGAGCATTAGATATTACTCATTTCATTTAGCTTGCCTGTTTGACACTTGCCGTGAAATTTTATCTGGCTAAGTCATTTCTGCATATAACAAATTTTAGCACCTAAAATAAAATTAAAAATACCTATCTTGGCCTACTCGACACCCCTAGCCGCGTGGTAGCGTCCGTGCATCGAGTTCTCGTCCCGTTCGGTGAAACGGGCGAGTTTGGACGGCTACGCGCGCTTACAGGTGTCCGACTTGGGGGTATGCTTTTTATTCACAAAACATTTCATTTTAAAATTTGGAACCCGCTTAAAATCCTATTATTTAAATTTCAAATTTTGGACCCAACCCGGGCGCAATTTGGAAATGTTTCATTTAGCGCCAAAATCCCAAATTAATAAAATATTCGAAACCTTATAATATTCGTTATAATATTCTTACTGTTAATTCTTAAATCTTTAATATTAAATCTTTTAACCATTTAACTCTCTCCCTGGCCAATCAGTGAGCTTTACTCACGTGGGCCCCTCTCCTTTTTCTCTAAATTCTCTCTCTCTAGCTCTCTCGTATCTCTCTCTCTCTCTCTAACTCTCTCTCTCTCTTCCCTATATTTATATACAGTCTTTCCCATTCATATTTTTTCCCCAGCACGAGAAGAGAAACCCATCGCGACCTAGCCCTAGCCGCCTCCACCGTCGCCACCGCAGCTCCGACGCCGGCGCCAGCGCCACCGTTGCCCTCGCCTCCGCCTCCTCGTACCAACCTCGACTTCCCCTCCTTCTCCCCGTGTGCACGGCGCCGCAGCAACCCCGGACAATCCCCGTGCCTTCTCTGTTCGGCCGGAGACGTCGCCGGCGACCTTCGTCGTCGTCACCCGCGCCACCTTCGGCACTTCCTCATCACCTGCGCGCACCAGCCCCGACCACCTCCTCTCCCTCTCTATTTTCTTTCCCTTGTCCATACCCGCAGCCCTAGCCCGTCGCCTGCAACCTCCTCGCCGACGCCCCACCGCCGTCGACCCCATCGCTATCACGCCCCCTGCAACACCAGCAAGCCCTCTCTTCCCTTCCTCCTTCCATTTTCCCTCCTGTTTATCCCTCGGCCGTGCTTTAACTTTTTCGGTTGTTTTGTCGCTGTTCGCCGGAATCCGGCCGTGCCGGTGGCGTGTCCTGACGATCCAGCAGAGTGCTCTGACCCGTGAGGTCCCTTGGTTCGTCGTTTGGGTTCAATCCGTGAACCGTGCGTCCGTCGAGTGTTTCCCCGCCGACGTTACGTTCCGTTTTTCCCGGTTCGCGACCCGTCGAGGCAAGTATCACTTGCTACATGCTATACTATATATTTATATATGATTGCCATATTAAACCTGTAAAACTTAACTTGGTATAGTCGTTTCTCATTTGGTTGCAATATGACATATATCATTTTACAGTTTACATAAAATCTACAGTTTGCTAGTTTAAACCTAATAACCAAGTTTATTCGTTAATCACATTTTACTGTTTAATAGATGGTAGCACTTACCCATATAGTTCTATCACATTCGGACATTCGTATTCAAGGGCTTGATATAACTGTATTGCATCATCATCAAACTATTGCACTGCTAAGGGTGCTCAAAACCTGTTAATATATTAAAACGGCTGCACTGTATTAACACACTCTTGTGATTGAATGAAACTGCTTATTGTTGTTTAACTTATTGCTTACTTCATGCTGTTAATCCCCTGTTCGATTATACCTGTTGTGAGCACACCCACGATATTGTTACATCTTGACTTGACTTGGCTACACACACACACACACACACACACACACACACACACACACACACACATATATATATATATATATATATATATATATATATATATATATATATATATTAATACACCTGACATGGTATCGTATACTGGCGACTTGACCTGATGTACTATGACCCGACCTGTTACCTAATCTCGTGCCTAATGCCAACAAACCTGACATGTAGTCCTCATGGACCGTTCCTGTTGTCTATCCAGAAAAACCTGTTTTTACCTGATCCTGTGTTGGCATTAGTTCTTGATTACTGAATACCTGACCTGACATACATAACTTGGGGGTATGGGGAAATCAAAGGTGAAACCGACTTGTAATTCAACAGTTCGATACTTGTTCTGATCAGTCTTACGGGCTAGGCCAGCCCCGGAGTGATGATGCTGACATCACTCACCCATCCTGCTACTTGTTACTGCCTAGCGGCACTTCTCGGATTCAGCCCCGAGAATCATGACCGTGGTTCTGGGCACGCACGGGATACTATTGAGTTATATCGACGATTCATCAATTGATTTCAAAGACTTTAGAATAGAAAACCTGATAGAACAGTTTAGTTACCCACTGCACACTACCCTGCACTGCTTGATTCACATTATTTGCTACTCTCGTTTTATTCATGTTTATTTTGTATTGCATGTTGCACTGTTCACATTATATTACTTGATGACATGACGCGCTGACGTCTGGGTTTTGCATGGCCCAGATTTTGTACCGCTGTCGCAGTCCGAGTAGGAGTACTTCAGTCAACAGGCTGAGCTGTGAGGTGTTAGTATTAGTTAGTTTTTATTTCCTGCATTTATTTCCTGATGTGAGCCCGCATTATGGGACATACTTTTCAGTTATTTGTATTGGATCATTTGCTTCCGCATTTATTTATTATTGACTCCTGTTATTCTGGTTTATGGACATGTTTTAGAAAATTTTTATCTTGTTCTTGATATCTACAGCCGTAATGTGACTGTGGATGGATACTTCCTACCTACAGGTTGCATGGTTGGCTATGTCACGTGCCCAATCTAGCGTACTCTGGGAAATGGGGCGTGACAAGCGGCGAAGAGTAGTGAGGACTAAGAGCAGAAGAAGAACTTTGTAGATCCGATTCTCTTATTGAGCCCAATATTAAGAGGGATACATAGACAGCCCGAGTAGGTCCGGTCTTGAATGAAAAAACAAATTATATTATGTAATTGTAATTTTATTTATATTAAAGAAATTTTAGCTTATATTTCTCATTTTGCGATTGATATTTTCATGAAGGTTCATATGAATAATAACAAGCTACTCGTCGACTCAAGAGAGCAATATCCTATTCATTTATTTATTTATTGAGAGTCCCTTATGTTGTAAACAGTGCTAACTGCAATGTGAATAGGATGAGTTGAGCTCTTAATGATATCTATATTCCTTATGTTGGATGGTGTGTAAAGTTGAGTCTACCCTTAAAGGATTTACCTATATGGGTGTAGAAATGTGGTCGCTTCTATGGGAACTAGGCCAATTCTCTAGAGCACGCATGAAAGACCAGGCAGACACATGGCCTATACGTGCCAAACCGCATAAAATATCTTTTAAAACATGTTGTAGGCTGTAGGTCAATGTGTCGTTTTAAGAAGGTATGGTTCATAGAAGCTACATGCTTCACCAACTTTCCACGTTGTATACTTAAATCTCCAAGTAATGGTTCATAGTGTAAACGGCACCATTACTTAAACATATTATGATCCGTTTCTTTGTGTCAATATCTTTAATCCTTGATATCTTTATTATTTTTAGTTTTTGAATTACGGGCCAAATTGTTGTAAATTTTGGTAAATCAAAAACTAAATGTGTGATCACTTAATTATGTTTAATTTGTGAAACATCCTTTTTATCCATTAATTAACTAGCGTTAGGTTTGTAAATCACCCATGAGTATCTATGAGGTGATTAGAAGACCACATGGGCCCATGCATTGATTAATTAGTTTGCTTTGGTATATTATTGTTGTTACTAATTGGCATGATAGTTTCATTCCTAATCTTTTATTTTTACGTTGAGCACATGGGACCCATTTATCGCATTTGATTTATACGGCTCCCCAATTCTTCAGCCATATCCAACAACCATTTCGCAACACCTATCTAAAATGTTTCTTTTAGTTTTTGTAGCGTCTTGAAAAGTCGTTTTGGTGTTTTCTTGAAATTCGGTGAAAATTCGGTATTTTTCCGAAAACCGTCTTTCTCGATATTTTGCAGTTTAGGGCTATTATACTTAAAGTGGATAGGTAATTACTTGTTTTTAGTGACTAATGAGTTAATTATGAAATTTTGGTCATTTAAAAATTTTTCCCTATTTTTCATTTTTTAATATTATTTTAAGCCGGTAAGAAAATACATTAAATAAGCGATAAATACAAATTTTTCCGGGCTAATTTTAATCTCTAAAATTATGATAATTATATTCTAGTGATAACATGAATTTTTAGTAATTTATTTTGATTTTTTTCAAATTTTTATGATTTGAAACGAAATTATTGAATATTTGGGCTAAAACTTGCAATTTTTGAGTTGTAGGGGGCCTTTTTGCATAAAATTTCTTTTGTAAAATCCCTCTCTCTTTTTCCTCAGCCCTAGGACAGTCCCACCTTGTGTGAGACCAGAAATTTCTGGCCTCATTTTCTTTGGTTGCTTTCTTGAGTTGTTTTGATGGTTTATGGTTTTATTTTAATTAAAATGGATAAAGTATGATACTTTGACTTTGTGGACTTGACCCATGACCTTCCCCACTTGACCACACCCTCCCCCATCCCTCTTCTGGTCGAAAATTCCAGCAGCCCTCCCCCTTCACCTTCCTCTTTTCATTTCCTCCAAAATTTCATCAAAATTGCTACAAAAATCCATATAAATCCACAAATCCTTCTCTTTTTCAACACAAAATCCTTGTGCTACCTCTTCTCAAGTCTAATATGGTTGAAATCATGTGGAAAGGAGGCATTTTTGGAGCAAACTTTCTTGCTTGATCCATTGATCAAGAGGTATATTTCCTATCTTGTTAAATCCTTTGTTTAAGTGCTTATATTATAGGGTTTAGTGATAATTTAGTGTAGTTAATCTAGATTTCTTAGACTTTGTTTGAAAATTGAGACTAGGGTTTGAAGCCATAATAGTTAATTAAGTATTTTAATGTTAATCTAGTTGTTAATGACTAATCTATTTGGTTACCTTGTTGATATAGTTTTCAATTATGCTAATTTGATTAAATTAGAAGTGTGAAATTTGCTTTTTAGGATTTTCAAGAAAAGGTTTTTGTATGGAAATGGTATTTGAAACATGATTAGTGAGTTGATTAAACCTAATTTGTGTTGATTAAACCTAATTTGCTATCTAGTGTTTTGCTAACCTTAATCTAAGTGGTTAATTTTGCTTATTAGGCTAAAATATAGTGTTAAAGTAAGGTTTTCATATATAGTTTGGGTTATGTTTGCTAAATACAAAAATCAAGAAAAGGTTTTGTTATGTAAATTAGGTTTTTAAGCTTAGTTAATGGTTTAGAATTTGTGTATTGGCTAACTATTTGGTTAGTTTGGATGTTGGTGTTGGGTGGTGTTGACTTTGTCGCTATATTGTCGATGTTTGCATCAAATTGCAATTTCTGCTTACTAGATGTTTATAAAAGTTATGTGATGAATTAATTGTGGCATCTTGATGATTTTGTTGGCTTGTCCTACGACTTTTAGGATGCGTGAGTGCGGTTTTTGGGTAGTCGGGTTTTAGTTTTGCCGGGTGACCCAAATCGGCGTTTTTGGCAGTTTTTGCGATTTTCGCGTGTGTCCGCGCACTTTGTGCACGTTGTACCCAGCTAGCGAACTTTAGTAGTTTCGTTGGGGTTTTGCGTCGTTCTTGATATGTAACCTTATATTTGGTATTGATATAAATTCTAGGTTCGGTCGCGGAGACGTCAGACGCGGCGCGAAAGGGAAAGGCGGTGATCGGACACAGCTAGCCAGGAATCCCGGTGAGTAGATTTAACATCTACGGGGGACGATCGTCTGGATGGCGCAAGTCGCCCGATAGATTTAGTAAACTGGAAAATAGTAAATTGGATAATCACTTGTGACATTAGAATAATAATACTGGCATGATAATTGCTGCAATTAGATCAATAGGTTATACCCATATATGCAAACTCAATTGTAGGACACATGCACCATTACCAGGTTTTATATGCAGCACGAGCACTATTCATGTTTACACACACCCTGGTAATTGCCATGCCACCACACTAGATAACCTTTAATTTAAACCTTTTACTAATTGATACTTAAATTGTGCTATTTCCTTAAAATGAAACCGTAGGATTGCTATTCATGTGCATGTACTTCATCATATTCATTGTTCATGCTTAATACATTAATCACACATCGCAACTTGATTTTTGATATCATACGCATTCATTAGCATTGATATATGCACTTATGAGGATTTCTTGAGATTTTATGATATTGCTGGATTTCGGGGGAAAGCCGCAAAATTTCCAAACTTATGATATTTTTAAAACATGTAAATTGCGGTTTTCTAGTGATGTAAGTGTCGTCCACCATGAGTTTGCTGTGGCTTTGGAAATCCGTGTCGAGGAGTGGAGGAACCGGCACGGGTACATGGTGGGCCCGGTAAGGTACCCCGGGGCAAGAGGAATGTGGTGATGACGTTGAGCCTGGCAGGGGACGGATTACCTACCGGTGACTGTTTGGGACGGCGGATATCCAGAGGATACCGACCGTGGCCGCTAGATGATGAGATATTGATATTTGAGATGGGTCAGCCGGACGGCTGAGGCCTGAGATACATTTATGAGATTTGAGACAGCTTTTGAGTGTCGTTGCTGGACACCGATTTTGGTCGATTCATTGACATTATGCTGGCATTCTAAAAGAGTTTCAAAAAAACAAAAAGAGATAAAATGTTTCTTATATATACCTATTGAGACCTCAGATTTTCATGTTGCATACATATTAGCACACTGATATGATATACACACCTGCTAGTGCATCCAGTCATACCTGTATTTTAGATGCTAGGATGCTTGTGTGCATGCATACGATAGCCTTTGTAGATGCTATTTATTACTCACGAGTTGGCAACTCACCCCCGTTGTGCCACAGTCTTTTGCAGGTCCGCTCCGTCAGTTCAGTAGCGGCGGGCGCACTTGTCTTTTGCCTCTTTTGCCTGAGCTCGAGTTTTGCTCATAGGTGGGTTATGTTATTTTTTGTACCACCTTGTATATTCTTGTATATTCTTGTATCTAGTGTACTCCATCTACTGTTTCTACCAGATTATTGTATATTGACCTAGAGATGAGACTGTGAGGTTTGTGGATTTTATGCTGTATTTTGGGGTCGAGCTCACTTGAGCCGACATGCTACTTTTTTTTCATGCTTCCTTATGATTATTATGCTTGCTGTCATTTACATTGCGTGGGATTTGTGACCGCCGTATGGCGAAGAGCTAGCTCCCGCTTGGGGATGCCTTATTTTGTGGATTCATGTGTATATTTTGTTGTACCCATTTTTGGGGGTCAGTATTTACAAAGGAGACTCTGCCGAAATTTTCGGGAAAAATTTGTATTGTTTTTAAAAAGTGTTTTACATGACTTATTTGATAACTCGCTTTCAATTGATTGGGTTTTCTTCACTCTTTTGCTTAACTGGTTTTGTTTTCTGGGCTTTGGCTTACTTATTTTACGAACGCCTTTAGACGTTTCGTAAACTTAAGTGCCAGTCACGTTCCGTACCCTGCGGGTCGTGACAAAGTTGGTATCAGAGCGATAGGTTTTACCTTTGTGAGTGTAGGATGACCCTTGGTAGATGGAGTAAGTGACTTAAGCAGGGTAACGTAGCGTGCGTATGTCCGCGGCATACTTACGATACGGTACTCCGCCTAAGTGACTTTAGGATATACTTTCTTGAAAAAAATTCCTTCTTCAACTCCGTGTATCCTATGATCCTATTGCACTGTCCTTATTATCCTTTTCCTGTACCAGCCACTATGCCGCCGAAGGCTACGAGGGCACAGAGGGCTGCCGCCAGAGACGAGATTCGAGCTGGCTCGTCCGAGACTAGGACTGAGCAGGGTGGTATGCCTACGCCGCAGGGACAGACCGATCCACCTTCCCCAGGCCGTATGGATAGGCTCGAGACGGGTATGGAGGAGTTGCGACAGATGATGGGAGGCATGCAGGAGCTGCGTCAGATGGTAGGATCCCTAGTTGCAGCCAGTCGTACACCGAGGCAGGATGACGTACCTACTACATCACAGACGACCATGATACCTGCTCCTACTACTACCATCGTGTCCATTCCGGTTTCACTACAGGACTTCATGAGGCTGAGACCTCCAGTATTCACTGGCACCGAGGCAGCGGAGGACCCACAGACGTTCCTTGACAGTTTAGCCAGGATCTGCCGTTCGCTGAGATGTTCGGATGATCGATGGGTAGAGCTTGCGAGTTTCCGACTAGAGGGTCTCGCGCAGACATGGTGGGAGTCAGTCTTGAGAGGTCGAGCTGCAGATCTACCGCCTATGACTTGGGCCGAGTTTACAGCGGTCTTTCTAGCCCGTTTCTTTCCAGAGAGCGTTCGTGACGCCAGAGCTCGCAGCTTCGAGGCCTTAGTCAAGACACCTGGGATGACGGTGTCTGAGTATGACATCCAGTTTACTCAGTTGTCCCGATATGCTCAGTATTTGGTGGATACCGAGGAGAAGATGGTGAAGAGGTTCGTACAGGGACTTGATGCCCAGCTATACCTTGCCATTGGCGCCCAGCACTACGACACTTATTCAGCTGCTATGGATACAGCATTGCGGATGGAGGCACGCATATCACGGACTTCGGCCGTTTCTGGGCCGAAGAGGATGCGCACCGATGTACCGCCTCAGAGGCAGCGCGCCAGATTCTTTCCGAGAGATAGGCCTGGCAGAGGATTTGGGCGGGGACAGTTATATGGTTCTTATTCCCAGGGGCAGCAGCCGTCGCCAGGATGTTTTGGGTGCGGGAGTTTGCACCATCTTGTCAGAGACTGTCCGGTGAGACGACAGGGAGTAGCGACAGTTCCGCATGTGACCCTACCACCATCACCACCCCCTCCTCAGAGAGCCCTACTTCCTACCCCAGGCGATGCTCCACGCCAGTTAGGTGCACCGAGAGGCCGTGGACGCGGCGGTCCTGTTCAGAGAGGACGAGGAGGCAGAGGCCGAGGTCGAGGTCAGCCCACTATCGGTGGAGGACAGGCCCGAGTTTTTGCTTTGACACCGCAGGATGCGCAGGCATCCAATGCCGTTGTGACAGGTACTTTGCCAGTTTGTTCTTTCGATGCACGGGTATTATTCGACCCAGGTTCCACACATTCGTACGTCTCTACACACTTTGCACCGATGTTGGGCCGTGAGCCGTCGTCGTTAGATCAGCCGCTTGTTGTTGTTACTCCGGTAGGCGAGTCGTTTGTCGCTCGGTTTGTATTTCGTTTGTGTTCCGTTCGTATCGGGGAGAGGGATTCATCAGTTGATTTGATACTCCTCGATACGTTGGACTTTGATGTGCTTCTGGGCATGGATTGGCTAGCCACTTGTTATGCTTCGGTGGACTGCCGTGAGAAGGCAGTCAGATTTAGCTTTCCGGGAGAGCCAGTCCTTGTTATTCAGGGAGACCGTAGTGTCACCCTTCCCAGCTTAATTTCGTCTCTTCGCGCTGGTCAGCTCTTGCGGAAGGGATGTCAGGGATTCTTAGCGTTTGTTTGTGATACTCGAGCTGCAGAGGTTCCGTTAGACCGGGTCCCGGTAGTTTGTGAGTTCCCTGATGTTTTACCTGATGAGCTACCTGGGCTACCGCCTGAGCGCGATGTTGAGTTCTGCATTAATTTGATTCCTGGTTCGGGGCCTATTTCTATACCGCCTTATCGGATGGCCCCGGCAGAGCTTCGAGAGCTGAAGGATCAGTTGCAGGATTTGTTGGATAAGAGGCTTATTCGACCTAGTGTTTCTCCGTGGGGTGCTCCGGTCCTGTTTGTCAAGAAGAAGGATGGAAGTTTGCGCTTATGTATCGACTACCGCCAGCTGAACAAAGTTACCGTTCGGAACAGATATCCGTTGCCGCGCATTGATGATTTGTTCGACCAACTTCAGGGTGCGGGGTATTTTTCGAGGATCGACTTGCGATCAGGATACCATCAGCTGCGAGTTCGACAGGAGGATATACCGAGGACAGCTTTCCGTACACGCTATGGCCACTATGAGTTTTTGGTGATGTCGTTCGGACTCACCAACGCCCCAGCTGCATTCATGGATTTGATGAACCGTACATTCAGGCCGTATCTTGACTTGTTCATCATCGTGTTTATCGACGATATCTTGGTGTACTCCCGGAGCGGAGAGGAGCACGAGCAGCACTTGCGGATTACGTTACAGACTCCGAGGGAGCACCAGCTGTTCGCGAAGTTCTCCAAGTGTGCTTTCTGGCTGGACAGCGTCGGATTCTTGGGTCACGTGGTTACGAGAGACGGCATTTGTGTGGACCCGAAGAAGATTGAGGCTGTTCAGCAGTGGCCCCGACCTACATCGGTTACTGAGATCCGTAGTTTTCTAGGCCTGGCGGGCTACTACAGGCGTTTTGTCCAGGACTTCTCCCGTATAGCTGCACCGTTGACCAGTTTGACCCGGAAGGGAGTTCCTTTCGTCTGGACGGAGGAGTGCGAGCGCAGTTTTCAGCAGCTACGGACTTGTTTGACTACGGCGCCGGTATTATCTTTACCTTCGGGATCAGGCGGATTTGTTGTCTACTGTGATGCTTCGCGAGTGGGATTAGGATGCGTTTTGATGCAGCATGGCCGGGTGATCGCTTATGCTTCTCGGCAGTTGAAGAAGCATGAACAGAACTACCCCACTCATGATTTGGAGATGGCTGCAGTGGTCTTTGCACTGAAGATTTGGCGACATTACCTTTACGGCGAGTCATGTCAGATATTCACCGATCACAAGAGCTTAAAGTACATATTTCAGCAGCGAGACCTGAACCTCAGACAGCGTCGTTGGATGGAGTTGGTGAAAGACTATGACTGCGAGATCTTATATCACCCAGGCAAGACGAATGTGGTGGCAGATGCGTTGAGTAGGAGGCCCGGGGGTAGTCTATCCTTTTTGCGCGCAGTGCAGAGGCAGTCGTCAGCAGATTGGCAGATGTTATGCGACAGCCGAGTGGAGTTCGAGTTCACTCAGACAGGGGGACAGCTCGCGCGTGTTCGTGCACGCCCACAGTTGCTTGACCGTATATATGAGGCACAGCGCAGTGATGACCGTTGCTCAGAGATCATGGCACAGATGGGACAGGGCAGATTTTCCGAGTTCGTGATTGACGATCAGGGGATTTTACGATATGGATCTAGACTGTGCGTACCAGATGCTGATGGATTGCGGCGCGACATTCTGGAGGAGGCACACCGATCAGTGTATAGTGTCCACCCCGGTTCCACCAAAATGTACCATGATATGAGAGAGACCTACTGGTGGGACGGGATGAAGAGGGACATTGCGGAGTTCGTTTCGAGATGCCTGACTTGTCAGCAAGTCAAGGCCGAGCACCAGAGGCCCGCAGGAGAGCTACAGCCGTTACCCATTCCAGAGTGGAAATGGGAGCAGATTTCGATGGATTTCGTTGTGGGGCTACCCAGGACCAGTCAAGGGTACGACTCCATCTGGGTGATCGTGGATAGGTTGACGAAAGCGGCTCACTTCCTGTCAGTGAAGACGACTTTCAGCTTCGCTCAGTATGCTCAGCTCTATATTGACGAGATCGTGCGACTACATGGCGTACCGACTTGTATCGTGTCAGATCGAGGCACTCAGTTCACCAGCCGACTTTGGCAGAGACTTCAGGAGGCTTTGGGCACTCGTTTGAGTTTCAGCACAGCGTTTCATCCGCAGACAGACGGACAGTCAGAGCGGACCATTCAGACTCTCGAGGACATGCTCAGAGCGTGCGTTTTAGACTTTGGTGGTAGCTGGGATCGTCATTTACCTCTAGTGGAGTTCTCCTACAACAACAGCTTCCAGGATACTACTTAGATGGCACCTTTCGAGGCATTGTATGGGAGGAGATGCAGATCGCCCGTTTGTTGGACAGAGCTCAGCGAGAGCAGCATTTTGGGGCCGCAGCTTGTTGAGGAGACGACAGCGAAGATACAGTTGATCCGAGACCGGATGAGAGCGGCTCATAGCAGGCAGAAATCGTATGCAGACAGGCGCCGTCGCAGATTAGAGTTCGCAGTTGGCGACCATGTTTTTCTGAAGGTCTCACCGATGAAGGGCGTGATGCGTTTTGGGCGAAAGGGAAAGCTTAGCCCTAGATTCGTAGGTCCCTTTGAGATTCTCGAGCAGGTTGGCGCTGTTGCATATCGTTTGGCTCTTCCTCCCAGCTTTCCCGATGTTCACCCCGTCTTCCATGTTTCGATGCTCCGCAAGTACCTTCACGACCCTTCGCATGCGATTCAGCACCCGACAGTCCAGCTAGAGCGCGACCTTTCTTTTGCAGAGCAGCCGGTGGCCATCTTGGATCGGCAGGTGAAGAAGTTGAGGTCGAAGGTTATACCAACCGTCAAGGTCCTTTGGCGTAGCCCAAGCAGCGAGGAGGTTACCTGGGAGACCGAGGGCGAGATGAGGAAGAAGTATCCCCATCTCTTTGAAGGTGCGCGTAGCTATATTTCTTAAATTCGGGGACCGAATTTCTTTAAGGGGGGAAGATTGTAGCGTCTTGAAAAGTCGTTTTGGTGTTTTCTTGAAATTCGGTGAAAATTCGGTATTTTTCCGAAAACCGTCTTTCTCGATATTTTGCAGTTTAGGGCTATTATACTTAAAGTGGATAGGTAATTACTTGTTTTTAGTGACTAATGAGTTAATTATGAAATTTTGGTCATTTAAAAATTTTTCCCTATTTTTCATTTTTTAATATTATTTTAAGCCGGTAAGAAAATACATTAAATAAGCGATAAATACAAATTTTTCCGGGCTAATTTTAATCTCTAAAATTATGATAATTATATTCTAGTGATAACATGAATTTTTAGTAATTTATTTTGATTTTTTTCAAATTTTTATGATTTGAAACGAAATTATTGAATATTTGGGCTAAAACTTGCAATTTTTGAGTTGTAGGGGGCCTTTTTGCATAAAATTTCTTTTGTAAAATCCCTCTCTCTTTTTCCTCAGCCCTAGGACAGTCCCACCTTGTGTGAGACCAGAAATTTCTGGCCTCATTTTCTTTGGTTGCTTTCTTGAGTTGTTTTGATGGTTTATGGTTTTATTTTAATTAAAATGGATAAAGTATGATACTTTGACTTTGTGGACTTGACCCATGACCTTCCCCACTTGACCACACCCTCCCCCATCCCTCTTCTGGTCGAAAATTCCAGCAGCCCTCCCCCTTCACCTTCCTCTTTTCATTTCCTCCAAAATTTCATCAAAATTGCTACAAAAATCCATATAAATCCACAAATCCTTCTCTTTTTCAACACAAAATCCTTGTGCTACCTCTTCTCAAGTCTAATATGGTTGAAATCATGTGGAAAGGAGGCATTTTTGGAGCAAACTTTCTTGCTTGATCCATTGATCAAGAGGTATATTTCCTATCTTGTTAAATCCTTTGTTTAAGTGCTTATATTATAGGGTTTAGTGATAATTTAGTGTAGTTAATCTAGATTTCTTAGACTTTGTTTGAAAATTGAGACTAGGGTTTGAAGCCATAATAGTTAATTAAGTATTTTAATGTTAATCTAGTTGTTAATGACTAATCTATTTGGTTACCTTGTTGATATAGTTTTCAATTATGCTAATTTGATTAAATTAGAAGTGTGAAATTTGCTTTTTAGGATTTTCAAGAAAAGGTTTTTGTATGGAAATGGTATTTGAAACATGATTAGTGAGTTGATTAAACCTAATTTGTGTTGATTAAACCTAATTTGCTATCTAGTGTTTTGCTAACCTTAATCTAAGTGGTTAATTTTGCTTATTAGGCTAAAATATAGTGTTAAAGTAAGGTTTTCATATATAGTTTGGGTTATGTTTGCTAAATACAAAAATCAAGAAAAGGTTTTGTTATGTAAATTAGGTTTTTAAGCTTAGTTAATGGTTTAGAATTTGTGTATTGGCTAACTATTTGGTTAGTTTGGATGTTGGTGTTGGGTGGTGTTGACTTTGTCGCTATATTGTCGATGTTTGCATCAAATTGCAATTTCTGCTTACTAGATGTTTATAAAAGTTATGTGATGAATTAATTGTGGCATCTTGATGATTTTGTTGGCTTGTCCTACGACTTTTAGGATGCGTGAGTGCGGTTTTTGGGTAGTCGGGTTTTAGTTTTGCCGGGTGACCCAAATCGGCGTTTTTGGCAGTTTTTGCGATTTTCGCGTGTGTCCGCGCACTTTGTGCACGTTGTACCCAGCTAGCGAACTTTAGTAGTTTCGTTGGGGTTTTGCGTCGTTCTTGATATGTAACCTTATATTTGGTATTGATATAAATTCTAGGTTCGGTCGCGGAGACGTCAGACGCGGCGCGAAAGGGAAAGGCGGTGATCGGACACAGCTAGCCAGGAATCCCGGTGAGTAGATTTAACATCTACGGGGGACGATCGTCTGGATGGCGCAAGTCGCCCGATAGATTTAGTAAACTGGAAAATAGTAAATTGGATAATCACTTGTGACATTAGAATAATAATACTGGCATGATAATTGCTGCAATTAGATCAATAGGTTATACCCATATATGCAAACTCAATTGTAGGACACATGCACCATTACCAGGTTTTATATGCAGCACGAGCACTATTCATGTTTACACACACCCTGGTAATTGCCATGCCACCACACTAGATAACCTTTAATTTAAACCTTTTACTAATTGATACTTAAATTGTGCTATTTCCTTAAAATGAAACCGTAGGATTGCTATTCATGTGCATGTACTTCATCATATTCATTGTTCATGCTTAATACATTAATCACACATCGCAACTTGATTTTTGATATCATACGCATTCATTAGCATTGATATATGCACTTATGAGGATTTCTTGAGATTTTATGATATTGCTGGATTTCGGGGGAAAGCCGCAAAATTTCCAAACTTATGATATTTTTAAAACATGTAAATTGCGGTTTTCTAGTGATGTAAGTGTCGTCCACCATGAGTTTGCTGTGGCTTTGGAAATCCGTGTCGAGGAGTGGAGGAACCGGCACGGGTACATGGTGGGCCCGGTAAGGTACCCCGGGGCAAGAGGAATGTGGTGATGACGTTGAGCCTGGCAGGGGACGGATTACCTACCGGTGACTGTTTGGGACGGCGGATATCCAGAGGATACCGACCGTGGCCGCTAGATGATGAGATATTGATATTTGAGATGGGTCAGCCGGACGGCTGAGGCCTGAGATACATTTATGAGATTTGAGACAGCTTTTGAGTGTCGTTGCTGGACACCGATTTTGGTCGATTCATTGACATTATGCTGGCATTCTAAAAGAGTTTCAAAAAAACAAAAAGAGATAAAATGTTTCTTATATATACCTATTGAGACCTCAGATTTTCATGTTGCATACATATTAGCACACTGATATGATATACACACCTGCTAGTGCATCCAGTCATACCTGTATTTTAGATGCTAGGATGCTTGTGTGCATGCATACGATAGCCTTTGTAGATGCTATTTATTACTCACGAGTTGGCAACTCACCCCCGTTGTGCCACAGTCTTTTGCAGGTCCGCTCCGTCAGTTCAGTAGCGGCGGGCGCACTTGTCTTTTGCCTCTTTTGCCTGAGCTCGAGTTTTGCTCATAGGTGGGTTATGTTATTTTTTGTACCACCTTGTATATTCTTGTATATTCTTGTATCTAGTGTACTCCATCTACTGTTTCTACCAGATTATTGTATATTGACCTAGAGATGAGACTGTGAGGTTTGTGGATTTTATGCTGTATTTTGGGGTCGAGCTCACTTGAGCCGACATGCTACTTTTTTTTCATGCTTCCTTATGATTATTATGCTTGCTGTCATTTACATTGCGTGGGATTTGTGACCGCCGTATGGCGAAGAGCTAGCTCCCGCTTGGGGATGCCTTATTTTGTGGATTCATGTGTATATTTTGTTGTACCCATTTTTGGGGGTCAGTATTTACAAAGGAGACTCTGCCGAAATTTTCGGGAAAAATTTGTATTGTTTTTAAAAAGTGTTTTACATGACTTATTTGATAACTCGCTTTCAATTGATTGGGTTTTCTTCACTCTTTTGCTTAACTGGTTTTGTTTTCTGGGCTTTGGCTTACTTATTTTACGAACGCCTTTAGACGTTTCGTAAACTTAAGTGCCAGTCACGTTCCGTACCCTGCGGGTCGTGACAGTTTTTCTCTATAAATATATTTAAATCACTACAAGAAAATTGGACTTATTCCGTCGGCATAAGATTATGCCAGCCGGATTACGTTGGTTTCCAACGGAATAACGTTATTCCGTCGGACAATACCCGACGTATAAAAATACGACGTAATAAGGTTTATTACGTCGGGTCTTGGACTTATTTCGTCGGCAGAGGGTTTTCCGTCGGCTTCATACCGACAGAATAAGTTTAAAAAACCTAGGAAGTTAAACCATTTTTTCCCAGGTTTGATGACTTATTCCGTCGGCTATTTAATTTTTTCGTCGAGTATGGCCCGATGAAATAACTTGTCAACAAAGAAAAAAAAGTCTGACTTGCAATTGCAAGTCAATTGCTTCGTTGAAAAAATTCGATACACAAAAATATATACTTGTTGTACAAAGCAATTCCAAATCCAATTCCAAATCCAGATCCATTTCCATTTCACTAATTCCATTTCAATCTACGACAAAATATATAATCAAATATACGAAACACTAAAATTCATTCAATTACAATTCAAATATATACAAACCGTTGGTTCAATTACAACTTCTAAACAAAAAAAAAAAAAAAAAACAATTCTGAGGCTGCAAAAAATGATGAGAAGACGCGGGATCGAGAAAGTATGAGTCTTGCTAAAAGTGAGAAAGCAATAAATATTTTTACTGAAGATGGAGATTAGAAAAATCTCTATCTTCAATAAACGTATTTATTGTTTTCTTTCTCTCGGCAAGACTCATACCTTGCTCGATCCCGGGTCTTCATGAGCTCATTTGGGGGCACTGCCACCGTCGGGGGGGATGGGCAACATGATAGTCGCTGAAATTGAGCATCTCCTAAAGTGTTATAAATATACTAGTATTAGAAACGGATATTGTAATACCCAGTTCTTTTGCGCACCGATATTCGTATTTTTATAAAATGCTACTTACAAAATTTAATTATTTGTATTTATAATTATTTTGTTTTATTTTAAAACCCAAACCCTAATTTAAACTAAAATCCTATTACTTATTTCTTTTATTTCCCCATTTCCATTTTATTTCGAGCCCAGCCCAAACCTCCAAAACCTAACCCTACATCTAAATCCCTTTTTATTTCCCAAATTTTTAACCCAAACCCTCTCTCTCTTTTTCCCAAACCCTAGCCCCATTTCCATTTTTCTAATATGAAAGTATGAAAGTTGCATTGAAAATAAAGATTATCAATTAAACCTACATCCAGTATCTCCTTGTATAATTGTACTAGCCTCCAAATCATCCTTTTCCTCGTCTCCATATCGGCTAGGGCTTCTGCTCGGCTCATACGCCTGGATGAACTCAAAGCCGACACGGATCCAGATGCAGGAGTTAAGAAGACGGGTGCTCGATCACCGGCGGGAGTATGTGGAAAGCCATCCGGGTGATATATCGAGGTAGACGGAGAGGGAGATGGGGCTACAGCGAGTGCGGGTGCCGCGGGCTCCTGAATGAATATCCCCGGACGTGCACGAGGAGGATACAAACTCGGACCGGGATGGGCGTGTTTACCTGGCTCCCACAACTCCTCCAGTTCATCAATCAACGGTCTCAAGTATACATCGATGTTATTTGAAAGAGATGTACTTCCAGGGATCAATAAGGGCATCTGTGTGTAGAAATGCTTCATACTCATCCATGAAAGTAGATTATAAACAACAAGTGTAACAGGAAATATACTGTTGGAGATAGTGCCCTCAGAGTCAATTATTGGATCACAGGCACGTGATTGCAATGATTGAGGGAGGACCTATCCCGGTGGGACAATCTTACTCGAGATGATAGTATGCTATCTGGTTTATCTTTATCATCGTGTACTGCTTTAGGTGACCTGACATGTCGCTATTGCACGTTGATAGAGCCTCTAGGATTCTTGCTTGACGACCAGCAGTATGATGGCGATCATATACGTGGGAGCTAGGGTCTATAAGCACATCCTTAAAAGGTCCCTAGTCGTGGGAGTTTCGAGACTGGGCATCGATACTCCATTAGTAGACTAGTGTATACAGTCGAGACCCCGACGAGGGGCAGTGGCCGGTCTCACAAGCTTCTGGTGTCAGTTGGTTCACCTAAGATGTATACAGGTGCTCATTGGGTTATGAGTACACCGGACAGGACTCGCCGGGAACCTGCTAGTTGGTCTTATACCAGATGTCAGATAGCAGTTCCCTGGTGACATGTGTACAGGTTAGTTCATCGACCTGAGATCGTCATTTGTCTCGTGTGAGTTCCCACTGTGCTTTGATTACTACCCTACCACGGCTCAAAGGAGTCGTGCAAACAGGTTTTAGTTGGGTACAGTCCCGAGCCACATGGAGGCAGTGAGCGGATCTGCAGGGGTTCGTCTCTCCCGGTATTGGGGGTGAGGTCGCGCTGTGTCTAGGAGAGCCATTACACAAAGCCCTCGGCCGAGGCAGGAGATTTACTGGTAGGTATTCCAGTAGTGTCTCAGGGTGTTCTGGGCTTCACTCCGACACGACTTGTACCGCCTTTGGGGGTCTGACTTTTACCAACCCCCTAGGCCCGACATGCGATGCTCATAGACGAACGGACTGGACTGTACGGATATTGTCACTGACAGGCTCAGTAGGGTGTCAGGATGAGTTCGCTCATCGACGTCCCTTTTGGTCAATAGCTGGTGGCCCGTCACGTATTGGCTTATACCTCTGACGTACTAGTGGTTAAATCCACAGCCATAGTATTGACGAGTTTTTAGAGTCCACCACACTTTCAGTTACTCAGCTTTCGGGCGAAACGCTGTAGAGGCCGTATGGAGATATGGCAGGGTCCGATCAGATACGTGCGGTATTGCACGGATCAGGATCGGACAGTCTTGTACTGGTGGCCGTATAGTTATATGGCAGGGTTTGATCTGATACGTGCGGTATTGCACGGATCAGGATCGAACGGATTTTACTAGCCGGCTTTGGCTTAAGCCGGTCCTAGTTTAGTACAGTGTAGATTTTGTCTCATTGCATTTGTATCCGGTCGGAATACAGATGCGGGTGTGTATGCACAGTATCGGGGTTTTCCTGTAATTTATTACGGGACCAGTTTTCTGGAGTTGCCAGTTTGCATTCCGTTCCGGCCAGTTTTCCTTTGTTCTTTCCCGGCCGGACTTTTCCGGTCGAGGGGGTAATTTGCAGTTTTGCAAATTACATTTGTGGAGGGGGTTTCTTTGCATAAGGATTTATTATGATAGCTTCATTTCTTTTGCTCCATGCTTTTGCATTAAATGAGATTTGAGTGGGCATGGGTTTGATGTAAGAAAAAGCATGGTTGATGTTTTCTTGTCTAGGATGTGGTCACCTCTTTGATCTCCTACACTCACCTCCCTTCATGCTTCATATTCTTTTCCTCCACCATTTCAAAGATGATAAGTTTTTTCATGGTTCTAAAATGAAGAAGGATAGAGTTCTTCATTCTTGAGAGTTTCATCTTCTTGATCTCATTCATGCTAGAAAAATACAAGCACCATTTTTCTTATCTCATTTCCTCCATCAAGGCAACCAAAACCCAAGTGAGACACTACACTACACATTCTACAGCATATCTTGAGCATGTCGAGTTGCCGGCTTCATGCCCGAGTTGCCTCGGTATTGAGGCGGGAGCCCGTAAAAGACGCAGGCATTGTGGTGCCCTTTCCGGCGAGGAGGCGACGATGTGGAGGCAAGACTTTCCGCGGGAGATCGGGACGATGACGAGAAGACCGGAGGACTCGGATCACTCGGTATACTTCTCACCCTATCTCTTGATTGCTAGCATTAGGTTAATGGTAAACGATCCGGGTTTTCATTGTCCGCGGTAGAGCCGGTTTCCGAGTAAGGAAAAATTTTAATTCCGCATTTTGGCCTCGAGTACGAGGCCGGGGCGCTGCCGTGGCGCAACATGGTATCAGAGACACGCCATTAACCTTACCTAGCTAGTTCTAATGCGTTTTACTTATCCGATCGACCAAAATTCCAAAAACCACGTTTTTGCATGCATCAGTTTTCTGTTGAATTTTTCCTTGCTCAAAAAATTTTTCAGGTTGAAGAAAACTGATGTACAAGAAATTATAAGAAAACCGGGAAAAGCCGACAAGATGATGCCTCTGTTTAAGCGCGGATCCGCGGCCACTAAGCTTTCTCAGGCCGCGGATCCGCCGCAGTTTAATGGGATCATATTGTCGTTTTTCTACAGTGGGCTTTTGGGCTGAAAATAGGGCTTTTGGGATATTAAATTTGGGCCCAGAATCTCTGTGACTGCTACAGTTTTACTTGGGGGCCCACTTGTTAATTGTTTGATCGATCGGATATTTTTAAACACATTATTTCACAGTATTTACATTATATCTGCGACCGTAAATGTCACTTGATCGGTAAATCCCGTCTAACTGCTATAGCCTGGTTAGACGGATTTGCGAACGTGACTTTCACGTTGATGTTCTATGTTTATGCTGTGTTGTTGCGGATCGGTCGTGGGGGATAGCCTGGATGCAATGCTAGTACAGTTTTATTGTATTATGTACATTTGATATTGCGGGGCGAGCGTCCGACATGTGGACTGCCGTCACTGCCTGTTTGTATTATTCTTTTGGGGCACGACCTGGTTGCGGTCGATGTACCCGGTGTATGTATATTTTACTTTCTGTACTAGGTTTGCCCCGTGGAGGGGTGCACGGATAGCCGGATTCTAGAGGGCAACGGGCCCGCATCTCATGGCATTGGGACGGAGGGGACTTCACTCCAGGATTGGCGGGCTATTCGCCGCACTCGTAGGGGGTACAGGTTGACCCAGGAGGGGTGCCCAAGTTACCGGATTCCGTGAAGTGCTGGGTGGTCCATTCACGGTACTGAAGGGGGCTGCCTCGCTTCAGGTCTTGGCGGGTGACTTGCCGCGCCTGTAGGGGTCTAGGATTTCATTGCACAGGCTATCCACACGACCAGGGGAACATCGGGTTTCAGCAGCGGCTCTGTGAAACCCGGGGCTTCCAGATATCTGTATTGTTCTGTGATGCTGTACATTTCTGTGATGTTGCATTTTTATTCACGCCTTGAGCGAAATATAATATATTGGTATATATATTAGTAGATGTTGTATATGTTTTTCATCCGCGCTAGTCCAGTCCCCGCTCTGCCGTTAGTAAGCTAACCTAACGGGTGATGACGGGACCCAGTGACGAATGCGGATGGCATATACGTACGTCAGTATATTTTCGTTCTTTGTGGTGTGATTAATTGATGGGACTGCGTTGATTCGGATCAATGCAAGATAAACAAACCTTTTCTGATGTTGTTGGAACATTTTTCAAAAAGCTTTTATTGCAAGGACGTTCACTTTTGTTTTGCATCGTGGTATTCATCTGGAATATCCTGCTCCTCAGTCGACGAGGCAAGGGCCGAGATCCCTTCACCGGGAGTGACCCCTTGGACAGAAGTTTGCGTCAGGGCATTAACTTCACTATAGCCGATTACTTTTGCTTTGCATCGTGGTATTCAGTTGGAATATCCTGCACCCCATTCTACGGGGAAAGAGCCGAGATCCCTTCACCGGGAGTGACCTCTTTAGTAAAGGTTTTCGTCACTATATTTTCTAAAAGGCTATGCAATTCCTTCAACGATATCAAGTTCATTACGCTAAAGGTTTTTCGCCAAAAACCAGCCGTAGCCCTCCGTCATTTCTTACAAGTATTACTTAGTATTCGTGCTGCGTTTGTTGACTGTGTCAAGGCGTAGTGTGCGGTAGCTAAGTAGTGTTTGTTTGTAGCATATTAATGGGATTGGTTAGGACAGTCGTGCGGCCTTGTTGACTGTGTCAAGGGCTCGCATGGGTGGGTTTAATGCAATCCAGGATAATGACGGGTTGAACTTGACTAGGACTCTTTGATTTGTTGACTGTGTCAAGGTCACTTGGGTCCTAGGGGTAAAAATCACATCGGGAGTTTCAAAAGAACTGAAACTTGCCAGGCTTGCGCATACCTTCTGGAGTGTGGTGACGTGAGTGGATTCCGTCACGTTATCATACGATGATAGTTGGATCCCGATTCCCACTGATGAGTTGGTTTACTCCTCGGGTGATCCCGACTAATTCTTCTTTCAGGTTTGGAGGAGAATTTGAGGTACAGTGGGAGGTTTCCAGATTAGACAAAGTGATAACCATTCTGATCTAGGTTAGAGTGCACGCTGAGTGTTTCTTTTCTCTCTCTCTTTGGCAGCGACCATTGACCCGACCCGAAGACTATGACTCAGTGACCAAGTTGACCGAACCTTCTTAACACTGGCTTTTGGATTGTCAGAGTTGCAGACCTCATTGCCACTCCTACTTTTACCCTTTCCTCCAGGACACCCCGTATTACTATGAACGTCCACTTCCATTGGACAAAACCATCGTATGGTTATATACGAACTCGAAGGACTTCGAGGATGGTTTCTGGTTCTGGAGAAAACGAATAGGATTATTCAGTTGTCTTTTCTTTTCACCTTCTCTCATTGCGAGTACTCCTTGGTTTAGGAGATAGTACACCTATTACGCAAATTGGATAGTCTTCTTCCAAACCTTAGGCTGGTGCCGAACGGTGGGGAATGAAGAAAACCAATTAGCATAACGATGGTGTGCAGAAGGTATTAAGATTAAGAAAAAGCAAGGGATTAGTAAAAGGGCAAAGTAAATTGCGACTGCTATTCACGACCAAACCGAGTATATCTTCGCCAAATCTAAATCACCTTTGTATCTCTCCAGGACACTCCGTATCACTACGAAGATCCACAGTTTATTTGGATACTCTATCGTATGGTTATATACGAACTCGAAAGGAACTTGTTCCAGTTCGGGGATGGATTCTGGTTCAGGAGAAATAGGAATAAAGTACATTCAGGTGTCTTTTATCTTCACCTTCTCTCGTGTTGCGAGTGCTCCTAGGATTAGGACAGTACACCCTTTATGCCTTTTGGATAGTCTTCTTCCAAACCATAGGCTGGTGCCGAACGGTAGGGAAGGAAGAAAACCATTTGGCCTAAAGGGGTGTACATAAGGTAATGACTAAAGACATATAAAGGGATTTGGACAGGTGGCAAAGAATTATACGGTTATAGTTGTGAATCTGGATAATGGTAGAGGCATTACTAAGAATACCGGAATACCCCACAGAAACATTTCAATGTTTCAGTTTCACTGTGTAATGTTAAAAGAAAACTGATTTCCCGATTAGACACTTACTCCAGGGTATGTATTTGCCAGGTATGATTCTCACATCTGTATGGCTTTACAGATGATGAGTGGGAGTAAGTTATTGGGAATTGGGTGATCATCCTCATTATATCGGGATTCGTTGTAATCGGTGATATTTGAGGAGATCACCTGGGCTGTTTGCCGGTCGGCAAATATTTGGTTATGAATATCCGCTGTTGTGCACCAATTTCAAATTGATATATCTGTACGTCTATTTTCATAGAGTGAGATATACCTTTTGATATTATGTCGATGACATTTACCTATATCAGTGGATGGTTAGGTAAGGAGCATTAAACAGCGGTGTAATTCTTCTTAACCATAAGTACAGTTTTCAACCTACGACACACAGTGAAAGAATTGTTAGACTCAGCAGACTTATACAGAGTATTGTATGTTGTCCAGTGTCCATTAGGACAGAGGGGTTGGTCCTCATACTATATTCTGTTTACTTTTAACTTCTCTAGTTCTTAGACACGTGCTTCGTGGAAACACAGGGTCTAAGTTTTGAGGAGTTATAGGTATTTGAATAGAGTAGAGAACCAGGTGTAGCAAGTATCGGGATTCTTCAAAGTGATCGAAGATGTAGATACTTGTGTATGGTATTCAGTTGATAGTAATGATAAAGAGAAATTGCTTCTCTTTCAGGTTACTCATAATTGGAAGCATTCCTAAGTTGAGTAACGCTGATCGGCCTCCTTCCATTTAGTTGACATGCACTGGAGACAGCTGCATGATTTGAATCTGGTTCAATTAAATCAGTGCCTCTGGTTCTATATTGGATATAGAACAGTTCATATCTTAACGATGTTAAGGTACGGGGAGTTGTCCGGCTTATGCTTAAAACCAGACTCCGGATAACTCAAGGCACGTTTCTGTAATGGCTGTTTGTGGGTTGACCCAGGCTATGACGAGGGTTGACTTTCTACCATCTGGCAGATCAATAGAAATATTGTTCTAGACTCGCCACAGTTTTATTAAAAATGGATTTTTTCAAAAACAGCAGTGGGAGTATGGTAGAACTGGAAGTGATTCCAGAACCGCAAACGATTACTGAAGATTTAATAAGGAACCTAAAGATTCAATCTGATTTGACATTCCATTGGCCACTCCGCAGATAAGGTGGGTAACTTCAGGCACCCGAGAGGTACTCCGGTAGCCTCAAGGACGGTGACAGGGAAGTTCTTGTTTACCTACACTTGCCATTGTTATTGTTCCAGACTGCGAGACCCGGCAGGAGGATGAGTATAGCATCGTTCTAAACTAGCTTTAGAAGTGCACGTCTATATGACTCTGGCAGAGGGTTGTCGTAGTCAGTGGGAGCAGCGGAAGCATTGGTGGACTTCATGCTTATGTCTATTTATAGACTAAAGCAGATATAGCGGAGTTAGATCATCTGTTTCTGATGTGACAGTCATGGGTTTGACGTCATCAGAATAGGGGATGGATCTGTTGAGAAGGTAGTAGGAAGTGATATTCCTATACTACGATCGGTTATACTTTGGTCGTCACACAGTGTTTTCTCCACATGGGACTTGGATATTATATCAGACATACTGGTTACTAGACCTATGGTTTTAGATCTAAATTTGGGTGGTTTCCCAATCAGGGTACCTTGACAGCATTCTATGAGTATTTAGAATGGACGACTCCTGGCATGGTAGTGTACCTGCAGGTAATGGAGTCACCCTCTCTAAAGGTGTCTTGTAAACTAAAGTAGGGAAGGATGTGCATGATTGGCAGACCACTTGCTCAGGCAATTGAGTCAATCATGAGATGTCAAGTACCACACCAGATGTTGTTCTTGCACTAGATGCAATAAGTTGATATTGATCCAATCCTGGAGGAACAGTAGGAAGCAGTTTTAGAACATAAGTGAATGTTCTAGGGATATGATAACGGCTGCCTCCTTTAGGAGACGGTTATCACTCCAGGCTTCCAAGGTGACATGGACGACAAGGAGGTTGTCAGAGTTATAGTTCTCCCTCTGACGAGGGGCAGTATTTTGGACAGGTGGTCCAAGGCAATGCTGAGGGAGGCATGGTGCAGGATACTGATTAAGTTCAGTTGATGATACAGTCTAAGAAGTTTGGATTTGGAGTTCATTTATGAACTAGGTCCCTTCAGACATCCAGACATTCCAAGACAGGTATTGCTCATTTCGGGAGATGGCTTTCTCCGCGAACTTGAGATATAGAGAGACATAGAAAGAAACATCACAGCGGATCCACTCACTGAGGCTATTCCTCGAATGCAATAGTTTCGCAAATGAGCTTTGTGAGACTGACTAGTAGAGGAGTTGGGTGTTCGGTATCACACGGGCTGTGAGTATGCGACATCGCAATAATTAGCCTTGAGTGCAAGTGGGAGATTGTTGGAGATAGTGCCCTCAGAGTCAATTATTGGATCACAGGCACGTGATTGCAATGATTGAGGGAGGACCTATCCCGGTGGGACAATCTTACTCGAGATGATAGTATGCTATCTGGTTTATCTTTATCATCGTGTACTGCTTTAGGTGACCTGACATGTCGCTATTGCACGTTGATAGAGCCCCTAGGATTCTTGCTTGACGACCAGCAGTATGATGGCGATCATATACGTGGGAGCTGGGGTCTATAAGCACATCCTTAAAAGGTCCCTAGTCGTGGGAGTTTCGAGACTGGGCATCGATACTCCATTAGTAGACTAGTGTATACAGTCGAGACCTCGACGAGGGGCGGTGGCCGGTCTCACAAGCTTCTGGTGTCAGTTGGTTCACCTAAGATGTATACAGGTGCTCATTGGGTTATGAGTACACCGGACAGGACTCGCCGGGAACCTGCTAGTTGGTCTTATACCAGATGTCAGATAGCAGTTCCCTGGTGACATGTGTACAGGTTAGTTCATCGACCTGAGATCGTCATTTGTCTCGTGTGAGTTCCCACTGTGCTTTGATTACTACCCTACCACGGCTCAAAGGAGTCGTGCAAACAGGTTTTAGTTGGGTACAGTCCCGAGCCACATGGAGGCAGTGAGCGGATCTGCAGGGGTTCGTCTCTCCCGGTATTGGGGGTGAGGTCGCGCTGTGTCTAGGAGAGCCATTACACAAAGCCCTCGGCCGAGGCAGGAGATTTACTGGTAGGTATTCCAGTAGTGTCTCAGGGTGTTCTGGGCTTCACTCCGACACGACTTGTACCGTCTTTGGGGGTCTGACTTTTACCAACCCCCTAGGCCCGACATGCGATGCTCATAGACGAACGGACCGGACTGTACGGATATTGTCATTGACAGGCTCAGTAGGGTGTCAGGATGAGTTCGCTCATCGACGTCCCTTTTGGTCAATAGCTGGTGGCCCGTCACGTATTGGCTTATACCTCTGACGTGCTAGTGGTTAAATCCACAGCCATAGTATTGACGAGTCTTTAGAGTCCACCACACTTTCAGTTACTCAGCTTTCGGGCGAAACGCTGTAGAGGCCGTATGGAGATATGGCAGGGTCCGATCAGATACGTGCGGTATTGCACGGATCAGGATCGGACAGTCTTGTACTAGTGGCCGTATAGTTATATGGCAGGGTTTGATCTGATACGTGCGGTATTGCACGGATCAGGATCGAACGGATTTTACTAGCCGGCTTTGGCTTAAGCCGGTCCTAGTTTAGTACAGTGTAGATTTTGTCTCATTGCATTTGTATCCGGTCGGAATACAGATGCGGGTGTGTATGCACAGTATCGGGGTTTTCCTGTAATTTATTACGGGACCAGTTTTCTGGAGTTGCCAGTTTACATTCCGTTCCGGCCGGTTTTCCTTTGTTCTTTCCCGGCCGGACTTTTCCGGTCGAAGGGGTAATTTGCAGTTTTGCAAATTACATTTGTGGAGGGGGTTTCTTTGCATAAGGATTTATTATGATAGCTTCATTTCTTTTGCTCCATGCTTTTGCATTAAATGAGATTTGAGTGGGCATGGGTTTGATGTAAGAAAAAGCATGGTTGATGTTTTCTTGTCTAGGATGTGGTCACCTCTTTGATCTCCTACACTCACCTCCCTTCATGCTTCATATTCTTTTCCTCCACCATTTCAAAGATGATAAGTTTTTTCATGGTTGTAAAAAGAAGAAGGAGAGAGTTCTTCATTCTTGAGAGTTTCATCTTCTTGATCTCATTCATGCTAGAAAAATGCAAGCACCATTTTTCTTATCTCATTTCCTCCATCAAGGCAACCAAAACCCAAGTGAGACACTACACTACACATTCTACAGCATATCTTGAGCATGTCGAGTTGCCGGCTTCATGCCCGAGTTGCCTCGGTATTGAGGCGGGAGCCCGTAAAAGACGCAGGCATTGTGGTGCCCTTTCCGGCGAGGAGGCGACGATGTGGAGGTAAGACTTTCCGCGGGAGATCGGGACGATGACGAGAAGACCGGAGGACTCGGATCACTCGGTATACTTCTCACCCTATCTCTTGATTGCTAGCATTAGGTTAATGGTAAACGATCCGGGTTTTCATTGTCCGCGGTAGCGCCGGTTTCCGAGTAAGGAAAAATTTTAATTCCGCATTTTGGCCTCGAGTACGAGGCCGGGGCGCTGCCGTGACGCAACATATACTGTGATTTGTACCGTGGCTGAGCGGCTCCATGCCATCTGCAGATAAACCAAGCTTGATATTACGAGAATCTGCAGCAAAATCTTTATAAAGGGCATCAAAGTGTTTCCACTCTTCACCATCAGCTGGATGCCGCAGGACTCCGTCTTTAGTGCCACCATTTGCATGCCATGACATGCTATCAGCAGTTTTGGTTGACAAAATGTAAATCCCCGTTTCCATTAATGAAAATCCTCTTCTATTTTTCCCTACGTCCCCGAATACTTCTCTTTTCATTTCCCTCGTAGTGTTTGTAGGTAATCGATTGCTTAAAATTAGTATTTAAAATTTTTCCAACCTTTAGAATCAAAGCCAAAACTAAAACCAAAATATTTTAATATATAAACACCAAGACCAAACCTAGATTAAAACCAAACCCAAACTATATTATATTTCCCCTCAGTCCAACATCAAATAAATTAATTTCCCTTAGAGATCACCAGCACAAACCTCTTATCCTAAGCCAGGCCCACTCCCTAACTCCCCCTTGCTGAAAAAAACGAATT
Organism: Agapanthus africanus; assembly: GCA_030015575.1. NCBI lineage: Eukaryota > Viridiplantae > Streptophyta > Magnoliopsida > Asparagales > Amaryllidaceae > Agapanthus > Agapanthus africanus. Next base: position 121,076,415 of record CM057344.1, read on the forward strand.
AAACTTTTAATTTAACTATTCCCCCGGCCCACTCCCCTCCTCAGCCCACGATGGAAAAGAAAAGAATTTGTTAAATCCCTTTCTCGGCCCAACACTCCAAGCCCGCTCCCCCTCCTTCACTGAACCCGACCCGCCATCCTCCTCTTCTTCCTAACGTCTCTCTTTCTCGATCCACTTTTCGCGCCAACCTCCGCGACCACGTCGCCATTCCATTTCCCCACGACCCGTGCACCCTTGCGATCCCCTTAAACCCCTCGTCACCTCCTCACTCACTCTCACCCTCAATCTCATCTCAACTTCTCTTCTCTCTCTCAAACACAGAAAACCCAATTCCCCACGAAACCCACGGCCAACTTTAGCACCTCGCCACTCCCTCCGACGACGAACCACCTCGTCCTCCTCCCTCGTTTCTCCCTACCAACGCCACTATCACTACAGCCACTTCCTCCTTCAACCGAGCACCCCCTGCCAAGCTCCCCTGCACCCATTCGACCACCACCTACGCTCGACGCCGGTGAGCCCCCACTGACCTGAAACACCCCGTCGACCTCTGCACCCTCTACATCTCCTCCACCTCCTCCAAAAATCCACACCCGATCTCTCTCTCTCTCTCCTTCCAAACCAGCAAACCATAACTTCCCCTCACTGCGTGCTCACTGTGTACGTCTCCAGAGCGACGCCGCCGACCGTCGCCAACCCTAGCGCACTCCCTGAGATCCACTGAGCACCCCTCTGCTTCTATCAAGCATGAGACGTCTCCGGGCAACTCCGACGTCGAACCCGAATCGCGAGCCGAGGCCGTGAAACCAAACCACGACGTTCGTCGCGCGTTCGTGATGTTGCCGCTGTCGTACATCGCCCAAAAACGTTTCCATACAAGTATTCTACTTGCTACATGCTAATTTATTCGTGTTACAAACTAAAATCGTATAAATTCTATATTTACTATTCCCGATAAGTTATATGACACAACTGTTCGATGTAAGATCCCAATGAAAATATTCATCTAATTTGACGGAATTGGATTTTCTATGCTGGCCCGTGTGATAATGAATACTTTGTATAAATTTCACTGGAAAATATGACTGTTAATGACTAAAACGAATACCCCCAAATACACCTGTAAAACTGGAAATCTCCCGTATCTGAAAATTGTTAAAATCACCATAAATTATGTACATATTGAAATGATGCGTTCGAGGGCTCAAATCGAAGCCGACTCGACGAAATGTAACCCTATGAAAGTTTCTAATGGTTACTGTACTGAAATTGTAACGATAATCGGTTCGGAGAGCGGATCTGGACTGCAGTCCAGAGCGACTCTTGTTATTGTTTGCTGTACCGTAATGTTTACCACCTTGTTTTCTGAACTCGTATGTTGTGGAACTCTACATTTTATTAAAGGTGAATCTGTTAGCTAAATAATACAAGTGGTTTCATCCCGTTTTATCATCGTTTGCTATTTAATCGGTAATTTAAAAGAACTGGACGTCCAAAACAGAATCAGAATTGACATACTAGTGTTGAACAGTGTATAACTTTTGACGTACAGACGCGATTGAGAATCCGTCTATTGCATTGAACACCCTATTAGAAACCCTAGATTTTATTCAACTGTAGAGTCGCTAAATCCTGATCCAACTGGGTGAATTCATGTCGCGAAACGGACGTTCAGTTCAGAAACTGAATTTCCTGCAGCGAGAACTTAAAATGAAACGGCTATAACTTGAATACCGGAAACCCGATTGAACTGAAACCAATTTTGATGAACTTCTGACAGAGTGTACTTATTATCGTATTTGTATCATTTCGTTGAATTCTGAAAATATGAATTACTGCAATTTTTGTAAGTTTATGACGTGCATATTGGTTCATAATATACATGACTTGTTAACGGCATTAATACGCATATCTTACCCAATTGCCATATATATAGTGTTAGTGCGTGTTAGTGTTCAGTGGACATTGTATTATCGTGCGTGAATGATATTGGTTTAGGAGCGTCAAGTATACCAATGGAAAGTGAATGATTCGTGACAGTGATTAATACAGTGAACAGTGATAAAACCGTGCCATTGGTATACTTGTACACGACTAAATCATAATCATAAATAGTGTAAACCTGGGGAAAAAAGGAAAATCGAAGTGGAAAGAGTATCGTATTTAGCGGGACCGTGTTTTAGAGGATGATCATTCGAGCAGTGATATATATATTAGGTAGGATCTAGCGATCCGGCTGACAGGGTTATGTCCCGGGCATGTGGGCCGTTGTCTCGGGTATGTACGAGACTCCTGTTAAATATGATCCTCCTTTCCACTATACGATTTCAAACATGACCTAGAGACTAATAGGGATACATATCATACTTTGCATCATATATTGACATAGTGATTACACACATTGTACTTTCACTGTTATCACCGTATTTACCTGTTTCATATCATTATTATAAAGATTGCTATTACGTCGCTCTGACGACCTGAGTATGCATGCTCAGATCTCGTGGAAGAACCAGCGCAGGAGATGGATTTACCTTTCGAGCTGGCGGAGATCTAGTCTGGAGTGCTTTTCTTTCTTTTCTGCTTTCCATAAAAGAGATCGTGTAATTGAACTTGGTTAGTAACTCTTCTTGTTTATTTGTAATTTGTGAACAATGGATTTTAATGTAATAATTTTAGTGATGTAATTCCTTTACTGTTGTGCTTTGTTTACTGATTACCATGTAATGCTAGAAGCCGAAGTGTGACTACGGCGGGATTATTCCTTGACCGTAGGAGCATGGCTGGCCTAGTCATCCCTCGTTTTCCGTATTTTCGGAAGCGGGGCGTGACACAAAAATAAACGCCGAAGTCTTTGCTTGATTGAGAAGTATCGCAAAACCTTTGCTGGAATCCGTCTAGGAGTATCGAGTGTAGACTCATCTTCACCGTTACCCCTTCAAGGGACAATCCACCTAGATAAGTTACAAGTTCTAAAGTTATCCAACTTCTTATCCTACTCTGTCCAGTATAACATGCATTCGTTCGAACATGAGTCGATTTTCTTATAACTGAAACCCATATCATTCAAGATCTTCTTCGTCTCTATGAAAGTTTTCGGCAGTAGCGCTTCAGGGTAAGTCTACCTTTGCACCTCAAGAAACTGATCGAAAAACTTATTAGTTCAATTATTCTGGAATTTGAGATGAAATATTTTGACAGTCCAACTCAACCTAGAGATGTTTGCGCCTTCGAAAAGGGGTACATTTGTATCATCCATACATTTCATATATTTTTCCGATTCTGTATCGGGAAGACTACGGATATCTTCCTCTCCGATATTAAGTTCATGAAAAATGTCATGATCAGGATGCATACCGGTTCGGAGCTCGTCCAACATACTATTCAAACCGGTGTCCCTAAAATTCGTAAGACGAGAATCATTTGGCCTAATCCAACGACTCGTAGACATGTCGACTATCAGTCTTGCTTCTCCATGGTATGTCCATTTTGTATATCCAGGAGATATCTTATTTTTTAGTAGATGTTCATATACTATATCTCGACGGAGGTCGTAGCCGTTATGACACTTTTTACACGGACACGAAATCAATTCTTCAGGAGATCGGTCCTTCAATGCAAATTCCATAAATTCTTCGACGTCGACCTTGTATTCATCACTAAATTTGGACACTTGCATCCAACTCCTATCCATTACTGTCCGATATCTAACATCATGTATTATGTAATTATCCATTTATTTTATGACTTTAGTTAAGATTTAATGTTTCATTTTGATCTATCAATTCATCACATCGGCTGTCGGGGGTAAGGCTTCTATCCCATTAAGAATTTATAACGTATATACCCTTGCGTTTGTGTTTTCATTCATTTGCCGAAAATTTCGGCAACACCTCCTCACTGTTCTCCGAGTACACTGCAATAGAAGGGATGATAATCATTTCACTGTTGAATATCAACAATGAAATGATCATCCCCTCTATATTTGTACACGGAGAACCAGCGAAAAGATACCGACGAAACTAATCTCGAAACGAATGAAAATACAAATGCAGGGTGTGTTTGCATTATAAATTCTTAATTTTTCCATACTGGACAAATCTATCGGTTATAGTATGACTGGTTCTCTCGTCACATAAACTACATGACGGTTGCAGAAACAAACGATTAAACGCTTAGTTTTGACAACCATCACGTAGTTTTATGTCACGATGGAGACCGTTGTGTATATAACTGATAGACGGGTTCTAAGACGTGTTTCGATTTTTTGAATGTGAAATTCTCGATGATAACAAGTAAATTTCATATTATCTTCGAGTTTCATCCACTTAGTATATATTATAAGATTTTCGTGTTGTTTTGATATTCAAGATTTAATTCACAATGGATATGGTTGAGAAACTTATTCTCATGCGCGCAGACACACACATACAAGCATACACACACACACACACACACACATTTACTAAATTACTATAAAATACCAAAAAAATTCTCTCTAAACTACCATTTTCTATTGTTCTTTTCTCACTAAACCACCCTAAAATTTTTCCTAACCAACTTATTTCTTCGATTTTACTAAATTACAATAAAATACCCTTAACTATTATTGGTTTTTCACTAAATTACCTTAACAAATTTTGAAAAATAATTCATCTTCTTAAACCCTAACCCTCACCCTCACCTTCACGCTCACCCTAACCCTAACACAAATACTTAATTAACATATAAATATTGTTTTTTCACTAAACTGCATAGAAAAATTAGGTAAATTACCCTTACCGTAACCCCCAATCCAAACCCTCCCTAACCCATCAACAAGAGAAACATCATCAACAACATTGACAACAACAACAATCAACAACAATAACATCTAAAAAGTTTAAAATTAAACCAATTTTTTAAAAATCAAACCAAATTAAAATACCTTTTGTCAAAAAAGAGATGGCGAGGGCTTTGATCTCCAGAGACTAGGAGACGATCTCGACGGCGGTCATGAGGCGGCGGTCTCTTGAGAGAGAGGGAGAGAGAGACACTGTGAGAGAGGGGGGGAGAGAGAAAGATGATTGATCGTGCGAAAAAAGTGTTTGTAAATAACCACAATCAAAACGGTGTCGCTAATAGCTAGTCGCGATGAGTACGGGTCGTCCGCAGGGAAACGTGAACTCTTTTCTTGGTTTAGACGAGTTGATGAAAGAGATGGGTGATTGTTATCAACAACAACAACTGAGCCTTTTATCCCAAGCATATGGGGTAGGCTACATGAACCAACATGAGAATCATGCCGGGTCCATCACATGAATCCTCTGCCTCCACTCACTCCTATCGAACAATATACTTTCATTGAGTCCTTTGGCAACCATATCATTTCGTATCACCTCCATCCATGTTTTCTTCGGTCTCTCTTTTGCCCTTTTGCCATTGCCCATATCGAGAGTATCTATTCGTCGGACTGCTTCCATAAGTCTGCGTCGCACATGACCAAATCATCTTAGCCGGTTTTCCCGCATCTTCTCCTCCACAGGTGTGACACCCACTTTTGTATGAATATCCTCATTTCGCACCTTATCTTTTCTAGTGTTACTGCACATCCAACGAAGCATGCGCATCTCCGCTACGTGCATCTTCTGTGTATGATGCTTCTTAGGAGCCCAACATTCTGTACCATATAATAAGGCAGGCCGAATAGCGTTCCGATAAAACTTCCCTTTCAAATTTAACGGAAAGTTACGATCACACAAAATCCCTGTTGCACTCCTCCATTTTAACCAACCAGCTTGGATCCTTTGATTAACATCACTATCGATCTCCCCATTCTTTTGGATGATGGAACCTAGATATCTAAACTGGTCACTCGGTGATATCTCTTGCCCTTCCAATGTTATACCAATATGGTTTTGACTTCTCTGGTTACTAAATTTGCAATGCATATATGCTGTCTTGGACCTGCTCAATCTGAATCCCCGAGATTCCAATGTTTGCTTCCATAATTCAAATTTGGCATTAACCCCTGCTTTCGTCTCATTTACTAGAACAATATCATTAGCGAATAGCATACACCAAGGTACCTCATCTTGGATAGTTCTAGTAAGCTCATCCATCACGATGGTAAACAGGAATGGACTTAATACAGATCCTTGATGTAAGCCAATAGTAATCGGAAAATCACTCATTAAGCCGCCGCAAGTTCTGACATTAGCCACTACTCCATCGTACATATCCTGGATTATATCAATATACTTGACGGGGACCGCCTTCTTCATCATTGTCTCCCATAATACCTCTCTAGGTACATTGTCGTACGCTTTTTCTAAATCAATAAATATCATATGCAAATCTCTTCTCTTCTCTCGAAAACCCTCGACAAGTTTTACGTTGGCTGTCACAAGCCTACCACAACCCTCACCCTTTCTCATCCGGACTTGGGACCGGCAACGATGGGTTTAGATGGGTGATTGTTATCGTTCTATTTTAATACGATATAAAATTTATAATAAAAAGGTTTGTACGGTTCAAAAGACTTGTTGGGGTCAAAATTTACATCCCGGCTGACTAAGTTAAAATCAAAGTCAACCCCAAGCCAAGTGGGCCGAAGCCCGGGTCAAGTGGGCCATTGCCCAGGTCGAGCCCGAACATGAAGCGGCCGGCCTCCCCCCATGCCAAAATAAAAATTTTGGTGTATTTCCCTTTTTTTATTTTATGAATAAATGTAAGAAAAATGGGCATAAAGCCAAAATTTTGTAAAGCCCATGGCTTATGTGCAAAAAGAAATAGCGCATGAGGCATGGGATGGGCAAAATGCCATTTTTGTAAAGCCCAAGGGGTTATATGTAAACTGTATAGCCTATAAAGGCAAAGATAATGAAAATATCTCAACAACTTTTTCTCTCTTTAAAAAAATCAAGATCTGTGCTTTTTCTCCTTCCTCAAGGTTCTAAAACCTTCTTCTATCTATTGAATTAAATCAAGAGTTTTACTCTTTCTTTTCCAAAACTAAATAGTTTTTCACCACAAAACCCACAAAGGGGAGCTTGGATCTTCCATCAGATCTTAAAAAGAAGAGATTTTTAAAATCAAACCCCTCTTGTTCTTCATAAGCCGGCAAACAGAAGAGGAGGAAGGAGACCCATCTCCAAAGATCAGGATCCAAGGCTTAAGAGAGAAGAACCTTTGAAGATTTTTAGGGAGTTTAACTTCAAGACCCAAATCCTCAAAGGAGTTTAACACCTAATCCAGATCTTTTGGAGTTTAACTCCACTAAAAATCCACTTTTGGAGTTTAACTCCAATTTCCGGGAGTAAAAAACCCCTTCTTTTCGCTAGCGCTCAGCGCCCAAGCGCCCACGTGCCGGGCACGTGAGGCGCTAGGGCCTAAAGCGCTCGCGTCAGTGCCCGAGCGCCCACGTGCCCAAAGCGCTCGCGCCAGTGCCCAAAGCGCTCGCGCCAGCGCCCAAAGCGCTCGTGCCAGCGCCCGAGTGCCCACATGCCGGGCACGTAAGGCGCTAGCGCCAGCGCCCGAGCGCCAACGTGCCGAGCGCGTGAGGCGCTGACGCCTTCTCCCACGCATCCTTTTGATGCCCCTTTCCCTTTTTATATACATATGCATACACACACACGCACACACACACACACATACTCTACGACACTGTCCCTGTTAGAAAAAAAATTTCTAACGGGGCACTGCCCCGCACCCCACAAAGGGGCTGCTAGCCCCCTGAACTCCCAGCCCGCTATCCGTGTAGCGGGACCCCCGTAAAAACTCTGCGGGGTCCCCGATATATCCAAAACCCTTCCAAAACATACGCGCACTGCACATTGAGTTCGCATGACCTGTTTGACCCATCAATCGGAGGTTCTCTCGCTCCAAAGGCGAGGGGTAATTAATGGCAGCTTAGTCCACGGCTGCCGGAGATTCGGATCTCCACAATCAATAAACCCCAGCCTACCTTAGGCAGGGGGAACCTGTAGTACACTCGACAAGGACACGCGTATTCCCATCTCAATGGGGTGACGAAAAACACCCTACAGATTCTGGCATGCCCGGTGGGATCTTTCTCTCCTCCCATATCTCGGGTCAAGTGTTCATGCGAACTCATTTAACACATATGCCGATGTTTGTACTGAAATAATGTTTTTTTCATGCAGCAATCAACTTTCAACGACAATGTATCCTAAGATGGATCCAGCTTCTGGTGCGACCCCGATTCCGTACGTGGTCAAGATCAATGCTCGTGTGGTTCTCCCCGCAAGGCTCAGTCGACAGTGGGAGGAACTGTCTCGTCGGTTTGGTTCTGTCATCATCTACCCTGCCGGAAGCGCTCATCTGGCAGAAATCTCGGCAAAACAGGTGACCAAGCCGGTCTCAAGGGGCAAGAGGCCGAATGTTGTGATCGCTGAGGCACCACAACCGAAACTTAAGACGGTTTCTGAACGACTCTCTGGTGCTCCAGCTAGGGGAAAGACTTCCGGTACAAAGGGCAACATCAAACGTTGCGGACGAGCTCAGGCGATGACTCCAACAAATGTACAATCAGGCGTATCTCCAAAGCCCTCCATCGCCCAGTCTACGACGGCTTTCCGAAGAGCCGTAACTAGCCAAGTGCTCAAAACAGAAAGGTTAAGACAGAAGCGGCTCAGGTATCGAGCCAACAAGAGGGCCAGGACTCTAGCCAGGTGGAATCTTGTAAGATTCTAAGAGCAGAGTCATCCTGCGACGACGGCTGAATCGGCCGTAAAAATCAGCAATTTTTTCGAACCTCTGAAGTAGGTTCAGAAAAATGCCATGACCGCCAGAATCAAGAAGACAGCGGTCCGAACGTTGCTACAAAGAGACGTGTCCCGGCCCCAACAGAAAAAGTATGACATTGTCTCTTCAAGAGTCTACCAGGCACTCTGTTCCGCGCGAAAACAGCGGGGCAAAACCAAAAAGGAAGAGTCAACACCATTCAAGAATCCGGCCAGGCCAGCTGCCTTCAGTCGACTGCCCATTACCGAAACAGGAGGGTCAAGACAGCGATCCATGAAATCAGCCATCGATAATAAAAAGACGGCTGGATATGTTATCCATACGGTCTATATGGCAGGTGGGCACCCCGGCGACAACCTTTGCAGCAAAAGAAAGGATCAGGCCACCACATCCCAAGCCTAATCTAGCTTAAATGTGGTTACCGCTTCCCAAGAACAGCCGCCTCCGCTGGATGATGAAAACCCTCTCGATGAGGATGATAGGAAGAAAGACCCTTCAGTCCATGTAGAGTCAAGCTTGGACAGCGAGAAAGAGCTAACTTTCCACCCTAGGACCGCGGAGTAAGAGCTGCTTCAAGAGCTTCGAAAACAGCTTAGGAGCAAAAATAAAGAGTTGGCCAAGCTCTATTCGAAAATTGACGACCTAACAAACGTTGTGATGCATCTTACGGCTCAAATTGCTCGAGCGCCTCCCAATCAAGCAAAAGTTGTTACTCATGAGCCGGATGATGACAATCCGAAGCAGCCGATGCCTGTCCCTTTGGGTCCAAGATTGGTCGAGCTGCATGAAAGCCGACCACATTTCGCTTCTGGAGACGCCTTGGCCCCAGATAGTACTATCCCGCTAACACAAGATCGGATAATGGATTTGGTCACTAGCAAGGTTAAAATATTGGTGGCCAAAGCCGAAGCTCAGAAAGAATTGGCAGTAGTGGGCGGCCATATCCCCCACAGTACGATCTGATCGAGTTCCTGAGCGGCCACGTCATTCCTAAGTTCGGAAGATTTGACGAGACGGGAAATGCAAATCAGCACGTCGCCCACTTTAAAGCATCGTGCGGAAATACATGGGGCAATAATGCGCTCCTTCTTCGCCAGTTTGTCAATAGCCTGACCGGTGTCACTTTTGACTGGTACACGAGTATACCAGAAGGGTCCGTCATTACCTTTGCCCAAATGGAGTCTCTGTTTCGGTAAAAGTTCATGAGTGTAAGTGATAAAATCTCCATTGCTGACTTTGTGGGGACTAAGCCGAGGAAGAATGAAAGAAACACCGACTTTATCGCCCGATGGCGTAATCTCACAGTCAAGTGCGAACCGCCGCTGGAGCAGGACCAGTCTGTCAGCCTTCTCGTTGGGAACCTCAGTAATTGGATGGTCCCATTCTTGTGTACAGCAGGCCTCAAGACGTTTCAAGAGCTAACCAAGAAAGTCCAAATGCTGGAATGCTCGAAGCAAGAGTCTACCCGAACTCTTAGAGAGACAAGACTTGCAAAAGCAAGCGGGATGACAACCATAGAAGCTAGAATTTCAGCAGTACCAATGTCTTCAATGTGTTCGACAATGAAGACAAGCGAAGGGCATGCGATTCCAAAACCAACCGGTCTCGAAAGCCATTACTGGGAGGAGAAGGGCCTTCCCTAGAGGAGAAAAAAAACAAGGTTTACTCTTTCAGATGGGACAAGGTCCGCAAGATATTTAAAGATGTCTTGAACAACGGTCTACAATTGCCGGAGTCGAAAAGATCCCAAGAAGCAAAAATGACCGACAATCCCCTGTATTTCCCGTACCACCGAGTAGTGAGCCATGCGATCGAGGATTGCTATATCTTCAAAGACTGGGTCGAGAAGCAGTACAAGGCTGGAGAGATCGAGCTGTCCAAAAGTGTGTTGGTGAACAATCAAGTTGCAACCACCAACTTTATACAGACAGAAGCTGAAGCCTTATGGGAGCCAACAGCCGAATCCGCTGCCCTAAGAAATGAAACCGACTCACCGCAGCCTCCGTGGAGTACGCACATATCTAATAAGACGAAGAAGATGCTAAAGTTACTTCGGAAAGAGCCCAGAACAGAATGGGAAGGGCAGAAGAAGCCCACCATTCCAGCTGCCAATTCAGCCCAATCAGGCTCAAAATCCAAAAAGCTTAAGAAGAAGAAAAGTGCAGCTCGACGCGAAAAGGAGTTTGCAGGGAGATCGACCATTCAAAAATATATCGATTCCCTCGAAGACAATGAACAGAAGGAAAGAACTCTGATTCAATTGAAGGAGTTCCTCCCTGTAGATGCGGCTGAAATTCTGGAGGAGTTAGAAGAAGTCTCCAATGAAGAGATCCCTATAGTGACCTGGTATGCCATCCATCTTGGCAGTGACTCTGAAGAGGAGCTCTGTTTTCCTGAAGAGGATGAGGAGCTCGCCACAAAGGCCAACCAAATCCAGCTTAGAAGCGGCAGGGCTCTACCGCCAAATCAGGGAAACGCTCAATAAGGAAAGGAAAAACAGGTGGCTAATGAGGAAGATGGAGGAGAACCGGCTGATGAAAACTCAAGTCCTTCCTCAGTGGACTACAATGTCTTGGCTCATCTCCGAAAGCTCCCGTCTTTCCTGAGCATCTACGATGCCTTGGTCTTATCTAAAGAGCTTAAGGATGTTCTCATTCATGCTCTACAGAACCCCGAGCGGTATCAGGCTCGCTTTGCGGAAATCAATATGAAAGAAGCCTAGTACGCTCTGCATGCCGCCACAGTCATGTTTAACGATGAAGACTTGCTACTGGGAACAGCTGAGCATAATCGGCCGCTTTACGTGACAGGGTACAGCGACGGAGACCGGATTAATCGCATATTGATTGATCTAGGGTCCTCAGTGAACATCATGAACTTGCGAACTCTGAAGAGTTTGTCAATGAACGTCCGAAACCTGTCAAGGAAAGGATTTTCATTCAAGGCTTCAATCAAAATTGCCAGAAAGTTCTGGGATCCATAGCTCTGCCAATCAAATTTGGGGATCTGCAGACCGAAGCTAAGATATACGTGATCGACGCTGACACGTCTTATAAAATCCTCTTGAGGCGGCCGTGGCTCCACGATTACGGCATCATTCCATCAACTCTTCATCAATGCATGAAGTATACTAAAAATGGTGAAGAAAGACGCATTGACGGAGACATCCAGCCGTTCGGTGTGCATGAAGTCCGATATGAGGATTCTTGGTACTTTATGAACCACCAAAATGCTAAGCCACAACCGACTGAGGACAGAGCGGCCCCAAGACTCAAAAGAAAATCTGAGCCAGCTGTCACTTTCAAAAGCAAAAATGCCCAAGTGCGCCCGTGTTTCGGTAGTGAAACTGATGAGTCCGACGCTGGAAGTTCGTCCTTCCGTAAAACTCGCCCTCGTTTCGGTAGTGATACAGGCGAATCTGATACTGAAGGCCCATCTAGCAGCAAAGTCCGCCCTCATCTTGGCAGCGACACTGAAGAGTCGAAGGAAGAGGACCTGCCTTGCAACAGCTGTGCAGATTGGACCCCCATGCAACATGCGAAACTACGAAAGACCTTCGAAATTGCAGAAAGGTCCCTAACCATCACAAGGGTGCCGGAGTGGATGTGCAGAGAGCTCGATGCATTGTCAGTCTCTGCCGTGGACCAGCTGAAAACTTTCTATGTTCCCGGGAGGAAAAGTGGATAGAAGGGCATCCTGTTTTATGGGTCAAACCCCGTTGTGCACCCGAACGATTTGTATGTCGCATGCCTTCCCTATAAGAGAGGCATAAGAGAAATCCTCAATCCCAGATACTATGCACCCGAGATGCGAGAGTATTTCAAAAGGTGCGGATGCCGGTTATATCAAACGGAGTCCGAAGCAAAGTTTTATGAAGGGCTATGGCATCCGCCCCAGGTCCGAGCACTCATCGATGGACGAATTCCAGATAGACGGGGTATAGGTTTCGTCCAGCCCGATTCCAAGGCATGCTACATGATCCATGTTGGTGAAGCCAGCGAAAGGTCAAATGATGATGATGAGCTAGCCGAGCTAAAAGAAGCTCCTCAAGAGCTCGAAGATGGCGGACAAGCAACCTTTGACAAGCTAACCGAGATTGACTTAGGAACGCCCGATAATCCAAGGACGACCTATATCAGCTCACTCTTGTCAGAGGAAATGAAAGAGCAGATAATCACCCTGCTGCATGAGTTCGTCGACTGCTTCGCGTGGACGTACAAAGAAATGCCTAGCCTTTCCTCTGAAGTGGCCGTGCATAAGCTGGCTATATCTCCTGATGCTAAGACAGTCAAACAAGCTCCTCGAAGAATGAGAAAGGAACTGGAAGAAAAGGTCATCGAGGAAACTAAGAAACTCATCGATGGCGACTTCATCAGGGAAGAGAAATATGCGAACTGGATTGCATGCATAGTCCCAATGAAGAATAAAAATAGGCAGATCCGAGTTTGTGTCGATTTCAGGGACCTTAACAAGGCATGTCCTAAAGACGACTTCCCGCTACCGGTCATGTAAATGATGGTCGATGACACCTCAAATTACGAGCTGTTCATCTTTATGGATGGCTCGTCTGGATATAATCAGATCAAGATATCGCCTGAGGATGAGAAACACACAGCATTTCGAACCCCGATCGGAATATACTGCTACAAAGTGATGCCGTTCGGACTGAAGAACGCAGGTGCTACATATCAAAGGGCAATGACCAATATCTTTGATGACCTAATCCATAAAATCGTCGAATGCTATGTTGATGATCTGGTCATCAAGACTAAAGCCAAGGCCGACCATATCCAAGATCTTAGGACCGTTCTCACTAGACTGAGGGAATACGATCTGAAGATGAATCCTCTAAAGTGAGCTTTTGGCGTGTCATCGGGAAAATTCTTAGGCTTCATAGTCCGACATTGAGGGATCGAAGTTGACCCATCAAAGATAAAGGCCATCATGGAGATGCCCCCTCCGAAGAATCTGACGCAGCTAAGATCTTTTCAAGGAAAGCTTGCTTATATATGAAGGTTTATCTCAAATTTATCGGGGAGATATAGGCCTTTCTCAAAGCTCATGAAGAAAGGAGCTCCTTTTGTCTGGGATGCCGAATGTCAAGGAGCGTTCGAAAGCATCAAACAGTACCTGTTGCACCCTCCAGTGCTTGCTGCTCCTATTTCAAATAAACCGTTGATTCTCTATACTGCCGCACTAGATGAGTCACTCAGTGCACTCCTTGCCAAAAACAACGAGGAAGGAAAGGAGAACGCCCTCTACTACCTCAGTCGAACTTTAGTCAGGGCGGAACACAACTATTCCCCGATCGAAAAGCAATGCCTGACTTTGATATTCGCTGTGAAGAAGCTGAGGCACTATCTGCTTGCTCATCGGGTTATGCTGATCTCCAAGGTCGACCCGCTCAAACACTTAATGACCAAAGTAAGCCTCGCTGGCAGAATGGCAACATGGGCTGTCATGCTGCTTGAGTTTGACATAGTTTATACTCCTCAGAAAGCAGTAAAAGGGCAAGCCCTCGCCGATTTCCTCGCTGCTCATCCTATATCAGAAGGGTCACCGCTAAATTGTGAATTACCTAATGAATAAATATTGCACCTCGAGGATAGCGAGCCATGTTGGGAGCTCTACTTCAATGTAGCCTCATCAATAAGGACCTCCAGTAAATCAAGCATCCCGGAGATAAAAGCAGGGATAGGATTGGTGTTCATCACGCCATCAATGGGAACCCTACGGCGTTCTTTTGCTCTCACCGAGCCTCGCACAAACAACGAGGCTGAGTATGAAGCCCTTATAGCTGGTCTGGAGCTCGCCATAGAAATGGAAATCCTTCGGCTACGGGTTTACGGTGACTCCCAGCTTGTCGTCAACCAAGTAAGCGGCGACTATAAGATATACAAACCCGAGTAAGCTCGATATAGAAGCTAAGTGGTGGAACTCATGAAATGATTCACTCACATTGAACTAATGAGAGTCCCTAGAGCGTTGAACGGAAAAGCCGACATACTCGCTTGCCTAGCTAAAGAGCTAGCTGATCCTGACATGGACAAAATTCTAATCACAGTCAGAAGCCGGAAAATTCTGCCTCCAGCCTCTTTGCGTGAAGAATAAAGCGTAGAACAAGAGAACAATCCTGTCGAAGAAACTTCGATCATCCAAGACGAGCCCGATTGGAGAGAACCCTTCATAAAGTACCTCTGATACGACAAGCTGCCCGAAGGAAAATCTGCGAGGATTCAGCTGAAGAAGAGAGCTCTCCGATACGTGTTTGTAAATGACACGCTATACCGCAGGTCATATGACCAACTCTGGCTCAGGTGCTTGTCATTGGCCGAAGCCCCAAATGACATGAAAGAAGTTCACTCGGGCGTTTGCGGTGCTCACCAATCTGTCCCCAAGATGCGACTTCAAATTAAACGACTTCGGTATTACTGGCCCACCATGATATGGGATTGCGGAGAGCATGCAAAGAAATGTCATATCTGCCAAATTCATGGTGATTTCGTTTACAAGCATCCCAATCCGTTGCATCCTACGGTGGCGTCGTGTCCCTTCGAAATCTGGGGAACCGACATAGTTGGCCCAATTGATCCTCCGTCATCCAGAGGTCACCGGTTCATATTGGACGCAACTGACTATTTCTCCAGATGGGCTGAAGCTGTCCCGCTAAAAGAAGTCAAGACAGAAAATATTCTGACGTTCTTCCAGCATAATATTCTATACCGCTTCGGTACACCAAGAAGAATTATTTCTGACAACGGGCCTTCTTTCAAGAGATTCAAAGTCTCAAGGTTCGCTACTCAGCACAAGATAGACTGGAGATATTCCTCCATCTATAATCCAAGAGCCAATGGGCTAGCCGAAGCCTTCAATAAGACTCTATGCAAGCTCCTGAGGAAAAATGCTTCAGCCAACAAGAGAGACTGGAATCTCAAACTTCACGAGGCGTTGTGGGCATATCGTACCACGCACCGTACTGCAACTCAGTCCACTCCATACTCATTGCTCTTCGGAGTGGAGGCGGTCCTCCCCCTCGAAGTCGAAGTTCCAAGCTTAAGAATGGTCATTCAGCACGAGTTGACGGAGGAGGAAAATGTGCTCCTTCGGCTTGAAGAGCTCGACACCCTCGAAGAAAAGAGGCTTGCGGTGCAGCAAAATCTGGAGCTATACTGAGCCCAAATGTCACGGGCCTATGACAAGATAGCCCGTCTCCGCGCTTTCAAGAAAGGTGAATTGGTGTTCGTCCTCAAAAGACTGATCATCCCCAATCGACATGCCAAGGGAAAATTTGAGCCAAACTGGGAAGGACCATACGTCATCGAGAAAGTGTTTGATGGAGGATCCTAACAGCTAATAAATGCTGAGTGGGAAAGGCCCATGCCACCTATCAATGGCCGATATATCAAGAAATATTATGCGTGAATGTTCGAGGTCGCAGGCGAATTGAGCACACAAGCCCTACGGTCTAGATCATACATCCTGTAAAGCCGTATACAATTTACGGGCGTAAATGACCCATATCTCTCCCAAGTCCTGCCGTTGTGACTACTTTTAAAGTCCCACCAGCGACAAAAAAAAGGTATGTCCACAAGCAAAACATGCACGGATGAAAACCCGAAAGGGCTCCATGAGTAAAAGAAGCAGGACTGCGGGCGAGTTTGTGAAAACCCAAAAGGATGCAAACTCATGAAAAGAGACGAAATACACTCGCAAAGTCCTCTCGACCTTGTGAGGAGAAAATCCCCGCGCGAGATCCTTACGACTCACAAAGGAGCAACACACTTAGGAATCCCCACGATTCCTAGGGAGAAATACACCTGCGAGATCCTCTCGACTCGTAGGGAGAAAATGCTTTTATGAGACCCTTACGGCTCATAAAATTGAAAAGCTTTAGGTGATAGGGATCTAAAACTGTCTCCTGAGCCATCGCTCCCCAACGGGCAACGACAAATGATGAGTCGCTCCTAGCATTGCTTCAGTGTTAGCGGTGCTGGTGCCGACCCAAAAACCAAATCCCAAGTCCTCCCGGGGAAAATGATGAGTTGTCCTGGCATTATTCCAGTGCAGCAATGCTGATGCCAAACAAGATCCAAATTCAAATCCCCAACGGCGAATGATGAGTCGCTCCTGGTACCATATTTCAGTGCAGCGATGCAGACGCCAACCAAACTCTGAATGTCCCAACGGCGAATGATGGGTCACTCCTGGTACCATATTCCAGTGCAGCGATGCAGACGCTAACCAAATTCCAAATCCCAAACGGCGAATGATGAGTCGCTCCTGGTACCATATTCCAGTGCAGCGATGCAGACGCTAACAATTTCCCAAAATTCTTCCGGCCCTATGGGTGGTCCCCAAACTAACTACCGTATACAATCCATGAGCTCAAATAATTTTCATCACACCCATGCCCCACCGCAATCACCAGTCATGCGGCCGGTCTCCGCCCTCGGAATTATGCTCCATTTGGGAAGACCCACTCATGTGTCCTCATGATGCATGAGGAGAACAAAACTTACGGGATCCTCACGACTCGTAAGAAAACACCTTCGTGGGATCCTTACGACTCACAAAGGAAAAACACACTTGGATGTCCCCACGCTCATAAGGAGAAAGTACACCTACGAGATCTTTTCGATTTGTAGGGAGAATACTTTTATGGGACTCTTACGGATCATAAAATTGAAAAGTCTTAGGTGATAGGGACCTAAACTTGTCTCCTAAACCATCGCTCCCCAATAGGCAAAGGCAAATGATGAATTACTCCTGGCATATATGCTTCAATGTTAGCAATGCTGATGCCTACCCTAACCCCAAAATTCCAAACTCCAATCCATAGACCCCTAAGTCTTTAAAATGGGAATAGATGACCTCTAAGTCGTTAAACTGGGCACAGATGACCTCTAAGTCGTTAAACTGGAAACAAAAAACCCCTAAGTCTTTAAACTGGGCACAGATGACCCCTAAGTCGTTAAACTGGGAACAGATGACCCCTAAGTCATTAAACTAGGAATGAGGGAAATCCCCTCACAGCAAATGATGATTCGCTCCTGGTACCATATTCCAATGCAGCGGTGCTGATGCCAAACCAAAACCAAAATCCCCAAATCCTATTATGGAAGATGATGATTCTCTCCTGGTACCATATTACAGTATAGCGATGCTGATGTCAACCCAAATCTTATTAAGTCAGCAAAACAACCAACGACCTCCCTGGCGGAATCAAGCTCCACCTCGGAAACAAGCCAAATCCCGACACCGCGGAAAGCGAAGCAAGTCAAATCGCATTCTGACACCGCAAGAAGCGGAGCAAGCCAAATCAAGCATCGACCGTCTACGTCGCTAAAAGGGCAAAACCGACCGTCCAAGTTGCTAAAAGGGCAGCGCCGACCGTCCACATCGCTAAAATGGCAGCACCGACTGTCCAAGTCGCAAAAATGGCAGAATCGACTGTCCAAGTCGCTAAAAGGGCAGCGCCGACCATCCAAGTTGCTAAAAGGGCAGCGTCGACCATCCATGTCGTTAAAATGGCATCACCGACCATCCAAGTCGCAAAAAGGGCAGAACCGACCGTCCACGTCGCTAAAATGGCAGCACCGACCGTCCAAGTCGCAAAAAGAACAGCACCGACCGTCCAAGTCGCTAAAAGGGAAGCGCCAACCGTCCAGTTAGCTAAAATGGCAGCACCGACCGTCCAAGTCGCTAAAATGGCAGAATTGACCGTCCAAGTCGCAAAAATGGCAGCACCGAACGTCCAAATCGCTAAAAGGGCAGCGCCGACCGTCCAAATTGCTAAAAGGGCAGCGCTGACCGTTCACATCGCTAAAATGGCAGAACCGACCGTCCAACTCGCAAAAAGGGCAGAACCAACCGTCCAAGTCGCTAAAAGGGAAGCACTGACCGTCCAAATCGCAAAAAGGTCAGCACCGACCGTCCACATCGCAAAAATGGCAGCATCGACCTCCACGTCGTTAAAACGGGAACCAGATCAAGTCGACCTCCACGCGAAAGATGATCCATCAATTTCATGCACACAACCCATATATGTGATGTGCATTTATTGATGGGGCCCAATTTGTTAGGGTCAAAATTTACACCCCGGTTGACTAAGTCAAAATCAAAGTCAACCTTAAGCCAAGTGGGCCCAAGCCCAGGTCAAGTGGGCCAATGCCCGGGTCGAGCCCGATCATGAAGCGGCCGGCCTCCCCCCATGCCAAAATAAAAATTTTGGTGTATTTCCCTTTCTTTTTATTTTATGAATAAATGTAGGCAAAATGGGCATAAAGCCAAATTTTTGTAAAGCCCATGGCTTATGTGCAAAAAGAAATAGCACATGAGGCATGGGATGGACAAAATGCCATTTTTGTAAACCCCAAGGGGATATATGTAAAGTTTATAGCCTATAAAGGCAAAGATAATGAAAATATCTCAACAACTTTCTCGCTCTAAAAAAAATCAAGATCTGTGCTCTTTCTCCTTCCTTAAGGTTCTAAAACCTTCATTTTTCTTTTGAATTAAATCAAGAGTTTTACTCTTTCTTTTCCAAGACTAAATGGTTTTTCACCACAAAACCCACAAAGGGGAGCTTGGATCTTCCATCAAATATTAAAAAGGAGAGATTTTTAAAATCTCACTACTCTTGTTCTCTAAGAGCCGGCCAATAAAAGAGGAGGAAGGAGACCCATCTCCAAAGACCCCATTTGGGAAGGATACAAGGCTTAAGAGAGAAGAACCTCTGAAGATTTTTAGGGGGTTCAACTCCAAGACCCAAATTCTCAAACGAGTTTAACTCCTAATCCAGATCTTTTGGAGTTTAACTCCACTAAAAATCCTCTTTTGGAGTTTAACTCCTATTTCCGGGGGTAAAAACCTCTTCTTTTCGCTAGCGCCCAGCGCCCGAGCGCCCATGTGCCGGGCACGTAAGGCGCTAGAGCACAAAGCGCCAGCGCCAGCACTGAGCGCCTACGTGTCGGGCACGTGAGGCGCCAGTGCCCAAAGCGCTAACGTCAGTGCCCGAGCGCCCACGTGCCGGGCACGTGAGGCGCCAGCGCCCAAAGCGCCAGCGCCAGCGCCCGAGCGCCCTCGTGCCGGGAATGTGAGGTGCCAGCGGCCGAGCGCCCACGTGCCGGGCATGTGAGGCGCCAGCGCCCAAAGCGCCAGCGCCAGCGTCCACGTGCCGGGCACGTGAGGCGCTGGCGCCCAAAATGCTAGTGCCAGCGTGCCGAGCGCGTGAGGCGCTGGCGCCTTCTCCCACGCATCCTTTTGATGCCCCTTTCCCTTTTTATATACATATGTATACACACACACACACACTCCACGACACTGTCCCTTTTAGAAATTTTTTTTCTAACGGGACGCTGTCCCGCACCCCGCAAGAGGGCTGCTAGCCCCCTTGACCCCCAGCACGCTATTCGGGTAGCGGGACCCCCGTAAAAACTCTGCGGGGCCCTCGATATATCCAAATCCTTTCCAAAACATACGTGCACTGCATATTGAGTTCGCATGACCTGTTTGACATGTCAATCGGAGGTTCTCTCGCTTCAAAGGCGAGGGATAATTAATGGCAGCTTAGTCCGCGGCTGCCGGAGATTCGGATCCCCACAATCAATAAACCCCAGCCTACCCTAGGCAGAGGGAATCTGTAATACGCTCGACAAGCGCGTGCGTATTCCCATCTCAATGGGGTGACGAAAAATACCCTACAGGACTTAGTAGTTAATGGATGAATATTAAAAATGATTTTTTTATCTTTTAATAGTTTAAAACTAAAGCGATAGCGATGAATGTGGATTAGGCTTCTTAGAGGGAATTAGGGTTTCCCATTACCGACCCTTGTCCGTCCATTGATCTCTATTTATGTCAAGCCCTTAACAAAATAAGTGTTTAACCAATCTCAAATCGTGGTCGTGACTATCAATAAATTGATAGTGCACCCGATAAGGAAGTTAACATTTATTTTACTAAAATTTATAAACTTTAAAATATTAAAAAATAGTTAAAAGATTTTTCATCTATTATTCTACCTCATCCTACAAACCCTAATAAGTAAGGAATTACTCGCTCATAGTTGATTTAGAAGAGAGGTTGAAGATGAATGAAAGCATAATAAAGATGCAGAAAAGTAATGCGTAAAGTAATTGCGGAAATTAAATGCAAAAAAGAATTTAAAAAAACTACCTTTATTAATCAACTTTTGCATTACAACTTCTCCTTAGAAAGTAGATTACAAGAACCCCAGTTTGCTCTAGATCTCTCTCTTTATGGAGGTAGATGAATAGATGATTATGTGATCACTTGGATAATTTTGAATGCACAGTTCTCGGTCTTTTATATAGTCCCTAAAACCAGAAACCCTATATTCCATATGTGAGTAGATGCTGTTAAGATTAGATCCACAAAATCCCACATCGAACGGCTATCAATGAGCCGCGGTTCCGCCGCATTGTGCCACGTATGGCCACGGATCCGCCACTTCCTGGTGGAACTGGGTTTTGAGATTTCTTCTGGCTTTTTATGTCGATATTTGGAGATCTTTTTTATGTATAGATTCTGAAAATATTGCTCTGATTCTCTGCCGTTGCTAGATTCCTCGATTTGCTTCTAAATTTTGGCAGATTCGGTTCCGATATCCCGATTTGACTTGGATATCTTACTTGGATTTCAGACCTGAACTAATACCTGCACAATATCTCAAATCAAATTGTGAGTAGCATTTGCCATTTTTGAGATATTATTCTAACCATTTATATGATATAATATCTTAAGAATATTGATTAGGAATATTTGATATGATATGCATATTTTAATTACTAATATTTCATTTAAATATTATATGGATATATTTTCCCTAATTATATTAATTAAAATGAAGAAACATATGATAATAATCTTTTTACAAATAAAGCCACATATATTTTTATTTACAATTAACACTTTTTAGCACTTAACAGTAGTAGGAAAAATGTTCATTCAAATATGCAATATTTTAGACTAATCAAATACCCCCAAACTTATCTTTGATCGTCCCGAGAAAACTAGTTATTAAAGAGAAAAGAAAAACCTAGCACACTTTCGTAGGCAACACGATTGCACTTAGCATGTGCAACAAGCCTTTAAATCTCTAGGTGTCTCTAGTAGGAGAAGTATTGTCTCCTGAGGGTTTTCAGCGGATTACACCCATAAAATCCCATAATAAAAGAAAGAAGATAAAAGTTACATACAAAAATAAGAACATATAAAAGAAAGAACTTGAAAATAAGTGTTTCAAACTATACTAGCTTTAGTTGCCATGAGACCTATCTTAATAGTCATGAAAAGATATCAGAATTCAGATCATCCCTCAATAAAACATCGTCTTTAGTCTTCCTCCCTACCTTTCTACCAATCATCGATCATATACCCCCACATGTGTGTAAAAGACATCCCTTAGATCACCCCCAGGATGGGTGATGGATCGATCGGCCATCTGGAGAGTGCAGTGCGCAGGTTTCAACTCTCTAATGCCTAAATAAGGGAGCAAGTTAACACTAGCACCTAAATCGAGCAGAGCGCGATTGATATTTTTACCCTAAATAGTTATAGATATTGTAGGACAACCGGGGTCCTCACATTTCTTGGGCAATTGTTGGGTAAAAGCAGCGCTTATATTGCTCGCTAAGAAAACCTTTTTAGGTACTTGAGTTTTTCTCTTCCTAGTGCATAAGTCCTTAAGAATTTTCGTATAGGACGAAACTTGTTGGATAGTATCTAAGAGAAGAATATTTATGTTAACTTGCTTAAACATTTCCACAATCTTCTCCATTTGTGCATTTGGTTTGTTGGCTCTCAACCTGTTTGAAAAAGGAACTTTATCAATAAGGGTTGGGTCCAACATTTGAAGAGAAGTTTGTGGGAATGGAATGGATCCCGAAATTGGATTCGGGATGGTCTGAGATGATAGTTCATTCAAGGAAGTAGGCTGAGGGTTTGAGCCTAGTAAAGAACAGAAAATAGGCTCAGAAGAAGATGGTGGACTAGACGAAATAGAATTAGAAGTAGTAGCCGGGGTTTCATCTGACTCATCATCATCAACTTGTTTACCAACATTATTGTTTAGCACTCTTTCTGATCTCAACGTAGTTACGGCACTCACGTTATGATTTTGTTGGTTAAAGGCGATATTTGCGCTTTGTGAGTGGCAGGGATTTAGTAGAGATTGAGATAGAAGTCTCCCTTTCTCTCTTTCACTCATTGTGGTATTTATCTGTGCAATTTGTGCTTCGATCGATTTTATGCTTTCACTGTGGGAAGAGTGTGTTGCACTAACGTTTGGATAGAAGACGTTAAATTAGCCGTCGTTTGTATGGATTGTTTAATAAACGTTTCTAAGATTTTTTCGAGTGCAGAGATTTTTTCGGGACCGACCGTTGGAGTATTAGTCTGTGGTTGGAAAGAATTATTATAAGGGACAAAATTGTTGGCCGGATTTTGGAAAGATTGCGGTTGAAAGGGGTGCCGAATTTGTTGTGGTGGCTGTTGTTGCTGTGGGGGATGCTTTTGAAAGTTATTTTGGCTTGGAAACTGATTTTGAATTTTAGTTTGGTTTTGGTTCCAAGTAAAATTAAGATGATTCCTCCATCCCTGATTATATATGAAGGAATAAGGATCGTTTCTAGGTCTTTGATGAAAAACAACATTAGTTTGTTCTTGACCTTGAGATGGAGGATTCAAAGGACATTCTTCCGTTAAATGTGATGGGTCAAAACAGCAACCACACACGGTTTTGGGGAGCGTAACTTGGTTTAGGGAGGCTGAAGAGAATTTGCTTTCTATAGCTTCGAGTTTCTTTGCATCGCGGCCGTTTCGGCTTTCACTGTGATGGAAACGTCGAGTTGATGGATACCTGCCCTAGATGAAGACGATGTTGGTCTAGTGCTCTCCCATTGTAACGTTTGTTCAGCAAGATCTTCTAGAAATTACCATGCTTCGCCATCGTCTTTTGACATGAAATTACATTAATAGATAGTTTCAAGCATTTGTTTTGTGGCTGGATTAACACCCTCATATACAATACGGCAAAGTTTCCATCTATCAATTCCGTGACGAAGGCATTGGACAAGAAGATCTTTAAACCGTTCAAAGCATTTCCCAAAGAGTTCGTTGGGAAGTTTGGCAAACTGGTTAATCTCGCTCCGAATACGGACGACCTTGTGATAAGAATAGAATTTCTTAAGGAATGCTATAACGAATTCATCCCATTTAGAGATAGAATGTGTGGCGGTGGTATAAAGCCATTTTTCTGCTAGATCGCACAAGATAAAAAGGAGAAGACATAATCGCATAGCATCTCCTGAAAGTTGGGTGGTACTCATTATAACACATATGTTTTCGAACTTGGTTATAAAAATGTATGCGTCTTCGGATTCAAGCCCGTGAAATTTGGGCAACAAGTTGATGAAGTGGGGTTTAATTTCGAAATTATCCCCATTGGCTGGTGGAAGAGACAGACACGTTGTAGGGTGTTTTTCTTCACCCCATTGAGATGGGAATACGCACGCGCTTGTCAGGCGTACTATAGATTCTCCCTGCCTAGGATAGGCGGGGGTTTATTTATTGTGGGTATCCGAATCTCCGGCTGACGCGGACTAAGCTGCCGTTAATTACCCCTGGCCTTTGGAGCGAGGGAACCTCTGATTGACGGGTCAAACTGATCATGTGAACTCAATGTGCCATGTGCGTGTGTTGTATTTTGAAAGGGTTTTTTGGATATATCTGGGGCCTCACAGAGTTTACGGGGGGCCCGCTACTAGGATAGCGGGCTGGGGGTCAAGGAGGCTAGCAGCCCCCTTGCGGGGTGCGGGGTAGCGCCCCGTTAGAAAAAATTTCTTAACAGGAGACGTGTTTCTGGTGTAGAGTGCATGAAAAATGAGGGGTGAAGAGCATCTTAAAGACACGTGCATGGAACGTGGGCGCTGGGCGCCCCCGGGTCATGTGCTTGACGCGTGGGCACTTGGCGCCCGCGGGTCACGTGCGCAGCAAGCGACAGCTGGTCGCCAGCGGGTCACGTGCGCACCACGCGACCACAGGGTGCTAAGCGCCTGCGGGTCGCGTGAGGCGCACGTGGGCACTTAACGCCCGCGGGTCACGTGCCCTGCATGCGGCCGCTGGGCATCCGCGGGTCACGTGCGCGGCACGCGACCGCTGGAAACACCAGCGGGAAAAGGGCTTAGCCTTTGGGTTAGGAGTTGAATTCCTAAGGGGGCTTTGGAGTTGAACTCCTAACATGGATTATGTATAGATTTGGACTTAAACTCCTGAAATGGGGGTTGATTTATGGAGTTAAACTCCAACAGATCTTGAATGGAGTTAAACTCCTTGAAATCTTTGGATCTTCTTTTGAGCCTCGGATTCTCCTGGAATGGGATTTTTGGAGATGAGTATCCTTCTTCTTCCTCTCTGTTGGCTGGATTTTGGGGGAAAAAGGGAAGGTGAGACTTAAATTCTCCACTTTTAGGGATTTGAGCTCCCCTTCGAGGGTTTAATGGTGAAAAACTATTTATTTTTGAAAAAGGAAGAGTTAAACTCTTGATTTAATTCAAAAAGGAGAAGAAGGTTTTAGAATCTTGAGGAAGGAGAAGGAGGCACATACCCTAATTTTTGGGGAGAATGAATTATTATCTTTATTTCATTATCATGTTGTCTTATATAGGATTACAAATTTACATATAGCCCCTTAGGCTTTACAAAATATCATTTTGCCCATCCCATGCCTCATATGCTCATTTCTTTTGCACATGAGCCATGAGCTTTACAAAAGTTTGGTTTTATGCCCATTCTTATATTCAAGTATGAAAATTACATCAAAATTATTTATTACATAATCTTTATTTTGGCATGGGGGAGGCTGGCCACGGGGTTCGACTTGGGCATGGGCCCACCTGGCTTGGAGTTGACTTTGACTTTGACTTGGTCAACCGGGGTGTAATTTTTGACCCCAACACACGTAGGAAGGGGTCCACGTACAGGATAACATTTGTCTTGTAGAGTGATGCGTGGTGGATTTTGCGCACATGAGGGTGGTGGCAGGGTGGTGTCGTTAAAACCCGATGGAGATTCGTCCATTTCGGAAGATGTGGTGGGTTGAGGAGAAATAGAAGATGAAGAAGTGTCGATGATTGAATGATTTTCCGTTGTGTAAGTTGGAAAATTGTATTTAGAAATCACAACCAAAAATTATTTTGACCGCAATCAATAACGGTGTCGAATGTAGCGCGTTAGTAAATGCGGATCGTCCACAGGGAAAGTGAGATCCGTTCAATTTCCGAATTAGATGAGTTGAAAATTTAAGGCAAAGAAAAGAAAACAAATTGGTCACCTAGGTCAAAGCTCTAGACCGCTCCTAACTTCCAAAAGATAAGTCGCAGGATAAAATCCTCCACCGCCTCTTTGTTTCTCCTGTGGCCAGGTAAGTGCCGGGTAAGTGAGAGGTTCTCCACTACGTAAGTAGTGGGCCTAATTAAGTAACCACTAGCCTTCGACACACTTGCCTTAGACACCACAAAAAGAAACGCGGATAAGCAATGAATTACCCACGGCCTTCTTCTGTCCTAAGTGAGCACGACGGTCCTTAGAGTCATCTCTAGATATTTTTTAGTTAATGAGGGTAATGCGGATGCAAGTTTATGATTTTTGGGGCTTAGCAAGGGTAATGAACTCCCCACCTAATCTGGATTTGGTCTTTGCTCCTTAATGTCCGTATTAATTATGCAAACAACCACAAAATAAAAAACAAGCACAATTTATTTTGCTTTTGCGGCGCTACGATTTTTGCAAAGAAGCCTGCAACAAATTGTTAATTGGAGCAGATTTAGGAAGAAGATAAGAAAGTAAGAAAGTACCTGAGAGATTTTTGTGCAGTGAATCCTTGAAGAGGCCGCGGAACCGCCGCAATAAGCTCCTTATGCAGCAGAAACGCGGTGCTACAGTAGGATCTCTGCACTAAATTTTTCCAGAGCACTTCTGATCACTTCCCTAGCTCTCTGGAAATCTCCAAATATTTTTCCAATTGCACAGCAAGCTCCAGATTTCCTTGCAATTAACCACAACAACTCGTTTAGTGTTTTGCGCGAGTTTTGATCTAAAAAAATATTGATGGAATAAACTTTTCAACTCAAATTTCAAAAAATGAACAAATAGCACTCGTTTCCCCTTCAACGGCGCCATTTTGATTGAATGATTTTCCGTTGTGTAAGTTGGAAAATTGTATTTAGAAATCACAACCAAAAATTATTTTGACCGCAATCAATAACGGTGTCGAATGTAGCGCGTTAGTAAGTGCAGATCGTCCACAGGGAAAGTGAGATCCGTTCAATTTCCGAATTAGATGAGTTGAAAATTTAAGGCAAAGAAAAGAAAACAATTCATGATTTGTAATTGAAGATCAAGAATAAGAAAAATCTAGATCTAAAAGAAACATTAAAAACAAGAATTGAGATGCGTGATAATTTCCAACCAACAATCAAGATTAGAAGTATGGCTCGTAGGAGTAGATCGGATCTATAGATGTGATGAGATCTAATGATTACTCATTCTTATCCATTAACGAATTGATACTAGATTGATGCAAATTCATCGAGATTTAAGGATCTTGCGACGAAATTAGGGATTTCGCAACTCATCCTTTGTCCTTTCGATGGATCGCATTCAAATTCTAGCTTCTAGTTAATCAAATGGTCAATAGTTGTTCCTTAGTTTCGAGTGAACACGATCAAGAAAGCATCATCTCGAAACTAGGTCATTAATCATTTGATTCACTAGAATTTCCAAACATTATAGGATTTAAGAATTGTAAAAATATCTAAATCATCATCATCTAAAGATCGTCACAACTCCTACACGAGCGGAGATTACTCAAACATCATGATCACAAACACAATCACAAATTGAGATCTAATCATTATGCTTGAATTAAAAGATAAGCAAGAATATAGAAAATTCACCTTTATTTATCGACAAATTTCGTTACAACTCTCTTGAATTTACAAAAGGAAGGAACTAGATCGTCGATTTTGGCTTCGTTCGGCTCCTTGAGTCGCGGATCGGCGTGGATCTCTTGCTCCGTTGGAATCCGGCGTCGCTTCTAAAGGTTGAAGGCTTTCTTGCTTGAATTGCTCTCGGGATCTTGATCTTGATTTTGAATTGGGGTTTGAATTTGAGGCACAAGTTGTGTCACTCAACTTGTGGGTAGAAGATGATGGTGATTCTTGAACAACTTGAACCCTAGATCTAGGCTTTTTTTTATAGACCTCAAAATTCTAGATCTAGGATTGAAATTTGAATTTTCCCTCCACAAGTTAGTTAGCAAAAGATTTGAATTTCCCTCCAAAAGTTTGTTAAGAGAGCCTTCTAGAAATAGTTTGTTAAGACGAACCTTCTAGATGCGCCACGTGGAGCTTCTGGGGTCTTCTGGAAGCTTTGACCGTTACAAATAGGCACGTGACAAAATTGGGCGGTTTGATCTCTTAATAAGGCCGCGGATCCGCGGCGCCAAGGGGGTTTGGGCCGCGGATCCGCGGTCCTTTAGTGGCCTTGGAGCTTGTGTTTTTTTGTGCTGACTTGGGCTGACATATGGGCCTTGTTATGATATGTTGAATTTTGTTTGGCCTTCTGTATTGCTACCAGATCTTTAGCCTTTGAGTTGGCGTATCTTTTATCAGCTCTTTTCCCAATTTGGCCTCTGCTTCTGGAATTTCCTGCATTGGACCCCAAGATAAGAGTTGCGTAATACAAGGGTGATGCGATGCCATGAAACACAGTCAATTTCCCTTAAAGTGCCGGTTTAAAAGTCTAACACATGCACTCTGATATTTCAAAGATGATTTGGTAATATGTGCAATTATGAATACCGAACACTTCTAGATGAGTACAAATGATAGGGAAATTGCCGTGTTGAAAATGCAATATTTTCGACTGATCAAATTCCCCCAAACTTATTTTCGATCGTCTCGATCGAACCGTTTTATTAAAAAAAAGGAGAAAATAAAGAAAGAGAAAAGCACACTTTTGTAGGCAACACGATTGCACTGAGCAAGTGCAACAAGCCTTTAAACCTCTAGGTGTCCCTAATAGGAGGAGTGTTGTCTTATGAGGGTTTTCAGCGGATTGCACCCACAAAATCCAATAATAAAAGGAAGATCATGAATATTACATTTAAAGAAAAGAATTGTAAAAGAAAAGCCTTGAAAATTAGGGTTTCCAACTAAGCTAGATTTTCGGTTGTCATGAGCCCTAAATGGTCATGAAAAGATGTCAAAAATCACGTCCTCCCTCAATAAAACATCTTCTTATTCTTCATTCCTATCTTTCTTCCAAACATCGATCATATAACCCTGCGTGTGTGTAAGGACATCCCTACACCCGGAGAATTCAATTCAAGCTATCATACTCTTGCCCATCAGCCTCAGTACTTTTTAATTAATGAATATTTAGATGAGATTGCTCACACACTTTCATGCGACCGTTAATACTTCTTAAGGTACTAACCGACCGATTACTCATGTGTTTGCTTATTGGGTGTATTTTCCTCGTCTTGCACCACCTTAGGCATAGCAGTGACTCCCAGACCAGTTGGCCTTAGGGCACTAGGTGAAGAGACACCCTTGCTATATATTTTTTATTGCCCTTGGTGATAACAAAACCAGTGTCCATTTTTCTCACCACTTTATATTTTCTTCATTTTTTTATTTCCTTCATACTTTTGACTTTAAGACAAGAGCATTTCAAGGTATCCTCTACTATCCCGGGCTTTAAGACGTGTGTAAGTGCGAATAAGCAGGGTATCAACGTTCAAAATGCTTGGCTTTCCAGAATAGAAACTATTTTTCAGACTTATTTTTATCCTCAGATTAGTGCTTCCTCCATCTTACTAACCCTTGGGACAACGGTTCATAACTACTTATTACTAGTTTGTATAAGAAAACTTCTAATTTTCTTGGTTTTCTTAAATTTTTTCTAATCTCATGGATGTAATTGTTCACTATCTAATCTTTTATTATCATAAATATTAAATATTTTTATATTTTGAAAAATTTTAAAATTTTTATGAGTTTTGAAAATTTTTGAATTTTTATGGATTTTGAAAATTTTTAAATTTTTATAGGTTTTTATGGGTTTCGAAAAATTATTTACAAAAAATTTTTACACAATTTTTATGGGTTTTGAAAATTTTTAAATTTTTAAGGGTTTTTAAAGAAATGTTTTGTGCTTATGCAAATGATATGCAAATGATGCAAAACTATGCACAAACCTCCCCCAAACTTGTTTTCAACAGTGTCCTCACTGTTGCCATCTGCTATATCTACAAAACCTGTAAGCCTGGGAGGAATTTATTAGTGGGGGCAAAATATATAAGTGAAGACCCTCCCCCAAACTTATTCTTGGCTCAAAATTTTTGTAAAAATTTTCTTTCCAGGAGCCAGAAAAAAAAATTGCCCCCCTAAACTTGAGTTATGCAATGTTAAGCTTTGAAAATCACATGAGGGGGTCAAGAACCATTGGTCGATGCTAATCTTTGCAAAGACCGAATGTCAACACCAACCATTCGAAAATTTTATCAATGCAGTGCTCTGGTTGGTGGAAGAAGAAGTGGGGAAAGGTTAAGTGGTGGAACAGAATGTGTGTGCGTCTCATTGTGGAGAGACGATGTAGTGAATGTGATGGATTACTCGCATTCTTTTTACAATTCAGAAAAAGGGGTGGAGGTTCAATTTCAATGATTGGGACATGATTCATCTCAACACCCGTGTTATTCAGAAATGCAAGTTCATCAGCGAAGATCTTCTCAAAAGTTTCATCAATACCCCGAAGAATAATGTCATCACAAAGTGCGGGGTGATCTTCAGACTCTAAAAGCAGTTCATAATCGGTGTTAGTTTTTGACCCGGATATCTCAGTGGAAGAGTCCGTATGTGTATGATACATAGTTGGGTCAAACAACAACGTATGAAAAGAGTCAAGATCGGTATCAGGAGGATCATCAAATTCGCTGCTGTCGATATCCATTAAGTCGACAGAACAGACCTGAGCAGTAGGTTCGGAGGGTACACTTCCCAACTTGTAAATGTTCATCTCAATTGTCCTCTTCCCGAAGGATAGGGTTATAGAACCATTACGACAGTTGATGATAGCGTTGGAAGTGGCCAAAAAGGGGCGACCTAAAATCACCGGAATTTGATTCCGTGGGTTCGCTACAGGCTGTGTATCAATTACAATAAAGTCCACAGGGAATATAAATTCCCCGATTTTTATTAACACATCCTCTAGTTCACCCCTAGGTTTGGTGATTGATCGGTCAGCCATCTGGAGAGTGCAAGGAGATGGTTTCAACTCTCCGATCCCTAACTGCTCATAGACTGAGAAAGGAAGCAGGTTAACACTTGCCCTAAGGTCTAGTAGAGCACGGTTGATGTGTTTCTCCCTAATAGAGATGGAAATCGTAGGATAGCCAGGATCCTTACGTTTCCTCGGTAATTGCTGGGGGAAAGCCGTGTCTACAGTCTTTACTATGAATATCTTCTTAGGCATTTGTTTCTTCCTCTTCCTAGTGCACAAGTCTTTAAGAACTTTCGCATATGCTGGGACTTGTTGGATAGCATCTAGAGGAGGGATGTTGATGTTAAACTGTTTAAACATTTCAGTGATCTTCTCCATTTGTGGACTCAGTGTGTTTCCATTTAATCGATTTGGGTAAGGAGCTTGAGCAATAAGATCAGGGTCCAACACTGGAGAAGATTGTGTGGGTGGAAACGATCTAAGAATAGGAGTGGGGATCGTTTTTGGTGGACTAGAAGAGCTGTGCTGAGGTGGCGAGTCTTGTGAGAAACGAAGAATAGGCTCGCTAGAAGGTGGTGGGGTAGAAGAACTGGGGTCAGAATTAGAAGTAGAAGTGGAAGGAAAGGTCTCAGCCGGGGTATCATCGATAGATTTTTTAGTGTTATCAATCTCTTCCCCAACGTGATTGTCAAGCACTCTCCTAGATCTCAACGTGGTGATTGCATTCACATGATGTGAATAACCAGGATTGGGTAAAGGTTGAGCTGGGAGTTTCCCTTTCTCTCTCGCACTCATTTCGGCCTTAAGTCGTGCAATTTCAGCTTCCATCGTTCTGATACTCTCAGCTTGGGACGCTGAGTTTTTCTTTATCTCACCGACAGAAGACCTAACCTCGGCCGACACTTCCATGAAATTTGACAAGAGTGATTTCATGGTTTGAGCGAATTGAGAGAACTCGTCAGAACAGGTCGACTGCATAAGATTAGAAGGTGCAGGAGGGTTGACCTGGTTTTGGAAATTTTATGACTGGTAGGGGTGCTGGGTGAGTTGAAGTGGTTGCTGTTGTGGAGGAAGGACCCTTTGGAATTGATTCGGGTTTGGAACCGTGTTTTGGGATTGGTTCCAAGCAAAATTCGGGTGATTCCTCCAACCCTGATTGTATGTGGAAGAAAAATGGTCGTTTCTAGGTCTTTGAAATGCGGCATTGGTATGCTCGAGACCTTGAAACTGAGAGTTTAATGGACATTCTTCCGTTAAGTGAGACGGATCAGAACAGCACCCACAAACAGTTTTGGGGAGCGACATTGGGTTTAGGGAGGCTGCTAAGAATTTGTATTCCATAGCGTCGAGCTTCTTTTGCATTGCTGCCATCCCAACTCGAACACCTATAGACACGTCTATTTGGTGTACGCCACCCCTACTCGATGGCTGGGTTCCAATCTCCCACTGTAATGACTTTTCAACGAACTCTTCTAAAAATTTCCATGCTTCCCCATCATCCTTGGTCATAAAGGTGCCTTGACACATGTTTCCAAGGTTTTGTTTAGTGGTAGGGTTAATGCCCTCATATATGATTCGGCAAAGGTCCCATCTCGGGATGCCGTGATGTGGGCATTGAACCAAAAGATCCTTGAATCGTTCAAATCATTTTGAGAATGGTTCAGCCGGAACCTGGGAGAATTGATATAGTTCGCTACGGATTCGAGCTGTCTTTTGCATAGGGTAGAATTTCTTAAGGAATGCTGCAACGAATTCTTCCCAATTCATGATGGAGTGTGCGGTGATGTTATACAGCCACTTCTCGGCTATATCGCACAAAGTAAATGGAAGAAGTCGTAGACGCATGGCATCCACAGAAAGTTGTGATGTACCCATCATTGCTTATACATTTTCAAATTTGGTGATAAAAACGTACGCGTCTTCAGTCTCGAGACCGTGGAATTTGGGTAGAAGGTTGATGTACTGGGGTTTAATCTCAAAGTTATCCCCGTTGGCTGGTGGAATGGATAAGCAGGTCGAGAGAGGACCTCGCAAAGGGTAGCACCTCTCTTGGAGAGAGATGCGGGGAGGATTCTGCGCACCAACGGACGGCGGCAGAGTAGCGGTAAAGAGTTCTATGGAGACTGATCCATCGATGTGGGTGTGGTGGTGGATAAAAGAAAGGTAAATGGAGAAATACCGACTTCGGAGTCGATCGAGGGGACGCGTACAAGTCGGGCACTAGAATCCCGTGTCCAGCCTATCTTGCACTAAAAGGGGTTAGTACAAGTGGCAGCGTGATTTATAATTAGGGGAAATGAAGTGAATGCATTGTTTGTTTTGAAAAATGATACGGATTTTGAAAAGATGATGCGATCACAACAAATGCAACAAGCAACCCTAAAATTTATGGTCACCTAGGTCAAAGCTCTAGACCGCTCCTAACTTCCAAAAGATAAGTCGCAGGATAAAATCCTCCACCGCCTCTTTGTTTCTCCTGTGGCCAGGTAAGTGCCGGGTAACTGAGAGGTTCTCCACTACGTAAGTAGTGGGCCTAATTAAGTAACCACTAGCCTTCGACACACTTGCCTTAGACACCACAAAAAGAAACGCGGATAAGCAATGAATTACCCACGGCCTTCTTCTGTCCTAAGTGAGCGCGACAGTCCTTAGAGTCATCTCTAGGTATTTTTTAGTTAATGAGGGTAATGCGGATGCAAGTTTATGATTTTTGGGGCTTAGCAAGGGTAATGAACTCCCCACCTAATCTGGATTTGGTCTTTGCTCCTTAATGTCCGTATTAATTATGCAAACAACCACAAAATCAAAAACAAGCACAATTTATTTTGCTTTTGCGGCGCTGCGATTTTTGCAAAGAAGCCTGCAACAAATTATTAATTGGAACAGATTTAGGAAGAAGATAAGAAAGTAAGAAAGTACCTGAGAGATTTTTGTGCAGTGAAGCCTTGAAGAGGCCGCGGAACCGCCGCAATAAGTTCCTTATGCAGCGGAAACGCGGTGCTACAGTAGGATCTCTGCACTAAATTTTTCCAGAGCACTTCTGATCACTTCCCTAGCTCTCTGGAAATCTCCAAATATTTTTCCAATTGCACAGTAAGCTCCAGATTTCCTTGCAATTAACCACAACAACTCGTTTAGTGTTTTTGCGCGAGTTTTGATCTAAAAAAATATTGATGGAATAAACTTTTCAACTCAAATTTCAAAAAATGAACAAATAGCACTCGTTTCCCCTTCAACGGCGCCATTTTGATTGAATGATTTTCCGTTGTGTAAGTTGGAAAATTGTATTTAGAAATCACAACCAAAAATTATTTTGACCGCAATCAATAACGGTGTCCAATGTAGCGCGTTAGTAAGTGCGGATCGTCCACAGGGAAAGTGAGATCCGTTCAATTTCCGAATTAGATGAGTTGAAAATTTAAGGCAAAGAAAAGAAAACAATTCATGATTTGTAATTGAAGATCAAGAATAAGAAAAATCTAGATCTAAAAGAAACATTAAAAACAAGAATTGAGATGTGTGATAATTTCCAACCAACAATCAAGATTAGAAGTATGGCTCGTAGGAATAGATCGGATCTATAGATGTAATGAGATCTAATGATTACTCATTCTTATCCATTAATGAATTGATACTAGATTGATGCAAATTCATCGAGGTTTAAGGATCTTGCGAGGAAATTAGAGATTTCGCAACTCATCCTTTGTCCTTTCGATGGATCGCATTCAAATTCTAGCTTCTAGTTAATCAAATGGTCAATAGTTGTTCCCTAGTTTCGAGTGAACACGATCAAGAAAGCATCATCTCGAAACTAGGTCATTAATCATTTTATTCACTAAAATTTCCAAACATTATAGGATTTAAGAATTGTAAAAATATCTAAATCATTATCATCTAAAGATCGTCACAACTCCTACACGAGCGGAGATTACTCAAACATCATGATCACAAACACAATCACAAATTGAGATCTAATCATTATGCTTGAATTAAAAGATAAGCAAGAATATAGAAAATTCACCTTTATTTATCGACAAATTTCGTTACAACTTTCTTAAATTTACAAAAGGAAGGAACTAGATCGTCGATTTCGGCTTCGCTCGGCTACTTGAGTCGCGGATCGGTGTGGATCTCTTGCTCCGTTGGAATCCGGCGTCGCTTCTAAAGGTTGAAGGCTTTCTTGCTTATTTGCTCTCGGGATCTTGATCTTGATTTTGAATTGGGGTTTGAATTTGAGGCACAAGTTGTGTCACTCAACTTGTGGGTAGAAGATGATGGTGATTCTTGAACAACTTGAACCCTAGATCTAGGCTCCTTTTTATAGACCTCAAAATTCTAGATCTAGGATTGAAATTTGAATTTTCCCTCCACAAGTTAGTTAGCAAAAGATTTGAATTTCCCTCCAAAAGTTTGTTAAGAGAGCCTTCTAGAAATAGTTTGTTAAGCCGAGCCTTCTAGATGCGCCACGTGGAGCTTCTGGGGTCTTTTGGAAGCTTTGGCCGTTACAAATAGGCACGTGACAAAATTGGGCTGTTTGATCTCTTAATAAGGTCGCGGATCCACGACGCCAAGGGGGTTTGGGCCGCGGATCCGCGGTCCTTTAGTGGCCTTGGAGCTTGTGTTTTTTTATGCTGACTTGGGCTGACATATGGGCCTTGTTATGATATGTTGAATTTTGTTTGGCCTTCTGTATTGCTACCAGATCTTTAGCCTTTGAGTTGGCGTATCTTTTATCAGCTCTTTTCCCAATTTGGCCTCTGCTTCTGGAATTTCCTGCATTGGACCCCAAGACAAGAGTTGCGCAATACAAGGGTGATGCGATGCCATGAAACACAGTCAATTTCCCTTAAAGTGCCGGTTTAAAAGTCTAACACATGCACTCTGATATTTCAGAGATGATTTGGTAATATGTGCAATTATGAATACCGAACACTTCTAGATGAGTGCAAATGATAGGGAAATTGCCGTGTTGAAAATGCAGTATTTTCGACTGATCAGTCGACTTCGGAGTCGACAGAAAAAACGCAGATTAGACGGGCGCTAGAATCCCGTGTCCAGCCGATCATGCACTAAGCGGGTTTAGTGCACGCGGCAGCGTGTAATATGTGCGAGACGCTTTTAAAGAAGGCTTGTTCTGAAAAAGATCGGACGTGATGCTTGACTCAACAAATCATAAAATGCACAATCAATCCCTAATACTAAGGTCACCTAGGTCAAGTCACTAGACCGCTCCTAGACTTTCAAAGGACAAGTCGTAAGATCAATTCTCTACTAGCTCCTTATCAATCTTGTGGTAAGGTAAGTGCCAGGTAAGTGGGAGGTATCCGTTATACGAATCACCGAAATAGCGGGCCTAATTAAGTAACCACCTTTTTTAGTCACACTTGCCTAGACATCACAAGAGAAATG
This sequence comes from Agapanthus africanus, assembly GCA_030015575.1. Classification (NCBI taxonomy): domain Eukaryota; kingdom Viridiplantae; phylum Streptophyta; class Magnoliopsida; order Asparagales; family Amaryllidaceae; genus Agapanthus; species Agapanthus africanus. The sequence continues at coordinate 121,112,877 of CM057344.1, forward strand.
CGAATAAGCAATCAATTACCCACGACCTTCCTCTGTCCTAATTGAGCGCGACAGTCGTTAGAGGCTTGATCTAAATATTTTTTTTATTAATGTAGGGTAATAGTATACTTGTTTATGATTTGTGGGGCCTAGGAAGGGTGATGAAATCCCTACCTAATCCGAGTTTGGGTTTATTTCCCCTTAAAGTTCGGTTTAGATATGCAAAAACAAACCGAAATTAAAACACGTAAAAAGACTTTTAGCGGCGATATTTGCAAAGAATACTGCAGGTAAAATCAAATTATTAGAGGTTTAGAAGAGAGAGAAAGGATATAGAAAAATACCACAGAAGATTGGGGCCTAAATCCTCAAGAAGGCCGCGGTTCCTCCGCCAAATGCAACCAATAGCCATGGTTCCGCCGCCGTATGGAAGGTTCTTCTGCTAAATTTTTTTCAGAGCACCCCTATGCTCTTCTGGTCCAAATTTAAATCTTCTGAATCTCTGTTGTCTTACTCTAGTTACTTCAGATTCTCTTGCAAAACTCGCACAATAATCGTTAGAAACACAAGATGTGGTTTTGGTTTTCGTTTATTTTATATTTTCTGGTTTTAATAAGAACTCAACCCGAATGACAAGAAAAAAAATTACGACCGTGTCTCTGGCAACGACGACATTTGATTGATTGTGCGAAAAAAGTGTATTGTAAATAATCGCAATCAAAATGGTGTCGCTAATAGCTAGCCGCAATGAGTACGGGTCGTCCGCAGGGAAACGCGAACTCTTTTCTTGTTTTAGACGAGTTGATGAAAGAGACGGGTGATTGTTATCGTTTTATTTTAATACAGATATAAAATTTATAATAAAAAGGTTTGTAGGGTTCATAGGTCTTAGTAGTTAATGGATGAATATTAAAAATGACTCTTTTTATCTTTTAATAGTTTAAAACTATAGCGATAGCTATGAATATGGATTAGGGTTTTTGGAGGGAATTGGGGTTTTCACTACCGACCCTTGTCCGTCCATTGATCTCTATTCATGTCAAACCCTTAATAAAACAAGTGTTTAACCAATCTCAAATCGTGGTCATGACTATTAATAAATTGATAGCGCGCCCGATAAGGAAGTTAACATTTATTTTGCTAAATTTATAAACTTTAAAATGTTAAAAAATAGTTAAAAGATTTTTCATCTATTATTCTACCATATCCTACAAACCCTAGCAAATAAGGAATTACTCACTCATGGTTGATTTAGAAGAGAGGTTGAAGATAAATGAAAGCATAATAATAAAGATGCAGGAAAGTAATACGTAAAGTTAATGCGGAAATTAAATGCAAAAAAGAATTAAAACAAAATTACCTTTATTTATCAACTATTGCATCACAACTTTTCTCCTTAAAAAGTAGATTACAAGAAAGCTAGTTTGTTTTAGATCTCTCTCTTTATGGAGGTAGATGAATAGATGATTATGTGATTACTTGGATAATTTTGAATGCACAGCTCTCGGTCCTTTATATAGTCCATGAAACCAGAAACCCTAGATTCCATATGTGAGTAGATGCTGTTAAAATCAGATCCACAAAATCCCACATCGAACGGCTATCAAAGAGCTGCGGTTCCGCCGCATTGTGCCACGTATGGCCGCGGATCCGCCGCTTCCTGGTGGAACTGGGTTTTGAGTTTTCTTCTGGTTTTTTGTGTCGATATTTGGAGATCCTTATTATGTATAGATTCTGAAAATATTGCTCCGAGTCTCTGCCGTTGCTAGATTCCTCAATTTGCTTCTAAATTTTGGCAGATTCGGTTCCGATATCCCGATTTGACTTGGATCTTTTACTTGGATTTCAGACCCGAGCTAATACCTGCACAATATCTCAAATTAAAGCGTGAGTAGCATTTGGTACTTTTGAGCTATTATTCTAACCATTTATATGATATAATATCTTAAGAATATTAATTAGGAATATTTGATATGATATGCATATTTTAATTACTAATATTTCATTTAAATATTATATGCATATATTTTCCCTAATTATATTAATTAAAATGAAGAAACATATGATAATAATTTTTTTACAAATAAAGCCACATATGTTCTCTATTTACAATTAACACCTTTTAGCATTTAACAATAGTAGGAAAAATGTTCATTCAAATATGCAATATTTTAGACTAATCAAAAGACATTGTGAGAGAGAGTGGCAGAGAGAGGGGGGAGAGATCTTACCAGAGTAGGAGGGACGTCGTCGGCCAAGTAGGGAGGTCGTTGGAAGATGAGGGATGTCGTCGCCGGCGCCGCGCGCGCAGAGAGAGAGAGAGAGAGAGAGAGAGAGAGAGGAGGCTATTATCAGGGGATGATCGCCGGCGAACGGCGGAAGAGCGATCGTTGATTGGAGTAGCGATCGCCGATTTGGGGAAAAATATGGGGAGCGAGGGTTTTTTTGGGGGGAGGGATTTGGGGCTCTGAGTTGAGCCCGACCCTCTTTTAATGAATTGGTTTTTCTCTGTCGCCTAAGAGCCGATGAAATAAACCAAAAATAATAATGGGCCCGTATTTAATTAATCAGGCTTTATTTCGTCGGTTTTGTTCGTTATTCTGTCGGCTATATGCCGACGGACTAACCTCCTCGACGAAATAAAGGCTTTTTTCTTGTAGTGAATGTTTTAACAGAAAAAGTAAGGCTTCATACTCAAATTTTCTTCTTTCTATGTTCTATTTATTTTCCTCTGTTATCCTAACTTCTCTAAAAAATATTTTGATTACATTACCTTATTCACAACCGAAAGCTGTCCATAAATTGCTTGCATCAAGTGCACCGTGCTAGCGATCCACCGTTGAATCCTAGGAGGCTACATGTCAGAGTACCTTCAGCACCGTGAGTGAGAGACGTGAATAGCTCTTAAGTACACTGCGATATTGCACGCCTCCGTTATCGATAAGTTTTTCTTTGATCTTATTAGAAATATATATTCTGGCCTTTTGGTTAGGTTCTTTAATAAAATAATTTTAATAGTATCCTATAACAGTTAATTCCAACAATTAGCCTCTCATAATACTACTAAAATTATTTAATTAAAAATCCAAATTAATTAACCGTTATATGACGTTACCAAAATTATTTAATTAAATAACCAAACTAAAGGCCGGAATAAATATTTTTTAACAAGATCAAAAAAAAAACTTATCGATAACCGAGATGCGCAACATCGCACTATCCTTGAAAGCTTTTCGCGCCCCTCACAGTGCAGATGGTCCTCTGGCTCCTAGCCCCCAGGCTTCAACGGTGGATCGGTGACATCGTGCACTCAATGCAAGCAATTTATGAACAGCTTCAAATTGTGAACAAGATGATGTAATCAAAATATTTTTTGAATAAGTTATGATAACAAAGGAAAATAAACAGAACAAACAAAGAAGAAAATTCGAGAACGAAGTCTTGTTCGCTCCGTTAAAACAATAAGATATATTTATGAGGAGAAACAAAAAAGCAACGTTTTCAATGGTCGTAGCTGAGCCGTTGCCAACAAATCAAATGCATGTAATAAGTGAGTCTCATGTGCTCAACGTAAAAAGGAAGGAATAGGTCAAAAACCACCATGCCAATTAATAACAACAATATATTCCAAAACAAAACTAAATCAATGCATGGATCTGTAGGGTCTAATAATGATCTACAAGGCATCAACCATGCCGGATTAAAATTTTAGCCGTGCCGAATAACTCTAAACAAGATCTTTACTAGAAAACTAGGTTAACACATGCAAGTAAATCACATTTACACTAAGTGAATACGAAATACAAGTTTTGTAGATCGGTCCTTCACTTCTTAAGCTCTTTGTAGTAGTTCCTTCGCTGCGATCATCGAACATCCGGACTCTTGGACGGCTCCATGAGAAGAGGTAACGGTATTGCTTAAAGTCTTCGAGACCGAAGATGATCTACGTCGAGAGAATACGAACTCAAGTTTCTACTTCACTAACCAAAGAATTAGTGAAGCAAGCACCCTAAACTAAAGTGCTAGTCTAGTAGAGGATGGTGAGACAGGAAATGGGTACACTTTAGAATTTCTTTTCTCACTTTGTATCTCTCTCTTTTACAAATCCTAGAAAGAAAATGAAGGAGGAAGAAGATGAGCTCAAATGAGAATGAAACTTATCAAGAGAGAGAATGAGCTAACCATGGTGAGTGAGTATCATATACTAACTCATGTAGAGACATTACCATGGGTAATCATAGTGGTTAGGTTAACTAATATCTTAAGTAAAACAAAACTAGTGGACTAAGTCAAATGCAAACATAAGCTTCATGAAGCTTCATGCATTTGTGCTCATTATCCATTTGTTTTAGAATTACTTTAAATATAAAAACCTAACAAATATAATTAGTATGGTATAAGTCTTCTACACCCATGATAGTTGTATCAACAACCATGATGCAAAAATGCACACAAATAAATATATATCACATATATATTAAGTTGTGCACAAGTGAGAAAAATAAATACTTAAGTGAACCAATGCCAGTTAATGTAAATTAGTATATCACATATACAATTATACACTAAATTATTAAATCAATACTTGACTTAATAATCCGGTTATATCACATATAACCGACTAACATCCAATGTATCGTCTTATCGAATCAACCCTTGAATCGATAATCAGATTATATCGCATACAACCGATCGATACAAATATCGCGAGAATAGAATACGGTATCATATACACGTATTATTCTCGGTCCCGCACATATTACATATGCGCTCCTATTTCGTTTTTCCTGAGCCAGTACAATCTCTATGTAGGACTCTAAAGACTCGTCAATACGTTGGCAGTAGGTGATGATTATATCAAGCACCCACAAGCCGTCAGCGGTACTAGCTGGACGTAACGGCTACCCGGGTATTGAGCGATCATAAGATCAGCAAGCAAGCCCGCTCCAACTCCTGTAAAAGCCTGATAGTGACACTATCGTACAGTCCGGTCTCCTCGTCTGATATGTCGCATATCAAGTCTAGGGGTGGTAAACGTCAGACCCCAATAACCGATAAGTCATACCGATATGAGGCTCATAACGGGTCGAGAAACTACTGGTAACACTTACCAGTAAATCTCTAAACCAGCCCTACCCAGGGACTTCTCTGTTATGGCCAATCGAGCATAGCGCAACATCAACCCCCAATACCGGGATAGACGAAACCCCTCCTATCGCTCATTGCCTCCATGTGACTCGGGACTGTACCCAAAAACCACCGTTTTACACGCCCTCTTGGACGTGGTAAGGTAGAAATCAAAGCACAGTGGGAATCACACAAGACCTCTATGACGATCTCGGGTCTACAGACTAATCTGTACCAGTGTCACCAGAGAACTGCCATCTGACGTAAGGTATAATACCATCTGAGAGTTCTCGGCGAGTCCGTCCAGTGTACCCAGTCTCCACTGAGCACCCGTATATCATCTCTGATGTCAAACACCAATGGATATGGGATCATCCATCGCCCATCTGTATGGGTCGAGAAGGCATACGCTAGTCTACTCTGGTATATCGATGCCCCGTCTCGATACACCCACGACTAGGGACCTTAAAGGATGTACTTATGGACTACCATGTCCCCACTAGTATGATCCGCATCATAGTCCAGGTAGTCAAGTACACATCCTAAGGGCCTTACCAACATGTAACAGAGAGACAATCACTGTACACGTTATGGTAAAGAGTAACCAGATAGCATACTATCATGTCGAGCAAGAAAGTCCTCCCTATATATGTCCTAACATCCACTACAATATACATCTCATGTATAGTAATGGCCTTTAGGGCATACATATAACTAACAGGATCCATGTGGTCTCTTAAGCACCACAGGGATACTCATGGGGCAATACACAAACCTAGGGCTAGTTAATGGATATAAAGAGATTGATTCATAAATTGAATATAACTAAAATAATCACATATATAGTTTTTGAAATACCAACATTTCCAAGAACCTGATTCCCACATTGACCCAAAAATCGGAAGGGATGCTTAGGCAGCCCGAGTCGGTCCGATCTCTGATGTAAAAAAAAAATTATATTATGTAATTATAATTTGATTTGTATTAATGAAAATTTTAACTTATATTTCTCATTTTTTAGTCTATGTATTTGTTTTTTTATTTTTTAATAAAAAAACATGAAAAAAATTAGGTGCGTAACTCGTCTCGACTCGCGAATCACCTAGGTGAGTTGGCGAGGTGAGCAGGTCAGCTGTTCGCCTCCCCTGCTTCGAATCACCTCGCCTGAAGTCAGGCGAGTAGCGAGGCGAGTCGGCCCGGCTCTTTTGCCATGCCTAGTATCTAGGTACAATAGAAGAAACTATTACTTATTAGATGTCTCGAGAATGCCTGCTGATGTGAAGAAATCCTGAAATGTCTTAAATAGTAATCAAAGGAGTTTAAGCACGTTGTGTATAATAAAGCAGCAGGATATATAATGGACATAGAATTGGTGCTGCTGCTATCCTGCTATCATGTTCAACGATTTGAGAGTCCAGTCACAAAGATGTTGGGCATGCATTATTACTTGATAGCCTCATAAAATCTAACAATTTCAACACTAGTAGTCTAATTGGGAATAGGAGACAAGAGGGAGATAGCATGCATTGAGGCTATGGTTTTAAATCTAGGCCGATCCCAATCTGAGATGGCTAATTCCGGTTCCAAAAATGCCTCTCCAAGTACCAATATCAACATAGACACCGAGATTTGAAACCTTGGTGCTGGGTTTACCAAGCAATTAGGTGGTTTTAATATTGGGTTTATTAATGGGTTAAGAGGCCTATTTCATAGGTTACTGGATTATATCATTTATGGCTGAAAAATTGCAAAAAGAATTTTTTTTATAGTTATGTATTTGAATTAACAAAACATTACAGACTTCATTAATTGTTAAACGTTACGACCATGTTAGTTTACTATTTATTTTAATGTTTTAACTCATTTTAAAAACTATTTTAGTCAAATGATAATAATATGATATTATGATATGAGACGCCTATATAGCTAAAAACCGATTTTGATCCCAAAAATGATTGTCCATTGCCAGTACTGATCCCGAGCTCATGAACCTTGATTTAAACTTTTCAATTCTTTTTAGTTTCATTTTTTTGTCGAACGGTTTTTGTGCCACTTAGAGGAATCAAGCCCTGATGTTCTTTGTTAGTCCACTGTTTATCATTGAACCAGGCACGGAATACTCAAGGGCATGCTGAAGGACGGAGCTGAATGAAAGATCAGTAGGTTGATTGAGAATAAGCAAAGGAGAACGAAGAGAATATGAGTCTTTGGTTGTGCCGGCAGCTCATATGCTATGTTGCACAGGTTTGGATACGGATACGGATACGGGATATGATACGATACGGATTCGCGGATTCGCGATTTTCCAAAATCCTATGATACGGGATACATTTTAATATTGATTTTAAATTAACTAAATATGAATATATATTAAGGTATACATATCAATATACAGTAATATAAATAAATAATGGTATTACCTTAGTTATTTAATACAATTTCAAATTTTTGAGTACCTTAATTTTCGAGAGAAAGAGAAGATGCGGTGATTCGAGAGAGACCGGTGATGCATTTACAAGTCCGAACGAATCCGAAAGAATCTAAGAGTTTCGGATTCCGAGAATTCGTGAGACATATATAAGTATCCATGCTTCATAGCTTATATGAATACCCTTTTTGTCTATGAATGATCATGGTTCATGGATTTGAAAGATTACTCTTTATAGTTATAGAAGCGCACGGAATCATTAAGAATATTGTTTATTTTATCTCTATAAAAATGCTTGATAAGCCATTCGCTTAGGCAAGATGCCTGTTCGGAAAATTAATGTTCGCCATGTGGTTTGAAGGTTATAAATGGACGTAAACACTACATCGATTATCGGTGCTCCTCAATATCCTTTCGACGCTGGCAACCTAAAGTTTTGAAAGTAGTTTTATTTATGTTTCAGGGTAGAGTTTCCATCAAAGAGAATTCCCTGCTGTGATCTCTATCAATGAGAGACCAACTTTCTTCTCCTTAATTTCACCTTGGATAATAGCACTTAGCACAACTCACGTCGTCGTCGTTCTAGATCATGTATTTGGTGCTCTTACAGCAAGAATCAATAGACCCGGAGCTACTAGTATACATACAAATCTTGAGGGTTAACTAAGAATCATAAGAGCTACAGCTTCCCCTAGCCGATGTCCTACAGAGCTTATTGTGAGTACTCACATTTTAATAGCCTTTCCAGGCATTAACAGGTAGTCCAACCAAAAATCCCTTCCCTTATGATAAACAAATATTACATTAACAGGTATTAGCTTTTAACCTATAATAGTACACTAAAGAACAAGGCAGCAAGGACCAGATCACACCAAAAAAAATGCATATATAACTATTATGACTGATATTAGAATTATTTTGAGATTGTTTCGAAAGAATTTCGGGGTAGATTCAATATATATAATGACCGAATGATGTTATCGATCAAAGAGTAAGTACACGCAACGAGTCAGGGACAAAAGTAACAAACAATGTTTACAAAAAACTATGCAAATCTATCATCTAATCCTTTTTCAGTCAGAATGGGACCATAAAGTTGAGAAAACTCTAATGAAATGCTTGAAGTAGATCAAATTTCAGGCCCTATTGGGAATCGAGTTAAGCTAGGATAATCGCAATTTCATAAAGTTATCTAAACTCAACTCTAAAGTCCTAACTGTCATGGATTTTGGAGTTTATGAAATTCCGGTTATGTTAACTCCTGAAATAATTGAGGGAGAATAAAATTGAGGTAAGAGATTTGAGAGCTCCTTCTCTTTTTATATATACTACACCAACATATGACAAACTATAATTTACCCGATGTTGGACTATTATTCTCATATTCTAACACTCCTCAAGTTGGAGGGTAAATATCAAACATACCCAACTTGTTATAAATAAAATTCACTCTCGTACTCCCAAGCGGCTTAGTAAGTAAATCTGCTATGTGGTTTTTCAAGGAGACATGATATGTATCAATGACATCTTCGGTTACCTTCTCTCGAACAAAATGACAATCTACCTCAATGTGTTTTGTCCTCTCATGGAAGACTGGATTGGATGCAATATAGATGGCTGCCTTATTATCATAGTACAAACACATTGAAGGATAGCACCAAGTCCAAGCTCACCGAGAAGATAACTAATCCATAGTAATTCACAAGAGGTAACAGTCATGGCTCGATATTATGATTCTGCACTACATGAGCTACAACATGTTGTTTCTTGCTCCTCCATGATATAAGATTTCCTCCAACGAACACGCAGTAATCAGTAGTGGACTTCCGATCTATAGATGATTCTGCCCAATCCGCATCTGTAAACCAAGTTATCCGAGAATGTTCATGATCTGAATAGATCAAACCTCTCCCAGGTGTACCTTTCAGATAGGGCAAGGTCCGAATAACTGCATCCCAATGTGTCACCCTCGAATCCGTCATAAACTGACTAACAACGCTCACTGGAAATGATATATGATCGAGTAACTGTCAAGTAATTCAGTTTACCCACCAGTCTTCTGTATCTACTAGGATCGTTCATTATTTCGCCTTCTCCTGAAAACAGCTTAGCATTCGGATCCATAAGTGAATCAACAGGTTTGCAACCCAACATGCCAGCTTCTGACAACAAATTAAGCACATATTTTCTCTAGTAGATATATATACTTGTCTTAGACCTTGCAACCTCTATACCTAGTAAGTACTTTAGACTCCCTAAATTCTGTCTGAAAATGACTCTGAAGATAAGTCTTCAGCTCTGTAATACTCCTATCATCATCTCCTATAATCACGATATCATCCGCATATACAACCAAAAGAATGCGTCTACCCTGATGATTACGGTAGAACACAGAATAATCACTATCACACCAAGTAAGCCCAAAGGACTTTACAATATCAGAGAATCGTCCAAACCAGGCTCTGAGGGATTGCTTCAATCCATACAAGGATCTTTTCAGATTGCATACCTTCTTAGACTCCCCGTGAGCAGCAAACCCTGGAGGTTGCTCCATATAAACTTCCTCAGATAGGTAAACATGAAGAAAAGCGTTCATGACATCTAACTGGTGGAGGGGCCAATAATGAGATGCAGCAAGAGATAGTAGAAGACGGACCAAATTTATTTTACAAAACGGAGAGAATGTCTTCCTGAAATCTATGCCATAAACTTGAAAAAAAAAACATTAGCCACCGACCAGGCTTTATGGCGAGAGAGCGCAATCGGGATTCAGCTTCATAGTATACACCCAGTGACATCCTACTGCTTTCTTTTCAATAGGATGGATTACCAACTCCCATGTATCATTCTCCTCTAAAGCTGACATCTCCTAATCATAGCCGTTTTCCAACCTGGATAAGACAGTGCATCTGACAAAAACTTGGAAGAGGATAACATTCAACAGCAGAAATGAAAATTCGACAGGAGAGAGATAAATGATTATATGAAATAAAATGAGCAATAGGATGAGAGGTGCATGATAGGATACATTTCCGCAAAGCTATGGAAAGATCAAGAGCAGAGGAGGAAGGAGTTGAGCTTGCTGGATCTGTAACGGTATAAAGGATTAGCACTAGATCTGAAGGAGTAGTCTCATCTCTTTGACGAGTGTACGTCTTTATAGGCTTATCAAGCATCTGCCTCTTGATGGTCTAAATGAAATCTGAATTCTCCAAAGAAAAATCTTTATTGAAATCAGACTGAGAATGATTATCCGCATAGTATGAAGTAGACTAGAAGAAATTGGATGATACAAAACCGCATTTTAACTCAGGACTATAACACCTGTACCTTTTTGAGTTCTCGAATACCCAAGAAAGATACACTTAATGGATTTAGCATCAAGTTTGGTACTCCCTGGACGCAAATCATGAACAAAACATATACAACCAATGATGCGAGATGGCAGGGAAAATAAAGATTCAGAAAGAAACAATACAGAGTAAGGAACTTAGCATTCTAATGTAGAGGATGGCACGTGATCAATTAGATAACATGCAGTGAGAACAGCGTTCTCCCAGAAAACCAAAGGGACATGCATATGAAGCAATAAAGTGCGAGTTACCTCTAGAAGGTGTCTATTTTTCCTTTCCGACATCCCATTTTGTTGTGATGTGTATGGACGAGAAGATTGGTGAGTAATTCCCTTTTGTGTCATGAATATTTGAAAAGAAGATTTGAAATAATCTTTAGCATTATCACTATGAAGAGTACCAACATGTTTTCCAAAATGATTCTTAATTTCAGCACAAAATTCTTGAAAAACGGATAAAACTTCAGAACAGGATTTCATTAAATATAGCCATATCACACGAGAATAATCATTAATAAAAATTATGAAATAAAAGTAACCAAATTATCACTACGAAGAGTACCAACAGATTTTCCAAAATGATTATTAATTTCAACACAATTCTTGAAAAACAGATAAAACTTCAGAACGAGATTTTATTAAATATAGCTATGTTACACGGGAATAATCATCAATAAAAATTATGAAATAACAGTAACCAAATTGTGACACAACAGAACAAGGACCCCAAACATCACTGTGGACAAATTCAAAGGGTTGGTCTTTACATTTATTAACCTTAGTGGATAAGACTGTGATATTTCAGAAAAATATAAAGTAATATTTTTAGAATTTAAATAATAAAATAATAAATTTCACGAAAATTATACGAGCATGGATTTTATTCTTCATAGAATGGTACAATTATATACCTATATTTTTGTAAATATTTGAAAATTAATATGAATTATTAATTTTGAAGGCATTTATAGGATTTGGACCTTTATAAATTATTATACCATTATTTACATACAAGTTTATATTAAACTTGATTAGAATATTACTAATTATACTTTAAGCCAAATCTATTTTTTGTTAACCATGTATTTCAGCGTGCATGATATTTTGTGACATATTATATTGAGATTTTATTTTGTAATATGGTTTTGTTTTTAGGAAAGAGAAGAAAAAGAAAATGGGAAAAGAAGAGAGGATACATGATTTGACTTGAATTTATGAGGAGAAAGAGTGAGAAAGAGAAAGAGAGAGGGAGTTATGGTTGGTACAACCATGGTAGATTTTTCCCCATTTGTTTTCTTCACCTCCCTCTCCTTCATCTCCTTCTTCATCACCTTCCTCCATCTCTTCTACCGCCATGCACCACCCCCAAAACTTCATCAAAACCTCACACCGCCTTCACAAAATATGTCCGCTACCTTATCCTACATAATATGGTAGAATCAAGTTGGAGTTTTGAGCACTTTGGACCATCTAGGAATTTTCTTGATGTGATCCCTTGAGGTAAAATACTCACCATTGTTCAAGTATATAGTTTCCTAACATCAACCATTAGTTTAGAGTTAAAAATGTTAAGTTTTGTGATCTTGGAAAATTCTATGATGAGAATTAATGGATGAAACTTATAGTAGAGGTTAGTGAAAGTGTAATAAGTGTCTTTTGGCCTATTAGTGATGGTAGCCTTATTTAAAATGAGGTTTGAAGTTTCAAATACGAACTTAGAATTTTTCGATATCGGTTTCTGATGATAAGTGGCGATCAATTAGGATCTGGGATGAATTGGGGATTCTGAAAATTTGATTGCTGATACAGTGGGATGTGCAAGCAAATAGAAAGCTACCCTAGAAGCCCGAGCCCCTAACTCCCCCTCTTGGCCCCCAATTTAATCCACATGGCCGCAAATTGCGACCCGGTCTTGGAGTTAAGGTTTGGTTTTTGGTCCATAGCTCAATCACCAGATGTCTAGGCCTATCCAATGTGCAGAATGTTCTAATTTCACCATAGATAGAATTTGGGAGTGTTTCACTAAGTTTCTAAATATGTTTTGCGACTTTTAAAAACTTGGGTTTTTGTATTTGAGTTTTGACTCGGTCGCTTGATGTTCGTACGTCAATGGTTGTTTTGTTGTTCTTGCATGTGTGGACCATATGTTCTAACCTATGTACGTTTCGCTTGCCGTATCGGTTTTTATTAGTTGATTTCGATTTCGATACGATATGCTTTGATTTGTAGGTACATTTGCATGAACTTTCGGAGCGGCAGAGGAGAGCAAGATGTTCATCAACTCCGGCTAGAGCGAGGATAGTAGGTGAGTAGATATTTATCTATGGGGGAAGTCGGGTGGATGGCATATAGCACCCCCGCAACCATAGTACTAGGAGATTAGAGTATAGTATATACATATATATAGATATTTAAGATGTGTATACCCAGCTAATAGGGTTCTGGGATGCCATAAACCATAGTAGTGTACGTGTAGGAAGGTATATCCCTAGTTCTAGTTTTCTTAGTCCATGAGTTATAGGTACATAGGCTTATACACACACACACACACATATATATAACCATGAGGATAATTACGAGATGATATGATGAGATAAGGATATGATGGAATAAAATGACACGAGTCGATATGTTTTGATATGAGGAAGCGGGGCGATATATATATATATATATGCTATGGCATGACATGACACGATATGACATGAGATGATATATATATATATATATATATATATATATATATATGCTATAGCATGGCATGACACGATATGACATGAGATGATATATATGATGATATGAGATGAGATGATATATGTGACTATAGATCCGTACTATTGATTGATAATATCATAGATGGATTATACCATACGTGATATGATGAGAATGGATCGCTGACATATATATATCAACTCGAGATATATTGATTAAAATCATTAGGTAGATACTAGGATATATTTATAGCCATACCTATTTTCAAAACTAACGATTCGTTATACACTTTTAAATAATAACTTCGAGGAATGCTACGGATTTTTAAATGGTATCCTTTTTCAAAAACCTTGTAGCCCTTATTTTCAAAAACAACGATTCGTACTATCTTAACCTTAATTGTATGGCCTATACATGATTACGTAGTTTATACAGTTCCTTCTACGATTTCTTGTTTTCGCTGGCGCTCGTACTATTTTTCCTTTACAACATATATATCCTACGCTCCGTGTACTTACTTTATTATGAATTTGTCTGCTAGGACACATGCACCATTACCGATGATGCGCATGTTGCATGTATACCTACTTGCCGGTTCACACACACATCATCGGTAATTGTCATGCCACGTACACATTAGAAATTGATATGTCGTTGTATTGTTTTCTAACTTGTAGAATTATAGTTATTATTTAGTACTCATTACCGCACATGCTAGTTCTGATATTGCACCCCCTTATCTGGTTACATGACAAGCTTACATGAAAAACACTTGCGATACTTTACACTACCATTCTATGCTTATACTTACTTTACCACTATGGTTACTGCAAGTCTACCCTAGCACCACCATGAGGTTTTTACAAGCATCTAGCATGCTATATTTAAAAATTTCGAGTGCTAAGCTAGACTAACTAAGGATCTAAACTAGATGATTATGGTTAACTATGATGATATCATAAAAACTAGCTAAGAGATGGAGCCTACAACCTTTGTAGACCGTGTCCTTCTCTTCTCAAGCTCTATGTAGTAGTCCACGCGACTCCACTAGGCTCCACTTGAAGTTTGATCGAGCTTCCTTTGCGATCTTCGTGCCGAAGATGATCCACCCGAAGCTCCGCTAATCCAAATTATCTCTTCACTAAACTCTTTAGTGAAGGAAATACACTACACTTAATTGCTAATCAAGTGTAGGATGGTGATTGTTTACCGCCGAAAACCGGAAAGACAGACGTCTTGCCTGAATTTGGGGGCAGATGCTATTTGGATTTATCCATCCACCTCTCCGAAGATGCAAAGGTGACTTATGGCACCGTGTATCGGAGGTTTGGATGGATACGGCCGTTGTAGCAGACTTCGTCAGATTCCCCGTCGTTGTAAGGGGTTTTTGATTGAGGGGACGCTATTCCCTGCAGGCGCAAGCCCTTACAGTTAATTACGTAACCGCGTAGCGATAACCGGTTTCACCTACTCCAGATGGTCATTTCGTGTCGTGTGTGTTTGTTTTATTTTTGGTTGCCCACTGATTGTATACGGAGACTAATTTATGTTGCCGCCCGTAGGGCATGAATTAGTCCAAATCTGTATATTCTTAGATTTGGGTTTGGGTTGATTTAAGGATCGTTAATCTCGTTTGAGATTAAGATCAACTTAAATGTTTGTTGAGGATACGTTAATCTAATTTTAGACTAAGATCTACTCAACAGGATTTTAGGATCATTCAGACCCAACAAAAGAGCATTTGGGCTCTATTGTTTAGTTTAAGAATGTTGCGGTCCATAACTAGTTTAAGAACGTCGCGGTCCGTTGGGACATGCTCATCGGTTTAGGAGGGCACCAAAGAGTTATTGGTTATCGGGACCCTCCACCTCTCTGAAGACATTGAAAAATTACAATGACATGTATCAGAGGTGTGGAGAGATGTACCCTTGAACCGAATTCCAGATTGGAGGGAGATCATGGTGGAGTGAATATCATTTTAGATACCATATGTTATGAAATCCTTAGTCATCTTTGGAACTAAGATAGATTTGGGGAGACCTGAGTATAGGAGGGCTCGGTTGACTAGTGATCAAAAGGGTTTTGGTCTCGGGAGACTTGGCTAATTTAGGCTAAGGTTGGCTCCTCATGGTGTTAAATACCAATATCTGCTCGGCGCTTACGTGCTCCCACGTGAGGCTCTAAAATAGTGTTAAACACTGAAATTTGGAGCGCTCACGTGTGGCACATGAGGCGTCTGAGAATTGGGTACTGCTTCTTTGGGTTTATTCTCTCTTTATTTTATAAGTGCTAAGCACTATTGGAGGTCACGTGAGGTGCCCCAAAAATTGAGAGCCGTCTTTAGTTTATTCCCTTTCCTTTTTATAAGTGCTAAGCACTATTGGAGGGTCATGTGGGATCACGTGAGGTGCCCCAAAATGGGAACTATCTTTAGTTTATTCCCTTTTCTTTTTATAAGTGCCAAGCACTATTAGAGGGTCACGTGAGATCACGTGAGGCGCTCTAAAATTGGGAACTGTTTTTAGTTTATTCCCTTTTCTTTTTTATAAGTGCTAAGCACTATTAGAGGGTCACGTGGGATCACGTGACTCGATCTCAGTCGTTCCTTTTTGTTCCTCGGAGGTGCACACGTGGGAACACGTGATATGTCGTTATAGCATTGAATGCTAATATGCATGGTGCTCTTAATCTGAGTCTTGAGAATTTCATGTCCTTTATTTCTATAAGAATTAAATTCTTTTATAGAGTTAAACCCTAGTTTTATCAGAGGAATTAAATTCCTATATCTTTTGGTAAGAATTAAATTCTTAGAACTTAGTTCTTTCCCCTAAGTTTTTAATCTGCATGACAAAATCTCTCCAATAAGAATTAAATTCTCAAGTTGTGTGGAGATCTGCTTCTGCAGATCTTAAGCAGAGCAAGAACTAAGTTCTTTGAGAAGAGTTAAACTCTTGATTTGAGAATAAATTCTCTTTTTTGTGGGAGCTTTTGGGAGGCATCTGTATATTTTTTAGAAGCTTATGGGGCGGTCTCCTCCTTTTTTAGAGAATTAAATTCTCTCTCTATTTTTCTTCCCCTCTCCCCTGTGTATTTGTCTTCTTCTTTTTTTTTTTCTCCTCTCCTTGCTCTTATTTATATGAGAAGAAAAAGAATCAATTTGTTAAGAAAATCCCTCATTGAGATCATGATTGATTCCATGATCTTTTAGATCAATCGGTGAATTTTATTTACCGTTGAATTTTTAATCCAAAGGCTATCTGTTTAACAGAGAAGATTTCTTGTTTGTTTAGCAAGATTATGAATATCTTGTTAGTTTTAACAAGATCAGAATTTTATTCTACCATATCTTTTAGTTTAACAAGATCAGAAATATATTTTCTTAATATAGAATTTAATTCTATCATATGGATATCTAGTTAGTTTAACATAGAATTTTATTCTTATCATATGAATATCTTGTTAGTTTAATAAGATTAGGAAAATATTTTCCTATGATAGAACTTTATTCTACCAGATGATCACTGTTGGATCTTTGATCCAAAGGTCCTCTGTTTAACAGAGAAGATCTTTCTACTTTGAGAAAGATCAGAAAAGTATTTCCCAAATAGAATTTAATTCTAGAATTTGACAGGAGTATTTTAAATTGGGGCGCTCACATGCTTTGCACGTGAGTAGCAAGAGAACTTATGTGTTTAACACATGACCCCTGCTGTGGGTTTTAGCCTGTTTATTTTCAGCGCTCATATGCTTTACATATGAGCGCTCACGTGTTTTACATGTGAGGCATGTTTGGTCATTAATTGTTTTATTTACTTTATTTTCAGCGCCCATATGCTTTACATATGAGCGCTCACGTGTTTTACACGTGAGCCTGTTTGGCCATTAATTGTTTTATTTAGTTTATTTTCAGCGCCTATATGCTTTATATATGAACACGCACGTGTCTAGCACGTGAGGTTTGTTTGGCCATTAATTGTTTTATTTTCAGCGCCTTTATGCTTCGCATATGAGCGCCCACGTGTTTAACACGTGAGGCCAAATTTTGAGAACTCTTCCCCCTTTTTATAAGAGAACAAGTAGCTCTTGGCCGAAAATTTTGGCGGGAACAAATGCCCCCCACTACTTTGCCCACGTAAGTATGTACGTGGGTGAAGTAGTGCAAAGAAATGGGGGACCATAGAATTGATGGTTTAGGAGACAAGTTTTGTAGCCTATGGCTTTTTTCTTTTCATCTTCATGAGCCGTAAGGGTCTCAAGAAGGTTTTTTTCCCCTAAGAGTCGAGAGGTTCTCGCAGGAACATTGTTTTCTATGCGAGTCGAGACGAATCGAGAAGTTCTCGTAAGGACATTATTTTCCCTGCGAGTCGAGAAGAGTCAAGAAGTTCTCGTAAGGACGTTATTTTCCTTACGAGTCGAGACGAATCGAGAAGTTCTCGCAGGGACATTGTTTTCCTTACGAGTTAAGACGAATCGAGAAGTTCTCGTAGGGACATTATTTTCCCTACGAGTCAAGACGAATCGAGAAGTTCTCGCAAGGACAATATTTTCCCTGCGATTCAAGATGAGTCAAGAAGTTCTCGTAAGTACATTATTTTCCTTACGAGTCAAAACGAGTCGAGAAGTTCTTCCAAGGACATTATTTTCCTTACGAGTCAAAACGAGTCGAGAAGTTCTTGCAAGGACATTATTTTTCCCGCGAGTCGTGAGGATCTCATAGGTGTATTTTCTCCTTAGAAATCGTGAGGATTTCTAAGTGGTCGTCTCCTTCGTGAGTCGTAAGGTTCTCACTCGAGTATTTTTCCTTAAGAATCGTGAGGGCCCGTAAGTAGCTTCTTTATTTCATTGGCGAATGTGGCTTTGACAAATGTGGCCGCAGATAGTCCATCTTGACCTCCTTGTAGAGCAGCAATGGCTTAGGAAACAGGTTTGGATCTGCCGCCTAAGACTTTTCAACTTCATGAGCCGTGAGGGTCTCATAAAGACTTTTCTCCCTACGAGTCGAGAGAATCACGTAGGTGTATTTTCGCCTTAGGAATCGTGAGGACTCCTAAGTGCATTTTCTCTTGAGAGTCGTAAGGATCTCACAAGAGAATTTTGTTAGTTATATGTATGCCCTAGAGGCCATTACTATACATAGGATGTATATTGTAGTGGATGCTGGGACATATATAGGGAGGACTTTCTTGCTCGACATGATAGTACGCTATCTGGTTACTCTTTACCTTAACGTGTATACTGTTTGTCTCTCTGTTACATGTTGGTAAAGCCCTTAGGATGTGTGCTTGACTACCTGGACTATGATGCGGATCATACTAGTGTGGACATGGTAGTCCACAAGTACATCCTTCAAGGTCCCTAGTCGTGGGTATATCGAGACGGGGCATCGATATTCCAGAGTAGACTAGCGTATACCATCTCGACCTATACAGATGGGCGATGGATGATCCCATATCCATTGGTGTTTGACATCAGAGATGATATACGGGTGCTCAGTGGAGACTAGGTACACTGGATGGACTCGCCGAGAACTCCCAGATGGTATTATACCTTACGTCAGATGGCAGTTCTCTGGTGACACTGGTTAGAGTAGTCTGTTGACTCGAGATCGTCATAGAGTCTTGTGTGATTCCCACTGTGCTTTGATTTCCATCTTACCACGTCCAAGAGGGCGTGCAAAACGGTGGTTTTTGGGTACAGTCCCGAATCACATGGAGGCCATGAGCGATAGGAGGGGATTCGTCTCTCCCGGTATAGGGAGTTGATGTTGCGCTGTGTTCAATTGGCTATAACCGGAAATCCCTGGCCAGGGTTGCTGAGATTTACTGGTAAGTGTTACCAGTAGTTTCTCGAACTGTTATAGACCTCATATCGACACGACTTATCGAGCTATTGGGGTCTGACGTTTACCATCCCTAGGCGAGATATGCGACATATCAGACGATCAGACCGGACTGTACGGTAAGTGTTACTGGTTGGATTCACAGGAGTGTAAGCGGGTTTGCTCGTCGATCTTCTGATCGCTCAATACCCGGGTGGCCGTTAGTTTAGCAGACCGCTTGCGGCTTGTGGGTGATTGATATGATCATCATCTGCTGCCGGCGTATTGACGAGTCTTTAGAGTCCTACACAGAGGTTTCCTGGCTCAAGCGAAACGAAATAGGAGCGCATATGAGATATGTGCGGGACCGAAAATAATGCGTGTATGTGATACCGTATTCTATTCTCACGATGAATGTATCGAATGGTTGTATGCGATATAACCTAGTTATCGAATCGAGGATTGATTCGATAAGCCGATACATTGAATATTAGTCGGTTATATGCAATATGACCGGATCGTTAAATCAAGTGTTGATTTAATGATTTAATGCATAATTATATATTTGATATATTATTTTGCATTAACTAGTATTGGTTCATTTTAAATGGATTTTCTCACTTGGACGTACAAGTTGTATATGTGATATACTTTTTATGCACTTGATTGTATCATGTTTGATGATACATGCTTACTTGGTTAAGTGTAAAGAATTAAACCATGGTTAAACTAATGATTAGGGTTTTGTTTATCCATCACTTATTTATTCATTTATTTATTTTCTTTTTCATTTTGGAAAGGATAAATGAATGGTGGATTGTTTTGTTTGTTAGTTGAATCTTCTTGAAGCTTTGACTAAGTCATCACTCTTGTCTTATACTTAACCCTAACCATTCAAGTTAACCATGGTCTATTCTCTACACTCAACTAAGGTTAGTATATGATAAGTATTTCAATTATTTTCTAATTATTCAATACTTATCATATTCTATGATCATCTTCTTCTTCTTCTTCAAGAAGAAGCTTGCCTCCATCAATGGCAACTTGAGAAAATGAGTGAGAAATCCAATTCTAAAGTGAACCCACTTCCTATTTTTTCATCCTCTACCACTTGCCAAGTAGTATAGGGTGTTTTCTTCACATGTTTCATGACTTGGTGAAGTGGGAGTTTGATCTTGTGATGCCTCGACGTAGATCATCTTCGGCATCGTAGTCGATGACCTAGCCCGCCCATTTCTCCGATGAAGCCGACGCTAGAGCCCGGGATTCGATTTGGACAGCAAGGAGACTTCATTGCGGAGCTATGGAGGTGGAGAACCGGATCTACAAAGGTTGTATTTCCATTCACTTAGTTAAATTGTTAACTTGTTTCTTTTTCGCCTAAAATTCTAGTTAACGATCCGTATTAGGGTTTCTCGGCACCCGTAAAATTTGAAATTGGCATGGTTGATACCTTGTGAGACCTTATTAGTGTGCCTAGGAACCCTACAGTGGTATCAGAGCCTAGCTAGAGCCTTAGGCGATGCGTAGACGGAGTTAGAAGTCCGATTAAACCGAAACCCTAACACAAATTTGCTCTCTGGTCTTTTTCCAAAAATTGGGTTTTTTCCAGATTAAAAATATGCAGAAAATTCAGCAGGAAATTCTGAGAATTACGGTGCAAAAATTACCTAATGATCTGTCTAAAGTGCGGCGGAACCGCGGCACTAGCGTGCTAATGCGGCGGTTCCGCGGCCATTTTGTCTCTTCTCCCATTGAATTTTGCACAGTAATTCCTATTTTGCAGTGCTGGTTTTCCTGGGATATTTTTTTCTGAACTCAAGAGTTGAGTTTTCTGGGTTGTATTGGGGACTCGGTGTTTCGATCGGATAGTCTAATTTTGTCTATGTGGCTTTCCGGATATTTTAGAATATGTTAAAAAGTTCTACCGGATATAAATACCCACCTTTTCCCCTGCCGGAAAATTTCCAAGTGTTGGATTTTTCTGTGGTTTAAGGACGTTCCAAGTAATGCAAGTAACGCGATGGTCCCTCTAGAGGACAACAAACCTTAACTCGATTATGTGACCGTCTTGAACTGCCCTTTGAACGTTCGGGTTTGGGGCAGTACGGCGTGCCACATGTGAGGCGTTGGCTTGACCCTTCTACGGCTGGACCGTTGGTACTGAGGCACGAAGTGAATGTTTTTTAAACTTATTTCAAGTGTTGATCTGTTTCGGGAAAACTTGGGTGTTCGATTGTCCGATCAGAAAGTTTAACATTTTCTATTTATCCGGAATGGGATACAACATTTGGAATTCACAACAGTTATGAGATAACTGAATGAATGTTATAAATCTAGCGGTTTAGTCTCACTTGATCGGTTGCCACGGAATTTTGATGTGATCAAAAGTCCGTCGCAATCACATAGCGTACGCGGATACTCCAGGGTAAACTTAATAGACAGCCTCGCTCCATAACCCAGACCAAGTGACTGTAGGAGAACCCCGTCGCCGAAAGCATCCGTTCGGGTGCTCGCGGCAGCGGTGTTCCGCCTTAGTGCACTTCGTCGATGGTATCGGGGGTGCGGCCGCCTACTAAAGTTTGCGACGAGTATTCGATCAGGATATCGGGAATCTTGTTGAATTGCTCGACTTGATATTGAAAAGTGTTTTCGATAATGAGACTGAAATGCGGGGTTTATAATTGTTAGGCATGCGATGTCTAAGTATTTCATTTGATTAGGCATGTGATGTCTAAGGAGGTTGCAGATTCCAACTGTTGTAGTTTTACACTTTCTTTTCTGTGACCGTAAGTGTAATATGTGATATCGCCGGTTTCGTTGCTATATGTCAACGACAATTGGGATGGACATATTTACTTACGTTGATGACATGTGATGTTATGTGTTGCTGGATATGTTATATTGGATCGTCGTGTTTGAATAGCCGGGGGTTTTTATGTGAGATGAGTGTCTTTCATTTTCATTCATGTAAAAACTTGTATGTAATATTCTTTCATTGTGGCACTTCCAGGTTGCGGAAGATGTCACCCTTTGTATATTATTTACTTTTCCGCACTAGGATAGACCCAAGGAAGGGAGTACAAGTAACCGGGTTCTAGAGTCCAGTGGGAGACCAACTCGAGGAGTCGAGTCCGGATTTCCTAACTCTAGAATTGGTAGGGTTGCTTGCCGCTCTCGTAGGGGTCTAGGGGTGTGGGTTTGGCTATTCATCGCGACCGTGGAATCCGTGTTTTATACTGGTTTGTATTGAAAACACGGACGTCCTAGTATATCCAATATTTCATATGATTCTTCTGCTGCGATTTCTGTGATGTGATCATATGATGTTCTGTGATGGATACTGTATATATTATATATGATATATTATATAGACGTTACTTATGTTTTACACCCGCGCTAGCCCTGCCCTGCTCTGCCGTTAGTTACCTAACCTAACGATGCACGAGGGGACATCGAGGCGAATGCGGATGGCATAAGTGTACGTCGTATTTATCTGTGATGTTTAGGTACTTAAATGATGGGACTTCATTAATATGATTAATCAAAGAAAAAGAAACCTAAAGATGTTGTAGAATCAAATTTCAAAATAAAACAGGTAGCTACAGTTCTTGCTTTGCATAGCGGTATATATGATATATCCTGCACTTTATTCGATGAGGAAAGGACCGAGATCCCTTCACAGGGAGTGACTCCTTTAGCAATAACTGGTAGATGCTACACACTCGGTTTGACTTTTGATTGCTTTTAAGAGTTTTTGCTTTGCACAGTGATATATATGATATATCCCGCACCTCATTCGACGAGGAAAGGACCGACGATCCCTTCACCTGGAGTGACTCCTTTAGCAAAACTAGAAAAGCCTCAAAAGCACTCTATTTCAAAATCATTTGATTCTACAACGATATCAAGTTCATTACGCAATAGGTTTTCAGAAAAACCTGTCGTAGCCCTCCGTCATTTCAGATAAGTACTAGTTAGTATTCGTGCTACGTTTGTTGACTATGTTAAGGCGTAGTGTGCGGTAGCTAATTAGTGCTTATCTGCATAAGCATATGATGTGATTGGATTAGGGTAGTCGTGCGACTTTGTTGACTATGTTAAGGGTCGTGCGGGTGAGTTTAATTCAATCGGGAAATGACGGGTTGAACTTGACTAGTACTTATGATTTGTTGACTATGTTAAGGTCATATAGCTGCTAGGGGCAAAATTTTATCGGGAATTTCAAGTGTTGAAATTTGCAATGAGATTGCATACCTTCTATGAGATAGTTGGATCCCGATACCCGCTGCGAGTAAGAGTTACTCATGGGAGAGTTTTACACATTACAATTAGACGATCAAGTAGGTGTCTAGAAAGGTGTCAACGGGGTTACGCCTCTGGAAAAATGAGGTTTACATTAATTAGGTTCGTGCGAAAGCACGGGGGACCTCCCTCAAAGTACCGACACTGGCCTGGCTGAAAGATTGGCGAACTTGTAGTGTGTAATTAATCCCGGCTAGTCTTTCCTTTTAGGGTTTGAAGGAAGATTTGATAAAAAGCAGTGGGAGCCATCCTGATTAGATAAAATAAAAACCAATCTATTCTTGCAAGAGCGCACGCTGAGTGTTTTCTTCTCTCTCTCTCCAGTTAGCGACCATATCACGTCTTAATCAAGATAATAATACGGAATATTGACCGAACCCGCTTGTTATACTGAGCTAGGGAACGTTGGTCCCGCTCCAACTTATAATTGTTATAAGACAGAGCAGGAAATTGGGGAATACCAGATTTCCCGTGCCGCCCAAACGAAGAGAGTGCATGCTGATGCATCATCTTCGGGTGTGTTCATTACAAAGAACTGTTTCTCTGTATCCTCTACGTCCTGTGTATGTGATACCAGATCAGGATCCCAGATATGTAATCTGTTACATAGGGCTACAGAAAGGTAGAAAACTGAGAACGGGTGATAAGTTTCATGAGGCAGAAAACGGGGCAAGTGTTGCAGCCAAGTCTGTTGGTCACTGTCACCCTGTATTACCAATACATTGATTCTGAACGAATGTTATTAGATACCGAACCTGATATACAAAATCATATCAGTCTCTTTATTAGTAAAGAAATGATAAAATTTTGTATTGTTGGATAATGTTTTGAACATTTCCTATATCAAAAGTTGATCGGTTCAGGCACGTTATCTAAAAGCGTTGATGTTCTAAATCAAACTACAGTTCTTAGTATACAGAACACACACAAGAGGAAGAGTTCAGAAATGAACGAATCCTTCTTGAGGCATTGTAGACTAGGTCATATCAATGCGACCCGACTAGCTGAAGTTACATGTAGATGCATATTTAAATCAGTTTGAATTTACATCTTGTGAAACTTGCCAGTTGTGTCACAGAGATAAGATGACCTTAGCCCTGTTTATTGAAAACAGAGAAAGAGTTAATAAACTCTTGGGACTGATACATGATGATGTATGTAAGGTCTCCTGTCTACACATGCCAGGACTGGTTCTTTATACTTCATTATATTCTCTGATAATCTCTCAAGATTCAGTCATATTTCCTGTTGGAACATGAGTCCGAACCTTTTAAGATATTCACAGAATATAAGCGAGAAGTAGAGAACCAGAATACGGGTATAAGTATTATGTCCTATGATGAGATCAAGGAGGAGAATACTTGAGCACGGAATTCCTGGACTATTCTAAAGGAGAATGAGATTCTCTCTCAGCATTACTCCTCCGTATACACCATAGCACGATGGTATGTCGGGATGGAGCAGATACACCCTATTTGATATGGTATGCTCTATGATGAGTACTACTGAGTTACCTTTTTCCTTTGGGAGTTATGCGCTTGAGTAGCTGCATACCTATTGAATAGGGTTCAAATCAAATCAGTTGCCTACCACTTCATATGTGATATGGAAAGGGAAGAGCCCATATCTTAAGTTCCTTAAGATTTGGGGTTGTCCGGCCTATGTCTAAAAAGCAAAATCCGGACAAGCTCGAGGCAAGGTCTGTTATGTAGAACTGGAAATGTTCCAGCTATACAATCTGCAGCTGATGATTTGGTAGAACCAAAGGATTCAGTAAATGCCAACGAACCTCGGCCTCTCCGCCGATCTAGTAGGGTTCCTCACCCACCTGAGAGATACTTCGGTTTCTCTATGACAGTGGGAGCGAGGATTGCATCATGAGATGATGACCCAACTAGTTTCGACCTGGCCATCAGGAGTGAGACTCTGTAAGAATGGCTGGATGCTTAGCGATCTGAGATGGAATCCATGTACACCAACAAAGTATGGACTT
Organism: Agapanthus africanus; assembly: GCA_030015575.1. NCBI lineage: Eukaryota > Viridiplantae > Streptophyta > Magnoliopsida > Asparagales > Amaryllidaceae > Agapanthus > Agapanthus africanus. The sequence goes on from CM057344.1 coordinate 121,138,588, forward strand.
TGGTTGCTATATCTGAAGGGTTAAATCCCCATTAAGAGCAAGTATATCTTGAGAAGATTACTTGGTGTAGATGGAAAAGTTGAGACTTTCAAAGCTAGAGCTAGACTTGTTAAAGGTTTTCGTCATCGACCAGGCGTGGATAATGATGAAACCTTTTCTGGGGCTATGCTTAAGTCCATCCAGATCCTACTTGTCACGGCTACATACCATGACTACGATATCTGGTGGTTGGGTGTCATGACAACTTTTCTAAATAATGTTTTGGAAGAGAACGTCTGTAAGTACACGGCCAGAGGGCTTCGTAGACAGTGGGAGCAGCGGAAACGTGTACAAGATGCTTTATAAGATAAAGCAGGCATCGCGGAGTTGGAACATCTGTTTTGATGAAGTAGTCAAAGAAGTTGACATCATCAAAATGGTAGATGAACCTTGTATAAACAAAAAGGTAGTAGGGAGTATGGAGGTGATCCTCGTAGAGTACGTGGATAACATACTCTTGATAGGGAAGGTGTTTCCTATGCTACACTCGATCAATCTCCGTTTATCACAAGGATTCTCCATATAGGATCAAAGTGATACCTCCTAAATCCTGAGTTATCATCTATGAGATAGATGTAATTGGATGCTAGGAATCTCACTAGTAGTAGTAAGATGGTATCAATCGATCCTGAGGAGAATCACTGGAAGGGTTCCAGGGTGATAAAGACGACTGAATGTCAGTCACAGTCATTGTCTTTACCCTCAGTGAAGGGACGGTATGTTGGAAGAGTTCCAATCTAGATACCGTGGCATACTAGACGATTAAGGCTGGATACATCGCTACTTAAGATGCTACCAAAGAGGCAGTCTGGGTGTATATTAGTTCATGAGATGAACTTAGTTCCCCCCATTATGTGACAATGGAGTTGTGGCTTATGCCAAGGAACGTCCGTCCCATCAGTAATCCAGACATATTCTAAGGCAGTATTACCTGATCATGGAGATGGTTGATCTCCAGGGGATCGAGGTTAGGAGAGTAGACTCAGAGAACAACACGGCGGATCCACTCACGAAGGCCTATTCCCAGAGAGAGACTTTTATGGGATGGTTGAGTATGAGATACTACAACCACTGCTACAGATGGCCCTAGTGCAAGTGGGAGATTGTTAGTTATATGTATGCCCTAGAGGCCATTACTATACATAGGATGTATATTGTAGTGGATGCTGGGACATATATAGGGAGGACTTTCTTGCTCGACATGATAGTACGCTAACTGGTTACTTTTTACCTTAACGTGTATACTGTTTGTCTCTCTGTTACATGTTGGTAAAGCCCTTAGGATGTGTGCTTGACTACCTGGACTATGATGCGGATCATACTAGTGGGGACATGGTAGTCCACAAGTACATCCTTCAAGGTCCCTAGTCGTGGGTATATCGAGACGGGGCATCGATATACCAGAGTAGACTAGCGTATACCATCTCGACCTATACAGATGGGCGATGGATGATCCCATATCCATTGGTGTTTGACATCAGAGATGATATACGGGTGCTCAGTGGAGACTGGGTACACTAGACGGACTCGCCGAGAACTCCTAGATGGTATTATACCTTACGTCAGATGGCAGTTCTCTGGTGACACTGGTACAGAGTAGTCTGTTGACTCGAGATCGTCATAGAGTCTTGTGTGATTCCCACTGTGCTTTGATTTCCATCTTACCACGTCCAAGAGGGCGTGCAAACCGGTGGTTTTTGGGTACAGTCTCGAATCACATGGAGGCAATGAGCGATAGGAGGGGATTCGTCTCTCTCGGTATAGGGAGTTGATGTTGCGCTGTGTTCGATTGGCTATAACCGGAAATCCCTGGCCAGGGTTGCTGAGATTTACTGGTAAGTGTTACCAGTAGTTTCTCGAAATGTTATAGACCTCATATCGACACGACTTATCGAGCTATTGGGGTCTGACGTTTACCATCCCTAGGCGAGATATGCGACATATCAGACGATCAGACCGGACTGTACGGTAAGTGTTACTGGTTGGATTCACAGGAGTGTGAGCGGGCTTGCTCGTCGATCTTCTGATCGCTCAATACCCAGGTGGCCGTTACGTTTAGCAGACCGCTTGCGGCTTGTGGGTGATTGATATGATCATCATCTGCTGCCGGCGTATTGACGAGTCTTTAGAGTCCTACATAGAGGTTTCCTGGCTCAAGAGAAACGAAATAGGAGCGCATATGAGATATGTGCGGGACCGAGAATAATGCGTGTATGTGATACCGTATTCTATTCTCATGATGAATGTATCGAATGGTTGTATACGATATAACCTAGTTATCGAATCGAGGATTGATTCGATAAGCCGATACATTGAATATTAGTCGGTTATATGCAATATGACCGGATCGTTAAATTAAGTGTTGATTTAATGATTTAATGCATAATTATATATTTGATATATTACTTTGCATTAACTAGTATTGGTTCATTTTAAATGGATTTTCTCACTTGGATGTACAAGTTGTATATGTGATATACTTTTTGTGCACTTGATTGTATCATGTTTGATGATACATGCTTACTTGGTTAAGTGTAAAGAATTAAACCATGGTTAAACTAATGATTAGGGTTTTGTTTATCCATCACTTATTTATTCATTTATTTATTTTCTTTTTCATTTTGGAAAGGATAAATGAATGGTGAATTGTTTTGTTTGTTAGTTGAATCTTCTTGAAGCTTTGACTAAGTCATCACTCTTGTCTTATACTTAACCCTAACCATTCAAGTTAACCATGGTCTATTCTCTACACTCAACTAAGGTTAGTATGTGATAAGTATTTCAATTATTTTCTAATTATTCAATACTTATCATATTCTATGATCATCTTCTTCTTCTTCTTCAAGAAGAAGCTTGCCTCCATCAATGGCAACTTGAGAAAATGAGTGAGAAATCCAATTCTAAAGTGAACCCACTTCCTATTTCTTCATCCTCTACCACTTGCCAAGTAGTATAGGGTGTTTTCTTCACAAGTTTCATGACTTGGTGAAGTGGGAGCTTGATCTTGTGATGCCTCGACGTAGATCATCTTCGGCATCGTAGTCGATGACCTAGCCCGCCCATTTCTCCGATGAAGCCGACGCTAGAGCCCGGGATTCGATTTGGACAGCGAGGAGACCTCATTGCGGAGCTATGGAGGTGGAGAACCGGATCTACAAAGGTTGTATTTCCGTTCACTTAGTTAAATTGTTAACTTGTTTCTTTTTCGCCTAAAATTCTAGTTAACGATCCGTATTAGGGTTTCTCGGCACCCGTAAAATTTGAAATTGGCATGGTTGATACCTTGTGAGACCTCATTAGTGTGCCTAGGAACCCTACAAATTTTTCCCCTTACAAGTCGAGAGGGCTCGTAAGTGGTTTTTTCCTTCCTTGTTGATATTCAACTTCGGAGAGTGTGGCCCGTGGATAGTATGCAATAGTCCATCTTGGACTGACTTGCAGGGCCCCAGTGCTCAGGAAACAGGTCCTTATCCCTTTTGCCGAAGGCTTTTCCCTACGAGTCGAGAAGTTCTCGCAGGAACATTATTTTCCTCACGAGTCGAGACGAATCGAGAAGTTCTCGCAAGGATGTCCTAACGTCACAGTTAACTCCTGCTAATAGAAGTCCGTTAGGGTCTGTGGTACTAGGGTTTTTTACCCGTCGTATCGTCGCGTTGGCCGATGTATTCCTCGATATGCAATCTTGCTGTTCAAGTAGCCCCGCGACTATCGTGTCTCTGATCCCTTCGGGGGATGGACAAGACGTCTTCAAGTAATCTTCCAGATGATATTACCGTCGAAAGAGCAAGGTTAAGGATATTCCATGTCGCTTTTTACTTGAGGTTAGGCTCAGTTTGGAAGCCCCGATGAGTCATGACCACTCCGTGCTGGAGTGAGGTGATCTCTGATAGTCTTTCAGGTCTTATTTGAGTTGCCGTCAAGACCCTGAAGCAAGGGATCTTCCTTTGTTTCGTTTGTTGACATTGTGTTTGCAATATTACGACGAATGTCGAGATTGTCTCTGGGTTGTATATGAACTGTCAAGATTTGGAACTAGGGGACTTTGCCATGGCTCTATTTGTTAATGTCGCTTCTGTATCCTGCTGGAGGGAGGAAGAACACTGTTGTTGATCTCTAGGCTATGAATGTTGCCATCGAGACTTAGAACTAGGGACTTTACCATGGCTCCGAGGTAGTCTCTAGGTTGTCTGTGAACCGTCGAAATTTGGAACTAGGGGACTTTGCCGTGGCTCTGAGGTAGTCTCTAAGCTGTCTGTGAACCATCGAGATTTAGAACTGGGGGATTTTGCTGTGGCTCCGAGATAGTCTCTAGGCTGTCTGTGAACTGTCGAGATTTGGAACTAGGGGACTTTGCCGTGGCTCCATTTTTCTAACGTCGTATCTGCTTCTGGTTAGAACGAGAAGGAACGCCGTTGTTGATTTCTAGGCTGTAGATGTAGCCATCGAGATCTGGCTTCCTTTTGACGAAGCCCGGTGGGGTAATATGGTTCCCATTCCGTTTGTGCCCATGGATTGTATACAGGGGTCAATGTGATCTCACCTGTAGGGCAAAAGATACATTTTTTTGTTTCTTTCTGCGATGCTCTATCATTTCAGCCTTTTATATCGCGAAAGTCGTGATTGCCCAATCATTTCGGCTATTTTTTCGCGGTGCCCAATCATTTCGGTTGTTTTTCTTTTTACTCGCTGTTTTTTATTGCGAGTTTGCCCAAACATTTCGGCTATTTTATATGCATATATTTTACCCGCTGATTTTTATTGCCAGTTGCCCCATCATTTCGGCTATTTCATATGCATTTTTGGCTCACTGATTTTTACTACGAGTTTGGAACTTGAGATCTGATACTGATTGATCGTCTAAGTTGTGTTTTGAAAAGTAATCACAATCAAAGAGTTTATAACCGCAATCAATAACGGTGTCGATGTAGTTTCGTTAATGAGAACGGATCGTCCACTGAGATGCAAGTATTTATTCGATCTTGTTTTAAATGAGTTGAAAGAAAATATTAAAGAAAAGAAAATTCAAAAAGATGAATCACGATTTAGTTGAAGAAATATTTTCAAGAAACATCATGAAAGAGTTTAAAATTTATAATCAAGAAAGTATCCAAATTCAATTTTAGTTATCAAGAAAGTGAAGAATAGCTTGTAGGAATCGATAAGAATTCGTAGCAATGATGAATACTAAAAATTACTGATCTTATCTATTGATGAATTATAGCATAGATCGATGGCGATGAATGAAGATTAGGGATTTATTGAAGAAACTAAGGTTCCTCCTTCACTATCTCTTGTCTTTTCATTGATCACCATTCAAATCTAGCCTTTAGCAAAGAGAATTATCAATCATTTGAACTACCGAATTTCTCGATTCCTTAGCAAGCAGAGATTTACTCACACATTATGAAAATAAAAAATCAAGAATTGGAAATTTCAAAATGCAAGAATTTAAAGAAAGCGAGAATTAACATTGATCACCTTTATTAAATCTTCTTCAAATTTACATCTCTCAATTCGAGGTTACAAGACTAAGCTCTCGATCGCTCCATTAAAAAGAGAATTTGTCGTCGATTTTTGCTTGGCTCGATCGCCATGAGATGTGGATCGATCGCGGATCTCTTGCTCTTGATGACGATCGGCGTTGCGATAAAGGATCTTCGAAGTCTTCGCTTGATAATGCTCTCAATTGATTCTTGATTTGGATTTGGATCTTGAATTGATTTGGATTTGGGTTTGGATGAAGCTTTGTCACTAAGATTCAACCAAAATTCAACAACCCCTTAACATTATCCCTAGATCCCCCTTTATAGCTCTTAATCAAGCTTCCCTCATAAGCTAGGTTGTTATAAGGAGGCTTCTAGAATAAGCTAGGTAGTTATGAAGTTTGATCAACAAGCTAGGTTGTTGTAAAGAAGTTTCCAAAAGGTTGTTACACTGAACCGTATTGAAGAAGCTAGGAGGTTGCAAAGAAGATTCTGGAGAAGTCTCATCCCCGGCGCTTGCAACTCGGCCGCGGATCCGCGGCGGATCGGGCTGAATCGGCTGCGGATCCGCGGCCATTTGGTGCGTTCATTGCATCATTTTTCTGTGGTTGTCTGGTCTTGCCTTTTAGGTAATCTTCTGATATCTGGAATCTTATAATCTCTTCTTAATCTCTGCCAGATTCTAAGTCTTTGACTTGCTGCGTTTTATCGGCAAATATGCGATTCCGGTTCTTTGACCTGAATAATTTTCTGCACAAAATCTCGATGAAAAGTGTTGAGATATACAATATCATGCGTGGAGTAATAAACACACAATTTCCTTCCAGAATATTGATTATATATACAACACGTGGTATTTGATATTTTCCAGACGAATTTGTAATACGTGTTATATTTATAATAAACACCCTTAGATGATTAAGAAGAGTAAGGAAATTGATGTGTTAAGAATGCAATATTTTTTACTGAACAAATTCCCCCAAACTTGATTTTGATCGTCTCGAGCAAATTTCTTTTATTCAGGCGAAGGAGAAAAAAAGAAGAGAAAGAAAAAGAAAAACTAACCAGCACACTTTCGTAGGCAACACGATTGCACTGAGCACGTCAACAAGCCTTTAAACCTCTAGGTGTCTCTAGTAGGAGGAGTGTTATCTCCTGAGGGTTTTCGGCGGATTGCACCCACAAAATCCTATAATAAAAAGAAGACTGCGAAAGTTACATATAAAGATAAGAATTATAAAAGAAAGACTTTGAAAATCAGAGTTTCTAACTACACTAGCTTTTCGGTTGTCATGAGCCCTATCTTAATAGTCATGAAAAGATATTAGAAATCACATCATCCCTCAATAAAACTTCGCCTTTATTCTTCATCCCTACCTTTCTTCCAAACACCGATCATATACCCCTACGTGTGTGTAAAGGACATCCCTACATTCGGAGAATTCAATTCAAGCTATCATACTCTTGTCCATCTACCTCAGTTCTTTTTAGTCGGTGAATATTTTAGATGGAATTGCTCATACATTCTTCATGCGACCGTTAAAACTTCTTGTGGTACTAACCGACCGATTACTTATGTGCTTGCTGATTAGGCGTAAATCGTATTTTCCTCGTCTTGCAACACTTAAGGCTTAGCAGTGACTCCCAAACCAGTTGGTCTAAGGCACTAGATGATGAAGCACCCTCACTATATATTTTTTTATGCTGCCTTGGTGATTACAAAACCAGTGTTCATTTTTCTTCACCATTTTATCTTTTATCTTTTCATTTATTATTTATTTCATATTTTGGCTTTTAGACAAGAGCATTTCAAGGTAATCTCTACTATCCCGAGTTTCAAGACGTGTGTAAGTGCGTATAGTAGGGTATCAACGTTCAAATGTTTAGCTTCCAGAATAAAAACTATTTTTCAGACTTATTTTTATCCTCAGATTAGTGACTTCCTTCATCTTACTAACCCTTGGGACAACGGCTCATAACTACTTATTACTAGTTTCGTTTAAGAAAACATCTAATTTTTTTGGTTTTCTTAAATTTTTCCAATCTTTTAAATGTAATTTTTCGCTTTCTAATCTTTTATTATAAAAGATTAAATATTAAATATATTTTTTTCATTATTATATTTTTTATAATATGTTTTGTGCTTATGTAAAGTATGATGCAAAGTGATGCGTAAATAAGTACAAACCTCCCCAAACTTGTTTACAACAGTGTCCTCAATGTTGCCATCTGTTAAATCTCAGAAACCTGTAAGCTTGGGATGAAAAGTTATTAATAGGTACAAGAATGAATGTACGTGAAAATCTCCCCCAAACTTATTCTTTATTACTCACCTCCATTCTATAAGTGAGACAGTATTATAAAGACATGGAGGTGAGACGGAGGAAATTTAGTCATGATAAAGCGACTCCTGTAAAAACAGGAGCTCTTCCGTAGGGTCAGTGGAAAAATGCGGTTTTAATCTATGTCCATTCACTTTGAAAATTGAACCGTTTTTAATATTTTCAATCTCAACTGCCTCATGCGGGTACACATACCGCACAACAAATGGTCCTTTCCAACGAGATCGTAGCTTACCCGCATGAAGATGGAGATGGGAATCGTAAAGAAGGACTTGTTGACCTGGGGTAAAAGTTTTTCTCAAAATATTTTTATCGTGAAATATCTTAGTCCGGTTCTTTACTATCAGCGCATTATCGTAAGCTTCATCGCGGAGTTCGCTTAGCTCGTTTAATTGCAGCTTCCAAAAGTTGCAGGTTTGATTTAAGTCAAAGTTCAGTTCTTTAATATCCCACATTGCTTTGTGTTCAATCTCGACCGGAAGGTGGCAAGCCTTACCAAACACTAGACGATAAGGAGACATACCGAGACCAGTTTTATAAGCAGTACGAAATGCCCAAAGAGCATCCGTCAATTTGGTTGACCAATCTTTCCGGTTTTTAGAAACTATTTTCTCCAAAATTTGTTTGATCTGTTTGTTGGAAACCTCAGCTTGCCCGCTCGTTTGGGGATGATAGGGTGTCGAAAGTTTATGGTTGATTGCATATTTCTGCGTCAAAGTCTCGAAAGACGAGTTACAGAAATGCGTCCCGTTGTCGCTAATGATAGTGCGAGAGTGTCCAAATCGCGAAAAGATATTTTCTTTAAGGAACTTAATGACAACCTTGTTGTCATTAGTGAGACAAGGAATAGCTTCCACCCATTTCGAGAAATAATCAACCGCTAACAGGATGTACAAATTCCCAAAGGAGTTGGGAAAAGGACCGATAAAATCAATACCCCAAATGTCAAAAATTTCTACAACCAAGATCGGTTGATGTGGCATCTCATTTCTCCGAGAAATCCGACCCATGTGTTGACACTGTAGACAGGTTTTACAATGATCAAATGAATCTTTGAATAATGTCGGCCAGTAAAAACCGCATTGCAAAACCTTTTTCGCCGTCTTTCGTGGACCAAAGTGACCACCACATGCCTGATCATGACAGAAAGATAGAACGCTCTTGAATTCATCATTAGGGACACATCTGCGAATGATTTGGTCAGGACAATATTTAAACAAATAAGGTTCATCCCAGTAAAAATGCTCTACTCGGGATAGAAATAGATGTCTGTCCTGTTTAGACCATTCGCTAGGAATAAGTCCCGTTGCAAGATAATTCACAACATCTCCGAACCAAGATTCACCGGATATGTTCAAGAGCTGTTCGTCAGGAAAAGTGTCGTTAATTGGCAGGATCACAGTTGGTGAAGAAGAGATGCGCGAGAGATGGTCGTCTACTACGTTTTCACATCCTTTCTTATCTCGAATGATGAGATCAAATTCTTGTAATAATAGGATCTAACGTATTAACCTACCTTTAGCATCTTTCTTCGATAAAAGATGTTTTAAGGCGGAGTGATCAGTGTAAACCACAATTGGTGAGCCAATCAAGTAAGGCCTGAATTTTTCTAATGCAAATACAACTGCCAAGAGTTCTTTCTCGGCAGTTGTATAATTAATTTGGGCACCATTCAAGGTCTTACTTGCGTAATAGATCGCGTGTGGCATCTTATCAATGTGTTGTTCTAAGACTGCACCAACAACAAAATCTGATGCATCACACATAAGCTCAAACGTGTGGTTCCAATCAGGAGATGATAGAACGAGGGCTGTAGTGAGTGAATTTTTAAGCGAGTCAAATGCAGGCTTACATTCCGAATCAAAGTGAAAGGTTGTGTTCTTGGCCAAGAGTAGAGTTAAAGGTCTAGCAATTTTGCTAAAATCCTTAATGAATCTCATATAAAATCCTACATGGCCAAAGAAAGATCGTATATCTTTGACGCATTTGGGATGAGGAAGGTTATGAATGACATCTATTTTAGCTTTGTCGACCTTAATGCCTTTCCATGAAATGACATGTCCAAGTACAATTCCCTCTTGGACCATGAAATGGCATTTTTCCCAATTCAAGGTTAAGTTCTTCTCTTTACAACGAGTAAGAACAGCGTCAAGATGAGATAGGCAGTCATCAAAAGAATCTCCGAATATCAAGAAATCGTCCATGAAAATCTCTAGAAAATTCTCGACCATGTCCGAGAATATCCCCATCATACACCGCTGGAATGTAGCGGGAGCATTGCATAACCCAAAGGGCATGCGTCTATAAGTAAAAGTACCGAAATGACAAGTAAATGTGGTTTTATCTTGATCCTTTTCGGCAATAGGGACCTGGTTATAGCCAGAGTATCCATCCATGAAACAATAATATTCATGTCTAGCTAAGCGTTCTAACATCTGGTCAATGAAAGGTAGAAGGAAGTGGTCTTTTCTCGTTGCAATATTGAGTTTTCTATAATCTATACATACACGCCATCCAATTTGAACGCGTGTCTCAATCAACTCATTAGCCTCATTTGTTATGACCGTGATGCCGGACTTCTTAGGGACTGCATGAATAGGACTTAACCATTGGCTATCAGAGATTGGGTAAATGATACCACTGTCAAGGTATTTGACGATTTCTTTCTTTACCGCCTCTTTCATGATGGGATTCAACCGTCTTTGTGGTTCCTGGGTTGGCTTGGCTTCATCCATCGGATGTATATGATGTTCAACAATCAAGGGACTAATCCCTTTGATGTCAGCCATCGTTCAACCAAAGGCCTTCCTATTAGATCTCAAGACCATCAAAAGAGTTTTCTCTTGCTCTAAGGCTAGAGAGGCGGATATGATCACGGGCAAAGATTCATTCTCACCTAAATATGCATATTTAAGATGAGAATGTAGGAGTTTGAGATCTAATATCGGCGGAGAAACAATAGAAGGCGGGGTAAGTGAATGACATTCAGATTCTCGAAGAAGCTCAAATCCGGCAAAGGATACAGACTCGGAAAGTGATGAGTCAAAATGTTCAGACTCAGGAGTGGACTCGTCAAAAGTGTCCTCACTAAGATGTGCAAGATCAAACAGTGATCTGCTGAGATCATCAAAGAAAAGTTCATTAACCTTGCAGCTTTCAGAAGCTATCTCGTGGACAGAACAGACATCAAGAATATGAGCAGAGGGTTCAGGCGCCTGACTTCTAATCTCGTAAACGTTGAGCTCAATAGTCATTTTTCCAAATGATAGGTTCATGGAACCGTTTCGACAATTAATGACAGCATTGGAAGTGGCTAGGAAGGGTAGACCAAGAATCATCGGAATTTGGTTCCGTGGGTTTGCTACAGGCTGTGTATCTAAAACAATAAAGTCCATAGGGAATATAGATTCCCCGAATTTTATCAACACATCTTCAAGCTCACCCCTAGGTTTGGTGATTGATCGGTCTGCCATTTGAAGAGTACAATGAGCTGGTTTCAACTCTCTAATCCCCAACTGCTCGTAAACAGAGTATTAAAGCAGGTTAACACTTGCACCAAGGTCAAATAAAGCACGGTTAATGTTTTTACCCCCAATAGAAATCAAGATTGTAGGACAATCAGGGTCCTTACGTTTCTTTGGTAATTGTGGGGTAAAAGCTGTGCTAACATTATTCGTCATGAATACCATTTTGGGCACCTGAGTCTTCCTCTTCCTAGTGCACAAATCCTTAAGGATTTTCGCATAAGAAGGAACTTGTTGTATAGCATCTAGGAGAGAGATGTTGATGTTAACCTGTTTAAACATTTCCATAATCTTCTCCATATGTGGACTTGTTTTGTTTCCCCTTAACCTATTCGGATAAGGAGCTTTAGCAATAAGAGCTGGGTCCAACATTGGAGAAGGTTGTGTGGGTCGAATAAATCCCATAATTGAAGTAGGGATCGAGTGAGGTGGACTAGAAGAAGTGGCCTGAGGTTTTGAGCCTTGGGGAAAACGAAGAATAAGCTCGCAAGAAGATGGTAGAGTAGATGAACTAGGGTCAGAAGTGGAAGTGGAAGTGGAAGTGGAAGCCGGGGTGTTATTGATAAATTCATCATTATTATTAATCTCTTCACCGACTTGGTTATTCAGCACTCTTCTAGATCTCAACGTTGCAATGGAATTCACATTTTAGTGTTGTGAATGCCCAGGATTCGGTAGGGGTTGAGATGGAAGTTTCCCTTTCTCTCTAGCACTCATTTCGGCATTTAATCATGCAATTTGTGCTTCCATCGATTTAATATTCTCACCTTGGGAGGCAGAGTTTTTCTTTATATCATCGATAGAAGACTTCATCTCAGCCGAAACTTGTATGAAATTTTTCAGAAGCAAATTCATGGTTTGTTCGAGTGAAGAGGAGTTATCAGTATCGACCAATTGCAAAGAATTATTATACGGTGCAGAAGTGTTGACCGGACTTTGAAAATTTTGTGATTGATAGGGGTGCTGAGTCAATTGTAGTGGCTGCTGTTGTTATGGAGGAACCCTTTGGAAGTTATTTTGGTTTGCAACCGTGTTTTGAGTTTGGTGTTGGTTCCAAGAAAAGTTAGGGTGATTCCTCCAACCCTGATTATAAGTGAAAGAATATGGATCGTTTCTAGGTCGTTGCTGAAAAGCAGCATTAATATGCTCTTGACCTTGAAACAGAGAATTCATAGGACATTCTTCCGTCAAATGTGATGGATCAGAACAGCATCCACAAGCAGTTTTAAGGAGTGTCATTTGATTTAGGGAGGCTAATAAAAATTTGTGTTCCATAGCTTCAAGTTTCTTTTGCATTGCTGCCATTTTAGTTTTGACTGCTATGGAAACATCTAGTTGATGAATACCACCACTAGATGATGGTTGACTTATACTCTCCTATTGTGAAGTTTTTTCAGCGAAATCTTCTAAAAATTTCCAAGCTTCACCATCGTCTTTAGACACGAAGTTGCCTTGACACATGGATTCAAGCATCTATTTTGTTGTAGGATTAATACCCTCATATATGATTCTACAGAGATCCCATCGATGGATTCCGTGATGAGGACATTGAACTAACAAATCCTTGAAGCATTCAAAACACTTCCAAAATTGTTCATTGGGAAGCTAGGTAAATTGATTTATTTCGCTACGGACTTAGGCGGTCTTATGATTGGGATAGAATTTCTTAAGGAAGGCTATGACAAATTCATCCCAGTTTGAAATAGAGTGTGCAGCTGTGTTATAAAGCCATTTCTCGGCTAAATAGCACAAAGTGAACGAGAGAAGACGTAGACGCATAGCATCCACAGAAAGCTGTGAAGTACCCATCATAGCGCATACATTTTCAAATCTGGTAATAAAAACGTATGCGTCTTCAGACTTGAGACTGTGATAGTTGGGTAAAATATTGATGTATTGAGGTTTGATTTCAAAATTGTCCCCATTGGCTGGTGGAATGGAAAGACAAGTAGAAAGAGGACCGCGTATCGGGTAGTATCTCTCCTGGAGAGACATATGTGGTAGGTTCTGCGCACCTGCGGGTGGTAGCAAAGTGGTGTTACGAAAATTCGATGGAGATCCGTCCATCGTGGTGGATGTGGTGAGTGGTGAGGAAAAAGAAGATGTAGAAATACCGACATCGGAGTCGATAGGAGAAACGTGGACAAGACGGGCACTAGAATCCCGTGTCCAGCCGAGTATGCACTAAACGTTTTAGCACAAGTTGTAGCGTAAATGATAATTAGAGAAAAGTGGTTTTGGTTTTGAAAAAGACGGATTTTGAAAAATCAAATCACAAAAAATGCACAAGCAACCCTAGATCTAATGATCACCTAGGTCAAGTCACTACACTGCTCCTAAACTTCCAGAAGATAAATCGCAGGATAAATCCTTTACAGCCTTTTTATTTCTCCTGTGGCCAGGTAAGTGCCAGGTAAGTAGGAGGTTCTCCACTATGTAAATAGCGGGCCTAATTAAGTAACCACTTAACTTAGATACACTTGCCTTAGATATCACAAAAGAAATGAGGATAAGAAATAGATTACCCACAGCCATCTTCTGTTCTAATTGAGCATGACGGTTCTTATAGTCTTGTCTAGATATTTTTTAGTTAATGAGGGTGATGCAGATGCTACATTTGTGATTTCCGGGGCTTAGGAAGGGTAATGAACTCCCTACTTAATCTGCATTTGGTTTTTGCCCCTTAATTTCCGTATTAAAATATGCAAACAACCAATATCAAAACACGCAACATATTTTTATTTTAGCGGCGCTGTTTTTGCAAAGAATCCTACAGAAAATGGTTATTGGACAAGAGCAGGGAAGAGATAAGAAAGTAAGAGATATACCTGAGAAAAACTGGAGCTCCAATTCAACTAAGCCGCCGTGGTTCCGTGGCGAATCCTTGCTAATGGCCGTGGTTCCACGGTCATTTCACAAGATTTCTGCACTAAAATAATTCATGGTGCTCCTGTTACTCTACGGCCTTCTTGAATGCTCCAGAATCTTGATCTCACTGCTCCAGTAATTCCAGATTCCCTTGCAAAATTCACACACTAATCGTTAAGCGCTTGATGTGATTTTGATTCAAATTTTTGATGGAATAATAAAATTTTCAACTCAAATAACAAGAACGAACAAAATAGCACGCATCCCCGGCAATGGAACCATTTGATTGATCGTCTAAGTTGTGTTTTGAAAAGTAATCACAATCAAAGAATTTATAACCGCAATCAATAACGGTGTTGATGTAGTTTCGTTAATGAGAACGGATCGTCCACTGAGATGCAAGTATTTATTCGATCTTGTTTTAGATGAGTTGAAAGAAAATATTAAAGAAAAGAAAATTCAAAATGATGAATCACGATTTAGTTGAAGAAATATTTTCAAGAAACATCATGAAAGAGTTTAAGATTTATAATCAAGAAAGTATCTAAATTCAATTTTAATTATCAAGAAAGTGAATAATAGGTTGTAGGAATCGATAGGAGTTCATAGCAATGATGAATACTAAAAATTACTGATCTTATCTATTGATGAATTATAGCTTAGATCGATGGCGATGAATGAAGATTATGGATCTATTGAAGAAACTAGGGTTTCTCCTTCACTATCCCTTATCTTTTCATTGATCACCATTCAAATCTAGCCTTTAGCAAGAGAATCATCAATCATTTGAACTACCGAATTCCACGATTCCTTAGCAAGCGGAGATTTACTCACACATTATGAAAATAAAAGAATCAAGAATGGAAATTTCATAATGCAAGAATTTAAAGAAAGCGAGAATTAACAATTGATCACCTTTATTAAATCTTCTTCAAATTTACATCTCTCAATTCGAGATTACAAGACTAAGCTCTCGATCGCTCCATTGAAAAGAGAGTTTGTCGTCGATTTTTGCTTGGCTCGATTGCCGTGAGACGTGGATCGATCGCGGATCTTGCTCTTGATGACTATCGGCGTTGCGATAAAGGATCTTCGAAGTCTTCGCTTGATAATGCTCTCAATTAATTCTTGATTTGGATTTGGATCTTGAATTGATTTGGATTTGGGTTTGGATGAAGTTTTGTCACTAAGATTCAACCAAAATTCAACAACCCCTTAACATTATCCCTAGATCCCCTTTTATAGCCCTTAATCAAGCTTCCCTCATAAGCTAGGTTGTCACAAGGAGGCTTCTAGAATAAACTAGGTAGTTATGAAGCTTGATCAACAAGCTAGGTTGTTGTAGAGAAGTTTCCAGAAGGTTGTTACACTGAAGCATCTTGAAGAAGCTAGGAGGTTGCAAAGAAGATTCTGGAGAAGTCTCATCCACGGCGCTTGCAACTCAGCCGTGGATCCACGGCGGATCGGGCTGAATCGGCCGCGGATCCGCGGCCATTTGGTGCGTTCATTGCATCATTTTTCTGTGGTTGTCTGGTCTTGCCTTTTGAGTAATCTTCTGATATCTGGAATCTTATAATCTCTTCTTAATCTCTGCCAGATTCTAAGTCTTTGACTTGCTGCGTTTTATCGTCAAATATGCGATTCCGGTTCTTTGACCTGAATAATTTTCTGCACAAAATCTCGATGAAAAGTGTTGAGATATACAATATCATGCATGGAGTAATAAACACACAATTTCCCTCTACAATGTTGATTATATATATAACACGTGGTATTTGATATTTTCCAGACGAATTTGTAATACGTGTTAAATTTACAATAAACACCCTTAGATGATTAAGAAGAGTAAGGAAATTGATGTGTTAAGAATGCAATATTTTTGACTGAACAGATACCAATCTTAGTATCGGCATCGCTGTGACTGGAATATGGCCAGGAGCGAATCATCATTTGCTTTGAAAGGACTTGGAATTTGATACTAATTTAGGCATCAGCATCTCTGCCACTAGAATGTTGCCAGGAGCGAATCATCATTTGCCTTTGTTGATTTGAAAAAAGATGGCTTAGCAAACAGGGTTAGGATCCTGTTGACTAGGGCCTTTTGACTTTACGAGCCATAAGGGTCTCATAAAGGTTTTTCTCCCTACGAATCGTGAGGATCTCATAGGTGTGTTTTCTCCTTAGGAATCGTGAGGATTCTTAAGTATGTGTTCTCTTATAAGTCGTAAGGATCTTACAAGAGTGTTTTCTCCTTATAAGTCAAGAGGACTTATAAGTATCGTTCACCATATGAGGACATTCCTCGTCTTTTGTGGGACTTGGTGGGGGAAACGTTTATTTATGCCCATGGATTATATACAAGGGTCAATATTGAACCACTTGTAGGGTGACTTGGGGAGTGTGATGGCTTAAGAACAGGTTCATATCCCTGTAGCTTAAGGCTTTTGAATCCTGTGAGCCGTGAGGGTCTCACAGGGGGAATTCTCCTTATGATTCGTAATGATCTCGTAAGCATAATTTCTCCTTATGAATCGTGGGGATTCCTAAGTGTGTTGCTTCTTTATGAGTCGTAAGGATCTCACGCAGGTGTTTTCTCCTCACAAGATCGAGAGGACTTTGCAGGTGTTTTTTATTTTAACGAGATTGCGCCCTTTCGGGTTTTCGCAAACTCGCCGGTAGCCATGCTGTTTTTACTCACGGAGCCTTTTCGGGTTTTCATCCGTGCCCATTTTGCTTTTGGACGTACCGTTTGTTTTTTTTTTGTTTTTTTTTATTTTTTGTATTTACCCTTCTGTTCGCCAATGGAATTTATGGGGGACTTTGCCACCAGGGCAGCTGTGCAGCCGGCTGGACTTGAGTTGCCGTCCTCACCGATGGGATTTGCGGACTTGAATTCCACTATCACCGTGTTTGAGGCGACGCATTTAGTTTAAGAACATCTCGGTCCATTGTTAGTTTAGGGACATCCCAGTCCAGTGTTAGTTTAAAGACATTTCGGTCCAGTGTTAGTTTAAGGACATTTTGGTCCGTTGTTAGTTTAAGGGCATCTCGGTCTAGTGTTAGTTTAAGGAAATTTCGGTCCAGTGTTAGTTTAAGGACATTTCGGTCCAGTGTTGGCGAAGTTTTTGCCGGATACTACTTACAGAGTCTTGACTCAGGAAAATAGCGAGCGGACACGAGCGTCGTCTTCCATCGTTAACCTGAGTTGTGACTTTATCAGGGGTAGTATTTCTTAAGGAAGCGGCCATTTATTAGCCGGAAAGGTCTTTCGCCATGCATATTTATGAGCAAGTAGGCACCTCCTTGATAAACGTTGTCTATGACGTATGGGCCCTCATATGTCGGCTCGAATTTCCCCCATTTGGCACGGTTGGGAATCATAGGTCTTTTGACAACTAGCACGAGTTTGCCTTGGCGAAATGCTCTTGTCCTAGTTAGTCTTTCGTATGAGCGCGTCATCCTTGCTTTGTAAGCTTCTGGGTTTTGCTGCGCCATGAGACGAGTTTCATCGAGGGCATCAAGCTCTTTAAGCCGAAGGTGGGCATTTTCTTCATCCGTCAGCTCATGTCGGACCGCCACTCGTAAAGAGGGTAGTTCTATCTCCAAGGGAGAACTGCTTCCGTTCTGAGTACCAACACGAATGGCGTTGTATTCGTGGCCGTCTTGAACGTGGTCCGATAAGCCCAGAGAGCTTCATGCAATCTCTTGTGCCAATCCTTTCTGTTTCTGGACACCGTCTTCTTTATGATCTTCATCAAGGTCTTGTTGAAAGCCTCAGCTAGACCGTTAGCCCGGGGATTATAGACCGAAGAGTATCTGCAATCTATATTATGTTGCTGTGCGAAGCAGCTGATCTTATGGCTTCTATAGGCCGGCCCATTATCCGAGATGATCCGTCGCGGAGTGCCGAACCAGTAGATGACTTATGTCTTGAAGAAATGGAGGAAGTTCTCCATCTTCACTTCTCTTAGCGGTACCGCTTCTTCCTACTTAGAGAGGTAATCGGTCGTCACTAATATAAACCGATGTCCCTTGGACGATGCTGGTTCAATGGGTCCGATTATATCGGTTCCCCACATTTCGAACGGCCAGCTAGCCAATGTCAGGTGTAGAGGATTTAGATGTTGGTGGATGAAGTCCCCATGAATTTGGCATGAGTGACACTGCTTCGCATATTCGAGGCAGTCATGAATTATCGTGGGCTAGTAGTAGCCCACTCTCTTGATCTTCAGATTCATCTTTGGCCTAGCTTGATGTGAACCACAGAGTCCGTCATGAGTTTCTTGGACGACTTTCTTTGCTTCTTCTGGTCCCAGGCATCTCAGCCACAGGCTGTCGACTGACCTCTTATATAGAGTATCATTGACGAAGGCGAAGGATAGAGCTCGTTTCATGAGCTAATGTCTTAAAGACGCATCTTCGGGAATTCGATGGGATTTGAAGTAGTCTATGAATACTTCTCTCCAATCCTTAGCCTTTCCTTTGTCTTCTATTTAGAAGGCCACTTATTTGGTCACTTCCTCTTCTTCAGACGACTCCAGAGATATTTCTGCTAGTGCGAGAATCCGATGGCTTTACACAATGATCCTTACATTATCGAGGTTCTCGTCAGCCAGTTCCTTAGCGAGTTTTTCTAACGCATCCGCCTTACTATTTTCTTCACGCAGTATGCTTTCCAGGACGTAGGAAGGGATTTGAGTCAGTAATTGCTGGACTCTTTTTCCATATTCTACCAACTCTGGCTTACACGTCTGATAGTCGCCATTTACTTGGCTATCGACCAGCTGGAAGTCTCCATATATGAGGAGGTTCTCGATTCCATGTCAATGGCGATCTCGAGACGTGCTATAAAAGCTTCATATTCCGCTTCATTGTTTGTTCTAGGGAAAGGGCAAATCGCATTATCCCTCCTTGTGGAGTCACAAAGATAAGGTCTACTCCGGCTTTGATTTTGGGGGTGCTTTGCTTCCGCCTCTTCATAGATGATGCCCCATCGAAGTAGAGTTCCCATCGGGTATCACTCCTTTCTTTCTTCCCGTCGATTGCGTCAAATGCGTGTTCGTTTGGCAACTCGCAGTTCAAGGAAGAGTCGGCGGGTATCGGATGCTCTACGAGAAAGTCGGCGATGGCCTGACCTTTCACTGCCTTAAGAGGTCGATAGATTATCGAGAATTCCATCAAGAGGAGGGTCCATTTAGCAAGCCTTCCAGTTTGTATGGCTCTTACCTTCAAATATTTAGGAGGATCCACCTTTGTTATGAGATAGACCTCATGTGCCAAGGCGTAATGTCGGAGCTTCGTTACCGCGAAAATTAATGCCAGGCAATGCTTTTTGATTGGGGAGTATTTGTTTTCTGCCCCTAGGAGAACTTGACTCAAATAGTAGAGAGCTCTCTCCTTCCATTGGTCGTTCTCTTATGCTCATAGCACGCCTAAAGAACCTTCTAGGGCTGTTGTATACAGGATGAGGAGGTTTCCCTTGACCGGAGCGGTCAGTACCGGAGGATTCTGCAGGTATTGCATAATTTCGTCCCGTGTACTTTGGCATTTTTGACCCCAGACGAACGGGATCCCCTTCTTCATTAGATGGTTGTAGGGACGACACTTGCCGAAGAGGTTGATTTAGAGTTTGACACCTGTTTAGGCATCAGTATCGCTACAACTAGGATATTTCCAGGAGTGACTCATCATTTTCCTTGAAAGGACTCGGAATTTGATACCGATTTAGACATCAGCATCGCTACAACTGGGATAGTGCCAGGAGCGAATCATCATTTGCCCATGTCGATTTGGATAAAGGTGGCTTAGTAAGCAGGGTTAGGATCCTGTCGACTAAGACTTTTGAATTTATGAGCCGTAAGGGTCTCATAAAGGGTTTTCTCCCTACGAGTTGTGAGGATCTCATAGTCGTCTTTTCTCCTTAAGAATCATGGGGATTCCTAAGTGATGTCATCTCTTGTAAGTCGTAAGGCTCTTCCAAGAGTGTTTTCTCCTTATAAGCCGAGGGGACCTACAATTGTTCTTCACCATATGGGGACATTTCTTGCCATTTGTAGAACTTGGCAAAGAAATATTTATTCGTGCCCCTAGATTGTATACAAGGGTCAATACAGACCGCCTGTAGGGCAATTTGGGGGATATGACGCTTTAAGAACAGGTCCGATCCCTGTAACTTAAGGCTTTTGAATCCTATGAGCCGTGAGGGTCTCACAGGGGGATTCTCCTTATGAGTCATAAGGATCTCGTAAGTGTATTTATTTTAACGAGGTTGCACCCTTCTGGGTTTTCATAAGCTCGCTGGCAGTCTTGCTGTTTTTACTCACAGCGCCCTTTCGGGTTTTCATCCGTGCCCATTTTTCT
Source organism: Agapanthus africanus (assembly GCA_030015575.1). Taxonomy (NCBI): domain Eukaryota; kingdom Viridiplantae; phylum Streptophyta; class Magnoliopsida; order Asparagales; family Amaryllidaceae; genus Agapanthus; species Agapanthus africanus. The sequence goes on from CM057344.1 coordinate 121,159,204, forward strand.
TGTGGACATACCGTTTTTTTTAGCGGGGCATTCCAGTAGATTGTAGGACTTGTTTGTAGGCACCTTAATATCCTTCCTGTCTTTTTAGAAGAAAGGACCATTCTACATAGAGATTCTTCCACCAGTGAGGAATATGCCCCCTGTGTATATCTCGAGGGGAACGAGTACCCACGCCGTCGCTATTTTGGAGACATGTTGCTTCAAAGCCATTTATTTTTGTTGATCGTAGGCTACAAATTCCATCTTGTCTCCGCTTTTCACTCGTCATCATCGGATGAGAAAGGGTCTTGACCCATTTGATCCAATCTAGTCAATTTATCCATGAGTTTTGGAAGGTCGTCGGCTTGAAGAGGGCCATATATGAGGACGCTTTTGAATTTGGGTCAAGGGTGGCTATGATCATTCCCATGGCTATAACTTCATCGATGCGTTGCTTGTATTTGACTAGAGATTTCGCCATCGGGTAATATATTGAACCCAAGTCTCATTCGGTCTAACCCTTTCGTTGACCAGTGCCGTCACGGTAGTATGTTCGTTCTTATTAGCGAATCCTTGACAGAAAAGCATATCCATTTCTTTAAAGCTCTTCACAAAATCATTTGGGAGTTCCGCATACCATACGAAGGAAATGACCGCCAGACCGTTGACGAACTGTCGGAGGAGTAGTATATCATCCTCTCCAGTGTTACCGCACATTGATTTAAATCGCACGATATGCTGGTGAGGATTCTCGGTTCCTTTGTATATGTGGAGTTGGAAGTATGTATTCTGGCGGGTACTGTATTTGATCGTAGCACGCCAGATATGGTCGGCCAGTCTTGATTGGCCTATTTGATGCTTCACTGGCATTGTGAGTTTTGATTTGCTGAGTGACATATTCGTTCAACTTTGCTTTTGGAATCATTTCCCCTTCGGCCGTTGATGAGACTCATAGAGGATTTGAAATGTCACCCTTATCTTTAAGAGCGACTACCGGCAGTTCATTTGCCTGTGGTTCCGATTGAACCATCGTTCCGGACATTTCTGCCACTTCTTCATCTTTCTTTTTGAGAGCGTGATTTAGGAAATTAATATCCAACTCGTGCTCTGTTCTTTCTCTAGGCGTGTCTTCGGGATTTTCCTTAGACGATGAATTAGCGAGTGATGCCGCCTGAGCAAGCATCTCCTACAGCTTTTCATGTTGCAGTTGAGCCTTTTTCAGGGACTGAGTATGCGGTCCGTAGCTAATATATGCTTGAACTTCATCTTTGGAGTTCACCATGTGGACTGCATGAACAATCATGCCCCTAGACTTAGGGTGTTTGGAGTTTTGGCCTTTGGAGTTTGCCTCAGGCACTTGAGCTTTATTAAGCCTCTCTTTTTTTGAAAAGCCGCTTTGGTTTTGGGAGGAACCACTGTATCAGGATTCATTTTGGGATGAATCTCCTTGTATTTGAAAGGGGATTGATAGAATTTGGCTAACATTTAGAGGAAGAGTCGCAGACGACGATTGAGTCCTTCATCTGCTTCCACACCTTATATATAGATGATGAAAGTTGTTATAGGGAGCGAACTGATTTCCGCTCTTGTGGGATCTCCATGGGCTGCGGAGATTTCTTCAATATTGCGCTAGGAGAATTTTGTTTGACCCTTTACAACAGTTTGAAGCTGTTCCCGGTTGGAACAACAATATTCACCACTGGGGTTGAAACAGGACCATACGAAAAACTGCCCCCAGCTCATTTTGTATGCTGATATCGACGTCGACCGTTTCTTACGGCCGGGATTTGATTAGCCTTAGGATTTTGCCGAGCCTGCCCCCTGTTTCCTTTGAGAGCTTGAATATTCTGCCCCCTGCGTCGACCTTGGTCCTTGGCAGGTGCCAGTTGTTTGAGGACTGATTCTATCAGACAAGCTGCAGTTTAGGGAACCGGCCTGTGGAAGACAGATTTCCTATGGGCTTCCTCCATCGGCGTTGAGGCACCGAGGGTGGGAGGTAGGAGTATCGATCCAAAGAGAAGCCCGTTGATTTCTTGAAGAGCCGGATTGCAGAGATTTAAGGCTGCAAGTGGCCCATACTTGACTCCACCGGATATGACAGAGCCTGAGTTGCTAGGGTGGAAGCAAACGCCATTCTTCATAGAGACGAAACGCCGGCTTCCGTATCCCATCACCCAAGGGCAACCACAAACATATATACCGCGATTACTTAATCGCGGAAAAACACGACACACGAAGTGTGGAGTGGAAAGAGGAAAAGGTCCCACCGGGCATGCCAGAATCTATTTATCGCCGAAAACCGGGAAAACAGACGTCTTGCCTGAATTTAGGGGCAGATGCTATTTGGATTTATCCTTCTACATCTCCGAAGAAGCCAAGTTGACTTATGACAGACGTCTTGCCTGAGGTTTGGACGGATGCGGCCGTTGTAGCAGACTTTATCAGATTCTACCTCGTTGTGAGGGATTTTTGATTGTGGGGACGCTCTTCCCTGCAGGCGCAAGCCCCTGCAGTTAATTACGTTACCGCATAGCGATAACTATTTTCTCTTGCTCCATAAGGTCACTTCGTGTCGTGTGTGTTTATTTTATTTTTGGTTTCCCGTGGATTGTATATGGAGACTAATTTATGTTGCCGCCCATATGGCGTGAATTAGTCCAAATCCTTATATTCTTAGTTTTGGGTTTGGGTTGATTTAAGGATCGTTAATCTCGTTTGTGATTAAGACCAACTTAAATGTTTGTTGAGAATACATTAGTCTAATTTTCGACTAAGATCTACTCAACAAGATTTTGGGATTATTCAGACTCAACAAAAGAGTATTTGGACTCTATTGTTCTAGTTTAAGGACGTTGCGGTTAGTTAGGACGTGCTCATCGGTTTGGGAGGGTACCAAAGAGTTGTTGGTTGTCGGGATCCTCCACCTCTCTGAAGATGTTGAAGAATTACAACAACATGTATCAGAGGTGTGGAGAGATGTACCCTTGAACCGAATTCCAGATAGGAGGGAGATCATGGTGGAGTGAACATCATTTTAGATACCATCTGTTAGGAAATCCTTAGTCATCTTTAGAACTAAGATCGATTTGGGGAGACCTGAGTATAGGAGGGCTCGGTTGACTGGTGATGAAAAGGGCTTTGGCATCGGGAGACTTGACTAATTTGGGCTAAGGTTGGCTCCTTATGGTGTTAAATACCAATATCTGCTCGGCGCTCACGTGCTCCCACGTGAGGCTCTAATGCAGTGTTAAACACTAAAATTTGGAGCGCTCACGTGTGGCACGTGAGGTGATCAATCGAAAATAATGTATTTTTAACACGTCAATTTCCCTACTATTTGTACTCATCTATAGGTGTTCGGTATTAATATAGCACATATTAGCAAAATAGCCGTAAAATACTAAATAACTTGTGTTATATATTAAAACCGACATTTCTGAGGGACATTGAGTGTTTATCATTGCATCGTATTATCTTTGTATAGCGCAACACTTGTCTCGAGAATCTGTGCAGGAAATTCCAGGAACAGAGCCAAAATTGTCAAAAGTGCTGAGAAAATTACACCAAGCCGATAATTTGAGATCTGGTAGTGAACAAGAAAGATTTATGAGATTCCACATATTAGGAAAGTGTCAAAATGTTAGCACAAATGTACTCTAGAATTTTGATGCATCAAAGCCACTAATGGGCCGCGGATCCGCGGCCAGAACCCCACTCCCGCCGTGGAACCGTGGCCACGTGGGAGTGACGTCAGCAGATATTTACTTCAGGCTTCTTAGTTTAGGTTCAGAGCTCATTTAAGCCACTGCAAATTCCATAATTCTCCAGAAGCTTTTGCCAGAACAGCAAGGCTTATTGTTCAATCTAATCACCCTCAAGCTTCCAAAGCAATCTACTTAACAACCTAAGCCTAGAAGCTTCTCCCTAACCTCCAAGCTTATGAAGGAAGCTAAAGCCTAACTAACTACCTCTAGAAGCTTCTACCTAACTACCTAGCTTACAAGGGAAGCTAAACTAAACCTAGCATCTAAAGGAAGCCAAAGCTAATGAAGGCTATAAAAGGAACCCTAAGGCTTCACTTCTAAGGTTGTTCTTTAGTTTGGAGTTCATTAACTAATCTCTCCCACAAGTTGAGTGACACAACTTGTATCTCCAAACCCTAACCCTAATCCAATCACCAAGCCAAAAATCAAGAACACCGAGTACAATTCAAGCAAGAAACCTTCAACCTTTAGAAAGCGACGCCCGACTTCATCAGAGCAAGTGATCAAAGGAGATCCGCGACTCAAGGAGACGAGCGAAGCCGAAATCAACGATCAAGTTCTTTCTTCTTGTAGATCTTGAGAGAGTTGTAACAAAATTGTGTAGGGTTCCTAGGCACACTAATAAGGTCTCACAAGGCATCAACCATGCCAATTTCAAATTTTACAAGTGCCGAGAAACCCTAATACGGATCGTTAACTAGAGAATAGGCGAAAACTACAACTAGTAAACTGCTTTACTAATAAATGAACGGAAATACAACCTTTGTAGATCCGGTCCTCCACCTCCATAGCTCCGTGATGAAGTCCCTCCGCTGTACCCATCGGATCTCGGACTCTCGCGGTGGTTTCATCGAAGAAATGATCGGGCAAGGTCGTCGACTTCGATGCCGAAGATGATCTACGTCGAGGCAACACAAGATCAAGCTCCAACTTCATCAAGTCATGAAACTTGTGAAGAAAACACCCTATACTACTTGGCAAGTGGTAGAGGATGAAGAAATAGGAAGTGGGTTCACTTTAGAATTGGTTTTCTCACTCTTTTTCTCATGTTGCCATTGATGGTAGCAAGCTTTCTTCTTTTGTCAAGAAGAAGAAGAAGAAGAAAGAATATGATAAGTGTATCCAAAATAGAAAATAAAATGATACTTATCATATTCTCAACTATGGTTTAGTGTAGAGAACTAACTAAGGTTTAGTTGAATGGTTAGGGTTAGGAGAAGAAGACAAGAATGGTCACTTTAGTCAAAGATGCATGAAGCATCAAGAAGCTTCATGTATGAAAGCAACCATTTCTTTTATCTTTTGACCAAAAAGAATATATAAATAAATAAGTGAAATGAAACCTTAACCATTCACTAAATACGGTTTAAGTCTTTACACAAACCCAAGTTTGCATGTATCATCAAACATGATACAAACAAGTGCACAAAAATATATCACATATACAATTTATGCATTTAAAGTGAGAAAATCCATTTAAAGTGAACCAATACTAGTTAATGCAAAGTAATATATCAAATATATAATTATGCATTAAATCATTAAATCAATACTTGATTTAACGATCCGGTCATATCGCATATAACCGACTAATATCCAATGTATCGGCTTATCGAATCAATCCTTGATTCGATAACTAGGTTATATCGCATACAACCAATCGATACATTCATAGCGAGAATAGAATACGGTATTACATACACGCATTATTCTCAGTCCCGCACATATCTCATATGCGCTCCTATTTCGTTTTGCTTGAGCCAGGAAACCTCTGTGTACGACTCTAAAGACTCGTCAATACACCGGCAGCAGGTGATGATCATATCAAACACCCACAAGCCGCAAGCGGTCTGCTAAACGTAACGGCCACCCGGGTATTGAGCGATCAGAAGATCGATGAGCAAGCCCGCTCACACTCCTGTGAATCCAACCAGTAACACTTACCGTACAGTCCGGTCTGATCGTCTGATATGTCGCATATCTCGCCTAGGGGTGGTAAACGTTAGACCCCAATAACTCGATAAGTCGTGTCGATATGAGGTCTATAACAGTTCGAGAAACTACTGGTAACACTTACCAGTAAATCTCAGCAACCTTGGCCAGGGATTTCCGGTTATAGCCAATCGAACACAGCGCAACATCAACTCCCTATATCGGGAGAGACGAATCCCCTCCTATCGCTCATTGCCTCCATGTGATTCGGGACTGTACCCAAAAACCACCGTTTTGCATGCCCTCTTGGACGTGGTAAGGTGGAAATCAAAGCACAATGTGAATCACACAAGACTCTATGACGATCTCGGGTCAACAAACAACTCTGTACCAGTGTCACCAGAGAACTGCCATCTGACGTGAGGTATAATACCATCTGGGAGTTTTCGGCGAGTCCGTCCAGTGTACCCAGTCTGCACTAAGCACCCGTATATCATCTCCGATGTCAAACACCAATGGATATGGGATCATCCATCGCCCATCTGTATGGGTCGAGAAGGTATACGCTAGTCTACTCTGGTATATCGATGCCCCGTCTTGATACACCCACGACTAGGGACCTAGAAGGATGTACTTATGGACTACCATGTCCCCACTAGTATGATTCGCATCATAGTCCAGGTAGTCAAGTACACATCCTAAGGGCTTTACCAACATGTAACAGAGAGACAATCAGTATACACGTTAAGGTAAAAAGCAACCAGATAGCATACTATCATGTCGAGTAAGAAAGTCCTCCCTATATATGTCCAAGCATCCACTACAATATACATCCTATGTATAGTAATGGCCTCTAGGGCATACATATAACTAACAATCTCCCACTTGCACTAGGGCCATCTAATAGCAGTGGTTGTAGTATCTCATACTCAACCATCCCATAAAAGTCTCTCTCTGGGAAAAGGCCTTTGTGAGTGGATCCGCCGTGTTGTCCTCTGAGTCTACTCTCCAAACCTCGATCTCCTTGGAGATCAACCATCTCCATGATCAGGTGATACTACCTTAGAATATGTCTAGATCACTGATGGGACGGACGTTCCTTGGCATAAGCCATAACTCCATTGTCACACAATAGGAGGAACTAAGTTCATATCATGAACAAATATACATCCAGACTGCCTTTTTGGTAGCATGTTAAGTAGCGATGTATCCAGCCTTTATCGTCTAGTATGTCACGGTATCTAGCTTGGAACTCTTCCAACATACTGTCCCTTTACTAAGGGTAAAGACAATTCCTGTGACTGACTTTCAGTCGTCCTTATCACCTTAGAATACTTCCAGTGATTCTCCCCAGGATCGATTGATACCAGCTCACTACAACTAGTGAGTATCCTAATATCCAATTAGATCTATCTCATAGATCAAAACTCAGGATTTAAGAGGTATCACTTTGATCCTATATGGAGAATCCTTATGATAAGCAGAGATTGATCGAGCGTAGCATAGGAAACTCCTTCCCTATCAAGAGTATGTCATCCACGTACTCTACGAAGATCGCCACCATACTCCCTACTACCCTTTTTGTATATACAAGATTCATCTACCATTTTGATGAAGTCAAACTATTTGACTACTACATCAAAATAGATTTTCCAACTCCGCGATGCCTGCTTTATCTTATAAAGCATCTTGTACACGTTTCCGCTGCTCCCACTGTTTATGAAGCCCTCTGGCTGTGTACTTATAGACGCCCTCTTCTAAAACATCATTTAGAAAAGCTGTCATGACACCCAACCACCAGATATCGTAGTCATGGTATGTAGCCGTGGCAAGTAGGATCTGGATGGACTTAAGCATAGTCCCCAGAAAAGGTTTCATCATTATCCACGCCTTGTTGATGACGAAAACCTTTAACAAGTCTAGCTTTGAAAGTCTCAACTTTTCCATGTACACCAAGTAATCTTCTCAAGATATACTTACTCCTGATGGGGATTTAACCCTTCAGATATAGCAACCAAAGTCCATACTTTGTTGGTGTATATGGATTCCATCTCAGATCACTAAGCATCCAGCCATTCTTACAGAGTCCCACTTCTGATGGCCAGCTCAAGACTAGTTGGGTCATCATCTCATGATGCAATCCTCACTCCCACTGTCATAGAGAAACCGAAGTATCTCTCAGGTGGGTGAGGAACCCTACTAGATCGGCAGAGAAGCTGAGGTTCGTTGGTAACTATTGAATCATTTGGTTCTTTCAAATCATCAGCTGCAGTTTGTATAGCTGGAACATTTCCAGTTCTACATAACAGACCTTGCCTCGAGCTTGTCCGGATTTTGCTTCTAGACATAGCCCGGACAACCCCAAATCTTAACTAACTTAAGATATGGGCTCTTCCCTTTTCATATCACATATGAAGTGGTAGGCAACAGATTTGATTTGAACCCTATTCAATAGGTATGCAACTTCATAAGTGCATAACTCCCAAAAGGAAATAGGTAATTCAGTAGTACTCATCATAAAGCACACCATATCATATAGGGTGTTATTGCTCCTCCCCGATATACCATCGTACTATGGTGTATACGGAGGAGTAATGCTGAGAGAGAATCTCATTCTCCTTTAGAATAGTCCAGGAATTCTATGCACAAGTATTCTCCTCCTTGATCTCATCAAAGGACATAATACTTATACCCTTATTGGTTCTCTACTTCTAACTTATATTCTGTGAATAACTCAAAAGGTTCGGACTTGTGTTTCAACAGGAACATATGACTGAATCTTGAGAGATCATCAGAGAATGTAATGAAGTACAAAGAACCGGTCTTGGCATGTGTAGACAGGGGACCTTACATACATCAACATGTATCAATCCCAAGAGTTTACTAACTCTTTCTCCGTTTCCATTAAACAGAGCTGTGATCATCTTATCTGTTAGTTGTATGTATGCCCTAGAGGCCAGTATTGTACAGATTATGTATATTATATTGGATGCTTGGACATATATAGAGATGACTTTCTTGCTCGACATGATAGTATGCTATCTGGTTGCTCTTTATCTTAACATGTACACTAGTCTCTTTATACTGTCTTATAGTTACATGTTGGTAAACCCCTTAGGATTTGTATTTGACTACCTGGACTATGATGCAGATCATACTAGTGGGGACATGGTAGTCCATAAGTACATCCTTCAAGGTCCCTAGTCGTGGGTGTATCGAGACGGGGCATCGATATACCAGAGTAGACTAGCGTATACGCTTCTCGACCTATGTGATGGGCGATGGATGATCCCATATCCATTGATGTTTGACATCAGAGATGGTATACGGGTGCTCAGTGGAGACTGGGTACACTGGACGGACTCGCCGAGAACTCCCAGATGGTATTATACCTCACGTCAGATGGCAGTTCTCAGGTGACACTTGTACAGGTTAGTCTGTAGACCCGAGATCGTCATAGAGTCTTGTGTGATTCCCACTGTGCTTTGATCTCCACCTTACCACGTCCATGAGGGCGTGCAAAACGGTGGTCTTTGGGTACAGTCCCGAGTCACATGGAGGCAATGAGCGATAGGAGGGGTTTCGTCTCTCCCGGTATTGGGAGTTGATGTTGCGTTGTGCTCGATTGGCCGTAGCAGGGAAGTCCCTGGCCAGGGCTGATCAGAGGTTTGCTGGTAAGTGTTACCAGTAGTTTCTCGACCCTTTATGAACCTCACATCGGCATGACTTATCGGGTTATTGGGGTCTGACGTTTACCACCCCTAGACTTGATATGCGACATGTCAGACGAAGAGACCGGACTGTATGGTAAGTGTTACTGGTCGGATTTGCAGGAGTGTGAGCGGGCTAGCTCGTCGATCTTCTGATCGCTCAATACCCGGGTGGCCGTTACGTTTAGCAGACCGCTTGCGGCTTGTGGGTGCTTGATATGATCATCATCTGCTACCGGCGTATTGACGAGTCTTTAGAGTCCTACACAGAGGTTTCCTGGCTCAAGCGAAACGAAATAGGAGCGCATATGAGATATGTGCGTGAGCGAGAATAATGCATGTATGTGATACCGCATTTCATTCTCGCGTTAAATGTTTCGATTGGTTGTATTCGATATGACCTAGTTATCGAATCATTGATTCGATAAATCGATACATTGAATTCTAGTCGGTTATGTACGACATGACCGGATCATTGAATCAAATGTTGATTTAATGATTTAATGTATAATTATATATTTGATATATTACTTTGCATTAACTAGTATTGGTTTACTTTAAATGGATATTCTCACTTGATGTGCAAATTGTATATGTGATATATTTTTGTGCACATGTTCATATCATGTTTGATGATGCTTGCTCATTAGGTTAAGTGTATAGAATTAAACCTAGGTTAAGAAAGTGATTAGGGTTTTTATTTATCCATTCTTTTATTTATTCATTTTTGAAAAAGAATGGCATAAGAATACAAAATGGTTGCTTTCTTTCTTGAACATTGTTGAAGCTTCATGAAGCTTTGACTTTGTGACCATTTTGTCTTCACATTAAACCCTAACCATTCTTCTAACCTTAGTTAACTCTCTACACTTAACTATGGTTCTCTTTATGATAAGTATTGATTTAATTTTATTAAATCTCAACACTTATCATATTTCTTTCTTCTTCATCATCTTCTTCTTCAAGAAAAACTCAAGGTCCATCAATGGCAACTTGAGTTAAAGTGAGATAAATCCAATTCTAAAGTGAACCCACCTCCTATTTATTCACCCTCTACCTCTTGCCAAGTTGTTTTGGGTGTTTTCTTCACAAGTTTCACAACTTTGTGAAGTCGGAGCTTGAGTTTGTGCAACCTCGACGTAGATCGTCTTTGACACGAAGCCGACGACCTATTCCGCACGTTTCTCCGATGAAGCCGTCACGAGAGTCCAAGCTTCAAGATGGACAGCGAGAGGACGCCCTCGTGGAGCTAAGGAAGTGGAAATCCGGATCTACAAAGGTTGTAGCATCTAACTTTTAGTTAAAGTGTTAACTAGTTTATAGTTTCGCCTAGATTTCTAGCAACGATCCGTTAACTAGGGTTTCTCGGCACCATATTTTTGTAAATTGGCATGTTCGATGCCTTGTGAGACTTCCTTAGGATGCCTAGGAACCCTACAGTGGTATCAGAGCCTAGCTAGAGCCTTAGGCGATGTCTAGACGGAGTTTGAAGTCCGGACGAACCCGAAACCCATATACCCATGAGCTCTCTGGAAATTTTCTAAAATCTGGGATTTTTTAATATTAAAAATGTCTAAAAAATTCAGTAAAGAATTATAAGAATTACGATGCAAAATATTTCACATGAACAGTTCCTTAAGACGCGGAACAGCGGCAGAAGCATGGCTTCTGCCGCTGTTCCGCGCTCAAAAGGTGACGTCAGCCATACTTAATTGCACAGTAATTCCTGATAAATTCTACTGAGTTTTCTGGATATTTTTAAATTGACTCTAAGATTGAGTGCTCTGGGGTTATATTGGGAATCGACGATTCGATCGGAATATCAAACTTTGTCTAATTGTTTTTCCAGATAACTGTAGAATATGTTAAAAAGTTTGACCGGATACAAATACCCAAGTTTTCCCCTGCCGGAAAAATTCCAAGTGTTGGATTTTTCTGTGGTTAAAAGACGTTCGAAGTAGTGCAAGTAACGCGATGGTCTCTCTAGAAGACAACAAACCTTAACTCGATTATGTGACCGTCTTGAACTGCCCTTTGAACCTTCGGGTTTGGGGCAGTACGGCGTGCCACATGTGAGGCGTTGGCTTGACCCTTCTACGGCTGGACCGTTGGTACTGAGGCATGAAGTGAATGTCTTTGAACCTATTTCATGTGTTGATCGGTGTCGGGAAAACTTGGGTGTTCGAATGTTCGATCGGAAAGTTTGATATATTCTATTTATCCGGAAATGGATACAATAATTGGAATTCACAAATAGTTATGAGATAACTGGTAGATTGTTATAAATCTAGCGGTTTAGTTTCACAAGATATCGAAAAGAGTTTTCGATGATGGGACTAAAATGCGGGATTTATATTTGATTAGGCATGCGATGTCTGAAGAAGTTGCGGATTCCAATTGTTGTAGTTTTACACTTTCTTTTCTGTGACCGTAAGTGTAGTATGTTCATATCGCCGGTTTCGTTGCTATACGTCAACGACAATTGGGGTATGCATACTTACTTACGTTGATGACATGTGATGTTATGTGTTGCTGGATATGTTATATTGGATCGTCGTGTTCGAATAGCCGGGGGTTTTTATGTGAGATGAGTGTTTTTCATTTTCATTCATGTAAAAACTTGTATGTAATATTCTTTTATTTGGGGCACTTCCAGGTAGCGGAAGCTGTCACCCTTTGTATATTATTTACTTTTCCGCATTAGGATAGACCCAAGGAGAGGAGCACAAGTAACCGGGTTCTGGGGTCCAGTGGGAGACCAACTCGAGGAGTCGAGTCCGGGTCTCCTAACCCTAGAATTGGCAGGGTTGCTTGCCGCTCTCGTAGGGGTCTAGGGGTGTGGGATTGGCTATTCATCACGACCGTGGAATCCGTGTTTTATACTGGCTCGTATTGAAAACACGGACGTCCTAGTATATCCAATATTTCATATGTTTATTCTGCTGCGATATCTGTGTTGTGACTCTGTGATGGATATAGTATATAGTATATATGATATATTATATAGACGTTACTTATGTTTTACACCCGTGCTAGCCCTGCCCTGCTCTGTCGTTAGTTACCTAACCTAACGGTGCACGAGGGGACATCGAGGCGAATGCGGATGGCATAAGTGTACGTCATATCTATCTGTGATGTTTAGGTATTTAAATGATGGGACTTCATTAATGTGATTAATGAAAGATAAGAAACCTAAGATGTTGTAGAATCAAATTTTGAAATAAAACAGGTAGCTACAGTTCTTGCTTTGCATAGCGGTATATGTGATATGCCCTGCACCTTATTCGATGAGGAAAGGACCGAGATCCCTTCACCGGGAGTGACTCCTTTAGCAATAACTGGCAGATGCTACACACTCGGTTTGTTTTTGACTGCTTCTATAGTTTCTGCTTTGCACAGTGATATATATGATATATCCCGCACCTCATTCGAAGAGGAAAGGGCCGACGATCCCTTCACCGGGAGTGACCCCTTTAGCAAAACTGGAAAAACCTCAAAATCACTCCATTTCAAAACTTCATTTGATTCTACAACGATATCAAGTTCATTACGCTCATGGTTTTTATGAAAAACCTGCGTAGCACTCCGTCATTTCAGATAAGTATTAGTTAGTATTCGTGCTGCGGTAGTTTGGCCTCCGTCAAGGCGCGGTGTACGGTAGCTAACTAGTGCTTATCTGCTAGCATATGATGCGATTGGATTAGGGTATTCGTACGGCGTTGTTTGGCCTCCGTCAAGGGTCGTGCGGGTGTGTTTAATTCAATCAGGAAATGACGGGTTGAACTTGACTAGCGGACTATGGGTTGTTTGGCCTCCGTCAAGGTCATAGGACGCTAGGGGCAAAACATTATCGGGAATTTCAAGTGTTGAAATTTGCAATGAGATTGCATACCTTCTATGAGATAGTTGGATCCCGATACCCACTGCGAGTAAGAGTTACTCCTGGGAGAGTTTTACACATTGCAATTAGCTGATCAAGTAGGTGTCTAGAAAGGTGTTAACGAGGTTACGCCTATGGGAAAACGAGGTTTACATTAATTAGGTTCGTGCGAAAGCACGGGGGACCTCCCTCAAAGTACCGACACTGGCCTGGATGAAAGATTGGCGAACTTGTAGTGTGTAATTAATCCCGGCTAGTCTTTCCTTTTAGGGTTTGGAGGAAGATTTGATAAAAAGCAGTGGGAGCCATCCTGATTAGATAAGATAATAACCAATCTGATCTTGCACGAGCATACGCTAAAGTGTTTTCTTCTCTCTCTCTCCAGGTAGCGACCATTTCATGCCCTAATAAAGATAATAATATGGATGTATTGACCGAACCCGCATGTTATACTGTGCTGGGGAACGTTGGTTCCGTTCCTTCTTATAAGAGTTATAGGAATGAACAGGAAATAGGGGAATACCAGGATTCCCATGCCACCCGAATGAAGAAAGTACATGTTGATACATTTTCTTCGGGTGTGTTCGTTACAGAGAACTGTTTCTCCATTTGCTCCACGTCCTGAGTATTAGATACCGGGTCAGGATCCCATATATGTAATCAGTTACATGGGCTTAGGAAAGGTAGAGAACTTAGAGAAGGTGATAAAGACATTAGAGTTGGAAATGGTGCAATTGTTGCAGCTAAGACTGTCGGGGAATATCACCTTGTATTACCAACTGGTAATACATTGGTTCTGAACGAATGCTATTACATGCCGAACCTGATATGCAACATTATATCGGTTTCTTTATTAAGTAAAGAGGGATATAATTTTGTATTACAGGACAATGTTATGAACATTTTCCGTAACCAAAAGTTGGTTGGAACAGGCACGTTATGCAATGGCATTTATGTTCTAAATCAATCAACAGTTCTGAGCATAACAAACACACACAAGAGGAAGAGTTCTGAACTCAACGAATCCTTCTTGTGGCATTGTAGACTGGGTCACATCAATGCGACACGACTGGCTAAGTTGCATAAGGATGGGTATTTGAAACCATTCGAATTTTCATCTTATGACACTTGCCAGTCATGTCTCAAAGGCAAGATGACCAAAACTCCGTTTACGGGACACGGAGAAAGAGTTACCAAACTCTTGGGACTAATACATAGTGATGTATGCGGTCCCATGTCTACACATGCCAGGGATGGTTCTTCGTACTTCATTACATTCACTGACGATCTCTCTAGATTCGGATATGTGTTCCTGATGAAACATAAATCAGAAGCTTTTGAGAAATTTAGGGAATATAAACAAGAAGTTGAGAACCAAACCGGAAAAAGTATTAAAATCCTACGATCTGATCGAGGAGGTGAATACTTGAGCAATGAATTCCTGGACTTCCTAAAAGGGAATGGGATTCTCTCTCAGCTTACTCCTCCTTATACACCACAGCACAACGGTGTATCGGAGCGGAGGAATCGCACCCTATTAGATATGGTGCGCTCTATGATGAGTACAGCTGAGTTACCTATCTCCTTCTGGGGATATGCACTGGAGACTGCTGCATACCTACTGAATAGAGTTCCGACCAAATCAGTGCCTACCACTCCATATGAGATATGGAATGGCAAGAGACCATGTCTTAATTTTATTCAGATATGGGGTTGTCCGGCCTATGTTAAAACACAAAATCCGGACAAACTCGAGGCAAGGTCTATTCTATGTAAGTTTGTTGGATATCCCAAACATTCGCGAGGGTATATCTTCTACCACTCCGAGGAACAAAAAGTGTTTGTTTCTCGACATGCCACTTTCTTAGAAAAAAGTTTTCTTATGAAACAGATAAGTGGCATTGAGGTAGAACTGGAAGAGGTTCCAGCAATACAAACTACAACAGAAGATTTGGTTGAACCAGAGGATTCCGTAGTTCCCGATGAACCCCAGCCTCTCCGCCGATCTAGTAGGGTTCCTCGCCCACCTGAGAGATACTACGGTTTTCTCATGGATGGTGGGAGCGAGGATTGCATCATGGAGGATGATGACCCAACTAGCTTCGAGCAGGCCATCACGAGTAGGGACTCAGTGAAATGGTTGGATGCTATGCGGTCCGAGATGTAATCCATGTACACCAACAAAATATGGACTTTGGAAGTTGCTCCTGAAGGGGTAAAACCCATTGGGAGCAAGTGGATCTTCAAGAAGAAACTTGGTGTAGATGGGAAAGTGGAGACTTTCAAAGCTAGACTTGTAGCAAAGGGTTTTCGTCAAAGACCAGGTGTGGACTATGACGAAACCTTTTCTCCAGTGGCTATGCTTAAATCCATTCGGATCATGCTTGCCATTGCTGCCTTTCATGACTACGAAATCTGGCAAATGGATGTTAAGACCGCCTTTCTAAATGGTGATTTAGAAGAGTGCGTATACATGACTCAGCCAGAGGGCTTCGTAGACAGTGGGAGCAGCGGGAAGGTGTGCAAACTGCTTAAATCCATTTATGGATTAAAGCAAGCATCGCGGAGTTGGAACATCTGCTTTGATGTCGTTATCAAAGAGTTTGATTTCGTCAAAAATCCAGATGAACCTTGTATCTACAAGAAGGTGGTAGAGAGTAAGGTTGTCTTCCTCGTATTGTACGTGGACGACATACTCTTGATAGGAAATGATATTCCTATGCTGCAATCGGTCAAGCTCTTCTTATCACAAAGATTCTCAATGAAAGATCTTGGTGATGCCTCCTGCATATTGGGAATTAGGATCTATAGAGATAGATCCAAAAGGATTTTGGGATTGTCCCAATCCAGGTACATTGACACCATACTAAAGAGGTTTAGTATGGAAGAGTCCAAGCGTGGGAACTTACCCACGATCTCTGGAGTCACTCTCTCCAAAGAGATATCTCCCAAGACTGATTTGGAGAGAGCTCGCATGCAAGGGATACCCTATGCTTCGGCAGTAGGCTCTATCATGTATGCGATGCTATGTACCAGACCCGATGTAGCATACTCACTAAGTGTAGTGAGCAGGTATCAAGCTGATCCTGGAGAGAGTCACTGGACAGCTATGAAGAGCATTCTCAAGTACTTATGAAGGACTAGAGATATGTTCTTGGTGTATGGTAACGGAGAGCTCCAAGTGGAGTCCTTTACCGATTCGAGCTTCCAGAGTGATAAGGACGACTCTAAGTCGCAGTCGGGCTTTGTCTTTACCCTTTACGGAGGGGCGGTTAGCTGGAAGAGTTCCAAGCAGGAAACCGTGGCAGACTCGACGATGGAGGCTGAATACATCGCTGCCAACGATGCTGCCAAAGAGGCTGTCTGGATCAAGAAGTTCATTACTGAACTTGGAGTGGTTCCATCCATTGAGCATCCAATACCTTTGTATTGCGATAACAATGGAGCGGTGGCTTTGGCCAAGGAACCCAGGTCCCATCAGCGGTCCAGGCATATTTTGAGGCGGTATCACCTGATCCGGGAGATAGTTGATCGCCGGGAGATCGAGGCCAGGAGAGTTGACACGAAGAACAACACGGCGGATCTGCTCACGAAGGCCATTTCCCAGATACAGTTTGAGAGACTCTTCGAGATGCTCGGTATGAGATACTACAGCAGCTGGCCCTAGTGCAAGTGGGAGATTGTTAGTTGTATGTATGCCCTAGAGGCCAGTATTGTACAGATTATGTATATTATATTGGATGCTTGGACATATATAGAGATGACTTTCTTGCTCGACATGATAGTATGCTATCTGGTTGCTCTTTATCTTAACATGTACACTAGTCTCTTTATACTGTCTTATAGTTACATGTTGGTAAACCCCTTAGGATTTGTACTTGACTACCTGGACTATGATGCAGATCATACTAGTAGGGACATGGTAGTCCATAAGTACATCCTTCAAGGTCCCTAGTCGTGGGTGTATCGAGACGGGGCATCGATATACCAGAGTAGACTAGCGTATACGCTTCTCGACCCATGTGATGGGCGATGGATGATCCTATATCCATTGATGTTTGATATCAGAGATGGTATACGGGTGCTCAGTGGAGACTGGGTACACTGGACGGACTCGCCGAGAACTCCCAGATGGTATTATACCTCACGTCAGATGGCAGTTCTCAGGTGACACTTGTACAGGTTAGTCTGTAGACCCGAGATCGTCATAGAGTCTTGTGTGATTCCCACTGTGCTTTGATCTCCACCTTACCACGTCCATGAGGGCGTGCAAAACGGTGGTCTTTAGGTACAGTCCCGAGTCACATGGAGGCAATGAGCGATAGGAGGGGTTTCGTCTCTCCCGGTATTGGGAATTGATGTTGCGCTGTGCTCGATTGGCCGTAGCAGGGAAGTCCCTGGCCAGGGCTGATCAGAGATTTGCTGGTAAGTGTTACCAGTAGTTTCTCGACCCGTTATGAGCCTCATATCGGCACGACTTATCGGGTTATTGGGGTCTGACGTTTACCACCCCTACACTTGATATGCGACATATCAGACGAAGAGACCGGACTGTATGGTAAGTGTTACTGGTCGGATTCGCAGGAGTGTGAGCGGGCTAGCTCGTCGATCTTCTGATCTCTCAATACCCGGGTGGACGTTACGTTTAGCAGACCGCTTGCAGCTTGTGGGTGCTTGATATGATCATCATCTGCTACCGGCGTATTGACGAGTCTTTAAAGTCCTACACAGAGGTTTCCTGGCTCAAGCGAAACGAAATAGGAGCGCATATGAGATATGTGCGGGAGCGAGAATAATGCATGTATGTGATACCGCATTTCATTCTCGCGTTAAATGTTTCGATTAGTTGTATTCGATATGACCTAGTTATCGAATCATTGATTCGATAAATCGATACATTGAATTCTAGTCGGTTATGTGCGACATGACCGGATCATTGAATCAAATGTTGATTTAATGATTTAATGTATAATTATATATTTGATATATTACTTTGCATTAACTAGTATTGGTTTACTTTAAATGGATATTCTCACTTGATGTGCAAATTGTATATGTGATATATTTTTGTGCACATGTTAGTATCATGTTTGATGATGCTTTCTCATTAGGTTAAGTGTATAGAATTAAACCTAGGTTAAGAAAGTGATTAGGGTTTTTATTTATCCATTCTTTTATTTATTCATTTTTGAAAAAGAATGGCATAAGAATACAAAAATGGTTGCTTTCTTTCTTGAACATTGTTGAAGCTTCATGAAGCTTTGACTTTGTGACCATTTTGTCTTCACATTAAACCCTAACCATTCTTCTAACCTTAGTTAACTCTCTACACTTAACTATGGTTCTCTTTATGATAAGTATTGATTTAATTTTATTAAATCTCAACACTTATCATATTTCTTTCTTCTTCATCATCTTCTTCTTCAAGAAAAACTCAAGGTCCATCAATGGCAACTTGAGTTAAAGTGAGATAAATCCAATTCTAAAGTGAACCCACCTCCTATTTCTTCACCCTCTACCTCTTGCCAAGTTGTTTTGGGTGTTTTTTTCACAAGTTTCACAACTTTGTGAAGTCGGAGCTTGAGTTTGTGCAACCTCGACGTAGATCGTCTTTGACACGAAGCCGACGACCTATTCCGCACGTTTCTCCGATGAAGCCGTCACGAGAGTCCAAGCTTCAAGATGGACAGTGAGAGGACGCCCTCGTGGAGCTAAGGAAGTGGAAATCCGGATCTACAAAGGTTGTAGCATCTAACTTTTAGTTAAAGTGTTAACTAGTTTATAGTTTCACCTAGATTTCTAGCAACGATCCGTTAACTAGGGTTTCTCGGCACCATATTTTTGTAAATTGGCATGTTCGATGCCTTGTGAGACTTCCTTAGGATGCCTAGGAACCCTACATTATCTTTGTGACATGACTGGCAAGTTTCATAAGATGTAAATTCAAACTGATTTAAATATGCATCTACATGTAACTTCAGCCAGTCGGGTCGTATTGATATGACCTAGTCTACAATGCCTCAAGAAGGATTCGTTCATTTCTGAATTCTTCCTCTTGTGTGTGTTCCGTATACTAAGAACTGTAGTTTGATTTAGAACTTCAATGCTTTTAGATAACGTGCCTGAACTGATCAACTTTTGATATAGGAAATGTTCAAAACATTATCCAACAATACAAAATTTTATCGTTTCTTTACTAATAAAGAGACTGATATGATTTTGTATATCAAGGTATCTAATAGCATTTGTTCAGAATCAATGTACTGATAATACAGGGTGACAGTGACCAACAGACTTGGATGCAACACTTGCCCCGTTTTCTGCCTCATGAAACTTATCACCCGTTCTCAGTTCTCTGCCTTTCTGTAGCCCTATGAAACAGATTACATATCTGGGATCCTGTTCCGGTATCAGATACCCAGGACGCAGAGGATACTGAGAAATAGTTCTGTGTAACGAACACACCCGAAGGAGATGCATCATATGCACTTTCTTCGTTTGGGAGGCATAGGAATTCTGGTATTCCCCTAATTCCTGCTCTGTCTTATAACAATTATAAGTTGGAGCGGGACCAACGTTCCCCAGCACAGTATAACAAGCGGGTTCGGTCAAATATCCGTATTATTATCTTGATTAAGACGTGATATGGTCGCTACCTGGAGAGAGAGAGAAGAAAACACTCAGCGTACGCTCTTGCAAGATTAGATTGGTTATTATTTTATCTAATCAGGATGGCACCCACTGTTTTTATCAAATCTTCCTTCAAACCCTAAAAGGAAAGACTAGCCGGGATTAATTACACACTACAACTTCGCCAATCTTTCACCCAGGCCAGTGTCGGTACTTTGAGGGAGGTCCCCCGTGCTTTCGCACGAACCTAATTAATGTAAACCTCGTTTTCCCAGAGGCGTAACCTCGTTAACACCTTTCTAGACACCTACTTGATCGGCTAATTGTAATGTGTAAAACTCTCCCAGGAGTAACAATTACTCGCAGCGGGTATCGGGATCCAACTATCTCATAGAAGGTATGCAATCTCATTGCAAATTTCAACACTTGAAATTCCCGATAATATTTTACCCCTAGCATCCTATGACCTTGACGAAAGCCAACAAACCATAGGCTACTAGTCAAGTCCAACCCGTCATTTCTTGATTGAATTAAACCCACCCGCACGACCCTTGACGAAAGCCAACAAAGCCGCACGACTACCCTAATCCAATCGCATCATATGCAGTAGATAAGCAGCAGATAGCTACCGCACACTACACCTTGACGAAAGCCAACAAATGTAGCACGAATACTATATACAACTTATCTGAAATGACGGAGGGCTACGACAGGTTTTTCTGAAAACCTATTGCGTAATGAACTTGATATCATTGTAGAATCAAATGATTTTTAAAATGGAGTGTTTCTGAGGCTTTTCTAGTTTTGCTAAAGGGGTCACTCCCGGTGAAGGGATCGTCGGCCCTTTCCTCGTCGAATGAGGTGCGGGATATATCATATATATCACTGTGCAAAGCAGAAACTATAGAAGCTATCAAAAGACAAACCGAGTGTGTAGCATCTGCCAGTTATTGCTAAAGAAGTCACTCCGAGAAGTCACTCCCGGTGAAGGGATCTCGGTCCTTTCCTTATCGAATAAGGTGCAGGATATATCACATATACCGCTGTACAAAGTAAGAATTGTAGCTACCAGTTTTAATTTTTGAAATTCGATTCTACAACATCTTTAGGTTTCTTTTACTTTCATTAATCATATTAATAAAGTCCCATCATTTAATCACCTAAACATCACAGATAAATACGACGTACACTTATGCCATCCGCATTCGCCTCGATGTCCCCTCGTGCACCGTTAGGTTAGGTAACTAACGGCAGAGCGGGGCAAGGATAGCACGGGTGTAAAACATAAGTAACGTCTATATAATATATCATATATACTATATACTGTATCTATCACAGAACATCAAATGATCACATCACAGATATCGCAGCAGAAGAAACATATAAAATATTGGATATACTAGGACGTCCGTGTTTTCAATAGGAGCCAGTATAAAACACGGGTTCCACGGTCGCGATGAATAGCCAAACCCACACCCCTAGACCCCTACGAGAGCGGCAAGCAACCCTACCAATTCTAGAGTTAGGAGACCCGGACTCGACTCCTCGAGTTGTTCTCCCACTGGACTCCAGAACCCGGTTACTTATGCCCTCCTCCTTGGGTCTATCCTAGTGCGGAAAAGTAAATAATATACAAAGGGTGACATCTTCCACAACCTGGAAGTGCCCCAATAAAAGAATATTACATACAAGTTTTTACATGAATAAAAATGAAAAGCACCCATCTCACATAAAACCCCCCGGCTATTCAAACACGACGATCCAATATAACATATCAAGCAACACATAACATCACATGTCATCAACGTAAGTAAATATGCGCATCCCAATTGTCGTTGACATATAGAAACGAAACCGGCGATATCACATATTACACTTACGGTCACAGAAAAGAAAGTGTAAAACTATAACAGTTGGAATCCGCAACCTCTTTAGACATCGCATGCCTAATCAAATGAAATACTTAGACATCGCATGCCTAACAATTATAAACCCCACATTTTAGTCTCATTATCAAAAACTCTTTTCAATATCAAGTCGGGCAATTCAACAAGATTCCCGACATCCTGATCGAATGCTCGTCGCAAACTTCAGTAGGCGGCCGCACCCCCGACGCCGTCAACGAAGTGCACCAAGGCAGAACACCGCTGCCGCGAGCACCCGAATGGATGCTTTCGGCGACGGGGTTCTCCTACAGTCACTTGGTCGGGGCTATGGGGCGAGGCTGTCTATTAAGTTTACCCGGTGAGTATCCGCGTACGCTACGTGATTGCGACGGACTTTTGATCGCATCAAAATTCCGTGGCAACCGATCAAGTGAGACTAAAGTGCTATGTTTATAACATTCAAATCAGTTATCTCATAACTGCTTGTGGATTCCAAGTATTGTATCACATTCCGGATAAATAGAAAATGTTAAACTTTCCGATCGAACAATCGAACACCCAAGTTTTCCCGAAACAGCTCAACACATGAAATAAGTTTAAAAACATTCACTTCGTGCCTCAGTACCAACGGTCCAGCCGTAGAAGGGTCAAGCCAACGCCTCACATGTGGCACGCCGTACTTCCCCAAACCCTAAGGTTCAAAGGGCAGTTCAAGACGGTCACATAATCGAGTTAAGGTTTGTTGTCTTCTAGAGGGTCCATCGCGTTACTTGCACTACTTAGAACGTCATTAAACTACGGAAAGATCCAACACTTGGAAATTTCCCGGCAGGGGAAAAAGTGGGTATTTATATCCGGTCGAACTTTTTAACATATTCTAAAGTTACCCGGAAAAAACACAGACAATGTTAGACAGTCCGATCGAATCTCTGAACTCCCAATACAACCCAGAAAACTCAACTCTTGAGTAAGATTTAAAAATTCCCAGAAAACTCAGCACCTGAAGAGACAAATTACTGTGCAAAAATGGAAGCGTAATCACATAATTTGGCCGCAGAACCGCCGCAAAAGCCATGCTTCTGCCGCGGTTCCGCCGCGCTTTGGACGTATCGTTTGCTCGTTTTTGCACCGTAATTCTTAGAATTTCCTGCTGAATTTTTTAAGGATTTTTAATCTAGAAAAAACCAAGTTTTGTAAAAATGTACAGAGAGGGGTCATTTTTAGGGTTTCGGGGTTCGATCGGAATTCTAACATCGTTTACACTTCGCCTACGGCTCTAGCTAGGCTCTGATACCACTGTAGGGTTCCTAGGCACACTAATGAGGTCTCACAAGGTATCAACTATACCAATTTCAAATTTTACAAGTGCCGAGAAACCCTAATACGGATCGTTAACTAGAGAATAGGCGAAAACTACAACTAGTAAACTGCTTTACTAATAAGTGAACAGAAATACAACCTTTGTAGATCCGGTCCTCCACCTCCATAGCTCCGTGATGAAGTCCTTCCACTGTACCCATCGGATCCCAGACTCTCGCGCTGGTTTCATCGAAGAAATGATCGGGCTAGGTCGTCGACTTCGATGCCGAAGATGATCTACGTCGATGCAACACAAGATCAAGCTCCAACTTCATCAAGTCATGAAACTTGTGAAGAAAACACCCTATACTACTTGGCAAGTGGTAGAGGATGAAGAAATAGGAAGTGGGTTCACTTTAGAATTGGTTTTCTCACTCTTTTTCTCATGTTGCCATTGATGGTAGCAAGCTTTCTTCTTTTGTCAAGAAGAAGAAGAAGAAGAAAGAATATGATAAGTGTATCCAAAATAGAAAATAAAATGATATTTATCATATTCTCAACCATGGTTTAGTGTAGAGAACTAACTAAGGTTTAGTTGAATGGTTAGGGTTAAGAGAAGAAGACAAGAATGGTCACTTTAGTCAAAGATGCATGAAGCATCAAGAAGCTTCATGTATGAAAGCAACCATTTTGTTTTCTTTTATCTTTTAACCAAAAAGAATAGATAAATAAATAAGTGAAATGAAACCCTAACCATTCACTAAACATGGTTTAAGTATTTACACAAACCCAAGTTTGCAAGTATCATCAAACATGATACAAACAAGTGCACAAAAATATATCACATATACAACTTGTGCATTTCAAGTGAGAAAATCCATTTAAAGTGAACCAATACTAGTTAATGCAAAGTAATATATCAAATATATAATTATTCATTAAATCATTAAATCAATACTTGATTTAACGATCCGGTCATATCGCATATAACCGACTAATATCCAATGTATCGGCTTATCGAATCAATCCTTGATTCGATAACTAGGTTATATCGCATACAACCAATCGATACATTCATCGTGAGAATAGAATACGGTATCACATACACGCATTATTCTTGGTCCCACACATATCTCATATGTGCTCCTATTTCGTTTCGCTTGAGCCAGGAAACCTCTGTGTAAGACTCTAAAGACTCGTCAATACGCCGGCAGCAGGTGATGATCATATCAAACACCCACAAGCCGCAAGCGGTCTGCTAAATGTAACGGCCACCCCGGTATTGAGCGATCAGAAGATCGACGAGCAAGCCTGCTCACACTCCTGTGAATCCAACCAGTAACACTTACCGTACAGTCCGGTCTGATCGTCTGATATGTCGCATATCTCGCCTAGGGGTGGTAAACGTTAGACCCCAATAGCTCGATAAGTCGTGTCGATATGAGGTCTATAACAGTTTGAGAAACTACTGGTAACACTTACCAGTAAATCTCAGTAACCCTGGCCAGGGATTTCTGGTTATAGCCAATCGAACACAGCGCAACATCAACTCTCTATACCGGGTGAGACGAATCCCCTCCTATCGCTCATTGCCTCCATGTGATTCGGGACTGTACCCAAAAACCACCGTTTTGCACGCCCTCTTAGACATGGTAAGGTGGAAATCAAAGCACAGTGGGAATCACACAAGACTCTATGACGATCTCGGGTCAACAGACTACTCTGTCCCAGCGTCACCAGAGAACTGCCATCTGACGTGAGGTATAATACCATCTGGGAGTTTTCGGCGAGTCCGTCCAGTGTACCCAGTCTCCACTGAGCACCCGTATATCATCTCCGATGTCAAAAACCAATGGATATGGGATCATCCATCGCCCATCTGTATGGGTCGAGAAGGTATACGCTAGTCTACTCTGGTATATCGATGCCCCATCTCGATACACCCACGACTAAGGACCTAGAAGGATGTACTTATGGACTATCATGTCCCCACTAGTATGATCCGCATCATAGTCCAGGTAGTCAAGTACACATCCTAAGGGCTTTACCAACATGTAACAGAGAGACTATCAGTGTACAGGTTAAGGTAAAGAGCAACCAGATAGCATACTATCATGTCGAGCAAGAAAGTCCTCCCTATATATGTCCAAGAATCCACTACAATATACATCCTATGTATAGTAATGGCCTCTAGGGCATACATATAACTAACAAATTGTTGATAAATCAAGGTGAAATTTCTATATCTTGCTTTCTTTACATTCTTGCATCATGATTCGATCTCAATTCTTGATTGTGTTTCTTGTTATGATGTTTGAGTAAAACTCCGCTCGTGAAGGAGTCGAGAGAATCAATAGATGATGATGTTAGAAACGATTCTTAAGTCCTATGAGTTTTGTAAACTTTAGTAAATTGAAGAATCGACAACCTAGTTTCGAGCGATGCTTTCTTGATTGTGTTCGCTCTTAATTAGTGATCCACGATCGATTCTTGAATTTACTAGAGGCTAGAATGTGAATGAAATCAATGAAAAGACAAGAGATAGATGATGAAACTCTAGTTTCCGCAAGAAATCCCTAATTCTCGTTGATCATCATCGATCTAGTATCAAATCATCGATGGATAAGAAAATGTAATCAATAGATTTCATCACGTCTATAGATTCGATCGATTCCTACGAGCCTCACTTCGATTCTTGATTACTATTTGGATTGGATATCATCAATTCTTCATTCTTGATTTTTAATGTTTTCTTGATTTTAGATTTAGATCTAGATAATTCTTGAACTTCAATTTTATAAATCTTGAATTGAATTGTCTTTTCTCTTTTCTTTAATTTTCAATTCATCTAATTCAAATTCGAACGGATCTCACTTTCCCTGTGGACGATCCGCATACGCTAACGCGCTACAATCGACACCGTTATTGATTGCGGTCAAAAATTTCTTTGATTGTGAAACATCATTTCTTAAACACGATACATCGAGAAATTCATTCAATCATGAGGCGTCTGAGAATTAGGCGCTTCTTCTTTGGGTTTATTCTCTCTTTATTTTATAAGTGCTAAGCACTATTGGGGGTCACGTAGGGTCACGTAGGGTCACGTGAGGCACCCCAAAAATGAGAACTGTCTTTAGTTTATTCCCTTTTCTTTTTATAAGTGCCAAGCACTATTGAAGGGTCACGTGAGATCATGTGAGGCGCCCCAAAAATGGGAACTATCTTTAGTTTATTCCCTTTTCTTTCTATAAGTGCCAAGCACTATTGGAGAGTCACATGGGATCACGTGAGGCGCCCAAAAATGGGAACTGTTTTTAGTTTATTCCCTTTTCTTTTTTATAAGTGCTAAGCACTATTAGAGGGTCACGTGAGATCACGTGACTCGATCTCACTTGTTTCTTTTTGTTCCTCAGAGGTGCTCACGTGGGAACACGCGATCTGTCGTTATAGCTTTGAACGCTAATATGCATGGAGATCTTGATCCGAGTCTTGAGAATTTCAGGTCCCTTATTTTTATAAGAATTAAATTCTTTTGTAGAGTTAAACCCTAGTTTTATCAGAGAAATTAAATTCCTATATCTTTTGGTAAGAATTAAATTCTTAGAACTTAGTTCTTTCCTCTAAGTTTTGAATCTGCATGACAGAATCTCTCCGATAAGAATTAAATTCTTAACTTGTGGGGAGATCAGCTTTTGCAGCACTCAACTAGAGGAAGAACTAAGTTTTTAAAGAAGAGTTAAACTCTTAGTTTGAGAATTAAATTCTCTTTTTTGTGGGAGCTTTTAGGAGGCTTCTGTATATTTTTTTAGAAGCTTATGGGGTGGTCTCCTCCTTTTTTTAGAGAATTAAATTCTCTCTCTATTTTTCATCCCCTCTCCCCTGTGTATCTCTCTTCTTTTTTTTTTCTCCTCTCCTTACTCCTATTTATATGAGAAGAAAAAGAATCAATTTGTTAAGAACATGCCTCATTGAGAGATTATGATTGATTCCATGATCTTTTAAATCAATCGATGAATTTTATTCACCGTCGGATTTTTAATCCAAAGGCTCTCTGTTTAACAGAGAATATTTTTTTGTTTGTTTAGCAAGATTATGAATATCTTGTTTGTTTTAACAAAATCAGAATTTTATTCTATCATATCTTTTAGTTTAACAAGATCAGAAATATATTTTCTTAATATAGAATTTAATTCTATCATATGGATATCTCGTTAGTTTAACATAGAATTTTATTCTTATCATATGAATATTTTGTTAGTTTAATAAGATTAGGAAAATATTTTCATATGATAGAACTTTATTCTATCAGATGATCACCGTTGGATCTTTAATCCAAAATTCCTCTGTTTAACAGAGAAGATCTTTCTAGTTTGAAGAAAATCGGGAAAATATTTCCCAAAGAGAATTTAATTCTAGAATTTGACAGGAGCATTTTAAATTGGGGCGCTCACATGCTTTGCACGTGAGTAGCAAGAGAACTCACGTGTTTAACACGTGACCCCTAGTATAGGTTTTATCCTGTTTATTTTCAGCGTTCATATACTTTACATATGAACGCTCACGTGTTTTACACGTGAGGCCTGTTTGGCCATTAGTTGTTTTATTTAGTTTATTTTCACCGCTCATATGTTTTACATATGAGTGCTCACGTGTTTTACAAGTGAGCCTGTTTGGCCATTAATTGTTTTATTTAGTTTATTTTTAGCGCCCATATGCTTTACATATGAGCGCTTACGTGTCTAGCACGTGAGGTTTGTTTGGCCATTAATTGTTTTATTTTCAGCGCCCATATACTTTGCATATGAGCGCCTACGCGTTTAACACGTGAGGCCAAATTTTGAGGACTCTTCCCCCTTTTTTATATGGGAACAACTAGCTCTTGGCCGATAATTTTGGCGGGAACAGTGATGTAGGGGTTTTCTTTGCTCACTAAGGTTCTCACAAGCTCAAAGTTTCACAACTCATGTGAGGGATTGAGCTTGGAGGAGGTGAGAAAGAAGATGAAAAGAACTAGAGAGCAAGAGCTCATGTAAGAAAAAGAACAAGTGTTGTAAAATATGAAGAATGGCTCATCAAAATACCTCACTCATTGAAACATCCACAATTTCTAAATAAACAATTGGAGCCATACTTCAAAAGTGAGTCAAGGCCAATATAATAATCATCAAAGCCATGCTTCACCATTCCACAGAAGTCTCTCCATTTCCACCTTTTTTTCTATTTTCTAAAATTAGAAAATCAACTATGCTTCATAATATATATATATATATATATATATATATATCACACACACTCACACACATATATTTATGTATATATATATATGTATATATGTATATATATATATATATATATATATATATATATATATATATATATATATATAAAGATAAGCAAATAATTAGTGAGCAATAATATTAGTTAATATATAATTATAACAAATATAAATATATATCATATTATTAAATCAACACTTGATTTAATAATCCGGTTATATCATATATAACCGAATAATATCATTTATCTATATATCACATTATCAAATCAACACTTGATTCAATAATCCGGTTATATCACATATAACCTAACTGATATCAAATAACCGCCTGATTAGAATACGATATCACATACTCGTATTTAATCAGGCCCCCGCACATATCAGCATATGTGCCCTACTTTGTTTTGCTTGAACTAGGAAACTTCTGTGTGGGACTCTAAAGACTCGTCAATACGCCAACAGTAGGTAATGATCATATCAGTTACCCATAAGCCGTCAGCGGTACTAGCTGGACGTAACGGCTACCCAGATATTGAGAGAATAGAAGATCAACAAGAAAGCTTGTCTAAACTCCCATGAAGCCTATAAGTACACTTACCGTACAGTCCGGTCTCTTCATCTGATATGTTGCATATCGAGTCTAGGGGTGGAATCGTCAGACCCCAGTAACTTGATAAGTCATGCCGCTGTATGGCTCATAACGGTTCGAGTAACTACTGATAACTTTTACCAGTAAATCTCATCAGCCCTGGCCAGGGACTTACTGTTATAGCTAATCGAGCATAGCGCAACATCAACTCCTAATACCGGGAGAGACGAAACCCCTCCTATCGCTCACTGCCTCCATGTGACTCGGGACTGTACCCAAAATCCATCTGTTTGCATGCCTCCTTGGAGCCATGATAGGGAGGAAATCAAAGCACAATGGGAACCACACAAGACTCTATGACGATCTCGGGTCTACAGACTAACCTGTACCAGTGTCATCAGACAACTGCTATCTGACGATAGGTATAGTACCAACTAAGAGTTCTCGGCGAGTCCTGTTCAGTGTACCCATTCTTTAATAAGCACCTGTATACAATCTTTGATATCAAACACCAATGGTTATGGGATCAACCATCATCCCATACAGGGTCGAGAAATGTACACATTAGTCTACTCTGGAATATCGATGCCCTGTCTCGATACTCTCTCAACCAGGAACAATTAAATGATATGCTTGTAGACTACACAAGTCCCAGCAGTATGATCCACATCATAGTCCTGGTAGTCAGGCAAACATCCTACGGGCTTTATCAATATGAATCAGAGAGACAGTATAATAATACAAGTGTATATATTAAGATAAAGAGCAACCAGATATACTATAATGTCGAGCAAGAAAGTCCTCTATATATATGTCCAAGCATCCACTATATCATACAATAATGGCCTCTAGGGCATACATATTCCTAACAATCTCCCACTTGCACTAAGGCCATGTGCTGTAGTATCTCATACCCAATATCCCAAAAAGTCTCTCAAACTGCGTCTGGGGGAGGGCCTTCATGAGTGGATCCACTACGCTGTCCTTAGTTTCAACTCTCCTGACCTCGATCTCCCGTCGATCTACTATCTCCCGGATCAGGTGATACTGCCTAAGAATATGTCTGGATCATTGATGGGACCGGGGTTCCTTGGCCAAACCCACAACTCTATTGTTATCACAATATACAGATATTGGATACTCAATGGTTAGAACCACACCAAGTTTAGCTATGAACTTCTTCATCCAGACAGTCTATTTGGCAGTATCGTTGGCAGCGATGTATTCAGCCTCAATCGTCGAGTCTGCTATGGTATCTTGCTTGGAACTCTTCCAACATACCGCCCCTTCATTGAGGGTAAAGACAAAACCAGAGACCGACTTACTGTCGTCCTTATCACTCTGGAAGCTCGAATCGGTAAAGAACTCCACCTGAAGTTCACCATTACAATACACCAAGAACATTTCTTTAGTCCTTCTCAAGTACTTAAGAATGTTCTTCACAGCTGTCCAGTGCTTCTCTTCTGGATCTGATTGATACCTACTCACTACATTTAGTGAGTAAGCTACATCCGGTCTGGTACATAACATCTCATACATGATAGACCCGACTGCCGAAGCATAGGGTATTCCTTGCATGCGTGCTCTCTCCAAATCAGTTTTGGGAGACATCTCTTTGGAGAGAGTGATTCCTGAACAAGCGGGTAAATTACCACGCTTAGAATCTTCCATACTAAATCTCTTTAGTATGGTGTCAATGTACCTGGATTGGGACAATCCCAACATCCGCTTAGATCTATCTCTATAGATCTTTATCCCTAGGATGTAGGAGGCATCACTTAGATCTTTCATGGAGAACTTGTGTGATAAGAAGAGCTTGACCGAGTGTAGCATAGGAACATCATTTTCTATCAAGAGTATGTCATCCACGTACAATACGAGGAAGACAACCTTATTCTTTACAACCTTCTTGTATATACAAGATTCATCTACGTTTTTGATGAATTCAAACTCTTTGATAGCTTCATCGAAATAGATGTTCCAGCTCAGCGATACCTGCTTTAATCCGTAGATTGATTTAAGAAGCTTGCACATGCTTTCGCTGCTCCCACTATCTACAAAGCCCTCTGGCTGTGTCATGTATACGCTCTCTTCTAAATCACCATTTAGAAAAGCGGTCTTGACGTCCATCTGCCAGATTTTGTAGTCATGGTATGCAGCAATGACAAGTAGGATCCTTATGGATTTAAGCATAGCGACAGGAGAAAAGGTATCATCATAGTCGACTCCAGGTCATTGACGAAAACCTTTTGCTATAAGTCTAGCTTTGAAAGTCTCAACTTTTCCATCTACACCAATTTTCTTCTTAAAGATCCACTTGCTCCCGATGGGTTTTACCCCTTCAGGAGCAACTTCCAAAGTCCATACTTTGTTGGTATACATGGATTCCATCTCAGATCGCATAGCATCTAGCCATTTCACAGAGTCTCCACTTGTGATGGCCTGCTCGAAAATAGTTGGGTCATCATCTTCCATGATGCAATTCTCGCTCCCACCATCTACAAGAAAACCGTAGTATCTCTCGGGTGGATGAGGAACCCTACTAGATCTGTGGAATGGCTGAGGTTCATCGGGGACTATTGAATCCTCTGGTTCTACCAAATTGTCAGTTATAGTTTGTGTAACTGGAACTTCTTCCAGCTCTATCTCATTACCGCTAATTTCTTTCACAAGAAATTTCTTTTCTAGAAAGGTGGTATGTTGAGCAACAAACACTTTTTGTTCCTCAGTGTGGTAGAAAGTATGCCCTCACGATTGTTTGGGATATCTTACAAACTTGCACAGAACCGATCTTGTCTCGAGCTTGCCTGAATTTTGCTTTTTGACATAAACCGAACAACCACATATCTTAATGTAATTAATACATGGTCTCTTCCCCTTCTATATCTCATATGGAGTGGTAGGTACCAATTTGGTTAGAACCCTATTCAATAGATATGCAGCTGTTTTAAGTGCATAACCCCAAAAGGAAATCGGTAACTCAGCAACACTCATCATAGAGCGCACCATATCTAATAGGGTGCGATTTCTCTGCTCCGATACACCGTTGTGCTGTGGTGTATATGGAGGAGTAATCTGAGAGAGAATCTTATTCTCTTTTAAATAGTCACGGGATTCCGTGCTCAAGTATTCTTCTCCCCGATCAGATCGATGGATTTTAATACTTTTACCCATTTGGTTCTCCACTTCATATTTATATTCCTTAAATTTCTTAAAAGATTCAGATTTGTGTTTCATTAGGAACACATGCCCATATCTTGAGAAATCATCGGTGAATGTAATGAAGTATGAGGAACCATTCTTGGCATGTGTAGACATAGGACCACATACATCACTATGTATCAGTCCCAAGAGTTCAGTAGCTCTTTCTTCATGTCCAGTAAACGGAGTTTTGGTTATTTTATCTTTGAGACATGACCCGTAAGTGTCATAAGATGTAAATTCGAACTTATTCAAATATCCATCTTTATGCAACTTAGCTTGCCTTATTGCATTGATATGACCTAGTCTACAGTGCCACAAGAAGGTTTCGTTCATTTTTGAACTTTTCCTCTTGTGTGTGTTATGTATGTTTAGAACTGTAGTTTGATTTAGAACGTATATACCATTAGATAACGTACCAAACCCAATCAACACTTGATTTAGGAAAATATTCATAACATTATCCACTAATGCAAAGTTATATCCTTCTTTATGCAACAAAGAAACTGATATAATATTGCACATCATGTTTGGTACATAATATCAGTCGTTCAGAATCAATGTATTACCATTTGGTAATACCAGATGATATTCGTCTACTGCTTTGGCTGCAACAATTACTCCATTCCCTACTTTTTAGAGACATATCACCCTTTCCTGGTTCTCTACCTCTTTTTATCCCATGTAACAAATTACATACGTGGGATCCTGATCCGGTATCCAATACCCAGGATGAAGAGCAAACTGAAAAACAGTTCTCGTTTACGAACACACCCATCAACATGCTTATTCTTCATTCGGCTTGCGTGGGAATCCTAATATTTCCCTATTCCTTATTCAGACTCATGACAATCATAAGAAAAAGCAGCCAACGTTCTCTAGCTCAGTATAATAAGCGGGTTCAGTCAATACATCCATATTATTATCTTGATTAAGGAATGTCATGGTCGCTGCCTGGAGAGAGAGAAGGAAACACTTTAGCGTGCGCTCTTCGCAAGATTAGATTGGTTTATTATTTTATCTAATCTGTTAGTTATATGTATTCCCTAGAGGCCATTATTATACATGTGATGTATATTATAGTGGATACTTGGACATATATAGGGAAGACTTTCTTGCTTGACATGATAGTATGCTATCTGGTTGCTCTTTATCTTAACATATACACTTATTGTCTCTCTATTACATGTTGATAAAGCCCTTAGGATGAGTACTTGACTATCAGGATTATGATACAGATCATACTAGTGGGGCAGAGGTAGTCGGTAAGTACATCCTTCAATTGTTTCTAGTCGTAGGAATATCGAGACGGGGCATCGATATTCCAGAGTAGACTAGCATATACGCTTCTCGACCCATATGATGGGTGATGGATGATCCCATATCCATTGGTGTTTGACATCAGAGATGGTATACGGGTGCTCAGTGGAGACTGGGTACACTGAACGGACTCGCCGAGAACTCTTAGATGGTATTATACCTATCGTCAAATAGAAGTTCTCTGGTGACACTGGTAAAGGTTAGTCTGTCGACACGAGATCATCATAGAGTCTTGTGTGATTCCCAATGTGCTTTGATTTTCACCTTACCACGTTTAAGAGATCGTGCAAAATGGTGGTTTTTGGGTACAATCCCGAGTCACATGGAGGCAATGAGCGATAGGAGGGGATTTCGTCTCTCCCGGTATTGGGGGTTGATGTTGCTCTATGCTCGATTGGCCATAACAGGAAATCCCTGGCTAGGGTTGCTGAGATCGAAGTCAAACTCTTTGACTGCCATATCAAAATAGATGTTCCAACTCCGCGATGCGTGCTTTAATCCTAATGGACTTAATCATAGCCACTGGAGAAAAGATTTCATCATAAACTACATCCGGTTATTGACGATAGCCTTTTACTACAAGTCTAGCTTTGAAAGTCTCAACTTTTTCATTTACACCAAGAATCTTCTCAAGATCCAATTGCTCCCGATGGGTCTTACCCCTTTAGGTGCTACATTCAAATTCATACTTTGTTAGTGTACATGGATTCCATCTTTGATTGCATAGCATCCAGCCTTTTCACAAAGTCTTCACTTGTGATGGCCTGTCTGAACCTAGTTGGGCCATCATCTACCATGATGCAATCCTCGCTCCCTTTGTCACCAAGAAGACCGTAGTATCACTCAAGTGGATGAGGAACCCTACTAGATTCGCGGAGAGGCTGAGATTCATTGGAGACTATTGAATCCTTTGGTTTCACTAAATTATCAGCTGTTAGTTTGTCCAGCTGGAACTCCTTCCAGTTCCACCTCATGACCACAAATTTCTTCACAAGAAATTCCTTTTCTAAAAAGGTGGCATACTGATAAACAAAACACCTTTTGCTCTTCAGTGTGGTAGAAGATATTCCCTCGCAAATGTTTAGGATATCCAACAAACTTACAGAACTGACCTTACCTCGAGCATGTCCGGATTTTGCTTTTCAACATAGGCCGGACAACCCCACGTCTTAACTCGTTTAAGACATGGTCTCTTTCCATTCCATATCTCATATGGAGTGGTAAGCACTGATTTAGATGGAACCCCATTCAATGGGTATGCAGCTTCTCAAGTGCATAACATCAAAAGGAAATAGGCAACTCAGCAGTACTCATCATAGAGCGCGCCATATCTCATAGGGTGCGATACCTCTGCCCCGATACACTGTTGTGCTGTGGTGTACTCGAAGGAGTGAGCTGAGAGAGAATCCCTATTCTCTGTTTTAGAAACTCCAGGAACTCCATGCGCAAGTATTCTCCTCCTCAATCACATCGAAAGACTTAATACTTCTACCCGTCTGGTTCTTAACTTCAAGCTTATATTCCTTGAATTTCTCACAAGTCATCGTCGATGAATATAATGAAGTACAAAGAACCAACCCTGGCATTTGTAGACATAAGACCGTATACATCATCATGTATCCATCACAAGAGTTCAATAACTCTTTCTCTGTTTCTATTAAACGGAGTATTAGTCATTTTATCTTTGAGACAAGACTGGCAAGTATCATAAGATAAAAATTCGAACAAATTCTCATATTCATCCTTATGTAACTTAGCCGGTCGTGTCACATTGATATGACCTAGTCTACAATGCCATAAGAAGGATTCGTTCATTTCTGAACTACTCCTCTTGTGTGTGTTCTAGATACTTTGAACCGTGGTTTGATTTAGAACGAATATGCTATTACATAACGTGCCTGACCCAATCAACTCTTGATTCAGGAAAATGTTCACAACATTATCCTCCAATACAGAATTATATCTTTCTTTAACTCAAAAAAGAATTTGATGTATTGTTGTATATCAGGTTCGGTATCTAATAACATTTGTTCAGAATCAATGTATTTACCACTTGGTAATACAAGGTGATATTTGCCAACTTTTTTGGTTGTAACAATTGCACCATTTTCTAACACTTAGAGACATATTACCCAATCCCAGTTCTCTACCTTTCGTAGCCTATGTAACAGATTACATATATGGGATCCTAATCCGGTATCTCATACTTAGGACGTAGAGGATACTGAGAAACAGTTCTCGGTAACGAACACACCCGAAGAATATGCATCAACATGCTCATTCCTCGATTGGGTCACATAGGAATCCGGATATTCCCCTATTTCCTGCTTGGACTTATAACGATTATAAGATAGAGTGGAACCAATGTTTCCCAGCTCAGTATAATAAGAAGGTTCGGTCAATGCATCCATATTATTATCTTGATTAAGGCATGACATGTTCGCTACTAGGAGAGAGAGAAGAAAACACTCAGCGTATGCTCTTGCAAGATCAGATTGGTTATTATTTTATCTAATCAGGATGGCTCCCACCGTTTTTATCAAATCTTCCTTCAAACCCTAAAAGGTAAGATTATCTGGGATTAATTACACCCTACAAATTTGCCAATTTTTCGGCCAGGCCAGTGTCGGTACTTTGAGGGAGGTTCCCCTTGCTTTCGCACAGACCTAATTAAAATAAACCTTGTTTTCCCAGGGGCGTAACCCCGTTAACACCTTTCTAGATACCTACTTGATCGGCTAATTGTAATGTGCAAAACTCTCTCAGGAGTAACTCTTATTCGCAGTGGGTATCGGGATCCAACTATCTTATAGAAGGTATGCAATCTCATTGCAAATTTCAACACTTGAAATTTGCGATAAAATTTTTGCCCTTAATGACTTATGACCTTAACTGTGGTCAACAAATCATAAGCACTAGTGGATTTCTACTCGTCATTTCGTGATTAATTAGACCCACCCACATGACCCTTAACTATGGTCAACAAAGTCACAGACTGTCCTAATTAATCGCATCATATGCTGTGTCGGAAGACATCACTTAGCTACCGCACACTACGCCTTAACTATGGTCAACAAACGTAGCACGAATACTAAGTACTCTACTTCCTAAAATGACGGAGGGCTACGACAGGTTTTTAAGAAAACCTTTTGCGTAATGAACTTGATATCGTTGCGGAATCGAGTGATTTTGAAAAGGAGTGTTTTTTAGGGTTTTACTAGTTTCGCTAAAAAGGTCACTCCCAGTGAAAGGATCTCGGCTCTTTCCTTATCGAATAAGGTGCAGGATATTTCACAAATACCTCTATGCAAAGAAAGAACCAAAAAAGCAATCAAAAACAAAACCGAGTGGGTTGTAGCATCTGCTAGTTTTGCTAAAGTGGTCACTCCCGGTGAAGGGATATCAGCTCTTTCCTTATCGAATAAGGTGCTGGATATTCTACAAAGAATACCGCTATGCAAAGCAAGAACTAGAGCTACCAGTTTTCAAAACAAGATTCAGCAACATCTTTAGGTTTCTTTTATCTCATTAATCTCATTAATGAAGTCCCATCAATTATGCTTCCTAAGCATCACAGAAGAAATGAAAACAGCAATATTTACTATATATCATATATATAATATAAGCATTTGTCTCAGAATATCAAGTGATTATATCACAGAATATCAGCAGTGGCAGAAGAACACATATCAAGTGATTATATCACAGAATATCAGTTGAAAATAAAACGTTTAATGAGTTGTGCGACTTTGTAGTGCTTGATTTGCCAGATTGTGAAGGATCCCTTTTGAGTGAAACCATCACCAATCCTTTCGATCTCTACACCTCCAATCTAGAACCTGAATTGATAAATATCCATGCCTTTGATGAGGTGTCTAAAAAAATGGATTTTCACTTGATTGAGAATATTGACCCAGGGAATATTTTGGATGATGAACCCGTAGATTTGACTGAAATTTTCTCTCCAATTCATCATCCCGGGTCATTAAATGTTTCTCCTGAACTTCATATGCGTCTTGATTTCGATGATAATTGCATGGATGAGATAACTTTCGAGGAGAATTATGAGGATAGTATTGAGGAGAGTATTGAGGATAGTATTGAGGATGAACCAGTTTTGTTTCATGTGTCGGATTTTCCAATTCATCCTCCTGAACCTTTAACTGTTATACTTCCTAAATCACCCCCCTTCTTTCTATCGTTTCGACCACGCAAAAGATCACACAGGAAGACTGTGTGCTTGAAAAATTTCTGTTCGATCACAGCAGTTTGGACGCCACTAGTGCATTCCTCTTTGAATCTGACACAGTTCTCACAGCCGATAATGATTATGAGTGTTTCACTTTTTCGGACGATTTTGAAGACTCACCGCCCGAGTTTGAGTCCTTTGAATTTTCAGATGAGATAGTTGAACCATCAGACTCGGTTGCTTACAGTCATTTTGAACTATTGATGGAAACCTTCGAGTTCGAGACAGTTTACTTAGGTGAGAATAAGACTATCCCTAAATCACTCCCTTTCGTCCTTTCCATCGTTTCGACCGCGCAAGAATCCATCGCGTTTCCATTTTCAATGGATGGTTCACTAAGTTCAACGTACCCATGTTTTCTTGCGAATCTTGAGCGATTTGACCCCATTTCTCGACGGGTTGATAAATTAGCACAATCGCTTTTAACACATCGGTTATCACAATTTGTGCTAATTTATTCACTCAATTTACACACTTAAGTTCGTACTACACTTCTTTCTCTCTTCCGCCATTCTTCTCTGAATATACCGAGACCATATTCCACCCTTCTTCCCATACGGTCTCGTGTGTTTCTCAACTCCTTTCTCTACACTCCATTCTTCCACCAACCCTACCATTATAACGATAAAATTTTTGAATGGTTGGTGCTAACCTTTGGCCTGTGTAAGGCCTTGTATAGTTTGATTTTTCTCCTCCCTAACTCTGAACTTTAACGCTTAAAACAGTGGAAACACTGTCTCACTTAAGTTTTTGGGGGGGGGGCTTTTTGTACAAATATTTTGTTTTTTTAACAATAAAAAAAATATAAAAAAATAAACAGGGGAGTGCCGACATTTTCGACCCTCTTGGTGTAGCCTGACAGTGAGAACACTGTCAAGTTTAAGTTTGGGGGTATGCTCGGTAAGCCTTCTTCCTTCATATTCATGTGTATATTTTTGCATTTGCATACTTATTTTAAAACCCATAAAAAATTAAAAAATTTCAAAAATTATAAAAATTGAAAAGTTCAATTTTGGCCATATTTGACTTAAGTTTGACATGACGGTTAACTAGCTAGGAAAAACTAGATCCTCAACTTAGTAAATTAAAAACCCTAAAAAATAACCGTTCTGAAAATTTAACGGTAGAAAATATACGTTTTTGTAGTTTACTTAGAAATAGGCAAATCTTGAGTTCACTTCTTGGGCTAAGTTAAGATAAAGGAAGAGTATTGATATTTTTATTAAAGTATAAGTCTGAAAAATAATTCTTAAGTTTAAGTCTAAATTCTGAAAATATATACCCTACAAATTGCAGAAACACGAACCTTGAAATTTGGAATAGTAGAAGAGACCTTGAAATGCTCTTGTCTAAAGTCCTTAGTATGAAGGAAAATAAAATAAAAATACAAGTGTGAATAAAGAGATAAAAAAAAATGAACACTGGATTTGGTAATTACTTAAGGCTGCATAAATAAAAAAAATATTTAGCGTGGGTGCTTTATCACCTAGTGCCTTAGACTAACTGGTTTGGGAGTCACTGCTAAAGCCATAGGTATTACAAGACGAGGAATTATGCCTTAATGTGCAACCGCATTTTGTAATCGGTCGTTGGTACCTCAAGAAGTATTAACGGTCGCATGAAGGATGTGTGAGCAATTTCATCTAAAAATTCACCAATTAAAATATACTTTGGACAATGGACAAGAGTATAAGAGCTTCAATTGAATTTCCAAGTGTAGGGGTGATACATACACACACGTAGGGGTATGTAATTAAGGTTTGGATGAGAGATAGGAATGAAAAATAGGACTTATATCTTTAGTAGATAAAAATTCCTAAGTT
This sequence comes from Agapanthus africanus, assembly GCA_030015575.1. Classification (NCBI taxonomy): domain Eukaryota; kingdom Viridiplantae; phylum Streptophyta; class Magnoliopsida; order Asparagales; family Amaryllidaceae; genus Agapanthus; species Agapanthus africanus. The sequence continues at coordinate 121,198,744 of CM057344.1, forward strand.
GAGATGGAACCTTAAGAAGGAAAATTCAAAAGATGCTAAAAACTAAGTAAATTTACAAAACATATACAGTCTTAAGTTAAATGATAAGGAAGTGTGAAAAATACGGGTTGATACTTTCTGAGTTGAAGATAACAGAATTTCTTGCTAGAAAACCGAATTGGAAAATAAAAGTCAATAGGCCGAATTGATAGGATTTTGTGGGTAGTATCCGCTGAAAACCCTCAAGAGATAAAACTCCTCCTACTAAGGACAACTAGAGGTTTAACGGCTTGTTGCACGAGCTCAGTGCAATCGTGTTTCCCTGTGAAAGTGAGGCTAGGTCTTTTTCGAGAATAAAACTAGTTTTGCTCGAGAACGAGCAAAAGATAAAATTTGGGGTATTTGTTCATATCATTATTTTGCATTATTATATTCCCCAATCCTATTCATTTTACAAATAAACAGGTGCTTTTGATCTATGTCTGCTACATAGTTGCAGGTTACAGGTTCTCGGAACAAAAACAGTGAAAATGATGGAAAGACGATACAAAAGTGAGACTACGACCAACAAATGAAAGAATTTTGATCATGCCTACAATTTGAGGGATAAACGAAGATCAATGGACAATTTCACAAAGCACAAAGGCAGCGCAAGGTTCAAGACTTCGACACAAAGCAAAGGGTAAAAGTCCACGACATTATGCACTATGGAAATCTGAAAGGAAACTAGAAGACAATCTAAGAAACCAAGAGAAGAAACAAGAAGACAAATTCAACCAGAAGAAACCCAGAAAAATGCAGCCAACAAGCCCACAACATGGCCACGGAACCGCGACAAAACATGCCTTCTGGCAGCGGATCCGCGGCCATATGGAGCACCTGTCGGTGCAATATTGTGACGGTGTGGCAGTGCGTTAACTAGGTTTCTTAGGGGTAGTTTTGTAAATGCAGATAGGGATCAGATGTAACCCTAGAGTTTCTATAATCTATAAATAGAAACCCTAATGCTCTTTTTGGAGTATGCCTCTTCTTGTTCCTCATTTTATTCATCTATTTCAGAATTTTCAATTCTTGAAATGTTGAAGAGTGCATCAAATAAAGTAAGTCTTTTTCTTTATCTTGCCCTAGTTAAATTTTCTTTCCTGTCCTTGTATAGATTTTTCTTTATCTGCCCTAGTTATAATTTTAATTATTTGCCCTAGTTCAGATAATTAGGTTATTGAATTAAAAATCATAAAAATGTCTCTTTTTATCATTTCCCTAATGAGCGAGTAGTTCCTCACCTGTTAGGGTTAGGAATAGGAAAGGTTTGAGAGATGAAGATCTCTCACCCCTTTCTGGCTCATCACATATTTTTATAGGACTCCATGCATATATACACACACCGCTCACTACGGCACCCTATCCCATGAGGTAGCGGTGATACCTTAGTATAAAAGACCGGTTGTGCATGTTTTCTATGGAGGTTGGGGTAAGAATTAAGAAAGGAAGGACAAGAACCTAGAGGAAGAAACCTAGTTTCTTCCCGATGGTACTAATCCACTTTATTAATTATTACCATAACACCTAATAGATCTTAATTAGGGCATAGAAAGCGGTGAGGAATATTGAATTTCCAAATTTAACCTAAACCTAACCCTAGCAAGATTTTAATCAAACTCATTTCAGTTTTTAGTGATAATCAATCAAACACTGTTTGGAATTAACTCGTTAGAACAAATAGATAATACACAAAATCCCTGTGGACCAACCCGTACTCATCGACTAGCTACCAAGCGACGCCGTACTTGATTGCGGTAAACAGTTCTTTGATTTCAAAATCTATCTTTTCAAATCGCACGCAAAGAATGATCAATCAAATGGCGCCGTTGCTGGGGATGGCGTAGTATTTTCTTTTTAGAATTTTGGGTTAATATAAAAATTGAAAAATCATAAAAACTGAAAAATATAAAAATATAAAAAATTTATCATCTTGTTATTGTTTGAAGGGGTTTCGTTTGAATTGTGTAGGATCGACGAACAGGTTCAGATCTGGAAAATTAAAGTGAGCAAAACAGCAAACAGAAGATCTGAACCAACAGAGGAAAATGAGAATAGAGAAACAGAAAAACAGTTGGGATCTGAACCGACATTACAACCGCGGAACCGCGGTCACTTGCTGCTTTTGGCGGTGGATCCGCCTCGAAATAGTGACGTTATTATTTGATAAATCGCTGTAAGCTTTCTCTTCTTCTTTGTGACCCGCTTATCTCCTCTAAAAAATTTTCCTGCAGGATTATTTGCGCAAAAACTTCTCCCCTTCTCCAATAACTTGATCTTGTGCAGGATTCTTTGCGCCGCGCTAAAAAAAATTGTTTGCAAGTGATTGTGTTTAGTGCTTTGCATATTTTAAATTGACTTTAATGGGATTGAACACCAATCCAGATTCGGTGGGGATTTCATTACCCTTCCCAGGACCCCAAAAATCACATAAAGAATATCGCATTGACCATCAAGTTAATTAAAAAAAAGAATAGACTCAGCCCTAAGGACATCGCGCTAAATAGGACAAAGGAATAGTTGTAGGCATCGACCGTTGATCCTAACCTGACTTTGTGGTGCCTAAGCTAGACAGGTAGGGCAAGGTAACTTCAAAAGGCCCGTCTCACGGTGATTCGTGAGCGGATCCCTCCTTTCTCTACTTGTGCTTACCTGGCCACAATTGGCGGTGAAGAGGCGGTTTGAGGTCCTCACATCTTGCCCTTTGGAACAGTTAGGAGCAGTCTAGTTGACCTAGGTGACCCTAGATCTAGGTTTGAATGTGCATATTGTGATTGATTGAACGTGTGTCTAAGACTTTTATTGAAAATCTTTTTGCAAAAAGCTCCATAATAAAAAGGAAAATTATTTTACAAAAACTTGCAACTTGTCGCTAAGAATTCCGTGTACCCCACTTGCACCCACATTCTTTTTCTTCTCCTTCTTAAATCATGGGTACCACACCTCACAAAACTCTTGCTGAACTTTGGTACCCTCATCCAAACATTGCTTCATATGCGAATTGTTTTGGTCGAATTGCGGACGACCCCTCCATGCCTAAGATTTCTTTGAAAGATCGAATAGAAGCGTCTAGGAGAAATAGTTGGACTCCGCAATCCACTTTGTATCAACCATTTCAACCTTCACCACCTTCTTACGTTCATATTCCTTTTTCGAGTCCGGTTGTAACTCCGAAACCCATGTCTATAGCTGAACATATTGAACACTCTCGTAACCGATCTTTCACTCCTTTCAACACTTCTAGTTCTTGGGATCAACAAGTCCATTCACCTTTTTATCCAAATGTTGATCCTACTCCTGTCCAACCATTCAATTCCTATCAGTCCTACCCGACTTCCGCACCTTCCTTAGACATTGCTTCTACACAACCATTTGGGAGTTTCACGTATCCAAACAATTTTGAATCTTTTACTAAAACCCCTTCACAACCCATGTCTAGTCTGGAAAAGTCGTTGGAAGCCTATATTGTAGCGACAAACCAACACATGAGGAATTTGGATGCGTCCATTGCCGCCCTTATGCAACCTAGTGAACCGGTAGCTAGTTTCCAACTAGCTCAAAATCTTCCAATGTATGATGAGGCGGTTGGACAGATTGAGAATTTGAGTGGAGAGAGTGAGCTGTGCACCCTTCCAAATCAAACCTAGCCATCACCAATTGAATCCCACAACTCCAGTTTTCAAACAAGTGTCCCAAATGATTCAACAGTTGAAAATAAAACGTTTAATGAGTTGTGCGACTTTGTAGTGCTTGATTTGCCAGATTGTGAAGGGTCCCTTTTGAGTGAAACCATCACCAATACTTTCAATCTCTACACCTCCAATCTACAACTTGAATTGATAAATATCCATGCCTTTGATGAGGTGTCTAAAAAAATGGATTTTCACTTGATTGAGGATATTGACGCAGGGAATATTTTGGATGATGAACCTGTAGATTTGATTGAAATTTTCTCTCCAATTCATCATCCCGGGTCATTAAATGTTTCTCCCGAACTTCATATGCGTCTTGATTTTGATGATAATTGCATGGATGAGATAACTTTCGAGGAGAATTATGAGGATAGTATTGAGGAGAGTATTGAGGAGAGTATTGAGGATGAACCAGTTTTGTTTGATACGTCGGATTTTCCAATTCATCCTCCTGAACCTTTAACTGTTATACTTCCTAAATCTCCCCCCTCCTTTCCATCGTTCCGACCACGCAAAAGATCACGCAGGAAGACTGTGAGCTTGAGAAATTTCTGTTCGATCACAGCAGTTTGGACGCCACTAGTGCATTCCTATTTGAATCTGACACAGTTCTCACAGCCGATAACGATTATGAGTGTTTCACTTTTTTGGACGATTTTGAAGACTCACCACCCGAATTTGAGTCCTTTGAATTTTCAGATGAGATAGTTGAACCATCAGACTCGGTTGCTTACAGTCATTTCGAACCATTGATGTAAACCTTCGAGTTCGAGACGGTTTACTTAGGTGAGAATAAGACTATCCCTAAATCACTCCCATTCGTCCTTTCCATCGTTTCGACCGTGCAAGAATCCGTCGCGCTTCCATTTTCAATGGATGGTTTACCAAGTTCAACGTACCCATGTCTTCTTGCGAATCTTGAGGGATTTAATCCCATTTCTCGACGGGTTGATAAATTAGCACAATCGCTTTTAACACATCGGTCATCACAATTTGTGCTAATTTATTCACTCAATTTACACCCTCAAGTTCGTACTACACTTCTTTCTCTCTTCCGCCATTCTTCTCCGAATATACCGAGACCATATTCCACCCTTCTTCCCATACGGTCTCGTGTATTTCTCAACTCCTTTCTCTACACTCCATTCTTCCACTAACCCTACCATTATAACGATAAAATTTTTGAATGGTTGGTGCTAACCTTTGGCCTATGTAAGGCCTTGTATAGTTTGATTTTTCACCTCCCTAACTCTGAACTTTAACGCTTAAAACAGTGAAAACACTGTCTCACTTAAGTTTGGGGGGGGGGGGCTTTTTTGTATATATATTTTGTTTTTTAACAATAAAAAAAATATAAAAAAATAAATAGCGGAGTGCCGACATTTTCGACCCTCTTGGTGTAGCCTGACAGTGAGGACACTGTCAAGTTTAAGTTTGGGGGTATGCTCGGCAAGCCTTCTTCCTTCGTATTCATGTGTATATTTTTGCATTTGCATACTTATTTTAAAACCCATAAAAAATTGAAAAATTTCAAAAATTATAAAAATTGAAAAGTTCAATTTTGGCCATATTTGACTTAAGTTATACATGACGGTTGACTAGCTAGGAAAAACTAGATCCTCAACTTAGTAAATTAAAAACCCTAAAAATAACCATTCTTAAAATTTAACGGTAGAAAATATATGTCTTTGTTTTTTACTTAGAAATAGGCAAATTTTGAGTTCACTTCTTGGGCTAAGTCAAGATAAATGAAGAGTATTGATATTTTTATTAATGTATAAGTCTGAAAAATAATTCTTAAGCTTAATTCTGAAAATATATACCCTACAAATTGCAGAAACACGAACCTTGAAACTTGGAATAGTAGAAGAGACCTTGAAATACTCTTGTCTAAAGTCCTTAGTATGAAGGAAAATAAAATAACAATACAAGTGTGAATAAAGAGATAAAAAAATGATCAATGGTTTTTGTCATTACTTAAGGCTGCATAAATAAAAAAAATATTTAGCGAGGGTGCTTTATCACCTAGTGCCTTAGACCAACTGGTTTTGTAGTCACTGCTAAAGCCATAGGTATTACAAGACGAGGAATTACGCCTTAATGTGCAACCATATTTTGTAATCGGTCGTTGGTACCTCTAGAAGTATTAACGGTCGCATGAAGGATATGTGAGCAATTTCATCTAAAAATTCACCAACTAAAAAGTACTTTGGACAATGGACAAGAGTATAAGAGCTTGAATTGAATTTCCAAGTGTAGGGGTGATATACACACACACGTAGGGTTATGTGATTGGGATTTGGATGAGAGATAGGAATGAAAAATAGGAATTATATCTTTAGAAGATAAAAATTCCTAAGTTGAGATGGAACCTTAAGAAGGAAAATTCAAAAGATGATAAAAGCTAAGTAAATTTACAAAACAAATACAATCTTAAGTTAAAAGATAAGGAAGTGTGAAAAATACGGGTTGATACTTTCTGAGTTGAAGATAATAGAATTTCTTGCTAGAAAACAGAATTGGAAAATAAAAGTCCTTAGGCCGAATTGATAGGATTTTGTGGGTAGTATCCGCTGAAAACCCTCAGGAGACAACACTCCTCCTACTAGGGACACCTAGAGGTTTAACGGCTTGTTGCACGAGCTCAGTGCAATCGCGTTTCCCTGCGAAAGTGAGGCTAGGTCTTTTTCGAGAATAAAACTAGTTTTGCTCGAGGACGAGCAAAAGATAAGTTTGGGGGTATTTGTTCATATCATAATTTTGCATTATTATATTCCCCATTCTTATTCATTTTACAAATAAACAGGTGCTTTTGATCCATGTCTGCTACATAGTTGCAGGTTACAGGTTCTCGGAACAAAAACAGTGAAAATGATGAAAAGACGATACAAAAGTGAGACTACGACCAACCAATGAAAGAATCTTGATCATGCCTACAATTTGAGGGATAAACGATGATCAATGGACAATTTCACAAAGCACAAAGGGAGCGCAAGGTTCAAGACTTCGACACAAAACAAAGAGTAAAAAGTCCACGACATTATGCACTGTGGAAATCTGGAAGGAAACTAGAAGACAATCTGAGAAACCAAGAGAAGAAACAAGAAGCCAAATGCAACCAAAAGAAACCTGGAAAAATGCAGCCAACAAGCCCACAACATGGACGCAGAACCGCGGCCAAACATGCCTTCTGGCCGTGGATCTGCGGCCATATGGAGCACGTGTCGGTGCAATTTTGTGACGGTGTGGCGGTACGTTGACTAGGTTTCTTAGGGGCAGTTTTGTAAATGCAGATAGGGATCAGATGTAACCCTAGGGTTTCTATAATCTATAAATAGAAACCCTAATACTCTTTTTGGAGTATGCCTCTTCTTGTGCCTCATTTTATTCATCTATTTCAGAATTTTCAATTCTTGTAATGTTGAAGAGTGCATCAAATAAAGTAAGTAATTTTCTTTATCTTGTCCTAGTTAAATTTTCTTTCCTACCCTAGTATAGATTTTTCTTTATCTGCCCTAGTTATAATTTTAATTATTTGCCCTAGTTCAGATAATTAGGCTATTGAATTAAAAATTATAAAAATGTCTCTTTTTATCAATTCCCTAATGAGTGAGTAGTTCCTCACTTGTTAGGGTTAGGAATAGGAAAGGTTTGAGAGATGAAGATCTCTCACCCCTTTCTTGTCCATCACATATTTTTATAGGACTCCATGCATACATACACACACCGCTCACTATGACACCCTATCCTATGAGGTAGCGGTGATACCTTAGTATAAAAGACCGGTTGTGTATGTTTTCCATAGAGGTTAGGATAAGAATTAAGAAAGGAATGACAAGAACCTAGAGGAAGAAACCTAGTTTCTTCCCGATGGTACTAATCCACTTTATTAATTATTACCGTAACACCTAATAGATCTTAATTAGGGCATAGAACGCGGAGAGGAATATTGACTTTCCAAATTTAACCTAAACCTAACCCTAGCAAGATTTTAATCAAACTCATTTCAGTTTTTAGTGATAATCAATCAAACACCATTTGGAATTAACTCGTTAGAACAAATAGATAATACACAAAACCCCTGTGGACCAACCCGTACTCACCGACTAGCTACCAAGCGACGCCGTTCTTGATTGCGGTAAACAGTTCTTTGATTTCAAAATCTATCTTTTCAAAACGCACGCAAAGAATGATCAATCAAATGGCGCCCTTGCCGGGGATGGCGTAGTATTTTCTTTTTGTAATTTCGGGTTAATATAAAAATTGAAAAATCATAAAAACTGAAAAATATAAAAATATAAAAAATTTATCATCTTGTTATTCTTTGAAGGGTGTTTCGTTTGAATTGTGCAGGATCGACGAACAGGTTCAGATCTGGAAAATTCAAGTGAGCAAAATAGCAAACAGAAGATCTGAACCAACAAAGGAAAATCAGAACAGAGAAACAGAAAAACAGTTGGGATCTGAATCGATATTACAACAACGGAACCGCGGTCACTTGCTGCTTTTGGCGGCGGATCCGCCGCGAAATAGTGACGTCATCATTTGATAAATCGCTGTAAGATTTCATATCTTCTCTGTAACCCCCTTATCTCCTTTAAAAAATTTTCCTGCAGGGTTCTTTGCGCAAAAACTTCTCCCCTTCTCCAATAACTTGATCTTGTACAGGATTCTTTGCGCCGCATTAAAAAAATTGTTTGTAAGTTATTGTGTTTACTGCTTTGCATATTTTAAATTGACTTTAAGGGGCTTGAACACCAATCCAGATTGGGTGGGGATTTCATTACCCTTCCCAGGACCCCAAAAATCACATAAAGCATATCGCATTGACCATCAAGTTAATTAAAAAAAAGGTTAGACTCAGCCCTAAGGACTTCGCACTCAATAGGACAAAGGAATAGTTGTAGGCATCGACCGTTGATCCTAACTTGACTTTGTGGTGCCTAGGCTAGACAGGTAGGGAAAGGTAACTTTAAAAGGCCCGTCTCACGGTGATTCGTGAGCGGATCCCTCCTTTCTCTACTTGTGCTTACCTGGCCACAATTGGCGGTGAAGAGGCGGTTTGAAGTCCGCATATCTTGCCTTTTGGAACAGTTAGGAGCAGTCTAGTTGACCTAGGTGACCCTAGATCTAGGTTTGATTGTGCATATTGTGATTGATTGAACGTGCGTCTAAGCCTTTTATTGAAAATCTTTTTGCAAAAAGCTCCATATAAAAACACAAGAAGGAAAAAAATTTTACAAAAACTTACAACTTGTCGCTAAGAATTCCGTGCACCCCACTTGCACCCACATTCTTTTTCTTCTCCTTCTTACATCATGGGTACCTCACCTCACAAAACTCTTGCCGAACTTTGGTACCCTCATCCAAACATTGCTTCATACACGAATTGTTTTGGTCGAATTGCGGACGACCCCTCCATGCCCAAGATTTCTTTGAAAGATCGAATAGAAGCGTCTAGGAGAAACAGTTGGACTCCGCAATCCACTTTGTATCAACCATTTCAACCTTCACCATCTTCTTACGTTGATACTCCTTTTTCGAGTCCTGTTGTAACTCCGAAACTAATGTCTATAGCTGAACATATTGAACACTCTCGTAACCGATCTTTCACTCCTTTCAACACTTCTAGTTCTTGGGATCAACATGTCCATTCACCTTTTATCCAAATGTTGATCCTACTCTTGTCCAACCATTCAATTCCTACCAGTCCTACCCGACTTCCGCACCTTCCCTAGACATTGCTTCTACACAACCATTTGGGAGTTTTACGTATCCAAACAATTTTGAATCTTTTACTAAAACCCCTTCACAACCCATGTCTAGTCTGGAAAAGTTGTTGGAAGCTTATATTGTAGCGACAAACCAACAGATGAGGAATTTGGATGCGTCCATTGCCGTCCTTATACAACCTAGTGAACCGGTAGCTAGTTTCCAACTAGCTCCAAATCTTCCAATGTATGATGAGGCGGTTGGACAGATTGAGAATTTGAGTGGAGAGAGTGAGCTGTGCACCCTTCCAAATCAAACCTACCTATCACCAATTGAATCCCACAACTCCAGTTTTCAAACAAGTGTCCCAAATGATTCACCAGTTGAAAATAAAACGTTTAATGAGTTGTGCGACTTTGTAGTGCTTGATTTTCCAGATTGTGAAGGGTCCCTTTTGAGTGAAACCATCACCAATCCTTTCGATCTCTACACCTCCAATCTAGAACCTGAATTGATAAATATCCATGCATTTCATGAGGTGTCCAAAAAAATGGATTGTTACTTGATTGAGGATATTGACGCAGGGAATATTTTGAATGATGAACCCATAGATTTGACTGAAATTTTCTCTCCAATTTATCATCCCGGGTCATTAAATGTTTCTCCCGAACTTCATATGCGTCTTGATTTTGATGAAAATTGCATGGATGGGATAACTTTCGAGGAGAATTATGAGGATAGTATTGAGGAGAGTATTGAGGATATTATTGAGGATGAATCAGTTTTGTTTGATGTGTCGGATTTTCCAATTCATCCTCCTGAACCTTTAACTGTTATACTTCCTAAATCACCCCCTCCTTTCCATCGTTCTGACCACGCAAAAGATCACGCAGGAAGACTGTGAGCTTGAAAAATTTCTGTTCGATCACAGCAGTTTGGACGCCACTAGTGCGTTCCTCTTTGAATCTGACACAGTTCTCACAGCCGATAACGATTATGAGTGTTTCACTTTTTCGGACGATTTTGAAGACTCACCGCCCGAGTTTGAGTCCTTTGAATTTTCAGATGAGATAGTTGAACCATCAGACTCGGTTGCTTACAGCCATTTCGAACCATTGATGGAAACCTTCGAGTTCGAGACAGTTTACTTATGTGAGAATAAGACTATCCGTAAATCACTCCCCTTCATCCTTTCCATTGTTTCGACCGCGCAAGAATCCGTCGCGCTTCCATTTTCAATGGATGGTTTACCAAGTTCAACGTACCCATGTTTTCTTGCGAATCTTGAGGGATTTGACCCCATTTCTCGATGGGTTGATAAATTAGCACAATCGCTTTTAACACATCGGTCATCACAATTTGTGCTAATTTATTCACTCAATTTACACCCTCAAGTTCGTACTACACTTCTTTCTCTCTTCCGCCATTCTTCTCCGAATATACCGAGAACATATTCCACCCTTCTTTCCATACGGTCTCGTGTGTTTCTCAACTCCTTTCTCTACACTCCATTCTTCCACCAACCTTACCATTATAACGATAAAATTTTTGAACGGTTGGTGCTAACCTTTAGCCTGTGTAAGGCCTTGTATAGTTTGATTTTTTTCCTCCCTAACTCTGAACTTTAACGCTTAAAACAGTGGAAACACTCTCACTTAAGTTTGGGGGGGGGGGGCTTTTTGTACATATATTTTGTTTTTTTAGCAATAAAAAAATATAAAAAAATAAACAGTGGAGTGCCGACATTTTCGACCCTCTTGGTGTAGCCTGACAGTGAGGACACTGTCAAGTTTAAGTTTGGGGGTATGCTCGGTAAGCCTTCTTTCTTCGCATTCATGTGTATATTTTTGCATTTGCAAACTTATTTTAAAACCCATAAAAATTGAAAAATTTCAAAAATTATAAAAATTGAAAAGTTCAATTTTGGCCATATTTGACTTAAGTTTGACATGATGGTTGACTAGCTATGAAAAACTAGATTCTCAACTTAGTAAATTAAAAACCCTAAAAAATAACCTTTCTTAAAATTTAACGGTAGAAAATATATGTCTTTCTAGTTTACTTAGAAATAGGCAAATTTTGAGTTCACTTCTTGGGCTAAGTCAAGATAAAGGAAGAGTATTGATATTTTTATTAAAGTATAAGTCTGAAAAATAATTCTTATGCTTAAGTCTAAATTCTAAAAATATATAGCCTACAAATTGCAGAAACACAAACCTTGAAACTTGGAATAGTAGAAGAGACCTTGAAATGCTCTTGTCTAAAGTCCTTAGTATGAAGGAAAATAAAATAAAAATACAAGTGTGAATAAAGAGATAAAAAAAAATGAACACTGGTTTTTATAATTACTTAAGGCTGCATAAATAAAAAAATATTTAGCGAGGGTGCTTTATCACCTAATGCCTTAGACCAACTAGTTTGGGAGTCACTGCTAAAGCCATAGGTATTACAAGACGAGGAATTACGCCTTAATGTGCAACCATATTTTGTAATCGGTCGTTGGTACCGCAAGAAGTATTAACGGTCGCATGAAGGATGTGTGAGCAATTTCATCTAAAAATTCACCAACTAAAGAGTACTTTGGACAATGGACAAGAGTATAAGAGCTTGAATTGAATTTCCAAGTGTAGGGGTGATACATACACACACGTAGGGGTATGTGATTAAGGTTTGGATGAGAGATAGGAATGAAAAATATGACTTATATCTTTAGTAGATAAAAATTCCTAAGTTGAGATGGAACCTTAAGAAGGAAAATTCAAAAGATGCTAAAAGCTAAGTAAATTTACAAAACATATACAATCTTAAGTTAAATGATAAGGAAGTGTGAAAAATATGGGTTGATACTTTCTGAGTTGAAGATAATTGAATTTCTTGCTAGAAAACCGAATTGGAAAATAAAAGTCAATAGGCCGAATTGATAGGATTTTATGGGTAGTATCTGCTGAAAACCCTCAGGAGACAACACTCCTCCTACTAGGGACACCTAGAGGTTTAACGGCTTGTTGCACGAGCTCAGTGCAATCGCGTTTTCCTGCGAAAGTGAGGCTAGGTCTTTTTCGAGAATAAAACTAGTTTTGCTCGAGGACGAGCAAAAGATAAGTTTGGGGGTATTTGTTCATATCATAATTTTGAATTATTATATTCCCCATTCTTATTCATTTTACAAATAAACAGGTGCTTTTGATCCATGTCTGCTACATAGTTGCAGGTTACAGGTTATCGGAACAAAAACAGTGAAAATGATGAAAAGACGATACAAAAGTGAGATTACGAATAACAAATGAAAGATTCTTGATCATGCATACAATTTGAGGGATAAACGAAGATCAATGGACAATTTCACAAAGCACAAATGCAGCGCAAGGTTCAAGACTTCGACACAAAGTAAAGGGTAAAAAGTCCACGACATTATGCACTGTGGAAATCTGGAAGGAAACTAGAAGATAATCTGAGAAACCAAGAGAAGAAACAAGAAGCCAAATGCAACCAGAAGAAACCCGGAAAAATGCAGCCAACAAGCCCACAACATGGCCGCGGAACCGCGGCCAAACATGCCTTCTGGCCGCGGATCCGCGGCCATATGGAGCAAGTGTCGGTGCAATTTTGTGACGGTATGGCAGTGCGTTGACTAGGTTTCTTAGGGGTAGTTTTGTAAATGCAGATAGGGATCAGATGTAACCCTAGGGTTTCTATAATCTATAAATAGAAACCCTAATACTCTTTTTGGAGTATGCCTCTTCTTGTGCCTCATTTTATTCATCTATTTCAGAATTTTCAATTCTTGTAATGTTGAAGAGTGCATCAAATAAAGTAAGTCTTTTTCTTTATCTTGCCCTAGTTAAATTTTCTTTCCTGCCCTAGTATAGATTTTTCTTTATCTGCCCTAGTTATAAGTTTAATTCTTTGCCCTAGTTTAGATAATTAGGTTATTGAATTAAAAATCATAAAAATGTCTCTTTTTATCAATTCCTTAATGAGTGAGTAGTTCCTCACTTGTTAGGGTTAGGAATAGGAAAGGTTTGAGAGATGAAGATCTCTCACCCCTTTCTTGTCCATCACATATTTTTATAGGACTCCATGCATACATACACACACCGCTCACTATGACACCCTATCCTATGAGGTAGCGGTGATACCTTAGTATAAAAGACCGGTTGTGTATGTTTTCCATAGAGGTTAGGATAAGAATTAAGAAAGGAATGACAAGAACCTAGAGGAAGAAACCTAGTTTCTTCCCGATGGTACTAATCCACTTTATTAATTATTACCGTAACACCTAATAGATCTTAATTAGGGCATAGAACGCGGAGAGGAATATTGACTTTCCAAATTTAACCTAAACCTAACCCTAGCAAGATTTTAATCAAACTCATTTCAGTTTTTAGTGATAATCAATCCAACACCATTTGGAATTAACTCGTTAGAACAAATAGAAAATACACAAAATCCCTGTGGACCGACCGTACTCACCGGCTAGCTACCAAGCGGCGACGTTCTTGATTGCGGTAAACAATTCTTTGATTTCAAAATCTAGCTTTTCAAAACGCACGCAAAGAATGATCAATCAAGCGGAGTTTAAAAAGTACCCAGAACATGCCACAACATCTATATAGCAACCGTAGAAGGGTCAACCCTTGCCTCACCTATGGTGCCGCGGAACTACCACAAACTCCAGAATTTGGTGGCGGTTCCGACGGTCACAGAATCGAGTTAGGGTTTCATTCTTCTAGAGGGTCCATGGAATCGCCTGCATGATTTTCTGAATATTTTAAACTCAGAAAAATCCAACTCTTGGAAAATTTTAGCGAGGGAAAAATTAGGTTATTGATATCTGTTCGAACTTTTTAACGTCGTCTAAATAACCCAAAATAATGTTACAATTAGGAATACGAAACACTCCAAATTGCCATTGCACAAAAATAACATCACATGCAATTTTAGCAAAAACAAGCAACACCTAAAATACCAAAACCCAGAGACTGGAACACAGCAGAAAATTGAAGCTAAAACACCTAAGGAAAACCGGCCTGCTCGGAAATTTATGCAATGTGGCCGGCCAAATTCCAGCGAGAGGGGTTCAATTTTCTTCTGTGTTCATGTCACATCACATGTAACATTCTACGGTTGCTTAAAAAATTTTTAGAGGCCATTTAAAAATCGACAGAAACTAGATTTCATTGTTTCAAGTTTCAAAGTAGTTTCGGTTTCGTAATCTAACAAACATTTTCTAATTCTCTAGCTTTGCTCTGATACCACTGTAGGGTCACCTAGCATGACTGCTAGGTTTCGGGAGGTATCGTCCATGCTAATTTCAAAAATTTGCCGTACTAAAGAACCTTAACCGTAGAATCTTAACTAGAGATTTAGACGAAACATCAATGTAAACAACTTTACATCTAAGTGAATGAGGAATACAACCTTTGTAGACCGGTCCTTCACTTCTAAAGCTCCTCGCAGTAGTCCCTTCGCTCCAAGTTGTGAACACCCGAACTCTAGTAAGGGTTCACATGAAGAAATGAACAAGCTTGCTCGAAATCTTCGAGGCCGAAGATGATCTACGTCGAGAAGACTCAAGCTCATGCTACTTCTTCACTAATGGTATATTAGTGAAGCAAACACCCTAAACTAAATGGCTAATATAGTAGAGGATGATGAAGTAGTAATTTTGCTCACTTTAGATTTATTTTTCTCGCAATATTTCATCACCTTGAGAAAAGCTAGAAAGCTTTCTCTTGATGAAGAAGAAGATGAAGTTGATATGAGAATGAAAACTCATGAGGTGAGAATAGCAACCATGGGTGAGTTTGTATCATATACTAACTCATGTAGAGACTAAACTATGGCTAAAGATAATGGTTAGGTTAATAAATATCTCATGTAAAACAAAGTTAGTGGACTAAGTCAATGGTTAGCATAAGCATCTCCAAGCTTCCAACCATGACAAATTTTCATCAATTTTGAATTACTTGGATAAATAAAAAACCTTAATATTATCTTAAGTATAGTGTAAGTCTCATACACTCATGTAGCATGTGGCATCAAACATGACACAAATGTTGTACATTAATATATATCACATATATACTAAGTGTACACTAGTGAGAAAAATAAATGTTTAAGTGAGCTAATATTAGTTAATGTAATTTAATATATCAAATATATAATTATACATTAAATTATTAAATCAACACTTGATTTAATAAACCAGCTATATCACATACAACCGGCTAATATTAAATGTAACAACTTATCGAATCAACACTTGATCCGATAATCCGGCTATATCATATATAACCGACCGATATCACATATCGCGAGAATAAAATAAGGTATCACATACTCGTATTAATCTCGGTCCCGCTCATATCACATATGTGGTCCTACTTCATTTCACATGAACCAGGAAACATCTGTGTAGGACTCTAAAGACTCGTCAATACGCCGGCAGTAGGTGATGATCATATCAAACACCCACAAGTAACAAGCGGTCTGCTAAATGTAACGGCCACCCGGGTATTGAGTGATCAGAAGATCAACAAGCAAGCCTGCTCATACTTCTGCGAATCCAATTAGTAACACTACCGTACAGTCCGGTCTCTTCATCAAATATGTCGCATATCACTGCCTGGGGGTAGTAAACATCAGACCCCAATAGCCTGATAAGTCATGCCGATGTGAGGCTCATAACGGTTCGAGAAACTACTGATAACACTTACTGTTAGTTATATGTATGCCCTAGAGGCCATTGTTGTACATGTGATGTATATTATAATGGATGCTTGGATATATATAGAGAGGACTATCTTGCTCGATATGATAGTATGCTATCTTGTTACACTTTATCTTAACATGTTAACGAATACTGTTTTGTGATCATGTGCTGATAAAGCCCTTAGGATATGTACTCGACTACCAGGACTATGATGAGATCATACTAGTGAGGCCAGGGTAGTCAACGAGTACATACTATAACTGTTCCTAGTCGAGGGTGTATCGAGACTGGGCATCGATACTCCAGAGTAGACTAGCGTACACGCATCTTGACCCATATGATGGGCGATGGATGATTCCATATCCATTGGTGTTGGACATCAAAGATGGTGTACGGGTGCTCAGTGGAGACTGGGTACACTGAACGGACTCGCCGAGAACTCCTGGATGGTATTATACCTATAGTCAGATAGCAGTTCTCTGGTGACACTGGTAAAGGTTAGTCTGTCGACCCGAGATCATCATAGAGTCTTGTGTGATTCCCAATGTGCTTTGATTTTTACCTTACCACGTTTAAGAGACCGTGCAAAATGGTGGCTTTTGGGTACAGTCCCAAATCACATGGAGGCAATGAGCGATAGGAGGGGTTTCGTCTCTCCCGGTATAGGGAGTTGATGTTGTGCTGTGTTCGATTGGCTATAATTGGAAGTCCCTGACCAGGGCTGATATGGAGATTTACTGGTAAGTGTTATCAGTAGTTTCTCGACCCGTTATGAGCCTTACATCGACACAACTTATTGGTTACTGGGGTCTGACGTTTACCACCCATAGACTAGATATGCAACATATCAGACGAAGAGATCAGACTGTACGGTAGTGTTTACTGATTGGATTCACAGGAGAATGTACATGCTTGCTTGTTGATCTTCTGATCGCTCAATACCTGGGTGGCTGTTAGTTTAGTTGACCGATTGCAGCTTGTGGGTGTTTGATATGATCATCACCTACTTCCGGCGTATTGACGATTCTTTAGAGTCCTACACAGATGTTTCTTGACTCAGGCAAAACGGAGTAGGAGCACATATGTGATATGTGCGGGACCGAGAATAATACGATATGAGATACCGTATTCTATTCTCGCGATATATGATATCGGCCGGGTATATGTGATATATCCGGGTCATCGGATCAAGTGTTGATTCGATGAATCGGTACACAATA
The DNA here is from genome assembly GCA_030015575.1 of Agapanthus africanus. Taxonomy (NCBI): domain Eukaryota; kingdom Viridiplantae; phylum Streptophyta; class Magnoliopsida; order Asparagales; family Amaryllidaceae; genus Agapanthus; species Agapanthus africanus. Next base: position 121,216,101 of record CM057344.1, read on the forward strand.
TATTAGTCGGTTATATGCGATATAGCCGGATTGTCGGATCAAGTGTTGATTCGATAATTTAATGTATAATTATATATATGATATATTACATTACATTATCTAATATAAGCTCACTTTATTGATTCATTTTCTCACCAGATAATACATTGATATATATGCGATATATGTTAATTGTATTATTTTCTTTTGTTACAAAAATATATTATATATGTGATATATAATATTTTAAAAAGTTATGATTACAAATGCAACATGATTTGTGGAGATTAAACATACTTAGGGTTTGATTTGGGTTAGCTTTTTCATGAAGCTTCCAGAAGCTTTATTTTGTTTTAAGCTTAGATATTTTGGATTGATATTTTGAGTAGATATTTCTTAACCCAACCCAAACCTTTTGCCCTAGTTAACTCTCTACAAGGGTTAAGCCTTCATACTTAACCCAAGGTTAGATTTGTAACCATGATAACAATTTCATTATTCACCACAAATAGATTTCTTCTTCTTCTTCCTCTTGAAAAGCTTTCTAGCTTTTGGGTTAGTGATGAATAAGTGTGAGAAATTGAAATAAAAAGAGAGCTAAATTCCTACTTCATCATCCTTATCTATTCTAGCCACTTAGATTAGGGTGTTCACTTCATTAATACTTGGTTAGAGAAGTGAGAGCTTGAGTTATAGATTCTTCAAGGTAGATCATCTTCGAAAAGGAAGACTTCAAGAAAACATGGATCGTTCGGCTTGTGGAGCCTCTCTAGAATCCGGAAGTTCATGGATCGCGATGAAGGGACTACTACTCGGAGCTTATGAATCGAAGGAATGGACTACAAAGATTGTAATCCCTTTCTCTTAGATGTAAAGTTGTTTACTTGCTATGTTAACCCTAATTATCTAGCAAAGATCCTTGCTTTAGTTTGTTCGGCACTTGAAAAATTTAAATTCGGCATGGTTGATGCCTTATAGACCCTTGTGATATTTCCTAGTAACCCAACAGTGGTATCAGAGCCTAGCTAGAGTATTAGGCGACGTGTAGACGAAGTTAAAAGTCTGATCGAACCCCGGAACGTCGTATTTGACCCTCTCTCTGGAAATTTTTAAAAAAATTGGTTTTTTCCACATTAAAAATACTCCAAAAATCAAGCAGGTAATTGTATGGATTAGTATGAAATACGAGTCATTGTAGCCTTTAAGTCGCCGTGGAACCGCGGCTATACCATGCTTTTGGCGGTGGTTCCACGACCGTACTTGGGTGTCGGGGATAGTAATTTCTTGGGTTCATCCGTATGTATTACTATATGCTTCTGGGAATTTTTAATAGTACTCAAGTGTTGAGTTTTCTGGAGATCTTAAGAGTTCGTTGTTTCGATCAGAAAGTTTAACATTGTATATTTATCTGTGATGTTTATATGTTGCTGTGATATGTTATATTGGATCGTTATGTATTGAATAGCCGAGGTTTTATGTGAGATGAGGGTTTTCTTTTTCATTCATGCAAAATTATTTTGTATGTAATATTCTTTTATTAGGACACTTCTGGGTTGAGGATGATATCATCACTGTATATTATTTACTTCTCCGCATTAGGATAGACCCAAGTCGGGGAGCACAAGTAACCGGGTTCGAGGTTCCAGTGGGAGGCCATCTCGAGGAGTTGAGACCGGGTCTCCTAACCCTAGAATTGGCATGATTATTTGCCACTCTCGTAGGGGTCTAGGGATGTGGGTTTGGCTATTCATCGCGATTGTGGAATCCGTGTTTTTATACAGGCTCAAAATAAAACACGGATGTCCTAGTATATCCAATATTTCATATGTTGACTTCTGTTGTAATGTTCTGTGATGAGATCATATTACTGCCTGAGACGAATGCTTATACTATATGTTGATATATAAATATTTCTGCTTTCGTTTCTTCTGTGATGCTTAGGAAGCTTAACTGATGGGTTTTATTAATGAGATTAATAAAAGAAAAGAAACCTAAAAGATATTGTAGAATCAAAAACTTTATAAAAAGGGTAGCTACAGTTTTGCTTTGCATAGAGGTATATATGATATACCCTGTACCTTATTCGATAAGGAAAGAGCCGAGATCCCTTCACCGGGAGTGACCTCTTTAGCAAAACTGACAGATGCTACAAACTCACGGTTTAGTTTTTGATTGCTTCTATAATTCTTGCTTTGCACAGCGGTATTTATGAAATATCCTGCACCTTATTCGTTGAGGAAAGAGTCAAGATTCCTTCACCGGGAGTGACCTCTTTAGCGAAACTAGAAAAGCCTAAAAATCATTCCTTTTTCAAAGTCACTTGTTTCTACAACGATATCAAGTTCATTACGCTCATGGTTTTCAGAAAAACCTGCGTAGTCCTCCGTCATTTCAGATAAGTCCTACTTTGTATTCGTGCTACGTTTGTTGACTTAGTCAAGGCATAGTGTACGGTAGCTAAATAGTGTTTATCTGCTAAAGCATGAGATGCGATTGGATTAGGGTAGTCGTACGACCTTGTTGACTTAGTCAAGGGCCGTACGGGTGGGTTTAATTCAATCGGGAAATGAACGAGTTGAACTTGACTTGCGATTTATGGTTTGTTGACTTAGTCAATGTCATAGATCGCTAGGGGTAAAAAGTATTATCAGGAATTTCAAGAGTTGAAATTTGCAATGAGATTTCATACCTTCTATGAGATAGATGGATCCAGATACCCACTGCGAGTAAGAGTTACTCCTGGGAGAATTTTACACAGGACAATTAGCAGATCAAGTAGGTGTCTAGAAAGGTGTTTACGGGGTTCTGCCTCTGGGAAAAATGAGGTTTATTTTAATTAGGTCCGTGCGAAAGCACGAGGAACCTCCCTCAAAGTACCAACACTAATCTGGCTGAAAGATTGGCGAACTTGTAGGGTGTAATTAATCCCGGCTAATCTTACCTTTTAGGGTTTGAAGGAAGATTTGATTAAAACAGTGGGAGCCATCCTGATTAGATAAGATAATAACCAATCTAATCTTGCAACGATCGCACGCTAAAGTGTTTTCTTCTCTCTCTCTCCAGGTAGAGACCATGTCAGGCCTTAATCAAGATAATAATATGGATGTATTGACTGAACCCGCTTGTTATACTGAGCAGGGGAACGTTGGTTCCGTTCTTTCTTATAATTGTTATAAGACTGAACAGAAAATAGGGGAATACCAGAATTCACACGCCGCCCAAACGAAGAATAAACATGTTGATGTATCTTCTTCGGGTGTGTTAGTTACCGAGAACTGTTTCTCTGTTCACTCTACGTCCTGGGCATTAGATACTGGATCAGGATCCCGCATATGCAATATATTGCATAGGCTAAAGAAAGGTAGAGAACTGGGAATGGGTGATCATTCCGTGAGAGTAGGGAATGGTGCAGATGTTGCAGCCAAAGCAGTTGGCGAATATCACCTTGTATTACCAAATGGTAATACAATGATTCTGAACGAATGCTGTTATATACCGAACATGATATGCAACATTATATCAGTTTCTTTATTAAGTAAAGAAGGATATAATTTTGTAATACAGGATAATGTTATGAAAATCTTCCTAAATCAAAAGTTGATTGGATCAGGCTCGTTAAATAACGGCATATACGTTCTAAATCAAAACACAGTTCTTAATATACATAACACACACAAGAGGAAAAGTTCAGAAATGAACGAATATTTCTTGTGGCATTGTAGACTTGGTCATATCAATACGACACGACTAGCTAAGTTACATAAATATGGTTACTTAAATGCGTTCGAATTATCATCTTATGAAACTTGCCATTCATGCTCAAAGGCAAAATGACCAAAACTCCGTTTATTGAACACGAAGGAAGAGTTACGGAACTCTTAGGACTGATACATAGTGATGTATGTGGTCCCATGTGTAGGGTTCCTAGGCACTCTCAAGAGGTCTCACAAGGCATCAACCATGCCAATTTTCAAATTTTAACAGTGCCGAGAAACCCTAATACGGATCGTTGGCTAGATGTCTAGGCGAAAAAGAAACAAGTTTACATCTAAACTAAAAGAACGGAAATACAACCTTAGTAGATCCGGTCCTCCACCTCCACGGCTCCATGATGAAGTCCTCTCCTCTATCCAAATCAAAATCCGGGCTCTAGCGTCGGCTTCATCGGAGAAATGGGCGGGCAAGGTCGTCGGCTTCGTGCCGAAGATGATCTACGTCGAAGCATCACAAGATCTAGCTCCCACTTCACCAAGTCATGAAACTTGTGAAGAAAACACACTCTACTACTTGGCAAGAGGTAGAGGATGAAAAAATAGAAAGTGGGTTCACTTTAGAATTGGATTTCTCACTCACTTTCATTAATCACCATTGATGATGTCATGGTTTCTTCAAGTAGAAGATGAAGAAGAAGAAAGAAATGAATAAGATAAGTTAATTTAAATCCAAAAGAAAATGAATACTTATCATATTCAAACTATGGTAATGTGTAGAGAGTTAATCATGGTTAAATGGAATGGTTAGGGTTAAGCATGAGACAAAATGGTCACTTGGTCAAAGTTTCAAGAAGCTTCAATATGAAACAAAATTAGCCACCATTTTCTCTTTATGCCTTTTTATTTATTTCCAAAATGAATAAATAGATAAATAAATGAGAAAAGGAAATAAAACTCTAACCATAAGTTTAACCATGGTTTAATTCTTTACACTAAACCAAGTAAACATGTATCATCAAACATGATACAATAATATGCACAAAAAGTATATCACATATACAACTTGTACATCCGAGTGAGAAAATCCTTTAAAGTGAACCAATACTAGTTAATGCAAAGTAATATATCTAATATATAATTATACATTGAATCATTAAATCAACACTTGATTTAACGATCCGGTCATATCGCATATAACCGACTAGTATCCTATGTATCGGCTTATCGAATCAATACTTGATTCGATAACTAGGTTATATCGCATACAACCAATCGATACATTTATCGCGAGAATGGAATACGGTATCACATACACGCATTATTCTCGGTCCCGCACATATCTCATATGCGCTCCTATTTCGTTTCGCTTGAGCCAGGAAACCTCTGTGTAGTACTCTAAAGACTCTTCAATACGCCGGCAGAAGGTGATGATCATATCAAACACCCACAAGCCGCAAGCGGTCTGCTAAATATAACGGCCACCCGGGTATTGAGCGATCTGAAGATCGACGAGCAAGCCCGCTCACACTCCAGTGAATCCAACCAGTAACACTACCGTACAGTCCGGTCTGATCGTCTGATATGTCGCATATCTCGCCTAGGGGTGGTAAACGTCAGACCCCAATAGCTCGATAAGTCGTGTCGATATGAGGTCTATAACAATTCGAGAAACTACTGGTAACACTTACCAGTAAATCTCAGCAACCCTGGCCAGGGATTTCCGGTTATAGCCAATCGAACACAGCGCAACATCAACTCCCTATACCAGGAGAGACGAATCCCCTCCTATCGCTCATTGCCTCCATGTGATTCGGGACTGTACCCAAAAACCACCATTTTGCACGCCCTCTTGGACGTGGTAAGGTAGAAATCAAAGCACAGTGGGAATCACACAAGACTCTATGACGATCTCGGGTCAACAGACTACTCTGTACCAGTGTCACCAGAGAACTGCCATCTGACGTAAGGTATAATACCATCTGGGAGTTCTCGGCGAGTCCGTCCAGTGTACCCAGTCTCCACTGAGCACCCGTATATCATCTCTGATGTCAAACACCAATGGATATGGGATCATCCATCGCCCATCTGTATGGGTCGAGAAGGTATACGCTAGTCTACTCTGGTATATCGATGCCCCATCTCGATACACCCACGACTAGGGACTTTCAAGGATGTACTTATGGACTACCATGTCCCCACTAGTATGATCTGCATCATAGTCCAGGTAGTCAAGTACACATCCTAAGGGCTTTACCAACATGTAATAGAGAGACAATCTGTGTACACGTTAAGGTAAAGAGCAACCAGATAGCATACTATCATGTCGAGCAAGAAAGTCCTCCCTATATATGTCCCAGCACCTACTACAATATACATCCAATGTACAGTAATGGCCTCTAGGGCATACATATAACTAACAATCTCCCACTTGCACTAGGGCCATCTGTAGAAGTGGTTGTAGTATCTCATACTTAACCATCCCATAAAAGTCTCTCTCTGGGAATAGGGCTTCGTGAGTGGATCCGCCGTGTTGTCCTCTGAGTCTACTCTCCTAACCTCGATCCCTCAGAGATCAACCATCTTCATGATCAAGTGATACAGCCTTAGAATATGTCTGGATCACTGATGGGACCGTCGTTCCTTGGCATAAGCCACAACTCCATTGTCACACAATGGGAGGAACGTAGTTCATCTCATGAACCAATATACACCCAAACAGCCTCTTTGGTAGCATCTTAAGTAGCGATGTATCCTGCCTTTATCGTCTAGTATGTCACGGTATCTAGCTTGGAACCCTTCCAACATACCGTCCCTTTACTGAGGGTAAAGACAATGCCTGTGACTGACTTTCAGTCGTCCTTATCACCCTGGAACCCTTCCAGTGATTCTCCCCAGGATCGGTTGATACCATCTCACTACAACTAGTGAGAATCCTAACATCCAATTAGATCTATCTCATAGATCCAAAACCCAGGATTTAGGAGGTAACACTTTGATCCTTTATGGAGAATCCTTGTGATAAACGGAGATTGACCGAGCGTAGCATAGGAAACTCTTTCCCTATCAAGAGTATGTCATCCACGTACTCTACGAGGATCGTCACTATACTCCCTACTACCTTTTTGTATATACAAGGTTCATCTACCATTTTGATGATGTCAAACTGTTTGACTAACTCATCAAAACAGATGTTCCAACTCCGCGATGCCTGCTTTATCCTATAAAGCATCTTGTACACGTTTCCGCTGCTCCCACTGTCTACGAAGCTCTCTGGCTGTGTACTTATAGACGTTCTCTTCTAAAACATTATTTAGAAAAGCAGTCATGGCACCCAACCGCCAGATATCGTAGTCATGGTACGTAGCCGTGGCAAGTAGGATCTGGATGGACTTAAGCATAGCTACTTGAAAAGGATTCATCATTATCCACGCCTGATCGATGACGAAAAGTTTTAACAAGTCTAGCTTTGAAAGTCTGAACTTTTCCATCTACACCAAGTAATCTTCTCAAGATATACTTGCTCCTGATGGGGATTTAACCCTTCAGATATAGCAACTAAAGTCCATACTTTGTTGGTGTACATGGATTCCATCTCAGATCGATAAGCATCCAGCCATTCTTACAGAGTCTTACTCCTGATGGCCAGCTCGAAGCTAGTTGGGTCATCATCTCATGATGCAATCCTCGCTCCCACTGTCATAGAGAAACAGAAGTATCTCTCAAGTGGGTGAGGAACCCTACTAGATCAGCGGAGAGGCTGAGGTTCGTTGGAATCTACTGAATCCTTTGGTTCTATCAAATCATCTGCTGTAGTTTGTATAGCTGAAACACTTCCAGTTCTACATAACTGACCTTGCCTCGATCTTGTCCGGATTTTGTCTTTTAGACATAGGCCGGACAACCCCAAATCTTAACTAGCTTAAGACATGGGCTCTTCCCTTTCCATATCACATATGAAGCGGTAGGCAACTGATTTGATTGGAACCCTATTCAATAGGTATGCAGCTTCATAAGTGCATAACCCCCAAAAGGAAATAGGTAACTTAGTAGTACTCATCATAGAGCACACCTTATCATATAGGGTGTGATTGCTCCACCCCGATATACCATCGTGCTATGGTGTATACGGAGGAGTAATGCTGAGAGAGAGTCTCATTCTTTTTTAGAATAGTCCAGGATTTCCATGCTCAAGTATTCTCCTCCTTGATCTCATCATACGATATAATACTTATACCTGTATTTTGGTTCTCTACTTCTAACTTATATTCTGTGAATATCTCAAAAGTTTCGGACTTGTGTTTCAACAGGAACATATGTCTGAATCTTGAGAGATTATCAGAGAATGTAACGAAGTACAAAGAACCAGTCCTGGCATATGTAGACAGGGGATCTTTCATACATCAGCATGTATCATCCCAAGAGTTCACTAACTCTTTCTCTGTTTCCAATAAACAGAGCTGGTGTCATTGTATCTTTGTGACATGACTGGTAAGTTTCATAAGATGTAAATTCAAACAGATTTAAATATGCATCTAAATGTAACTTGAGCTAGTCAGGTCGCATTGATATGACCTAGTCTACAATACCTCAAGAAGGATTCGTTCATTTCTGAACTCTTCCTCTTTTGTGTGTTCAGTATACTAAAGAACTGTAGTTTGATTTAGAACATCAATGCTTTTAGATAAGGTGCCTGAACCGATCAACCTTTGATATAGGAAATGTTCAAATCATCATCCATCAATACAAAATTTTATCATTTCTTTAGTTGTAAAGAGACTGATATGATTTTGTATATCAGGTTCGGTATCTAATAGCATTTGTTCAGAATCAATGTATTGGTAATACAGGGTGACAGTGACCAACAGACTTGGCTGCAACTCTTGCCCCGTTTTCTGCCTCATGAAACTTATCACCCGTTCTCAGTTTTTCTACCTTTCTTTAGCCCTATGTAACAGATTACATATCTGGGATCCTGATCTGGTATCACATACCCAGGACGTAAAGGATACTGAGAAACAGTTCTCTGTAATGAACACACCCGAAGATGATGCATCAACATGCACTCTCTTCGTTTGGGCGGCACGGGAAATCTGGTATTCCCCAATTTCCTGCTCTGTCTTATAAAAATTATAAGTTGGAGCGGGACCAACGTTCCCCAGCTCAGTATAACAAGCGTGTTCGGTCAATATTCCGTATTATTATCTTGATTAAGGCGTGATATGGTCGCTACCTGGAGAGAGAGAAGAAGAAAACACTCTGCGTGCGCTCTTGCAAGAATAGATTGGTTTTTATTTTATCTAATCAGGATGGCTCCCACTGCATTTTATCAAATCTTCCTTCAAACCCTAAAAGGAAAGACTAGCCGTGATTAATTACACACTACAAGTTCGCCAATCTTTCAGCCAGGCCAGTGTCGGTACTTTGAGGGAGGTCCCCCGTGCTTTCGCACGAACCTAATTAATGTAAACCTCGTTTTCCCAGAGGCGTAACCTCGTTAACACCTTTCTAGACACCTACTTGATCGGCTAATTGTAATGTGTAAAACTCTCCCAGGAGTAACAATTACTCGTAGCGGGTATCGGGATCCAACTATCTCATAGAAGGTATGCAATCTCATTGCAAATTTCAACACTTGAAATTCCCGATAATTTTACCCCTAGCATCCTATGACCTTGACTCAGGCCAACAAACCATAGTGCGCTAGTCAAGTTCAACCCGTCATTTCCTGATTGAATTAAACCCACCCGCATGACCCTTGACGCAGGCCAACAAGGTCGCACGACTACCCTAATCTAATCTGCATCATATGCATAAGCAGATGAATAATAGTTAGCTACCGCACACTACGCCTTGACGCAGGCCAACAAATGTAGCACGAATACTAACTACTACTTATCTGAAATGACGGAGGGCTACGACAGGTTTTGTTGAAAACCTATTGCGTAATGAACTTGATATCGTTGTAGGATCGAATGAATTTTGAAATGGAGTGTTTTTGAGGCTTTTCTAGTTTTGCTAAAGGAGTCACTCCCGGTGAAGGGATCTCGGTCCTTTCCTTATCGAATAAAGTGCAGGATATATCATATATACCACTGTGCAAAGCAAAAACTCTTAAAAGCAATCAAAAGACAAACCGAATGCGTAGCATCTGCCAGTTATTGCTAAAGGAGTCACTCCCGGTGAAGGGATCTCGGTCCTTTCCTTATCGAATAAAGTGCAGGATATATCATATATACCGCTGTGCAAAGCAAGAACTGTAGCTACCTGTTTTATTTTGAAATTCGATTCTACAACATCTTTAGGTTTCTTTTTTTTCATTAATCATATTAATGAAGTCCCATCATTTAAGTACCTAAATATCACAGATAAATACGACGTACACTTATGCTATCCGCATTCGCCTCGATGTCCCCTCGTGCACCGTTAGGTTAGGTAACTAACGACAGAGCGCGGCAGGGCTAGCGCGGGTGTAAAACATAAGTAACGTCTATATAATATATCATATATACTATATACAGTATCTATCACAGAACATCACATGATCACATCACAGATATCGCTGCAGAAGAATCATATGAAATATTGGATATACTAGGACGTCTGTGTTTTCAATACGAGCCAGTATAAAACACGGATTCCACGGTCATGATGAATAGCCAAACCCACACCCCTAGACCCCTACGAGAGCGGCAAGCAACCCTACCAATTCTAGAGTTAGGAGACCCGGACTCGACTCCTCGAGTTGGTCTCCCACTGGACTCCAGAACCCGGTTACTTGTGCTCCCCTCCTTGGGTCTATCCTAGTGCGGAAAAGTAAATAATATACAAAAGGTGACATCTTCCGCAACCTGGAAGTGCCCCAATAAAAGAATATTACATACAAGTTTTTACATGAATGAAAATGAAAAACACTCATCTCACATAAAAACCCGGCTATTCAAACACGACGATCCAATATAACATATCCAGCAACACATAACATCACATGTCATCAACGTAAGTAAATATGCGCATCCCAATTGTCGTTGACATATAGCAACGAAACCGGCGTATCACACATTACACTTACGGTCATAGAAAAGAAAGTGTAAAACTACAACAGTTGGAATCCGCAATCTGCATAGACATCGCATGCCTAATCAAATGAATACCTTAGACATCACATGCCTAACAATTATAAACCCCGCATTTTAGTCCCCAAATCGAAAACACTTTTCAATATCAAGTCGGGCAATTCAACAAGATTCCCGACATCCTGATCGAATGCTCGTCGCAAACTTCAGTAGGCGGCCGCACCCCCGATACCGTCGACGAAGTGCACCAAGGCGGAACACCGCTGCCGCGAGCACCCGAACGGATGCTTTCGGCGACGGGGTTCTCCTACAGTCACTTGGTCGGGGCTATGGAGTGAGGCTGTCTATTAAGTTTATCCGGCGAGCATCCGCGTACGCTACGTGATTGCGATGGACTTTTGATCACATCAAAATTCCGTGGCAACCGATCAAGTGAGACTAAACTGCTATGTTTATAATATTCATTCAGTTATCTCATAACATATTGTGAATTCCAATTATTGTATCCCATTCCAGATAAATAGAAAATGTTAAACTTTTCGATCGAACAGTCAAACACCCATGTTTTCCCGATACTGATCAACACATGAAACAAGTCTAAAAACATTCAGTTCGTGCCTCAGTACCAACAGTCCAGCCGTAGAAGGGTCAAGCCAACGCCTCACATGTGGCACGCCGTACTGCCCCAAACCCGAAGGTTCAAAGGGCAGTTCAAGACGGTCACATAATCGAGTTAAGGTTTGTTGTCTTCTAGAGGGACCATCGCGTTACTTGCACTACTTAGAACGTCGTTAAATCACGGAAAAATCCAACACTTGGAAATTTCCCGACAGGGGAAAAGTTGGGTATTTATATCCGGTCGAACTTTTTAACATATCCATAAATTATCCGGAAAGCCACACAGACAAAATTTGATACTCCGATCGAAACTCCGAATCCCCAAATCAACCCAGAAAATAAAACTCTGGAATAAATATTAAAATATTCCCAGGAAAACCAGCACTGACAATTATTGATTATGGTGCAAATTTCGATGAACAATACGACAAAACGGCCGCGGATCAGCCGCACGAGCCATGCTCGTGCCGCGGATCCGCGGCGTAATGATGGAATTAGGTCATCAAAATTCACCGTAACTCTTAGATATCCCTGCTGGTTTTTCTGCATATTTTTAATTTGGAAAAAACCACGATTTTAGAAAAAGTACAGAGAGCATTTTCCGGGTTGGGTTTTCGGTTCGATCGGGTTTCAAATATCGTCTGGACTTCGCCTAAGGCTCTAGCTAGGCTCTGATACCACTGTAGGGTTCCTAGGCACTCTCAAGAGGTCTCACAAGGTATCAACCATGCCAATTTTCAAATTTTAACGGTGCCGAGAAACCCTAATACGGATCGTTGGCTAGATGTCTAGGCGAAAAAGAAACAAGTTTACATCTAAACTAAAAGAACGGAAATACAACCTTTGTAGATCCGTTCCTCCACCTCCACGGCTCCGTGATGAAGTCCTCTCCGCTATCCAAATCAAAATCCGGGCTCTAGCGTCGGCTTCATCGGAGAAATGGGCGGGCAAGGTCGTCGGTTTCGTGCCGAAGATGATCTACGTCGAAGCATCACAAGATCAAGCTCCCACTTCACCAAGTCATGAAACTTGTGAAGAAAACACACTCTACTACTTGGCAAGAGGTAGAGGATGAAGAAATAGGAAGTGGGTTCACTTTAGAATTGGATTTCTCACTCACTTTCATCAATCACCATTGATGATGTCATGGTTTCTTCAAGTAGAAGATGAAGAAGAAGAAAGAAATGAATAAGATAAGTTAATTTAAATCCAAAAGAAAATGAATACTTATCATATTCAAACTATGGTAATGTGTAGAGAGTTAATCATGGTTAAATGGAATGGTTAGGGTTAAGCATGAGACAAAATGGTCACTTGGTCAAAGTCTTCAAGAAGCTTCAATATGAAACAAAATTAGCCACCATTTTCTCTTTATGCCTATTTATTTATTTCCAAAATGAATAAATAGATAAATAAATGAGAAAAGGAAATAAAACCCTAATCATAAGTTTAACTATGGTTTAATTCTTTACACTTAACCAAGTAAACATGTATCATCAAACATGATACAATAATATGCACAAAAAGTATATCACATATACAACTTGTACATCCGAGTGAGAAAATCCTTTAAAGTGAACCAATACTAGTTAATGCAAAGTAATATATCTAATATATAATTATACATTGAATCATTAAATCAACACTTGATTTAACGATCCGGTCATATCGCATATAACCGACTAGTATCCTATGTATCGGCTTATCGAATCAATACTTGATTCGATAACTAGGTTATATCGCATACAACCAATCGATACATTTATCGCGAGAATGGAATACGGTATCACATACACGCATTATTCTCGGTCCCGCACATATCTCATATATGTCCCAGCACCCACTACAATATACATCCAATGTACAGTAATGGCCTCTAGGGCATACATATAACTAACACCATGTCTACACATGCCAGGAACGGTTCTTCCTACTTCATTACATTCACTGACGATTTCTCAAGATACGGACATGTGTTCCTGTTGAAACACAAGTCTGAAGCTTTTGAGAAATTCAGAGAATATAAGAACAAAGAAGAGAACCAAACGGGTAAAAGTATTAAGATCCTTCGATCTGATAGAGGAGGAGAATACTTAAGCAATGAGTTCCTGGACTATCTAAAAGAGAATGGGATTCTCTCTCAGCTTACTCATCCCTATACACCACAGCAGAACGGTGTATCGGAGTGGAGGAATCGCACCCTATTAGATATGGTACGCTCTATGATGTGTAATGTTGTGTTGCCTATTTCCTTCTGGGGGTATGCGTTTGAGACAGCCATATACCTATTGAATCTAGTTCCATCTAAATCTGTACCTACCACACCATATGAGATATGAAGTAGGAAGAGATCATATTTTAAACGAGTTAAGTATGGGGTTGTCCGGCCTATATCAAAAGGCAAAATCCGGACAAGCTCGAGGCATGATCAGTTCTTTGCAAATTTGTGGATATCCAAAGAATTCTCAAGGATATTTTTTCTACCACGCTGAGGAACAAAAGGTGTTTGTTGCTCAACATGCCACCTTTTTGGAAAAGGAATTTCTTGCAAAAGAAATTAGTGGCGAAAAGGTAGAACTGGAAGAAGTTCCAGCAGAACAAACTGCAACTGAAGATTTAGTGGAACCAGGGGATTCAGTAGTTCCCGACGAACCTCGCCTCTCCGCCGATCTAGTAGGGTTCCTCATCCACCTGAGAGATACTATAGTTTTCTCATCGATGGTGGGAGCGAGGATTGCATCATGGAAGATGATGACCCGACTAGTTTCAAGCAGGCCATCACGAGTGGTGACTCTGTGAAATGGCTGGATGCAATGCGATCTGAGATGGAATCCATGTACACCAACAAAGTATGGACTTTGGAAATTGCTCCTGAAGGGGTAAAACCCATTGGGAGAAAATGGATATTTAAGAAGAAACTTGGTGTAGATGGAAAAGTTGAGACTTTCAAAGCTAGACTTGTTGCAAAGGGTTTTCATCAACGACCAGGTGTGGATTATGATGAAACATTTTCTCCAGTAGCTATGCTTAAGTCCATCCGGATCTTACTTGCCATTGCTGCATACCATGACTACAAAATCTGGCAAATGGATGTTAAGACCGCCTTTCTAAATGGTGATTTGGAAGAGTGCGTGTACATGACTCAGCCAGAGGGCTTTGTAGATAGTGGGAGCAGCGGAAAGGTGTGCAAGCTGCTTAAATCCATCTACGGGTTAAAGCAGGTATCGCGGAGTTGGAACATCTATTTTGATGTTGTAGTCAAAGAGTTTGACTTCATCAAAAACATAGATGAACCTTGTATATACAAGAAGGTGGCAGAGAGTAAGGTTGTCTTCCTCGTATTGTACGTGGATGACATACTCTTGATAGGAAATGATATTCCTATGCTACAATCGGTCAAGCTCTTCTTATCACATAGATTCTCAATGAAAGATCTAGGTGATGCCTCCTGCATTCTGGGGATTAAGATCTATAGAGATAGATCTAGACGGATACTGGGATTGTCCCAATCCAGGTATATTGACACCATACTAAAGAGGTTTAGTATGGAAGAATCCAAGCGTGGGAATTTACCCACGATCTTTGAACTCACTCTCTCCAAAGAGATGTCTCCCAAGACTGACTTGGAGAGAGCTCGCATGCAAGTGATACCCTATGCTTCGGAAGTAGGCTCTATCATGTACGCGATGCTATGTACCAGACCCGATGTAGCATACTCACTAAGTGTAGTGAGTAGGTATCAAGCAGATCCTGGAGAGAATCACTGGACAGCTGTGAAGAACATTCTCAAGTACATGAAAAGGACTAAAGAGATGTTCTTGGTGTATGGTAACGAAGAACTCCAGGTCGAGTCCTTTACCTATTCGAGCTTCCAAAGTGATAAGGACGACTCTAAGTCGCACTCGGGATTTGTCTTTACCCTAAATGGTGGGACAGTTTGTTGGAAGAGTTCCAAACAGGAAACCGTGGCAGACTCAACGATGGAGGATGAATACATCGCCGCCAACGATGCTGCCAAAGAGGCTGTCTGGATAAAGAAGTTCATCACTGAACTTGGTGTGTTTCCGTCCATTGAGTATCCAATACCTCTGTATTGTGATAACAATGGATCTGTGGCTTTGGCCAAGGAACCCAGGTTCCATCAGAAGCCCAGACATATTCTGAGGCGGTATCACCTGATCCGGGAGATAGTTGATCGCCGGGAGATCGAGGTTAGGAGAGTTGATACGAAGGACAACACTGCGGATCCACTCACAAAGGCCATTCCTCAGATACAATTTGAGAGACTCTTCGGGATGTTGGGTATAAGATACTAAAACAGCTGGCCTTAGTGCAAGTGGGAGATTGTTAGTTATATGTATGCCCTAGAGGCCATTGTTGTACATGTGATGTATATTATAATGGATGCTTGGATATATATAGAGAGGACTATCTTGCTCGATATGATAGTATGCTGGGAGATTGTTAGCCAATGAATCACATGGAGGCAATGAGCGATAGGAGGGGTTTCGTTTCTCCCGGTATAGGGAGTTGATGTTGCACAGTGTTCGATTGGCTATAACAGGAAGTCCTTGGCCAAGGCTGCTTTAGGGATTTACTGGTAAGTGTTACCAGTAGTTTCTCAACCCGTTATGAGCCTCATATCGACACGACTTATTGAGTTATTGGGGTCTGACGTTTACCACCCCTAGACGAGATATGCGACATATCAGACGAACAGACCGGACTGTACGGTAGTGTTACTCGTTGGATTCACAGGAGTGTGAGCGGGCTTCCTCGTTGATCTTCTGATCGCTCAATACCCGGGTGGCCGTTACGTTTAGCAGACCGCTTGCGGCTTGTGGGTGTTTGATATGATCATCACCTACTGCCGGCGTATTGACGAGTCTTTAGAGTCCTACACAGGGGTTTCCTGGCTCAAGCGAAACGAAATAGGAGCGCATATGAGATATGTGCGGGACCGAGAATAATACCAGTATGTGATACTGTATTCTATTCTCGCGATTTGTATCATCGATCGGTTATATGAGATATAGCCGGGTTACCGAATCAAGTGTTGATTCGATATATTGATACACATGATATTAGTCGGTTATATGCGATATGACCGGATCGTTAAATCAAGTGTTGATTTAATGATTTAATGTATAATTATATATTTGATATATTACTTTACATTAACTAGTATTGGTTCACTTAAGATTGATTTTCTCACTTGAATGTGTACATTGTTTATATGTGATATATGCAAGTGTACATGTTTGTATCATGCTTGATGATACAAACAAGTTGTGTGTATGAGACTTTAACCATATCAAGGTTAGATTAGGGTTTACTATTTTCATTAGCATATAATAAAAGAGTGTGACTTTGGTCAAAGTTATCAAGCTTCATGAAGCTTGATGAACATTGACAAAGTCAACTCTTTTGTCATTTGCTTAAGATATTAGCTAACCCAACCCTTAACCCTATGCTATGGTTAATTCTCTACATGAGTTAAGCATGAGGGCTTAACTCAACCATGGTGCCATCATTCATTTGGATAAGTTTCACTTTGGATATTATTCATATGATTCTTTTCTTCTTCTTCATCTTCATCAAGCTTGAAAAAGCTTGCTAGCTTCAATGGCATCATGAGAAAAAGAGTGAGAAATACAATTCTAAAGTGAACCCACTTCCTATTTCTTCATCCTCTACCACTTGCCATGTAGTATAGGGTGTTCTCTTCACAAAGTTTTTGACCAAGTGAAGGAATAGCTTGAGTTTGAGTCTCCCCGACGTAGATCATCTTCGGCCTCGAAGTCAATGACCTAGCCCGATCATTTCTCCGACGAAACCATTTCTTGAGTCCGGGATTCGATGATCGCAGCGGAGGGACGTCAACAAGGAGCTAAAGAAGTGGTGGACTGGATCTACAAAGGTTGTAATCCCTTTCACTTAGTAGCAAAGTCGTTTGCTTGTTTTCTTTTCGCCTTAACTTCTAGTTAACGATCTATATTAGGGTTTCTCGGCACCGGAAAATTTTTGTTTGGCATGGTTGATGCCTTGTGGAACCTCCTTAGTGTGCCTAGGAACCCGACAGTGGTATCAGAGCCTAGCTAGAGCCTTAGGCGATGTGTTAACGAAGTTAAAACTCCGAACGAATCCGAAACGTCCAAGTTTACCCCCTCTCTGTACATTTTTTCAAAACTGTGTATTTTCTGAATTAAAAATACCTGAAAAATAAAGCATGGAAATATAAGAATTTTAGTGAAATCCGAGCTCCTAATTCTTCCAAACCGCCACGGAACCGCGGCCGTACCATGCTTGGGCCGCGGATCCGCGGCCGTACGGAGGGATTGGATCTTTTTCTTGGCACAGTAATTCTTATATTCTGTAGTGCTATTTTATGGGTATTTTTAAACTGACTCAAGTATTGAGTTTTCTGGGGGTTTATTTTGTAATCGTCGATTCGATCGGAGAATTTAATTTTGTTATGTTTTCCGGATAATTTTTGAATATGTTAAAAAGTTTGACCGGATATAAATACCCACTTTTTCCCCTGCCGGAAAATTTCCAAGTGTTGGATCTTTCCGTAGTTTGAGAACGTTCTAAGTAGTGCAAGTAACGCTATGGTCCCTCTAGAAGACAACAAACCTTAACTCGATTATGTGACCGTCTTGAACTGCCCTTTGAACCTTCGGGTTTGGGACAGTACGACGTGCCACATGTGAGGCGTTGGCTTGACCCTTCTACGGCTGGACCGTTGGTACTGTGGCATGAAGTGAATGTTTTTAAATTTATTTCAAGTGTTGAGCTATATCGGGAAAACTTGGGTGTTTGATTGTTCGATCGGAAAGTTTAACATTTTCTATTTATCTGGAATGGGATACAATAATTGGAATCCACAAGTAGTTATGAGATAACTGGTTTGGATGTTATAAACATAGCACTTTAGTCTCACTTGATCGGTTGCCACGGAATTTTGATGTGATCAAAAGTCCATCGCAATCACGTAGCGTACGCGGATACTCGCCGGGTAAACTTAATAGAAAGCCATGTCCCATAGCCCCGACCAAGTGACTGTAGGAGAACCCCGTCGCCGAAAGCATCCGTTCGGGTGCTCGCGGTAGCGGTGTTCCGCCTTGGTGCACTTCATCGACGGTATCGGGGGTGCGGCCGTCTACTAAAGTTTGCGACGAGCATTCGATCAGATTATCGGGAATCTTGTTGAATTGCCCGACAAGATATTGAAAAGTGTTTTCTTTATAGAGACTAAAATGCGGGGTTTATAATTGTTATGCATGTGATGTCTAAGGAATTCATTTGGTCATGCATGCGATGTTTGAGGAGATTGCGGATTCCAATTGTTATAGTTATACACTTTCTTTTTTGCGACCGTAAGTGTAATATGTGATATCGCCGGTTTCGTTGCTTTATGTCAACGACAATTGGGATGCGCACATTTACTTACGTTGATGACATGTGATGTTATGTGTTGCTGGATATGTTATATTGGATCGTCGTGTTTGAATAGCCGAGGTTTTTTATGTGAGATGAGTGCTTTCCATTTTCATTCATGTAAAAACTTGTATGTAATTTTCTTTTATTGGGGCACTTCCAGGCAGCGGAAGATGCCACCCATTATATATTATTTACTTTTCCGCACTAGGATAGACCCAAGGAGGAGGGCACAAGTAACCGGGTTCTGGAGTCCAGTGGGAGACCAACTCGAGGAGTAGAGTCCGGGTCTCCTAACTCTAGAATTGGTAGGGTTGCTTGCCGCTCTCGTAGGGGTCTAGGGGTGTGGGATTGGCTATTCATCGCGACCGTGGAATCCGTGTTTTATACAGGCTCGTATTGAAAACACGGACGTCCTAGTATATCCAATATTTCATATGTTTCTTCTGCTGCGATATCTGTGATGTGATCATTTGATGTTCTGTGATAAATACTGTATATAGTATATATGATATATTATATAGACGTTACTTATGTTTTGCACTCGCGCTAGCCCTGCCCCGCTCTGTCGTTAGTTACCTAACCTAACGGTGCACGAGGGGACATCGATGCTAATGCGGATGGCATAAGTGTACGTCGTATTTATCTGTGATGTTTAGGTGATTTAAATGATGGGACTTCATTAATGTGATTAATGAAAGAAAATAAACCAAAGATGTTATGGAATCGAATTTTCAAAAATAGGTAGCTACAGTTCTTGCTTTGCATCGCGGTGTTCCTTGTAGAACATCCTGCACCTTATTCGATAAGGAAAGGACCGAGATCCCTTCACCGGGAGTGACTCTTTTAGCAATAACTGGCAGATGCTACAACCCTCGGTTTGTCTTTTGGTTGCTCCTATAGTTCTTGCTTTGCACAGTGATGTATATGATATATCCTGCATCTCATTCGACGAGGAAAGGGCCGACGATCCCTTCACCGGGAGTGACCCTTTTAGCAAAACTAGAAAAGTCTCAAAAACGCTCCATTTTAAATCATTTGATTCTACAACGATATCAAGTTCATTACGCAATAGGTTTTCAGAAAAACCTGTCGTAGCCCTCCGTCATTTCAGATAAGTACTGGTTAGTATTCGTGCTGCGTTTGTTGACCTCTGTCAAGGAGTAGTGTGCGGTAGCTGATTAGTGCTTATCTGTATAAGCATATGATGTGATTGATTTAGGGTAGTCGTGCGACCTTGTTGACCTCAGTCAAGGGTCGTACGGGTGGGTTTACTTCAATCAGGAAACGACGGGTTAAACTTGACTAGCAGCCTATGCTTTGTTGACCTCTGTCAAGGTCATAGGATGCTAGGGGCAAAATATTATCGGGAATTTCAAGTGTTGAAATTTGCAATGAGATTGCATACCTTCTATGAGATAGTTGGATCCCGATACCCGCTGTGAGTAAGAGTTACTCCTGGGAGAGTTTTATACATTATAATTAGCCGATCAAGTAGGTGTCTAGAAAGGTGTTAACGGGGTTACGCCTCTGGGAAAACGAGGTTTACATTAATTAGGTTCGTGCGAAAGCACGGGGGACCTCCCTCAAAGTACCGACACTGGCCTGGCTGAAAGATTGGTGAACTTGTAGCGTGTAATTAATCCCGGCTAGTTTTTCCTTTTAGGGTTTGAAGGAAGATTTGATAAAAAACAGTGGGAGCCATCCTGATTAGATAAAATAATAACCAATCTATTCTTGCAAGAGCGCACGCAGAGTGTTTTCTTCTCTCTCTCTCCAGATAGCGACCATGTCACGCCTTAATCAAGATAATAAAACGGATATATTGACCGAACACGCTTGTTATACTGAGCTGGGGAACGTTGGTCCCGCTCCAACTTATAAATGTTATAAGAAAGAGCAGGAAATTGGGGAATACCAGATTTCCCGTGCCGCCCAAACGAAGAAAGTGCATATGATGCATCTCCTTCGGGTGTGTTCATTACAAAGAACTATTTCTTTGTATCCTCTACGTCCTAGGTATGTGATGCCAGATCAGGATCCCGCATATGTAATATGTTACATAGGGCTACAGAAAGGTAGAGAACTGAGAACGGGTGATAAGTTTCATGAGGCAGAAAACGGTGCAAGTGTTGCAGCCAAGTCTGTTGGTCACTGTCAACCTGTGTTACCAGAATACATTGATTCTGATCAAATGTTATTAGATACCAAACCTGATATACAAAATCATATCAGTCTCTATATTTAGATAAAGAAGGATATAATTTTGTATTGTTGGATAATGTTTTGAACATTTCCTATATCAAAAGTTGATCAGTTCAGGCACGTTATCTAAAAGCATTGACGTTCTAAATCAAACTATAGTTCTTAGTATACAGAACACACACAAGAGGAAGAGTTCAGAAATGAACAAATCCTTCTTGAGGTATTGTAGACTAGGTCATATCAATGCGACCCGACTGGTTGAAGTTACATTTAGATGCATATTTAAATCAGTTTGAATTTACATCTTGTGGAACTTGCCAGTCATGTCACAGAGATATTATGACCATAGCTCTGTTTATTGGAAACAGAGAAAG
Organism: Agapanthus africanus; assembly: GCA_030015575.1. Taxonomy (NCBI): domain Eukaryota; kingdom Viridiplantae; phylum Streptophyta; class Magnoliopsida; order Asparagales; family Amaryllidaceae; genus Agapanthus; species Agapanthus africanus. The sequence continues at coordinate 121,237,503 of CM057344.1, forward strand.
AGTTAGTGGAACTCTTAGGATTGATACATGCTGATGTATGAAGGTCCCCTGTCTACACATGCCGAGACCGGTTCTTTGTACTTCATTACGTTCTCTGATGATCTCTCAAGATTCAGACATATGTTCCTGTTGAAACACAAGTCCGAACCTTTTGAGATATTCACAGAATATAAGTTAGAAGTAGAGAACTAAAATAAGGGTATAAGTATTATGTCCTTTGATGAGATCAAGGAGGAGAATACTTGAGCACGGGATTCCTGGAATATTCTAAAGGAGAATGAGATTCTCTCTCAGCATTACTCCTCCGCATACACCACAGCACGTCGGTGTATCGGGGCGGAGCAATAGCACCCTATGTGATATGGTGTGCTCTATGATGAGTACTACTGAGTTTCCTATTTCTATTTGGGAGTTATGCACTTGAGAAGCTGCATACCTATTGAATAGGGTTCAAATCAAATCAGTTGCCTACCACTTCATATGTGATATGGAAAGGGAAGAGCCCATATCTTAAATTTGTTAAGATTTGGGGTTGTCCGGCCTATGTCTAAAAGCAAAATCCGGACAAGCTCGAGGCAAAGTCAGTTCTGTGGAAGTTTGTTGGATATCCCAAGCATACGCAAGGGAATATCTTCTACCTAACCGAGGAACAAAAGATGTTTTGTTTCTCAGCATGCCACCTTTGTGAAAGGGAATTTCTTGTGAAGAAAGTATTGGTAATGAGGTAGAACTGGAAACGGTTCCAGCTATACAAACTGCAGCTGATAATTTGGTAGAACCAAAGGATTCAATAGCAACCAACGAACCTCAGCCTCTCCGCCGATCTAGTAGGGTTCCTCACCCACCTGAGAGATACTTCGGTTTCTCTATGACAGTGGGAGCAAGGATTGGATCATGAGATGATGACCCAACTAATTTCGAGCTGGCCATCAGGAGTGAGACTCTGTAAGAATGGCTGGATGCTTAGCGATCTGAGATGGAATCCTTATACACCAACAAAGTATGGACTTTGGTTGCTTTATCTGAAGGGTTAAATCCCCATCAGGAGCAAGTATATCTTAAGAAGATTACTTGGTGTACATGGAAAAGTTGAGACTTTCAAAGCTAGACTTGTTGAAGGTTTGCATCATTGACCAGGTTTGGATTATGATGAAACCTTTTTCCTAAGTAGCTATGCTTAAGTCCATCCAGATCCTACTTGCCACGGCTACATACCATGACTACGATATCTGGCGGTTGGGTGTCTTGACTGTTCTAAATGATGATTTGGAAGAAAGTGTCTATAAGTACACAGCCAGAGGGATTCGTAGACAGTGGGAGCAGCGGAAACGTGTGCAAGATGTTTTATGTGATAAAGCAGGCATCGCGGAGCTGGAACAAATGTTTTGATGAGTTAGTCAAAGAGTTTGACTTCATCAAAATGGTAGATGAACCTTGTATATATAAAAAGGTAGTAGAGAGTATGGTGATGATCCTCGTAGAGTATATGGATGACATACTTTTGATAGGGAAGGAGTTTCCTATGCTACGCTCGGTTAATCTCCGCTTATCACAAGGATTATCCATATAGGATCAAAGTGATACCTCCTAAATCACGGGTTTTGGATCTATGAGATAGATCTAATTGGATGCTAGGATACTCACTAGTTGTAGTGAGATGGTATCAATTGATCCTGGGGAGAATCACTGGAAAGGTTCCAGGGTGATAAGGACGACTGAATGTCAGTCGCAGGCTTTGTCTTTACCCTCAGCTAAGGGACGGTATGTTGGAAGAGTTCCAAGCAAGATATCGTGGCATACTAGACAATAAAGGCTGGATACATCGCTACTTAAGATGCTACCAAAGAGGAAGTCTGGGTGTATATTAGTTCATGAGATGAACTTCGCTCCTCCCATTGTATGACAATGGAGTTGTGGCTTATGCCTAGGAACGCCCGTCCCATCAATGATCCAGACATATTCTTAGGCAGTATCACCTGATCGTGGAGATGGTTGATCTCCAGGGGATCGAGGTTAGGAGAGTAGACTCAGAGGACAACACGGCGGATCCACTCACAAAGGCCTTTTCCTAAAGAGAGATTTTTATGGGATGGTTGAGTATGAGATACTACAACCACTGCTATCAGATGACCCTAGTGCAAGTGGGAGATTGTTAGTTATATGTATGCCCTAGAGGCCATTACTATACATAGGATGTATATTGTAGTGGATGCTTGGACATATATAGGGATGACTTTCTTGCTCGATATGATAGTATGCTATCTGGTTACTCTTTACCTTAACGTGTACACTGATTGTCTCTCTGTTACATGTTGGTAAAGCCCTTAGGATGTGTACTTGACTACCTGGACTATGATGCAGACCATACTAGTGGGGACATGGTAGTCCATAAGTACATCCTTCAAAGTCCCTAGTCGTGGGTATATCGAGAAGGGGCATCGATATACCAGAGTAGACTAGCGTATACCTTCTCGACCAATACAGATGGGTGATGGATGATCCCATATCCATTGGTGTTTGACATCAGAGATGATATACGGGTGCTTAGTGGAGACTGGGTACACTGGACGGACTCGCCGAGAACTCCCAGATGGTATTATACCTTACGTTAGATGGCAGTTCTCTGGTGACACTGGTATAGGTTAGTCTGTAGACCCGAGATCGTCATAGAGTCTTGTGTGATTCCCACTGTACTTTGATTTTCCATCATACCACGTCCAAGAGGGCATGCAAAAAGGTGGCTTTTGGGTACAGTCCCGAATCACATGGAGGCAATGAGCGATAGGAGGGGTTTCGTCTCTCCCGGTATAGGGAGTTGATGTTGCGCAGTGTTCGATTGGCTATAACAGGAAGTCCTTGGCCAAGGCTGCTTTAGGGATTTACTGGTAAGTGTTACCAGTAGTTTCTCGACCCGTTATGAGCCTCATATCGACTTGACTTATCGAGTTATTGGGGTCTGACGTTTACCACCCCTAGACGAGATATGCGAAATATCATACGAACAGACTGGACTGTACGGTAGTGTTACTCGTTGGATTCACAGGAGTGTGAGCGGGCTTGCTTATTGATCTTTTGATCACTCAATACCCGGGTGGCCGTTACGTTTAGCAGACCGCTTGTGGCTTGTGGGTGTTTGATATGATCATCACCTACTGCCGGCGTATTGACGAGTCTTTAGAGTCTTACATAGGGGTTTCCTGGCTCAAGAGAAACGAAATAGGAGCGCATATGAGATATGTGCGGGACCGAGAATAATACTAGTATGTGATACTGTATTCTATTCTCGCGATTTGTATCATCGATCGGTTATATGAGATATAGCCGGGTTACCGAATCAAGTGTTGATTCGATACATTGATACACATGATATTAATCGGTTATATGCGATATAACCGGATCGTTAAATCAAGTGTTGATTTAATGATTTAATGTATAATTATATATTTGATATATTACTTTACATTAACTAGTATTGGTTCACTTAAGATTGATTTTCTCACTTGAATGTGTACATTGTTTATATGTGATATATGCAAGTGTACATGTTTGTATCATGCTTGATGATACAAACAAGTTGTGTGTATGAGACTTGAACCATATCAAGGTTAGATTAGGGTTTACTATTTTCATTAGCATATAACAAAAGAGTGTGACTTTGGTCAAAGTTATCAAGCTTCATGAAGCTTGATGAACATTGACAAAGTCAACTCTTTTGTCATTTGCTTAAGATATTAGCTAACCCAACCCTTAACCCTATGCTATGGTTAATTCTCTACATGAGTTAAGCATGAGGGCTTAACTCAACCATGGTGCCATCATTCATTTGGATAAGTTTCACTTTGGATATTATTCATATGATTCTTTTCTTCTTCTTCATCTTCATCAAGCTTGAAAAAGCTTGCTAGCTCCAATGGCATCATGAGAAAAAGAGTGAGAAATCCAATTCTAAAGTGAACCCACTTCCTATTTCTTCATCCTCTACCACTTGCCATATAGTATAGGGTGTTCTCTTCACAAAGTTTTTGACCAAGTGAAGGAATAGCTTGAGTTTGAGTCTCTCCGACGTAGATCATCTTCGGCCTCGAAGTCAATGACCTAGCCCGATCATTTCTCCGACGAAACCATTTCTTGAGTCCAGGATTCGATGATCGCAGCGGAGGGACGTCAACATGGAGCTAAAGAAGTGGTGGACCGGATCTACAAAGGTTGTAATCCCTTTCACTTAGTAGCAAAGTCGTTTGCTTGCTTGCTTTTTGCCTTAACTTCTAGTTAACGATCTATCTTAGGGTTTCTCGACACCGGAAAATTTTTGTTTGGCATGGTTGATGCCTTATGGAACCTCCTTAGTGTGCCTAGGAACCCGACAGGGAGAATCAATAGATAGCTGTGTGGGACATTTTTAAGTACTTGAGAAGTACTAAAGAAATGTTCTTGGGGTTTGGTAACGATGAACTCCAGTGGAGTCCTTTACCAATTCGAGCTTCCAGAGTGATAAGGTCGACTGAAAGTCAGTCACAGGCTCTATCTTTACCCTCACTGGAGGGACGGTATGTTGCAAGAGTTCCAAGCTAGATACTGTGGCAAACTAGACGATAAAGGCTGAATACATCGCTACCAACGATGCTACTAAAGTAGATGTCTGGATAATACTTGTTAATGAGATGAACATGGTTTCTACCATTGAGTGTCCAATAACTGTTATTGTGACAACAATGGAGTTGTGGGTTTGTGTCACGACCCGAAGGTACGGAACGTGACTGGCACTTAGATTACGAGACGTCTAAAGGCATACCGTAACCTAAGTCAGCCAAAACCCAGAAATCTAACCCCAAATCAAAAGAGAGTGAAGGAAAACCTTAAATGAAAACGGTTTTGAAATCAATTAAGTTGCATAGAATCCAAAAAAAAGAACATCAAAAATTCCCGAAAATTTCGGCAGAGTCTCCCCTGTATTTTCTATCCCCCAAAATGGGTACAACAAGATAATAAACCTGTAATTATAAAAATGGCATCCCCAAGCGGGAGCTAGCTCTTCGCCCAAGGCGGATCACAACCACATGCAATATAATAGTAATATCAAGAAAAAGAGCATAAAAGAGATGCAAATACCAGAAAACACACATCGGCTCAAGTGAGCTCGACCCAAAAGAAACCACAAATATACAAATCTCTCAGTCTCATCACTAGGTCACATATACAATACAAGTGGTAGATGGAGAATACTAGATACAATGATAAAGCAAAAAGGAATAAAGTATACTCGCAACCCACCTACGGGCGATGTCGCGAGTCTGAGCAAAAGGAACTGATGACAAGATAGCCCGCCGCTACAAGACTGACGGGTCCGACCTGCAAGATACTGTGGCACAACGGGGGTGAGTTGCCAGCTCGTGAGTAGAATATAACATCTAGTAAGGCAATCGTAAGAATGCACGCAATGCGGAACAACATGTATGTCCATATGTGATATAATAACTCTAGTATGCATGCACATGTATGCAATATCTTTTCTAACTCTTTAAGTGTTTTAAATGTTAATGCTACTGCATTCTTAACTTTTAGAAAATGAATGTCTGCATAATAGCTAAATATCATCAAGAAATCCTCTGAAAACCCGTGTCAAGCATCGACACCAAATAGGAATCACATCTGTCTCAATATCGGGCTCCGTCAGTCCGGATCGGCCCATATCATAAATCTCACGACAACGGTCGGTATCCTCCGGATATCCGCCGCGCCAGACATCACCGGTAGGTAGTCTTCCCCTGCCAGGCTCATCGTCTACAACTCGATCTTCTTGCCCCGGGGTACCATACCGGGCCCACCATGTACCCGAGACGGTTCATCCACTCCTCGAATCGGGTCTCGAAATCCAACAGAAAACATGAAAACTCATGGTGGACGACACATACGTTACAAGAAAACCGCAACTTTGTTTTAAAAATGATAAATTCTTGCTTTGTTAAATTCTTGCGGTTTTCCCCAAAAAAATCCAGAAATCGCAGCAAACTGAAATTCTCAAGAAATCATAATGTCCACATGTTATATATGATAAGTGTCTATGATATCAATGTATATGATGTGAGAGTTTGGCTAGAAATCTATGTAAATATGATAGTAATGCGAGGTATATGCATGCGATACAATCTCAAATATCATGCATGAATGCAATGGCGTTACTAAGCTAAACAGGTTTTATAGTGCACGTGGCATGGCAAATACCAAAGGCGTGTGTGTCACATGAATAGTGCGCGTGCAATAGATGCCAATGGTAAGGTGTTCGTGTCCTACGAAATGATATCGCATATGTATATATGAATGTCATATGAATGTCCATGCAATCTAGTATATGGTTAGCTGTGAGGGTATGCCATGTACATAAATGGATAAGCTAGCTAACAATATAATTAATGCATAAAGTAGGGTAATCCTAACTAGGGAGGGGGGCCTCACGCCATCCAGACGATTCCCCCATAGATGAAAATATCTACTCACCAGAAATCCCTGCTAATCTGATCCGGCCACCGCTTTGCCTTTGCGCGCCGTGTCCGAAGTTTCCCCGACCGATCCTATATTGCACAATACCAAGCATAAGATTACAAAACCTAACACAATGCAAGTCACAACATACAATTTTCCAAGCTTTCGTATTAATCATAGCATGCACTCGGTGCGCGGAAAAAACGCACGAAAATCGCTAATCGTTAAACTAGAATTGTCATTTCGGGGAAATCGGCAAAACTACAACCCGACTAGAAGAAACACCGCGTTTGCGCATTCTAATAATCCTATACGAAGCTAATAATATTGCTAACCTAACGCAAATTTACCCCATTCTATTTTCTACAAAAATCTAGTAAGCGAATTCAACGCCGATTCAATGCAACATCGATATTTTGTCGATTTAGCGAGCATATAAATACACCATTAACCACTACAACCAATTAGAAACCCAAAGCCCTAATTTAACTCTAACCCCATGCTTCAAACCCTAATTACAACACCAAACATTTACTAGAATTTCCTAAACAAGAATTCATAACCAAATTACACACTAAAACTACTAAATCTAGCAATTTTAAACCATAATTTGAACATTAGATAAGAATTATACCTTAAAAGTTGAACCCTAACTTGCACTTGACCTTGAAAGATGCCTCCTTTCACCTTGTTTTAAAGCAAATTAGGATTGGAAAGAGGTGGAATAGGATTATGGTTTGAATTTGTGAAGAAATGTGTTGATTTCGTGGATTTTGTTGATTTTTTCATGATTTTTGAAGCAAGAAAGAGAGAGGGAAATGGGGTTTGCAGCAGGTTGAGCTCGACCTGAGGTAGAGGAGGGAGGTTGTGGGAGTTTTGAAGAAGTTTCTAGGTCAAACAAACATCATATGATATCATTTAATGCTTTTCATTTCAACTTTTTCCAAAAAAACCCCTTTTTCATCATTTTTTTTCATAATTTTCCCACCATAAAACCAAAAGTTTGCAAGACATGATATAATTTTATTAACACCATATTTTAGCTTATAAAGACTCCTAATTAAGAAATTTACCTAATTAAATTTGTATTTATCCCTAATTAAATTTATTTAAAAAGGCTTAAAATAATAAAAAAATTAATTAATTATGAATTTTTTTTTATTTAACTAGATAATTATAAGTGACATTTTAGTGACAAAATTATAGTAATATCTTATCTAAATTTTGTATAATTAGGTCTACAATGAAAAATATCAATTATGACTTTTTACGGAAAAAGCCGAAAAATTTGCCGATTACCGAAAAACTGCCTAAACGATTTTCGAAGAGTTACAATCTTCCCCCCTTAAAGAAATTCGGTCCCCGAATTTAGAATTTAACTACGCGTACCTTCAAAAAGATGGGGATATCTCTTCCTCATCTCGACCTCGGTCTCCCAGGTGACCTCCTCGCTGTTCGGGCCACGCCAAAGGACTTTGACGGACGGTATGACCTTCGACCTCAATTTCTTCACCTGCCGATCCAAAATGACAACCGGCTGCTCAGTGAAAGAAAGATCACGCTCTAACTGGATCGTTTGGTGCTGAATCACCTGGGAAGGATCATGAAGGTACTTGCGGAGCATCGAGACATGGAATACGGGGTGAACATCGGGGAAACTGGGCGGAAGAGCTAACCGATAAGCGACTGGACCAACACGCTCTAGGATCTCGAAAGGACCAACATACCTAGGACTCAATTTCCCTTTCCGCCCAAATCTCATCACACCTTTCATCGGAGAGACCTTCAGGAAAACATGATCGCCAACAGCGAACTCGAGTCAGCGACGACGCCTGTCAGCATATGATTTCTGCCTGCTCTGTGCCGCTCTCATCCTGTCCCGAATCAGCTGTATCTTCTCGGTCGTCTCCTGTACGATCTGAGGCCCCAAAATACTGCTCTTCCTGAGCTCTGTCCAACATACAGGCGATCGACATCTCCTCCCATATAAAGCCTCGAAAGGTGCCATCTGAATCGTCTCCTGGAAGCTATTATTGTAGGAAAACTCGATCAGAGGCAAATGACGATCCCAGCTACCACCGAAATCTAAAACACAAGCTCTGAGCATGTCCTCAAGAGTTTGAATAGTACGCTCCGACTGACCGTCAGTCTGCGGATGAAAGGCTGTGCTAAAACTCAATCGGGTGCCCAAAGCTTCCTGGAGTTTCTGCCACAATTGGCTGGTAAACTGGGTGCCACGGTCGGAAACGATGCAAGTCGGAACGCCATGCAGTCGCACTATCTCATCAATATAAACCTGGGCATACTGAGAAAATCCAAAAGTGGTCTTTACTGGCAGAAAGTGAGCTGCTTTCGTCAGTCGATCCACAATCACCCAAATAGAGTCATACCCTCGACTGGTCCTGGGTAGACCCACAACGAAGTCCATGGAGACCTGCTCCCACTTCCACTCAGGGATGGGCAAAGGCTGTAACTCGCCGGCTGGCCTCTGGTGCTCAGCCTTGACTTGCTGACAAGTCAGGCATCTCGACACAAAGTCTGTAATATCCTTCTTCATCCCGTCCTACCAGTAAACCTCTCTCAAATCACGGTACATCTTGGTGGAACCTGGATGCACACTGTATACTGATCTATGTGCCTCCTCGAGAATATCACGCCTCAGTCCCTCTGAATCTGGCACGCACAGTCGAGTCCCAAATCGAAGTATCCCCTGATCATCAATCACGAACTCAGAAACTCTGCCCTGTCGAATCTGCTCAATAATCTCTAATGTACGGGCATCGCCGGACTGTGCCTCGTGGATACGGTCAAGTAACTGTGGGCGTGCTCTGAAATGGGCTAGCTGTCCCCCTGTAGGAGTAAACTCGAACTGCACTCTGCTATCACATAAAACCTGCCAATCCGCCGTCGACTGCATCTGTACTGCGCTCAAACAAGATAAGCTACCTCCGGGCCTCCTACTCAAAGCATCTGCCACCACATTCACCTTGCCCGGATGGTATTGAATCTCGCAGTCATAATCCTTCACCAACTCCATCCAACGGCGCTGTCTCAGGTTCAGGTCTCGCTGCTGGAAGATATACTTCAAACTCTTGTGGTCAGTGAATATCTGGCAGGACTCACCGTATAGGTAATGTCTCCAGATCTTGAGTGCAAACACCACTGCAGCCATCTCTAAATCATGGGTGGGTAGTTCTGCTCGTGTTTCCTCAGCTGCCGAGAAGCATACGCGATAACTCTGTCGTGCTGCATCAATACACAGCCCAGCCCTACTCTAGAAGCATCACAATATACCACGAACCCGCCTAATCCTGAAGGCAATGCTAACACTGGTGCAGTAGTCAGACGAGTCTTCAACTGCTGGAAGCTATCCTCACATGCCTGGGTCCAATCAAAAGGAACCCCCTTCCGGGTCAACCCGGTCAACGGTGCAGCAATGCGGGAGAAATCCTGGACAAAACGTCGATAATAGCCGGCCAGACCTAGAAAGCTACGAACCTCTGTAACTGATACCGGTCTAGGCCAACGCTGAACTGCCTCGATCTTCTTCGGGTCCACGCAAATACCATCTCTCGTCACCACATGACCCAAGAAATCGACACTGTCTAGCCAGAATGCGCACTTGGAGAATTTGGCGAACAGCTGATGCTCCCTCAAAGTCTGTAATGTGATACGTAAGTGCTGCTCATGCTCCTCCCGGCTCCGAGAATAAACCAAGATGTCGTCAATGAACATAATGATGAAATGATCGAGATACGGCCTGAATACGCGGTTCATCAAATCCATAAAAGCTGCCGGGGCATTGGTGAGCCCGAACGACATCACCAAGAACTCGTAATGACCATATCGAGTACGGAAGGCAGTCTTCGGAATATCCTCCTTCCGAACCCGCAACTGGTGATAACCTGATCGTAAATCAACCTTCGAGAAGAACCCTGCACCCTGGAGCTGATCAAATAAGTCATCAATGCGGGGTAGGGGATACCTGTTCCGCACAGTAACTCGGTTCAGCTGACGATAATCAATGCATAAACGCATACTTCCGTCCTTCTTCTTAACAAACAAGACGGGAGCACCCCAAGGTGACACACTCGGTCGGATAAGCCCCTTGTCCAGTAAGTCCTGTAACAGATCCTTTAGCTCTCTCAGCTCCGCCGGGGCCATCCGATAAGGAGGTATAGAGATAGGCCCCGTGCCAGGGATCAAGTCAATACAGAACTCAATCTCGCGCTCTGGTGGCAGACCAGGCAGCTCGTCAGGGAATACATCAGGAAACTCTCTCACAACAGGGACCTGGTCCAACGGAACCTCTGTGGAGCTAGTATCACAAACATAGGCTAAGAATCCCTGACACCCTTTCCTTAAGAGCTGACCAGCGCGAAGAGATGAAATCAAGCTGGGAAGGGTAGCGCTACGATCTCCCTGAATAATAAGAACCGGCTCACCAGGAAAACTGAATCTGACTGCCTTTTCACGGCAGTCCACGGATGCATAACAGGTGGCTAGCCAGTCCATACCAAGAAGAACGTCAAAGTCTAGCATATCGAGGAGAATCAAATCTACTGAAGAATCTCTCTCCCCGATACGAACGGAACAAGATCGGTATACAAAACGGGCAACAAAAGACTCGCCTACCGGGGTAATAACGACAAGCGGCTGATCTAACGGAGATGACTCTCGGCCCAACCTCGGTGCAAAATACGTGGAAACATAGGAATGTGTGGAGCCTGGATCAAATAATACCCGTGCATCAAAAGAACATACTGGCAGAGTACCTGTCACGACGGCATTGGATGCCTGTGCATCCTGAGGAGTCAACGCGAACACTCGGGCCTGTCCACCACTAATAGCTGGCTGTCCTCTGCCTCAACCTCGGCCTCTGCCTCTGCCTCTGTCGCCTCGTCCTCGCGGAACCGGACTGCCACGCCCACGGCCTCTAGAAGCATCTGGCTGGCGTGAAGCATCATCAGGAGTAGGAAGTAAAGCTCTCTGAGAAGGTGGTGAGGGTGGTAAAGTCACATGCGGGACTGTCGCCGTGCCCGGACGTCCCATGATACAGTCTCTGACACGGTGGTACTGACTCCCACACCGAAAACATCCTGGAGACGACTGCTGGGTCTATGGATATGAACCAAATAACTGACCTCGTCTCAATCCTCTGCCTCCGCCATCTCCCGGAAATAATCTATCACGATGTCTGCCCATCTGCCGCTGAGCTGGCGTATCAGTACGGATCCTCTTCGGCCCAGAAACGACCGGAGTCTCAGAAATACGCTCCTCCAAAAGTAAGGCTGCGTCCATCGCGGCTGCGTATGTATCAAAGTGCTGGGTGCCGATGGCAAGGAATAGCTGTGTATCAAGCCCTCGTACAAACCTCTTTATCCTCTTCTCTTCTGTGTCGACTAGGTACGGAGCATATCGAGACAACTGGGTAAACTGTATATCATACTCCGACACTGTCATCCCCGGAGTCTTGTGCAAAGACTCAAAACTACGGGCTCGAGCATCTCGAACACTCTCCGGAAGAAAACGGGCAAGAAATGCAGCTGTAAACTCATCCCAGGTCATAGAAGGCAGACCTGCAGCTCGGCCTCTCTACTGAGTCGTACCATGTCTGGGCAAGACCCTCCAGACGAAAACTCGCAAACTCCACCAATCTATCCTCAGAACACCTCAACGAACGGCCAATCCGTGCCATCCTATCGAGAAATGCCTGTGGGTCCTCTGTCGCATCTGTACCGGTAAAAGCTGGAGGTCTCAATCTCATGAACTCCTATAGTGAAACAGGGATAGTCTCCGTAGTAGCAGCAGGAGTGACCATCTGTGCAGCAGGTACGATCGTGGTCTGTGCGGTGGAAGGAACGTCCTCGGATCTCTGTGCCCGGCTGGATTCAACTAAAGATCCCATCATCTGCCGCAACTCTTGCATGCCGGCCTCTAATCTGGCAATACGGTCTGGATAAGGCGGATCAGTAGGACCCTGAGGGGTAGGCATATCCTCCCGCTCAATCCTCGCCTCAGACGGGCCCGCCCGAATCTCATCCCTAGCGGCAGCCCGCTGAGCTCTCGTAGTCTTTGGCGGCATCGAAGCTGGAATAAGAAACAGGACTGATAAGGACATTGCAATTGAATCAAGGAATGCAAGGAATCAAGCAAGGAAATACAAGCAATTATGTCCTAAGGTTACTTAGGCGGAGTACCGTATCGTAAGTATGCCGCGGATCATACCCACGCTACGCCACTCTGCTTAAGTCACCTACTCCATCTACCAAGGTCGTCCTACACTCAGAAAGGTAAAACCTACGCTCTGATACCAACTTTGTCACGACCCGAAGGTACGGAACGTGACTGGCACTTAGATTACGAGACGTCTAAAGGCATACCGTAACCTAAGTCAGCCAAAACCCAGAAATCTAACCCAAAATCAAAAGAGAGTGAAGGAAAACCTTAAATGAAAACGGTTTTGAAATCAATTAAGTTGCATAGAATCCAAAAAAAGAACATCAAAAATTCCCGAAAATTTCGGCAGAGTCTCCCCTGTATTTTCTATCCCCCAAAATGGGTACAACAAGATAATAAACCTGTAATTATAAAAATGGCATCCCCAAGCGGGAGCTAGCTCTTCGCCCAAGGCGGATCACAACCACATGCAATATAATAGTAATATCAAGAAAAAGAGCATAAAAGAGATGCAAATACCAGAAAACACACGTCGGCTCAAGTGAGCTCGACCCAAAAGAAACCACAAATATACAAATCTCTCAGTCTCATCACTAGGTCGCATATACAATACAAGTGGTAGATGGAGAATACTAGATACAATGATAAAGCAAAAAGGAATAAAGTATACTCGCAACCCACCTACGGGCGATGTCGCGAGTCTGAGCAAAAGGAACTGATGACAAGATAGCCCGCCGCTACAAGACTGACGGGTCCGACCTGCAAGACACTGTGGCACAACGGGGGTGAGTTGCCAGCTCGTGAGTAGAATATAACATCTAGTAAGGCAATCGTAAGAATGCACGCAATGCGGAACAACATGTATGTCCATATGTGATATAATAACTCTAGTATGCATGCACATGTATGCAATATCTTTTCTAACTCTTTAAGTGTTTTAAATGTTAATGTTACTGCATTCTTAACTTTTAGAAAATGAATGTCTGCATAATAGCTAAATATCATCAAGAAATCCTCTGAAAACCCGTGTCAAGCATCGACACCAAATAGGAATCACATCTGTCTCAATATCGGGCTCCGTCAGTCCGGATCGGCCCATATCATAAATCTCACGACAACGGTCGGTATCCTCCGGATATCCGCCGCGCCAGACATCACCGGTAGGTAGTCTTCCCCTGCCAGGCTCATCGTCTACAACTCGATCTTCTTGCCCCGGGGTACCATACCGGGCCCACCATGTACCCGAGACGGTTCATCCACTCCTCGAATCGGGTCTCGAAATCCAACAGAAAACATGAAAACTCATGGTGGACGACACATACGTTACGAGAAAACTGCAACTTTATTTTAAAAATGATAAATACAAGCTTTGTTAAATTCTTGCGGTTTTCCCCAAAAAAATCCAGAAATCGCAGCAAACTGAAATCCTCAAGAAATCATAATGTCCACATGTTATATATGATAAGTGTCTATGATATCAATGTATATGATGTGAGAGTTTGGCTAGAAATCTATGTAAATATGATAGTAATGCGAGGTATATGCATGCGATACAATCTCAAATATCATGCATGAATGCAATGGCGTTACTAAGCTAAACAGGTTTTATAGTGCACGTGGCATGGCAAATACCAAAGGCGTGTGTGTCACATGAATAGTGCGCATGCAATAGATGCCAATGGTAAGGTGTTCGTGTCCTACGAAATGATATCGCATATGTATATATGAATGTCATATGAATGTCCATGCAATCTAGTATAGGGTTAGCTGTGAGGGTATGCCATGTACATAAATGGATAAGCTAGCTAACAATATAATTAATGCATAAAGTAGGGTAATCCTAACTAGGGAGGGGGGCCTCACGCCATCCAGACGATTCCCCCATAGATGAAAATATCTACTCACCAGAAATCCCCGCTAATCTGATCCGGCCACCGCTTTGCCTTTGCGCGCCGTGTCCGAAGTTTCCCCGACCGATCCTATATTGCACAATACCAAGCATAAGATTACAAAACCTAACACAATGCAAGTCACAACATACAATTTTCCAAGCTTTCGTATTAATCATAGCATGCACTCGGTGCGCGGAAAAAACGCACGAAAATCGCTAATCATTAAACTAGAATTGTCATTTCGGGGAAATCGGCAAAACTACAACCCGACTAGACGAAACACCGCGTTTGCACATTCTAATAATCCTATACGAAGCTAATAATATTGCTAACCTAACGCAAATTGACCGCATTCTATTTTCTACAAAAATCTAGTAAGCGAATTCAACGCCGATTCAATGCAACATCGATATTTTGTCGATTTAGCGAGCATATAAATACACCATTAACCACTACAACCAATTAGAAACTCAAAGCCTTAATTTAACTCTAACCCCATGCTTCAAACCCTAATTACAACACCAAACATTTACTAGAATTTCCTAAACAAGAATTCATAACCAAATTACACACTAAAACTACTAAATCTAGCAATTTTAAACCACAATTTGAACATTAGATAAGAATTATACCTTACAAGTTGAACCCTAACTTGCACTTGACCTTGAAAGATGCCTCCTTTAACCTTGTTTTAAAGCAAATTAGGATTGGAAAGAGGTGGAATAGGATTATGGTTTGAATTTGTGAAGAAATGTGTTGATTTCGGTGGATTTTGTTGATTTTTTCATGATTTTTGAAGCAAGAAAGAGAGAGGGAAATGGGGTTTGCAGCAGGTTGAGCTCGACCTGAGGTAGAGGAGGGAGGTTGTGGGAGTTTTGAAGAAGTTTCTAGGTCAAACAAACATCATATGATATCATTTAATGCTTTTCATTTCAACTTTTTCCAAAAAAAACCCCTTTTTCATCATTTTTTTCATAATTTTCCCACCATAAAACCAAAAGTTTGCAAGACATGATATAATTTTATTAACACCATATTTTATCTTATAAAGACTCCTAATTAAGAAATTTACCTAATTAAATTTGTATTTATCCCTAATTAAATGTATTTAAAAAGGCTTAAAATAATAAAAAAATTAATTAATTACGAAAAAAAATTTATTTAACTAGATAATTATAAGTGACATTTTAGTGACAAAATTATAGTAATATCTTATCTAAATTTTGTATAATTAGGTCTACAATGAAAAATATCAATTTTGACTTTTTACGGAAAAAGCCGAAAAATTTGCCGATTACCGAAAAACTGCCTAAACGATTTTCGAAGGGTTACAGTTTGGCCTAGGAACACCGGTCCCATCAGCAATCTAGACATATTCTGAGGACAGTATCACCTGATCAGGGAATTGGTTGATCTCCAAAGGATCGAGATAAGGAGAGTTGACGCGAAGAATAACACGGCGGATCCACTCACAGAGGCTTTTCCCTAAAGAGACTTTTATGGAGCGTTGAGTATGAGATACTACAACAAATGGCCTTAGTGCAAGTGGGAGATTGTTAGTTATATGTATGCCCTAGAGGCCATTATTATACATGTGATGTATATTATAGTGGATGCTTGGACATATAGTGGGAGGACTTTCTTGCTCGACATGATAGTATACTATCTGGTTGCTCTTTATCTAACATATACACTTATTGTCTCTCTATTACATGTTGATAAAGCCCTTAGGATGAGTATTTGACTACCAAGATTATGATGCAAATCATACTAGTGGGGCAGAGGTAGTCGGTAAGTACATTCTTCAATTGTTCCTAGTCGTAGGAGTACCGAGACAGGGCATCGATATTCCAGAGTAGACTAGCGTATACGATTCTCGACCCATATGATGGGCGATGTATGATCCCATATCCATTGGTGATTGACATCAGAGAGGGTATATGGGTGCTTAGTGGAGACTGGGTACACTGAACGGACTCGCTGAGAACTCCTAAATAGTATTATACCTATCGTTAGATAGCAGTTCTCTGGTGACACTGGTACAGGTTAGTCTGTCGACCCGAGATCATCATAGAATCTTGTGTAATTCCCACTGTGCTTTGATTTCCATCTTACCACGTTCAAGAGATCGTGCAAAATGGTGGTTTTTGGGTACAGTCCCAAGTTACATGGAGGAAATGAGTGATAGTAGGGGATTTCGTCTCTCCCGATATTGGGGGTTGATGTTGCGCTATGGTCGATTGGCCATAACAGGAAATCTCTTGCCAGAGTTGCTGAGATCTACTGGTAAGTGTTATCAGTAGTTTCTCGAACCGTTATGAGCCTCACATCGGCATGACTTATCAGGCTATTGGGGTCTGACGTTTACCACCCCCCAAGGCAGTGATATGCGACATATCTGACGAAGAGACCGGACTGTACGGTAGTGTTACTGATTGGATTCACAGGAGTATGAGCAGGCTTGCTTGTTGATCTTCTGATCGCTCAATAGCCGGGTGGCCGTTACGTTTAGCAGACCGCTTGCGGCTTGTGGGTGTTGTAGGGTTCCTAGGCACACTTGTGAAGGTTCATAAAGCATCAAACATGCCCGAATAAAATTTTACATGTGCCGAACAACCCAAAGACGGGATCTTTGCTAGATTATTAGGGTTTAGCATGCAAGATAACATCTTTAAAGCTAAGTGTGAGGGATTACAACTTTTGTAGTCCGCTCCTTCGCTTCACAAGCTCCGAGTAGAAGTCCCTTCGCCGCGATCCACGATCTCCCGGACTCAAGAGAGGCTCCACGACTCGAACGATCCATGCTAGCTTGAAGTGTTCCGATTCTCCGATGATCTACGTCGAAGTTGCTATAACCCAAGATTTCTCACTTTAAATAGATGAACACCCTAATCTAATGGGATAGATTAGATGAGGATGATAGAGTAGTATTAATGCTATCTTTTTATTTCACTTTCTCACAATAAATCATCATAAAATGATTAACTAGTGAGCTCTCTCTCAAACTCAAGAGAGAAGAAGATGAAGAATGAAGAGAATAATCCTTTTGTGATGAATAGTAGATAAATGTATATGATTGATTATGGAACCATGGTCAAGGATGAGAGGCTAAAAGTTTGTAGAGAATAAACTAAAGTTAGGGTTTGGTTAGGTTAAGGATAAGGATCAACCATAATATCTTAACCAAGACAAAATGGAATCCTTCTAGAATGAACATGAAAGAGCTAACCCTAATCAAACCCTAATCCCTTTTTATCATCCTTAATCATGTTTCATAATAAATCATATCATGTCACAATAATATATATCACATATATATTATATATTTGCAACAAAAGAAAATAATACAATTAACATATATCGCATATATATCAATGTATTAATACGGTGAGAAAATGAAATAATAAAGCGAGCCAATATTAGATAATGTAATACAATATATCATATATATCATTATACATTAAATCATCGAATCAACACTTGATCCAACGACCCGGCTATATCGAATATAACCGACTAATATATCATGTACCAATTCATCGAATCAACACTTGATCCGATTCATATCTAAATATCGCGAGAATATAATACGGTATCTCATATCGCATTATCCTCGGTCCTGCACATATCAAATATGCGCCTCTACTCTGTTTTGCCTGAGCTAAGAAACCTCTGTGTAGGACTCTAAAGAATCGTCAATACGCCGGTAGCAGGTGATGATCATATCATACACCCACAAGCTGCAAGCGGTCAGCTAAACGTAATAGCCACCCAGGTATTGAGCGATCAGAAGATCAACAAGCTAGCCTGTCCGTTCTCCTGTGAATCCAATCAGTAACACTCTCGTACAGTCCGGTCTGTTAGTCTGATATGTCGCATATCAAGTTTAGGGGTGGTATACGTCAGACCCCAGTAACCGATAAGTCGTGTCGATGTGAGGCTCATAACAGGTCGAGAAACTACTAGTAACACTTACCAGTAAATCTCTATGTCAGCTCTGGCCAGGGACTTCCAGTTATAGCCAATCGAACACAGCACAACATCAACTACCTATACCGAGAGAGACGAATCCCCTCCTATCGCTCATTGCCTCCATGTAATTCGGGACTGTACCCAAAAACCACCATTTTGCATGCCCTCTTGGACGTGGTAAGGTGGAAATCAAAGCACAGTGGGAATCGCACAAGACTCTATGACGATCTCGGGTGTACAGACTACCCTGTACCAGTGTCACCGGAGAACTGCCATCTGACGTGTGGTATATCACCAGCTGGGAGTTCTCGGCGAGTCCGTCCAGTGTATCCAGTCTCCACTGAGCACCCGTACACCATCTTTGATGTCAAACACCGATGGATATGGGATCATCCATCGCCCATCATATGGGTCAAGATGCGTATACGCTAGTCTACTCTGATGTATCGATGCCCTGTCTCGATATACCCTCAACTAGGAATAGTTATTGGATGTACTCATCGAATACTATGGCCCCACTAGTATGATCTCATCATAGTCCTAGTAGTCGAGTACAGATCCTAAGGGCTTTATCAACATGTGAGAGTAAGACAGTAAACCAATACAAGTCAACATGTTAAGATAAAGTGAAACCAAATAGCATACTATCATGAAGAGCAAGAAAGTCCTCTCTGTATATATCCAAGCATCCATCATAATATACATCATATGTACAACAATGGCCTCTAGGGCATATACATAACTAACAATCTCCCACTTGCACTAAGGCCAGCTGTTGTAGTATCTCATACCTAGCATCCCGAATAATCTCTCAAACTGTATCTGGGGAATGGCCTTCGTGAGTGGATCCGCAGTGTTATCCTTCGTATCTACTCTCCTGACCTCGATCTCCCGGTGATCAACTATCTCCCTGATCAGGTGATACCGCCTCAGAATATGTCTGGACTTCTGATGGGATCTGGGTTCCTTGGCCAAAGCTACATCTCCATTGTTATCGCATTACAGAGGTATTGGATGTTCAATGGATGGAACCACACCAAGTTCAGTGATGAACTTCTTCATCCAGACAGCCTCTTTGGCAGCATTGTTGGCAGCGATGTATTCGGCCTTCATCGTTGAGTCTGCAACGGTATCCTGTTTGGATCTCTTCAAACATACCGCCCCTCCATTGAGGATAAAGACAAATCCCGAGTGCGACTTAGAGTCGTCCTTATCACTTTGGAAGCTGGAATCGGTAAAGGACTCCACCCGGAGTTCTCCGTTACCATACACCAAGAACATGTCTCTAGTCCTTCGCAAGTACTTGAGAATGTTCTTCACAGCTGTCCAGTGACTCTCTCCAGGATCTTCTTGATACCGACTCACTACACTTAGTGAGTATGCTACATCTGGTCTGGTACATAGCATCGCATACATGATAAAGCCTACTGCCGAAGCATAGGGTATCCCTTGCATGCGAGCTCTCTCCAAATTAGTCTTGGGAGACATCTCTTTGGAGAGAGTGAATCCAGAGATCATGGGTTGGTTCCCACGCTTGGATTCTTCCATACTAAACCTCTTTAGTATGGTGTCAATGTACCTGGATTGGGACAATCCCAGTATCCTTTTGGATCTATCTCTATAGATCCTAATCCCCAATATGCATGAGGCATCACCTAGATCTTTCATTAAGAATCTTTGTGATAAGAAGAGCTTGACTGATTGCAGCATAGGAATATCATTTCCTATCAAGAGTATGTTATTCACGTACAATACGAGGAAGACAACCTTACTCTCTGCCCCATTCTTATAGATACAAGGTTCATCTATGTTTTTGATGAAGTCAAACTCTTTGACTACTACATCAAAACAGATGTTCCAACTCCGCGATGCTTGCTTTAACCCATAGATGGATTTAAGCAGTTTGCACACTTTTCCGCTGCTCTCACTATCTACGAAGCCCTCTGGCTGAGTCATGTACACGCACTCTTCTAAATCACCATTTAGAAAGGCAGTCTTAACATCCATTTGCCAGATTTCGTAGTCATGGTATGCAGCAATGGCAAGTAAGATCCGGATGGACTTAAGCATAGCTACTGGAGAAAAGGTTTCGTCATAGTCCACACCTGGTCGTTGACGAAATCCCTTTGCTACAAGTCTAGCTTTGAAAGTCTCAACTTTTCCATCTACACCAAATTTCTTTTTAAAAATCCACTTGCTCCCAATGGGTTTTACCCCTTCAGGAGCATTTTCCAAAATCCATACTTTATTGGTGTACATGGATTCCATCTCAGATCGCATTGCATCCAGCCATTTTACAGAGTCACCACTCGTGATGGCCTGCTCGAAACTAGTCGGGTCATCATCTTCCATGATGCAATCCTCGCTTCCACCATCAATGAGAAAACCATAGTATCTCTCAGGTGGACGAGAAACCCTATTAGATCGGCGGAGAGGCTGGGGTTCGTCGGGTACTACCGAATCCTCTGGTTCCACTAAATCTTCAGTTACAGTTTGTGTTGCTGGAACTTCTTCCAGTTCTACCTCAGAGGCACTAATCTCTTTTTCAAGAAATTCCTTTTCTAAAAAGGTGGCACGTTGAGCAATAAACACCTTTTGTTGTTCACTGTGGTAGAAAAAATATCCATTTGAATGTTTAGGATATCCCACAAACTTGCATAGAACTGACCGTGCCTCGAATTTGTCTGGATTTTGCCTTTTGACATAGGCCAGAAAACCCCATATCTTAACTCGTTTAAGACATGGTCTCTTCCCACTCCATATCTCATATGGTGTGGTAGGTACAGATTTAGTTGGAACTTGATTCAATAGGTATGCTGCTGTCTCAAGTGCATACCCTCAGAAGGAAATAGGTAACTCAGCTGTACTCATCATAGAGCGCACCATATCTAATAGGGTGCGATTCCTCCGCTCCGATACACCGTTGTGCTGTGGTGTATAAGGAGGAGTAAGCTGAGAGAGAATCCCATTCTCTTTTAGATAATCTAGGAACTCATTGCTTAAGTATTCTCTTCCTCGATCAGATCGAAGGATCTTAATACTTTTGCCCGTTTGTTTTTCTACTTCGTGCTTATATTCTCTGAATTTCTTAAAAGCTTTAGACTTGTGCTTCATTAGGAACACATGTCCGAATCTAGAGAGATCGTCAGTGAATGTAATGAAGTATGAAGAACCGTTCCTGGCATGCGTAGACATTGGACCGTATACATCACTATGTACCAGTCCTAAGAGTTCAGTAACTCTTTCTCCGTGTCCACTAAACGGAGCTTTGGTCATTTTTCCTTTGAGACATGAATGATAAGTATCATAAGATGATAATTCAAACGGATTCAAATAACCATCCTTATGTAACTTAGCCAGTCGTGTCGCATTGATATGACCAAGTCTACAATGCCACAAGTAGGATTCGTTCATTTCTGAACTTTTGCTCTTGTGTGTGTTTTGTATATTGAGGACTGTATTCTGATTTAGAATGAATATGCCATTATGTAACGAGCCTGATGCAATCAACTTTTGATCTAGGAATATGTTCATAATATTATCCTTTACTACAAAATTATATCCTTCTTTACTTAATAAAGAAATTGATATAATGTTGCACATCATGTTCGGTATATAATAGCACACATTTAGAATCAGTGTATTACGACTTGGCAATACTAGGTGATATTCGCCAACTGCTTTGGCTGCAATACTTGCACCGTTCCCTACTTGAACGGAATGATCACCTTTTCCCAGTTCTCTACCTTTACGTTGCCCATGTAACAATTTACATATGTGGGATCCTGATCCGGTATCTAATACCTAGGACGTAGGGTGAACTGAGAAACAGTTCTCAATAACTAACACACCTGAAGAAGATGCATCAACATGCATGTTCTTTTGGGTGGCTTGAGAATCCAGATATTCTTCTATTCTCTGTTCAGTCTTGTAACTCTTATAAGAAAGAACGGGTCCAACGTTCCCCTACTCAGTATAATAAGCGGGTTCAGTCAATACATCCATATTATTATCTTGATTATGGCCTGACATGGTCGCTACTTGGAGAGAGAGAGAGAGAAGAAAACACTTTAGCGAATGCTCTTGCAAGATTAGATTGGTTATTATCTTATTTAATCAGGATGTCTCCCACTGTTTTTATCAAATCTACCTTCAAACCCTAAAAGGTAAGATTAGCCGGGATTAATTACACCCTACAATTTCGTTAATCTTTCAGCCAGATCAGTGTCGGTACTTTGAGGGAGGTTCCCCGTGCTTTCACACGGACCTAATTAAAGTAAACCTCATTTTCCCAGAGGCGTAACCCCGTTAACTTTTCTAGACACCTACTTGATCGACTAATTGTCCTGTGTAAAACTCTCCCAGGAGTAACTCTTACTCGCAGTGGGTATCGGGATCCAACTATCTCATAGGAGGTATGCAATCTCATTGCAAATTTCAACACTTGAAATTCCCGATAATATTTTGCCCCTAGTGTGCCATGACCTTGACAGAGGTCAACAAACCATCGTGCACTAGTCAAGTTCAACCCGTCATCTCTTGATTGAATCAAACCCACTCGCACGACCCTTGACAGAGGTCAACAAGGTCGTATGACTACCTTAATCCAATCACATCATATGCTTTACAGATAATTACTAGTTAGCTACCGCACACTACGCCTTGACAGAGGTCAACAAACGCAGCACGAATACTAAATAGTCTTTATCTGAAATGACGGAGGGCTACGACAGGTTTTTCTGAAAACCTATTGCGTAATGAACTTGATATCGTCGTAGAATCAAGTGAAATTTTGAAATGGAGTGTTTTTTAGGCTTTTATTAGTTTTGCTAAAGAGGTCACTCCCGGTGAAGGGATCTCGGCTCTTTCCTCATCGATTAAGGTGCAGGACATATCATATATATCACTGTGCAAAGCAAAACTCTAAAAGCAATCAAAAGACAAACCGAGTTTTGTCGCATCTGCCCGTTTCGCTAAAGAGGTCACTCCCGGTGAAGGGATCTCGGCTCTTTCCTCATCGAATAAGTTGCAGGGTATATCATATATACCACTATGCAAAGCAAAACTGTAGCTACCCCTTTTTTTAAAGTTTTGATTCTACAACATCTTTTAGGTTTCCTTTTCTTTTTATTAATCTCATTAATAAAAATCCCATCAGCTTATGCTTCCTAAGCATCACAGATAAATACGACGTACACTTATGCCATCCGCATTCACCTCGATGTCCCCTCGTGCACCGTTAGGTTAGGTAACTAACGACAGAGCAGGGCTGGGCTAGTGCGGGTGTAAAACATAAGTAACGTCTATATAATATATCATATATACTATATACTTTATCCATCACAACATATCAAATGATCACATCACAGATATCGCAGCAGAAACATAGATATAATGTGGGATATACTAGGACGTCCGTATTTTGTATTTAGCCAACAATAGAAAATACGGATTCCACAGTCGCGATGAATAGCCAAGCCCACACCCTAGACCCCTACGAGAGCGGCAAGCGACCCTACCAATTCTAGAGTTTAGGAGACCCGGTCTCGACTCCTCGAGATGGCCTCCAACTGAACCCCAGAACCCGGTCACCTGTGCTCCCCTCCTTGGGTCCATCCTAATGCGGAAAAGTAAATAATATACAACACCGGTGGCATCAACCTCAACCTAGAAGTGCCCTAAATAAAAGAATATTACATTACATTTGAATTTACATGAATGAAAATATAAAACTCTCATTTCACATAAAAAAACCCCTGGCTATTCAATCGCGACAATCCTGCACATCATATCTCAGCAACACATAATATCTCATATCATCAACATAAGTAAGTATGCATACACCGATCGTCGTCGATGTATAGCAACGACAACCGGAAATACAACTACATACTACATTTACGGTCACAGAAAAGAAAGTGTAAAACTACAATATTTGGAATCCACAATCACTTTAGACATCGTAAATCCGAAATATCACATACTTCGCATTTCATGCCTAACACAATGAATTCCACATATTGTATCACATTCCAGATAAATAGACAGTATTAAACTTTTCGAACAGATAATCAAATACCCAAAATTTCCTAAAGTGCTAAACACTTGAGCGGAGTTTAAATAATCCCAAAATATGTCACAGTACCAGTGATCCAGCCGTAGAAGGGTCAAGCCAACGCCTCACATGTGGCATGCCGTACTGCCCCAAACCCGAAGGTTCAAAAGGCAGTTCAAGACGGTCACATAATCGAGTTAAGGTTTGTTTTCTTCTAGAGGGTCCACCGTGTTACTTGCACATTTTTCCGAAAGATTTAAACCCGATAAAAATTCAACACTCGAAAGTTTTTCGTGCCAGGAAAAAGTGAGTTAATGATATCCGTTCGAACATTTTAACAGTTTCTAAATATCCAGAAATAAAAATGAATTTAAATATTCCGATCGAATCTATGATTACAAAACAAACCCCAGAACACTCAACCCTTGAGTCAAAATAAAAATACCAGAAACTAAATAAGCATATAAAAAGAATTACTGTGAAAACAAAACAGTCATATCAAGCATTATTGCCGCGGAACCGCGGCCCAAGAAGGGTACGGCCGCGATTCCGCGGCAGTATGTACGGATCACAACGTCGAATTTCACAGTTATTCTTATTTTTGTCTGCTGAATTTTTCAGGTATTTTTAATTCAGAAAAAATCGCATTTTTGAAAAATATCCAGAGAGGGGTTCATTTTCATCGGTTCGGGTTCGATCGGAGTTTTAACTTCGTAAACATGTCGCCTAATGCTCTAGCTAGGCTTTGATACCACTGTAGGGTTCCTAGGCACACTTGTGAAGGTTCATAAAGCATCAAACATGCCCGAATAAAATTTTACATGTGCCGAACAACCCAAAGACGGGATCTTTGCTAGATTATTAGGGTTTAGCATGCAAGATAATATCTTTAAAGCTAAGTATAAGGGATTACAACTTTTGTAGTCCGCTCCTTCGCTTCACAAGCTCCGAGTAGAAGTCCCTTCGCCGCGATCCACGATCTCCCGGACTCAAGAGAGGCTCCATAACTTGAACGATCCATGCTAGCTTGAAGTGTTCCGATTCTCCGATGATCTACGTCGAAGTTGCTATAACCCAAGCTTTCTCACTCTAAAGAGATGAACACCCCAATCTAATGGGTTAGATTAGATGAGGATGATGGAGTAGTATTTATGCTATCTTTTTATTTCACTTTCTCACAATAAATCATCATAAAAGGATTAACTAGTGAGTTCTCTCTCAAACTCAAGAGAGAAGAAGATGAAGAATGAAGAGAATAATCCTTTTGTGATGAATAGTAGATAAATGTATATGATTGATTATGGAACCATGGTCAAGGATGAGAGGCTAAAAGTTTGTAGAGAATAAACTAGAGTTAGGGTTTGGTTAGGTTAAGAATAAGGATCAACCATAATATCTTAACCAAGACAAAATGGAATCCTTCTAGAATGAACATGAAAGAGCAAACCCTAATCAAACCCTAATCCCTTTTTATCATCCTTAATCATGTTTCATAATAAATCATATAATGTCACAATAATATATATCACATATATATTATATATTTGCAACAAAAGAAAATAATACAATTAACATATATCGCATATATATCAATGTATTAATCCGGTGAGAAAATGAAATAATAAAGCGAGCCAATATTAGATAATGTAATACAATATATCATATATATCATTATACATTAAATCATCGAATCAACACTTGATCCAACGACCCAGCTATATCGAATATAACCGATTAATATATCATGTACTGATTCATCGAATCAACACTTGATCCGATTCATATCTAAATATCGCGAGAATATAATACGGTATCTCATATCGCATTATCCTCGATCCTGCACATATCACATATGTTCTTCTACTCCATTTTGCCTGAGCCAAGAAACCTCTGTGTAGGACTCTAAAGAATCGTCAATACGCCGGTAGCAAGTGATGATCATATCATACACCCACAAGCTGCAAGCGGTCAGCTAAACGTAACAGCCACCCAGGTATTGAGCGATCAGAAGATCAACAAGCTAGCCTGTCCGTTCTCCTGTGAATCCAATCAGTAACACTCCCGTACAGTCCGGTCTGTTCATCTGATATGTCGCATATCAAGTTTAGGGGTGGTATACGTCAGACCCCAGTAACCGATAAGTCGTGTCGATGTGAGGCTCATAACAGGTTGAGAAACTACTAGTAACACTTACCAGTAAATCTCTATGTCAGCCCTGGCCAGGGACTTCCAGTTATAGCCAATCGAACACAGCACAACATCAACTCCCTATACCGGGAGAGACGAATCCCCTCCTATCGCTCATTGCCTCCATGTGATTCGGGACTGTACCCAAAAGCCACCATTTTGCACGCCCTCTTGGACGTGGTAAGGTGGAAATCAAAGCACAGTGGGAATCGCACAAGACTCTATGACGATCTCGGGTCTACAGACTACCCTGTACCAGTGTCACCGTAGAACTGCCATCTGACGTGTGGTATATCACCATCTGGGAGTTCTCGGCGAGTCCGTCTAGTGTTCCCAGTCTCCACTGAGCACCCGTACACCATTTTTGATGTCAAACAGCGATGGATATGGGATCATCCATCGCCCATCATATGGGTCAAGATGCGTATACGCTAGTCTACTCTGGTGTATCGATGCCCTGTCTCAATATACCCTCGACTAGGAACAGTTATAGGATGTACTCATCGACTGCTATGGCCCCACTGGTATGATCTCATCATAGTCCTAGTAGTCGAGTACAGATCCTAAGGGCTTTATCAACATGTGAGAGTAAGACAGTAAACTAATACAAGTCAACATGTTAAGATAAAGTGAAACCAAATAGCATACTATCATGACGAGCAAGAAAGTCCTCTCTGTGTATATCCAAGCATCCATCATAATATACATCATATGTACAACAATGGCCTCTAGGGCATATATATAACTAACAGGTGTTTGATATGATCATCACTTACTGCCGGCGTATTGACGAGTCTTTAGAGTCCTACACAGAGGTTTCCTGGTTCATGTGAAACGAAATAGGAGCATATATATGATATGTGCGGGACCGAGATTAATACGAGTATATGATACCGTATTCTATTCTCGCGATATATGATATCGGTCGGTTATATATGATATAGCCGGGTTATCGGATCAAGTGTTGATTCGATAAGTTGTTACATTTGATATTAGCCGGTTGTATGTGATATAGCCGGATTATTAAATCAAGTGTTGATTTAATAATTTTATGTATAATTATATATTTGATATATTGAATTACATTAACTAATATTATCTCACTTAAACATTTCTTTTTCTCACTAGTGTACACTTAGTATACATGTGCTATATATTAATGTACAACATTTGTGTCATGTTTGATGCCGCATGCTACATGGGTGTATGAGACTTACACTATACTTAAGATAATATTAGGGTTTTTATTTATCCAAGTAATTCAAAATTGATGGAAATTTGTCATGGTTGGAAGCTTGGAGAAGCTTATGCTAACCATTGACTTAGTCCACTAATTTTGTTTTATATGAGATATTTATTAACCTAATCATTATTCTTAGCCATAGTTTAGTCTCTCCATGAGTTAGTATATGATACAAACTCACCCATGGTTGCTATTCTCACCTCATGAGTTTTCATTCTCATCTCCACTTCATCTTCTTCTTCATCAAGAGAAAGCTTGCTAGCTTTTCTCAAGGTGATGAAATATTGTGAGAAAAATAAATCTAAAGTGAGCAAAATTCCTACTTCATCATCCTCTACTATATTAGCCATTTAGTTTAGGGTGTTTTCTTCACTAATCTTCCATCTAGCATGAGCTTGAGTCTCCTCGATGTAGATCATCTTCAGCCTCGAAGACTTCGAGTAAGCTTGTTCATTTGTTCATGTGAATCCTTACTAGAGTTTGGGTTTTCACTACTCGGAGTGAAGGGACTACTACACGGAGCTTTAGAAGTGAAGGACCGGTCTACAAAGGCTGTATTCCTCATTCACTTAGATGTAAAGTTATTTATATTGATGTTTCTTCTAAATCTCTAGTTAAGATTCTAAGATTAGGGTTCTTTAGTACGGTAAATTTTTGAAATTGGCATGGACGATGCCTCCTGAAACCTTACTGTCATGCTAGGTAACCCTACATAATCAGGATGGCTCCCACTGTTTTTATCAAATCTTCCTTCAAACCATAAAAGGTAAGATTAGCCGGGATTAATTACGCCCTACAAGTTCGCCAATCGGTCAGCCAGGCAGGTATTTATACTTCGAAGGAGTCTCCCTATGCTTTCGCATGGAACTAATTAATTAATCTCGTTTCCGCAAGGGCATCATCCCGTTAACATCTTTCTTAGACACCTAATGGATCAGCTAATTGTAAAGTGGAAAACTCTTCCAGGAGTAACACTTACTCCCAGTGGGTATCGGGATCAAAATATCTCATAGAAGGTATGCAATTTCATTGCAAATTTCAACACTTAAAATTCCCAATATCTGTTTTTACCCCTAGTGACTTATGACCTTGGCTATGGTCAACAAATCATAAGCGCTAGCCAAGTTCGACTCATCATTTTGTGATTGAATTAAACCCAACCGTACGACCCTTGGCTAAGGTCAACAAAGCTGTACGACTACCTTAATTCAATAGCATCACATGCGGCAGATAAGCACTACTCAGCTATCTTACACTGCGCCTTGGCTATGGTCAACAAACGCAGCACGAATACTAAATAGCACTTATCTGAAATGACGGAGGGCTACGACTGGTTTTGAAGAAAACCTTTAACGTAATGAACTTGATATCGTTGTAGAATATAGTGATTTGAAAAGGAGTATTTTCTGTAGCTTCTGCTAGTTTTGCTAAATAGGTCACTCCCAGTGAACGGATTTCGGCTCTTTCCTCATCGAATGAGGTGTTGGATATTCATCAAGGAATACCACTATGCAAAGCAAGAACTAGAGAATCTATTAAAACAAAACCGAGTGGATTGTAGCATTTGCTGGTTTTGCTAAAGAGGTCACTCCCGTTGAAGGGATCTCGGCTCTTTCCTCATCGAATGAGGTGCTGGATATTCATCAAGGAATACCACTATGCAAAGCAAGAACTAGAGTTACCTTTTAAAAAATTTGATTCTACAGCATTTTTAGGTTTCTTTTCTTTTCATTAATCTCATTAATGAAGTCACATCATTTATGTTTCCTTAAACATCACAGAAAAGAAATGAAAGTAGAACGTACGCTTATGCCATCCGCATTCGCCATGGGGCCCCATCATGCACCATTAGGTTACTTAACTAACGACAGAGCGGGGGATGGACTAGCGCGGGTGCAAAACATAAGCAACGTTTATTATATATATATATATATGTATGTATATATATATATGTATGTATATATAATATAGCATTCGTCTCACGCAATTATATAATCACATCACAGAACCAAGCATCAGAAGTCAACATATGAAATATTGGATATACTAGGAGGTCCTGTTATAGATTCAGCCAGTAATATAAAACACGGATTCTACGATCATGATGAACAGCCAAACCTATATCCCTGGAACTCTATGAAAGTGGCAAGCAACCCTGCAAATTCTAGAGTTAGGAGACCCGATCTCGACTCCTCAAGATGATCTCCCACTGGATTCTAGATTCCGGTTACTTGTGCTCCCCGCCTTGGGTCTATCCTAATGCGGAAAAGTAAATAATATACATCAATGGTGACATCATTCTCAACCCGGAAGTGTCTCAACAAAAGAATATTACATACAAATTTACATGAATGAAGATTGAAAAACTTTCATCTCATGCAAAAACCCCTGGTTATTTATTCACGACGATCTAATATAACATATCACAGCAACACATAACATCACATGTCATCAACGTAAGTAAATATGCGTATCCCAAATTCCGTTGACATATAGTAACGAGATCGGGGATACACTACATATTACACTCACGGTCGCAGAAAATAAATGAAAACCTATAATATTTAGAATCCGCAAACACCTTAGACATCATAAACCCGGAATATCTCATATGCCGAGTTTCATGCCTAACCTATAAACCTTGCATTTTAGTCTCAGATCGAAAACTCTTTTCAATAAGCAGTCGGATAATTCAGCAAGATTCCCGACTAAGTGATCGTGTACAATACGTGATTGCGACGGAGTTTTGATCCGAATCGAAACACTGTGGTAATCTATCAACTGAGATTAAAACGCTAGATTTATAAAAGACTAATTAGTTTTCAAAAAACTAATTATTGTGGATTCTAAATATTGTATCACATATCATCATAATCTATACGATACTTAATATTTCGATCGATTCCTCAAACACCTACAAATCACAGAGACCTCAACAACTTGAGTCTCATTAAAAACATCCAAAAAGTGCCAAATACAAAAATGGAGCAGCACAAGAAAAACTAACCAAAAACACCCCAAACTTGCGGCGGAACCATGGCCAAACTAGGGTTTGGGCCGCTATTCTACGGCGCTTTGAGTGAGTTGGGACTTCGAATTTCTTGGGGCTCCAATAAAAACTCTGCACGATTTTCTGGATATTTTTAATCACGAAAATTTCAACTTTTGAAAAATCGACAGAAACTTGAGAAAATCCGGCTTCGAAAATTCGATCGAACACTTTAACATTGTAAAGAGCTTCCATAATGTTCTAGCTTGGCTCCGATACCATGAAAATCTACCTAGCACCACCATGAGTTTTTCACAAGCATCTAGCATGCTATATTTAAAAATTTTGGGTGCTAAGCTAGACTAACTAAGAATCTAAACAAGATGATTAGGGTTAACTATGATGATATCACAAAAACTAGCTAAGAGATGGAGGCTATAACCTTTGTATACCGTTTCCTTCCCTTTTCAAGCTCCGTGCAGTAGTCCACATGACTCCACTAGGATACACTGGAAGTTGGATCGAGCTTCCTTTGCAATCTTCGTGCCGAAGATGATCCACCCGAAGCTCCGCCAATCCAAGCTATCTCTTCACTAAACTCTTTAGTGAAGGAAACACACTACACTTAATTGCTAATCAAGTATAGGATGGTGAAGTAGAGGTTTTGTTTGCTCACTAAGGTTCTCACAAGCTCAAGGTTTCACAACTCATGTGAGGGATTGAGCTTGGAGGAGGCGAGGAAGAAGATGAAGAGAACTAGAGAGCAAGAGCTCATGTAAGAAAAAGAACAAGTGTTGTGAAAATATGAAGAATGGCTCATCAAAATACCTCACTCATTGAAGCATCTACAATTTTCAAATAAACAATTGGAACCATGCTTCAATAGTGAGTCAAGACCAATATAATAATCATCAAAGCCATGCTTCACCATTCCAAAAAAGTCACCCCATTTTCCACATCTTTTTCTATTTTCTAAAAATATAAAATCAACCATGCTTCATAATATATATATATATATATATATATATATATATATATATATATATATAAAGATAAGCAAATAATTAGTGAGCAATAATATTAGTTAATATATAATTATATCAAATATATATATATACTATATTATTAAATCAACACTTGATTTAATAATCCGGTTATATCACATATAACCGACAATATCATTTATCTGTATATCACATTATCAAATCAACACTCGATTCAATAATCCGGTTATATCACATATAACCTAACTGATATCAAATAACCGCCAGATTAGAATACGGTATCACATACTCGTATTTAATCAGGCCCCCGCACATATCAACATATGTGTCCTACTTCGTTTCGCTTGAACTAGGAAACTTTTGTGTGAGACTTTAAAGACTCGTCAATACGCCAGCAGTAGGTAATGATCATATCAATTACCCATAAGCCGTCAGCGGTACTAGCTGGACGTAACGGCTACTCAGGTATTGAGCTAATAGAAGATCAACAAGCAAGCTTGTCCAAACACTCATGAAGCTTATAAGTAACACTTACCGTACAGTCCGGTCTCTTCGTCTGATATGTCGCATATCGATTCTAGGGGTGGAATCGTCAGGCCCCAGTAACTTGATAAGTCATGCCGATGTATGGCTCATACCGATTCGAGAAACTACTGATAACTCTTACCAGTAAATTCATCAGCCCTGGCCAGGGACTTACTGTTATAGCCAATCGAGCATAGTGCAACATTAACTCCCAATACGAGGAGAGACGAAACCCTTCCTATTGCTCACTGTCTCCATGTGACTCGGGACTGTACCCAAAATCCACTGGTTTGCACGACTCCTTTGAGCCGTGGTAGGGAGGAAACCAAAGCACAGTGGGAACCACACAAGTCTCTATGATGATCTCGGGTTTACAGACTAACCTGTACCAATGTCACTAGAGAACTGCTATCTGACGATAGGTATAGTACCAACTAGGAGTTCTCGGCGAATCATGTTCAGTGTACCCATTCTCTAATGAGCACTTATGTACAATCTTTGATTTCAAACACCAATGGTTATGGGTTCAACCATTTTCCCATACAGGGTCAAGAAACGTATACACTAGTCTACTCTGGAATATCGATGCCCAGTCTCAATACTCTCTCGACTAGGAATAATTAAACGATGCGCTTGTAGACTACAAAAGTCCCAGTAGTATGATCCACATCATAGTCCTGGTAGTCAGGCAAACATCCTAAGGGTTTTATCAACATGTATCAGAGAGACAGTATAATAATACAAGTGTATATGTTAAGATAAAGAGCAACCAGATAACATACTATCATGTCGAGCAAGAAAGTCCTTATATATATGTCCAAGCATCTATTATATCATATAATAATAGCCTTTAGGGCATACATATTCCTAACAGTTACATGCTTATGAGATTCTGTTTTTCGTGAGATTTCTGGCTTTGTGGAACCGCAGATACATTTTCAAAGTCATATGATTGTTTTAAAAACGCGGTTGTCCTGATATGATATTTCGACGTCCATCATGAGTTTTCTCGGTGTTGAGTTATGATAATTACCCGATTCGATGACTGAGGATGTTGGGATTCCTTAGCACCTAGCCCAGGGTTTGCAAGCATCAAGCATGCCATAACAAAAATTTTAAGGGGTGCTAAGAAATCATCATAGGAATCATACTAGAAAATTAGGGTAACATTAACTTTGCAATCAAACATTACAAAAGAAGTGAATAAGAGATACAACCTTTGTAGCCAGGTCCTTCAGTTCAATAACTCCGTGTTGTCATCCTTTCGCTGCGATCATCGATCTCCCGGACTCAAGATGGACTTCACAAAGCGTAGTGAGCAAACATGCTTGAAGACTTCGAGGCCGAAGATGATCTACGTCGAGGGAACTCAAGTACAAGCTACCTTTTCATAACGTGATGAACTTTGTGAAGCAAACACCCTAAACTAAATGGAAAGTAGTAAAGGATGGTGAAGTAGAAATTTTGCTCACTTTAGATTTTATTTTCTCACAATATTTCTTCTCATCTTCAAACCCTAGAAAGCTTCTCAAGCTCAAGATGAAGATGAAAGAATAACAAAAGAATGAGAATGAGGTTAAATTTACCACCATGGTGAGTTAGTGTCATACACTTAATCTTTGTAGAGACTTAACCATGGGCTATGATAATTAGTTGGGTTAACTAAATATCTTAAGTAAAAACAACTGTTGTGGACTAAGTCAATGGTTAGCAAGCTTCTCCAAGCTTCTAGCCATAACAATTTCCAACAATTTTGTTAATTACTAAGATAAATCAAAACCTTAGAAGTATCATGGTTATGGTGTAAGTCTTACACACACAAGTTCATATGTATATAAAAGTGAGAAAACCTTGCATGATACAATGTATATATCACATATATCACATGTATATAAAAGTGAGAAAAAGAAACAATTAAGTGAGCAATATTAGTTAATGTAAATTCATATATCAAATATATAATTATACATTAAATCATTAAATCAATACTTGATTTAATAATCCGGCTATATTACATATAACTGACTAATATCAATAATATCAATTTACCGAATCAACACTTGATTCGATAACCCAGCTATATCACATATACCAGGCCGATATCACATATCGCGAGAATACAATACGGTATCACATACTCGTATCAATCTCGATCCCGCGCATATCATATATGTGCTTCTACTCCATTTCGCCTGAGCCAGGAAACCTCTGTGTAGTACTCTAAAGACTCGTCAATACGCCGGCAGTAGGTGGTGATCATATCAGTCACCCACAAGCCGCAAGCGGTCTGCTAAACGCAACGGCCACCCGGGTATTGAGCGATCAGAAGATCAACAAGCAAGCCTGCTCATGTTAGGTTTACCTAGCACCTCATGAAGGGTTTGCAAGCATCACATGTCTCAAAATCAAATTTTTAAGGTGCTAAGTGAACATACAAAGAATCATCACTAGAAAATTAGGGTTTCATTACAAAGACAACATCACAAGTAATAAAGGCTAGGGTTTTGAGAGTACAACCTTTGTAGCTTCCTACGCTAGACTCTTTGGCTACTTGAGGGTTGGAAAAAGGTTCTCTTGAGGTCTTCTAAGTCCACGACGATCCACCCGAAGCTCCTTTGCCCAAAGCTCCTTGCTTTACTCGATATGTGAATGAAGTAGAGCAAACACCCTACATAAATAGGCTAGATGTGTGTAGTATGATGATGTGGTTTGTATTCTATAATCAAAACTCTTTCTTTTAATCAACTTCACTCAAAGAAATTATCAAGAGAGGAAGAAGAAGATGGTGGCTAAGCTTTCTCTCAAGAGGAAAAGGAAATGAGAGTGAATAATCATTGAAATGAGAAAAGAATAATATATCTTAATCCCTTCTCACTTCAACCATGGTTAGAATGATCTAGATCTTTTTCAAAATGAGTTAAAAGGTAAAAGGATAATTAACTCAAGGTTAAGAAGTGGTTGAAGCATGGTCAAATATGATAAACATTAACCTCTTGTGAATTATCCTTTCTTTTTTACAAAATGATAAATAAATAGATACTTCTACAATGTAAGTCTTGCATTGCCACCAAACTTGTATCAACAACCATGATACTATGTATGTATGTATGTATCCATGCACATCATCATGTGCATACATGTATGCATACAAAAATAGAAAAAGAGTTTGATTAAAGAATTAATCTAAAAGTCATTTATTAAATCAACACTTGATTTTGCAAACCGGTCATATCACATACGACCCGACCAATAGAAAATGCCCGATTAATATACGGTATCACATATCTGTATTTAATCGGGTCCCCACGCATATCTCATATGCACACCACATCTTTTCGCCTGAGCCAGGAAACTTCATTGTAGGACTCTAAGACTCGTCAATACGCCGGTAGTAGGTAATGATCATATCAAATACCTACAAGCCGCAAGCGGTCAGCTAAACGTAACGGCCACCTGGGTATTGAGCGATCAGAAGAAAACAAGCGAACCTGTTACTTTTGGATATATATGCCCTAGAGGTCTTCATTGTATAAGATGCTGAGGATATGTATGTACATGACAGTCTTGCTTGATATGATAGTACGCTATTTGGTTTGTCTTTGTCTTAACGTATGATATATTTTACTTGGTATTTATATATATATATATATATGTTGATAAAACCCATAGGGTGTTTGCCTGACAACCGGCGTTGTGATGACAGTCATACTTGTGGGAGCTAGATAGTCAATAGGCACATCCTTAGATGTCCCTGGTCGCAGGAGTATCGAGAATGAGCATCGATACTCCGGAGTAGACTCGTGTATACATATCTAGACCCTGAGGAGGGGCGATGGACTGGTCCCGCAGCCATTGGTGGAGTGCACCTAAGATTGTATACAGATGCTCACTGGGTGTGAGTACACCGGACAGGACTCGCCGAGAACTGACAGGATGGTATTATTCCTAACGTCAGATAGCAGTTCTCAGGTGACATGTGTGCAGATAGTCCGTTGACTTAAGGTCGTCATTTGTCTCGTGTGAGTTCCCACTGTTCTTTGATTACTACCCTACCACGATTCAAAGGAGTCATGCAAACAGCTTTTAGTTGGGCACAGTCCCGAGCCACGTGGAGGCAGTGAGCGACTATTAGGGATTCATCTCTCCCGGTATAGGGAGTTGATATCGCACGGTGATCGTTTGGTCATTACCATAAGTCCCTGGCCAGGGCTGATTGAGAATTACTGATGGACTGATCAGAAGATTCTCGGATGGTCTTGAGCCATACCGACACGACTTGTACGGTTATTAGGGGTCTGACGTCCACCACCTCTCTAGACCATACATGCGATACTCTTAGACGAACAGACCGGACTGCGCGGATATTGTCACGGACAGGCTCAGTAGGATTTCGGATGGGTTATTGTTAGTTGCATGTATACCCTAGAGGCCAGTATTGTACAGATGATGTATATTATATTGGATGCTTGGACATATATAGAGATGACTTTCTTGCTCGATATGATAGTATGCTATCTGGTTGCTCTTTATCTTAACATGTATACTAGTCACTTTAAACTGTCTTATAGTTACATGTTGGTAAAGCCCTTAGGATGTGTACTTGACTACCTGGACTATGATGCAGATCATACTAGTGGGGACATGGTAGTCCATAAGTACATCCTTCAAGGTCCCTAGTCGTAGGTGTATCGAGACGGGGCATCGATATACCAGTGTTGACTAGCGTATACGCTTCTCGGCCCATGAGATGGGCGATGGATTATCCCATATCCATTGGTGTTTGACATCAGAGATGGTATACGGGTGCTCAGTGGAGACTGGGTACACTGGACGGACTCGCTGAGAACTCCCAGATGGTATTATACCTCACGTCAGATGGCAGTTCTCAGGTGACACTTGTGCAGGTTAGTCTGTAGACCCGAGATCGTCATAGAGTCTTGTGTGATTCCCACTGTGCTTTGATTTCCACCTTACCACGTCCATGAGGGCATGCAAAACGGTGGTTTTTGGGTACAGTCCCGAGTCACATGGAGGCAATGAGCGATAGGAGGGGTTTCGTCTCTCCCGGTATTGGGGGTTGATGTTGCGCTGTGCTCGATTGGCCGTAACAGGGAAGTCCCTGGCCAGGGCTAATTCAGAGATTTGCTGGTAAGTGTTACCAGTAGTTTCTCGACCCGTTATGAGCCTCACATCGGCACGACTTATCGGTTATTAGGGTCTGACTTTTACCACCACTAGACTTGATATTCGATATATCAGACGAGGAGACCGGAATGTACGGGAAGTGTTGCCGGTTGGCTCGACGGGAGTTGTAGCAGGTTCTCTTGTTCTCTTCTGATCGCTCAATACCCGGGTGGCCGTTACGTTTAGCAGACCGCTTGCGGCTTGGGGGTGCTTGATATGATCATCACCTACTGCCGGCGTATTGACGAGTCTTAGAGTCCCACAATGGAGTTACCTAGTCCAGGCGAAACGTTGTGGTGCGCGTATGCGATATGCGCATGGACCCGATTAAAATGCGAGTATAGGATACCGTATATTGATCGGGCGGCTTGCTTTTGGTTAGGGTCATATGTGATATGAACGGATTGATAAATCAAGTGTTGATTTATCATTTAACCATTAGTTTCTCACTAAAAATCCTTTCTTGTATTTGATGGATGTATGCATGCATGTATGTTCTCTTTTTTAAGATTCATGCACATATGGATGTACATTCACACATACATACATACATACATCCTTCATGGTTGTATATACATGGAAATGATGGCAATATAAGACTCACACCATGGTTTTAAATATGGATTTTATTACATTTGATTTAAAACAAAAAGGAAAAAGAAAATGGTTATGATTGATTTGTTTCTACACTCTTCTTTTGACCTAACCATTCTCACCCACCTTTTAACCTTGGGTAAACTTTCCTTTTGTGTTTTAACTCAAGTTTAATAATATATTCATTGTTTAAACCATGGTTTGAGATGAGAACAAGAAAATATATATATTGATATATTTTCATTTTTCTAGGACAAGGGTTATTCTTTTCACTCTTGTTAAAAATATAGCCATCATCTTCTTCTTCCTCTCTCATTTGCTCTCTAGATTTTTGTAGTGAGCAATATACTCAACAAGTTAGGATTTTGAAGTGAGAAAGAGAACCACAACACCATTCTACATAAGTCTAGCCCACTTGTTTGGAGTGTTAGCTTCATTTCGTTCTCTTGATCGGGTGAAGTTGCAAGCTTGGACAAAGCGGACTCCGGGTGGATCATCGGTGACCTAGAGGAGTTCAAGCGGAGCTTTTTCAAACCCCAAGTAGCCGAGGAGTCTAGCGTAGGGAGCTGCAAAGGTTGTACTCTCTAAACCCTAGCTTTTCTTTCATATGATGATATGCAAGTTTTAGAAACCCTAATTTTCTAGGAACGATCCGATGTTTGTTAACTTAGCACCCTAAAGACTCCACCTTTGGTACATGTGATGCTTCCAAACCCTTCATGAGGTGCTAGGCTAACCCAACATTGGTATCAGAGCCAACCTAGAACATTAAGCGACACTTTTACGAAGTTAAAACTCCGATCGAACCGGAATATACGGATTTTTAGCACTCTCTGGACATTTTTTCAAAACTGTTGTTTTTCAGAATTAAAAATATGCGAAAAATTCAGCAGGTAAATATAAATGTTACTGTGAAAAACGAGACCATGAACAGTAAATTTGAGCGCGGAACCGCGGCAATAGGCTGCTTAGGCCGCGGTTCCGCGGCCTTTCTGTTGATTCATGGTGTCATTTTTGTACAGTAACTCATTGCTCTGCTTGTATATTGTTTTGGAGTATTTTTAATCTGAATTTAGTACTGTAAATTCTG
Organism: Agapanthus africanus; assembly: GCA_030015575.1. Taxonomy (NCBI): domain Eukaryota; kingdom Viridiplantae; phylum Streptophyta; class Magnoliopsida; order Asparagales; family Amaryllidaceae; genus Agapanthus; species Agapanthus africanus. Next base: position 121,276,898 of record CM057344.1, read on the forward strand.
GAGATGGTTTTGGACTTGTCGATTCGATCGGAATTTTCATTTCGTGGCTTTTCCGGATAAATTAGAAAGTATTGAAGTGTTTGAACGAGTATCATTTGCTCACTTTTCACGGGGTTTGAATATTTTGGAGATACATGCAAGTTTTATGGTGGTCCCTCTAGAAGACAACAAACCTTAACTCGATTATGTGACCGTCTTGAACTGCCCTTTGAACCTTAGGGTTTGGGGCAGTACGGCGTGCCACAAGTGAGGCGTTGGCTTGACCCTTCTACAACTGGACCGCTACTACTGTGTCACACTCCGGGTTTTTGAACTCCGCTCAAGTGTTGTGCTTTAGTGAATCTTGGGTATTTGATCGTTCGTTCAAAAACTTTAATACTGTCTAATTATCTGGAATGTGATGCAATGTGTGGAATTCATATTACTAGACATGAAATACGAAGTATGTGATATTTCGCATTTACGATGTCTAAAGAGAATGTGGATTCCAGATATTGCAGTTTTACACTTTCTTTTCTATGACCGTAAGTGTAGTATGTAGTGGTATTGCCAATTTTCGTTGCTATACGTCGACGACAATCGATGTATGCATACTTACTTACGTTGATGATATGAGATATTATGTGTTGCTGAGATATGATGTGTAGGATTGTCGCGATTGAATAGCCGGGTTTTTTTTTTTATGTGAGATGAGAGTTTTATATTTTCATTCATGTAAATTCAAATGTAATGTAATATTCTTTTATTTGGGGCACTTCCGGGTTGAGGTCGATGCCACCTGTGTTGTATATTATTTACTTTTCCGCATTAGGATGGACCCAAGGAGGGGAGCATGGGTGACCGGGTTCTGGGGTTCAGTGGGAGGCCATCTCAAGGAGTCGAGACCGGGTCTCCTAAACTCCAGAATTGGTAGGGTCGCTTTCCGCTCTCGTAGGAGTCCAGGGTGTGGGCTTGGCTATTCATCGCGGCTGTGGAATCCGTATTTTCTATTGTTGGCTAAATACTAAATACGGACGTCCTAGTATATCCCACATTATATCTATGTTTCTGCTGCGATATCTGTGATGTGATCATTTGATATGTTCTGATGGATACAGTATATTGTATATATGATATATTATATAGGCGTTACTTATGTTTTACACCCGCACTAGCCCTGCCCTGCTCTGTCGTTAGTTACCTAACCTAACGGTGCACGAGGGGACATCGAGGCGAATGCGGATGGCATAAGTGTATGTTGTATTTATCTGTGATATTTAGGTGACTTAAATGATGGGACTTCATTAATGTGATTAATGAAAGAAAAGAAACCTAATAGATGTTGTAGAATCAAATTTTTAAATAAAAAGGGTAGCTACAGTTTTGTTTTGCATAGCAGTATATATGATATACCCTGCACCTTATTCGATGAGGAAAAGGCCGAGATCCCTTCACCGGGAGTGACCCCTTTAGCAATAATTGGCAGATGCTACACACTCGGCTTGTCTTTTGATTGCTTCTATAGTTTCTGCTTTGCACAGTGATATATATGATATATCCCGTACCTCATTCGACGAGGAAAGGGCCGACGATCTCTTCACCGGGAGTGACCCTTTTAGCAAAACTAGAAAAGCCTCAAGAACACTCCATTTCAAAATTCATTCGATTCTACAACGATATCAAGTTCATTACGCAATAGGTTTTCAGAAAAACCTATCGTAGCCCTCCGTCATTTCAGATAAGTACTAGTTAGTATTCATGCTACGTTTGTTGACTATGTTAAGGCGTAGTGTGCGGTAGCTGATTAGTGCTTATCTGTATATGCATATGATGCGATTGGATTAGGGTAGTCGTGCGACTTTGTTGACTATGTTAAGGGTCGTGCGGGTGGGTTTAATTCAATCAGGAAATGACGGGTTGAACTTGACTAACACTTATGATTTGTTGACTATGTTAAGGTCATATAGCTGCTAGGGGCAAAATATTATCGTGAATTTCAAGTGTTGAAATTTGCAATGAGATTGCATACCTTCTATGAGATAGTTGGATCCCGATACCCACTGCGAGTAAGAGTTACTCCTGGGAGAGTTTTACACATTACAATTAGCCGATCAAGTAGGTGTCTAGAAAGGTGTCAACGAGGTTACGCCTCTGGGAAAACGAGGTTTACTTTAATTAGCTCCGTGCGAAAGCACGGGGAACCTCCCTCAATGTACCGACTGTTGGAGATAGTGCCCTCAGAGTCAATTATTGGATCACAGGCACGTGATTGCAATGATTGAGGGAGGACCTATCCCGGTAGAACAGTCTTACTCGAGATGATAGTATGCTATCAGGTTTACCTTTATCATCGTGTACTGCTTTAAGTGACATGACTTGTCACTATTGCACGTTGATAGAGCCCCTAGGATTCTTGCTTGACTACCGGCAGTATGAGGGCGATCATATACGTGGGAGCTGGTAGTCTATAAGCACATCCTTAAAAGGTCCCTAGTCGTGGGAGTTTCGAGACAGGGCATCGATTCTCCAGAGTAGACTAGTGTATACAGTCGAGACCCCGACGAGGGGCGGTGGCCGGTCTCACAAGCCACTGGTGTCAGTTGGATCGCCTAAGATGTATACAGGTGCTCATTGGGTTATGAGTACACCGGACAGGACTCGCCGGGAACATGCTAGTTGGTCTTATACCTGACGTCAGATAGCAGTTCCCAGGTGACATGTGTACAGGTTAGTTCATCGACCTGGGGATAGTCATTTGTCTCGTGTGAGTTCCCACTGTGCTTTGATTACTACCCTACCACGGCTCAAAGGAGTCGTGCAAACAGGTTTTAGTTGGGTACAGTCCCGAGCCACATGGAGGCAGTGAGCGGATCTTCGGGGGTTTCGTCTCTCCCGGTATTGGGGGTGAGGTCGCGCTGTGTCTAGGAGAGCCATTACACGAAGTCCTTGGCCAAGGCAGGAGATTTACTGGTAGGTATTCCAGTAGTATCTCAGGGTGTTCTGGGCTACACTCCGACACGACTTGTACCGCTTTTGGGGGTCTGACTTTTACCCACCCCCTAGGCCCGACATGCGATGCTCATAGACGAACGGACCGGACTGTACGGATATTGTCACAGACAGGCTCAGTAGGGTGTCAGGATGAGTTCGCTCATCGACGTCCCTTTTGGTCAATAGCTGGTGGCCCGTTACGTATTGGCTTATACCTCTGACGTGCTAGTGGTTAAATCCACAGCCATAGTATTGACGAGTCTTTAGAGTCCACCACACTTTCAGTTACTCAGCTTTCGGGCGAAACGCTGTAGAGGCCGTATGGAGATATGGCAGGGTCCGATCAGATACGTGCGGTATTGCACGGATCAGGATCGGACGGTTTGTACTAGTAGCCGTATAGGTATATGACAGGGTTCGATCAGATACGTGCGGTATTGCACGGATCAGGATCGAACGGATATTACTAGCCGGCTTTGGTTTAAGCCGGTCCTAGTTTAGTACAGTGTAGATTTTGTCTCTTTGCATTTGTATCCGGACGGAATACAGATGCGGGTGTGTATGCACAGTATCGGGGTTTTCCTGTAATTTATTACGGGACCAGTTTTCTGGAGTTGCCAGTTTGCATTCCGTTCCGGCCGGTTTTCCTTTGTTCTTTCCCGGCCGGACTTTTCCGATGGAGGGGGTAATTTGCAGTTTTGCAAATTACATTTGTGGAGGGGTTTTCTTGCATAAAGATTGATTATGATAGCTTTCATATCTTTTGCTCCATGATGCTTTTATGAGATTAGAAGTGAGGTATGGTTTGATAAAAGTGAAGCATGCTTGTATGTTTCTTTGTCCCTTGATGTGGTCACCTCTTCTCATCTCCTACACTCACCTCCCTTATTGCTTCATATTCTTTCCTCCTCCATTTCTAAGTGCATAAGTTTTTTTCCATGGTTGAGTGAGAAGAAGAAAAGAGAAGGAGAGAGCTTCATCTTTGAGAGTGTTTTTCCATTCTTGATCTCTTTTCATGCTAAGAAAAATGCAAGCACCGTTTTTCTTATCTTGTTTCCTCCATCATCTACAAATGGCAACCACCCCAAAAGAGACTATGATTCTACACTACACTTCCTACAGCAAATCTTGGACGCGTCGATTCGCCAGCTTCGCGCCCGAGTTGCCTCGGTATTGAGGTGGGAGCCCGTAAAAGCTACAGGCGATGTGGTGCCCTTTCCGACGAGGAGGAGACGGACGGAGATCCCGCGAGGAGATCGAAGTGGAGATGAAGACCGGAGGACTCGGATCAGTCGGTACAACTCTTTACTGTTTGTTAGTTTAGCAATAATGGCAGATCCGGGTTAAAGTATACGATAGCGCCAAGTTAAAAAGTTTTATTCCGCATTTGGCGTCTGTAGACTGCCGGGGCGCTAACATAGACTTACAGTGGTATCAGAGCCTCACCATTTTGCTATGCTAACTTGTGCTAACGCGTTTAAAACTTCGATCCGACCGGAAATCGAAAACTGCAAAAAACCAAGCCGACAGTTTCTGTTGTTTTTAAACGGTCTCAAAAATTATTTCTGGATGTCTTAAAAATCAGAGCAGGAACTTTTAAGAGTCACGACAAAATTTGGGGTCGTGATCCCTCCAAGCTGCCGCGGAAACGCGGCCAAACCCATGGTTTGGCCGCGCAACCGCGGCCACGTGGGGAGCACGTGCTCCCAAATTTTGTCAGTTGGTTCTCAGTGGGATTTTGGGGTTTTTGATATATATCGTTTTTGCCCAGATTTTGTTACTGTTCACCAGTAAGTCGTGGGGCCCACTTCTTGATATTTTGTCGATCGAAATTTAAACACGTTAGTTTCACAGTATTTACATTATATCTGCGACCGTGAATGTCACTCGATCGGTAAATCCGGTCTAACTGCTATAGCCCGGTTAGACGGATTTGCGAACGTGACTTTCACGTTGATGTTCTATGTGTTGTGCTGTGATGTTGCGGATTTGTCGTGGTGGATAGCAGTGTGCAATGGTAGTACAGTTTGAGTTTATTTGTACATTTGATATTGCGGGGCGAGCGTCCGACTTGTGGACTGCCGTCACTGCCAGTTTGTATTATTCTTTTGGGGCACGACCTGGTTGCGGTCGATGTACCCGTTGAATGTATATTTTACTTTCTGTACTAGGATTTGTTAGTTATATGTATGCCCTAGAGGCCATTACTGTACATAGGATGTATAAGGTAGTGGATGCTGGGACATATATAGGGAGGACTTTCTTGCTCGACATGATAGTATGCTATCTGGTTACCCTTTACCTTAACGTGTATGTTGATTGTCTCTCTGTTACATGTTGGTAAAGCCCTTAGGATCTGTACTTGACTACCTGGACTATGATGCGGATCATACTAGTGGGGACATGGTAGTGCATAAGTACATCCTTCAAAGTCCCTAGTCGTGGGTGTATCGAGATGGGGCATCGATATACCAGAGTAGACTAGCGTGTACCTTCTCGACCCATGGAGATGGGCGATGGATGATCCCATATCCATTGGTGTTTGACATCAGAGATGATATACGGGTGCTCAGTAGAGACTGGGTACACTGGACGGACTCGCCGAGAACTCCCAGATGGTATTATACCTCACGTCAGATGGCAGTTCTCTGGTGACACTGGTACAGAGTAGTCTGTTGACCCGAGATCGTCATAGAGTCTTGTGTGGTTCCCACTGTGCTTTGATTTCCATCTTACCACGTCCAAGAGGGCGTGCAAAATGGTGGTTTTTGGGTACAGTCCCGAGTCACATGGAGGCAATGAGCGATAGGAGGGGATTCGTCTCTCCCGGTATAGGGGGTTGATGTTGCGCTGTGTTCGATTGGCTATAACAGGAAATCCCTGGCCAGGGTTGCTGAGATTTACTGGTAAGTGTTACCAGTAGTTTCTCGAACAGTTATAGACCTCATATCGACACGACTTATTGAGCTATTGGGGTCTGACGTTTACCACCCCTAGGCGAGATATGCGACAGATCAGACGAACAGACCGGACTGTACGGTAGTGTTACTGGTCGGATTCACTGGAGTGTGAGCGGGCTTGCTCGTCGATCTTCAGATCGCTCAATACCCGGGTGGCCGTTACGTTTAGCAGACCGCTTGCGGCTTGTGGATGTTTGATATGATCATCATCCGCTGCCGGCGTATTGACGAGTCTTTAGAGTCCTACACAGAGGTTTCCTGGTTCAAGCGAAACGAAATAGGAGCGCATATGAGATATGTGCGGGACCGAGAATAATGCGTGTATGTGATACCGTATTCTATTCTCGCGATAAATATATCGAATGGTTGTATGCGATATAACCTAGTTATCGATTCAAGCGTTGATTCGATAAGCCGATATATTGTATACTAGTCGGTTGTGTGCGACATAACCGGGTCATTGAATCAAGTGTTGATTTAATGATTTAATGCATATTTATATATTTGATATATTACTTTGCATCAACTAGTATCGGTTTACTTAAGATGGATTTTCTCGCTCGGGTGTGCGCATTGTATATGCGATATGTTTATGTGCACATGGTTGTATCATGTTTGATGATGCATACCACTTTGGTTAAGTGTAAAGTTTGAACCATGGTTGTGTTTATGTTTAGGGTTTTATTTTCTTTATTATTCATTTATTCTTTTTGATAAATGGATAAAGGAAAAGCAAATGAGAAAATGGTGGCTTCTTTTGTTTTGTTCATGATTCTTCATGAAGCTTTGACTTAGTTAACCATTTTGTCTCATGCTTAACCCTAACCACTCCACTAACCCTAGTTCACTCTCTACAACTAACCATGGTCATGTTATGATAAGAATGAGTTTCTTTTCTAATTAAATCAATTCTTATCATAACAATTATCTTCTTCTTGCTCTTCTTCTTCTTCATGAAAAGCAAGCTCCATCAATGGTGGATTGATGGAAAGAGTGAGAAATCCAATTCTAAAGTTAACCCACCTCCTATTTCTTCATCCTCTACCTCTTGCCAAGTAGTAGAGTGTGTTTCCTTCACAAGATTTTAGGGTTTGGTGAAGGTGGAGCTTGATCTATCGATGCCTCGACGTAGATCATCTTCGGCATGGACATCGACGACCTAGCTTGCCCATTCTCCGACGAAGTCGACTCTAGAGCCCGGATTAGATTTGGACAGCGGAGACGACCTCGTTGCGGAGCCATGGAGGTGGAGGACCGGATCTACAAAGGTTGTATTTCCGTATTCCCTTAGTTAATTGTTAACTAGTTCTATATTCGCCTAGACTTCTAGCCAACGATCCGTACATTAGGGTTTGTAGGCACCGTAAAATTTGAAATTACCATGGTTGATGGCTTGGGAGACCTCACTAGTGTGCCTAGGAACCCTACAGGATTGCCCCGCGGTGGGGTGCACGGATAGCCGGGTTCTAGAAGACCACAAGCCCGCATCTCATGGCATTGGGACGAAGGGGGCTTCACTCCAGGATTGGCTGGCTATTCGCCGCACTCGTAGGGGGTACAGGTTGACCCAGGAGGGGTGCCCAAGTTGCCGGATTCCGTGAAGTGCTGGGTGGTCCATTCACGGTGCTGGAGGGGGCTGCCTCGCTTTCAGGTTTTGGCGGGTGACTTGCCGCGCCCGTAGGGGTCTAGGTTTTCATTGCACAGGCTATCCACACGACCAGGGGAACGTCGGGTTTCAGTAGTGGCTCTGTGAAACCCGGGGATCCCAGATATCTGTATTGTTCTGTGATGCTGTACATTTCTGTGATGTTGCATTTTATTCACGCCTTGAGCGAAATACTATATATTGGTATATATATTAGTAGATGTTGTATATGTTTTTCATCCGCGCTAGTCCAGTCCCCGCTCTGCCGTTAGTTAGCTAACCTAACGGGTGATGACGGGACCCAGTGGCGAATGCGGATGGCGTATACGTACGTCAGTATATTTTCGTTCTTTGTGGTGTGATTAATTGATGGGACTGCATTGATTCGGATCAATGCAAGTTAAACAAACAAATTCTGATGTTGTTGGAACACTTTTCAAAAAGCTGTTATTGCAAGGACGTTCACTTTTGTTTTGCATCGTGGTATTCATTTGGAATATCCTGCTCCTCAGTCGACGAGGCAAGGGCCGAGATCCCTTCACCGGGAGTGACCCCTTGGACAGAAGTTTGCGTCAGGGCATTAACTTCACTATAGCCGATTACTTTTGCTTTGCACCGTGGTATTCAGTTGGAATATCCTGCACCTCATTCTACGGGGAAAGAGCCGAGATCCCTTCACCGGGAGTGACCTCTTTAGCAATGGTTTTTCGTCACTATATTTTCTAAAAAGCTATCAGTTCCTTCAACGATATCAAGTTCATTACGTTAAAGGTTTTCGCCAGAAGCCATTCGTAGCCCTCCGTCGTTTCATATGGGTAGTCAATAGTATTCAAGCTGTGTTTGTTGGCCAAAGTCAAGGCACAGTGTTTGGTAGCTGTTGGGTATTCATATGCAGCATAGATAGATGCGTTGGTTTGGAACAGTCGTACTGCCTTGTTGGCCAAAGTCAAGGGTATGTACGGGTGGATTCAAATTAACCTGGAGAATGACGGGCAGAACTTGACATGTGACTTATGATTTGTTGGCCAAAGTCAAGGTCATAAGAGCATGGGGTAAAAATCCACATCGGGAGTTTCAAAAGAACTGAAACTTGCCAGATATGTGCATACCTTCTGGAGTGTTATACCGTGAGCGGATTCCGTCACGTTATCATGCGATGATAGTTGGATCCCGATTCCCACTGATGAGTTGGTTTACTCCTCGGGTGACCCCGACTAATTCTTCTTTCAGGTTTGGAGGAGAATTTGAGGTACAGTGGGAGGTTTCCAGATTAGATAAATTGGTAACCATTCTGATCTTGGTTAGAGTGCACGCTGAGTGTTTCTTTTCTCTCTCTCTCTCTGGCAGCGGCCATTGACCCGACCCTAAGACTATGACTCAGTGACCAAGTTGACCGAACCTTCTTTACACTGGCTTTTGGATTGTCAGAGTTGCAGACCTCATTGCCACTCCTACTTTTACCCTTTTCTCCAGGACACCCCGTATTACTACGAACGTCCACTTCCATTGGACAAAACCATCGTATGGTTATATACGAACTCGAAGGAATTTATTCGAGGATGGTTTCCGGTTTTGGAGAAAACGGATAGGATTATTCAGTTGTCTTTTCTTTTCACCCTCTCTCAGGTTGCGAGTACTCCTTAGTTTAGGAGTAGTACACCTATTATGCAAATTGGATAGTCTTCTTCCAAACCTTAGGCTGGTGCCGACCGGTAGGGAATGAAGAAAACCAGTTAGCCTAAACGGTGTACAGAAGGTATTAAGTTCAGACAAAGCAAGGGATTAGTAAGAGGGCAAAGTAAATTGCGACTGCTATTCACGACCAAACCAAGTATTTCTTCGCCAATCCTAAATCACCTTTGTATTTCTCCAGGACACTCCGTATCACTACGAAGATCCACAGTTTATTGGATACTCCATCGTATGGTTATATACGAACTCGAAAGGAACTTGTTCCAGTTCGGGGATGGATTCTGGTCCAGGAGAAATAGGAATAAGGTTTATTCGGTTGTCTTTTATCTTCACCTTCTCTCGTATTGCGAGTGCTCCTAGGACTAGGACAGTACACCCATTGTGCTTATTGGATAGTCTTCTTCCAAACCATAGGCTGGTGCCGAACGGTAGGGAAGGAAGAAACCCATTTGGCCTAAGGGGTGTGCAGAAGGTAACGACTAAAGACATATAAAGGGATTTGGAGAGGTGGCAAAGAATTATGCGGTTATAGTTGTGAATCTGGATAATGGTAGAGGCATTACTAGGAATACCAGGATACCCCATCGAAACATTTCAATGTTTCAGTTCAACTGTGTACTGTTAAAAGAAAACTGATTTCCTGATTAGACACTTGCTCCAGGGTATGTATTTACCAGGTTTGATTCTCACATCTGTATGGCTTTACAGATGATGAGTGGGAGTAACTTATTGGGAATTGGGTGATCATCCTCATTATATTGGGATTCGTTGTAATCGGTGATATTTGAGGAAATCACCTGGGCTGTTTGCCGGTCGGCAAATATTTGGTTTTGAATATCCGCTTTTATGCACCAATTTCAAATTGATATATCTGTACGTCTATTTTCATAGAGTGAGATATACCTTTTGATATTATATAGATGACATTTACCTATATCAGTGGATGGTTAGGTAAGGAGCATTAAGCAGCGGTGTAATTCTTCTTAGCCATAAGTACAGTTTTCAACCTACGACGCACAGTGAAAGAGTTATTAGACTCGGTGGACTTATACAGAGTATTGTATGTTGTCCAGTGTCCATTAGGACAGAGGGGTTGGTCCTCATACTATATTCTGTTTACTTTTAACTTCTCTAGTTCTTAGACATGTGTTTCCTAGAAACACAGGGTCTAAGTTTTGAGGAGTTATAGGTATTTGAATAGAGTAGAGAACCAAGTGTAGCAAGTATCGGGATTCTTCAAAGTGATCGAAGATGTAGATACTTGTGTGTGGTATTCAGTTGATAGTAATGAAAAAGAGAAATTGCTTCTCTTTCAGGTTACTCATAATTGGAAGTATTCCTAAGTTGAGTAACGCTGATCGGCCTTTTTCCATTTAGTTGACATGCACTGGAGACAGTCGCATGATTTGAATCTGGTTCAATTAAATCAGTGCCTCTGGTTCTATATTGGATATAGAACAGTTCATATCTTAACGCTGTTAAGGTACGGGGAGTTGTCTGGCTTATGATTAAAACCAGACTCTGGATAACTCAAGGCACGTTTCTGTAATGGCTGTTTGTGGGTTGACCCAGGCTATGACGAGGGTTGATTTTCTACCATCTGGAAGATCAATAGTGATATTGTTCTTCACTCACCACAATTTTAAAAGAAATGCATTTTTCAGAAAACAGTAGTGGGAGTATGGTAGAACTGGAAGCGATTCCAGAACCGCAAACGATTACTGGAGATTTGATAAGGAACCTAAAGATTCAATCTAATTTGACATTCCATTGGCCACTCCGCAGATAAGGTGGGTAACTTCAGGCACCCGAGGGGTACTCCGGTAGCCTCAAGGAAGGTGACAGGGAAGTTCTTGTTTACCCACACTTGCCATTGTTGTTGTTCCAGGCTGCGAGACCCGGCAGGAGGATGAGTATAGCGTCATTCTAAACTTGCTTTAGAAGTGCACGTCTATATGACTCTGCCAGAGGGTTGTCGTAGTCAGTGGGAGCAGCGGAAGCATTGGTGGACATCAGGCTTATGTCTATTTATAGACTAAAGCAGATGTAGCGGAGATAGATCATCTATTTCTGATGTGACAGTCATAGGTTTGACGTCATCAGAATAAGGGATGGATCTGTTGAGAAGGTAGTAGGAAATGATATTCCTATACTACGATCGGTTATACTTTGGTCGTCACACAGTAGTTTCTCCATATAGGACTTGGACATTATATCAGACATACTGGTTACTAGATCTATGGTTTTGGATCTAGATTTGGGTGGTTTCCCAATCAGGGTACTTTGACAGCATTCTAAGAGTATTTAGAATGGACGACTCCTGGCACGGTAGTGTACCTGCAGGTGATGGAGTCACCCTCTCTAAAGGTGTCTTATAGACTAAAGTAGAGAGGGATGTGCATGATTGACAGATCACTTGCTTAGGCAATTGAGTCAATCATGAGATGTCAAGTACCACACCAGATGTTCTTGCACTAGATGCAATAAGTTGACATTGATCCAATCCTGGAGAAACAGTCGGAAGCAGTTTTAGAACATAAGTGGATGTTCTAGGGATATGATAACGACAGCCTCATTTGGGAGACAGTTATCATTCCACGCTTCCAAGGTGACATGGACGACAAGGAGGTTGTCAGAGTTATATTTTTTCCTTCTGACGAGGGGCAGTATTTTGGGCAGGTGGTCCAAGGAAATACTGAGGGTGGCATGGCGCAGGATACTGATTAAGTTCAGTTGACGATACAGTCTAAGAAGTTTGGATTTGGAGTTCATTTATGAGCTGAGTCCTATCAGGCATCCAGACATTCTAAGACAGGTATTGCTCATTTCGGGAGATGGTTTTCTCCGCGAACTTGAGATATAGAGAGACATAGAAAGAAACTTCAGAGCGGATCCACTCACTGAGGCTATTCCTCGAACGCAATAGTTTCGCAAACAGGTTTTGTGCGACTGACTAGTAGAGGAGTTGGGTGTTCGGTATCACACGGGCTGTGAGTATGCGACATCGCAATAATTAGCCTTGAGTGCAAGTGGGAGATTGTTGGAGATAGTGCCCTCAGAGTCAATTATTGGATCACAGGCACGTGATTGCAATGATTGAGGGAGGACCTATCCCGGTAGAACAGTCTTACTCGAGATGATAGTATGCTATCAGGTTTACCTTTATCATCGTGTACTGCTTTAAGTGACATGACTTGTCACTATTGCACGTTGATAGAGCCCCTAGGATTCTTGCTTGACTACCGGCAGTATGAGGGCGATCATATACGTGGGAGCTGGTAGTCTATAAGCACATCCTTAAAAGGTCCCTAGTCGTGGGAGTTTCGAGACAGGGCATCGATTCTCCAGAGTAGACTAGTGTATACAGTCGAGACCCCGACGAGGGGCGGTGGCCGGTCTTACAAGCCACTGGTGTCAGTTGGATCACCTAAGATGTATACAGGTGCTCATTGGGTTATGAGTACACCGGACAGGACTCGCCGGGAACATGCTAGTTGGTCTTATACCTGACGTCAGATAGCAGTTCCCAGGAGACATGTGTACAGGTTAGTTCATCGACCTGGGGATCGTCATTTTTCTCGTGTGAGTTCCCACTGTGCTTTGATTACTACCCTACCACGGCTCAAAGGAGTCGTGCAAACAGGTTTTAGTTGGGTACAGTCCCGAGCCACATGGAGGCAGTGAGCGGATCTTCGGGGGTTTCGTCTCTCCCGGTATTGGGGGTGAGGTCGCGCTGTGTCTAGGAGAGCCATTACACGAAGTCCTTGGCCAAGGCAGGAGATTTACTGGTAGGTATTCCAGTAGTATCTCAGGGTGTTCTGGGCTACACTCCGACACGACTTGTACCGCTTTTGGGGGTCTGACTTTTACCCACCCCCTAGGCCCGACATGCGATGCTCATAGACGAACGGACCGGACTGTACGGATATTGTCACTGACAGGCTCAGTAGGGTGTCAGGATGAGTTCGCTCATCGACGTCCCTTTTGGTCAATAGCTGGTGGCCCGTTACGTATTGGCTTATACCTCTGACGTGCTAGTGGTTAAATCCACAGCCATAGTATTGACGAGTCTTTAGAGTCCACCACACTTTCAGTTACTCAGCTTTCGGGCGAAACGCTGTAGAGGCCGTATGGAGATATGGCAGGGTCCGATCAAATACGTGCGGTATTGCATGGATCAGGATCGGACGGTTTGTACTAGTAGCCGTATAGGTATATGGCAGGGTTCGATCAGATACGTGCGGTATTGCACGGATCAGGATCGAACGGATATTACTAGCCGGCTTTGGTTTAAGCCGGTCCTAGTTTAGTACAGTGTAGATTTTGTCTCTTTGCATTTGTATCCGGACGGAATACAGATGCGGGTGTGTATGCACAGTATCGGGGTTTTCCTGTAATTTATTATGGGACCAGTTTTCTGGAGTTGCCAGTTTGCATTCCGTTCCGGCCGGTTTTCCTTTGTTCTTTCCCGGCCGGACTTTTCCGATGGAGGGGGTAATTTGCAGTTTTGCAAATTACATTTGTGGAGGGGTTTTCTTGCATAAAGATTGATTATGATAGCTTTCATATCTTTTGCTCCATGATGCTTTTATGAGATTAGAAGTGAGGTATGGTTTGATAAAAGTGAAGCATGCTTGTATGTTTCTTTGTCCCTTGATGTGGTCACCTCTTCTCATCTCCTACACTCACCTCCCTTATTGCTTCATATTCTTTCCTCCTCCATTTCTAAGTGCATAAGTTTTTTTCCATGGTTGAGTGAGAAGAAGAAAAGAGAAGGAGAGAGCTTCATCTTTGAGAGTGTTTTTCCATTCTTGATCTCTTTTCATGCTAAGAAAAATGCAAGCACCGTTTTTCTTATCTTGTTTCCTCCATCATCTACAAATGGCAACCACCCCAAAAGAGACTATGATTCTACACTACACTTCCTACAGCAAATCTTGGACGCGTCGATTCGCCAGCTTCGCGCCCGAGTTGCCTCGGTATTGAGGTGGGAGCCCGTAAAAGCTACAGGCGATGTGGTGCCCTTTCCGACGAGGAGGAGACGGACGGAGATCCCGCGAGGAGATCGGAGTGGAGATGAAGACCGAAGGACTCGGATCAGTCGGTACAACTCTTTACTGTTTGTTAGTTTAGCAATAATGGCAGATCCGGGTTAAAGTATACGATAGCGCCAAGTTAAAAAGTTTTATTCCGCATTTGGCGTCTGTAGACTGCCGGGGCGCTAACGTAGACTTACACCGACACTGGCCTGGCTGAAAGATCGGCGAAGTTGTAGGGTGTAATTAATCCCGGCTAGTCTTTCCTTTTAGGGTTTAAAGGAAGATTTGATAAAAACCAGTGGGAGCCATCCTGATTAGATAAGATAATAACCAATCTGATCTTGCAAGAGCATACGCTAAAGTGTTTTCTTCTCTCTCTCTCCAGGTAGCGACCATGCCATGCCTTAATCAAGATAATAATATGGATGTATTGACCGAACCCGCAAGTTATACTGTGCTGGGGAACGTTGGTTCCGTTCTTTCTTATAAGAGTTATAGGAATGAACAGGACATAGGGGAATACCAGGATTCCCATGCCACCCGAATGAAGAAAGTACATGTTGGTGCATTTTCTTCGGGTGTGTTCGTTACAGAGAACTGTTTCTCCATTTGCCCTACGTCCTGAGTCTTAGATACCGGGTCAGGATCCCATATATGTAATCAGTTACATGGGCTTAGGAAAGGTAGAGAACTTGGAGAAAGTGATAAAGACATAAATGTTGGAAATGGTGCAATTGTTGCAGCTAAGACTGTCGGGGAATATCACCTTGCATTACCAACCGGTAATACATTAGTTCTGAACGAATGCTATTACATGCCGAACCTGATATGCAACATTATATCGGTTTCTTTGTTGAGTAAAGAGGGATATAATTTTGTATTACAGGATAATGTTATGAACATTTTCCGTAACCAAAAGTTGGTTGGATCAGGCACGTTATGCAATGGCATTTATGTTCTAAATCAATCAACAGTTCTGAGCATAACAAACACACACAAGAAGAAGAATTCAGAACTGAATGAATCCTTCTTTTGGCATTGTAGACTCGGTCATATAAATGCGACACGGCTAGCTAAGTTGCATAAGGATGGATACTTGAAACCGTTCGAATTTTCATCTTATGACACTTGCCAGTCATGTCTCAAAGGCAAAATGACCAAAACTCCGTTTACGGGACACGGAGAAAGAGTTACCGAACTCTTGGGACTGATACATAGTGATGTATGCGGTCCCATGTCTACACATGCCAGGGATGGTTCTTCGTACTTCATTACATTCACTGACGATCTCTCTAGATTCGGATATGTGTTCCTGATGAAACACAAATCAGAAGCTTTTGAGAAATTTAGAGAATAAAAACAAGAAGTCGAGAACCAAACCGGAAAAAGTATTAAAGTCCTTCGATCTGATCGAGGAGGTGAATACTTGAGCAATGAATTCCTGGACTTCCTAAAAGAGAATGGGATTCTCTCTCAGCTGACTCCTCTATATACACCACAGCACAACGGTGTATCAGAACAGAGGAACCGCACCCTATTAGATATGGTGCGCTCTATGATGAGCACAGCTGAGTTACCTATTTCCTTCTGCGGATATGCACTGGAAACAGCAGCATACCTATTGAATCAAGTTCCATCTAAATCTGTACCTACCACACCATATGAGATATGGAGTGGGAAGAGACCATATTTTAAACAAGTTAAGATATGGGGTTGTCCGGCCTATGTCAAAAGGCAAAATCCAGACAAACTCGAGGCACGGTCAGTTCTTTGCAAGTTTGTGGGATATCCTAAGAATTCCCAAGGATATTTTTTCTACCACGCTGAAGAACAAAAAGTGTTTGTTTCTCAATATGCCACCTTTTTGGAAAAGGAATTTCTTGCAAAAGAAATTAGTGGCAAAGTGGTAGAGCTGGAAGAGGTTCCAGAAACACAAACTGTAACTGAAGATTTAGTGGAACCAGAGGATTCGGTAGTTCCCAACGAAACTCAGCCTCTCCGCCGATCTAGTAGGGTTCCTCGCCAACCTGAGAGATACTACGGTTTTCTTATGGATGGTGGGAGCGAGGATTGCATCATGGAGGATGATGACCCAACTAGTTTCGAGCAGGCCATCACGAATGGGGACTCAGTGAAATGGCTGGATGCTATGTGGTCCGAGATGGAATCCATGTACACCAACAAAGTATGGACTTTGGAAGATGCTCCTGAAGGGGTAAAACCCATTGGGAGGAAGTGGATCTTCAAGAAAAAACTTGGTGTAGATGGGAAAGTGGAGACTTTCAAAGCTAGACTTGTTGCAAAGGGTTTTCATCAAAGACCAGGTGTGGACTATGAAGAAACCTTTTCTCCAGTGGTTATGCTTAAACCCATCCGGATCATGCTTGCCATCGCTGCATATCATGATTACGAAATCTGGAAAATGGATGTTAAGACTGCCTTTCTAAACGGTGATTTAGAAGAATGCGTGTACATGACTCAGCCAGAGGGCTTCGTAGATAGTGGGAGCAGCGGGAAGGTGTGCAAGCTGCTTAAATCCATTTATGGATTAAAGCAAGCATCACGGAGTTGGAACATCTGCTTTGACGTCGTTATCAAAGAGTTTGATTTCGTCAAAAACGTAGATGAACCTTGTATCTACAAGAAGGTGGCAGAGAGTAAGGTTGTCTTCCTCGTATTGTACGTGGATGACATACTCTTGATAGGAAATGACATTCCTATGCTGCAATCGGTCAAGCTCTTCTTATCACAAAGATTCTCAATGAAAGATCTTGGTGATGCCTCCTGCATATTGGGAATCAGGATCTATAGAGAGATCCAAACGGATATTGGGATTGTCCCAATCCAGGTACATTGACACCATACTAAAGAGGTTTAGTAAGGAAGAATCCAAGCGTGGGAACTTACCCACGATCTCTGGAGTCACTCTCTCCAAAGAGATGTCTCCCAAGACTGATTTGGAGAGAGCTCGCAACCAAGGGATACCCTATGCTTCGGCTGTAGGCTCTATCATGTATGCGATGCTATGTACCAGACCCGATGTAGCATACTCACTAAGTGTAGTGAGCAGGTATCAAGCTGATCCTGGAGAGAGTCACTGAACAGCTGTGAAGAGCATTCTCAAGTACTTGCGAAGGACTAAAGAGATGCTCTTGGTGTATGGTAACGGAGAACTCCAAGTAGAGTCCTTTACCGATTCAAGCTTCCAGAGTGATAAGGACGACTCTAAGTCGCAGTCGGGATTTGTCTTTACCCTTTACGGAGGGGCGGTTAGCTGGAAGAGTTCCAAGCAGGAAACCGTGGCAGACTCGACGATGGATGCTGAATACATCTCTGCCAACGATGCTGCCAAAGAGGCTGTCTGGATCAAGAAGTTCATTACTGAACTTGTAGTGGTTCCATCCATTGAGCATACAATACCTTTGTATTGCGATAACAATGGAGCGGTGGCTTTGGCCAAGGAACCCAGGTCCCATCAGCGATCTAGGCATATTCTGAGGCGGTATCACCTGATCCGGGAGATAGTTGATCGCCGGGAGATCGAGGTCAGGAGGGTTGACACGAAGAATAACATAGCGGATCCACTCACGAAAGCCATTCCCCAGATACAGTTTGAGAGACTCTTCGGGATGCTCGGTATGCGATACTACAGTAGCTAGCCCTAGTGCAAGTGGGAGATTGTTAGTTGTATGTATGCCCTAGAGGCCAGTATTGTACAGATGATGTATATTATATTAGATGCTTGGACATATATAGAGTTGACTTTCTTGCTCGATATGATAGTATGCTATCTGGTTGCTCTTTATCTTAACATGTATACTAGTCTCTTTAAACTGTCTTATAGTTACATGTTGGTAAAGCCCTTAGGATGTGTACTTGACTACCTGGACTATGATGCAGATCATACTAGTGGGGGCATGGTAGTCCATAAGTACATCCTTCAAGGTCCCTAGTGTTAGTTGTATGTATGCCCTAGAGGCCAGTATTGTATAGATTATGTATATTATATTGGATGCTTGGACATATATAGAGATGACTTTCTTGCTCGACATGATAGTATGCTATCTGGTTGCTATTTATCTTAACATGTACACTAGTCTCTTTACACTGTCTTATAGTTACATGTTGGTAAAGCCCTTAGGATGTGTACTTGACTACCTGGACTATGATGCAGATCATACTAGTGGGGACATGGTAGTCCATAAGTACCTCCTTCAAGGTCCCTAGTCGTGGGTGTATCGAGATGGGGCATCGTTATACCAGAGTAGACTAGCGTATACGCTTCTCGACCCATGTGATGGGCGATGGATGATCCCATATCCATTGGTGTTTGACATCAGAGATGGTATACGGGTGCTCAGTGGTGACTGGGTACATTGGACGGACTCGCCGAGAACTCCCAGATGGTATTATACCTCACGTCAGATGGCAGTTCTCAGGTGACACTTGTACAGGTTAGTCTGTAGACCCGAGATCGTCATAGAGTCTTATGTGATTCCCACTGTGCTTTGATCTCCACCTTACCACGTCCATGAGGGCGTGCAAAACGGTGGTCTTTGGGTACAGTCCCGAGTCACATGGAGGCAATGAGCGATAGGAGGGGTTTCTTCTCTCCCGGTATTGGGGGTTGATGTTGCGCAGTGCTCGATTGGCCGTAACAGCGAAGTCCCTGGCCAGGGCTGATTAGAGATTTACTGGTAAGTGTTACCAGTAGTTTCTCAACCCGTTACGAGCCTCACATCAGCACGACTTATCGGGTTATTGGGGTCTGACGTATACCACCCCTAGACTTGATATGCGACGTTTCAGACGAAGAGACTTGACTGTATGGTAAGTGTTACTGGTCGGATTCGCAGGAGTGTGAGCGGACTAGCTCGTCGATCTTCTGATCGCTCAATACCCGGGTGGCCGTTACGTTTAGCAGACCGCTTGCGGCTTGTGGGTGCTTGATATGATCATCATCTGCTACCGGTGTATTGACGAGTCTTTAGAGTCCTACACAGAGGTTTCCTGGCTCAAGCGAAACGAAATAGGAGCGCATATGAGATATGTGCAGGACCGAGAATAATGCGTGTATGTGATACCGCATTTCATTCTCGCGATATATGTTTCGAATGGTTATATTCGATATGACCTAGTTATCGAATCATTGATTCGATAAATCGATGCATTGAATACTAGTCGGTTATGTGCGATATGACCGGATCATTGAATCAAGTGTTGATTTAATGATTTAATGTATAATTATATATTTGATATATTACTTTGCATTAACTAGTATTGGTTCACTTTAAACGGATTTTTCTCACTTGGATTGCACATTGTATATGTGATATACTTTTGTGCACTTTTTGTATCATGTTTGATGATACTTGATCATTAGTTAAGTGTATAAAATTAATCCATGGTTAATATGATAATTAGGGTTTTGCATTTTCATTTATTTATTTATTTATTTGAAATGAGTTATGATAAGAATGGTGGCTAAGTTTGTTTTATATTGAAGCTTCATGAAGCTTTGACTTTGCTAACCATCCTTATCTTCATGCTTAACCCTAACCCATCAAAGTGACCATGGTTAATTCTCTACACTTAACCCTAGTTCAAGTTATGATAAGTATTTGATTTATTTTTATTTTTATCACAACACTTATCATATTATTTTCTTGAGCTCATCTTCTTCTTCTTCTTCAAGCTTGCTACTCCAATGGCAACTTGAGCTTTAGTGAGTTAAATCCAAATCTAAAGTGAACCCACCTCCTATTTCTTCACCCTCTACTTCTTGCCAAGTTGTTTTGGGTGTTTACTTCACAAGTTTCACAAGTTTGTGAAGTCGGAGCTTGAGTTTGTGCAACCTCGACGTAGATCGTCTTTGACACAATGCCGACGACCTATTCCGCTTGCTTTCCCGATGAAGCCGATGATCGAGTCGAGGATTCATGATGGACAGCGAGGACATGACGTTGCGGAGCCATGGAGGTGGATATCCGGATCTACAAAGGTTGTAATTTCCGTATCCTAGTAGTTAACTGTTAACTAGATTTCTATTTCGCCTAAATATCTAGTTTAAGATCCGTAGTCTAGGGTTTCTCGGCACAAAAATTTTAAATTGGCATGTTCGATGCCTTGTGAGACCTTACTAGAGTGCCTAGGAACCTTTCACTGGTATCAGAGCCTAGCTAGAGCCTTAGGCGAAATCTAGACGGAGTTTGAAGTCCGAAACAACCCGAAACCCTAGAATTTTAGAGCTCTCTGGACATTTTCATAAATCTGGGAATTTTTGATATTAAAAATGTCTAAAAAATTCAGCATAGAATTCTAAGCATTACTGTGCAAAACGTTTCACTGAACTGTTCATATTGCCGCGGAAGAGCGGCAGAAGCATGCATTCTGCCGCACTTCCGCGGTCAAATAGTGACATCATCCCAATTTTTTTGCACAGTAATACCTGATAAATTCTGGTGAGTTTTCTGGGTATTTTTAAATTTATTTAAGGATTGAGTGCTCTGGAGTTATATTGGGAATCGATGAATTCGATCGGAATATCAAACTTTGTCTAAGTGTTTTTCCAGATAACTGTAGAATATGTTAAAGAGTTCGACCGGATACAAATACCCAAGTTTTCCCCTGCCGGAATAATTCCAAGTGTTGGATTTTTCTGTGGTTAAAAGACGTTCTGAGTAGTGCAAGTAACGCGATGGTCCCTCTAGAAGACACAAACCTTAACTCGATTATGTGACCGTCTTGAACTGCCCTTTGAACCTTCGGGTTTGGGGCAGTACGGCGTGCCACATGTGAGGCGTTGGCTTGACCCTTCTACGGCTGGACCGTTGGTACTGAGGCATGAAGTGAATGTCTTTGAACCTATTTCATGTGTTGATCGGTGTCGGGAAAACTTGGGTGTTCGAATGTTTGATCGGAAAGTTTAATATATTCTATTTATCCGGAATTGGATACAATAATTGGAATTCACAAAAGGTTATGAGATAACTGGATGGATGTTATAAATCTAGCGGTTTAGTTTCATTGGATATCGAAAAGAGTTTTCGATGATGGGACTAAAATGCGGGGTTTATAACTGTTAGGCATGTGATGTCTAAAGAGGTTGCGGATTCCAATTTTTACACTTTCTTTTCTGTGACCGTAAGTGTAGTATGTTCATATCGCCGGTTTCGTTGCTATACGTCAACGACAATTGGGGTATGCATACTTACTTACGTTGATGACATGTGATGTTATGAGTTGCTGGATATGTTATATTGGATCGTTGTGTTTGAATAGCCGGGGGTTTTTATGTGAGATGAGTGTTTTTCATTTTCATTCATGTAAAAACTTGTATGTAATATTCTTTTATTCGGGGCACTTCCAGGATGCGGGAGTTGTCACCCTTTGTATATTATTTACTTTTCTGCACTAGGATAGACCCAAGGAGGGGAGCACAAGTAACCGGGTTCTGGGGTCCAGTGGGAGACCAACTCGAGGAGTCGAGTCCGGGTCTCCTAACCCTAGAATTGGCAGGGTTGCTTGCCGCTCTCGTCGGGGTCTAGGGGTGTGGGATTGGCTATTCATCACGACCGTGGAATCCGTGTTTTATACTGGCTCGTATTGAAAACACGGACGTCCTAGTATATCCAATATTTCATATGTTTATTCTGCTGCGATATCTGTGTTGTGACTCTGTGATGGATATAGTATATAGTATATATGATATATTATATAGACGTTACTTATGTTTTACACCCGCGCTAGCCCTGCCCTGCTCTGTCGTTAGTTACCTAACCTAACGGTGCACGAGGGGACATCAAGGCAAATGCGGATGGCATAAGTGTACGTCATATCTATCTGTGATGTTTAGGTGTTAAATGATGGGACTTCATTAATGTGATTAATGAAAGATAAGAAACCTAAGATGTTGTAGAATCAGATTTTAAACAAAACAGGTAGCTACAGTTCTTGCTTTACATAGCGGTATATATGATATACCCTGCACCTTATTCGATGAGGAAAGGACCGAGATCCCTTCACCGGGAGTGACTCCTTTAGCAATAACTGGCAGATGCTACACACTCGGTTTGCTTTTGACTGCTTTTGGGTTTTTGCTTTGCACAGCGATATATATGATATATCCCGCACCTCATTCGACGAGGAAAGGACCGAGATCCCTTCGCCGGGAGTGACTCCTTTAGCAAAACTAGAAAAGCCTCAAAATCACTCCATTTCAAAAACTTCATTTGATTCTACAACGATATCAAGTTCATTACGCTCATGGTTTTATGAAAACCTGCGTAGCCCTCCGTCATTTCAGATAAAGACTATTTAGTATTCGTGCTGCGTTTGTTGACCTCTGTCAAGGCGTAGTGTGCGGTAGCTAACTAGTAATTATCTGCAAAGCATGTGATGTGATTGGATTAGGGTAGTCGTACGACCTTGTTGACCTCTGTCAAGGGTCGTGCGGGTGGGTTTGATTCAATCGAGAAATGACGGGTTGAACTTGACTAGTGCACTATGATTTGTTGACCTCTGTCAAGATCATGGTACACTAGGGGCAAAATATTATCGGGAATTTCAAGTGTTGAAATTTGCAATGAGATTGCATACCTTCTATGAGATAGTTGGATCCCGATACCCACTGCGAGTAAGAGTTACTCCTGGGAGAGTTTTACACATTACAATTAGCCGATCAAGTAGGTGTCTAGAAAGGTGTTAACGAGGTTACGCCTCTGGGAAAACGAGGTTTACAGTAATTAGGTTCGTGCGAAAGCACGGGGGACCTCCCTCAAAGTACCGACACTGGCCTGGCTGTAAGATTGGCGAACTTGTAGTGTGTAATTAATCCCGGCTAGTCTTTCCTTTTAGGGTTTGGAGAAAGATTTGATAAAAAGCAGTGGGAGCCATCCTGATTAGATAAGATAATAACCAATCTGATCTTGCACGAGCATACGCTAAAGTGTTTTCTTCTCTCTCTCTCCAGGTAGCGACCATTTCATGCCTTAATAAAGATAATAATATGGATGTATTGACCGAACCCGCATGTTATACTGTGCTGGGGAACGTTGGTTCCGTTCTTTCTTATAAGAGTTATAGGAATGAACAGGATATAGGGGAATACCAGGATTCCCATGCCACCCGAATGAAGAAAGTACATGTTGATGCATTTTCTTCGGGTGTGTTCGTTACTGAGAACTGTTTCTCCATTTGCTCTACGTCCTGGGTATTAGATACCGGGTCGGGATCCCATATATGTAATCAGTTACATGGGCTAAAGAAAGGTAGAGAACTTGGAGAAGGTGATAAAGACATTAGAGTTGGAAATGGTGCAATTGTTGCAGCAAAGACTGTCGGGGAATATCACCTTGTATTACCAACTGGTAATACATTGGTTCTGAACGAATGCTATTACATGCCGAACCTGATATGCAACATTATATCGGTTTCTTGATTAACTAAAGAGGGATATAATTTTGTATTACAGGACAATGTTATGAACATTTTCCATAACCAAAAGTTGGTTGGATCAGGCACGTTGTGCAATGGCATTTATGTTCTAAACCAATCAACAGTTCTGAGTATAACAAACACACACAAGAGGAAAAGTTCAGAACTGAACGATTCTTTCTTGTGGCATTGTAGACTAGGTCACATCAATGCGACACGACTGGCTAAGTTGCATAAAGATGGATATTTGAAACCTTTCGAATTTTCATCTTATGACACTTGCCAGTCATGTCTCAAAGGCAAGATGACCAAGACTCCGTTTACGGGACACGGAGAAAGAGTTACCGAACTCATAGGACTGATACATAGTGATGTATGCGGTCCCATGTCTACACATGCCAGGGATGGTTCTTTGTACTTCATTACATTCACTGACGATCTCTCAAGATACGGACATGTGTACTTGATAAGACACAAGTCTGAAGCTTTTGAGAAATTCAGAGAATATAAACAAGAAGTTGAGAAACAAACCGGAAAAAGTATTAAAATCCTTCGATCTGATCGAGGAGGTGAATACTTGAGCAATGAATTCCTGGACTTCCTAAAAGAGAATGGGATTCTCTCTCAGCTTACTCCTCCTTATACACCACAGCACAACGGTGTATCGGAGCGGAGGAATCGCACCCTATTAGATATGGTACGCTCTATGATGAGTACAGCTGAGTTACCTATTTCCTTCTGGGGGTATGCGCTTGAGTCAGCGGCATACCTATTGAATCAAGTTCCAACTAAATCTGTACCTACCACACCATATGAGATATGGAGTGGGAAGAGACCATGTCTTAAACGAGTTAAGATATGGGGTTGTCTGGCCTATGTCAAAAGGCAAAATCCAGATAAACTCGAGGCACGGTCAGTTCTATGTAAGTTTGTGGGATATCCTAAACATTCAAATGGATATCTCTTCTACCACAGTGAACAACAAAAAGTGTTTATTGCTCAACATGCCACCTTTTTAGAAAAGGAATTTCTTGCAAAAGAGATTAGTGGCTCTGAGGTAGAACTGGAAGAAGTTCCAGAAACACAAACTATAACTGAAGATTTAGTGGAACCAGAAGATTCGGTAGTACCCGACGAACCTCAGCCTCTCCGCCGATCTGGTAGGGTTTCTCGTCCACCTGAGAGATACTACGGTTTTCTCATTGATGGTGGAAGCGAGGATTGCATCATGGAGGATGATGAACCAACTAGCTTCGAGCAGGCCATCACGAGTGCGGACTCAGTGAAATGGCTGGATGCTATGCGGTCCGAGATGGATTCCATGTACACCAACAAAGTATGGACTTTGGAAGTTGCTCCTGAAGGGGTAAAACCCATTGGGAGCAAGTGGATCTTTAAGAAGAAACTTGGTGTAGATGGGAAAGTGGAGACTTTCAAAGCTAGACTTGTAGCAAAGGGTTTTCGTCAAAGACTAGGTGTGGACTATGACGAAACCTTTTCTCCAGTGGCTATGCTTAAATCCATCCGAATCATGCTTGCCATTGCTGCTTTTCATGACTACGAAATTTGGCAAATGGATGTTAAGACCGCCTTTCTAAATGGTGATTTAGAAGAGTGCGTGTACATGACTCAGCCAGAGGGCTTCGTAGACAGTGGGAGCAGCGGGAAGGTGTGCAAGCTGCTTAAATCCATTTATGGATTAAAGCAAGCATCGCGGAGTTGGAACATCTGCTTTGACGTCGTTATCAAAGAGTTTGATTTTCGTCAAAAATCCAGATGAACCTTGTATTTACAAGAAGGTGGCAGAGAGTAAGGTTGTCTTCCTCATATTGTACGTGGACGGACATACTCCTTGATAGGAAAATGATATTCCTATGCTGCAATCGGTCAAGCTCTTTCTTGTCACAAAGATTCTCAATGAAAGATCTTGGTGATGCCTCCTGCATATTGGGAATCAGGATCTATAGAGATAGATCCAAACGGATTTTTGGGATTGTCCCAATCCAGGTACGTTGACACCATACTAAAGAGGTTTAGTATTGGAAAAAGTCCAAGCGTGGGAACTTGCCCACGATCTCTGGAGTCACTCTCTCCAAAGAGATGTCTCCCAAGACTGATTTTGGAGAGAGCTTGCATGCAAGGGATACCCTATGCTTCGGCAGTAGGCCTCTATCATGTATGCGATGCTATGTACCAGACCCGATGTAGCATACTCACTAAGTGTAGTGAGCAGGTATCAAGCTGATCCTGGAGAGAATCACTGGACAGCTATGAAGAGCATTCCTCAAGTACTTGCGAAGGACTAGAGATATGTTCTTGGTGTATGGTAACGGAGAACTCCAAGTGGAGTCCTTTACCGATTCCAGCTTCCAGAGTGATAAGGATGACTCTAAGTCGCAGTCGGGCTTTGTCTTTACCCTTTACGGAGGGGCGGTTGCTGGAAGAGTTCCAAGCAGGAAACCGTGGCAGACTCGACGATGGAGGCTGAATACATCGCTTGCCAACGATGCTGCTAAAGAAGCTGTCTGGATCAAGAAGTTCATTACTGAACTTGGAGTGGTTCCATCCATTGAGCATCCAAAACCTTTGTATTGCGATAACAATGGAGCGGTGGCTTTTGGCCAAGGAACCCAGGTCCCCATCAGCGGGTCCAGGCATATTCTGAGGCGGTAATCACCTGATCCGGGAGATAGTTGATCGCCGGGAGATCGAGGTCAGGAGAGTTGACACGAAGAACAACACGGCGGATCCACTCACGAAGGCCATTCCCCAGATACAGTTTGAGAGACTCTTCGGGATGCTCGGTATGAGATACTACAGCAGCTGGCCCTAGTGCAAGTGGGAGATTATTAGTTGTATGTATGCCCTAGAGGCCAGTATTGTACAGATTATGTATATTATATTGGATGCTTGGACATATATAGAGATGACTTTCTTGCTCGACATGATAGTATGCTATCTGGTTGCTATTTATCTTAAACATGTACACTAGTCTCTTTACACTGTCTTATAGTTACATGTTGGTAAAGAGCCCTTAGGATGTGTACTTGACTACCTGGACTATGATGCAGATCATACTAGTGGGGACATGGTAGTCCATAAGTACCTCCTTCAAGGTCCCTAGTCGTGGGGTGTATCGAGAACGGGGCATCGTTATATACCAGAGTAGACTAGCGTATACGCTTCTCGACCCATGTGATGGGCGATGGATGATCCCATATCCATTGGTGTTTGACATCAGAGATGGTATACGGGTGCTCAGTGGTGACTGGGTACAACTGGACGGACTCTCCGAGAACTCCCAGATGGTATTATACCTCACGTCAGATGGCAGTTCCTCAGGTGACACTTGTACAGGTTTAGTCTGTAGACCCGAGATCGTCATAGAGTCTTGTGTGATTCCCACTGTGCTTTGATCTCCCACCTTACCACGTCCATAAGGGCGTGCAAAAACGGTGGTCTTTGGGTACAGTCCCGAGTCACATGGGAGGCAATGAGCGATAGGAGGGGTTTCGTCTCTCCCGGTATTGGGGGTTGATGTTTGCGCCAGTGCTCGATTGGCCGTAAACAGGGAAGTCCCTGGCCAGGGCTGATTAGAGATTTACTGGTAAGTGTTACCAGTAGTTTCTCGACCCGTTACGAGCCTCACACATCACCACGACTTTATCGGGTTATTGGGGTCTGACGTATACCACCCCTAGACTTGATATGCGACGTTTCAGACGAAGAGACTTGACTGTATGGTAAGTGTTACTGGTCGGATTCGCAGGAGTGTGAGCGGACTAGCTCGTCGATCTTCTATCGCTCAATACCCGGGTGGCCGTTACGTTTTAGCAGACCGCTTGCGGCTTGTGGGTGCTTGATATGATCATCATCTGCTACCGGCGTATTGATGAGTCTTTAGAGTCCTACACAGAGGTTTCCTGGCTCAAGCGAAACGAAATAGGAGCGCATATGAGATATGTGCAGGACCGAGAATAATGCGTGTATGTGATACCGCATTTCATTCTCGCGATATATGTTTTCGAATGGTTTATATTCGATATGACCTAGTTATCGAATCATTGATTCGATAAATCGATGCATTGAATTACTAGTCGGTTTATGTGCGACATGACCGGATCATTGAATCAAGTGTTGATTTAATGATTTAATGTATAATTATATATTTGATATATTACTTTGCATTAACTAGTATTGGTTTCACTTTTAAAAAACGGATTTTTTCCTCACTTGGATTGCACATTGTATATGTGATATACTTTTGTGCACTTTTTTGTATCATGTTTGATGTTACTTGATCATTAGTTAAGTGTATATAAAATTAATCCATGGTTAATATGATAATTAGGGTTTTGCATTTTCATTTATTTATTTATTTATTTATTTATTTATTTGAAATGAGTTATGATAAGAATGGTGGCTAAGTTTGTTTTATATTGAAGCTTCATGAAGCTTTGACTTTGCTAACCATCCTTATCTTCATGCTTAACCCTAACCCATCAAAGTGACCATGGTTAATTCTCTACACTTAACCCTAGTTCAAGTTATGATAAGTATTTGATTTATTTTTATTTTTATCACAACACTTATCATATTATTTTCTTGAGCTCATCTTCTTCTTCTTCTTCAAGCTTGCTACTCCAATGGCAACTTGAGCTTTAGTGAGTTAAATCCAAATCTAAAGTGAACCCACCTCCTATTTCTTCACCCTCTACTTCTTGCCAAGTTGTTTTGGGTGTTTACTTCACAAGTTTCACAAGTTTGTGAAGTCGGAGCTTGAGTTTGTGCAACCTCGACGTAGATCGTCTTTGACACAAAGCTGACGACCTATTCCGCTTGCTTTCCCGATGAAGCCGATGATCGAGTCGAGAATTCATGATGGACAGCGAGGACATGACGTTGCGGAGCCGTGGAGGTGGATATCCGGATCTACAAAGGTTGTAATTTCCGTATCCTAGTAGTTAACTGTTAACTAGCTTTCTATTTCGCCTAAATATCTAGTTTAAGATCCGTAGTCTAGGGTTTCTCGGCATAAAAATTTTAAATTGGCATGTTCGATGCCTTGTGAGACCTTACTAGAGTGCCTAGGAACCTTTCACCTAGTCGTAGTTGTATCGAGACGGGGCATCGATATACCAGTGTAGACTAGCGTATATGCTTCTCGACCCATGAGATGGGCGATGGATGATCCCATATCCATTGGTGTTTGACATCAGAGATGGTATACGGGTGCTCAGTGGAGACTGGGTACACTGGACAGACTCGCCGAGAACTCCCAGATGGTATTATACCTCACGTCAGATGGCAGTTCTCAGGTGACACTTGTGCAGGTTAGTCTGTAGACCCGAGATCGTCATAGAGTCTTGTGTGATTCCCACTGTGCTTTGATTTCCACCTTACCACGTCCATGAGGGCATGCAAAACGGTGGTTTTTGGGTACCGTCCCGAGTCACATGGAGGCAATGAGCGATAGGAGGGGTTTTGTCTCTCCCGGTATTGGGGGTTGATGTTGCGCTGTGCTCGATTGGCCGTAACAGGGAAGTCCCTGGCCAGGGCTGATTCAGAGATTTGCTGGTAAGTGTTACCAGTAGTTTCTTGACCCGTTATGAGCCTCACATCGGCACGACTTATCGGTTATTGGGGTCTGACGTTTACCACCACTAGACTTGATATGCGACATATCAGACGAGGAGACCGGAATGTACTGGAAGTGTTGCCGGTTGGCTCGACGGGAGTTGTAGCAGGTTCTCTTGTTCTCTTCTGATCGCTCAATACCCGGGTGGCCGTTACGTTTAGCTGACCGCTTGCGGCTTGGGGGTGCTTGATATGATCATCACCCACTGCCGGCGTATTGACGAGTCTTAGAGTCCCATAATGGAGTTACCTAGTCCAGGCGAAACGTTGTGGTGCGCGTATGCGATATGCGCATGGACCCGATTAAAATGCGAGTATAGGATACCGTATATTGATCGGGCGGCTTGCTTTTGGTTAGGGTCATATGTGATATGATCGGATTGATAAATCAAGTGTTGATTTATCATTTAACCATTAGTTTCTCACTAGAAATCCTTTCTTGTATTTGATGGATGTATGCATGCATGTGTGTTCTCTTTTTTAAGATTCATGCACATATGGATGTACATTCACACATACATACATACATACATACATACATCCTTCATGGTTGTATATACATGGAAATGGTGGCAATATAAGACTCACACCATGGTTTTAAATATGGATTTTATTACATTTGATTTAAAACAAAAAGGAAAAAGAAAATGGTTATGATTGATTTGTTTCTACACTCTTCTTTTGACCTAACCATTCTCACCCACCTTTTAACCTTGGGTCAACTTTCCTTTTGTGTTTTAACTCAAGTTTAATAATATATTCATTTTTTAAACCATGGTTTGAGATGAGAACAAGAAAAAATATATATTGATATATTTTCATTTTTCTAGGACAAGGGTTATTCTTTTCACTCTTGTTAAAAATATAGCCATCATCTTCTTCTTCCTCTTTCATTTGCTCTCTAGATTTTTGTAGTGAGCAATATACTCAACAAGTTAGGATTTTGAAGTGAGAAAGAGAACCACAACACCATTCTACACTAGTCTAACCCACTTGTTTGGAGTGTTAGCTTCATTTCGTTCTCTTGATCGGGTGAAGTTGCAAGCTTGGACAAAGCGGACTCCGGGTGGATCATCGGTGACCTAGAGGAGTTCAAGCGGAGCTTATTCAAACCCTAAGTAGCCGAGGAGTCTAGCGTAGGGAGCTACAAAGCTTGTACTCTCTAAACCCTAGCTTTTCTTTCATATGATGATATGCAAGTTTTAGAAACCCTAATTTTCTAGGAACGATCCGATTTTTGTTAACTTAGCACCCTAAAGACTCCACCTTTGGTACATGTGATGCTTCCAAACCCTTCATGAGGTGCTAGGCTAACCCAACAGTTACCTCATCGGCTTTCTTATTGACAACTACCTGGGGACCGTTATGTACAGCTAGTACCGCTTGCGGTGTGTGGTTAAACCCACTGCCAGCGTAGTAGTCGAGTCTTTAGAGTCCCACACAGAGATTTCCCAAACCCAGGCGAAAAGGCATAGAGGTCGTATGGTTTTACGACAAAGGTTCGGACGCATACGTGTTTAAACGCACGTATGACATTCGGACAGTTTTTACTAGCCGGCTTTGGTTTAAGCCAGATTCTAGTATCGAGTTATTGGATTTATACAGTCTAAAGTTTTTCCGTGTTTTCACGGATGCGAGGGGCGTTCTCGTAATTTCCGAGAAGCTTCTAGAAGGATGTGACCTCATTCATATGATTCATCATATCATTAAATGAATCATTAATGCATCATTAATGATCTAATGACTCACATGATGAATCACTCTTCTTGAATAAATGAAGCATGGTGAATAATCATTTAATTGATATTATTTGATAATTCATTATGTTTGATATATTCAAGTGAGAAGCTTTTTCTCATATCATTATCATTTCCACCTTCTCTCTCCTTCTCCAAACCCTAATCCTACCACTCATGAGTTGAGAACAAGGATTAGGAAAGACTAAACACTCCATAACCTATCTCTACATCATCTTAGTTCTTTTATTAGCAACTAGAGAAACTAAGTAACCTCAAGATTAGAGGTTATAGCTTGGATTAGGGTTCTCGGATGGATCGTCTATCACGGAAGGAAGCCGAGGAGGACGTGGAGATCCAAGGAGGCCGTAGAGATCGTAAAGACAAAGGACTAGAATCGTTTGGTATAATCTCTTTACATAGTAGCTTAGAACTCTATGTTTATTGTTAAGTATTGTTTAGAAACGATCTTCGGTTAGTTGATGTTCGCTTTATAAATATGATTGTTTTTAAATTTCCGCCTCCACGCAACTCGTGGGGTGTTGCACATCAACTTACAGTGGTATCAGAGCCTCACTAAACAATAATTAATACACTTGCAAAGTTGTATGAATTTCGAACGGAAAACAAGCCTGAAAAAACCCCGATATCACATAGTTTCTGTCGTTTTTAAAATGAAGTCCAAAAATTTTTCAGGGACCTCCAGAATGACCAGCATGAAAATATAAGAACACACAAGAAAAATGGGCTCCTGAATCGGCCAAAGAGCCGCGGAACCGCGGCCGATCCCACCGATCCGCCGCGGATCCACGGCCGAGTTGGGGCCGATTCAGCCCAGTTTTCTTTTGTGCATCTTTTATGATATTTGGTATTTTCTGGTATTTTTTATTTTTTGCTCAGGTTTTAGATTTGCAGAGAAGTATTGGAGCAAAATTTAATGTGTTTAATCGATCGAAATTATACGATATTTGCTTGTTTGATTATATCTGTGAAATGTATTATGTGTTCGTAAACCTCCCCTAACTGCTAGTATGTCGGTTGGCAGGGGGTTGCACATATCTGTGATGTTATTTTTAACTGTTTGTGTATATAAACTGTATTGGACTGTTGTGGTGATTAGCCGGGTTTTGTAATGGGTTATTGTATTAATTCATTCGATGTAATTGCAATAAGTTATAATATTATTTTGCGGGGCACATCCAGGTTGCGGTTGTAGCCACCGTTGTATTATTTCTTTTTACTGTTTTTGCTCCTAGGATAGACCCAAGGTGGGGTGGACGAACTACCGGGTGTTTTGAAGTGTTGAGGAAGACCGCTTCACTTCTGGTATTTGGCGGGTAGTTTGCCGTACCCGTAGGGGTCTGGGGTGGGGTAATGGCTATTCATCACAACTGTGTAATCCGTCTTTCATTGCAGGCTCAGAAGAAACGCGGATTGCTTGCAAATCCAATATTGTTTATCTGTGATCTGGAATGCCTATTATTGCGTCAGACGAATGTACAATATCTATATATGATAGCTATTTAGACGTCACTTATATTTTACACCCGCGCTAGCCCAGCCCCCGCTCTGCCGTTAGTTAAGTAACCTAACAGGTGATGACGCGACCCCGTGGCGAATGCGGATGGTATAAGAGGACGTTGTATTTTCGTTGTTATCTGTAATGATAGGTTAATGATGGGACGCATTATTATTAATGCAAAGAAAATAAAACCTAAACTGAATCGTTGGAACAATTTCTAAAACCACTCGGTTTTTCTTGAAAAAGCAAATTTTAAATGCGGAGCTTAAACCACTCCTTTTAAATAAAAGCTATCTTTGTTCCTTCGATCATATCAAGTTCATTACGTTAACGGTTTTTTGCCAAAAACCGGCCGTAACCCTCCGTCGTTTTAGATAGACAGCACATCGTATTCATGCTATGCTTGTTGGCCTACGTCAAGGCATAGTGTATGGTAGCAGTGTGTGCGCCTATTTGTTGCATAGATAGATGCATTAGTTTAAGACAGACGTACACCTTGTTGGCCTACGTCAAGGGCTTGTACGATGTACTTAAATTGATCAGGACAACGACGGGTAGAACTTGACTTGCATCTTATGACTTGTTGGCCTACGTCAAGGTCTATAAGAGCTTGAGGTAAAAATCACATCGGGAGTTTCAAACATAAAGGGAACTTGCAGATTAAGCATACTT
Source organism: Agapanthus africanus (assembly GCA_030015575.1). Taxonomy (NCBI): domain Eukaryota; kingdom Viridiplantae; phylum Streptophyta; class Magnoliopsida; order Asparagales; family Amaryllidaceae; genus Agapanthus; species Agapanthus africanus. The sequence goes on from CM057344.1 coordinate 121,310,206, forward strand.
TCTGGAGTGTGGTGACTAGAGTGGCTTCCATCTAGTGCATCATGCAATGATAGTTGGATCCCGATCCTACTGATGAGTAGGATTACTCTCGGGAATTTTTCTCACTTAACAATCAATGCTATAAACCAAGTAGGTGACTAGAAAGGTGTTAAAGGGGCTACGCCTCCAGGGAAAAGAGGTTCTTTAATTAAGGAACTTCACGAAAGCGTTGGAAAACCTCCCTCGAAGTACCAACACCAGCCTGGCTGAAAGGTTAAGCAAGTATTGTGACGTGTGATTAAATCCTAACTAGTTCTTCTTTTAGGTTTTGAAGAAGGATTTGAGGAAACAGTGGGAGCCATCCTGTTTAGATAAATTAATAAACCAATCTAAACTTGCAAGAGCATATGCTGAGTGTTTTCTTTTCTCTCTTTCTGGAAGCTACCATGACTGGATTAAAACTATTACTTGAAAAAAATATACTGACCGGGCAGAACTATAAAGATTGGCTAAGGAACGTCAATATTGCACTGACTTATGACAAAGTAGCATATGTTACCACCGCTGTTCCTCCCCTTATCCCAGGACCAGATTCCTCAGTTGTGGACAGAGAAGTTCGCAAAACCTGGGATCTAGACTGTGAGCGGGCTAAGTGTATCATGCTGATGTCCATGAACAATGAACTCCAGAAACAGCACGAGAGTATGGATATTATATCCATCTTTCTCCATGTCAAAGAGTTATATGGAGTGCACTCACGTATCGCGAGGTACAAAACCTTAAGGAAACTCTTCCAGATGAGGTTAGCTACAGGATCGCCTGTAGGAGAGCACGTCCTCAAAATGATCAGCCTCATTGAGGAACTCACAAACCTGGGATGCGTGCTAGAGAACGATTTGTATATCGACTTGATTTTGCAGTCCCTTCCCCACACCTTCTCTCAGTTCGTGCTGAACTTCAACATGCACGAAATGGAAGAGGATCTTCCAAAGCTCTTCAATATGTTGAGGGTAGCAGAGACCTCCTTGGAAAAGGAGAAGACCCCTATTCTGTATGTTGGCCAATCATCTTCTTCTAAATCTAAAGCGAAAGCTAAAGGGAAGAAGAAGATGAAAGCCACCAAACCGAAAGGTGGGGTCAAGAAGGTGCAGGGAACGAACGAGGAAGGAAGGGTGAAGACAGAAAAGAACGAGTGCTTCTATTGTTACAAGCAAGGGTACTGGTAGAAGGATTGTCAGGCCTTCAAAGCCAAGGACATGAAGCAAGTAGTTGCTTCAACTTTAGGTGTGTTTGTAATCGATAATTGTCTTTCAGTTAACTCTACATCATGGGTACTTGATACCGGTTCTGGTTTTCACATCTGTAATTCATTGCTGGATCTGAGAAATAGTAGAGTGTTGGGGACAGGTGATATGACTCTCTGGATGGGCAATGGAATGCATGTAGATGCAATTGCAATAAGGGAATATCACCTAGGGTTGACTATTGGACACATTTTGGTGTTGTACAGCTGTTTTTGTATTCCCAGTATGTTGTTTAATATTATATCAGTATCTTTGTTATCGAATGAAGGATATAGTTTTGCGCTTGAAAGAAATGTTATGAACATTCACCTAAATCAAGAACTGATTGGGTATGGCACACTGGAAAACGGCATTTACATACTTAATCAACCTCAAATTTTCAATATTCAAAACACACGTAAAAGAAAGGCTCCAGATTCGAATCAAGCCTTCCTATGGCATTGTAGACTTGGTCATATAAATGAAACAAGGTTGACTAAGTTACATAAAGATGGATATCTAGATCCGTTTGAATATTCATCATATGCAACTTGTCAATCATGTATTAAAGGAAAAATGACCAAATCCCCGTTCACCGGACACGGAGAAAGAGCCACCGAACTCTTGGGACTAGTACACAGTGATGTATGTGGTCCGATGTCTACGCATGCACGAAGTGGTCACTTCTACTTCATCACTTTTACTGATGACTTCTCTAGGTTTGGACATGTGTTCTTAATGAAGCATAAATCCGAGGCTTTTGAGAAGTTTAAAGAGTATGAAAATGAAGTAGAGAAACAAACTGGTAAAAGCATCAAGACACTTCGATCTGATCAAGGTGGAGAATACTTAAGTACCAGTTTCCTTGAATGCTTAAAAGAGAATGGAATTCTCTCTCAGCTTACTCCGCCTTATACACCTCAGCATAATGGTGTATCAGAAAGGAGGAATCGCACGCTATTAGATATGGTGCGTTCAATGATGAGTAGTGCTGAGTTGCCACTTTCCTTCTGAGGATTTGCTCTAGAATCAGCCGCATACCTATTGAATAGAGTTCCAACTAAGTCTGTACCTACCACTCCATATGAAATGTGGAGTAGGAAGAGACCATATCTCAAGTATATTAAGATATGGGGGTGTCCGGCATATGTTAAAAATCATAATCCGGATAAGCTCGAGGCATGATCGGTTTTATGCAAGTTTATAGGATACCCCAAGCATTCAAGAGGGTATATAGTCTACCACACTGAAGAACAAAAGGTGTTTGTCGCTCGTCACATTGTCTTCTTAGAAAGCGAATTTCTTGCAAAAGAAATTAGTGGGAGCGCGGTAGAGTTGGAAGAAATTCCAGAACCTCAAACTGCTACCGAGGACTTAGTAGAACTTCAGATTTCAATAGAACATGACGAACCAACGCCACTCCGTAGATCTAGTAGGCTTTCTCATCCTTCTGAAAGATACTATGGTTTTCTTCTAGATGGGGATCGAGAGGATTGCATCATTGATGATGATAAGCCTACTAGTTTTCAGCAGGCTATCACGTGTAGTGACTCGATGAAATGGCTGGATGCTATGAGATCCGAAATGGAATCCATGTACACCAATAAAGTATGGACTTTAGAAGTTGCTCCTCCTGGAGTAAAACCAGTTGGATGCAAATGGATCTTCAAAAAGAAGATTGGTGCATTTGGACAAGTGGAAACCTACAAAGTTAGACTCGTTGCAAAAGGTTTTCGTTAAAGATCAGGATTGGACTATGATGAAACCATTTCACCTGTAGCTATGCTTAAATCCATTCAGATCCTGCTTGCGATTGCTGCCTTCTATGACTATGAAATCTGGCAGATGGATATAAAAACAGCTTTTCTAAATGGACATTTAGAAGAGAGTGTTTACATGGATCAACCAGAAGGTTTCTTAGACAGTGGGAGCAGCGGAAGAGTCTGCAAGTTGCTTAAATCCATTTATGGATTAAATCAAGCATCGCAGAGTTGGAACATCTGCTTTGATGAGACAGTCAAAGAATTTGACTTTATCAAAAATTTAGATGAACCATGTATTTATAGGAAGATTGTAGAAAAAGCAGTAGTCTTCCTCGTTTTGTACGTCGAAGACATACTCTTGATAGGGAATGATATCCCTATTCTACAATCAGTAAAGCTCTTCTTGTCATAGAAATTCTCCATGAAAGACTTGGGAGATGCATCATACATTCTGGGCATTAAGATCCATCGTGATAGATCTAATAGAATGTTGGGACTTTCACAGTCCAGGTATATTGACACCATACTAAAGAGATTTAGTATGGAAGATTCCAAGCACGGTAATATGCCCGCTTGTCACGGAATCACCCTCTCCAAAGAGATGTCTCCAAAGACTGATGAAGAAAGGGCTCGCATGGGCATTATACCCTACGCTTCGGCGGTAGGATCAATAATGTATGCGATGTTATGTACCAGGCCGGATGTAGCTTACGCACTTAGTGTGGTAAGCAGGTATCAGTCTGACCCAGGTGAGAAACATTGGATAGCGGTGAAGAATATTCTTAAGTACCTGAGAAGGACTAAGGAGATGTTCTTAGTTTACGGTAATAAGGACCTCCAGGTAGAGGCTTTTACCGACTCCGGCTTCCAAAGTGACAAGGATGATTCTAAATCTATTTCAGGTTTTGTGTTTACCCTCAATGGAGGGGCGGTATGTTGGAGGAGTTCCAAACAGGATACCGTCGCAGACTCAACTATGGAGGCTGAGTATATAGCTGCTAGTGAAGCCGCAAAAGAGGCTGTCTGGATGAGGAAGTTCATTTCTGAACTTCAGGTAGTTCCGTCCATTGCCAATCCAATACCTTTGTATTGTGATAACAATGGCACTGTAGCTTTAGCGAAGGAACCAAGGTCCCATCAGAAATCCAGGCATATCTTAAGGCGGTTTCACCTGATCAGGGAGATCGTGGATCGTCGGGAGATCGAGATATGGAGAGTGGACACAAAAGACAACACGGCAGATCCATTCACCAAGGCCATCCCTCAAGTCCAGTTCGAGAGGCTGTTTGAGATGTTGGGCATGCGGTACACCAGCAACTGGATCTGGTAGAGACAGTGGGTACTCATTGCGCCAATTATAGGCCTTGGTGCAAGTGGGAGATTGTTGGATATATATGCCCTAGAGGCCTTCATTGTATAGGATGCTGGGGATATGTATGTACATGACAGTTTTGCTTGATATGATAGTACTCTATTTGGTTTGTCTTTGTCATAACGTATGATATATTTTACTTAGTATTTATATATATATATGTTGATAAAGCCCGTAGGGTGTTTGCCTGACTACCGACGTTGTGATGGAGTCATACTTATGGGAGCTGGATAGTCAATAGGCACATCCTTAGATGTCACTGGTCGCAGGAGTATCGAGAATGGGCATCGATACTCCGGAGTAGACTAGTGTATACATATCTAGATCCTGAGGAGTGGCGATGGACTGGTCCTGTAGCCATTGGTGGAGTGCACCTAAGATTGTATACAGATGCTCACTGGGTCTGAGTACACCGGACAGGACTCGCCGAGAACTGACTGGATGGTATTATACCTAACGTCAGATAGCAGTTCTCAGATGACATGTGTGCAGATAGTCCGTTGACTTAAGGTCGTCATTTGTCTCGTGTGAGCTCCCACTGTGCTTTGATTACTATCCTACCACGATTCAAAGGAGTCGTGCAAACAGGTTTTAGTTGGGCACAGTCCCGAGCCACGTGGAAGCAGTGAGCGACTGTTAGGGATTCGTCTCTCCCGGTATAGTGAGTTGATATCGCACGGTGATCGGTTGGTCATTACCATAAGTCCCTGGCAAGGGCTGATTGAGAATTACTGATGGACTGATCAGTAGATTCTCGGATGGTCTTGAACCATACCGACACGACTTGTACGGTTATTAGGGGTCTGACGTCCACCACCTCCCTAGACCATACATACGATACTCTTAGACGAACAGACCGGACTGCGCGGATATTGTCACGGACAAGCTCAGTAGGATTTCGGATGAGTTACCTCATCGGCTTTATTATCGACAACTACCTGGGGACCGTTACGTACAGCTAGTACCGCTTGCGGTCTGTGGTTAAACCCACTGCCAGCGTAGTAGTCGAGTCTTTAGAGTCCCACACAGAGATTTCCCAAACCCAGGCGAAAAGATATAGAGGTCGTATGGTTTTACGACAAAGGTTCGGACGCATACGTGTTTAAACGCACATATGACATTCGGACAGTTTTTACTAGCCGGCTTTGGTTTAAGCCAGATTCTAGTATCGGGTTATTGGATTTATACAGTCTAAAGTTTTTCCGTGTTTTCACGGATGCGAGGGGCGTTCTCGTAATTTCAGAGAAGCTTCTAGAAGGATGTGACATAAGGGGTTAAGGTGGCATTTTCATTAATTGCTTTAGTGACTCATTCATATGATTCATCATATCATTAAATGCATCATTAATGATCTAATGACTCACATGATGAATCACTCTTTTTGAATAAATGAAGCATGGTGATAATCCTTTAATTGATATTATTTGATAATTCATTATGTTTGATATATTCAAGTGAGAAGCTTTTCTCATATCATTATCATTTCCATCTTCTCTCTCCTCAAGCTCTCTCACCTTCTCCAAACCCTAATCCTACCACTCATGAGTTGAGAACAAGAATTTGGAAAGACTAAACACTCCATAACCTATCTCTACATCATCTTAGTTCCTTTATTAGCAACTAGAGAAACTAAGTAACCTCAAGATTAGAGGGTATAGCTTGGATTAGGGTTCTCGGGTGGATCGTCTATCACGGAAGGAAGCCGAGGAGGACGTGGAGATCCAAGGAGGCCGTAGAGATCGTAAAGACGAAGGACTAGAATCGTTTGGTATAATCTCTTTACATAGTAGCTTAGAACTCTATGCTTATTGTTAAGTATTGTTTAGAAACGATCTTCGGTTAGTTGATGTTCGCTTTATAAACATGATTGTTTTTCAAATTTCCGCCTCCCCGCAACTCGTGGGGTGTTGCACATCAACTTATAATTACAACTCCCGTCGAGCCAACCGGCAACACTACCGTACAGTCCGGTCTCTTCGTCAGATATGCTGCATATCGAGTCTAGGGATGGTAACGTCGACCCCAATAACGCAATAAGTCGTGCCGATGAATGGTCTATAACAGATCGAGAAACTACTGATAATACTTATCAGCAAATCTCAACAACCCTGGCCAGGGACTTGTTGATATAGCCAGTTGAGCACAGCACAGTATCAACTCCCAATACCGGGAGAGACGAAACCCCTCCTATCGCTCATCGCCTTCGTGTGTCTCGGGATTGTACCCAACGTCCACCTGTTTGCACAACTCAGTAGAGCCGTGGTAGGGTGGCAATCAAAGTACAGTGGGAGAACACAAAAGACTCTATGACGATCTCAGGTCTACAGACTAACCTGCACCAGTGTCACCTGAGAACTGCTATCCGACGATAGATATAATTCTATATAGGAGTTCTCGGTGAGTCCATCCAGTGTACCCAGTCACCACTGAGCACCCGTATACGATCTCGATGTCAAACATCGATGAATGTGGGAACATCCATCGCCCATCATATGGGTCTAGTGTCATATACGCTAGTCTACTCTGGTATATCGATGCCCCATCTCGATACACCCACGACTAGGGACATTCCAGGATATGCTTATAAACTACAGATATCCCACTAGTATGATCTCTATCATAATCATAGTAGTCAAGTCAATATCCTAAGGGCTTTATCAACATGTGTGAATGAATAAAAGCATGATCAAATCAACATGTCAGATAAAGAAGAACCAGATAGCATACTATCATGTCGAGCAAGAATGTACACTGAATATATATATATATATATATATATATATATATATATATATATATACATACATGTATAAATACATCCACTATCATATAATGGCCTCTAGGGCATACATATATCCAACAATCTCCCACTTGCACTAAGGCCGGTTATTGGCGTATCTCATACCCAACATCTCAAAAAGTCGCTCATGCTGCGGCTGGGGGAGGGCCTTGGTGAGTGGATCCGCGACGTTATTCTTTGTGTCTACTCTCTTAATCTCGATCTCACGGCGATCTACAATCTCTCGGATCAAATGGAAACGCCTCAGGATGTGTCTGGATCGCTGATGAGACCTGGGCTCCTCGGCTAACGCCATAGCCCCATTATTTCACAATATAATGGTATTGGATCAATAATGGTTGGAACTACTCCTAGTTTTGAGATGAACTTTCTCATCCAGACGACTTCCTTGGCGGCATCATTCGCAGCAATGTACTCAGTCTCCATCGTAGAGTCTGCAACGGTATCCTGTTTGGAACTCTTCTAACTTACCGCCCCTTCATTGAGGGTAAATACAAACCCAGAGATAGATTTGCTGTCTTCCTTATCGCTCTGGAAGCTCGAATCGATAAAGGCCTCCATTTGGAGATCTCCATTACCATACACCAAGAACAATTCTTTAGTCCTTCGCAAGTACTTAAGAATGTTCTTCACAGCTATCCAGTGATTCTCCCCTGGGTTGGATTGATACCTGCTTACAACACTAAGTGCATAAGCTACATCTGGACGTGTACATAACATTGCATACATTATAGATCCTACTGCCGAAGCATAGGGTATAATGCTCATGCGAGCTCTCTCTTCATCGGTATTTGGGCAAGAGTCCTTAGAGAGAGTGACCCCACGGCAAGCGGGTAAGGCACCCCGCTTGGAGTCTTCCATACTAAACCTTTTTAGGATGGTGTTGATGTACCTGGTTTGGGACAATCCCAATAACTTCTTGGATCTATCCCTATAGATCCTAATGCCCAGAATGTATGTGGCATTACCTAGGTCCTTCATGGAGAACCTTAGTGATAAGAAAGATTTGACCGACTGTAGCATAGGAATATCATTTCCTATCAGAAGAATGTCATCCACGTACAATACGAGGAATGTGACAGCCCTCCCTACAGCCTTCTTATAAACACAAGGTTCATCTGGATTTTTGATAAAATCAAACTCTTTGATAACATCATCGAAACAGATGTTCCAACTCCGTGATGCCTGCTTTAACCCATATATGGATTTAAGAAATCTATATGCTTTCTCGCTGCTCCCACTGTCAATGAAGCCCTCTGGCTGATCCATATAAACGCATTCTTCTAAATCGCCATTTAGAAATTCTGTTTTAACGTCCATCTGCCAGATTTCATAGTCGTAGTGAGCAGCAATAGCAAGTAGGATCCGAATGGATTTAAGCATGGCTACGGGCGAAAAAGTATCGTCATAGTCCAAACCTGGTCTTTGACGAAAACCCTTCGCCACAAGTCTTTCCTTATAGGTCTCTACCTGCCCATCTACACCAATCGATCTCTTAAAGATCCATTTGAACCCCACAGGTTTTACCCCAGGGGGTACAACGTCCAAAGTCCATACTTTGTTGGTGTACATAGACTCCATTTCGGATCTCATGGCATCCAGCCACTTTACAGAGTCACCACTCGTAACAGCTTGCTGAAAACTGGTAGGATCATCATCCTCCATGATGCAGTCTTCTCTGTCACCATCAATGAGGAAACCGCAGTACCTCTCCGGTGGACGAGAAGTCCTACGAGATCTACAGAGTGGCCGAGGTTCCTCAGTTTCTATTGTAACAGCCGGTTCAACCAAGTCGTCATTTGTAGTTTGTGTCTCTCGAACCTCTTCTAGATCCACCACCTTGCCATCATCTTTATCTATGAAAAACTCTTTTTCTAAGAATGTGGCATACTGAGAAACAAACACCTTTTGTTCCTCCTTGTGGTAAAATAGATATCCATAAGAGTTCCTTGGATATCCCACAAAGTTACACATGACCGACCGTGTCTCGAGTTTGTCCGGATTCTTCTTTTTAATATAGGTCGGGCAACCCCAAATCTTAATTCTCTTAAGAGATGGTCTCTTCCCATGCCATATCTTATATGGCATGGTAGACACGGTTTTGGTTGGGACCCTGTTCAGTAGAAATGCTGCAGTTTCCAATGCATGCCCCCAAAATGAGACAGGTAACTCAGTATCACTCATCATGGATCGGACCATATCTAATAGGGTCCTATTCTGTCGTTTAGATACACCGTTGTGCTGTGGTGTGTAAGGAGGAGTGAGTCGAGAGAGAATCCCATTCTCTTTTAGGAAGTTTGCAAATTCTGTACTGAGGTACTCCACACCTCGATCTGATCGAAGCATTTTGATACTCAAGCCGGTTTGTTTTTCTACTTCTTGTTTATATTTAGTGAATTTCTCGAAAGTTTCGGATTTGTGCTTTAATAAAAATACAAGACCGAATCTTGAGAAATCGTCAGTGAAAGTAATGAAGTAAGAAAAACCGCTTCTAGCCTGTGTAGACATTAGCCCATATACATCACTATGTATGAGTCCTAGGAGCTCGGTAGCTCTTTCTCCGTGTCCGGTAAACAGAGTTTTGGTCATTTTACCCTTGATACAAGACTGGCAAGTCGCATACGATTTATATTCAAAAGGGTTTAAATATCCATCTTTGTGTAACTTGTTTAGTCTTGTTTCATTAATATGACCAAGTCTACAGTGCCAAAGAAAAGTTTCATTTATTTCTGAAAGTTTTCTTTTATTAGTGTGTTGTATGCTGAAAACTGTGTGTTGATTTAGGACGTATATCTCGTTATTAAGTGTACCATACCCAACCAACATTTTATTCAGGTGAATGTTCATAACATTGTTCTGCAATACAAAATTATATCTTTCATTGTCTAACAAAGAAACGGATATTATATTACAAAGCATACTAGGTACAAAATAACATGGGTTCAAAACCAATATACACCTAGATGGCAACCCCAAGTGATACTCTCCCACTGCGACTGTATGTACATTGGAACCATTTCTAATGCGGAGAGTATGGTCACGTGTCTTCAAAACCTTGCTATTTCTCACCCCCTGCATAGAATTGCAAATGTGAGAACCTGAATCGGTATCTAATATCCAGGAAGCAGAGTTTATTGAAAAACAGTTTTCTGTCACAAACACACCTGAAGCGGAAGCATCCCCATGCTTCTTCTTGAGATTTAAGTACTCCATACAGTTGCGCTTCCAATGTCCTGTTTTGTGGCAATGAAAACATTCCCCTTTCCCCGATTCTCCTGCTTTGGACTTGTCCTTCCCCTTAACCTTTTTAACTCCACCCTTAGGATTGGTGGGCTTCTTCTTTTTCTTTCCCTTGGCCTTAGCCTTTGGGCGAGAAGAGGAAGATTGCCCAACACTCAAAACGGGAGTTTTCACTGATTTCAGTGTGCTCTCTGCACTCCTTAACATATTAACGAGTTCAGGTAGTTCCTTCTCCATGTTGTGCATGTTGAAGTTAACTATGAATTGAGCAAAGGTGGAGGGGAGGGACTGCAGAATAATATCCGTATATTGCTCATTGTCCACTGTCCATCCAAGGTTCTCAAGCTCTTCTATGAGAGCTATCATCTTGGGAACATGGTCTCCTACTGGTTTGCCAGGGGCCATTCGCATCTGAAATAATTTCTTTGATGCTTCGTATCCTAATACGCAGGATTGCTCTCCATACAATTCCTTTGTATAGAGAAATATGGCTTGAATGTCCATATTCTCGTGCTGCTTTTGATGTGTGTTGTCCATCGATGCGAGCGCGAGGCATTTGGCCGTGGCATAGTCAGCGCCCCATGTCTTACGGACTTCTTTGTCCATAACTGAGGATTTTGGACCTGGGACGGGCGGGGCTGAAGCCGTGAGGACATATGATACTTTATCATAAGTCAAGGTAATTTTCAGATTTCTCAGCCAGTCTTTATAATTGGTCCCATTCAGTTTATTTTTATCTAGTAGAAGCTTGAGTCCAGTCATTGGTATCTACCATTAAGAGAGAGAAAAGAATACACTCAGCGAAAGCTCTTGCAAAGATCAGATTGGTTATTATCTTGTCTAATCGATGTCTCCCACTGCTTTAATCAAGTTTTTCTTTCAAACCTTAAAAAGAAAACTAGCCAGGATTAATTACAGTCTACAACTTTGTTAACCGTTCAGCCAGGCCAGTGTCGGTACTTGAGGGAGGTTCCCCGTGCTTTCGCACGGACCTAATTAAAGTAAACCTCGTTTTCCCAGAGGCGTAGCCCCGTTAACACATTTCTAGACACCTAATGAGTTAGCTAATTGTAAACTGCAAAACTCTCCTGGGAGCAACTATTGCCTACAGTAGGATCGGGATCCAACCATCATATGGAAGGTATGCAATCTCATTGTAAATCTCAACACTTGAAATTCCCGATGCGGTTTTTACCCCCAGTACTTATGACCTTAACTATGGTCAACAAATCATAAGTACCAGTCAAGTTCTATCCGTCATTTCTTGATTAATTAGACCCACTCATATGACCCTTAACTATGGTCAACAAAGTCGCATGAATGTCCTAATTAATCTGCATCATATGCAGTGTAGGAAGACATCACTTAGCTACCGTACACTACGCCTTAACTATAGTCAACAAACGTAGCACGAATACTAAGTACTCAACTTCCTAAAATGACGGAGGGTTGCAGATGATTTTTAAGAAAATATTTAATGCTTTGAACTTGATATCATCGTAGAATCAAATGGTTTTCAAAAGGAGTGGCTTGTGCTCCGCAGTTTTTAAATGTAGCTTTTTCATAAAGAGCCGAATGGTTTTCAAATCCGATTCTACAACATCTTTTTAGGTTTATTTTCTTTACATTAATCATATTAATGTAGTCCCATCATTTAAGTCCTTAAGCCAATCACAGAAAAGAAACGAAAATACAACGTACGCTTATGCCATCCGCATTCGCCGCAATGTTCCGTTATGCACCGTTAGGTTACTTAACTAACGGCATACCGGGACGGGATTAGCGCGGATGTAAAACATAAGCAACGTCTACTATATATCTCATATATAATATATCATTCGTCTCAGATATCATAGAACACAGGCAGCAGAAACACATATATAATGTGGGATATACTAGAACGTCCATATTTAGTATTTAGCCAACAATAGAAAATACGGATTCCACAGTCGCGATGAATAGCCAAACCCACACCCCTAGACCCCTACGAGAGCGGCAAGCGACCCTACCAATCCTGGAGTTTAGGAGACCCGGTGTCGACTCCTCGAGATGGTCTCGCACTGAACCCCAGAACCTGGTCACTTGTGCTCCCCTCCTTGGGTCTATCCTAATGCGGAAAAGTAAATAATATACAACACTGGTGACATCAAGCTCAACCCGGAAGTGTCCCAAATAAAAGAATATTACATTACATTTGAATTTTACATGAATGAAAATAAAACTCTCATCTCACATAAAACCCCCCGGCTATTCAATCGCGACAATCCTGCACATCATATCTCAGCAACACATAATATCATATATCATCAACGTAAGTAAGTATGCGTACCCCGATTGTCGTTGATGTATAGCAATGAAACCGGCGATAAGTGACATACTACACTTACGGTCACAGAAAAGAAAGCGTAAAACTACAATATTTGGAATTCACATTCTCTTTAGACATCGTAAATCCGAAATACCACATACTTCGCATTTCATGCCTAACTATATGAATTCTACATATTGTATCACATTCCAGATAAATAGACAGTATTAAACTTTTCGATCGAATAATCAAATACCCAAAATTTCCTAAAGCTCAACACTTGAGCGGAGTTTAAAAATCCCGGAATGTGTCACAGTAGTAGCGGTCCAGCCGTAGAAGGGTCAAGCCAACGCCTCACATGTGGCACGCCGTACTGCCTCAAACCCTAAGGTTCAGAGGCAGTTCAGACGGTCACATAATCGAGTTAAGGTTTGTGTTCTTCTAGAGGGTCCACCACAAAACTTGCACGCATTTCCGAAAGATTTAAACTCAAGAAAAAATTCAACACTTGAAAATTTTTCGTGCCGGGAAAAAATGAGTTAATGATATCCGTTTGAACTTTTTAATACTTTCTAAATTATCCGAAAAAGGCACGAAATTAAAATTCCGATCGAATCACCGAATCCAAAACCATCCCCAGAACATTCAACACTTGAATCAGATTAAAAATACCCAAAAATATTTACAACCAGGTAGGAAGATTACTGTACAAACCCCAAGCAATAACTCATATGTACGGAGCCGCGGCCCAAGCAAGCTTTGGCCGCGTTCCGCGGTGGAATGTACTGTTTATGGCTTCGTTTTTTACAGTGGTGCTTATATTTCCCTGCTGAATTTTTTAAGGATTTTTAATACTGAAAAAACACAGTTTGGAAAAAATTCCAGAGAAGGCTCAAAAAACCGTATTTTTGGTTCGATCGGAGTTTTAACTTCGTTATAGTGTCGCCTAAAGTTCTAGGTCGGCTCTGATACCAATGTTAGGCAGGCAGCCACCCCATCCAATGGGGTCACCGTGGCATCAACGGGTCCCTCAGCAGCTACTTTTTACGCATGCCCCCTCGCGAGGACTACAACCCGCCGGAACACCTTCCGGTCTCGGGACATCCTGGAGGTAAGAGCCTATGCTTCGCCACACTGTCACATAATAAGAACCCACCATAGGTCGACATCTAATGCCTAGTAGCTCTGATACCAATGTTAGGTTTACCTAGCACCTCATGAAGGGTTTGGAAGCATCACATGTCTCAAAATCAAATTTTTAAGGTGCTAAGTGAACATACAAAGAATCATCACTAGAAAATTAGGGTTTCATTACAAAAACATCACAAGTAATAAAGGCTAGGGTTTTGAGAGTACAACCTTTGTAGCTCCCTACGCTAGACTCCTTGGCTACTTGAGGGTTGGAAAAAGGTTCGCTTGAGGTCTTCTAAGTCCACGACGATCCACCCGAAGCTCCTTTGCCCAAAGCTCCTTGCTTTACTCGATATGTGAATGAAGTAGAGAAAACACCCTACACAAATGGGCTAGATGTGTGTAGTATGATGATGTGGTTTGTATTCTATAATAAAAAATCTTTCTTTTAATCAACCTCACTCAAAGAAATTATCAAGAGAGGAAGAAGAAGATGGTGGCTAAGCTTTTTCTCAAGAGGAAAAGGAAATGAGAGTGAATAATTATTGAAATGAGAAAAGAATAATATATCTTAATCCCTTCTCACTTCAACCATGGTTAGAATTATCTAGATCTTTTTCAAAATGAGTTAAAAGGTAAAAGGATAATTAACTCAAGGTTAAGAAGTGGTTGAAGCATGGTCAAAGATGATAAACATTAACCTCTTGTGAATTATCCTTTCCTTTTTACAAAATGATAAATAAATAGATAATTCTATAATGTAAGTCTTGTATTGCCACCAAACTTGTATCAACAACCATTATACTATGTATGTATGTATGTATCCATGCACATCATCATGTGCATACATGTATGCATACAAAAATAGAAAAAGAGTTTGATTAAAGAATTAATCTAAAAGTCATTTGTTAAATCAACACTTGATTTTGCAAACCGGTCATATCACATATGACCCGACCAATAGAAAATGCCCGATTAATATACGGTATCACATATCCGTATTTAATCGGGTCCCCGCGCATATCTCATATGCACACCACATCTTTTCGCCTGAGCCAGGAAACTTCATTGTGGGGCTCTAAGGCTCATCAATACGCCGGCAGTAGGTATTGATCATATCAAATACCTATAAGCCGCAAGCGGTCAGCTAAACGTAACGGCCACCCGGGTATTGAGCGATCAGAAGAAAACAAGCGAACCTGTTACAACTCCCGTCGAGCCAACCGGCAACACTACCGTACAGTCCGGTCTCTTCGTCAGATATGCTGCATGTCGAGTCTAGGGATGGTAACGTCGACCCCAATAACTCAATAAGTCATGCCGATGAATAGTCTATAACAGATCGAGAAACTACTGATAACACATATCAGCAAATCTCAATAGCCCTGGCCAGGGACTTACTGATATAGCCAGTCGAGCACAGTACAGCATCAACTCGCAATACCGGGAGAGTCGAAACCCCTCCTATCGCTCATCGCCTTCGTGTGTCTCGGGACTGTACCCAACGGCCACCTGTTTGCACGACTTAGTAGAGCCGTGGTAGGGTGGCAATCAAAGTACAGTGGGAGAACACACAAGACTCTATGACGATCTCGGGTCTACAGACTAACCTGCACCAGTGTCACCTGAGAACTGCTATCTGACGATAGATATAATTCCATACAGGAGTTCTCGGTGAGTCCGTCCAGTGTACCCAGTCACCACTGAGCACCCGTATACGATCTCGATGTCAAACATCGATGAATGTGGGAATATCCATCGCCCATCATATGGGTCTAGTATCATATACGCTAGTCTACTCTGGTATATCGATGCCCCATCTCGATACACCCACGACTACGGACATTCCAGGATATGCTTATAAACTACAGATGTCCCACTAGTATGATCTCTTGTTGGATGTATGTATGCCCTAGAGGCCATTATGTGATAGTGGATGTATCTATACATGTGTATATATATATATATATATATATATATATATATATATATATATATTCAGTATGCATTCTTGCTCGACATAGTATGCTATCTGGTTTTTCTTTATCTGACATGTTGATTTGATCATGCTTTTATTCATTCATACATGCTGATAAAGCCCTGAGGATATTGGCTTGACTACTCTGATTACGATGAAGATCATACTAGTGGGACATCTGTAGTCTATAAGCATATCCTGGAAAGTCCCTAGTCGTAGGTATATCGAGACGGGGCATTGATATACCAGAGTAGACTAGCGTATATGATACTAGACCCATACGATGGGCGATGGATTTTCCCACATTCATCGATGTTTGACATCAAGATCATATACGGGTGCTCAGTGGTGACTGGGTACACTGGACGGACTCACTAAGAACTCCTATATGGAATTATATCTATCGTCGGATAGCAGTTCTCAGGTGACACTGGTACAGGTTAGTCTGTAGACCCGAGATCGTCATAGAGTCTTGTGTGTTCTCCCACTGTACTTTGATTGCCTCCCTACCACGGCTCTACCGAGACGTGCAAACAGGTGGCCGTTGGGTACAGTCCCGAGACACACGAAGACGTTGAGCGATAGGAGGGGTTTCGTCTCTCCCGGTATTGGGAGTTGATGCTGTGCTGTGCCCGACTGGTTATAACAGCAAGTCCCTGGCCAGGGCTGCTGAGATTTGCTGATAAGTGTTATCAGTAGTTTCTCGATCTGTTATAGACCATTCACCGGCATGACTTATTGAGTTATTAGGGTCGAAGTGACCATCCCTAGGCTCGATATGCAGCATATCTGACGAAGAGACCGGACTGTACGGTAGTGTTGCCGGATGGCTCGACGGGAGTTGTAGCAGGTTCGCTTGTTTTCTTCTGATCGCTCAATACCCGGGTGGCCGTTACGTTTAGCTGACCGCTTGCAGCTTGGGGGTACCTGATATGATCATCACCCTCTGCCGGCGTATTGATGAGTCTTAGAGTCCCACAAAGGAGTTACCCAGTCCAGGCGAAACGTTGTGGTGCGCGTATGCGATATGCGCAAGCACCCGATTAAAATGTGCGTATATAATACCGAACATTGATCGGGTGAACTGCTTTTGGTGGGGTCATATAAGATATGACCGGATTGATAAATCAAGTGTTGATTTATCATTTAACCATTAGTTTTCTCACTTAAAACCTTTTCTTGGATGATGGATGTGTGCATGCATGTGTGCTTTTCTTTCTTTCTTTCATGCTAGTTTCATGCACATATGGATGTGCATACATACACACATACATATACCCATCCATCATGGTTGTTAACATATGGAAATGGTGGCAATATAAGACTCACACCATGGATTAAATAATGGATTATTATTTAATTTTGGTTTTAAAACAAAATGAAAAGAAAAGGATAATCATTGTAGCTTCTACATTCTTCCTTTGACCTAACCATGCTTACCTACCTCTTAACTTGAGTTATCCTTCTCTTTATCATTTAAAACTCAAGTTAAATAATGTCTCCATCACTTTAACCATGGTTCATAGTAAGAAGAAATAAAATATATATTGATATATTTCTTTTTCTTCTTGTGAGTTATCTTTATCTTATTACCTCTTGTGAAAAATATTGCCACCATCTTCTTCCTCTTTCTCATTTGCCCTCTAGCTTTTTCTAGTGAGTAAATCACACTTAAAGAAAGATTTTTGAAGTGAGAATCTTAACCACAACTTCATTCTACACAAGTTTAGCCAACTTGTTTAGAGTGTTCTCTTCGGTTTTACGAAGTTGCGAGCTTGGACGAAGAACTCCGAGGTGGATCATCGTGGACACAAGAGGACTTCAAGAGGACTTCCATTCAACACCCTAGAGACCAAGGAGTCCAGCGAAAGGGAGCTACAAAGGTTGTAGTCTCGAAACCCTAGATTAGTTCGCTTTATATTTCGAAACCCTAATTTTCTAGGATCGATTCCTTTGCATGTTCGTTTAGCACCATAAAAATTTAAACTTTTGGACATGTGATGCTTCGAAACTCTTCATAGGGTGCTAAACAAACCTATCATTGGTATCAGAGCCGACTTAGAACATTAGGCGACCCTTTTACGAAGTTAAAACTCTGATCGAACCGAAATATGGTTTTTTAGGGTGCTCTCTGGAAATTTTCTAAAAATTGACATTTTTCAGAATTAAAAATATGTAAAAAATACAGCAGAAAAAAATAAGGATTACGGTACAAAAATTATTCCATGAACAGTGATTGTTGCCGCGGAAACGCGGCCTAAGCTTGCGGCCGTATGTATTAATTGTTGGATAATTTTTTTACAGTAATTCATTAATCTGCTTGCATATTGTTTTGGATATTTTCAATCTGTATTTAGTTTTGAAAAATTCTGGAGATGATTTTGGACCCGTCGATTCGATCGGAATTTTTTGTTTTCGTGGTTTTTCCGGGTAAATTAGAAAGTATTGAAGTGTTTGAACGACTATCATTTGCTCACTATTCACGGGGTTTAAATACTTTGGAGATACGTGCAAGTCTTTTTGTGGTGGACCCTCTAGAAGATAACAAACCTTAACTCGATTATGTGACCGTCTTGAACTGCCCTTTAAACCTTAGGGTTTGGGGCAGTACGGCGTGCCACATGTGAGGCGTTGGCTTGACCCTTCTACGGCTGGACCGCTACTACTGTGTCACACTCCGGATTTTTGAACCCTGCTCAAGTGTTGAGCTTTAGTGAATCTTGGGTACTTGATCGTTCATTCGAAGACTTTAATACTGTCTGTTTATCTGGAATTTGATACAATATGTGGAATTCATATAGTTTAGGCATGAAATACGAAATATGTGATATTTCGCATTTATGATGTCTAAAGAGAATGTGGATTCCAAATATTGTAGTTTTGCACTTTCTTTTCTGTGACCGTAAGTGTAGTATGTCCGATATCGCCATTTTCGTTGCTATACGTCAACGACAATTGGGGTATGCATACTTACTTACGTTGATGATATGAGATATTATGTGTTGTTGAGATATGATGTGCAGGATTGTCGGGTTCGAATAGCCGGGGGGTTTTTGTGAGATGAGAGTTTTATATTTTCATTCATGTAAATTCAAATGTAATGTAATATTCTTTTATTTGGGGCACTTCCGGGTTGAGGTTGTGTCGCCAGTGTTGTATATTATTTACTTTTCCGCATTAGGATGGACCCAAGGAGGGGAGCACAGGTGACCGGGTTCTGGGGTTCAGTGGGAGGCCATCTCGAGGAGTCGAGACCGGGTCTCCTAAACTCCAGGATTGGTAGGGTCACTTGCTGCTCTCGTAAGGGTCTAGGGTGTGGGCTTGGCTATTCATCGCGACTGTGGAATCCGTATTTTCTATTCTGGCTAAATACTAAATACGGACGTCCTAGTATATCCCACGTTATATCTATATTTCTGCTGCCTGTGTTCTGTGATATCTGAGACAAATGACATATTATATATATGATATATAGTAGACGTTGCTTATGTTTTACACCCGCGCTAGTCCCGTCCCGGTATGCCGTTAGTTAAGTAACCTAACGGTGCATAACGGAACATTGCGGCGAATGCGGATGGCATAAGCGTACGTGTTATTTTCGTTTCTTTTCTGTGATTGGCTTAAGGACTTAAATGATGGGATTACATTAATATGATTAATGTAAATAAAATAAACCTAAAAAGATGTTGTAGAATCGTATTTGAAAACCACTCGGCTATTTATGAAAAAGCTATATTTCAAAACTGCGGAGCTTAAGCCACTCCTTTTGAAAACCATTTGATTCTACAACGATATCAAGTTCAAAGCGTTAAAGATTTTCTTAAAAATCATTCACAACCCTCCGTCATTTTAGGAAGTAGAGTACTTAGTATTCGTGCTACGTTTGTTGACTTTAGTTAAGGCGTAGTGTACGGTAGCTAAGTGATGTCTTCCTACACTGCATATGATGCAGATTAATTAGGACATTCATACGACTTTGTTGACCATAGTTAAGGGTCATATGGGTGGGTCTAATTGATCAAGAAATGACGGGTAGAACTTGACTAGTACTTATGATTTGTTGACCATAGTTAAGGTCATAAGTTCTAGGGGTAAAAACCACATCGGGAATTTCAGTAGTTGAAATTTGCAATGAGATTGCATACCTTCCATGTGATGGTTGGATCCCGATCCCACTGTGGGCAATAGTTGCTCCTAGGAGAGTTTTACAGTTTACAATTAGCTAACTCATTAGGTGTCTAGAAAGGTGTTAACGGGGCTCCGCCTCTGGGAAAATGAGGTTTACTCTAATTAGGTCCGTGCGAAAGCACGGGGAAGCTCCCTCAAAGTACCGATACTGGCCTGGCTGAACGGTTAGCGAAGTTGTAGACTGTAATTAATCCTGGCTAGTTTTTCTTTTTAAGGTTTGAAAGAAAAACTCGATAAAAGCAGTGGGAAATATCAATTAGACAAGATAATAAACCAATCTAATCTATGCAAGAGCTTTCGCTGAGTGTATTCTTTTCTCTCTCTTAATGGCAGATACCCATGACTGGACTCAAGCTTTTACTAGATAAAAACAAACTGAATGGGACCAACTATAAAGACTGGCTGAGGAATCTGAAAATCGCCTTGACTTATGATAAAGTATCATATGTCCTCACGGCTTCAGCCCCGCCCGTCCCAGGTCCAAAATCCTCAGTTGCGGACGTTGAAGTCCGCAATACATGGGATGCTGACTGTGCCATGGCCAAATGCCTCGCGCTTGCATCGATGGACAATACACATCAAAAGCAGCACGAGAATATGGACATTCAAACCATATTTCTCCATACAAAGGAGTTGTATGGAGAGCAATCCCGCTTATTGCGATACGAAGCATCAAAGAAACTGTTTCAGATGCGAATGGCCCCTAGCACACCAGTAGGAGACCATGTTTTGAAGATGATAGCTCTTATAGAAGAGCTTGAGGACCTTGGATGGACAATGGACAATGAACAATATATAGATATTATTCTGCAGTCCCTCCCCTCCACCTTTGCTCAGTTCATAGTGAACTTCAACATGCATGGCATGGAGAAGGAACTCCCTGAACTCCTTAATATGTTAAGGAGTGCAGAGAGCACTATGAAGTTAACAAAAACTCCTGTTATGACTATTGGACAGTCTTCTTCTTCTCGCCCGAAAGCTAAGGCCAAGGGAAAGAAAAAGAAGAAACCCACTAATCCTAAGGGCGGAGTTAAAAAGGTGAAGGGAAAGGGAAAGTCCAAGGCTGGAGACTCGGGGAAGGGCGAATGTTTTCATTGCCACAAGACAGGACATTGGAAGCGCAACTGCACGGAGTACTTAAGTCTCAAGAAGAAGCATGGTGATGCTTCTGCTTCAGGTGCGTTTGTGACTGAAAACTGTTTTTCTATAAACTCTGCTTCCTAGGTATTGGATACCGGTTCAGGTTCTCACATTTGCAATTCGATGCAGGGGCTGAGAAATAGCAAGGTTTTGAAGACAGGTGACCATACTCTCCACGTTGGAAATGGTTCCAATGTACATACAGTCGCAGTGGGAGAGTATCACTTGGGGTTGCCATCTGGATGTATTTTGATTTTGAATCCATGTTATTTTGTACAAAGTATGCTATGTAATATAATATCCGTTTCTTTGTTGGACAATGAAGGATATAATTTTGTACTGCAGAACAATGTTATGAACATTCACCTAAATCAAATGTTGGTTGGGTATGGTACGCTTAATAACGGAATATATGTCTTAAATCAACACACAGTTTTCAGTATACAACACACTAATAAAAGAAAACTTTCAGAATTAAATGAAGCTTTTCTTTGGCATTGTAGACTTGGTCATATTAACGAAACAAGACTAAACAAGTTACACAAAGATGGATATTTAAACTCTTTTGAATATAAATCTTATGCGACTTGCCAGTCTTGTATCAAGGGTAAAATGACCAAAACTCCGTTTACCGGACACGGAGAAAGAGCTACTCAGCTCCTTGGCCTCATACATAGTGATGTATGTGGGCCAATGTCTACACAGGCTAGAGGCGGTTTTTCATACTTCATTAGATTCACTGACGACTTCTCAAGATTCGGTCATGTATTTTTATTAAAGCACAAGTCCAACGCTTTCGAGAAATTCATTGAATATAAACAAGAAGTAGAAAAAAAACCGGCTTGAGTATTAAGATGCTTCGATCAGATCGAGGTGGTGAGTATCTCAGTACAGAATTTGCAAACTTCCTAAACGAGAATGGGATTCTCTCTCAGCTCACTCCTCCTTACACACCACAGCACAACGGTGTGTCAGAACGACGGAATAGGACCCTATTAGATATGGTCCGGTCCATGATGAGTGACGCTGAGTTACCAGTCTCATTTTGGGGGCATGCATTGGAGACTGCAGCGTTTCTGCTGAACAGGGTTCCAACCAAAGCCGTGTCTACCACGCCATATAAGATATGGAATGGGAAGAGACCATCTCTTAAGAGAATTAAGATTTGGGGTTGCCCGGCCTATGTTAAAAAGCAGAATCCGGACAAACTCGAGACACGGTCAGTCATGTGTAACTTTGTGGGATATCCAAAGAATTCTTATGGATATCTGTTCTACCACAAAGAGGAACAAAAGGTGTTTGTTTCCCAGTATGCCACATTCTTGGAAAAAGAGTTTTTCACAGATAAAGATGATGGCAAGGTGGTGGATCTAGAAGAGGTTCTAGAGACACAAACTACAAATGACGATTTGGTTGAACCGGCTGTTGCAACAGAAACTGAGGAACCTCGGCCACTCCGAAGGTCTGGTAGGACTTCTCGCCCACCGGAGAGGTACTACGGTTTCCTCATTGATGGTGACAGGGAAGATTGCATCATGGATGATGATGATCCTACCAGTTTTCAGCAAGCTATCACGAGTGGTAACTCTGTGAAGTGGCTGGATGCCATGAGATCCGAAATGGAGTCTATGTACACCAACAAAGTATGGACTTTGGACGTTGTACCCCCTGGGGTAAAACCTGTAGGGTGCAAATGGATCTTTAAAAGAAAGATTGGTATGGATGGGCAGGTAGAGACCTATAAGGCAAGACTTGTGGCGAAAGGTTTTCGTCAAAGACCAGGTTTGGACTATGACGAAACTTTTTCGCCCGTAGCCATGCTTAAATCCATTCGGATCCTACTTGCTATTGCAGCTCACTACGACTATGAAATCTGGCAGATGGACGTTAAAACAGCATTTCTAAATGGAGATTTAGAAGAATGCGTTTATATAGATCAGCCAGAGGGCTTCATTGACAGTGGGAGCAGCGAGAAAGCGTGTAGGCTGCTTAAATCCATATATGGGTTAAAGCAGGCGTCTCGGAGTTGGAACATCTGTTTCGATGATGTTATCAAAGAGTTTGATTTCATCAAAAATCCAGAT
Organism: Agapanthus africanus; assembly: GCA_030015575.1. Taxonomy (NCBI): domain Eukaryota; kingdom Viridiplantae; phylum Streptophyta; class Magnoliopsida; order Asparagales; family Amaryllidaceae; genus Agapanthus; species Agapanthus africanus. The sequence goes on from CM057344.1 coordinate 121,333,472, forward strand.
GAATCTTGTGTTTATAAGAAGGTTGTAGGAAGAGCTGTCACATTCCTCGTATTGTACGTAGATGACATTCTTCTGATAGGAAATGATATTCCTATGCTACAGTCGGTCAAATCATTCTTATCACTGAGGTTCTCCATGAAGGACCTGGGTGATGCCACATACATCCTGGGCATAAGGATCTATAGGGATAGATCCAAAAAGTTATTGGGATTGTCCCAAACCAGGTACATCAACACCATCCTAAAAAGGTTTAGTATGGAAGACTCCAAGCGGGGTGGCTTTCCCTGCTTGCCATGGAGTCACTCTTTCCAAGGATTCTTGTCCAAAGACCGATGAAGAGAGAGCTCGCATGAGCATTATACCCTATGCTTCGGCAGTAGGATCTATAATGTATACGATGTTATGTACATGCCCAGATATAGCTTATGCACTGAGTGTTGTAAGCAGGTATCAATCCAACCCAGGGGAGAACCACTGGACAGCTGTGAAGAACATTCTCAAGTACTTGCGAAGGACTAAAGAATTGTTCTTGGTGTATGGTAATATAGATCTTCAAATGGAGGCCTTTACCGATTCGAGCTTCCAGAGCGATAAGGATGACAGCAAATCTATCTCTGGGTTTGTATTTACCCTCAATGGAGGGGCGGTAAGTTGGAAAAGTTCCAAACAAGATACCGTTGCAGACTCTACGATGGAAGCTGAGTACATTGCTGCAAATGATGCCGCCAAGGAAGCCGAATGGATGAAGAAGTTCGTCTCGGAGCTAGGAGTAGTTCCAACCATCATTGACCCAATACCTTTGTATTGTGACAATAATGGGGCTATGGCGTTAGCCAAGGAGCCCAGATCCGATCAGCGGTCCAGACACATCCTGAGGCATTTCATTTGATCCGGGAGATTGTAGATGGCCGCGAGATCGAGATTAAGAGAGTAGACACAAAGAATAACGCCGCGGATCCATTCACCAAGGCCCTCCCTCAGCCGCAGCATGAGCGACTTTTTGAGATGTTGGGTATGAGATACGCCAATAACTGGCCTTAGTACAAGTGGAAGATTGTTGGATATATGTATGCCCTAGAGGCCATTATATGATAGTGGATGTATCTATATATATATATATATATATATATATATATATATATATATATATATTCAGTATGCATTCTTGCTCGACATGATAGTATGTTATCTGGTTCTTCTTTATCTGACATGTTGATTTGATCATGCTTTTATTCATTCATACATGCTGATAAAGCCCTGAGGATATTGGCTTGACTACTCTGATTATGATGAAGATCATACTAGTGGGACATCTGTAGTCTATAAGCATATTCTGGAAAGTCCCTAGTCGTAGGTATATCGAGACGGGGCATTGATATACCAGAGTAGACTAGCGTATATGATACTAGACCCATACGATGGGCGATGGATGTTCCCACATTCATCGATGTTTGACATCAAGATCATATACGGGTGCTCAGTGGTGACTGGGTACACTGGACGGACTCACTGAGAACTCCTATATGGAATTATATCTATCGTCGGATAGCAGTTCTCAGGTGACATTGGTACAGGTTAGTCTGTAGACCCGAGATCATCATAGAGTCTTGTGTGTTCTCCCACTTTACTTTGATTGCCACCCTACCACGGCTCTACCGAGTCGTACAAACAGGAGGCTGTTAGGTACAGTCCCGAGACACACGAAGACAATGAGCGATAGGAGGGGTTTCGTCTCTCCCGGTATTGGGAGTTGATGTTGTGCTGTGCCCGACTGGTTATAACAGCAAGTCCCTGGCCAGGGCTGCTGAGATTTGCTGATAAGTGTTATCAGTAGTTTCTCGATCTGTTATAGACCATTCACCGGCACGACTTATTGAGTTATTAGGGTCGACGTCACCATCCCTAGGCTCGATATGCAGCATATCTGACGAAGAGACCGGACTGTACGGTAGTGTTGCCGGATGGCTCGACGGGAGTTGTAGCAGGTTCGCTTGTTTTCTTCTGATCGCTCAATACCCAGGTGGCCGTTACGTTTAGCTGACCGCTTGCGGCTTAGGGGTACCTGATATGATCATCACCCTCTGCCGGCGTATTGACGAGTCTTAGAGTCCCACAAAGGAGTTACCCAGTCCAGGCGAAACGTTGTGGTGCGCGTATGCGATATGCGCAAGCACCCGATTAAAATGTGCGTATATGATACCGAACATTGATCGGGTGAACTGCTTTTGGTGGGGTCATATGAGATATGACCGGATTGATAAATCAAGTGTTGATTTATCATTTAACCATTAGTTTTCTCACTTAAAACCTTTTCTTGGATGATGGATGTGTGCATGCATGTATGCTTTTCTTTCTTTCTTTCATGCTAGTTTCATGCACATATGGATGTGCAGACATACACACATACACACATACATACACCCATCCATCATGGTTGTTAACATATGGAAATGGTGGCAATATAAGACTCACACCATGGATTAAATAATGGATTATTATTTAATTTTGGTTTTAAAACAAAATGAAAAGAAAAGGATAATCATTCTAGCTTCTACATTCTTCCTTTGACCTAACCATGCTTACCTACTTCTTAACTTGAGTTATCCTTCTCTTTATCATTTAAAACTCAAGTTAAATAATGTCTCCATCACTTTAACCATGGTTCATAGTAAGAAGAAATAAAATATATATTGATATATTTCTTTTTCTTCTTGTGAGTTATCTTTATCTTATTACCTCTTATGAAAAATATTGCCACCATCTTCTTCCTCTTTCTCATTTGCTCTCTAGTTTTTTCTAGTGAGTAAATCACACTTAAAGAAAGGTTTTTGAAGTGAGAATCTTAACCACAACTTCATTCTACATAAGTTTAGCCAACTTGTTTAGAGTGTTCTTTTCGGTTTTACGAAGTTGCGAGCTTGGACGGAGAACTCTGTGGTGGATCGTCGTGGGCACAAGAGGACTTCAAGAGGACTTCCATTCAACACCCTAGAGACCAAGGAGTCCAGCAAAAGGGAGCTACAAAGGTTGTAGTCTCGAAACCCTAGATTAGTTCGCTTTATATTTCGAAACCCTAATTTTCTAGGATCGATTCCTTTGCATGTTCGTTTAGCACCATAAAAATTTAAACTTTTGGACATGTGATGCTTCGAAACTCTTCATAGGGTGCTAAACAAACCTATCATCTTTATCATAATCATAGTAGTCAAGTCAATATCCTCAGGGCTTTATCAACATGTGTGAATGAATAAAAGCATGATCAAATCAACATGTCAGATAAAGAAGAACCAGATAGCATACTATCATGTCGAGCAAGAATGTACACTGAATATATATATATATATATATATATATATATATATATATATATATACATCCACTATCATATAATGGCCTCTAGGGCTTACATATATCCAACAGCTCATACTTCTGCAAATCCAATCAGTAACACTTATCGTACAGTCCGGTTTCTTCGTCTGATATATCGCATATCTAGTCCAGGGGTGGTAAACGTCAGACCCCAGTAACTTGATAAGTCATGCCAATGTAAGGTCCATAACGGACGTGAAACTACTGATAACACTTACCAGTAAATCACATCTACCATGGCCACGAATTTCAGTTATGGCCAATCGAGCATAGCGCAACATCAACCCCCAATATCGGGAGAGACGAATCCCCTCCTATCGCTCATTGCCTCCATGTGACTCGGGACTGTACCCAAAAACCACCTGTTTGTACGACTCAGTAGAGCCGTGGTAGGATGGAAATCAAAGCACAGTAGGAGACACACAAGACTCTATGACGATCTCGGGTCGACAGACTAACCTGCACTAGCGTCACCAGAGAACTGCTATCTGACGTGAGGTATAATACCAGCTAGGAGTTCTCGGTGAGTCCATTCAGTGTACCCAGTCTCCACTGAGCACCTGTATACCATCTCTGATGTCAAACACCAATGGATATCTGATCATCCATTGCCCATCGCATAGGTCGAGAAGCTATACGCTAGTCTACTCTGGAGTATCGATGCCCTGTCTTGATATTCCCTCGACTAGGAACAATTAAAGGATGTACTTATAGACTGCTCAGGCCCCCACTAGTATGATCTGCATCATAATCCTGGTAGTCAAGTACACATCATGAGAGCTTTATCAACATGTAACAAAGAGACATCATGTGTACATGTTAAGATAAAGAGCAACCAGATAGCATACTATCATGTTGAGCAAAAAAGTCCTACCTATGTATGTCCAAGCATCCACTATAATATACATCATATGTACAATAATGGCCTCTAGGGCATACATATAACTAACAAAGGAGTCACCGTCTACGGGCATATGGTGGACCCGGTACGGTACCCCGGGGTAAGAAGATCGCATAGAAAGGCGTTAAGCCCAGCAGGGGAACACTACCTATCGGTGACAGTATTAGACTCGGCGGATATCCTGAGGATACCGACCGGAGTGATATGGGACAGATGGACGGTCTGATGAGATGGTTCCTGAGATATGAGGATTTACGTATCGATGCTGGACATGGGTTTTATGATGATTTCGAGTGTCGATACTGGGCACTCAGGTTTCATGATGATTTGATGTGTTGTTGATGGACACACGTTGGATGATACACGTATATACATACGTATGACACCGATGACTTGGTACTATATATTGATACATGCACGACATTATTATTATTAAACATATGTATACATGATCACCCTAGATACCACACGATATGCTATTATTATATTACAGTATGAGATCGTTATACATTCAATTTCTACCTGCTGATATCTTCTACTCACTAGTTGGCAACTCACCCCTGTTGTGCCATAGTTTTATTGCAGGATCGACCGCTCGGATCAGTAGCGGCTTGCTGGCACACAGTTTTCTTCTGGGTGATTTGCATTGGTAGGTGGATTACTTCTCAGATCGTAACTGCCATTGTATACATTATTATTCGGTTGTATCTAGTTAATAGCTCTATAAACCAGATTACGTATATTTGGTAGACTTAGAAACCACAGATTTGTATATTCTTTCAGACTTAGAGCGAGATGTGTGTATTATTCTTTATTCTGGGTTTAATGATGTTTTGGTTTCTTTACTTTCTTTTTGTGTTTGATCTTCATCTTGGGCGTCGTATATTTGTATTTGCGTGGTTGTTTCCGCCAATTGGCGAAGAGCTAGCTCCTGCTTAGGGATGCCTATTTTATTGTTGTTATGTATTATTTTTGGATCAAAATTTACAAAAGAGGTGCTGCCCAAATTTCAAATGATGAAAATGGTTTCAACTATAGTATACAACCCACCTGTATTTTCAGATAACATTACGTATACTTTAAAAGAAAGAACTTGACTACATTATACCTTTATTTCAAAACTTCACCTCCATTATTTTCCTAAAAAGGTTTAGATTTCAGGGCTTTCGGCTTACTTGGGTTACGGTGGGGTCCTATAGGCTTCACGTGATCCAAGTGCCGGTCATGTGCCAATTTCCCGGTCGTGACAAAATTGGTATCAGAGCCTTAGGTATATTCTTGGTTCGAGTCTAGGTTTGACTATGCGGAGTCTAGGGCATATATATATATATTTCGAAACCTAGACTTGACCTTACAGAACTTAGATTTGACTGAAGGGGTATTAGACCCGAATTTTCGTTACGTAGGTTGACCTTGGTTGATAGAGTAGGTAACTCAAGTAGAGTGACGTACTGTGTGTATGTTCCGTAGCATACTTACGATATGCTGCTCCGCTTCAGTAACCTTAGGATGTGCATTATTTTGAGACCCATATTTTTATTCGTTCTTATGATCTATCATCATCGATATTTGTTTGCGGATCCTGTAACCTTGGCTACGCGAGCTAAAAGAGTGCCGCGGCTAGAGATGCGGTCAGACCGAGCTCATCAGGGACGAGGACTGATCATGACGTTATCCAGGTGACAGAAGAACGTATTGATTAATTGTTTTTACTAGGATTTCTCATTTGACACGAGCGTTCGGGATTTGCACCAGATGATTGGGCCATTGCGTGAGGTCAGTCAGATTGAAAGGATTGTTGACATACAACTTACTCTAGAGATCGTGTGGTGTTGTCTTCTGTGCAGACAGATGAACCAGCTGTTGCTGAGATTGATGAGATATCGCCTCTAGAGTTTACGAAGCTGAAGCCATATGAGTTTACTGGCAGGGATGTGACAGAAGATCCCTAGTCATTCTTGGATGAGTGAGTAGGATATTTCATTCGTTTGGATGCCCTGATACAAGATCAGTTGAGTTTGCCAACTTCAGTTTGAAGGGTCTTGCTTAACCCTGGTGAAAGTTGATCAAGAGACGACGAGCAAAGCGTATTCCTCCGATAACTTAGACGAGTTTTTGAGGACCCAATCGGCCAGATGCTTTCCACAGAATGGTGAAGATGCCCAAGTTCATAACTTCGAGTCCTTACGAGAAACTCTGGATATGACTATAACCAAATTGGATTGCGGTCTACACAGCTACCAAGAGAAAATTCTGAATTGGTCAATATTCAAGGAAGATGGATAAGAGATTCGCGTGAGCTCTTAATGAGTCGTTCCTCTCCATTGAAGACAAAGAATTGATACGTACGTAGAGGCGTTGAATACGGCCATATTTCCATATGAGAGTCATGATGAGATCGCAGCTGTCTCGGAACAGAAATGGATTAAGTAAAGAGTGCCAACTTCCGGACAGTCCGGCAGAGACGAGATTGGAAGAGACTGTGGCAGGTTCTTTCCGGAATACTACATGATAAGATTTGGACTCAGGATCGGTTGTATGGCATGCATTAAGAGGGCCAGAGACCGCCGTCAGTGACGTGCTACATTGCGAGTGGTCAGTTTAATTGGCTAGGAGATGTTCAAAAGACGCGTCAGAGCTGGACTGTTTCCGTTATTACTCCTAACCAGGCCGTCGAGTCGAGAGATCGTGGGATTGGTAATTCACAGAGAAAACAAGTACGTAGAGACAGAGGACGCCAGACCGTGGGCATGAGGCAAGTAGATATTCTTGCTCTGCCAACCTTGGGTGCACTGGCACCTTTCGACATTGAAGGAGGTGTACCTCAATATCATTTATTTGCGATTTGCATTTTGGTGATTCGGACATCACGTTCCCATCGTTTTGATTCTGGTATTTTGATGATTAGTTTCATGATTTATATTTTTGTGCACTGTATTTGCACTTGATTTATGTTTTATACATCCATTATATTTGATTTATGTTTTGTGCATATCCATTACACTTGATATCGATTTTGTGCACTTGTTGCACATATTTATGATTCTGTGTATCTCGATACAGTCGATTTTGATCTCGTGCATGTTGTATACCGCGGATTTTGATTCATGCCCTCGATGTTATTTCTATGCGCCTTCGATGCATTGATGAGTTTTCGTGCACCCTATTGCACTAGATGCTTTTGTGCAGCCTGACACACTTGATTTAGATTTTCGCGCACACTTGGCGCTCTTGATGTGATTTTGTGCATACCAGATGCATTTAATCGAGATTTTTCGTGCATACCAGTTGCACGTGATTGAGATTTCCATGCATTTTAGATGCACTTGATATCTTTGTCATGCACACCCGTTGCACTTGATAGATGCTTTCGTGCACACCAGTTGCACGCAGTTTTTGTTTTCGTGGAACTTGGATTTGACTTCGATTTCTGTGTGCACAAGATGCAGGTGGTATTTTCATATGCACCTATTGAGATTGGTTTCTTTTTTCGAGTATTTTGCTTCTATGATATACATACTATATTATATAATGGTCGAGCAGGACTGGTCTGAGAACGGTACCTGAGTATTTTTGCATATATCGATATTTACCGAAGAGGTTTTCAAAAAAGAGCTATAGTCTCACTATTTTCCTACGTGTCAATGAGTGACGCGAATTTTTACAAGGAAAACCTTCTAGAATATTTTACAAAAGGCAGGACGTATATCTTAAGCAAAACGTATATAGAAATATATCTATTTCTTTACAAAGTGAACGTCCGCTACTTGTGCTGTGATATACGCATCACGGTGATTTGAAAAGGATTTTGCATGCATTTTCATTCAGTTATTTAGACGATTTCATAAGGGTGCGTACTATATACGTATTATAATCTTGAGTATATGATACTTGAATTAAACAGTAGATTTTGAAACTTTCATATGCATCATAGCTTATGTGATTGGCAAGACGTTTGACGGAGTTTTGATTATTGGGTTTTGCACCCGTTTTTATGCGCACACGTTGCGCTGTGTTATTTCTTGTGTATTCTATGATTTCAGAGTCCCGTTGATTTGATTGATCCGATTTACTGAAATATTTTAATATTTAGAAGATTTAAATTTAAATTCGAGGACCGAATTTATTTAAGAAGGGAAGATTGTGACATTTCAAAAAAATATAAAATAATATTTTTAGAATTTAAATAATAAAATAATAAATTTCATGAAAATTATACGAGTATGGATTTGATTCTTCATAGAATGGTACAATTATATACCTATATTTTGGGAAATATTTGGAAATTAATATGATTTATTAATTTTGAAGGCATTTATTGGATTTGTGCCTTTATAAATTATTATACATTTATTTACAAACAAGTTTATGTTAAACTTGATTAGTATATTACTAATTATGCTTTAAGCCAAATCCATTTTTGTTAATCCTGTATTTGAGTGTGCATGAAATTTTGTGACATGTTATATTGAGATTTTATTTGGTAATATGGTTTTGATTTTAGAAAAGAGAAGAAAAAGATAATGGGAAAAGAAGAGAGGAGACATGATTTGACTTGAATATATGAGGAGAGAAAGTGAGAAAGAGAAAGAGAGAGGGAGTTATGGTTGCTACAACCAAGGTAGATTTTTCCCCATTTGTTTTCTTTACCTCCCTCTTCTTCATCTCCTCCTTCATCAGCTTCCTCCACTGTTTCCACCAATCAGAGAGCAAAGCTCTATTCAAATTATAAAATTTGAAATTTGAAATTTAAAGTAAGGCAGCGCCTCATAATAGCGCTAGCGCCAAGAGCGCCAGCACTGAGAGTCAAAGACTCTGAAGCCAGCGCCTCACGTGCAAAGCACGTGAGCGCTAGCGCCAAGTGCGCTAGACTCTGAGGCAGCGCCGTGAGCGCTAGCACCAGGAGTCAAAGACTGTGAGGCTGGCGCCTCACATGCAAAGCATGTGAGCGCTAGCGCTAAGAGCGCTAGACTCTGAGGCAGCGTCTCACATGCAAAGCACGAGATCGCTAGCGCTAGAACAAAATGTTCTCGGCTCTTAGATCAAAGATCCAATGAACATGATTTAAATTCATCAAATTACCAAAATAAAATTCTGTTGAAACTTTCCAAATAGGAAAGATTGTTCTCTGTAAATCAGAGCACCGTTGGATCAAAAAGATCCAATGGTGATTAAAAATCACCAAGATACAGAACAAATTCTGTATGGGAAGATATTTTCCCAATCTTGTTAATAACAAGAAAACTATCTTCTGTAAAACAGAAGCTCTCGGATCAAAGATCCAACGGTGGATAAATTCCACAAATCAATTGGAGATCTCTCAATGAGAGATTTCCTTAACTGATTCAACAAATCAGCCTTCCCTATATAAAGGACCGAAGACTTCAAGTCTAAAAAAGAGGAACCCCCCATAAAGTTTGAGAAATTTCAAAAAGAAGAGCAAGCTCTCGGAAGAAGAATTTCTTCAAGGTAAATAAAACAGAGAGATCAAAGCTTCTCATCAAAATAAGAAGAAGAACTTAATTCTTTTTCTAGACCATAGATCTATAAGACAGGGGTCTTTCACAAAAAGAGATCATAGCATCTCATCATAAAAAGGGGGAGAAGAATTCAATTCTTTTCAGATCACAGATCCATAAAGAAAAAGTCTTTCACAAAAAACATAAGAGATTGTAACATCTCCTATAAGATAAGAACCTTGTTCTTAAAAACTACGAGACAAAGTTGATCAGAATTGCCAAAGAAGTGCCTTAGCTCTCCAAGACTGGCGCACAGCGCCGCAGCGCTCCTAGCTCTCCAATTTAAAGAAGCGCCTTAGCGCTCCAAGTCTGACGCTCAGCACCTGATGCTCCACGCGCTATTTTAAAAGAAGCGTCCAACGCTCTAAGGCTGGCGCTCAGCGCCAGACGCACCACGTGGCCCTCACGTGGGTGCTATTTTATAAAGAGCACTTTGCACTCATTGTCTGGCGCTCAACGCCAAGCGCACCACGTGCTCCTCATGTGTGCGCTATCTCACAGGAACCGTCTTGGCGGTTAGCGCCAAGCGCGCCATGTTCTCCTCACGTTTGCGCTGAGAGAATATAAATTGTTCTTTAAATAAAGCCCCAGAGCCATAATGAGTGCTCAACACTCAACAAAAGACAAAAAAAGTTGTCAGAACCCAAACCGATGCTCAGCATTGTTAAATAAAAAGGGTTGAGCCCAAACAAATGTTCAACATTTTAACTGAGTAAGCCGAACCCAAGTTGGCCACAGATCCCTAATTCGGATTAATTGAGCCTATATGCTCACAAGTCTTTTTCTAACTGATCTTAGTCCCAAACTCTACAGATCTCCCAACCAACATTGGTTCAAGGGTACATCTCTTCATACCTTTGATATATGTCGTTGTAATTCTTCAACTTCTTCAGAGAGATGGAGGGTCCCAATAACCAATAACTTTTGGTGCATCCCCAAACGATTGAACCAAAACCACATGGACTATGATGTCCTTAAACTTTATGGACTGTGAGGTCCTTAAACTCATAGACTATGATATCTTTAAACTTTACAGACTATGACGTCTTTAAACTGTCACGGACTATGATGTCCTTAAACCCTATGGACCACAATGTCCTAAAACTAACAATGGACCGTAATTTGCTTAAACTAATTATGGACCGCAATGTTCCTAAATTAAAACAATAGAGCCTAAATGCTCTTTTGTTGGATCTAAATGATCCTGTTGAGTAGATTTTAGTCTAAAATTAGACTAATGTATCCTCAACAAATGTTTAAGTTGATCTTAGTCTCAAATGAGATTAACGATCCTTAAAACCAACCCAAACCCAAATCTATGAAAATACGGATTTGGATTAATCCACGCTCTACGGGCGACAACATAAATTAGTCTCCGTATACAATCCATGGGCAACCAAAAATAAAGTAAACACACACGACACGAAGTGACCATATGGAGAAGGAGAAAGTTGTTACCGCGATGCGGTAGCGTAATTAACTGCAGGGGCTTGCGCTTGCAGGGAAGAGCGTCCCCATAATCAAAAACCCCATAAATGAGGAGGAATCTGACGAAGTCTGCTACAACGGCCGCATCTGTCCAAACCTTCGATATATGGTGCCATAAATCAACTAGGCATCTTCAGAGAGGTGGACGGATAAAACCAAAAAGCATCTGCCCCCAAATTCAGGCAAGACGAACCTACGCGGTTCCGTCTCCTGTATTTCAGTGGAGAACATATTCTGGCACGTCCGGTGGGACCTTTTCCTCTTTCCACTCCGCACTTCATGTGCCGTGTTCGCGAACGAATCGCGGTTTAATGTGGTTTCCCATGGAGTCGAGGTACTAAGATTTGGTGTTTTGCTCCATGCTGAAAAAGAAGATCAATGGCTTCTAACTGCTCCAACTGCAACAATTGCAACAAATACCGCTCCGTCCTCGCTGGAGGGGTGACCTATGGGCCCCAAGCGGCCTCCATCTTCTCCATGCCAGTAGAACATGTGACTCAGGCCACCACTGAACTGTTCTTTGGGACCATGCTCCCACCAATAAGCTTCAACGCCCTACTGCCGCTGCAAGAAGCTCTAAAGAAGTCGGTCTTTGATCGGCTCACCACTACCGCGGCCCCTCTCAACGGGTCGTCCAAGTCTAATACCTCGGTCTTCGATAGGCTGAGCCTAAGCTTAAAAGGGCCAACGAAGAGGCTCGCAATACCAGAGAAGGCTATCCCAGCTCCTGCTGTAGCTGAAGCCTTCCAAATTGCATCCCCTACTCGAAAATTGGCCTTCGATAGGTTGACTATTTCTTTCCAGCGGATGTCAGTCTTTGACAGGCTAGCACCAATAACAGCCTCTCCTCAAAGCAGGGGGCAGGACGAAGTTACCCCGACAACGGAGGTGATTCTGGCCGCGCGACATGCTCGACGTCAACATTGGCTCCAAGTGAGGAAAACTGGGGGCAGCACTCCTTCTGGACTGACTCCGCCAGCTCCAGTGGTGGAAATTAATGCTGCTGTTCCAACTGGGAACAACTTTAAACCGCTTAGGAGGGTGCGCAAGAACTCTCCGACTGCTGTGCTAAAATGATCTCCTCCACCTGTGGAAAATGTTACAAAGTTAGAGCCAGAACAACCCTTTCAGCAGTTGTCCTCTAAAATTCACAAGGTCTGGCAACAAGTCCAAGAAGATGAAAGTTCGGCAAGAGAAGGACCATCCTGTCGTACCACAGAACATGTCCTCTACTTGGGTGCCCACTACAATGGCCCCCTCAACTTCGACCGTTCACAAAAGAAGAAGGCCGGAGAAAATCCTCATGTCCATGACAGAGCTCAAAGGCACTGAATCCAAACGCTCCAAGTCTGGGGGCATGGTGGTGCATACTGTTTATATGGCTTCCGGGAAGGAGGAGAGCCGTGCCTCTGGGGGTCATCGACCACTCACCCAATCGGTAACAAAAGCTCAGGAGCAACAACAGAAGCTCCAGGAGATGTTAACAAAGATGGATGCACTCACGGGACATAAGGAAAGCCCTGAAGCATCATCGAATCAGCGCCAGGAACAGGAAACCGATGCCGAGTTCCTCCGGAGGATGCTAGAAAAGAAAGATCAAGAGGCAGCGGAACAAGCGGCCAATATAAAACAAATGGTGCTATTGTTCCAGGATATGGTGGGTATGATGATCTAGTCAGACCCTCCAGCCGAAGATCCACCAATAGTAATCGAAGACGACAGAGGGGAGACGTCAAACCCTCTTCCGGCCTTTTCAGCAGCAAAAGAGGAAACAATCTCGAAAGCTACGCTCGATGATTATATAGCTCAACAGATACGAGCCTATCAACCGAGCGAAGCTGCTGGCCAAGTTGTCAGAACTGGGTGACCATATCCTAGCTGGTACGATCAAATCAAGTACCCACCAGGATACACAATTCCTAAGTTCTATGTGTACAAGGGAACAGGAAATCCCCATCAACATGTCGCTCAATTCAGAGCTCTGTGCAGCAATGCTGGAGGTGACAATAACCTACTTCTTTGCTAATTTGTCGGTAGCCTAGCGGAGACAGCCTTCGAATGGTATTCAAAGCTTCCGAACGACACCGTCAAAACGTTTATGGAGATGGAGTTGATATTCACCCAGCGTTTCGCAAGCGCCAGCGAACGCACTGTAGGGTTCCTAGACACGTTAATGAGGTCTCACAAGGCATCAACCATGCCAATTTTAAAATTTTACAAGTGCCGAGAAACCCTAATACGGATCGTTAACTAGATATATAGGTGATGCGATGCAAGTAAACAAGTTTAACTTAAAGGAAAGAAGCTACAACCTTTGTAGATCCGGTCCTCCACCTCCTAGACTCCGTGATGACATCCCTCCGCTGTCCAAATCGAATCCAGGACTCTAGCATCGGCTTCATCGGAGAAATGGGCGGGCTAGGTCGTCGACTTCGATGCCGAAGATGATCTACGTCGAGGCAACACAAGATCAAGCTCCAACTTCACTAAGCCATGAAACTTGTGAAGAAAATACCCTATACTACTTGGCAAGTGGTAGAGGATGAAGAAATAGGAAGTGGGTTCACTTTAGAATTGGATTTCTCACTCTTTTTCTCAAGTTGCCATTGAAGCTAGCAAGCTTTTTCTTCTTGAAGAAGAAGAAGATGTTATAATATGATAAGTAATTTCCAAATAGAAAATAAAATGAATACTTATCATATGGCAACCATGATTAGGTGTAGAGAATAGACTATGGTTAGTTGGAATTGTAAGTGCACGGCGGCGCCCCGGCCGTCAATCCGACGGCCAAACGCGGAAACGGTGATAAACTTAAATTTTGCGGACTTAGCAAATCGGCACCACCGCGCACTAAACACCCGGATCGTAACCATTAACAAGTCTAAGCTAACTAGAAGATGGGTTAGAGATATACCGACTGATCCGAGTCCTCCGGTCTTCATCTCCACTCCGATCTCCTCGCGGTATCTCCGTCCGTCTCCTCCTCGTCGGAAAGGGCACCACATCGCCTGTAGCTTTTACGGGCTCCCACCTCAATACCGAGGCAACTCGGGCGCGAAGTAGGCTACCCGACGCGTCCAAGATATGCTGTAGGAAGTGTAGTGTAGAATCATAGTCTCTTTTGGGGTGGTGAAGTTGCCATGGAGGGAGAAGAGAATCAAGAACTTTGGAGAGGGTTTTTGGTGGCAAGATAAAAGGAGATGAATGATAAATTTCCAACACCAAAAACAAATGAACCATTCTCTTCCTCAAAGAAGTGGCCGGCCCCTCTTGCTAGGAAATGGTGGAGGGAATCAACTAAGGGAGGTGAGTGTAGGAACTCAAGAGGTGACCATAACAAAAGCAAAGCTCACATCAACACTCATCTCATTTCTAACAGAACATGTGGCCGGCCCCACTCACAAAAGAATGGAAAAAACTTCAAGTGGAAAAAGAATTGATAAAGATAAGGTCACACCAAATTTCTTTTCTCAACAAATCAATCCCTTTCCCATAAATGCAAGTGAATGACCATAATGGAATCTCATCATGATAATGGCACAAATGCAATAAAGCCCTCATCAAATAAGTTAATTGCAAACTTGCAATTAACCCCCCTCCAACGGAAAGTCCGGCCGGGAAGGAAAAAGAGAAAACCGGCCGGAACGGAATGCAAACTGGCAACCCCAGAAAACCGATCCCGTAATAAATTACAGGAAAACCCCTCTACTGCAAATACATGCCCGCATTTGTATTCCCACTGAACACAAATGCAAAGAGACAAAACTACACTATCTAATACTAGGATCCGGCTTAAGCCAAAACCGGCTAGTAAAAACCGTCCGATCACGATCCGTGCAATACCGCACGTATCTGATCGAACCCTGCCATATCTCCATACAGCCTCTACAGCGTTTTGCCCGAAACCTTGAGTAACTGTGTGTGTGGTGGACTCTAAAGACTCGTCAATATTATGGCTGTGGATTTAACCACTAGCACGTCAGAGGTATTAGCCATACGTGACAGGCCACCAGCTATTGACCAAAAGGGACGTCGATGAGCGAACTCACCCTGACATCCTACTGAGCCTGTCAGTGACAATATCCGTACAGTCCGGTCCGTTCGTCTATGAGCATCGCATGGCGGGCCTAGGGGGTTGGTAAAAGTCAGACCCCCAAAAGCGGTACAAGTCGTGTCGGAGTGTAGCCCAGAACACCCTGAGATACTACTGGAATACCTACCAGTAAATCTCCTGCCTTGGCCAAGGACTTTGTGTAATGGCTCTCCTAGACACAGCGCGACCTCACCCCCAATACCGGGAGAGACGAACCCCTGAAGATCCGCTCACTGCCTCCATGTGGCTCGGGACTGTACCCAACTAAAACCTATTTGCACGACTCCTTTGAGCCGTGGTAGGGTAGTAATCAAAGTACAGTGGGAACTCACACGAGACAAATGACGATCCTCAGGTCGATGAACTAACCTGTACACATGTCACCAGGGAACTGCTATCTGACGTCAGGTATAATACCAACTAGCAGGTTCCCGGCGAGTCCTGTCCGGTGTACTCATAACCCAATGAGCACTTGTATACATCTTAGGTGAACCAACTGACACCAGTGGCTTGTGAGACCGGCCACCGCCCCTCGTCGGGGTCTCGACTGTATACACTAGTCTACTCTGGAGAATCGATGCCCTGTCTCGAAACTCCCACGACTAGGGACCTTTTAAGGATGTGCTTATAGACTCCAGCTCTCACGTATATGATCGCCCTCATACTGCTGGTAGTCAAGCAAGAATCCTAGGGGCTCTATCAACGTGTAATAGTGACATGTCAGGTCACCTAAAGCAGTACACGATGATAAAGATAAACCAGATAGCATACTATCATCTCGTGTAAGACTGTCCTACCGGGATAGGTCCTCCCTCAATCATTCCAATCACGTGCCTGTGATCCAATAATTGACTCTGAGGGCACTATCTCCAACAATCTCCCACTTGCACTCGAGGCTAATTATTGCGATGTCGCATACTCACAGCCCGTGTGATACCGAACACCCAACTCCTCTACTAGTCAGTCTCACAAAGCTTGTTTGCGAAACTATTGCGTTCGAGGAATAGCCTCAGTGAGTGGATCCGCTCTGGTGTTTCTTTCTATGTCTCTCTATATCTCATGTTCGCGGAGAAAGCCATCTCCCGAAATGAGCAATACCTGTCATAGAATGTCTGGATGTCTGATGGGACCTAGCTCATAAATGAACTCCAAATCCAAACTTCTTAGACTGTATCGTCAACTGAACTTAATCAGTATCCTGCGCCATGCCACCTTCAGTATTGCCTTGGACCACCTGTCCAAAATACTGCCCCTCGTCAGAGGGAAAACTATAACTCTGACAACCTCCTTGTCGTCCATGTCACCTTGGAAGCCTGGAATGATAACTGTCTCCCGAATGAGGCTATCGTTATCATATCCCTAGAACATCCACTTATGTTCTAAAACTGCTTCCGATTGTTTCTCCAGGATTGGATCAATATCAACTTATTGCATCTACTGCAAGAACAACATCTGGTGTGGTACTTGACATCTCATGACTGACTCAATTGCCTAAGCAAATGATCTGCCAATCATGCGTATCCCTCTCCCCTTTAGTCTGTAAGACACCTTTAGAGAGGGTGACTCCATTACCTGCAGGTACACCACCATGCCAGGAGTCGTCCATTCTAAATACTCATAGAATGCTGTCAAGGTACCCAGATTAGGAAACCACCCAAATCTAGATCTAAAACCATAGATCTAGTAACCAGTATGTCTGATATAATGTCCAAGTCCTTTGTGGAGAAACAACTGTGTGACGACCAAAGTATAACCGATCGTAGTATAGGAGTTTCCTTTCCTACTCTGTGTATGTCATCCAAAACCAGGACATCACACCCTACTACCTTCTTAACAGATCCATCCCCTATTCTGATGACGTCAAACCTATGACTGTCACATCAGAAATAGATGATCTATCTCCGCTATATCTGCTTTAGTCTATAAATAGACATAAGCCTGATGTCCACCAATGCTTCCGCTGCTCCCACTGACTACGACAACCCTCTGGCAGAGTCATATAGACGCGCACTTCTAAAGCTAGTTTAGAACGACGCTATACTCATCCTCCTGCCGGGTCTCGCAGCCTGGAACAACAACAATGGCAAGTGTGGGTAAACAAGAACTTCCCTGTCACCGTCCTTGAGGCTACCGGAGTGCCTCTCGGGTACCTGAAGTTACCCACCTAATCTGCGGAGTGGCCAATGGAATGTCAAATCAGATTGAATCTTTAGGTTCCTTATCAAATCTTCTGTAATCATTTGCGGTTCTGGAATCACTTCCAGTTCTACCATACTCCCACTACTGTTTTTGAAAAATTCATTTTTATTAAAACTGTGGCGAGTCAAGAACAATATCACTATTGATCTTTCTTATGGTAGAAAATCAACCCTCGTCATAGCCTGGGTCAACCCACAAACAGCCATTACAGAAACGTGCCTTTGAGTTATCCAGAGTCTGGTTTTAAGCATAATCCGGACAACTCCCCGTACCTCAACAACGTTAAGATATGAACTGTTCTATATCCAATATAGAACCAGAGGCACTGATTTAATTTAACCAGATTCAAATCATGCAGCTGTCTCCAGTGCATGTCAACTAAATGGAAGGAGGCCGATCAGCGTTACTAAACTTAGGAATGCTTCCAATTATGAGTAACCTGAAAGAGAAGTAATTTCTCTTTATCATTACTATCAACTGAATACCATACACAAGTATCTACATCTTCTATCACTTTGAAGAATCCCGATACTTGCTACACCTGGTTCTTTACTCTATTCAAATACCTATAACTCCTCAGAACTTAGACCCTGTGTTTCTACGAAACACATGTCTAAGAACTAGAGAAGTTAAAAGTAAACAGAATACAGTATGAGGACCAACCCCTCTGTCCTAATGGACACTGGACAACATATAATACTCTGTATAAGTCCGCTGAGTCTAACAACTCTTTCACTGTGTGTCGTAGGTTAAAAACTGTACTTATGGTTAAGAAGAATTACACCGCTGTTTAATGCTCCTTACCTAACCATCCACTGATATAGGTAAATGTCATCGACATAATATCAAAAGGTATATCTCACTCTATGAAAATAGACGTACAGATATATCAATTTGAAATTGGTGCACAACAGCGGATATTCAAAACCAAATATTTGCCGATCGGCAAACAGGCCAGATGATCTCCTCAAATATCACCGATTACAACGAATCCCGATATAATGAGGATGATCACCCAATTCCCAATGACTTACTCCCACTCATCATCTGTAAAACCATACAGATGTGAGAATCATACCTGGCAAATACATACCCTGGAGTAAGTATCTAATCGGGAAATCAGTTTTCTTTTAACATTACACAGTGAAACTGAAACATTGAAATGTTTCGGTGGGGTATCATGGTATTCTTAGTAATGCCTCTACCATTATCCAGATTCACAACTATAACCGTATAATTCTTTGCCACCTCTCCAAATCCCTTTATATGTCTTTAGTCGTTACCTTCTGCACACCCCTCAGGCCAAATTGTTTTCTTCCTTCCCTACCGTTCGGCACCAGCCTATGGTTTGGAAGAAGACTATCCAATAAGCATAATGGGTGTACTGTCCTAGTCCTAGGAGCACTCGCAATGCGAGAGAAGGTGAAGATAAAAGACAACCGAATAAACCTTATTCCTATTTCTCCTGGACCAGGATCCATCCCCGAACTGGAACAAGTTCCTTTCAAGTTCGTATATAACCATACGATGGATTATCCAATAAAATGGGATCTTCGTAGTGATACGGAGTGTCCTGGAGAAATACAAAGGTGATTTAGGATTGGCGAAGAGATACTTGGTTTGGTCGTGAATAGCAGTCACAACTTACTTTGCCCTCTTACTAATCCCTTTCTTTGTCTTAACTTAATACCTTCTGTACCCCGTTTAGGCTAATTAGTTTTCTTCATTCCCTACCGGTCGGCACCAGCCTTATGGTTTGGAAGAAGACTATCCAATTTGCACAATGGGTGTACTACTCCTAAACCAAGGAGTACTCGCAACCTGAGAGAGGGTGAAAAGAAAAGACAACTGAATAATCCTATCCGTTTTCTCCAGAACCAGAAACCATCCTCGAATTCCTTCGAGTTCGTATCTAACAATACGATGGTTTTGTCCAATGGAAGTGGACGTTCGCAGTAATACGGGGTGTCCTGGAGAAAAGGGTAAAAGTAGGAGTGGCAATGAGGTCTGCAACTCTGACAATCCAAAAGCCAGTGTTAAGAAGGTTCGGTCAACTTGGTCTCTGAGTCGTAGTCTTAGGGTCGGGTCAATGGTCGCTGCCAGAGAGAGAGAGAAAAGAAACACTCAGCGTGCACTCTAACCTAGATCAGAATGGTTACCAATTTATCTAATCTGGAAACCTCCCACTGTACCTCAAATTCTCCTCTAAACCTGAAAGAAGAATTAGTCGGGAACACCCGAGGAGTAAACCAACTCATCAGTGGGAATCGGGATCCAACTCTCATCGCATGATAAAGTGACGGAATCCGCTCACGTTATCACACTCCAGAAGGTATGCGCATATCTGGCAAGTTTCAGTACTTTTGAAACTCCCGATGTAGATTTTTGCCCCATGCACTTATGACCTTGACTAAGGCCAACAAATCATAAGTCACATGTCAAGTTCTACCCGTCATTGTCCAGGTTGATTTGAACCCACCCGTACAAGCCCTTGACTAGGGCCAACAAGGCTATACGACTATCCCAAGCCAACACATCTATCTATGCAGCATATGAATATCCAATAGCTACCAAACACTGCGCCTTGACTAAGGCCAACAAACACAGCTTGAATACTATTGACTACCCATATGAAACGACGGAGGGCTACGAATGGTTTCTGGCGAAAACCTTTAACGTAGTGAACTTGATATCGTTGAAGGAACGGATAGCTTTTTAGAAAATATAGTGGCGAAAACCTTTACTAAAGAGGTCACTCCCGGTGAAGGGATCTCGGCTCTTTCCCCGTAGAATGGGGTGCAGGATATCCCAAATGAATACCACGATGCAAAGCAAAAGTAATCGGCTATAGTGAAGTCATTGCCCTGACGCAAACTGTTTGTCCAAGGGGTCACTCCCGGTGAAGGGATCTCGGCCCTTGCCTCGTCGACTGAGGAGCAGGATATTCTAAATAAATACCACGATGCAAAACAAAAGTAAACGTCCTTGCAATAATAGCTTTTTGAAAAGTGTTCCAACAACATCAGAATAGGTTTGTATAACTTGCATTGATCCGAATCAACGCAGTCCCATCAATTAATCACACCACAAAGAACGAAAATATACTGACGTACGTATATGCCATCCGCATTCGCCACTGGGTCCCGTCATCACTCGTTAGGTTAGCTTACTAACGGCAGAGCGGGGACTGGACTAGCGCGGATGAAAAACATATACAACATCTACTAATATATATACCAATATATTATATTTCGCTCAAGGCGTGAAAAGAAATGCAACATCACAGAAATGTACAGCATCACAGAACAATACAGATATCTGGGATCCCCGGGTTTCACAGAGCCACTACTGAAACCCGACGTTCCCCTGGGCGTGTGGATAGCCTGTGCAATGAAAAACTTAGACCCCTACGGGCGCGGCAAGTCACCCGCCAAAACCTGAAGCGAGGCAGCCCCCTTCAGCACCGTGAATGGACCACCCAGCACTTCACGGAATCCGGTAACTTAGGCATCCCTCCTGGGTCAACCTGTACCCCCTACGAGTGCGGCGAATAGCCCGCCAATCCTAGAGTGAAGCCCCCTCCGTCTCAATGCCATGAGATGCGGGCTTGTTGCCCTCCAGAACCCGGCTATCCGTGCACCCCACCGCGGGGTAATCCTAGTACAGAATGTAAAATATACATACACCGGGTACATCGACCGCAACCAGGTCGTGCCCCAAAAGAATAATACAAACAGGCAGTGACGGCAGTCCACATGTCAGACGCTCGCCCCGCAATATCAAATGTACATAATACAACAAAAACTGTACAAGCATTGCATCCAGGCTATCCCCCACGACCGATCCGCAACATCACAGCAAATACATAGAACATCAACGTGAAAGTCACGTTCGCAAATCTGTCTAACCGATCGAGTGACATTCACGGTCGCAGATATAATGTAAATACTGTGAAAAATGTGTTTAAAATTTTCCGATTGATCAAACCTTAACAAGTGGGCCCCCAATCACAATAAAGCAGCACTCACAGAAATACTGGGCCCAAAATTAATATTCCAAAACCCATATTTTAAGCCCAGAAAGTCTCTGTAAAAAATTGGTGCAGGGAACCCTACAGTGCGCGGCGGATTAGCGGCGGGAAGGGGGTATATGCGGCGGTTCCGCGCTCACACTGTGGATTCACCTCATCGAATTTTTACAGAGCTCTTAGATTTTCCAGTACATCAATAATTTACAACCTGAAAAATATTTCGACACCAAAAATTTCAAACAGAAAACTGATGTGATCAAAATATGGTTTTTGGAATTTTGGTCGATCGGAAATGCAAAACACATCAAACGAAGCTAGACAAAGTTAATGGCGAGGCTCTGATACCACTGTAAGTGCACGGCGGCGCCCCGGCCGTCAATCCGACGGCCAAACGCGGAAACGGTGATAAACTTAAATTTTGCGGACTTAGCAAACCGGCACCACCGCGCACTAAACACCCGGATCGTAACCATTAACAAGTCTAAGCTAACTAGAAGATGGGTTAGAGATATACCGACTGATCCGAGTCCTCCGGTCTTCATCTCCACTCCGATCTCCTCGCGGTATCTCCGTCCGTCTCCTCCTCGTCGGAAAGGGCACCACATCGCCTGTAGCTTTTACGGGCTCCCACCTCAATACCGAGGCAACTCGGGCGCGAAGTAGGCTACCCGACGCGTCCAAGATATGCTGTAGGAAGTGTAGTGTAGAATCATAGTCTCTTTTGGGGTGGTGAAGTTGCCATGGAGGGAGAAGAGAATCAAGAACTTTGGAGAGGGTTTTTGGTGGCAAGATAAAAGGAGATGAATGATAAATTTCCAACACCAAAAACAAATGAACCATTCTCTTCCTCAAAGAAGTGGCCGGCCCCTCTTGCTAGGAAATGGTGGAGGGAATCAACTAAGGGAGGTGAGTGTAGGAACTCAAGAGGTGACCATAACAAAAGCAAAGCTCACATCAACACTCATCTCATTTCTAACAGAACATGTGGCCGGCCCCACTCACAAAAGAATGGAAAAAACTTCAAGTGGAAAAAGAATTGATAAAGATAAGGTCACACCAAATTTCTTTTCTCAACAAATCAATCCCTTTCCCATAAATGCAAGTGAATGACCATAATGGAATCTCATCATGATAATGGCACAAATGCAATAAAGCCCTCATCAAATAAGTTAATTGCAAACTTGCAATTAACCCCCCTCCAACGGAAAGTCCGGCCGGGAAGGAAAAAGAGAAAACCGGCCGGAACGGAATGCAAACTGGCAACCCCAGAAAACCGATCCCGTAATAAATTACAGGAAAACCCCTCTACTGCAAATACATGCCCGCATTTGTATTCCCACTGAACACAAATGCAAAGAGACAAAACTACACTATCTAATACTAGGATCCGGCTTAAGCCAAAACCGGCTAGTAAAAACCGTCTGATCACGATCCGTGCAATACCGCACGTATCTGATCGAACCCTGCCATATCTCCATACGGCCTCTACAGCGTTTCGCCCGAAAGCTTGAGTAACTGTGTGTGTGGTGGACTCTAAAGACTCGTCAATATTATGGCTGTGGATTTAACCACTAGCACGTCAGAGGTATTAGCCATACGTGACGGGCCACCAGCTATTGACCAAAAGGGACGTCGATGAGCGAACTCACCCTGACATCCTACTGAGCCTGTCAGTGAAAATATCCGTACAGTCCGGTCCGTTCGTCTATGAGCATCGCATGGCGGGCCTAGGGGGTTGGTAAAAGTCAGACCCCCAAAAGCGGTACAAGTCGTGTCGGAGTGTAGCCCAGAACACCCTGAGATACTACTGGAATACCTACCAGTAAATCTCCTGCCTTGGCCAAGGACTTTGTGTAATGGCTCTCCTAGACACAGCGCGACCTCACCCCCAATACCGGGAGAGACGAACCCCTGAAGATCCGCTCACTGCCTCCATGTGGCTCGGGACTGTACCCAACTAAAACCTGTTTGCATGACTCCTTTGAGCCGTGGTAGGGTAGTAATCAAAGTACAGTGGGAACTCACACGAGACAAATGACGATCCTCAGGTCGATGAACTAACCTGTACACATGTCACCAGGGAACTGCTATCTGACGTCAGGTATAATACCAACTAGCAGGTTCCCGGCGAGTCCTGTCCGGTGTACTCATAACCCAATGAGCACCTGTATACATCTTAGGTGAACCAACTGACGCCAGTGGCTTGTGAGACCGGCCACCGCCCCTCGTCGGGGTCTCGACTGTATACACTAGTCTACTCTGGAGAATCGATGCCCTGTCTCGAAACTCCTACGACTAGGGACCTTTTAAGGATGTGCTTATAGACTCCAGCTCTCACGTATACGATCGCCCTCATACTGCTGGTAGTCAAGCAAGAATCCTAGGGGCTCTATCAACGTGTAATAGTGACATGTCAGGTCACCTAAAGCAGTACACGATGATAAAGATAAACCAAATAGCATACTATCATCTCGAGTAAGACTGTCCTACCGGGATAGGTCCTCCCTCAATCATTCCAATCACGTGCCTGTGATCCAATAATTGACTCTGAGGGCACTATCTCCAACAGGAATGGTTAGGGTTAAGCATGAAGACAAAATGGTCACTTAGTCAAAACTTCATGAAGCTTCAACAACAAACAAAGAAAGCCACCATTTTCTCTTTATCTTTTCCAAAATAAATAAACAAAATAAATAAATGAATAAGTAAACAAAACCCTATCCATTCATATAACCATGGTTTAATCATACACACAAACTCAAGTTAGCATGTATCATCAAACATGATACAAACAAGTGCACAAAAGTATATAACATATACAACTTGTGAACTTCAAGTGAGAAAATCCATTTAAAGTGAACCAATACTAGTTAATGCAAAGTAATATATCAAATATATAATTATGCATTAAATCATTAAATCAATACTTGATTTAACGATCCGGTCATATCGCATATAACCGACTAATATCCAATGTATCGGCTTATCGAATCAATCCTTGATTCGATAACTAGGTTATATCGCATACAACCATTCGACGCATTCATCGCGAGAATGAAATATGGGATCACATACACGCATTATTCTCGGCCCCGCACATATCTCATATGTGCTCCTATTTCGTTTCGCTTGAGCCAGGAAACCTCTGTGTAGGACTCTAAAGACTCGTCAATACGCCGGCAGCAGGTGATGATCATATCAAACACCCACAAGACGCAAGCGGTCTGCTAAACGTAACGGCCACCCGGGTATTGAGCGATCAGAAGATCGACGAGCAAGCCCGTTCACACTCCTGTGAATCCAACCAGTAACACTTACTGTGCAGTCCGGTCTGTTCGTCTGTTATGTCGCATATCTCGCCTAGGGATGGTAAACGTCAGACCCCAATAGCTCGATAAGTCGTGTCGATATGAGGTCTATAACAGTTCGAGAAACTACTGGTAACACTTACCAGTAAATCTCAGCAACCCTGGCCAGGGATTTCCGATTATAGCCAATCGAACACAGCGCAGCATCAACTCCCTATACCGGGAGAGACGAATCCCCTCCTATCGCTCATTGCCTCCATGTGATTCGGTACTGTACCCAAAAGCCACCATTTTGCATGCCCTCTTGGACGTGGTAAGGTGGAAATCAAAGCACAGTGGGAATCACACAAGACTCTATGACGATCTTGGGTCAACAGACTACTCTGTACCAGTGTCACCAGAGAACTGCCATCTGACGTAAGGTATAATACTATCTGGGAGTTCTCGGCGAGTCCGTCCAGTGTACCCAGTCTCCACTGAGCACCCGTATATCATCTCTGATGTCAAACACCAATGGATATGGGATCATCCATCGCCCATCTGTATGGGTCGAGAAGGTATACGCTAGTCTACTCTGGTATATCGATGCCCCATCTCGATACACCCACGACTAGGGACCTTGAAGGATGTACTTATGGACTACCATATCCCCACTAGTATGATCTGCATCATAGTCCAGATAGTCAAGTACACATCCTAAGGGCTTTACCAACATGTAACAGAGAGACAATCAATGTACACGTTAAGGTAAAGAGTAACCAGATAGCATACTATCATGTCGAGTAAGAAAGTCCTCCCTATATATGTCCAACCATCCACTACAATATACATCCTATGTATAGTAATGGCCTCTAGGGCATACATATAACTAACAATCTCCCACTTGCACTAGGGCCATCTGATAGCAGTGGTTGTAGTATCTCATACTCAACCATCCCATGAAAGTCTCTCTCTGGGAAAAGGCCTTTGTGAGTGGATCCGCCATGTTGTCCTCTGCGTCTACTCTCCTGACCTTGATCCCTTGGAGATCAACCATCTCCATGATCAGGTGACACTGCCTTAGAATATGTCTGGATCACTGATGGGACCGGCGTTCCTTGGCATAAGCCACAAATCCATTGTCTCACAATGGTAGGAACGTAGTTCATCTCATGAACCAATATACACTCAAACATCCTCTTTGGTAGCATCTTAAGTAGCAATGTATCCTGCCTTTATCGTCTAGTAAGCCACAGTATTTATCTTGGAACTCTTCCAACACACCGTCCCTCCACTGAGGGTAAAGACAATGCCTGTGACTGACATTCAGTCGTCCTTATCATCCTGGAACCCTTCCAGTGATTCTCCCCAGGATCGATTGATACCATCTCACTACATCTAGTGAGTATCCTAACATCCATTTAGATCTATCTCATAGATCCAAAACCCAGGATTTAGTAGGTATCACTTTGATCCTATGTGGAGAATCATTGTGATAAGCGGAGATTGATCGAGCGTAGCATAGGAAACTCCTTCCCTATCAAGAGTATGTCATCCACGTACTCTACGAGGATCGTCACAATACTCCCTACTACCTTTTTGTTTATACAAGGTTCATCTACCATTTTGATGATGTCAAACTCTTTGACTACTTCATCAAAACAGACGTTCCAACTCCGCGATGCCTGCTTTATCCTATAAAGCATCTTGTACACGTTTCCGCTGCTCCCACTGTCTACGAAGCCCTCTGGCTGTGTACTTATAGACGCCCTTTTCTAAAAAATCATTTAGAAAAGTAGTCATGACACCCAACCGCCGGATATCATAGTCATGGTATGTAGCCGTGGCAAGTAAGATCTGGATGGACTTAAGCATAGCCACTGAAAAAGGATTCATCATTATCCACGCCTGATCGATGATGAAAACCTTTAACATGTCTAGCTTTGAAAGTCTCAACTTTTCCATCTACACCAAGTAATCTTCTCAAGATATACTTGCTCCTGATGGGGATTTAACCCTTCAGATAAAGCAACCAAAGTCCATACTTTGTTGGTGTATAAGGATTCCATCTCAGATCACTAAGCATCCAGCCATTCTTACAGAGTCCTACTCCTGATGGCCAGCTCGAAACCAGTTGGGTCATCATCTCATGATGCAGTCCTCACTCCCACTGTCATAGAGAAACATAAGTATCTCTCAGGTTGGTGAGAAACCCTACTAGATCGGCGGAGAGGCTGAGGTTCGTTGGTATCTACTGAATCCTTTGGTTGTACCAAATCATCTGCTGTAGTTTGCATAGCTGGAACCTTTCCAGTTCTACATAACTGACCTTGCCTCGAGCTTGTCCGGATTTTGCTTTTAGACATAGTCCGGACAACCCCAAATCATAACTGACTTTAGAGATGGGCCCTTCCCTTTCCATATCACATATGAAGTGGTAGGCACTGATTTGATTCGAACCCTATTCAATAGGTATGCAACTTCCCAAGTGCATAACCCCCAAAAAGGAAAAAGGTAACTCAGTAGTACTCATCATAGAGCACACCATATCAAATAGGGTGTATCTGCTCCGCCTCGATATACCATCATGCTATGGTGTATACGGAGGAGTAAGGCTGAGAGAGGATCTCATTCTCCTTTAAAATAATCCAGGAATTCCTTGCTCAAGTGTTCTCCTCTTTAATCGCATCAAAGGACATAATACTTATACCCGTATTTTGGTTCTCTACTTCTAACTTATATTCTGTGAATATCTCAAAAGTTTCGGACTTGTGTTTCAACAGGAACATATGTCTGAATCTAAAGAGATCATCAGAGAATGTAATGAAGTACAAAGAACCGGTCCTGGCATATATAGACAGGGGACCTTGCATACATCACTATGTATCAGTCCCAAGAGTTCACTAACTCTTTCTCTGTTTCCAATAAACAGAGCTGGTGTCATTATATCTTTGTGACATGACTGGCAAGTTTCACAAGATGTAAATTCAAACTGATTTAAATATGCATCTAAATGTAACTTCAGCTAGTCGGGTCGCATTGATATGACCTAGTCTACAATACCTCAAGAAGGATCCGTTCATTTCTGAACTCTTCCTCTTGTGTGTGTTCTGTATACTAAAAACTGTAGTTTGATTTAGAACATCAATGCTTTTAGATAACGTGCCTGAACCGATCAACTTTTGATATAGGAAATGTTCAAAACATTATCCATCAATTCAAAATTATATCCTTTCTTTACTAATAAAGAGACTGATATGATTTTGTATATCAGGTTCGGTATCTAATAATATTCGTTCAGAATCAATGTATTGGTAATACAGGGTGACAGTGACCAACAGACTTGGCTGCAACACTTGCCCCGTTTTCTGTCTCATGAAACTTATCACCCGTTCTCAGTTCTCTACCTTTCTGTAGCCCTATGTAACGGATTACATATCTGGGATCCTGATCCGGTATCAAATACCCAGGACATGGAGGATATAGAGAAACAGTTCTTTGTAATGAACACAACCAAAGGAGATGCATCATATGCACTTTCTTCGTTTGGGCGGCACGGGAAATCTGGTATTCCCTAATTTCCTGCTCTGACTTATAACAATTATAAGTTGGAGTGGGACCAACATTCCCCAGCTCAGTATAACAAGCGGGTTCGGTCAATATTCCGTATTATTATCTTGATTAAGGCGTGATATGGTCGCTACCTAGAGAGAGAGAGAGAAGAAAACACTCAGCGTGCGCTCTTTCAAGAATAGATTGGTTATTATTTTATCTAATCAGGATGGCTCCCACTGTTTTTATCAAATCTTCCTTCAAACCCTCAAAGGAAAGACTAGCCGGGATTAATTACACACTACAAGTTCGCCAATCTTTCAGCCAGGCCAGTGTTGGTACTTTGAGGGAGGTCCCCCGTGCTTTCGCACGAATCTAATTAATGTAAACCTCGTTTTCCCTGAGGCGTAACCTCGTTGACACCTTTCTAGATACCTACTTGATCGGCTAATTGTAATGTGTAAAACTCTCCTAGGAGTAACTCTTACTCGCAGTGGGTATCGGGATCCAACTATCTCATAGAAGGTATGCAATCTCATTGCAAATTTCAACACTTGAAATTCCCGATAATATTTTGCCCCTAACGTGCTATGACCTTGACGAAAGCCAACAAACCATAGCCCGCTAGTCAAGTTCAACCCGTACATTTCTTGATTGAATCAAACCCACCCGCACGACCCTTGACGAAAGCCAACAAAGCCGCACGACTACCCTAATCCAATCGCATCGTATGCAGCAGATAAGTAGCATATAGCTACTGCACACTACACCTTGACGAAAGCCAATAAATGTAGCACGAATACTATATACAACTTATCTGAAATGACGGAGGGCTACGACAGGTTTTTCTGAAAACCTATTGCGTAATGAACTTGATATCGTTGTAGAATCAAATGATTTTAAAATGGAGTGTTTTTGAGGCTTTTCTAGTTTTGCTAAAGGGGTCACTCCCGGTGAAGGGATCGTCGGCCCTTTCCTCGTCGAATGAGGTGCGGGATATATCATATATATCACTGTGCAAAGCAGAAACTATAGAAGCATTCAAAAGACAAACCGAGGGGTGTAGCATCTGCCAGTTATTGCTAAAGGAGTCACTCCCGGTGAAGGGATCTCGGTCTTTTCCTTATCGAATAAGGTGCAGGATATATCATATATACCGCTGTGCAAAGCAAGAACTGTAGCTACCTGTTTTATTTTTGAAATTCGATTCCACAACATCTTTAGGTTTCTTTTTATTTCATTAATCATATTAATGAAGTCCCATCATTAAGTACCTAAACATCACAGATAAATACGACGTACACTTATGCCATCCGCATTCGCCTCGATGTCCCGTCGTGCACCGTTAGGTTAGGTAACTAATGGCAGAGCGGGGCAGGACTAGCGCGGGTGTAAAACATAAGTAACGCCTATATAATATATCATATATACTATATACAGTATTTATCGCAGAACATATCAAATGATCACATCACAGATAACGCAGCAGAAAATATCATATGAAATATTGGATATACTAGGACGTCCGTGTTTTCAATACGAGCCAGTATAAAACACGGATTCCACGGTCGCGATGAATAGCCAAACCCATGCCCCTAGACCCCTACGAGAGCGGCAAGCAACCCTACCAATTCTAGAGTTAGGAGGCCCGGACTCGACTCCTCGAGTTGGTCTCCCACTGGACTCCAGAACCCGGTTACTTGTGCTCTCCTTCTTGGGTCTATCCTAGTGCGGAAAAGTAAATAATATACAAACGGCGACATCTTCCGCAACCTGGAAGTGCCCCAATAAAAGAATATTACATACAAGTTTTTACATGAATGAAAATGAAAAACACTCATCTCACATAAAAAAAAACCCCGGCTATTCAAACACGACGATCCAATATAACATATCCAGCAACACATAACATCACATGTCATCAATATAAGTAAATATGCGCATCCCAATTGTCGTTGACATATAGCAACGAAACCGGCGATATCACATATTACACTTACGGTCACGGAAAAGAAAGTGTAAAACTACAACAGTTGGAATCCGCAACCTGCATAGACATCGCATGCCTAATCAAATGAATTCCTTAGACATCGCATGCCTAACAATTATAAACCCCACATTTCAGTCTCATTATCGAAAACACTTTTCAATATCAAGTCGGGGAATTCAACAAGATTCCCGACATCCTGATCGAATGCTCATCGCAAACTTCAGTAGGCGGCCGCACCCGCGATGCCGTCGACGAAGTGCACCAAGGCGGAACATCGCTGCCGCGAGCAACCGAACGGATGCTTTCAGCGACGGGGTTCTCCTACAGTCACTTGGTCGGGGCTATGGAGTGAGGCTGTCTATTAAGTTTACCCGACGAGTATCCGCGTACGCTACGTGATTGCAACGGACTTTTGATCACATCAAAATTCCGTGGCAACCGATCAAGTGAGACTAAACTGCTATGTTTAAAACATTCATTCAGTTATCTCATAACTACTTGTGGATTCCAAGTATTGTATCACATTCCAGATAAACAGAAAATGTTAAACTTTCCGATCGAACAGTCAAACACCCAAGTTTTCCCGAAATAGCTCAACACATAAAACAAGTTTAAAAACATCCAGTTCATGCCTCAGTACCAACGGTCCAGCCGTAGAAGGGTCAAGCCAACGCCGCACATGTGGCACGCCGTACTGCCTCAAACCCTAAGGTTCAAAGGGCAGTTCAAGACGGTCACATAATCGAGTTAAGGTTTGTTGTCTTCTAGAGGGTCCATCGCGTTACTTGCACTACTTAGAACGTTATTAAACCACGGAAAGATCCAACACTTGGAAATTTCCCGACAGGCGAAAAATTGGGTATTTATATCCGGTCGAACTTTTTAACATATTCAAAAATTATCCGGAAAACACATAGACAAAATTAGACAATCCGATCGAATAATCGAATCCCCAAAACAACCCCAGAAAAACTCAACTGTTGAGTAAAATATAAAAATTTCCAGAAGACTTAGCACTTCAAGACAAGAATTACTGTGCAAGCTACGTGATGTAACTCACCAAAATGGCCGCGGAACCGCCGCGAAACCCAGGGTGGGGCCGCGGTTCCGCGGCGCTTTGGTCGAGTTAGCATCACGTGCTTCACAGTAACTCATAGAATTCCCTGCTGAATTTTTTGGCAATTTTTAATTCACAAAAATCCAAATTTCCAGAAAATTTCCAGAGAGCAATTTGAGTTAGGGTTTCGATGTTCGTTCGGATTTCAAATGTCATCTACGCATTGCCTAAGGCTCTAGCTAGGCTCTGATACCACTGTAGGGTTCCTAGGCACGCTAATGAGGTCTCACAAGGCATCAACCATGCCAATTTTAAAATTTTACAAGTGCCGAGAAACCCTAATACGGATCGTTAACTAGATATATAGGTGATGCGATGCAAGTAAACAACTTTAACTTAAAGGAAAGAAGCTACAACCTTTGTAGATCCGGTCCTCCACCTCCTAGGCTCCGTGATGACGTCCCTCCGCTGTCCAAATCGAATCCAGGACTCTAGCATCGGCTTTATCGGAGAAATGGGCGGGCAAGGTCGTCGACTTCGATGCCGAAGATGATCTACATCAAGGCAACACAAGATCACGCTCCAACTTCACTAAGCCATGAAACTTGTGACGAAAACACCCTATACTACTTGGCAAGTGGTATAGGATGAAGAAATAGGTAGTGGGTTCACTTTAGAATTGGATTTCTCACTCTTTTTCTCAAGTTGCCATTGAAGCTAGCGAGCTTTTTCTTCTTGAAGAAGAAGAAGAAGAAGAAGATGATATAATATGATAAGTAATTTCCAAATAGAAAATAAAATGAATACTTTTCATATGGCAACCATAATTAGGTGTAGAGAATAGACTATGGTTAGTTGGAATGGTTAGGGTTAAGCATGAAGACAAAATGGTCACTTAGTCAAAGCTTCATGAAGCTTCAACAACAAACAAAGAAAGCCATCATTTTCTCTTTATCTTTTCCGAAATAAATAAACAAAATAAATAAATGAATAAGTAAACAAAACCCTATCAATTCATATAACCATGGTTTAATCATATACACAAACTCAAGTTAGCATGTATCATCAAACATGATACAAACAAGTGCACAAAAGTATATCACATATACAACTTGTGAACTTCAAGTGAGAAAATCCATTTAAAGTGAACCAACACTAGTTAATGCAAAGTAATATATCAAATATATAATTATGCATTAAATCATTAAATCAATACTTGATTTAACGATCCGGTCATATCGCATATAACCGACTAATATCCAATGTATCGGCTTATCGAATCAATCCTTGATTCGATAACTAGTTTATATCGCATACAACCATTCGACGCATTCATCGCGAGAATGAAATACGGTATCACATACACGCACTATTCTTGGTCCCGCACATATCTCATATGTGCTCCTATTTCGTTTCGCTTAAGCCAGGAAACCTCTGTGTATGACTCTAAAGACTCGTCAATACCCCGGCAGCAGGTGATGATCATATCAAACACCCACAAGCCGCAAGCGGTCTGCTAAACGTAACGGCCACCCGGGTATTGAGCGATCAGAAGATCGACGAGTAAGCCCGCTTACACTCCTGTGAATCCAACCAGTAACACTTACTGTACAGTCCGGTCTGTTCGTCTGTTATGTCGCATATCTCGCCTAGGGGTGGTAAACGTTAGACCCCAATAGCTCGATAAGTCGTGTCGATATGAGGTCTATAACAGTTCGAGAAACTACTGGTAACACTTACCAGTAAATCTCAGCAACCCTGGCCAGGGATTTCCGATTATAGCCAATCGAACACAGCGCAGCATCAACTCCCTATACCGGGAGAGACGAATCCCCTCCTATCGCTCATTGCCTCCATGTGATTCGGGACTGTACCCAAAAGCCACCGTTTTGCACGCCCTCTTGGACGTGGTAAGGTGGAAATCAAAGCACAGTGGGAATCACACAAGACTCTATGACGATCTTGGGTCAACAGACTACTCTGTACCAGTGTCACCAGAGAACTGCCATCTGACGTAAGGTATAATACCATCTGGGAGTTCTCGGCGAGTCCGTCCAGTGTACCCAGTCTCCACTGAGCACCCGTATATCATCTCCGATGTCAAACACCAATGGATATGGGATCATCCATCGCCCATCTGTATGGGTCGAGAAGGTATACGCTAGTCTACTCTAGTATATCGATGCCCCATCTCGATACACCCACGACTAGGGACCTTGAAAGATGTACTTATGGACTACCATGTCCCCACTAGTATGATCCGTATCATAGTCCAGATAGTCAAGTACACATCCTAAGGGCTTTACCAACATGTAACAGAGAGACAATCAATGTACACGTTAAGGTAAAGAGTAACCAGATAGCATACTATCATGTCGAGCAAGAAAGTCCTTCCTATATATGTCCAAGCATCCACTACAATATACATCCTATGTATAGTAATGGCCTCTAGGGCATACATATAACTAACACGCACCCCAATCACGTCATTGATCAATTCCAGGATGAAGCCTGGAGAAACATGGGTTCAGTACGCGATACGGTGGCGGAACCTATGGTCGAAGTGCGAATAGTGCATAAAAGAAGCTCCTGCAGTAGGCATGTTTGTGAGAACCCTCGATCCGCAGGCGACCATCTCCCAGTTTATGATGTTCTTTAAGCCGACCGCTTTTCAGACCTTGATCGACAAGCTGGCCCAAATGGACCAGATGGGCCACAGGCCTTCCTCTTCAAAGACGGAGCCTCAGAATGAAAAGGGGAAAGGAAAGCGACCTTTGTCGCCAATGCTCAGCAGTAGCCGAGTGGTCCAAAACCAGCTGATCGCCAAAACGACAGACAGCGATTTATCAACGAAAATTTAAAATGTCCTTACTCATTCCCTCGGGATAAAATGAAGAGGCTGTTCGAACTGGCGGTGCGTAACAGGGTCATTACTCTACCAGATCCGAGACTCCCACTGCAGCCAGGTGATGTCAACAATCCCAATTACTGCTTCTACCACCGAGTAGCAGGCCATCCATCGAAGATTGCTTTGTCTTTAAAGGCTGGATTGAGGACCAATACCAACAGGGCAAATTCGCACTGTCCGAGAATTGGAAAGTAAGCCCGCCCCAGCCGCACGCTCCTAAAAAGGTAGACACGCCGGGGGCATCATGCTCATTTATAGGAGAAGCTCCATGGGAGGTCGCTCTTTCAGCCAAAACAAAAAGAATGCTGAATGATCTTCAAACATACCCGGCGATTAGGTGGAAAAGTCCCCTGGAACTCGAGGTCATTGAGGGAATGCTGAAGCCGCGTCTGACGCCAAGAATTGGTAACGATGGGCAAAACGCCCACGCCCAGCCGTCAAAATCTTCGAAAAGAAAGAAGAAGACCGAATAGCCTGTGAAGCCGGATGACAAGTGCACGGACCTGCAAAAACACATTGATGCGCTGGAGGAATACAACCAGAAGGCGCGAACCCCGTTCACACTCCAAGAGTTTCTCAACCACATCCTTGAAGACAGAGATGGCAACAAAGATGACGGAGAAGACTCGTCAGATGAACCTGAGGATTATGTGGCGAGCTGCCACGTGATCTCTCATTCGTCAATAGATGATAAAGAAGCTCTTGATGCAGAAAAATTGGGGGCAGATCCCGAACCAAAACCCTTAGAACCGTCTGACGAGATGATCGATCTGCTGCTGAACGCAGCCCTTCAGAAAAGCAAAGCCGATCGGGAGCGCGAAATGGCCATATTCGAAAAAGCCAAACGCCGGCGACTGGACGGAAGGGTTAAAACACTCCCACCAGATCAAAGCACATCCGCCGGAAACAAAAGTAAACTTAAGACGTGGAAACGGTTCGCCAAAGCCATTTCAATGGGAATGAAGCTGCCACCCTCTGAAGGAAACAGTCCTGGTAGGATACACCTTGACAAAGAGGATATACATCCAAATTACTGCTTATACCATCAGAGGATTGAGCACCCAACTGAAGAGTGCAACGCCTTTAAAAATTGGTGGCAGGGATATGTCGCCCACCAACAACATTTCAAGAGGATGAAGCGTGAAGCTCGTTGACAGCGAAAAAATGCGAAGATGAGCACAAAAGAACTGCCAGTAACTGTCACATGGTCGATTCCGGGATATCGCAAGTTCTCACCTTCGGAAGTGATTCTAACGAAGAAGTATCTCTCGGCCCTCTCTTCAAAGAATCCACTTCAGGAAAAGAGTAAGAGACGAAGAATTATGATAACATTCAGCTGCGTAACCGCATGTTACCTGAAAAGAATCTCGGACCCGCAAACAAGGGATCGAACAAAAAAATATGGGGAAAGAAAAAGTCCCTGAAGATATCGCCCTCAATGACCTAGTTGTCGAAGAGTTGGCAGCCAAGAACCCGCCAAAGAAAAATAACGTGGATTACAACTTTCTGGCACACCTGAGGAAGATACCCTCGCAGCTAAACATTCTCGATGCCTTCTGCTATCTAAAGAGGTGAGAGATTCATTGATCAAGGCACTACAGGACCCTGGGTAGTTTCAAGTCTTCCTTGCCGAAGAAAAGATGAAGGATGAGCTGGAAGAAGTGCACACAGCTGACATCACCTTCAGCGATGAGGATCTCCTCCTCGGAACATGTGAGCACAACCGTCCCTTGTATGTCTTCGGGTATTGCCATGACATCAAGATAGGGAAGATCCTAATTGACAATGGGTCCTCTGTCAATCTTTTAAATGTGAGGGTGCTAAAAGAAATCTGCATGAGCGTCCAGCACCTCGCTCGGGATAAAATCACCATCTCCGGGTTCGACTCCCAGTCATCACGGACGCTCGGGTCTATGATACTGAAGTTACGCTTTGGGTTGCTCGTCACAGACAATAAGTTTCATGTCATTGACGCCAAGACTTGCTACAATGCTTTGCTCGGCAGGCCTTGGTTACACGAATACAACATTATCCCCTCTACACAACATCAGTATATGAAGTACTTCAAAGATGGTCTCGAGTATACCGTGACAGGCGAGCTGAACCCATTCTCCGTGAATGAAGTCCGAAAGTACGAAGATGCAAAGTATTTCTTACCAGACTTTGAAGATACGGAAAGATGCCATAAGCCGGAGAATAAGCAGAAACCTATCACCACTATTCCGGTCTTTGGAAGTGATACCGAGGAGGAGCAAGAGATAGTCTATTCAGGACCGCCCCAATGCAACAAGCCGGGACCATCTACCCCTATTCTGGTTTTTGGCAGTTACTCTGAAGACGAAGTCAACACAGTGTTCTTGGTCCGTCCATCAGTGCAAGCCTTCACTGGAAATAATCAGAGTTTACAGATCGCCATGGTTCCGCGGCAGCACTACAGAGAGCTTGATGCGCTTAATACATATAGTGTGCAAGAACTACGGACATTCTACGCCCCTCCTAGACGAAGAGGTGAAAAGGCAATCCTATTTTATCGATCCATGGAGACTAAAGTCGAAAAAGAAGTCTGGCATGGTGCTGATCCTGCGCTCGACAGGCTCCAACCCATTCGTCTGCCCAGGTATTACACCGAAGGATTAAAAAGGCTGTTGAGGCGCCAAGACGTACCCTTCAAACAGACTACTCGACAAGCTCAGTTCTACAACAGGATCTGGAATATCCCCGGAACTCAGCGAAAATTGCCCAACCGGAGAATGGAAACGATCGGGCTTGGATATGTTCAACCCAAGAAACGGGAGCGATTCCATGGCTGCTACGTTATACATGACTTTGATGAAGAAGGAAATGCTCTGTTAGAAGACGCTAACCCTAAACCAAAGCGAGGTCCCGCTATGAAAGTGCCAAGTCCGTCGTTCGAAGAACAGATGGACAAGCTAATAAGGGAAGCGGGTCAAGAGGGCTGGGACCACCATAGCCGCAAAATGGCTATCTACGAGAAAGCTAGGACGTAACGCCTCCTTCAGCAAGCTGCGGAGAATGACGATGCTCTTCGTCGCTAACCCGTCGTATAGAAGACCCGACGCGGAGGCAAAAACAAACTAAAGAATGGAAAAAATGTCCGTAAGCGGCAAAGTGGGTCCAAGAAGCCACGCGATCGAGAATTGAGTAGCCGTGATACGTCTCTTATAAAGAAGATGGGTCGAGCATATTCTTTTCCCCAGGACAAGACAAGGAAGATATTCGATCTTGTCATGAAACATCAAATGATTACGCTCCCAGAGTCCAAATACCCCGAACAAACAAACGAAGTTCATCACCCAGACTATTGCTCTGATCACCGAGCGATAGGACATCCTCTCAAAGACTGCTTCACATTAAAAAACTGGATCGAAGACCAGTATCAGTAAGGCAGGTTCGCTCTATCCAGCAGTTGGAGGGCAACCCCACCACAGAAGCATGTTCCAAAAGCAACGTACATAGCGAGAGTAGAACCAGATCAACATCTGTCTTGGAAACGATCTCGTACCTGTCACGCGATAATGCTGTCAAAAGAAGGAATACGTGAGATATGGATGACCTCTCCTGGTGCTTCGAAAATGTGGATGAAGATGAGTTCATCTCAGAACTTCCACCGACGCCAAAAGAGCTGGAAGATGGGATACATACTACTACGGACAACCTAAGGAAAATCGACTTGGGGACGACAAATGACCCGAGGCCTATGTTCGTCAATGAGCTGCTGTCCGAAGAACAGGTAGATACGCTAAGAGACGTGCTTATGTAGTATAAAGACTGCTTCGCATGAAACTACTCCAAGATGCTGAGGCTAGATCCAGAGATAACTGTGCATAAATTGGCGATATCCCCGGACGTCAAGCCTGTCAAGCAAGCACCAAGAAGAATGCGGCTCGAACTTGAAATTAGTATCAACGCCGAAGTCAAGAAGCTAATCGACTCCGGCTTTATCCAACAAGTTCGGTATCCTGACTGGATCACCAACATCGTCCCAGTGATGAAGAAGAATGGGACGGTGCGTGTTTGCATAGACTTTCGGGACCTCAACAAAGCTTGTCCGAAGGATGACTTTCCCGTACCGGTCACCGAGCTGATGATAGACAACACGTCCACTCATGAAGTCTTCTCCTTCATAGACGGATCATCAAGATACAATCAAATAAAGATGCATCCCGAAGACCAGAAGCATACCGCTTTCCGGACTCCGCTAGGCATATTCTGCTACAAAGTGATGCCTTTCGGCTTAAAGAACACTGGAGCTACCTATCAGAGGGCCATGACGAAGATTTTCGATGACCTCATATATGAAATCGTCGAATGCTATATCGATGACCTTGTGGTGAAAAGCAAATCGCATGAAGAACATTGGGAGCATCTGAAGATAGTTTTCCTGCACCTTTGGAAATAAAACCTGAAGATGAACCCTCTCAAATGCGCGTTCGGAGTCTCTTCAGGTAAATTCTTAGGATTCATCGTCTGACACCGAGGCATCGAAATAGACCCGTCGAAGATCAACACGATCATGGAAATGCCTTTTCCAAGAACTCTGAAGCAACCGCGGTCTCTCCAAGGGAAGCTTGCGTACATCTGACGGTTCATTGCTAATCTCTCCGGCAAATGTCACCCCTACAGTCATCTAATGAAGAAGGGAACCCCATTCATCTGGGATCATAAATGCCAAAGCGCACTGGACGAAATCAAGCAATACCTGCAGAATCCGCCGGTGCTGACCGCCCCGGTCAAGGGAAAGCCCCTCATCCTATACACAACCGCCCTTGAAGGTTCCTTAGGCTTGCTTGGGTACAGGAGAATGATCAAAGGAAATAGAGAGCCCTCTACTATTTGAGTCGAGTTCTTCTGGGGGCATAGAACAACTACTCCCCCATCGAAAAACATTGTTTGGCGTTAATCTTCGCGATAACAAAGCTCAGACACTATATGTTGGCGCATGAGGTTCACCTCATATCAAAAGTGGACCCTCTCAAATTTTGATGTCAAGATCCATATTAACAGGACGAATCACTAAATGGGCCCTCGTCTTGATGGAGTTTTCGATAATCTATCGACCCCTCAAAGCGGTGAAAGGCCAGGCCATCGCCGACTTCCTCACCGAGCACCCAATACCTGCTGATTCACCCCTAAATTACGAATTGCCAGACGGGCATGCATTTGACAAGATCGACAGGGAGAGAGGAGAAAGTGATACCCGATGGGAACTCTACTTTGATGGGGCATCTTCCATATAGAAGCGAAAGCACAACTCCCCTATAATCAAATCTAGGGTAGGTCTTATCTTCGTGACTTCGTAAGGAGGGATAATGCGCTTTGCCTTTTCCCTAACAGAGCCGAGGACAAATAATGAAGCAGAATATGAAGCTTTGGTAGCAGGTCTTGAGATCGCTGTCAACATGGGAATCGAAAACCTCCTTATATACGGAGACTCCCAGTTGGTCGTTAGTCAAGTAAACGATGACTATCAAACGTGCAAACCGGAGTTGGTAAAGTACGGTGAGAGAGTGCAGCAACTGCTGACCCAAATCCCCTCCTACATGCTGGAGAGCATACCGCGCACGGAAAATAGCAAAACTGATGCACTAGCCAAGCTCGCTAAAGAATTGGCTGGTGAAAATCTCGATGATGTAAGGATCGTTGTGCAAAGCCGTTAGGTTCTCGCACCGGCAGAAATATCTCCGGAGTCATCTGGAGAAAAGGAAGCGACCAAGCAAGCGGCCCTACAAATGGAGGACCAGGAAAAGGCCAAAGATTGGAGAGAAGTGTTTATAGACTGTTTCAATTCCTGTCAAACACCTGAAGATGCGTCCTCAAGACATCAGCTCATGAAACGATCTCTGCCTTTTGCCTTCGTCAATGATACTCTGTATAAGAGATCGTTCGACTCCCTGTGGTTAAGATGCCTAGGGCTGGGAAAAGCAAAGAGAGTAGTCCAAGAAACTCATAACAGACTCTACGGTTCTCATTAAGTCGGGCCAAAGATGAAGCTGAAGATCAAAAGAATGGGCTACTGTTGGCCCACGATGATTCAAGAATGCCTTGAATATGAGAAGCAATGCCATTCGTGCTAGATTCATGGAGACTTCATCCATCAGCATCCAAACCCGCTACACCCAACGGTGGCGAGCTGGCCATTCGAAATGTGGGGAACCGACATAATTGGGCCCATCGAACCAGCATCATCCAGAGGACATCGGTTCATATTGGCGACAACCGATTACTTCTCTAAGTGGGCAGAAGCAGTACCGATAAGAGAAGTGAAGACAGAGAATATCCTCCATTTCTTCAAGACACGCGTCATCTATCGGTTCGGCACTCCGCGATGGATTATCTCCGATAACGGGCCAGCCTACAGAAGTCATAAAATCAGCCGCTTCGCATAGCAGCATAATATTGGCTGGAGATACTCTTCGGTCTATAATCCCCAAGCTAATGGTCTAGCTGAGGCTTTCAATAAGACCTTGATGAAGATCATAAAGAAGACAGTGTCTCGAAATAAAAAGGACTGGCAAGAGAGACTGTATGAAGCTCTCTGGGCGTATCGGACCGCGTTCAAAACGGCCACGAATACAACACCGTATGTATTGGTATTCGGTACTGAAGTAGTACTTCCCTTGGAGATAGAGCTACCCTATCTATGAGTGGCGGTCCATTACGAGCTAACAGATGAAGAGAATGCTCATCTTCGGCTTGAGGAGCTCGATGCCCTCGATGAAACTCGTCTTATGGCGCAGAAAAACTTGGAGGCTTACAAAGCAAAGATGACGCGCTCATACGAGAGATTGACTAGGCCGAGAACATTCCGCCAAGGCGAACTCGTGATAGTGGTCAAGAGACCTATGATCCCCAATCGTGCCAAACGGGGGAAATTTGAGCCGAATTATGAGGACCTGTATATTATAGACAAGTTCTACCAAGGTGGGGCTTACTTGCTCATGGATATGCATGGCGAAAGACCCTTCAGGCCAATAAACGGCCGATTCATGAAAAAATACTACTCCTGACGAGTCACGGCTTAGATTAACGATAGATGACGATGCCTATGTCCTCTCGCTATCTTCCCAAGCTTAAACTCTATAAGTAGTATCCGACGAAACCTCATCTCGAAAACGTGCGATGGACCAAAACGCCCCTTAACTAATAGCGCACCGAAACGTCCCTAAACTAGCAATGGACCGAAATGTCCTAAAACTAACTACTGACCGAAATGTCTTTAAACTACTGCAAACCCACAACGCGTTAAAAAAAATGGTACGTCCATAAGCAAAATGGGCACGGATGAAAACCCGAAAGGGCTCCGTGAGTAAAAACAGCAGGGCTACCAGCGATTTTGTGAAAACCCAAAAGGGCGCAGACTCGTTAAAAAAAAGAGTACGTCCATAAGCAAAATGGGAACGGATGAAAACCCGAAAGGGCTCCGTGAGTAAAAACAGCAAGTCTACCAGCGAGTTTGTGAAATCCCGAAAGGGCGCAATCTCATTAAAAGAAACTTGCAAGGTCCTCTCGACCTTGTAAGGAGAAAACTACCTGCGTGAGATCCTTACGACTCACAAAGGAGCAACACACTAGGGATTCCCACGATTCCTAAGGAGAAATTACACTTACGAGATCCTCACGACTCGTAAGGAGAACCTTCTTATGTGACCCTCACGGCTCATAAAATTCAAAAGTCTTAAGCTACAGGGATCTGAACCTGTTCTTAAGCCATCACCTTTCCCAGACTGCCCTACAAGCGGTTCAATACTGACTCTTGTATACAATTCAGGGGCACAAATAATCATTTCCTTGCCGAGTCCCACCAACGACGAGGAATGCCTTCATTTGATGAATAAACACTTGTAGGTCCTTTCGATTTACAAGGAGAAAACACTCTTGCAAGATCCTTGCGACTTACAAGAGAACATACACTTAGGAATCCTCACGATTCCTAAGGAGAAAAGACACATACGAGATCCTCACGACTCGTATGGACAAACACCTTTATGAGACCCTTATGGCTCATGAAGTTAAGAGCCTTAGTCGACAGGATCTTAACCCTGTTTGCTAAGCCACCTTTGTTCCAACCGACAAAGGCAGATGATGATTCGCTCCTGGAAATATCCCAGTTGTAGCGATGCTGATGTCTAAATCGGTATCAAATTCCAAGTTCTTTCATAACAAATGATGATTCACTCCTGGCAACATTCCCATCGCAACGATACTGATGCAAGATTGGTGTCAGACCATGAGTTCCATACTCGAAAAAAATGCATATGAAATAGCTAAAATGTTTGGGCAACTCACAATAAAAATCAGCGAGTAAAATATATACATACAAAAATAGCCGAAATGATTCAGTAACTCGCAATAAAAAAATAGCGAGTAAAAAAAACAGCCGAAATGATTTAGCACCGCGAAAATAGCCGAAATGATTGGGCAATTGCGACTTTCACGATATAAAAAGCTCAAATGATAGAGCATCGCAGAAAGAAATAAAAAAAATGAAATAAAACTTTTTTCCCTACAGGCGAGTCCATACCGACCCCTGTATACAATCCATGGGCATAAACGAAAAGAGAACCACATGTCCCGCACCAGATCCTATGAAAAGGGAAAGTCAGATCTCAACAGCAATATCTGCATCCCAGAAGACCAACAACGGCATTCCTCTTCACGCAAGCAGAGCACGGACGCGACACTACCAATCAGAGTCCTGGCGAAGTCCCTAGTTCCATGACTCTACGGTTCACGTACAACCTAGAGTCAGCCCCGACACCGCAGAAAACAGAGCAAGTCCAATGACCCCGTCACGGAAATACGTCATCCAATGACCCCGTCGTGGAAATACGTCATCCAATGACCCTGTCGCGGAAATACATCAGCACATGACCCCGTCGCGGAAATACTTCAGCACATGACCCCGTCGCGGAAATACGTCAGCACATGATGCCGTCATGGAAATACGTCATCCAATGACCTCGTCGCGGAAATACGTCAGCACATGACCCCGTCGCGGAAATACGTCATCCAATGACCTCGTCGTGGAAATACGTCAGCACATGACCCCATCGCGGAAATACGTCATCCAATGACCCCGTCACAGAAATATGTCAGCACAAGACCCCGTCGCGGAAATACGTCAGCAAATGACCCCGTGGAAATACGTCAGCACATGACCCCATCGCGGAAATACGTCAGCAAATGACCCCGACGCGGAAATACGTCAGCACATAACCTATCGCGGAAATACGTAATCCAATGACCCCATCACGGAAATACGTCAGCAAATGACCTCGTCGCGGAAATACGTCAGCACATGACCCCGTCGCGGAAATACGTCATCCAATGACCCCGTCGCGGAAATACGTCAGCACATGACCCCGTCGCAGAAATACGTCATCCAATGACCCCGTCTCGGAAATACGTCACCCAATGACCCCGTCGCGGAAACAAGTCAACCAACGACCTCCCCGTCAGAGCAATGCTTCGACTCGAAAATGAGTCAACTCACCAACCACTTACGATTCCTCTCGACTTATAAGGGGGAAGATTCTCTTGTGAGATCCTTACGACTCTCAAAGGAAAACACACTTAGGGACACGATTCCTAAAGAGAAACTACACCTACTAGATCCTCTCGACTCGTAGGGAGAAAAATCTTTATGAGACCCTCACGGCTCATAAAGTTGAAAAGTCTTAGGCAGCAGACCCGAACCTGTTTCCTAAGCCATCACTACCCTACGAAGAGTTCAAGATGAGTTGTTATCTACAGGCTACACTTACTAGAGTAACATGACAACAACACAGTATAGAAAAGAAAGCGATATAAGACAAAACATGTCCTTTATTCATGAGTTCAATTGAATACAAGATACATCATATAAAAGAATAAAAAAATGAATGAATACATGTTATTCATGAATTACAAATGTTCAATCGATACAAAAAACAGCTACTGAGAAGGAGACGTCTTCAATAAATCAGCCAGCTGCTCGCGCACTCCTCTCAACTCCTTCTCATGATCAGCCGCCGCGGCCAGCTCCACTTCAATTTGAGCCCACTGCTGCGAACACGAGGAGACCTTCTCATCGATCTCCCGCTGGGCAATTTCGCGACTC
This sequence comes from Agapanthus africanus, assembly GCA_030015575.1. NCBI lineage: Eukaryota > Viridiplantae > Streptophyta > Magnoliopsida > Asparagales > Amaryllidaceae > Agapanthus > Agapanthus africanus. The sequence goes on from CM057344.1 coordinate 121,377,985, forward strand.
TGCGTAACCTGCTCAATGGAGTCAAGCTTCTGCCTCAGTGCCAGCCCGTCCGAAATGCATCGCTGCAGATTATCAAAGGCGACTCTCAGTTGGGTAGCATTCGCTTTGACCGGCTTGCAGCTGGGCAGATTCACTTAAAGCCTCCTCACGTTTCTTTCACATCAAAGTCGCCTTTTGTTCAAAATGGCAGAGGAAGGGAATGCTCTGCTCAACCTATGCAGCCTGCTGGGAGTTCAAAGCCAACATTTCCGGAGCAGAACGCCTAAGCTCAATCTCGTACAGGCAGAACTCAATCTTCCTGCAGTGATTAACCCAAGACTCAACGACGCCTTGGCTATGGAAGTGCACAAGCGTCGCCAGCATGGGATTCGAGACTCGAATGCGAGAGCCTCGGCGTCAAGATCCTCAACGAACTCACTCAACATTCGTAAGCTATTCACAGCACCCCTGGAAGATGGGCGTTTGGCAAAGGGCCCTGTCGGCATTGGGATTCGAGACTCGAAGGGAGCTGGAGTCGGTGTGATTGCTGCAAAATAAATTATGATCAAATGTTGGCTCGAGAGATAAAGAAAATGCATAAGCAGTCTACTATACCCGCTGCAAAAGGTGGTAGAGTGGGGAGTACTGGTGGCGCAACGATCCTCTCGTCCCTTCCTTCAATTTGTAGTGCTGCAATCAATTCAAAATTAACAATGACTTGGTTTCCCGTAAAAGAAAGGAATGAGATATTAGCCAAAGACTACACCACCAGATGGAGCAATCTCCAACTGGAAGGAGAAATACGGGCCCAGCACCTGATATAGGCGGTCAAAAAGTGTAAGTACACGGTAGCGTCCAGGCCGTCTAACAGACGCCAAATGCGGAATAAAAACTTTTTAACTGGCGCTATCGTATACTATAACCCGGATCTGCCATTAAAGCTAAACTAACAAACTACAAAGTGGGTAGAAATGTTATACCGAACGATCCGAGTCCTTCGGTCTTCAACCATCATCCCACACTTTGTTGCGGCTGCTCCGATCTCCTGAATCTCCAGTCTTCTCGTCCAGGTGGCACCACGTCGACGGATCTTTAAACGGGCTCCCGCCTCTGAACCGAGGCAACTCGATCATCAAGTTTGCTAAAAGAGATGACCAAGATTGATGTAGAGAATGAGTAGAACACTTTGTCTCGTAACATCCAAAGGTATGGATGAACGGTTAATGAAGTTGCCATTTGAATCGGGTAAATGAGAAATCGGCAATTCTAATTTTCATGAACCAAACTCTATAATCTTTTCTTTTGCAAAACCAAACCACTCTCTCTCACTCAAGGGGCCGGCCACTTAAAGGAGTGGGGAGGTGAGTGTAGGAGAAAAAAATAGTGACCATAATGATAAATGAATGAGTGAGTCACAATAACACCTAGCACAACAATTAATGAAAACAATGAATCATCTAACCTTGTCATCCTTTCATTAAATGATCAATTAATGCACAAATGAGTCACAAAACACCTCATCATCCTAGTCACCATCTAGAAGATTATAGAACCACGACTCACCCTCATGACTCACCCTAGTGACGAAAAGATAAATCCGTATTAAACCGAATGTTTAATACGGCCGATAGAAAACTGAAAACTGGAAACTTCCAAAAGTGATCCTGAAACGAATTTCAGGATAACCCCGTAACAGTATAAACATACCCGCATTTGTATTACAACTGAATACAAATGCAACTGAGACAAAGATATTTTATCTACACAGTATAATACTCGGATCCGGCTTAAACCAAAGCCTACCAGTATTATCTGCCCGAAATATAATACGTGCGTAAACGCACGTGCATTTTCCGAACCTTGCCATAAAACCATACGGCCTCTACAACGTTTCGCCCGAACTTGGGAAACTGTCTGTAGGGAACTCTAATGACTCATCAACACACTGGCACTGGGTATAACCACTAGCACGTCAGAGGTACTAGCTGTACGTAATGGTTGCCTATGTATTGATTGGAAGGGAAGCTGACGAGCAAACTCATCCAGAAACCCTACTGAGCCTGACAGTGACAATATCCGTACAGTCCGGTCCGTTCGTCTAAGAGTATCGCATATCGAGTCTAGGGGGGTGGATTAAAGTCATACCCCTAATAACGCGATAATTCGTGTCGGTATGAAGCCCATCACCTCCTGAGAAACTACTGATCCAAATCAGTAATTCTCCACTACCTCGGCCGAGAATTTCTAGTGATGGCCACCCGTGCACTGTGCGACATCAACCCCCAATACCGGGAGAGACGAATCCCCGACGATTCGCTCACTGCCTCCATGTGGCTCGGGACTGTACCCAACTAAAACCTGTTTGCACGTCTCCTTTGAGCGTGGTAAGGTAGTAATCTAAGCACAGTGGGAACTCACACGAGACAAATGACGATCTCAGGTCGACAAACTAACCTGTACACATGTCACCAGGGAACTGCTATCTGACGATATGTATAATACCAACTAGCATATTCCCGGTGAGTCCTGTCCGGTTTACTCATAACCCAATGAGCACCTGTATACATCTTAGGTGATCTAACTGACACCAGTGGCTTGTGAGACCGGCCACCGCCCCTCTTCGGGGTCTCGACTGTATACACTAGTCTACTCTGGAGTATCGATGCCCTGTCTCGAAACTCCCACGACCAGGGACACTTTAAGGATGTGCTTATAGACCCCAGCTGCCATGTATATGATCGCCATCATACTGCTGGCAGTCAAGCAAGAATCCTATAGGCTCTATCATCATTCAATAGTGAACTAAAGCATATATACGATGATAAAGACAAACCAGATAGCATACTATCATCTCGAGCAAGACTGTCATATCGGTATAAGTCTTCCCTCAATCATTGCAATCACGTGCCTGCGATCCAATAATTGACTTTGAGGGCACTATATCCAACAATCTCCCACTTGCACTTAAGGCTAATTATTGCGATGTCGCATACTCACAGCCCGTGTGATACGGAACATCCAACTTCTCTACTAATCAGTTTCACAAAACCCGTTTGTAAAACTATTGTGTTCGAGAAATAGCCTCAGTGAGTGGATCCGCCCTGATGTTTCTTTCTATGTCTTTCTTAATCTCAAGTTCGCGGAGAAAGCCATCTCTCGAATCGTGTAATACCTGTCTTAGAATATGTCTGGATATCTGATGAGACCTAGTTCATAAATGAACTACAAATCCAAACTTCTTAGACTGTATCGTCAACTGAACCTAATCAGTATCCAGCACCATGCCTCCCACAGTATCCTTTTGGACCACCTGTTCATAATACTGTCCCTTATCATAGGGAAAACTATAACTCTGACAATCACTCTGTCATCCATGTCACCTTTGAAGCCTGGAATGATAACCGTCTCCCGAAGGAGGCTGCCGTCATCAAATCCATAGAACATGCACTTATGTTCTAAAACTGTTTCCTTATGTTTCTTCAGGATTGGATTAATATAAACTTATTGCATCTAGTGCAAAAACAACATCTGGTGTGGTACTTGACATCTCACGATTGACTCAATTGCCTAAGCAAGTGATCTGCCAATCATGTACATCCCTCTCCCCTTTAGTCTGTAAGACACCTTTAGAGAGGGTGACTCCATAACCTGCAGGTACACCACCATGCCAGGAGTCATCTATTCTAAAATAACATTAGAATACTGTTAATGTACCCAGATTGGGAAACTACCCAATTCTAGATCTAAAACCATAGATCTAGTAACCAGAATGTCTGATATTATATCCATGTCCTTTGTGGAGAAACAACTGTGTGACGACCAAAGTACAACCGATCGTAGCATAGGAATTTTACTTCCTACTCTGTGTATGTCATCCAAATACCAGGACATCACACCCTACTACCATCTTAACAGATCCATCCCCTATTCTGATGAAGTCAAAGCCATGACTGTCACATCAAAATTAGATGATCTTTCTCTGCTATATCTGCTCAAGTCTATAAATAGACATAAGCTACTTGCCCACTATGCTTCCGCTGCTCCCACTGACTACGACAACCCTCTGGAAAAATAATATATACGTACACTTCTAAAACTAGTTTAGAACAACGCTATACTTAACCTCCTGCCGGGTCTCATAGCCTAGAACAACAGTAGTGTCAAGTCTGGGTAAACAAGAACCTCCCTGTCACCGTCTTTGAAGCTACCGGAGTATCTCTCGGGTGTCTGAGATTACCCACCATATCTGCGGAGTGGCTATTGGAATGTCAAACCTGATTGAATATATAGGTCCTATTAAATTTTCTGTAATCATTTGCGGTTCTGGAATCACTTCCTGTTCTACCATACTCCCACTACTGTTTTCTGAAAAAAAAATCCATTTTACTAAAACTGTGGCGAGTCAAGAACAATATCACTATTGATCTATCAGATGGTGGAAAGTCAACCCTCGTCAAAGCCAGGGTTAACCCACAAACTGCCATTACAGAAACGTGCCTTGAGTTATCCAGAGTCTGGTTTTAAGCATAAGCTGGACAACTCACCGTACCTTAACATCGTTAAGATATGATCCATTTTATATCCAATATAGAAACTTTGGCACTTATTTAATTGGATCTAGATTCTAATCATGCAACTGTCTCCAGTGCATATCAACTTAATGGAGAAAGGCTAATCAGCATTACCTAACTTAGGAATATATCCAATTATGAGTAATCTGAAAGAGAAACAAGTTTCTCAAAAACCATTACTATCAATTAAATACCAATCACAAGAATCTACATCTTCGATCTCTTTGAAGAATCCCGATACTTGAGACACCTGGTTCTCTACTTTATTCCTATACCCATAACTTCTCAAAACTTAGACATTGTATTTCTACGAAACACTTGTCTAAAAACTAGAGAAGTTACAAGTAAACAGAACAGAGTACGAGGACCAACCGCTTTGTCCTGATGGACACTGGACAACATACAATACTCTGTATAAGTCCGCTAAGTTGAATAACTCAAAACCTGTGCATCGTAGGTTGAAAACTGTACCCAGGCGATTTCCTCAAATATCACCAATTACAACGAATTCCGATATAATGAGGATGATCACCTAATTCCCAATAACTTACTCCCACTCATCATCTGTAAAACCATACAGATGTGAGAATCATACTTGGTAATTACATACCCTGGAGTAAGTATCTAATCGGGAAATCAGTTTTCCATTAACAATGCACTGAAACAAAAATGTTTCGTAGGGGTATCCTGGTATTCCTAGTAACGCCTCTTCCGTAATCCAATTCATGATTTTAAACGTATATTTCTTTGCCATCTCTTCAAATCCCTTTATTTGTCTTTATTCATTACCTTCTTTACACCAACGTTAGACTAAATAGTTTTCTTCCTTCCCTACCGTTCGGCACCAGCCTATGGTTTGGAAGAAGACTATCCAGTAAGCATAATGGGTGTACTCTTCTAATCCTAGGAGTACTCGCAACTTAAGAGAAGGTGATGATAAAAGACAACTGAATAATACCTTATTCTATTTCTCCCGAACTGGGGAAAAAAGCAAAGGTGAAATAGGAGTGGTGATGAAGTACGTGTTTTGGTCGTGAATGATAACAGTCGCAATTTACTTTGCCCACTTTCTAATCCCTTTATTTTGTCTTTAGTTATTACCTTCTGTACACCCTACTTAGGCTAATTGGTTTTCTTCATTCCCTACCTTTCGGCATCAGCCTATGGTTTGGAATAAGACTATCCAATAACCGTAATAGGTGTACTCTCCTAAACTAAGGAGCCCTCGCAACCTGAGAGAAGGTGATAATAAAAGACAACTGAATAAACCAATTCTATTTCTCCTGAACCTGGATCCATCCTCGAAGAAGTCTCTTCGAGTTCATATATAACCATACGATGGATCTATCCAATAGAAGTGGATATCCGTAGTAATACGGGGTGTTCTGAGAAATGCAAAGGGTAAAAGAAGGAGCGGTAATGACTTATACAACTTGGAAATCCAAAAGCCAGTATTTTAAGAAGGTTCGGTCAACTTGGTCACTGAGTCATAGTCTAGGGTCGGTCAAAGGTCGCTGCCAAAGAGAGAGAAAAGATACACTCTGCGTGCATTCTAACCTAGATCAGAATGGTTATCACTTTATCTAATCAGGAAACCTCCCACTGTTATCTCAAATTCTCTTCCGAACCTTAAAGAAGAATTAGTCAGGATCACCCGAAGAGTAAACCAACTCATCTGTGGGAATCGGGATTCAACTCTCATCGCATGATAACGTGACAGAATCCACTCATGTTATCACACTCCAGAAGGTATGCGCATACTTGGCAAGTTTCAGTTTCTTTAGAAACTCCCGATATGATTTTTGCCCCATGCTCTTATGACCTTGGCGTTGGTCAAAATGTCATAAGTCACATGCCAAGTTCTATCCGTCACTATCCAGGTCAATTTGAACCCACCCGCACATGCCCCTGACGTTGGCCAAATGGCAGAACGACTATCCCAAACCAACTCATCAATCTATGCAACAAATGAATACCCAGCAGCTACCAAACACTATGCCTTGGCGTTGGTCAAAATACATAGCTTGAATACTACTGAATACCCAAAAGAAATGACGGAGGGCTATGGCTGGTTTTTGGAGAAAAAACGTTTAATGTAACGAACTTGATATCCCTGAAGGAACCTGATAGCTTTTTTATAAAAAATAGTGGCGAAAAACCTTTGCTAAAGAGGTTACTCCCGGTGAAGGGATCTCGGCTCTTTCCTCGTGGAATGAGGTGCAGGATATTCCAACTGAATACCACGATGCAAAGCAACTTGTAATCGACTATAGTAAAGTTATTACCCTGACACAAACTTCTGCCCAAGGGGTCATTCCCGGTGAAGGGATATCGGCTCTTACCTCGTCGAATGAGGTGCAGGATATTCCAACTGAATATCACTATGCATAACAAAAGGAAACGTCTTTGTAATACCACATTTTAAAGCTGTTCCAACAACTGCTAAACAGGTTTGTTTTATCCTTGCATTGATCAGAATCAACGCAGTCCCATCAATCAATCACACCAGAAAAGAACGAAAAATAAAATGTACGTATATTCTATCCACATTCACCACAGGGTCCCGTCATCACCCGTTAGGTTACTTAACTAACGACAGAGCGGGGACTGGACTAGCGCGGGTGTAAAACATATACAACATCTAATAGTATATATACCAATATACAATAATCGCTCCAGGCGTGATAATATGCAACATTACAGAAAAGTAATACGCATCACAGAACAATACAGATAATCTGGGATCCCCGGGTTTCACAGAGCCGCTACTGAAACCCGACGTTCCCCTGGTCGTGTGGATAGCCTGTGTAATGAAACCTAGACCCCTACGGGTGCGGCAAGTTACCCGCCAAAACCTGAAGCGAGGTAGCCCCCTACAGCATAGTGAATGGACCACCCGGCACTTCACGGAATCCGGTAACTTGAGCTCCCCTCCTTGGGTCAACCTGTACCCCCTACGAGTGTGGCGAATAGTCGGCCAATTTTAGAGTGAGGCCCCTCTGCCTCTCAAAGCCATGAGATACAGACCCATTTCCCTCCAGAACCCGGCTATCCGTGCACTCCACCATGGGGTAATCCTAGTACAGAAAAGAAAAATATGTACAACGGGTACATCGACCTCAGCCCGGTCGTGCCCCAAAAGAATATTATATAAACAGGCAGTGACGGCAGTCCACATGTTGGACGCTCGCCCCGCAATATCAAATGTATAAATAAATTCAAAAAGCACTACCATTGTACACTGCTATCCACCACGACAAATCCGCAACATCACAGCACAACACAGAACATCAACGCGAATGTCACGTTCGCAAACCCGTCTAAAAGAACTATAGCAATTAGACGAAATTTACCGCTTGAATGACATTCACGGTTGGAGATATAATATAAGTACTGTAGACTAACACGTTTAAAATTTCGATCGATAAAATATCCCAAAGTGGGCCCCACGTACATCTGGTGTACAGTAATAAAATCTGGGCCCAAAAGAAATATACCAAAAACCACAATTTACCATGGAAAGTTCACTGGAAAAATTTGGTGCACTGTTCCCACATACTGGCCGCGGTTCCGCGGTCAAACCCTAGCTTTTGATCGCAGATCCACGGTGATCTTGTGGGATCACGTGGTCAAATTTTCCCAGTTTTCTTAAAAAAGCCTGCTTTGTTTTCTGTGATATGCCAAATAATTTTTAGACCCTTTTAAAAATCGACAGAAACTTTAACCCAGAAAATTGCAGTTTTCGAAAATCCATTCGATCGATATTTTAAACGCGTTAGCACAAGTTAGTAAAGCTTAATGGTGAGGCTCTGATACCACTGTAAGTACACGGTAGCGTCACGGCCGTCTAGCAGACGCCAAATGCGGAACAAAAACTTTTTAACTGGCGCTATTGTATACTATAACCTGAATCTGCCATTAAAGTTAAACTAACAAACTACAAAGTGGGTAGAAATGTTATACCGAACGATCCGAGTCCTTCGGTCTTCAACCATCGTCCCACGCTTTGTTGCGGCTGCTCCGATCTCCTGAATCTCCAGTCTTCTCGTCTAGGTGGCACCACGTCGACGGATCTTTAAACGGGCTCCTGCCTCTGAACCAAGGCAACTCGATCATCAAGTTTGCTAAAAGAGATGACCAAGATTGATGTAGAGAATGAGTAGAACACTTTGTCTCGTTACATCCAAAATTATGGATGAACGGTTAATGAAGTTGCCATTTGAATCGGGTAAATGAGAAATCGGCAATTCTAATTTTCATGAACCAAACTCTATAATCTTTTCTTTTGCAAAATCAATCCACTCTCTCTCACTCAAGGGGCCGGCCACTTAAAGGAGTGGGGAGGTGAGTGTAGGAGGAAAAAATGGTGATCATAATGATAAATGAATGAGTGAGTCATAATAACACCTAGCACAACAATTAATGAAAACAATGAATCATCTAACCTTGTCATCCTTTCATTAAATGATCAATTAATGCACTAATGAGTCACAAAACACCTCATCATCCTAGTCACCATCTAGAAGCTTCTAGAACCACGACTCACCCTCATGACTCACCCTAGTGACGAAAGGATAAATCCGTATTAAACCGAATGTTTAATACGGCCGATAGAAAACTAGAAACTGGCAACTTCCAAAAGTGATCCTGAAACGAATTTCAGGATAACCCCGTAACAGTATAAACATACCCGCATTTGTATTACAACCGAATACAAATGCAACTGAGACAAAGATATTATATCTACACAGTATATTACTCGGATCCGGCTTAAACCAAAGCCTACCAGTATTATCTGCCCGAAATATGACACGTGCGTAAACGCACATGCATTTTCCGAGCCATAAAACCATACGGCCTCTACAACGTTTCGCCCGAACTTGGGAAACTGTCTGTGGGGGACTCTAATGACTCATCAACACACTGGCACTGGGTATAACCACTAGCACGTTAGAGGTACTAGCTGTACGTAACGGTTGCCTATGTATTGATTGGAAGGGAAGCTGACGAGCGAATTCATCTAGAAACCCTACTGAGCCTGACAGTGACAATATCCGTACAGTCCGGTCCGTTCGTCTAAGAGTATCTCATATCGAGTCTAAGGGGGTAGATTAAAGTCAGACCCCCTAATAACGCGATAATTCGTGTCGGTATGAAGCCCATCACCTCCTGAGAAACTACTGATCCAAATCAGTAATTCTCTACTACCTCGGCTGAGTATTTCTAGTGATGGCCACCCGTGCACTGTGCGACATCAACCCCCAATACCGGGAGAAACAAATCCCCGACGATCCGCTCACTGCCTCCATGTGGCTCGGGACTGTACCCAACTAAAACCTGTTTGCACGTCTCCTTTGAGCGTAGTAGGGTAGTAATCTAAGCACAATGGGAACTCATACGAGACAAATGACGATCTCAGATTGACAAACTAACATGTACACATGTCACCAGGGAACTGCTATCTGACGATATGTATAATACCAACTAGCATGTTCCCGACGAGTCCTGTCCGGTGTATTCATAACCCAATGAGCACCTGTATACATCTTAGGTGATCTAACTGACACCAGTGGCTTGTAAGACCGGCCACCACCCCTCGTCGGGGTCTCGACTGTATACACTAGTCTACTCTGGAGTATCGATACCCTGTCTCGAAACTCCCACGACTAGGGACACTTTAAGGATGTGCTTATAGACCCCAGCTCCTATGAATATGATCGCCATCATACTGCTGGCAGTCAAGCAAGAATCCTATAGGCTCTATCATCATGTAATAGTGAACTAAAGCATATATACGATGATAAAGACAAACCAGATAGCATACTATCATCTCGAGCAAGACCGTCATATCGGTATAGGTCCTCCCTCAATCATTGCAATCACGTACCTGCGATCCAATAATTGACTTTGAGGGCACTATATCCAACAAAAAGGACTCCTGCAAAGTTGTGACAATGTACTGTTAGTACAAGGAGGGTTGTGTCCACAGTTTGATCAGGTAAATCGCAAACCCATACCTTCCAGTATTTAAGAGGGCAAGAGAGAAGGTGAAGGGACAGCGACCGTCAGAGCAGCAGCCGATGACGCTTCTTCGGGTGGCATGACCTCAGCGCTCACCACACCTACATTCGAAACGAACAAAATGTCATCAGAGGAGACAGAAAGGTATTGCGAAACAAAGGCAGCGACCCGAGACCTACCTGATTGGTCATCGGCCAGAACCGCAACGGAAATATCACCAGGTGTTGCGGCTTCTTCGCCCGTATTCAGTGGAATAGTTTCCGCGCCCGTGGCTTCATCCCCCGATTCTACAGGAGCCGTGGTGGTGCTCGCAAGGCCCGCCGATATCTGGGAGCCGCAAAGGGAAATAGCGGTAGTTTGGGCAGTCCCTGACTCCCGAGAAAGAGTTGCCGCTTCGGGCACTGTGGTTGCCGTCTTCTCACCCGCCGCCTCATCACTAATACTTGGTCATGGAAGATATGGTATATCAGAATTTGCGGACCGAGTAAAATTCAAAAGACTGGGCATTACATTACCTGGCAATGGACTCTTAGTTGCCTCCCGAGCCGCATGCACGACCTGTCTATGAGCGGTAGACAGGGCAGCTGGAGCATCCTCTGGAGGAGTAGCTATAGATGGGGTGGTCCTTGAACCTGCACCCACAGCCAAGCTGGCATCACGCTCCCTCACCGCACGCTTTCTATGCTTCTTGTCGGCCTTGGCAGTGAGAAACGATCTCCGCAAGACCTCCGTCATAGGGACATCATCGTCCGAACCAGGAGATGCCTTTGGAGCCGTTACGGCGTCCGTCATCGGCTGCTTAAGCGAAACCTTTTGAAACAATACTAAGGGAGCTGGGGCCTCAGCAGCTGACTCTGGAAACGTCGCCGTATCACCGCTCGGGATTGGCACCGCACTTAGGATAACCCCTGGTAAGGTCTTTCCTGCAAAAAAAGGAAGGGTCAAGTCACGAATAAAGAAAAAGGGAATGAAAGCACAATGAGCCGAAGTATACTAATGCCCAAAGAGGCACGGAGCCTCTCTTCCTCTTCAAAATTCTTGAGGGAATCCACGAGAGCCTCTTCGGCGGAGATACTTGTTGAAGAAGAAAGCGTCAGTCAAATCATAATAATTAAAATATAGCCGCGGAAAGATATGACCGAAGCCTACTTGATTTTGCGATGGTGATTTGAGTTGCTTCATCGCGAGCTAATTGCTCTAAAACCGCGATAGCAGCCTCCAAATTGGTATCATCCAGCGCAATGAATAGACCCCCATTGGTCCCATACTCACTTAAGCCTTCGCTATAGGGAGCATGGGGCTTCTGGCCGAATGCAACGTCCTCAGCAAATAGCGACTTCTTCTTCTTCTACGAACGAGTACTGGTAACCGCTAACACGAGCTTGCGCTTGGCAGGTACTTTTGAGCGACGAGTCCCGATCTCCAAACCCACCCCAAAATCCAGAGACACTACAGCCACCGCTTCAATGGGCACACGGGGGATGGGTAGCTCAGGTATAGTGCGTGGGACCACGGCCGCAGAAGCTTCTCTCATGGGAGGACGAACGATGGTCCGCCGCTTTATGGGAACAGCTGAATTACCAGCAGGGGCTGCACCCTTACTATCAAGCAAGATTCATCTTTCTTCCCTAATAACGGTGCCCACTGAATGATGATACCATGCTACATATGCGTTCAAGATTCCCGGAACACAACTCGGCTTACTGATAAAGAAATTGGAGCCGGTGTTCAACCGCATAAAATGGTGTAATGCATTGCGGATACCTTCTTCTGTGACAACTGGCTCAACTAGGAAGGCCTCGAGCGGGATACCCTGATTATAGCTTGATTGCTGGGAAAAACGGTGCGGGTTGTACCTCATGAACAACGCTGAATCATTCTGCCTAAACACGAGAAAACCCGGCCTGATTGAATATAAATGAAGAATCTCCAGAGCTTTCAAGGTAGAGGCCCCGTCATTAAAAGTGTCCCGCAGTGGCTACACCGTCTTAGTGGACTCTTTGCTGATGGTTAAAACCTTATCGAAAAAGGTCATGCCATCTCCGATCGTACGCAAACGAAGGACCACACCCCTAGCCTCCCGCTGTGTCGGAGTTAAAACGGAAGCGTCAACTAGGCGCATAATCCGAGGGAAGTTGTAACTGTCGTAGAAATGAGGTCGTTTGTGAGCACCAAAAGTGCCAACTATGTGCATCTCGATCCATGACATAAAATAGTGCAGCGAGAAAGTGACTAGTTGTACCCCCGGCGCGGTGGTGTCCGCCGCTAAACTAAGACCATGGTATAGGTGTGCCAACCCAGCAATCCCTATAGCCACTCACATTCCTGAGACCATGCAATGGGCCGGGTAAAAGACTAATGGCCTCATGTAACGAGGGTGCATCGGAAGCACAAACCATTTTAGCCACAAGCCAATGAACCCCAGCACGAACGTTTCTTCATCGACATCCGGAGCAGCAAGCTCCGCGAAGGGAACGACAGGAGCATCCGGAATAAAGAAACATTTTAAATCCGCCTCCGCCGTCGGTTGGTTAGCCAAACCAAAACCAAACGGATCGTCAAGTTGGGCGAAATGCACGGCTTCCGTCGATAAGATTTCCGGATGAAGAAAATGAGCGATGAAGTCTGTGTAGCTGACTCCGTGCCCTCCGGACTCTAGAAATAGACCTTCGTAAATATTCAACACCTTGATCAATCTCGGGAATTGGTGTTGAATAGCGTTCTCCGGGGTAAGATACATTACCACTGATTTTATGGCAAAGATGTACTCGTCTGGAGGAAGCAGCTCTTCGTAGTGTTCTCCCTTAACGGGTAAGCCAGAGATCTCCGCAAACTCCTCTAAAGAGATCGAGATTTCTCGATCCGATAGAAGGGAGGTATGGGTCGGAATATTCCATTGCTCTAGAAAAGCCTTGACCCACCAAGCAGGGGGCGTGGAATATTGGAAGAGAGACACATAAACGGCGGGGTGCAACCCAAGCTTCAGCAGCAACGATCTCTTGGCCGACAAAATGTAACGGGCCTACTACAAATACCCAGTTGGATGGCGAGGGGTCAAGCCTATCATGTACGGCTGTCCCCAAGGGCGCGACTCGTCCTGACATATATGCCGCCCCAGAGTATCCAAAGCCATCGGCGGCTGCACGGGTATCACGGCCATAGAAGGCTGAAGGCAACCCTCTGAGGTCCAGTTGACCTCCTCCACGACATAGTTTACCAGAAGTGCGTCAGCATAATGGATCGCCGAAATGGGCTCTGAAGGTGCTGCTCAAGAAAAGCTACGCTGACCCCTAATGATCTGATTGTACCACATTCCCCATAAATGAAGATTCTTCCGCTTTGGGTCGTGATCCTTGATCAGTGTGAAAACTTCCCGGTTTACTGGCGCATCAGCAAATGCGCTCTCAGGACGAACAAAGGGGAACGAAGTATCGAAAGACATAGTACCTGCACGAAAAAAACGAGAGTTAGCCGTCAATTCTACCATTCAAGTTTTGGTACTTGGTACTTTAAATTTGTACCACACTGCAATGCAGTGGAAAAGGACCAAAGGGGACCCACATGATCTAGATGACGGCTCATCATTGATGAGACAGTCACTCATTAATGAGGAAATCCTAAAAGAATTCTCATTTAATGAGGGACCCTCGGGCCAGGGAGTAAATCTCCCTTGAGAGCAGCGCTCTATAACAGATATGACATCTGTCATAATTAATGATGAAGGGAATAAAATTCCCCCCAAAATTTCTAAAGAGCAATGCTCTGTGAAGAAAATGGAATAATCCATTAAAAACCCTAAAAGCAAAGCTTTTATTAAGTTAAAAACTTCAAGATCTTCAAGATCTGTGAACAAAACTCAAAGAGTTCTTCATGAACAATGTTCCAGTTCATGGGTTAAAATCGCCCTAAAAAAGATTATATTTTGAAGATCTATGATATAAAAGATGAGCATGGCTCTGGGTAAAAACCCTAAAACTTTTAGATCTATGATCTAAAGATGAGCATAGCTCTGTTAATGGGTAAAACCCTAAGAAATATATTTTTAAGATCTATGATCTGAGAAGAAGAAAAGCTCTGTAAATAAGTTTAAATCTTACCAAAATTGGACAGAGTTTTGACTCTTAAGAAATTTCTTAAAACAGAGAGCTTGGCTCTGAAGGAGAATTAAATTCTCAAGAACAAGAAAACGAGAGGGAAGATGAACAAACAGTCATCTCAAGGGCTAAAGACCCTATTTATAGGCGCTAGGAGCCGGTTCAACTTCCAAGTTGATCCAATGGTGGAAAAGCTGCCACCGCTGCACTCATACGTGAGCCATGTGAGCACAACTGTGGGGGGGGCATTTGTTTCCACCAATCAGAGAACAAAGCTCTATTCAAATTATAAAATTTGAAATTTGAAGTGAGGTAACGTCTCATGATAGCGCTAGCGCCAAGAGTGCCAGCACTGAAAGTCAAATTAATTGGAGATCTCTCAATGAGAGATTTCCTTAACCGATTCAACAAATCATCCCTCCCTATATAAAGAACCTAAGACTTCAAGTCTAAAAGAGAGGAACTCCCCTCCCCCCATAAATTTTAAGAAATTTCAAAGAGAAGAGCAAGCTCTCGGAAGAAGAATTTCTTCAAGGTAAATAAAACAGAGAGATCAAAGAATCTCATAAAAATAAGAAAAAGAACTTAATTCTTTTTCTAGATCATAGATCTATAAGACAGAGGTCTTTCACAAAAAGAGATCATAGCATCTCATCATAAAAAGGGATGGGAGAAGAATTAAATTCTCTTTAGATCACAGATCCATAAAGACAAATTCTTTCACAAAAAACATAAGAGATTGTAACATCTCCTATAAGATAAGAACCTTGTTCTTAAAAACTACGAGACAAAGTTGATCAGAATTGCCAAAGAAGTGTCTTAGTGCTCCAAGACTGGCGGACAGCGCCGCAGCGCTCCTAGCGCTCCAATTTAAAGAAGCGCCTTAGCGCTCCAAGTCTGGCGCTCAGCACCTAACGCTCCAAGCGCTATTTTAAAAGAAGCGTCCGGTGCTCTAAGGTTGGCGCTCAGTGCCAGGCGCACCACGTGCCCCTCACGTGGGCGCTATTTTATAAAGAGCGCTCTGCACTCATTGTCTGGCGCTCAGCGCCAAGCGCGCCACGTGCTCCTCACGTGTGCGCTATCTCACAGGAAGCGTCTTAGCGCTCTAAGTCTGGCGCTCAGCGCCAAGCGCTCCACGTGCTCCTCACGTGTGCGCTGAGAGATAAACTGTTCTTTAAATAAAGCCCCCAGAGCCATAATGAGTGCTCAACACTCAATGAAAGACAAAAAAAGTTGTCAGAATCCAAACCGATACTCAGCATTGTTAAATAAAAAGGGTTGAGCCCAAAAAAATGTTCAGCATTTTAACTGAGTGGGCCGAGCCCAAGTTGTCCACAGATCCCAAATTCAGATTAATTGAGCCCATATGCTCATAAATCATTTTTTAACTGATCTTAGTCCCAAACTTGACTACAGATCTCCCAACCAATATTGGTTCAAGGGTACATCTCTTCATACCTCTGATATATGTCGTTGCAATTTTTCAACGTCTTCAGAGAGATGGAAGGTCCTAATAACCAATAACTTTTGGTGCATCCCCAAACGATTGAAGCAAAACCACATGGACTATGATGTCCTTAAATTTTATGGACTGTGGGGTCCTTAAACTCATAGACTATGATGTCTTTAAACTTTACAGACTATGACGTCTTTAAACTGTCACGGACTATGATGTCCTTAAACCCTATGTACCACAATGTCCTGAAACTAACAATGGACCGTAATGTTCTTAAACTAACTATGGACCGCAATGTCCCTAAACTAAAACAATAGAGCCCAAATGCTCTTTTGTTGGATCTAAATGATCCTGTTGAGTAGATCTTAGTCTAAAATTATACTAATGTATCCTCAACAAACGTTTAAGTTGATCTTAGTCTCAAATGAGATTAACGATCCTTAAAACCAACCCAAACCCAAATCTAAAAAAATACGGATTTGGACTAATCCACGCCCTATGGGCGACAACATAAATTAGTCTCCGTATACAATACACGGGCAACCAAAAATAAAGTAAACACACACAACTCGAAGTGACTATCTGGAGAAGGAAAAGTTGTTACCGCGATGCGGTAGCGTAATTAACTACAGGGGCTTGCGCCTGCAGGGAAGAGCGTCCCCACAATCAAAAACCCCTTAAATGAGAAGAAATCTGACGAAGTCTGCTACAACGGCCGCATCTGTCCAAAACTTCGATACATGGTGCCATAAATCAACTTGGCATTTTCGGAGGTATGGACGGATAAAACCAAATAACATCTGCCCCTAAATTCAGGCAAGATGAACCTACGCGGTTCCGTCTCCCGTATTTCAGCGGAGAACATCCACCTTTTCTGCCACCATGCACCATCCCTAAAACTCCATCAAAATCTCATACTACTTTCACAAAATTTGTCCACAACCTCATCTTACATCACATAGTGGAATCAAGTAGGAGTTTTGAACACTTTAGACCATCTAGGAATTTTCTTGATGTGCTCCCTTGAGGTAAAACACTCACCCTTGTTTAAGTATATAGTTTTCTAACCTCAACCATTAGTTTCGAGTTAAAAAGTTTAAGTTTTATGATCTTGGAAAATTGTAGGATGAGAATTAGTAGATGAAACTTGTAGTAGAGGTGTAGTGAGTGTCTTTTGGCCTATTAGTGATGGTAGCCTTATTTAAAATGATCTTTGAAGTTTCAAACACGAATTTAGAATTTTCCGATATCGATTATTGATGATAAGTGGTGATCAATTAGGATCTGGAATGAATTGGGGGCTCTGAAAATTTTATTGCAGATATAGTGGGATGTGCGGGCAAATAGGAAGCTACTCTAGAAGCTCGAGCCCCCATCTCCCCCTCTTGTCCGCCAATTTAATCCATATGGCTGCAAATTGCGGCCCGGTCTTGGAGTTAGGGTTTGGTTTTTGGTCCATAGCTCAATCACCAGATGTCTAGGCCTATCCAATACGCAGAATGTTCTAATTTCACCATAGGTAGAATCTGGGACCGTTTCACTAAGTTTGTAAATATGTTTTGTGACTTTTGAAAACATGGGTTTTGGTATTTGAGTTTTAACTCGGTTTCTTGACATTCGTACGTCAACGGGGGTTATTTTGTTGTTCTTGCATGCGTGGACCATAGATTCTAACCTATGTACGTTTCGCTTGCCGTATCGGTTTTTATGAGTTGATTTTGATTTCGATACGATATGCTTTGATTTTTAGATACATTTGCATGAACTTTCGGAGCGGCAAAAGAGACCAAGGTGTTCATCGACTCCGGCTGGAGCGAGGATAGTAGGTAAGTAGATATTTATCTACGGGGGAAGGCGGGTTGATGGCGTATAGCACCCCCGCAAGAATAGTACTAGGTGATTAGAGATATAGTGTGTGTGTGTGTGTGTGTGTGTGTGTGTTAGATGTGTATACCCAGCTAATAGGGTTCTGGGATACTATAAACCATAGTAGTGTACGTGTAGAAAGGTATATCCCTAGTCCTAGTTTTCTTAGTCCATGAGTTTTAGGTACATACGCTTATATATATATATATATATATATATATATATATATATATAGCCATGAGAATAATTACATGATGATATGATGAGATGAGGATATGATGGAATAAAATGACATGAGTCGATATGTTTTGATATGAGGATGCGAGGAGATATATATATGCTATGCTATGACATGACATGACATGACACGATATGACATGAGATGATATATATGATGATATGAGATGAGGTGATGTACGTGACTATAAATCTGTACTATTAATTGATAATATCGTACGATGGATTATACTGTACGTGATTGATGATGATAGATCGCCGACACACACACACACACACACACACACACACACACACACACACATATCGACTCAAGATATATTGATTAAAATCATTAGGTAGATACTAGAATATATTTATAGTCATACCTATTTTCAAAACTAACGAATCGTTATGCACTTTTAAATGATAATTTTGAGGAATGCTACGGATTTTCAAATGGTATCCTTTTTCAAAAACCTCGTAACCCTTATTTTCAAAAACAACGATTCGTACTATCTTAACCTTAATTGTATGGCCTGTACGTGATTACGTAGTTTATACAGTTCCTGCTATGATTTCTTGTTTTCGCCGGCGCTCGTACTATTTTTTATTTACGACATATATATCTTACGCTCCGTGTACTTACCTTATTATGACTTTGTCTGCTAGGAAACATGCACCATTACCGATGATGCGCATATTGCACGTACACCTACTTGTCGGCTCACGCATACATAATCAGTAATTGCCATGCCATGTACACATTAGAAATTTCTATGTTGCTGTATTGTTTTCTAACTTGTAAAATTATAGTTATTGTTTCTCATTACCGCACATGCTAGTTCAGATATTGTACTCTCTTACCGGGTTACACGACATGCTTACATGAAAAACACTTGCTATACTTTATAGTACTGTTCTGTGCTTGTATTTATTATACCATTATGGTTACATGCTTATGAGATTCTGTTTTCGTGAGATTTCTGGATTTGAGAAACCGCAGATACATTTTTGAAGTCTTATGATTATTTGAAAAATGCGGCTTCTCCTAATATGATATTTTGACATCCAATATAAGTTTTCTCGCTGCCGAGCTATGATGATTACCCAATTCGAAGAGTGAGAAGTCATTATCTGCAGGCACATGGTGGACCCGGTACGGTACCCCAGGGCAAGAAGATCGTATAGAAAGGCGTTAACCCCGGCAGGGGAACACTACGTACCGGTAACAGTATTGGACTCGGAGGATATATGGAGGATACCGACCGGAGTGATATGGGACAGATGGATATGAGGATCGGTCTGATGAGACGGTGCCTGAGATATAAGGATTTACATGTCGATACTGGATACGGGTTTTATGATGATTTCGAGTGTCGATATTGGGCACTCAGGTTTCATGATGATTTGATGTGTTGTTGATGGACACACGTTGGATGATACATGTATATACATACGTATAACACTGATGACTTGGTACTATATATTGATATAGGCACGACATTATTATTATTACACATATGTATACACGATCACCCTAGATACCGCACGGTACGATATTATTACAGTATGACCTAGGAGATCGTTATATATTCGATTTCTACCAGCTGATATTTTCTACTTACGAGTTGGCAACGCACCCCCGTTGTGCCATAGTTTTCTTGCAGGATTGAACGCTCGGATCAGTAGCAGCTTGCTGGCATACAGTTTTCTTCTGGATGAATTTCATTGGTAGGTAGGTTACTCCTCAGATTGTAAACGCCATTGTATACATTATTATTCAGTTGTATCTAGTTAAAAGCTCCATCAACCAAACTATGTATATTCGGTAGACTTAGAAACCACAGACTTGTATATTCTTTCATACTTAGAGCGAGATGTGTGTATTATTCTTTATTCTGGGTTTGATGATGTTTTGGTTTCTTTACTTTCTTTCTGTGTTTGATATTTGCCTTGGGCGTCGTATATTTATTTTTGCGTGGTTGTTTCCGCCAATTGGCGAAAAGCTAGCTCTTGCTTGGGATGCCTATATTATTGTTGTTATGTATTGGTTTTCAATCAAAATTTACAAAGGAGGCTCTGCCCAAATTTCAAATGACGAAAATGTTTTCAACTATAGTATACAACCCACTTGTATTTTCAGATAACATTACTTATATTTTTAAAGAAAGAACTTGACTATATTATACTTTTATTTCAAAACTTCACCTCCATTATTTTCCTAAAAAGGTTTATATTTCTGGGATTTCGGCTTACTTGGGTTACGGTGGGGTCCTATAAGCCTCACTTAATCCAAGTGCCGGTCATGTGCCAATATTCCGGTTGTGACAAAGACGCATGGTGGTGCTTATCCAACTGACACGACTCACAATCTAGAGAATTAACAAAACTTGTAGACGAGTCCATTTTCTTTAAAATTTCTAATGATGGATGAAGAAACCGGGAGTGAGATCAATGGCTGAAGTTGTGCTTGAACGGACTACTGGATCAGTATACTCAGAAAGATAGTAGAGACCATCAGCTTCATACCCCATGCTAATCATCTACTTTGTTTCAATATCCTGCATTACACAACCATGTGGAGAAAATGAGATCGAGCAATTCATAAAATGAGTAAGCTTTCTCAAAGAACGTAAACTAAATGGAAAACGTGGCAAGTATAGTACAGATTACAATGATAATGAATGTGAAAGTGACAAACCAATACCCTCTACTCGCGATGTGGATCCATCTACTAAAGTGACAAATTCACATGAAGGAGTGGGTGAAAAGGATGTGAATATACCAGACTCCCCAGTCATATGATCAGATACGCCTGAATCAATAATCCAAGTTTTGGGTGGTGGTGGCGTGATTAGACAAGAAGTATGATTACCTTTCACCATAGTAGCAGTAAGATAACTAGTAGAGGATGATGATGGCCTTGAAGAGGAAGATCCAGTTTGAGTCTTCAAGAACGTCTGATAACGAGCAAGTTCACCTCCACTTAAAGTCAAACTCGAGAGATTGGAGAATATGAAACAGGTGTCATGAACAGAATCGGTAGCCGATTGAGAAGAATATGGAAATGTTGCAATTCCTACTAAATGAGAATGAAGCTGAAAACAGGTGGCCTTCACATGACCCGGACGATGACGGTAATCACAAATAGGTCTCTCACGTAGTGGGCGGTTCCCTCTGCCTTTACTGGGTCTTCGACCTCCACTTCTACAATCTCTGAAACCTCCACGGCCTTTAGGCTATGTATCCCCCTGACTGGAAACTCTTGATGAGTAAGAAGAGCAGATCCTTCCTATCATCTTCGGTGGACGAGTTAGAGTATATCTACTGCAGCATATGATATGTATTGGCTAATGAAGAGCTGCATGCCCCTCCTAAGATCTGCGGGTGTGCCTCTTCATACTCAGGACCTAGGGCATGAAGAAAGGCCAATACCCCATCTGCTCATGATGACGTTGTATCTCCCGAATATCGGCAGTGATCGGAAACACCTTACTAAGCTTATCTCATTGACTCATAAACTCTGCAAAGAACTGTTGCAGAGATTTTGAGCCTCGCTGCTTCGTATATATGATATACGTTCGATCCATTGCTCGCATCATTTGATTGTTGCCAGAGAACAGTGCATTCAAATATGCCAATACGGTACGCTCATGCCGAACCAAAGAATAAACTAAATGCTCCATACCCATGAACATCTGATGACATATCTAAGCATCGTCGGTCTTCCATTCATCTGTCGTTGGATCTGGTCCCTTCAAAGACATGTGCTTGTCCTTCCTATGAGAGATCAAATACATTACGACCATATCACGCCATTTAAGATAGTTATCGACGTTTAATTTCCTCTCTGTGATTTTCCTATGATGAATTTCTGCAGAAACAAGAGTCTTGGTATCTTTATTATCCATCGCTTTGCAAATAACAAATCACCACACCACAACAAGCACCTGAACAATCGCTTAATAAAGGATCCTCTTCTTGCAGGATCGAGCGATACAAGAAATAGCAAGAGAAGGAAAGAAATCGAATGAATCACCTCATCTCAAATGGAAGTTGGCACGGAGTAAAGATCGCACGTGATTAGTACCTGATGTTATTGTAGCATGAAAGTAACGATGAACAGTACCGTGGGTATTGTAGTATGAACAGTACGCACGGTATTGTAACAATTAATGACAGCGGCTAGGGTTGAGAGGGGGCGGGTTAGGGCTAGAGTTAGGATTTATTTGAAACCCTATTTTTTTTGTTTTTTTCTTTTAAATTGAGAATTTTATTCTCCCTTTGGCTTTGATACACTGAAATAATTGAGGGAGAATAAAATTGAGGTAAAGCATTTGAGAGCCTCTCCTCTCTTTATATATACTAAACCAACATATGACAAACTACAATTTACTCGATCTGGGACTATTGTTCTCATATTCTAACAACTCCAAAGTTAAGATAGCCGAAGTTTACAAAACTCTAATCCATCCATTGTTTTCTAAACTCCAAAATTTGTGAAGAAAAAACCCATTATGGAGTTTAGATAACTCCAAAACAATATTTTGGAGTGTAGGTAACTACAAAGCCAAACACCCATCAAAATGTAATTTTTATGTTCCTGTTTGCGTATGGAGTCAGGTGAACTAGAGTTCATTTTCAAATGGAGATAGAGGCTATGCAAACTCTAGTTTGCCAGACCCTTCCTCCATTCCAAAAATTTAATTTTGATGGGTGTTTGGCTTTTTGGAGTTGACTAGAGTTTGCATCGTTTCTACATCCACTTTTAAATTTTTTTTAGAAAATGGTTATCCTAACTCCATGCCAAAACAGGGCCTGATGGAGGTCCTTTTCGGGTCTCCGTCAGATGTTGTCTTCCGTTGATCTCCTAGTGGATTTCGGCGGTGATCATCTGTTGCATGTGGGTCTCAATGGGTTTTGAGGAGATTGGTGATTTGAGGAGTTTAGCGCCGAGTACCTGCAAAGAAGTCCCGGGGTGGTTTGGTACCACCGAGGACCCTCCGACGATCAAGTTAGTACTAGATCCGAGCAGAGTAACGGCTAAGTGGAATCAAGAATGGCTTACTTGACCCCTCTGTGATGAGGGTTTATATAGCGGCGGCAGCACGCAGCAGCAGGCGCGAGAATCTCGCCGGCAGTTATGCTCCCGGCGTCACGTCCGTGTAAAGAGCGGATCGCCCATTAAAGGGGATCGTGATGGCGTGGAACGTGGGACGTTGCTGGCGGAGAATCTGCGCGTGGCGAGATTTGCGGAGCGGCGGTTACGCCTATGAGTGGTGGA
The DNA here is from genome assembly GCA_030015575.1 of Agapanthus africanus. NCBI lineage: Eukaryota > Viridiplantae > Streptophyta > Magnoliopsida > Asparagales > Amaryllidaceae > Agapanthus > Agapanthus africanus. The sequence continues at coordinate 121,401,475 of CM057344.1, forward strand.
GTTTGTCGGTCGGAGGGACCGAGGAAGACGGCCTCGGTTGGGGAGCTCAGAACCAAGCAAGAGGGCTGAGGAGTCTTGGTCCTGTGGCAGCTCGGGGCGAGCTGTGGGGCCAAGGAGGCAAATTTGCAAGGGGACCCGAGGAGGGCCAGGTTGTGCTCGCAGGTCGGGTACAAGGGTGGCCTGGTCGGTCTCTATGGGCCCTTTCTTCTGGGTCTTGGTACATGTCATCCGCCACGTGTCTTGATCTCGCATCGCCAATATTGAGCATCATCATTAGCTCCCCACTCTTGTCCCGACCAGCTAGCGGGTCGGGTCAGGAGTGGACTGCCAGGCCTCCCGAGGTGAGCTCCTTCCTAAGGCTTCGTCGGGATGAGTCCTCAGGCTGTCAGTTGTCTTTTCTACCAGCGAATCAGGGCGAGATATCTGCATTTAAGGAAGGTGCGCCGGTTCGTGCATTCTGCCACTGAAGTGACGGTCCACGTGTCAAGCGTCGACTGGCCGACGCGACGTATGTAGGCCTGCGGCGTCTTATGGGATGCGGTCCAGCGCAGGATCGACACGTGGAGCGATCGGAGCCGCAGGACCCGAGGAGTCGTTTTGGCGGGAGATGACGGGCGTCGTTGGATGAGGTCGCTTGCAGCAATAAACAGATGTGGGGCCGTCCTTAGGCCCCTACACCTTCATATTTCTCTCTTCTAAGTCCTGGTTGCTCAGCGCTCGTCTTCTTTCTCTCGCTTTCGGTTCGCGAGGATTCGCTTTTCCAAGGTTAGATTTCTTCCTTTGTAGAGTCAGTAGATGTTGTAGGAGTAGGTTCTAAGGACCCTTTAGTTGTGTCCGAGTCTCCCCGGGGAGCAGGGGTCGGATCCTCTCCCCGGGATCGTGCGGCGGCGCAGCCCCCAGGGAGGATGCGGCCCCCGGCTCCTCGTATTAGGTGAGGCATAAGGACGAGCTCGCCAATGCTCGGGCTCGCTTCCACATCCCCTCGTATTACATGCTCCGACTGGCCAAGGAGGGAGAGAGGGCGGATCAAGTACAGGGCAGGAAGATCGCCCTGTATTTGGAAGCTTTTTGGGGCGAAAGGCGCCTTCCCTTCTCTCCCGAGGTCGTCGCAGCACTGAATTTTTTCGGTTTGGCCCCTGTCCAGTTAGTGCCAAACTCGTAGAGGATCCTCCTCGGGTTCTTGATCCGCCTGAAGTTACAGGCAGTTCCCTTCAGCCTCTCCCTTCTCAATTCTTCTCTCGTCTTCAAAAATCACCCTGGTGGTCGAGCGGGCGACCCGAGATGGGTGTATCTTTCTTTCAGAAAGCGGCCGGGGGGCACTGCCGGGACCGAGGTCGTGGCCTTGCCCTCTTCTATTCATGATTGGAAGAAGAAATTTTTCTTCGTTTCCCCTCCCGAGGGTGAGGACGGGCCTGTGCCTACCAAGTGGTCGAGGGAGAAATGTTTGCCGGGGAACGTGTCCAATGACCCTACCGAGGTGAGAGTGGCGTCGTGGGAGCCCATCCCCCGACCTGACGTGCTGCTGTCTGAGAGGGTCCTGAGTTGGGCCGGGCTCAGCCCCGTTAAGTTCGTCGGTAAGTTAGGCTTGATTTTTGGCTTGTGCTTTGCTCGTGTCGCTGACTTGTTGGGTATTTGTTTTGTGCAGGATCTATGGACTTCGACTCGCTTAAAGCCTCCATGCGCCAGCCGAGGAAGGTTATAAAGGCTGGGGGCGCCAGCTCTTCTCGTGCGAAGCCCGCCCCGGCTCCTACTGCTCCGGTGGTGGTGTCCCGCGAGCGTTCGGGGGTGGATCCCGCCCCGGGTCCCAGCAGAGTGTTGAGCCGGAAGCAGGCCGTGGTTCTGGAGGACACGGTCTTGTAGGAGGAGATCGGCTCTCCCTCGGGGCCGCTCAAGAGGAGCTCCCAGAGACCTTCCCGGGTCGGTCCTCGCCGATCATGGTGGAGTAAGGGGGCCTCCAGTTCGTGGTGCCATCGGGGCTATCCGTTGCGGATAGCCTTCTGCATGAGATAGAGGCCTCGGCCGGGGACAGAATTCCCGGGGGGACCTTCAGGGCTCAGCTGGCGTCCATCGCCCAAGAGTCCGTACAGGTAAGTGTTTGGTTCATTGTGAGATTTGGTGCCTCCTTCATCTTTCTGATCTCTTTTGTATCTCCCAGGTTCTCCAGCACGTTGCCCTCGCTTTGCGTATGGAAGCCGAGGTGGTAGCCCCGGTGCTGGAGGCTGCGGGCCAGCTCGCCTCGCTGGAAGAGAGCTCCGGGCGGGAGTTGGAGGCGGTGACGACGAGGGTTGCCGCCTTGGAAGGCGAGGTAGAGGTCGGGAAATGGGGGGTGGCCCGGTACCGCGAGGCTGCCGTGACTGCCGAGGCCAAGCTCGGGGATGCTCAAGTGCTGGCCGGCAACCTGAAGAGGACGGTGAAGACCCTCCGAAAGGATCTTGGGGCGGCGGCCGAGGCGGCCAAGTCGGCCTACCTAAAGGCGGCGAAGGCGGTGGAGAGCTATAAGAAGTCGAAGGACTTCTATGATTACCTGGCCGTGGCTACGACCCGCATCTGGCACGAGGCCCTCGATGCTGTTAAGGCCTGGATGCCGGAGTTTGCCGACGGAGATCTCCGGGCTGAATTCCCCCTCACGGATGCCTATGAGCAGGGGGAAGAGCTTCCTGACGAGGAAACCGCCGAGGACCCCGTGCGTCACGTGGTGGATGTCGAGGACCCCGAGGTCTCACCTGGCCCCGAGGTCTAGAGCCCCCGTCTACCTCCTTTTATTTCTTTGTTTTTTGAATTTTGTAAAGCTGGGGAGCCCAAAAAATACCCTTTGTAAAGCTTTTGTCTTTGGTTGTAATAAAAATTTTCTTTGGTTTCATCGAGTCATGCTCTATCATCTGTTTGTGGTGAATGCTCGTAAGATATCCCTGTTTGCACCGTTGTGTTGTCATGTCAGGTTGGCCATCTGCCTAGTGATCGTCCGTCGAGTTGATTTCAATCACTTGCCGACGAGCGTGCCAAGCGCTGCCGAGGAGGTATCTCCATGGGCCCCGAAGTCGAGGGGGATCGTTTAGACCTAGATAGACTTGATGCCCCTCACTGGGGTCTCGGATCCTCTGCGGGTGACGGGCAGAGCGATGTTCGTCGTATTTGTGCCTAGCGTGAGTGGGAAGCTGCTCGGTGGTCCCATGGGGGTGTCATCTTTTGACTTCTGGAAATGCAAGCATCGACCACCAGCCGGGGATGGTCGAGCCAGGGTCGGGCTCGACTGCCTCTGGGAGGATTTTGGGTCCTTAGCGTTGGAGGGGCTGTAAGAAGCCCGCTAATGAAGATCGTGCAGTGAAGCTACGCGGTCGTCATAAGTAGGAAACTACCAGCTTGGGATGACCTGGCGGGGCAGCCGCTCAGATGCCCCTTGCGAGGGCTTTGACCCTTAGTGTTTGGAGGGGCTGCAAGAAGCCCACTAAGGATGAACGGGCAGTGAAGTCGTGCGGTCGCCTCTTGGCGAGGGTTTTAATCCCTGGTGTAATGGCTAGGGGCTACCAGCCGGAGATGACCGAGCAGGGTAGCTGCTCGGTTGCCTCTTGCGAGGGCTTTGATCCTTCAGGACGGGGACCGAGCGGGGTTACTGCCCAGTGTCTCTTGGCGAGGACTTTGATCCCTGTCGGTTGTGGTATGAAGCTACCAGCCGGGGATAGTGATTTGTATCGAAGAATTTGTTAACCGCAATCAAGAACGGCGTCGCTTGGTAGCTAGCCGGTGAGTACGGGTCGGTGCACAGGGATTTTGTGTATCTTCAATCTATTCTAACGAGTTAATTCCAAACGGTGTTGGATTGATTAAATCTAAAAACTAAGTTGATCTAGATTAAAATCTTGCTAGGGTTAGGTTTAGGTTAAGTTTGGAAAGTCAATATCCCTCACCGCTTTCAGTGCCCTGTTTAAGATCTATGAGGTGTTATGGTAATAATTAATCAAGATTCTTCCATTTGTTGGTCGTAGTCTCACTTTTGTATTGTCTTTTTATTTTTTTCACTGTTTTTGTTCCGAGAAACTGTAACCTGCAACTATGTAGCAGACATGGGTCAAAAGCACCTGTTTATTTGTAAAATGAATAAGAATGGGGAATATAATAATGCAATATTATTATATGAACATATAGCCGAGAAAGGACTCGACTGCCTCTGGGAGGACTTTGGTCCTTAGCGCGGGAGGGGATGTAAGAAGCCTGCCAAGGACCCTTGGCCAGGCAGGGTTTCTGCCCGGTTCCTCTTGGCGAGGGCTTTTGTCTTGACGGATAGCCGAGCAAGGGATCCTTAGGCTCGACTGCCTCTGGGAGGGCTTTCTGATCCCTGGCGTTGCGGTAGGGAAGCTACCCGCCAGGGATAGCTGAGCAGGGAAGCTGCCTCTAAGGAGGACTTTCTGGTCCCTGACGTTACGGTAGGGAAGCTACCCGCCAGAGATGACCGAGCAGGGTAGCTGCTCGGTTGCCTCTTGCGAGGGCTTTTATCCTTCAGGACGGGGACCGAGCATGGTTACTGCCCAGTGCCTCTTGGCGAGGACTTTGATCCCTGTCGGTTGTGGTAGGAAGCTACCAGCCGGGGATAGCCGAGCAAGGACTCGACTTCCTTTAGGAGGACTTTGGTCCTTAGCGAGGGAGGGGCTGTAAGAAGCCTGCTGATTAGTCAAAAATATTGCATATTTTAGCCGGCAATTTCTTCATCATTTGCATTCATATAGAAGTGTTCGGCATTCATAATTCACATATTACCAAAACTGTCACAAAATATCAGATTGCATGTATTAGACTCTAAAACCGACACTATAAAGGAAATTGACCACATTTCATGGCATCGCATCATCCCTACATTTGCGCAACACTTGTTTTGAGATCTATGCAGGAAAATCCAGAAGAAAGGCCAAAATTTATACGGTACCGATCAAACATTACGCCAACTCAATGATTTCAAATCTGGTACCAATCCAAAGGGACAAATACAAATCAACATATCAGATAAAGGCCCAAGTATCAACCCAAGACCACACCAGAAGTTTGAAGCCATCAAGCCACCACTTGGCCGCGAAACCGCGGCGCAAGCCGGCTTAGGTCGTGGTTCCGCGGCCGTCTTGCCACGTCAGCCCTAAATATTTGGTGCACAATGCTTCACTCAGGGCCCACATTCAGCTCATATACTTCAAATTCCAGAAGACTCCAGAGACTTCTGCCAGATCAGCAAGCTTTGGGACCAACACTAAACTAGCCTTATATTCTAGAAACTTCTTCCTAAACCCTAGCTTAAACCTTAAGCTAAGCCTAACAAACTACTTCTAGAAGTCTTTCAACAAACTTTTGGAGGGAACTCAAAGGCTTAAGGTTTGGGAGATCTATAATTAAGACCCTAGGCTCACTTGTATGAGGGATCTCTCTAATCTTGGAAAAATCAATCCATTAGTTCATTTGAGAGCCATTCTATCTCTTTCTTCATCTTCTTCTTCCACAAGTCTAGTGAGAGGACTTGTGTGAAACCCTAACCCTAAATTCCAATCAAAAGCCAAGATCCCGAGTACCCATCAAGCAAGAAGCCTTGCAACCTTTATGAGCCGAGCCGATCTTCAACAGAGCAAGTAGTCCATGCCGATCCGCGACTCAAGGAGCCGAGCGACGCCAATTCAACAATTTAGTTCTTCCTCTTGTAGTTCTTGAGCGACTGTAATCAAATTGTTGATATAAATAAAATGTGATATTCTTTTATCTTGTTTTCTTTAAATTCTCGCATCATGATATCTTTTCAATTCTTGAATACTTTCTGTGTGATGATGTTTGAGTAATACTCCGCTCGTCGAGGAGTCGAGACGATCAATAGAATGATGATGTAATATATCTGAAAACGATTCTTGATTCCTACGAGTTTTGTAAACCCTAGCAAGTTCAAGAATCGACAACCCAATTCGTTGCGATGCTTTCTTGATTGATATCGCTCGAGATTAGGGAGTTACGATCGTTTCTTGAAATTGTTAGCGTCTAGAATGCAAATGATATCAACGAAAGAACAAGGGTTTAAAAGATGAAACCCTAGTTTCATCAAGAAAGCCCTAACTCTCGTCGATAATCATCAATCTAGTATCAATCCTTCGAAGGACAAGAACACGAAATCTTGAAATTACATCACGTCTATAGATCCGATCGATTCCTACGAGCCTCATTTAGATTCTTGACATTTTGGTTGGAAATATCATCGAAACACCGATTCTTGTTTTGTTTATCAGTTTCTTGATTCTTGACTAAACATCGTGACACCTGAATCAATCGATAAATCCTTGAATCACGTTTTCTTTTCTTTTCGATTAACTTTTCGATTCAAACAAATTAAACATAGAAACGAATCGCACAATCTCTGTGGACGATCCGCACTTGCTAACGAAATCTACACGACACCGTTATTGATTGCGGTCAAATCTAATTCTTTGGTTGTGATTTCTTTACAATTTTCATACTACACATCAAGAATTCAATTAAATCAAATGGCGCCGTTGCCGGGGATCGCGCGCTAATTCATTTCATATTATAGTTTGAATTGAAAGAATTATTCCATTGTTATTTTGAGATCAAAATTCATGCAAACCCTAAAAGATTTGTTGTGGTTCATTGCTAGGAAATCTGGAGCTGTTTGGCAATTGAAGAAAATTTTTGGAAAATACCAGAGAGCTGAGGGAGTCCACAGAAGCTCCCTGAAGAAGTTTGGTTCAGTGATCCCACACTTCGACCGCGGAAGGGCGGCATTAGAGGGCATCTGCGGCGGAACCGCGACCCCTTTGAGGGTTCTCTGTGCAAAAATTCCTCAGGTGATTCCTTACCTTCTCCTCTCTCCTCTTTTTAGCTCCAACAAACACTTTGCTGCAGGATTCTTTGCAAATAATCGCAGCGCCGCAAAAGCAAAAATTAAATTTGTGCGTGATTTTGATTTCTTGGTTGTTTGCATTCTAAATACGGAAATTAAGGGGCACGGCCAAATCCAAATTAGGTGGGGATTTCATTACCCTTCCTAGGCCCCGAAAACCACAAAACTTGCATCCGCATTGACCCATATTAACTAAAAGAAATTTAGAGATGACTCTAAGGACCGTCGCGCTCAATTAGGACAAGAGAAGGCCGTGGGTAATTCATTGCTTATCCGCGTTTTCTTGTGGTGCCTAAGGCGAGTGTGTCTAAGGCTAGTGGTTTTTAATTAGGCCCACTACTTACGTAGTGGAGTACCTTCCCACTTACCTGGCACTTATCCGGCCACAGAAGGACAAAGAGGCAGTGGAGGATTCTATCCTCCGACTTGTCTTTTGGCAGTTAGGAGCGGTCTAGAGCCGGACCTAGGTGACCACTAGATTCTAGGGTTTGTGTGCTGCATTTGTTGTGTCGCATCATTTTTTTCAAAAATCCGTCCCTTTTTTCAAAAGCAAGCACCGCATTCATTCATTACCCCTAATTATAAATCAACGCTGCCACTTGTACTAACCCTTTTTAGTGCAAGATAGGCTGGACATGGGATTCTAGTGCCCGTTTAGTCTGCGTACCCTTTATCGACTCCGAAGTCGATATTTCTCCATTTACCTTTTCTTTACCCACTACTACACCCACACCGATGGATCCGAATCCATCAAACTTCTTTAACCCTAATCTGCCGCCGTCCGTTGGTGCGCAGAATCCACCCCGCATCTCTCTCCAGGAGAGATGCTACCCTATTCGAGGTCCTCTTTCGACCTGCTTATCCACACCACCAGCCAATGGGGATAACTTTGAGATTAAGCCCTAATATATCAATCTTTTACCCAAATTCCACAGACTCGAGACTGAGGACGCTTACGTTTTCATTACCAAATTTGCAAATGTATGCGCAATGATGGGTACGTCACAACTTTCAGTAGATGTTATGCGTCTACGACTTCTTCCATTTACTTTGTGCGATATAGCCGAGAAGTGGCTATATAACACTACCGCACACTCTATTACGAATTGGGAAGAATTCGTTGCAGCATTCCTTAAGAAATTTTACCCAATACAAAAGACAGCTCGAATCCGTAGCGAACTGAATCAATTTGCCCAGCTCCCTGCTGAACCATTTTCAAAATGCTTTGAACGTTTCAAGGATCTATTGGTTCAGTGTCCTCATCACGGCATCCCGAGATGGGAATTGTGCCGAATCATTTATGAGGGCATTAACCCAAACACTAAACAGAGCCTTGAAAATATGTGTCAAGGTACTTTTATGACCAAGGATGATGGGGAAGCTTGGAAGTATTTAGAAGAGTTCGCTGAAAAATCACTACAGTGGGAGAGTGGAACCCAACCATTGAATAGGGGTGGCGTACACCAAATAGATGTGTCCATAGGAGTTCGAGCTGAGATGGCAGCAATGCAAAAGAAGCTCGACGCTATGGAACACAAATTTGCTGCAGCCTCCCTAAACCCAGTGTCACTCCCCAAAACTGTTTGTGGGTGCTGTTCTGATCCGTCTCATTTAACGGAAGAATGTCCATTAAACTCTGCGTTTCAATGTCACGAGCATTCTAATGCCGCATTTCAAAGACCTCGAAACGATCCATATTCTTCCACGTACAATCAGGGTTGGAGGAATCACCCGAATTTCGCTTGGAACCAAAACCAATCTCAAAACACGGTTCCAAACACGAATAATTTTCAAAGGGATCTTCCTCCACCATAACAGCAACCCCTTCAACTCACTCAGCACCCCTATCAGTCACAAAATTTTCAAAACCAGGGCAACACTCCTGCACAGTCTAATCCTATGCAGTCCTGTTCTGACGAGTTCTCTCAATTCACTCAAACCATGAAATCACTTTTGTCAAATTTCATAGAGGTTTCGACTGAGGTTAGATCTTCCTTCAGTGAGATAAAGAAAAACTCAGCGTCCCAAGCTGAGAGTATCAGATCGATGGAAGCTGAAATCGCACGCCTAAAAGCCGAAATGAGTGCGAGAGAAAAAGGGAAACTTCCCTCTCAACCCCTATAGAATCCTGGGCATTACAATGTAAATACCATCACAACGTTGAGATCGGGAAGAGTGCTGAACAATCATGTCGAGGAAGGTATTGATGATACTGAAAATCATATCAACACCCCGGCTGAGACCTTTCCACACATACACACTTCTCCTTCTGATCCTTCTTCTTCTACCACACCATCTTCTCGCGAGCCTATTCTCCATTTCCCATCAGGCTCGACACCTTCTCCCAACCCTTATAGTTCTCCACAGACGGTCCCCACACCTCTTTTGGGACCTCGTCTACCCCCTCTTCCTTCTCCTGTGATGGACCCTGCGCTTATTGCGAAAGCTCCTTACCCGAACCGGTTAAGGGCTAATAGAACGAGTCCTCATATGGAGAAAATTTTGGAAATGTTCAAACAGGTTAACATCGATATCCCTCTCCTAGATGCTATTCAGCAAGTCCCCGCTTATGCGAAAATTCATAAGGACTTGTGCACTAGGAAGAGGAAGACTCAAGTGCCGAAGAAGGTCTTCATGTCTAATAATATCAGCACTGCTTTTATACCCCAGCTTCCAAAGAAACGAAAGGACCCAGGATGTCCTACAATATCGATTTCGATTGGGGGAAAAAACATAAATCGTGCTCTTTTAGACCTTGGCACAAGTGTTAACCTGCTTCCTTATTCTGTCTATGAGCAATTAGGGATTGGAGAGCTGAAACCTGCTCATTGCACTTTCCAGATGGCAGACCGATCTATCACCAAACCAAGGGGTGAATTAGAGGATGTATTGATAAAGGTCGGGGAATTTGTTTTCCCTGTAGACTTCATTGTGCTCGATACACATCCTGTAGCAAACCCCCGGGGCCAAATTCCGGTGATTCTGGGTCCTCCTTTCCTTGCCACTTCCAACGCTGTTATAAACTGTAGAAATGGTTCAATGAACTTATCATTTGGAAATATGACCATTGAACTAAATATCTACAAAGTTGGAAGTCAGCCATCAGAACCCTCTGCTCATATTTTAGATGTATGCTCTGTCCATGAGATCGCTCCCGATAGTTGTGGAGCCGAGGAACTTTGCTTTATTGATCTCGATGACATTACCACATCTCTGTTTGATTTCACACATGATATTAGTGAGGACACTTTCTCTACACTTGAGTCCTGCACTTCTGACTTTTCTCCACCCGAGTCTGTATCTTTCACAGGCTCTGAGCTTCTTTGTAAATCCAAAAATCACTCAATGATCCCTCCTTCTATCATTTCTCCGCCCGAGTTAGATCTCAAAATTTTATCTTCTCACCTTAAATATGCATATCTAGGTGAGAATGAGTCTTTATCGATTATCATATCCGCTTCTCTTGCATCAGAGTAAGAGAATGCACTTTTATCGGTATTGAGATCTAACAAAGAGGCATTTAGTTGGAGTATGGAGGACATCAAAGGGATTTGTCCCTTGATTGTTGAACATCATATACATGTGATGGATGATGCCAGACCAACCCGAGAACCACAGAGACGGTTGAATCCCGTCATGAAGGAAGCTGTCATGAAAGAGATCGTCAAATGCTTAGATAATGGTATTATATACCCTATCTTCGATAGCCAGTGGGTGAGTCCTATACATGTCGTTCCTAAGAAATTCGGCATCACAGTTATAACTAATGAGGCAAATGAGTTGATTCAGACACGCGCCCAAATAGGGTGGCGTGTATGTATTGATTATAGAAAACTCAATGCTGCCACGAGGAAAGACCACTTTCCTCTACCATTCATTGATCAGATGCTGGAACGCTTAACGGGACGAGAGTATTATTGTTTTATGGACGGATACTCAGGCTATAATCAGGTCCCCATCGCCAAAAAGGATCAAGATAAAACCACTTTTACTTGTTCTTTTGGTACCTTTGCTTACAGTCGCATGCCCTTTGGGTTATGCAATGCTCCCGCTACCTTTCAGCGGTGTATGATGGGGATATTCTCTGATATGGTAGAGAATTTTTTGGAGATCTTTATGGACGATTTCTCAATTTTTGGAGACTCTTTTTCTGATTGCCTAGCGAATCTTGACGCTGTTCTTACTCGTTGCAAAGAGAAGAACTTGACTTTGAACTGGGAAAAATGCCATTTTATGGTCCAAGGAGGAATAGTACTTGGACATGTCATTTCACAGAACGGCATTGAGGTTGACAGAGCTAAGATAGATGTCATTCAAAACCTACCTCATCCCAAAAGCGTCAAAGATATTCGATCTTTCCTTGGCCATGCGGGCTTTTATAGGAGATTCATTAAGGACATTAGCAAAATTGCTAGACCTTTAACTCTTCTCCTGGCCAAGGATACAACCTTCCATTTTGACTCGGACTGCGAGACAGCTTTCGACTCACTTAAACACTCACTCACTTCAGCCCCCGTTTTATCATCACCAAACTGGGATACCCCTTTGAGCTGATGTGTGACGCATCTGATTTTGCAGTAAGTGCAGTCTTAGGACAGCACATTGAAAAGATGCCACACGTGATATACTATGCAAGTAAGACCCTGAATGATGCGGAAATTAATTATACAACCACAGAAAAAGAACTCTTAGCGGTTGTATTTGCATTAGAAAAATTCAGGCCTTACTTAATTGGCTCACCTATAGTTGTGTATACTGACCATTCCGCTTTAAAACATCTTCTGGCAAAGAAAGATGCAAAAGGTCGACTAATACGTTGGATCCTTCTGTTACAAGAATTCGATCTTGTTATCAAAGATAAGAAAGGATGTGAAAACGTAGTAGCTGACCATCTTTCACGCATCATTTCTTCTCCTATGACCCTGCCGATCAATGATTCATTCCCTGATGAACAACTCTTGAGCATATCCGCTGAACCATGGTTCAGGGATATTGTGAACTATCATGCCACGGGACTTATACCGAGCGATTGGTCAAAACAGGACAAATATCGTTTTCTTTCCCAGGTGAAACACTTTTACTGGGACGAGCCCTATTTGTTTAAATATTGTCCTGATCAGATCATTCGCCGATGTGTCCCAAATGAAGAGTTCAAGAGTGTTCTTTCATTTTGTCATGATCAGGCCTGTGGGGGTCACTTCGGTCCTAGAAAGACAGCGGAGAAGGTTTTGCAATGTGGATTTTATTGGCCGACCTTATTCAAGGACGCATTTGAGCATTGCAAAACCTGTACACAATGTCAGTATACGGGTAGAATATCCCAGAGGAATGAAATGCCTCAGCAACCCATTCTGGTTGTTGAAATATTTGATGTTTGGGGCATTGATTTTATGGGTCCTTTTCCCAACTCCTTTGGGAATTTGTATATTCTGCTGGCGGTTGATTATGTCTCAAAGTGGGTAGAAGCCATTCCATGTCGCACTAATGACAAGAAAGTTGTCATTAAGTTCTTAAAAGAGAATATCTTTTCGCGATTTGGACACCCACACGCTATTATTAGCGATAATGGGACACATTTTTGCAACAGATCTTTCGAGACTCTGATGCGAAAATACTCAATCAACCACCGATTTTCTACACCCTATCATCCCCAAACAAGCGGGCAGGCTGAAATCTCAAACAGACAAATCAAACTTATCCTGGAGAAAACTGTTGCTAAAAATAGAAAAGACTGGTCGACCAAATTGACGGATGCTTTTTGGGCATTCAGGACTGCCTTTAAGACCGACCTAGGAATGTCTCCATATAGGATAGTGTTTGGGAAAGCATGTCATTTACCCGTCGAGATAGAGCATAAAGCATTGTGGGCTATAAAAGAAATAAATTTTGATCTAAACCTTGCTTGCAACTTTCGGAAGCTGCAACTTAATGAGCTAAGCGAACTCGGCGATGAAGTTTATGATAACGCTGTAATCACAAAGAATAGGACTAAGGTTTTTCACGATAAAAACATTTTGAGGAAAACATTTTCACCTAGTCAACAAGTCCTTCTTTATGATTCACGATTACACCTTCACGCGGGTAAGCTCCGATCTCGATGGAAGGGACCTTTTGTTGTGCGGTCTGTATACCCGCACGGGGCAGTAGAAGTAGAAAATGTTAAAAACGGCACCTTTTTCAAAGTGAATGGACATAGACTTAAGCCGTATTTTTCCACTGACCCTACGGAGGAGCTCTTGTTCTTACAAGAGCCAGTTTATTTGGATTAAAATTCCTCCGTCTCACCTTCATATCCTGTATATCATTGCATTATTTTTTGAATGAAGGTGAGTGAAAAGAGTAAGTTTGGGGGAAGTTCTTCACTTATATATTTTGCCCCCACTAATAATTCCCCCCAGGCTTACAGTTTTTTGTAGGTATAGCATTTGGCAACAGTGAGGACACTGTTGAAAACAAGTTTGGAGGAGGTTTGTGCTTATTTTCGCATCATTTGCATATCATCTGCATAAGCACAAAACATTTCTTTAAAAATCTATAAAAATTTAAAAATTTTCAAGTATAAAAATAATTTTAATATTTACACTTTTTGTACATAAATAAGATAATGAAAGTTTAGATAGTGAAAAATTACATCCATGAGATTAGAAAAATTTAAGAAAACTAAGAAAATTAGAAGTTTTCTTATACGAACTAGTAATAAGTAGTTATGAGCCGTTGTCCCAAGGGTTAGTAAGATGAAGGACGTCACTAATCTGAGGATAAAAATAAGTCTGAAAAATAGTTTCTATTCTGGAAGCCAAACATTTTTGAACGTTGATACCCTGCTATTCGCACATACACACGTCTTAAAGCCTGGGATAGTAGAGGATACCTTGAAATGCTCTTGTCTTAAAGCCGATGTATGAAGGAAATAAAAAGAAAAAAAATGAATAAAAAATATAAAATGGTGAGAAAAATGAACACTTGTTTTGTTATCACCAAGGGCAATAAAAAATATATAGCGAGGGTGCTTCTTCACCTAGTGCCCTAAGGCCAACTGGTCTGGGAGTCACTGCTATGCCTGAGGTGGTGCAAGACGAGGAAAATACACCAAGTAAGCAAGCACAGGAGTAATCGGTCGGTTAGTACCTCAAGAAGTATTAACGGTCACATGAAAGTGTGTGAGCAATCTCATCTAAATATTCATTAATTAAAAAGTACTGAGGCTGATGGGCAAGAGTATGATAGCTTGAATTGAATTCTCCGGGTGTAAGGATGTCTTTACACACACGCAGGGTTATATGATCGATATTTGGAATAAAGATAGGAATGAAGAATAAGACGATGTTTTATTGAGGGAGGACGTGATTTCTAACATCTTTTCATGACTATTAAGATAGGGCTCATGACAACCGAAAAGCTAGCTTAGTTGGAAACCTTAATTTTCAAAGCTTTTCTTTTACAATTCTTGTCTTTAAATGTAATATTCATGATCTTTCTTTTATTATTGGATTTTGTGGGTGCAATCCGCTGAAAACCCTCAGGAGACAACACTCCTCCTACTAGGAACACCTAGAGGTTTAAAGGCTTGTTGCACGTGCTCAGTGCAATCGTGTTGCCTACGAAAGTGTGCTAGTTAGTTTTTTTACTCTTTCTTTATTTTCTCCTTCTCTTTTTAATAAAACAGTTCGCTCGAGACGATCAAAATAAAGTTTGGGGGAATTTGATTAGTCGAAAATATTGCATATTTTAGCCGGCAATTTCCTCATCATTTGCATTCATATAGAAGTGTTCGGCATTCATAATTCACATATTAGCAAAACTGTCGCAAAATATCAGATTGCATGTATTAGACTCTAAAACCGACACTATAAAGGAAATTGACCACATTTCATGGCATCGCATCATCCCTACATTTGCGCAACACTTGTTTTGAGATATATGCAGGAAAATCCAGAAGAAAGGCCAAAATTTATATGGTACCGATCAAACATTATGCCAACTCAATAATTTCAAATCTGGTACCAACCCAAAGGGACAAATACAAATCAACATATCAGATAAAGGCCTAAGTATCAACCCAAGACCACACCAGAAGTTTGAAGCCATCAAGCCACCACTTGGCCGCGGAACCGCGACGCAAGCCGGCTTAGGCCACGTTTCCGCGGCCGTCTTGCCACGTCAGCCCTAAATATTTGGTGCACAATGCTTCACTCAGGGCCCACATTCAGCTCATATACTTCAAATTCCAGAAGACTCCAGAGACTTCTGCCAGGTCAGCAAGATTTGGGACCAACACTAAACTAGCCTTGTATTCTAGAAACTTCTTCCTAAACCCTAGCTTAAACCTTAAGCTAAGCCTAACAAACTACTTCTAGAAGTCTTTCAACAAACTTTTGGAGGGAACTCAAAGGCTTAGGGTTTGGGAGATCTATAAATAAGACCCTAGGCTCACTTGTATGAGGGATCTCTCTAATCTTGGAAAAATCAATCCATTAGTTCATTTGAGAGCCATTCTATCTCTTTCTTCATCTTCTTCTTCCACAAGTCTAGTGAGAGGACTTGTGTGAAACCCTAACCCTAAATTCCAATCAAAAGCCAAGATCCCGAGTATCCATCAAGCAAGAAGCCTTGCAACCTTTTATGAGCCGAGCCGATCTTCAACAGAGCAAGTGGTCCGTGCCGATCCGCGACTCAAGGAGCCGAGCGACGCCAATTCAACAATTTAGTTCTTCCTCTTGTAGTTCTTGAGCGACTGTAATCAAATTGTTGATATAAATAAAAGGTGATATTCTTTTATCTTGTTTTCTTTAAATTCTCGCATCATGATATCTTTTCAATTCTTGAATACTTTCTGTATGATGATGTTTGAGTAATACTCCGCTCGTCGAGGAGTCGAGACGATCAATAGAATGATGATGTAATATATCTGAAAACGATTCTTGATTCCTACGAGTTTTGTAAACCCTAGCAAGTTCAAGAATCGACAACCCAATTCGTTGCGATGCTTTCTTGATTGATATCGCTCGAGATTAGGGAGTTACGATCGTTTCTTGAAATTGTTAGCGGCTAGAATGCAAATGATATCAACGAAAGAACAAGGGTTTAAAAGATGAAACCCTAGTTTCATCAAGAAAGCCCTAACTCTCGTCGATCATCATCAATCTAGTATCAATCCTTCGAAGGACAAGAACACGAAATCTTGAAATTACATCACGTCTATAGATCCGATCGATTCCTACGAGCCTCATTTAGATTCTTGACATTTTGGTTGGAAATATCATCGAAACACCGATTCTTGTTTTGTTTATCAGTTTCTTAATTTTTGACTAAACATCGTGACACCTGAATCAATCGATAAATTCTTGAATCACATTTTCTTTTCTTTTCGATTAACTTTTCGATTCAAACATATTAAACATAGAAACGAATCGCACAATCCCTGTGGACGATCCGCACTTGCTAATGAAATCTACACGACACCGTTATTGATTGCGGTCAAATCTAATTCTTTAGTTGTGATTTCTTTACAATTTTCATACTACACATCAAGAATTCAATTAAATCGCCTGCCAAGGACCCTTGGCCGGGCAGGGTTTCTACCAGTGCCTCTTGGCGAGGGCTTTTGTCCTGAAGGATAGCCGAGCGAGGGATCCTTAGGCTCGACTGCCTCTGGGAGGGCTTTTTGATCCCTGGCGTTGCGGTAGGGAAGCAACCCTCCAGGGATAGCCGAGAAGGGAAGCTGCTGAGCCGCCTCTGAGGAGGACTTTCTGGTCCCTGGCGTTGCGGTAGGGAAACAACCCGCCAGGGATAACCGAGTAGGGTAGCTGCTGGGCTGATTCCACACGAGGTCTTGTCCGACCATTTAGTTGCAGGTGCCGGGAACGGTCGTGGCGAATGTGCGCGTAGCACGCGCATTGAGGGCGGGGGGAGGCGAAGCGCCAGAGTCATGTCGTTTCGATTCCACCGGAGAAGGCGCCGGCGGTCGCCGCGTGGTAGCGACTTTTTAGGTGAAAGCGGGTGACTGTCCTTTTTGAA
This sequence comes from Agapanthus africanus, assembly GCA_030015575.1. Lineage (NCBI taxonomy): Eukaryota > Viridiplantae > Streptophyta > Magnoliopsida > Asparagales > Amaryllidaceae > Agapanthus > Agapanthus africanus. The sequence continues at coordinate 121,418,372 of CM057344.1, forward strand.
TAAACGAGATTTTTCCTTCTTTTTTGCAATGTTCCATTGATCTTTATTAAATAGACAACAGACCCTAGGAAGAGTTTACATTGTCTTAAAATAACAGTACATGCTAGTGGATGACCTTATTGACTCGGCCCGAGCTCCCTGGAGGATTGTTAGCCTCCGTGCTTGGCACAGGGTATGGGGCTCCCTAAGTTCCGTGCTGGCCGTCCACCGAAACGAGCATGATCTAACCGACGGTCAGCTCAGCGGGAGGGTGATGCTGCTCCTGCTCACGGTCGGCCTGCCATTTGTCCCTTAAGTATGCGGCGAGGTGTCCCGATCGGATAAGCTCCTCGATGTAGTCCCTGAGTTGCTTGCAATCCTCCGTGGCGTGGCCAAGTGTCCGGTGGAAAGCGCAGTAAGGGCCCCGGGTTCGCTTCACGGCCTGACGCGGGATTGGAAGAAACTTGAAGAACCCCTCGTTCTGGGCCTCCTCTAGCAATACTGCGAGGGAGACGTTGAGTGGGGTATACTCCTGGAACTTCGGGTGATAGGGCTGCTGACGTTCCGGCCTCTCCTCCCGAGCCCTCTTCTTCTGGTCGGATCGTTCTGCTCGGGGGAGGTTTGCGTTCACCTCGGATTCCAGCTGAACCTCGCGCTCGGTCCACGCCTTGACCTCGGCCATGGTCTTAGGTTGTGCCAACGCAAAGGAGCGCAACCACTCCTTGTTCCTCAGACCAGATCTGAGCGCTGTGATGACGGTCTCGTCCCGGTGCTCGGGGACCTTGAGAAGGGTGTAACAACCCTAATTTTCTTATACACTTTTTCCTATACAATTTTTTTTTCAAATATTTTTTAAAAAAAATCCATAAAGGGGTATTTATTGCCTGAGCACAAGACTTAAGTAATTGATTAGCAATTTAATTACAAGAAGGAGCTTGTAGCTCATTGGTAATATCTTGCACTGCTGAACCAAGCCACCAGAGTTCAAATCTCATGTCCCACATTATTTTTAATATTTATTTTGTTTTAAATTTTATGGAAGCCCAACAGTCCACACATGATAACTCCAGATTTTCCCACTAAACTTTAAAAAGTAAATATACCAAAGGCCACTAGATGACCCCCCACCTCCCCATGCCCTGACTCAGCCCGACTCGGCCGAGTCGGCCGGCGCCGCTGGCCAGACTCGTCCGGACGGCCGAGTTCCCTTCTTCAATATAGTGTCTCTTCATCTTCTAAACCCCCCTGTACACTTCAAATTTCTAGATCAGTTTTAGAGACCTTTGAAATCCCCATTTACTCCATTTTAATGATTTTTTAATACATTTTTACATTAAAACCTTTCATATACCCTATTTACTCCAATTTTTAATGATTTTATACATTTTTACATTTTTTTATTTAAAAACCCTTCACCTACCCTACACCTAGCCTACCCTATAAATACACCCCCTTCCCTCTGTTAGGTCCACGTTACCCACCCCGGTCCTTCCGGGGAGGCGGAATAGGTAAAACGAAAATTTTTCCTAACTAGGTAACATGGACTGTACAAGAAGGATCGTTGCTAAACAAGAACTAACAAAAATTCTACAAGTTCTAACTACTATGTAGAATGGTTATACCTTGGTCTTGAACTCCTTCTCTTCTTATTGTGGTTCTTCCTCTTGCTTGCTCCTTGTAGTTGCTTGAACGGATCCTCCTTGTCGTCTCCTCTTTGCCATAGATGGATCCACCCGAGGGTCTCGAAATTTAGCTCCAATCTCAACCTAGAGATGACTAAGGTGTTTAGTTTGCTAAACCTAATACCTTAGATTGAGTAGAGAAGAGTGATGGTGGTTTTGTCTCAAAGGTTCATGATTTCCAACTCATAGAACACTTGAACCTTTTGAGAGAGGAAGAGGGAGAGCTTTTTTCATGAGAGAGAAAGAAGATGATAGAATGAGCTCTCATAATGCAACCATCCTCACAAAAGTGAGAATAATGATAATAATAATAATAATTAAGTATGTGATGGTTAGTTTCAATGACCATTATCATTTCATGCAATTATTTCATTTTGTAAACAACAAGCAAGCAAAAGTCATACCCATGAAATGATAGCCATGAAATGATGATGGTCAACAAGTCCAAAATGGTCAACCGGTCAACAAAGTCAACAAAAGTCAAACTGTCAACTCAACTATGGCACAATAATACTTAATTAATATTATTAGTCATATATCATATTCTCATTAGGGTTTAGAGAAAGGTCAATGGTCAACAAGTCAACCAAAACCAAATGGTCAACAACTCTAATGAGAATCCTCTGCCTCTGCCTCTGTCAACTGTGCATAAACACCCGCATCCATGCTCCAAGGAACACGAATACACTGAGACAAAACCAATCCCAAAACAATTACTAGGATCTGGCTTAAACCAAAGCCCGCTAGTAACTACTGTCCGGACACCAAACGTGCACAAGTGCGCGAATGTGAACGAACCCCGTCGCAAAACCATGCAACCTCTACTCTGTTTTGCCCAAAGGCGAGTAACCCTCTGTGTGGGACTCTAAAGGCTTGACACTACGCTGGCAATGGGTTTACCTACAGGCCGCAAGCGGTACTAGCTGTATGTAACGGTCCCCAGGTAGATGTCGATAAGAAGACTGATGAGGTGAACCCATCGAACTCCTACTGAGCCTGAATGTGACAATCTCCGTACAGTCCGGTCTGTTCGTCTGAGAATATCGCATGGCGGGCCTAGGGGGCGGTAAATGTCAGTCCCCTAATAGCGGTATAAGTCGTGTCGGAGTGTAGCCTAAAATACCCTGAGAATCTACTGGAAAACCTACCAGCAATTCTCGCTTGCCCTGGCCAGGGACGACAATGTGTAATGGCTCTCCTAGACACAGCGCGATATCAACTCCCAATACTGGGAGAGAAGAATCCTGTCTAACCATCACTGCCTCCAATTGCTTCGGGACTGCACCCAACTACTACCTGTTTGCACGACTCAGTAGAGCCGTGGTAGGGTAGTAATCTAAGAACAGTGGGAACACACTCGAGGCGAAGTGACAGTGTCAAGTCAGCGGACTAAGCTGTACTCATGTCACCTGGGAACTTTTAACTGACGATAGGTATAATACCAACCAACAGTTCCCGACGAGTCCTGTCCAGTGTACTCGTAACCTAACGAGCACCTGCATACTATCTCCAGTACGACATACTGATTGCTGTGGGACAGACCATCTCCCCTGCAGGGAAGAGAAGCGTATGCACCAGTCTACTCTGGAGTATCGATGCCCTGTCTCGATAATCCTACGACTAGGGACTAAAATAAGGATGTGCTTATAGACTACCCAGCCCCCACTAGTGTGATCGCCATCACAACGCCGGTAGTCAAGAAAAAATCCTAAGGGCTCTATCAATATGTATTAGCGATATGTTAAAAGAAACATATACACATATTAAGATAGAAACAAACCAAGTAGCATACTACTATATCGAGCAAGACTGTCGTAAACCCATATATATATCCCAAGCCTCCAAAATGTATTATACAAACTAGTAATATACAATAATGGCCTCTAGGGCATACATATCTAACAATCTCCCACTTGCACTGAAGGCCAGTAATTGGTGTACCGCATACCCAACTTCTGCACTAAGGCCAGCTGCTGGCGTACCGCATACCCAATAGCTCAAAAAGTCGCTCGAACTGTGTTTGAGGGAGGGCCTTTGTGAATGGATCCGCCGTGTTGTCTTTTGTGTCCACTCTCCGTACCTCGATCTCCTGGCGATTAATGATCTCCCTGATCAGGTGATACCGCCTTAAGATGTGTCTGGATTTCTGATGGGACCTTGGTTCCTTTGCTAAAGCTATAGCCCCACTGTTATCGCAATACAAAGGTATTGGGTCAACAATGGACGGAACCAGCTGAAGTTCACTAATGAACTTCTTCATCCGGACCGCTTCTTTTGCGGCATCGCTTGCAGCAATGTATTCAGCCTCCATCGTCGAGTCTGCGAAGGTATCCTGTTTGGAACTCCTCCAACATACCGCCCCTCCGTTGAGGGTAAACACAAAACCCGAGACAGGCTTGCTGTCATCCTTGTCGCTCTGGAAGCTTGAATCGGTAAAGGACTCGACCCTGAAGTCTCCATTACCGTAAACCAGGAACATCTCCTTAGTCCTTCTCAGGTACTTGAGAATGTTCTTCACTGCTGTCCAGTGGCCCTCACCTGGGTCTGACTGATACCGGCTCACCACGCTCAGTGTGTAAGCTACATCTGGTCTTGTACATAGCATCGCATACATTATAGATCCTACCGCCGAAGCGTAGGGTATAATGCTCATGCGAACCCTCTCCTCGTCAGTCTTAGGAGACATCTTCTTGGAGAGGGTGATTCCGTGCAATGCGGGTATATTATCGCGCTTGGAATCTTCCATACTAAATCTCTTTACTACGGTCTCTATGTACCTGGACTGCGAAAGTCCCAGTAGTCTCTTGGATCTATCTCTGTAGATTTTGATCCCCAGAAAGTATAAGGCATCACCCAGGTCCTTCATGGAGAACCGTTGTGACAAGAATAGCTTGACCGATTGTAGCATAGGAATGTCATTTCCTATCAAGAGAATGCCGTCCACGTACAAGACTAGGAACACGACAGTTCATCCTCCAATCTTCTTATAGACACAAGGTTCATCTTCGTTCTTGATGAAATCAAATTCCTTGATTGCCTCATCAAAACAGATGTTTCAGCTCCGCGATGCTTGCTTCAATCCATAAATGGATTTAAGTAACTTGCACACCTTCCCGCTGCTCCCACTGTCTACGAAACCTTCTGGCTGATCCATGTAAACGCACTCTTCCAAACAGCAGTTTAGAAAAGCCGTTTTAACGTCCATCTGCCAGATTTCATAATCATGGAAGGAAGCAATGGCAGGTAGGATCCGAATGGATTTAAGCATAGCCACTGGAGAAAATGTTTCGTCATAGTCCACACTAGGTTTTTGACGAAAACCTTTTGCAACGAGTCTAGCCTTATAGGTTTCCACCTGCTCATCTACACCAAGTTTCCTTTTGTAGATCCATTTGCATCCAACGGGTTTTACCCCAGGTGGAGCAATATCCAAGGTCCACACTTTATTGGTGTACATGGACTCCATTTCGGATTGCATAGCATCCAGCCACTTATCAGCGTCCCCACTGATAATGGCCTGCCTGAAACTGGTAGGGTCATCTTCTTCCAAGATGCAATCCTCTCGATCCCCGTCTACGAGAAAACCGTAGTATCTCTCGGGCGGACGAGAAATCCTACCAGATCTGCGGAGTGGCTGAGGATCGTCTGGGTTTATTGAATCCTGAGGTTCTGTCAAATTTTCAGTTTCATTTTGTGGTCGCTGAATTTCTTTCAGCTCTACCGAACTCCCACTTGTTTCTTTTGCAAGAAATTGCCACTCTAAAAAGGTGGCGTGGCGAGATACAAACACCTTCTGTTTCTCGGTGTGGTAGAACAGATATCCTGTAGAGTTTTTAGGATACCCCACAAATTTACATAGAACTGAACGCGCCTGCAGTTTGTCCGGATTTTGTATTTTTACATAGGCCGGACAACCCCATATCTTAATACGTTTAAGATACGGCCTTTTACCATTCCATATCTCAAATGGTGTATTAGGCACAGATTTAGACGGAACATCATTCAATAGATATGCTGCTGTTAAAAGCGCATGTCCCCAAAATGAAAGAGGCTACTCAGCACTACTCATCATGGAGCGAACCATATCCAATAGTGTACGATTCCTCCATTCCGATATACCGTTGTGCTATGGTGTATAAGGAGGAGTAAGCTGAGAGAGAATACCATTCTCTTTTAAGTAATCTAGGAATTCCTTGCTTAAGTACTCCCCTCCCTATCCGATCGGAGGATCTTGATACTTCTGCCAGTCTGGTTCTGTACTTTGTTTCTGAATTCCTTGAATTTCTCAAAATCTTCAAATTTGTGTCTCATCAGATACACAATATCCGAACCTAGAGAGATCGTCAGTGAATGTGATGAAGTACGAGAACCCACCCCTTGCATGTATAGACATTGGACCACATACATCACTGTGTATGAGTCCCAAGAGCTCTGCTGCCCTTTCTCCATGTCCGGTGAATGGAGATTTGGTCATCTTTCCTTTGAAACAAGACTGACAAGTTTCATAAGATGAAAACTCGAACGTATCCAAGAGTCCATCTTTATGCAACTTACTTAGTCTTTTCTCTCCGATATGACCAAGTCTACAATGCCATAAGTAGGATTCGTTCGTATCTGAACTCTTCCTCTTCCGTGTGTTTTGTATATTGAGAACTGTATTCTGATTTAGAACGTAGATACCATTACACAGTGTACCTTCTGCAACCAGTACCTTATGAAGGTAGATGTTCATGATATTTCTATCAAGAACAAAGTTATATCCATCTTTATCGAGTAAAGAAACTGATATGATGTTGCAAACCATGGAAGGTACATAGTAGCAATCGTTCAAAATCATAGTATTGCCATTTGGCAACACTAGGTGATAATCACCGACGGCTGCAGCATTAACTTGTGCTCCGTTCTCTACCCTGAGCGACATATCACCAGGTGCAACTCTTCTACTTTTTCTCAGTCCCTGCAATATATTACAGATATGAGATCCTGATCCGGTATCAAGTACCCAAGAGGTAGGGCTGACCGTAAAGCAGTTCTCAATTACAAGAACACCTGAAGTAGATGCAAAACCATGCTTCTTCTTAAATTGGGTATCCTTGGAATCCATACAATTCTCTTTCCCTTGCTCATACTTATGACTATTGTCACAAGTTAGAGCCAAACCAACGTTCCCCAGCCCCGAATAAGAATTTGGATCGGTCAAGCGATACATTTTATTATCTTAATTAGGGCGTGAAATGGTTGCTACCTGGAGAGAGAGAAAAGAAACACTCAGCGTGCGCTCTTGCAAGATTAGATTGGTTTATTAATTTATCTACTCAGGATGGCTCTCACTGTTTCCTTAAATTCTTCTTCAATGCTTTAAAAGAAGGACTAGTCAGGATTAATTACACGTCACAATACTTGCTTAACCTTTCAGCCAGGCTAGTGTCGGTACTTCGAGGGAGGTTTTCCAACGCTTTCGCGAAGTTCCTTAATTAAATAACCTCTTTTCCCTGTAGGCGTAGCCCCGCTAACACCGTTCTAAACACCTACTTGGTTTATAGCATTGATTGTTAAGTGAAATAATCTCCCGAGAGTAATCCAACTCATCAGTGGGATCGGGATCCAACTATCATCGTGTAATGACCTAGATGGAATCCACTCTAGTCACTACACTCCAGAAGGTATGCTAAATCTGCAAGTTTCAGTTTCTTTAGAAACTCCCGATGTGGTTTTTACCCCTAGGACCCAAGTGATCTTGACTGAGCTAACATATCAAAGGATCCTAGTCAAGTTCAACCCATCATTTTCTTGATTGCATTAGACCCACCCGTACGAGTCCTTGACTGAGCCAAAATGACCGCACGACTGTCCCAACCAATCACTTTATATGCTACAGAAAAATATTACATAGCTACCGTTCACTACGCCTCGGCTGAGCACGAAATACGTAGCACGAATACTAAGCAATACCAATCCGAAATGACGGAGGGCTACGGCTGGGTTTTAGCGAGAAAACCGTTAACGTAATGAACTTGATATAGTTGAAGGAACATGATTGCCTTTTTGAAAATATAGTAGCGAAAACTTTTGCTAAAGAGGTCACTCCCCATGAAGGGATCTCGGCTCTTTCCTCGTCGAATGAGGTGCAGGATATTCCAAACTGAATACCTCGATGCAAAACAAGAATAATCGACTATATTGAAGTTATTACCCTGACGTAAACTTTTCGTCCAAGGGGTCACTCCCGATGAAGGGATCTCGGCCCTTGCCTCATCGAATGAGGTGATGGGCATTCATAACCGAATACCTCTTTGCAAAACAAAAGAGAACGTCCTTGCAATAACAGCTTTTTGAAAAATTGTTCTAACAACGTTCTTTTTAGGTTTGTTTTCTTGCATTAATTTAATGCGTCCCATCAATTAATCCTACCATTGCAGAAAACAAAGAAAATATGACGTACGCTTATGCCATCCGCATTCGCCACGGGGCCTCGCCATTACCCGTTAGGTTACTTAACTAACGACAGAGCGGGGGCTGGACTAGCGCGGATGCAAAACATAAGCAACGCCTAAATAGATATCATATAGATATATACACATTTGTCAGATGCAATGATAGCCATTCCAGATCACAGATGAACATATTGGATATACTAGGAATCTGCGTTTCGTTCGAGCCAGCAACGAAAAACGGATTACACGGTCGCGATGAATAGCCAAAACCCCCACCCTAGACCCCTACGGGTGCGACAAACCACCCGCCAAATACCCAAAGTGAAGCAGCATCCCTCAACACCGTGAGTAGGCCACTCAGCACTTCAACGTACCCGGTAGTTTGTGCACCCCACCTTGGGTCTATCCTAGGAGCAAAAACGGTAAAAGAAATAATATACAATGGCGGCTACAACCTCATCCCGGATGTGCGGCCATACAAATAATATTACATCAATTACATATTTACATCAAATGAAAGATAAAGAAAACTCTCATCTCACAAAACCCCGGCTATTCATCCGCGACAATCCAACAAGTTCATATACACAATCCAACAATATTACAGATCACAGATATGCACAACCCCCACTAATCGACGTATAGAGATTAGCCGACGTTCAGTGCATATATCACATTAAAGATATAACCATTTAGCCAAAGTTTGTAGAATTCCGATCGAAATACAAATTTGTAACTACCCCCAAAAATTAACATTTTTCTCTGGAAAATCTGGGCTGAAACAAAATATCCCAAAAATCCCAAAACAGCAAACAGAGGAATCTGCAACAAATCTGAGCCGTGGCCAAGTCAATTCGGCCGTGGAACCGCGGCGGAACGCATAGTTCCGCCACGCTTCCGCGGCGAGTTGGCCGAGTCGGGGTCTCAAATTTCTTGACAATTCCCAGAAAACCCTGCCTGTATTTTTCATGTCATACAAAATATTTTTAGGCCTGTTTTGAAAATCGACAGAAAATACATTTTTCGGTTTGTTTTCGAGATTTTTTCCGGATCGAGATTCTAAAAACTTTGCTAACAGTTAGTTGTTGCTTAGCCAGGCTCTGATACCACTGTTAGGTCCACGTTACCCACCCCGGTCCTTCCGGGGAGGCGGAATAGGTAAAACGAAAATTTTTCCTAACTAGGTAACATGGACCGTACAAGAAGGATCGTTGCTAAACAAGAACTAACAAAAATTCTACAAGTTCTAACTACTATGTAGAATGGTTATACCTTGGTCTTGAACTCCTTCTCTTCTTGTTGTGGTTCTTCCTCTTGCTTGCTCCTTGTAGTTGCTTGAACGGATCCTCCTTGTCGTCCCCTCTTTGCCATAGATGTATCCACCCGAGGGTCTCGAAATTTTGCTCCAATCTCAACCTAGAGATGACTAAGGTGTTCGGTTTGCTAAACCTAATACCTTAGATTGAGTAGAGAAGAGTGATGGTGGTTTTGTCTCAAAGATTCGTGATTTCCAACTCATGGAACACTTGAACCTTTTGAGAGAGGAAGAGGGAGAGCTTTTTTCATGAGAGAGAAAGAAGATGATAGAATGAGCTCTCATAATGCAACCATCTTCACAAAACTGAGAATAATGATAATAATAATAATAATAATAATAATTAAGTATGGTGATGGTTAGTTTCAATGACCATTATCATTTCATGCAATTATTTCATTTTGTAAACAACAAGCAAGCAAAAGTCATACCCATGAAATGATAGCCATGAAATGATGATGGTCAACAAGTCCAAAATGGTCAACCGGTCAACAAAGTCAACAAGTCAACAAAATTCAAACTTTAAACTCAACCATGGCACAATAATACTTAATTAATATTATTAGTCATATATCATATTCTCATTAAGGTTTAGAGAAAGGTCAACGGTCAACAAGTCAACCAAAGCCAAATGGTCAACAACCCTAATGAGAATCCTCTGCCTCTGCCTCTGCCTCTGTCAACTGTGCATACACACCCTCATCCGTGCTCCAAGGAACACGAATACACTGATACAAAACCAATCCTAAAATAATTACTAGGATCTGGCTTAAACCAAAGCCCGCTAGTAACTACTGTCCGGACACCAAACGTGCACAAGTGCGCAGATGTGAACGAACCCCGTCGCAAAACCATGCAACCTATACTCTGTTTTGCCCAAAGGTGAGTAACCCTCTGTGTGGAACTCTAAAGGCTCGACACTACGCTGGCAGTGGGTTTAACCATAGGCCGCAAGCGGTACTAGCTGTACGTAACGGTCCCCAGGTAGATACCGATAAGAAGACTGATGAGGTGAACCCATCGAACTCCTACTGAGCCTGAATGTGATAATCTCCGTACAGTCCGGTCTGTTCGTCTAAGAATATCGCATGGCGGGTCTAGGGGGGCGGTAAACGTCAGTCCCCTAATAGCGGTACAAGTCGTGTCGGAGTGTAGCCCAAAACACCCTGAGAATCTACTGGAAAACCTACCAGCAATTCTCGCTTCCCCTGGCCAGGGACGACAATATGTAATGGCTCTCCTAGACACAGCGCGATATTAACTCCCAATACCGGGAGAGACGAATCATGTCTAACCGTCACTGCCTCCAAGTGCTTCGGGACTGCACCCAACTACTACCTGTTTGCATGACTCGGTAGAGCCGTGGTAGGGTAGTAATCTAAGAACAGTGGGAACACACTCGAGGCGAAGTGACAGTATCAAGTCAGCGGACTAAGCTGTACTCATGTCACCCGGGAACTGTTAACTGACGATAGGTATAATACCAACCAACAGTTCACGACGAGTCCCGTCCAGTGTACTCGTAACCTAACGAGCACCTGCATACTATCTCCAGTACGACATACTGATGGCTGTGGGACAGACCATCTCCCCTGCTGGGAAGAGAAGCGTATGCACCAGTCTACTCTGGAGTATCAATGCCCTGTCTCGATAATCCTACGACTAGGGACCAAAATAAGGATGTGCTTATAGACTACCCAGCCCCCACTAGTGTGATCGCCATCATAACGCCGGTAGTCAAGCAAAAATCCTAAGGGCCCCATCAATATGTATTAGCGATATGTTAAAAGAAACATATACACATATTAAGATAGAAACAAACCAAGTAGCATACTACTATATCGAGCAAGACTGTCGTAAACCCGTATATATATCCCAAGCCTCCAAAATGTATTATACAAACTAGTACTACACAATAATGGCCTCTAGGGCATACATATCTAACACCCTCTACCCTCTCATCCCAAAATGCTAAGCTCACTCTCTCAAAATTTTCCAAGAGTTGTGTACTTTGAAAACAAGCTCACGGCGAAGCTCCGATGAAATTCCGGCGGAAATTCCGGTGATGTTTTTAGGAACGACCGGCGATGACGCAATGCATCGACAATCCCTTTAGTTCCCCCTCACTCTAGTGTAATCGAAAACCCGTAAGTCCCATTCTATCTCTCTTTCTTATTCTCTAAAATACGAAATTACAAAACCCGACGGAATCGGAACAAATCCGATTTCTGATTCGGTTTTCTATAAAATTTCACTTCTCACCAATACATTCATGCTTAAACATCTTTATATTGACTATTAAATATTTAACGAACAATTTGAACAAATTTCATCACATGAAATGATAGAGTTCTCAATTATCGTATTTTTTCACTTAAATACCACAATATTTCGATTTCACATTTAACCCCCTTAATCTTACTATACATTTAAAGAAGAGCACGAGGTAATGACCTACCTCCACGCACATGCAAATACAATCCTAAACGATATCATCAAAAGTTGGAATACGATAAAACAAAACTTTCATTTAAATACCATATTCTTAATAAAACCATTTCTAAAAGTTTTACCTTTGATACACTTTTAAAATAAATACCTCTTATTAGGAAAACACGATAAGTTGTGGACATTGGTCGTTTATCTAAACCTGACTTTGGGATGTCTAGGCTAGGCAAGTGAGAAAGGTAACTTTAAAAGGCCCGACTTACGGTGATTTGTGAGCGGATCCCTCCTTTCCTCACTTGTACTTACCTGGCCACAATTGGCGATGAAGAGGCGATTTGAGGCATCTAACAACTTTTCGTTTAGACCATTTAGAAATAGGCTAGTTGACTTAGGAAACCCTTGAATCTAAAATACGGAAAATTGACATTTTACAAATAAACACCTTTTACTTTATAAAACCGTTTTCTAAACGATTTAGTATTTTACAATCTTTGCAAAGCGCCGCTATAACCCATTTTTGGGGAATCCGTTCTGGATGGTGCAGATTATCGCACATCCTCGGGCTTAGTAATGTGAGATTCAGACCTCCACAGGGAGCATTCGGTCTCGAAAGATTTAAAACACGATATCTTAAGAAAATGAGATTTTTAGAATATAAAATATTTATTAAAATTATTTTTGTATAAATATATGTATATTTATCATTAAAACATTTATTTTGTTATGATATAAATATTCCACCTTTTTCTAAAAATCACAAGAATAAATTTTACACTAAAATACCATGAACATCAAATAAATCAATATTACAGATAAATACTTTATTTATAAAACTAGGATATTTTCACTAGAAATATCACAATATAAAATCCACACTCATCACAACTCTAAAGATGAATAATAAATGCTTGGGGAGTATTTTGAAAAGTATATAAAAGTATATTTTACTTAAAAACCCCTCAAGTTTATAAATTACCCTAAGGACCCTAGCAATTATAGGTTTAAGAAATAATCAAGATTTCGACTTAAATTTCTAATTGTCTGACTCGGGTTTCAGTCTGATTAATCTGAATTGAATAAGATTCAAGTCAATCTACAATCTACAATATTCCAATTCAATATGAATACATGAATCCATGAATCTAGTTATCAATTTATACAACTTGACTGAACCGAACCATGGATATATTCCTTTTACATGATTCTCAGTTATTCCATTTACATGACTCTACAGTTATATCCGTTTACCGATATCATGCTTTCGGTCAGTCAATCAATCTTACAATCAATACAATTTACAAGATAACAATACAAACAAGACATCGCGGGGTTTAAGGGGTAGACTGGTACGGAATATGTTAAAGGTGGCACGAGGTGGTCACTTAAGACGTAATTACATCCATGCCGTTGTTCCGTGGTATTATCGACGGAGCCTTGTACTACAGGTTACCAAGGTCCCCGGTGTAAGTAGGACTCCTCTCGTATACACTGGCATCTTCTGTTCCAGGCTACAAACAACAGCGTTAATAAAACATTACAATATTATAATACAACATTAAAAGCTACTCTCTCTCTCTCTCTTACTCTCTGTCTATTTCTCCCTTATTTTTGGGACTTACCGAGCGACCTGTTCGCTGACGACATTCTATTTCTTTCTTCTTTGAATGTCGTCGGGTGGTTTGGACCCGGCGGAGATCGAGCCATCTACAGAAGACTTGGAGCAGTTTGCCGAAGATCCAGCACTGTAGTTTCATTGTACACTTTTCCATTCAGCACTTTTTATTTCCTGTTATGCCTCTGTTTAGGCATCTTTCTATCTCAGTTGTATTTCCTTTTTATGCATTGTATAAAAGAATGTTAATAAATAAAAGTTGCTGTTTTTATTATATCTTGTCTCTTGTGTATTTACTTTTATATTGCTTAGATACGCTTAGCGTATTTACTTCAGAGTAAATACGTAGCGGACCAGTCACATCCCCTTCGCCGTAGAATGGGAAGCGGAGCGTGACAGGTTTTGTTGGCGGCCCATACAGGTCAGAGCTATATGAAACCCTATTATGCAGTTCTGTTCTGTGTGAACAAACCTAAGCAATATAACACAAGAACCATCAGCTAAAACATTCTTTACAATCATGTTCCTTGAATCTTACAATTTCATATTCTTTGAATCTTATCATTTCATGTACTTGAATCTGTCCTAACCCAAAATTCCCCCACTTCTTTTACCATTTACCAAAACCTCCGCATTCTTTCATTCCTTCACGCATTCTTCACATTTTTAAAACCCTTGCACCGCCTTATTATTTTTCACATACTGTCAGCACACCAGCACCAAACTTTCCTTGGATTTGTTACACTTTCCTTTTACAAATTTCGAGGACGAAATTTTTAAAAGGAGGGTAGAATGTAACAACCCTAATTTTCTTATACACTTTTTTCTATACAAATTTTTTTTCAAATTTTTTTTAAAAAATCCATAAAGGGGTATTTATTTCCTGAGCACAAGACTTAAGTAATTGATTAGCAATTTAATTACAAGAAGGAGCTTGTAGCTCATTGGTAATATCTTGCACTGCTGAACCAAGTCACCAGAGTTCAAATCACATGCCCCACATTATTTTTAATATTTATTTTGTTTTAAATTTTATGGAAGCCCAACAGTCCACACAAGATAACTCCAGATTTTCCCACTACACTTTAAAAACTAAATATACCGGAGGCTACACTAGACGACCCCTACCTTCCCATGCCCTAACTCGGCCTGACTCGACCGAGTCGGCCGGCACCGCCTGCCGAACTCGTCCGGACGGCTGAGTTCCCTTCTTCAATATTGTGTCTCTTCATCTTCTAAACCCTCCTGTCCACTTCAAATTCCTAGATCGGTTTCAGAGACCTTTGAAATGCCCATTTACTCCATTTTAATGATTTTTTAATAAATTTTTACATTAAAACCTTTCATATACCCTATTTACTCCAATTTCTATTGATTTTATACATTTTTACATTTTTTTATCTAAAAACCCTTCACCTACCCTACCCCTAGCCTACCCTGTAAATACACCACCTCCCCTCTACCCTCTCATCCCAAAATCCTAAGCCCACTCTCTCAAAATTTTCCAAGAGTTGGGTACTTTGAAAACAAGCTCACGGCGAAGCTCCGACGAAATTCCGGCGGAAATTCTCCTGACGTTTTTAGGAACTACAGGCGACGACGTAATGCATCGACAATATTTTTAGTTCCCCCTCACTCTAGTGTAATCGAAAACCCGTAAGTCCCATTCTATTTCTCTTTCTTTTTCTCTAAAATACGAAATTACAAAACCCGACGGAATCGAAACAAATCCGATTTCCGGTTCGGTTTTCTATAAAATTTCACTTCTCACCAATACATTCATGCTTAAACATCTTTATGTTGACTATTAAACATTTAACGAACAATTTGAACAAGTTTCAACACATGAAATGATGGCGTTCTCAAATTATCGTATTTTTTCACTTAAATACCATAATATTTCGATTTCACATTTAACCCTCTTAACCTTACTATACATTTAAAGTAGAGCACGAGGTAATGACCTATCTCCACGCACACGCAAATACAACCCTAAACGATATCATCAAAACTTGGAATACGATAAAACAAAACTTTCATTTAAATACCATATTCTTAATAAAACCATTTCTAAAAGTTTTAGCTTTGATACAC
Source organism: Agapanthus africanus (assembly GCA_030015575.1). Taxonomy (NCBI): domain Eukaryota; kingdom Viridiplantae; phylum Streptophyta; class Magnoliopsida; order Asparagales; family Amaryllidaceae; genus Agapanthus; species Agapanthus africanus. The sequence goes on from CM057344.1 coordinate 121,433,936, forward strand.
TTTCAAAATAAATACCTCTTATTAGGAAAACATGATAAATTGTGGACATCGATCATTTATCTAAACCTGACTTTGTGGTGTCTAGGCTAGGCAAGTGAGAAAGGTAACTTTAAAAGGCCCGACTCACGGTGATTCGTGAGCGGATCCCTCCTTTCCTCACTTGTACTTACCTGGCCACAATTGGCGGTGAAGAGGCGATTTGAGGTATCTAACAACTTGTCATTTAGATCATTTAGAAATAGACTAGTTGGCTTAGGAAACCCTAGAATCTAAAATACGGAAAATTGACATTTTACAAATAAATACCTTTTATTTTATAAAACCGTTTTCTAAAAGATTTAGTATTTTACAATCTTTACAAAGCGCCGCTACAACCCATTTTTGGGGAAGCTGTTCGGGATGGTGTGGATTATCGCACATCCTCGGGCTTAGTAGTACGAGATTCAGACCTCCGCAAGGAGTATTCGGTCTCGAAAGATTTAAAACACGATATATTAAGAAAATGAGATTTTTAGAATATAAAATATTTATTAAAATTATTTTTATATAAATATATGTATATTTATCATTAAAACATTTATTTTGTTAAGATATAAATATTCCACCTTTTTCTAAAGATCACAAGAATAAATTTTACACTAAAATACCATGAACTTCAAATAAATCCATATTACAGATAAATCCCTTATTTATAAAACTAGGATATTTTCACTAGAAATATCACAATATAAAATCCACACTCATTACAACTCTAAAGATGAATAATAAATGCTTGGGGAGTATTTTGAAAAGTATATAAAGGTATATTTTACATAAAAACCCCTAAAGTTTTTAAATTACCCTATGGACCCTAGCAATTATAGGTTTAAGAAATAATCAAGATTTCGACTTACATTTCTAATTGTCTGACTCGGGTTTGAGTCTGATTAATCTGACTTGAATATGATTCAAGTCAATCTACAATATTCCAATTCAATATGAACACATGAATCCATGAATCCAATTATCAATTTATACAACTTGACTGAACCGAGCCATGGATATATTCCTTTTACATGATTCTCGGTTATTCCGTTTACATGACTCTATAGTTATATCTGTTTGCCGATATTATGGTTTCGGTCAGTCAATCAATCTTACAATCAATACAATTTACAAGATAACAATACAAACAAGACATCGCGGGGTTTAAGGGGTAGACTGGTACGGAATATGTTAAAGGTGGCACGAGGTGGTCACTTAAGACATAATTACATCCATGTCGTTATTCCGTGGTATTATCGACAGAGCCTTGTACTACAGGTTACCAAGGTCCCCGGTGTAAGTGGGACTCCCCTCGTATACACTGGCATCTTCTGTACCAGGCTACAAACAACAGCGTTAATAAAACATTACATTATTATAATACAACATTAAAAGCTACTCTCTCTCTCTCTCTCTTACTCTCTGTCTATTTCTCCCTTATTTTTGGGACTTACCGAGTGACCTGTTCGCTGACGACATTCTATTTCTTTCATCTTTGAATGTCGTCGGGTAGTTTGGACCCGGCGGAGATCGAGCCATCTACAGAAGACTTGGAGCAGTTTGCCGAAGATCCAGCACTGTAGTTTCATTGTACACTTTTCCATTCAGTACTTTTCATTTCCTGTTATGCTACTGTTTAGGCATCTTTCTATCTCAGTTGTATTTCCTTTTCATACATTGTACAAAAGAATGTTAATAAATAAAAGTTACTGTTTTTATTATATCTTGTCTCTTATGTATTTACTTTTATATTGCTTAGATACACTTAGCGTATTTACTTCAGAGTAAATACGTAGCGGACCAGTCGCGTCCCCTTCGCCGTAGAATGGGAAGCGGAGCGTGACAAAGGGCGTTGTAGAAGCGGGTGATATAGGCCTTGAACGTCTCTTTGTCCCCACTCTTAACCCTGAAGAGGTAGTCAACCGTGTGCTTCTGCCGACGGTTCCCAAAGAAGTGGCCGAGGAACTGAGTATCCAGCTCGTCGAACGTCGAGATTGAGCGGGGCTCGAGCCCTCGGAACCAGTCCCGACCTGTGCGGATGAGGGTGGCCTGGAAGGCCCTGCACTGGGCGGCGTCGGAGTGGTCCTGGAAGCTCATCCCCGTGGTGAAAGCGTCCAAATGGTCCTTCGGGTTGGTTTTCCCGTCGAACAGAGAGACCTTTGGGGGCTTGTTGCACGAGGAGACGTGGACGGCGAGCAATTCCTTGGTGAATGGCTTTGTGAGCGAATCAGAGGCCTACTTAGCCCCGTCGCTCGAGATGTGAGCCTCCCGGCGCATGCCCTCGATCTTCTTCTCGAGAGCATCGAGTCGACCGTGGTATCCTGAGGAATCGGCGCCTTGGGATCCCTGGCCTCTACTGCGGGTGACCTGCATCTGGGAGTGGCCCCGGTTCCTCTCGATGAGGTGCCTCAGATCCCTGGGCGAGGTGGCTCTCGAACCACCGAGGTAAACCCCTTCTGTGCGACCCCGCCGAGGGAAGTGGTGTCGACCATGCTTGTGGACAGGCAAGATGACTGACACCTCATCAGGGGGATAAGGGTCGTAAGGAGGCTCGAGGCGAGGTGTTCTGGCGGCGGACCTTGGTGTGGAGCCGTGGGGCACCCAACGGGCCTCAGGGAGTATCAGCCTGAGAGATCTGTGGCCAGGAGTCATAGCCTGCTGGTGGTCAGTTGTCCCAACGGGGGAAGAGCCTTCTGGAGGCGGTGGAGCAGCGATCTAGGGCCTAGGCCCGGCCGCTTGGACGCGGACAAGCGCCTCCACGAGGGACTGTAGCCGATCTATTCGGCTAGCGAGGGCATTGATGATGGTCGCTAGAGGAGGCTCATCCACGCCTCCGGTGAGGGGAAGACGGCGGCTGGTACCGGGATCTTCAAGATGGTTGCTCGTCATGCCGACGGAGATCGGAAGGCCAACTTTGTTTTTGTGGAGTTTGCTTTCCCACAGACGGTGCCAACTGATGGAGGTCCTTTTCGGGCCTCCGTCAGATGTTTTCTTCCGTTGATCTCCCGGTGGATTTCGGCGGTGATCTTCTGTTGCGTGTGGGTCTTAAAGGGTTTTGAGGAGATTGGTAATTTGAGGAGTTTAGCGCCGAGTAACTGCAAAGAAGTCCCGAGGTAGTTTGGTACCACCGAGGACCTTCCGACGATCAAGTTAGTACTAGATCCGAGTAGAGTAATGGCTAAGTGGAATCAAGAATGGCTTACTTGACCCCTCGTTGATGGGGGTTTATATAACGGCGGCAGCACGCAGCAGCAGGCACGAGAATCTCGCCGGCAGTTACGCTCCCGACGTCGCGCCGACGTAAAGAGCAGATCGCCCATTAAAGGGGATCGTGATGGGGTGGAACGTGGGACGTTTTTGGCGGAGAATCTGTGCGTGGCGAGATTTGCGGAGCGGCGGTTATGCCTGTGAGTGGTGAAGTTGGTCAGTCGGAGAGACCGAGGAAGACGGCCTCGGCTGGGGAGCTCGAAACCGAGCAAGAGGGCTGAGGAGTCTTGGTCCTGTGGCAGCTCAGGGCGAGCTGAGGGGCTGAGGAGGCTAATTGGCAGGGGGCCCCGAGTAGGGCCAGCTTGTGCTCGCAGGTCGGGTATAAGGGTGGCCTGGTCGGCCTCTGTGGGCCCTTTCTTCTGGGTCTTGGGACATGTCATCCGCCACGTGTCCTGATCTCGCATCGCCAATATTAAGCATCATCAGGGCCCCAAAATCATATTCAATATATATTTCCGAAGATCTACTTCATTGAAGGGAAAGAAAATGGGGCAAACCAACTAAATTTTTAGGACATCGGTAAATAAGTTTCAATTCCAAGCAACAATGTCGATCAAGAATTACAAATGAATGCAAGAACTCATAAAGCACTGCTGTAACTGTAAAAAGATTTACAGCATTGGTCTTGAATTACAAAAGCGACCAGCTTTGACCATTTTTTATTAAACTAAGAATCAAACTGGACAACAAAAGTAGAAGGATTTGAATCACAAACAAATTAATAAGAACCGCTGCCATGCGAATCAGACTCTATCTGCATTTTTCTCAGGAATCAGCTACCTGCAAGCAAAATTAATACAAACAAGCCTAATAATTAAATAAATAGCCTCAGAGAACAAGAAATGCTATTTTTTTTTGTGTGTGCATGTTTTATAAACAAATATGATGATTGGAAGAAGATTTTATATTTTCCTTAAGAAATTATAGACATGAAAAGATCACAAAAACTAGAGAGGGTTTCGTGCATCTACATCATGGGGGAAAATAAAGAAAGTTGGGAAATTTGCGACATCACCGAATTTTACAAATATATATCCATGGTTTCATTAGTTTTCATTCCCCCATATTCAGAACATGTTCCATTTTTGGAAATTTTACCCTATACTAGGTTAAACCCTCCATAATGCACATGGTTTATAAAAAATCTATAAACCCTTTATATATTGAAAAAACTGATTATATAATCTATAATTTATAGGCTTATTTCATTAAAACCCCTCTTGAATTTTGAGGCAATATTCAGAAACCCCCTTGCAGTCTTGTTGTTAGTCCAAAACCCCTAGAGTTTGCAATCGTTACCCTGCAGCCCCTTACTGTTAATTTTTGCATGAAATGGCTGAAATACCCTCATCATCTTTCCCAAATTATCATAACTATCCTCTTATAACTATTTCCTTCTCCTAATTCCCTTTTCTCCCTCTTCTCAGCCTCCACTACCTCAACTCCATCCTCTCTCTCCACCTCTCCTTCATCTCCCTCTTCCTCCTCCGCCCCTTTCTCTCCATCTCCATCTCCTTCTCCTTCGCCCCACTCCCTCCTTCCCTTTTTCTCTTCTCCTCCTCGACCCCATCCTCTCTTTCTCTTCTTCTCCTTTGCTTCCACTCCCTCATTCCCTTTCTCTCTCCTCCTCCTCAACACCATACTCTCTCTTCTCTACCATTATATTCCCTGCTATCATAATCTCATGGGCCTGTTATGTAAACAAGAACATATAAAGCCGTGGTATATTGAAGCCATGGTTTCATTTCTTCAATACCCTATGAATCAATATATTCTCTTCTACAGCCATGGGGACGTAGCTTGAATGCTACAACCACTCATTAGCAGAGAGAGGAATCAGAGGATACATATTATTTCATATATACATGACAAGAATAAAGGAGAATCCAAGTCTTACTTTTATATTGTCTTTCGTTTTCATTTTGTTTAAATTGGTGTTTTCTTTTCTTGCTGTTCATCAACAATTTTTCATTGTTTCTATAAGAGAATTGGTGGTGAGAGGATGGTGTTTGTAGGATGTGGCTAGAATATGCTGAAGGTGTTTAAGGAAATGATTGTAAAGAATTTAGGAATGATTGTGATGGTGGTGAATAAGGATATGTTGGATTAATAAGGGTTTTGGTGGTAGATAGTGTTTTGTGGAAGTGGTGAGGGTGGCGGATGTTTTTGAGTTTTTAATTGGAGGTTGGTTTCTATTTTGGAGCTTGGTACATAGAGAAAGAAGATAATGACGTAGAGGTGGCACTGCTGCAAATGGAGAATCGGGCTCATCTGTTGTTGTAATATATATCAAATGAATATTTCTATGTATATCAAACTAATTTAGTTTTTTTTGTATTAAATTTATGTTAATGGATGGTGCTTAGATGTGTTTGTAAAAATATTTGAATGAGTTGTAATTGATAGATTAATTTTTCATAGAGTAGTTTCCATTTCTCTGTCGCTAAAAGTTTGTGGCACTCCAGTAAAAACGCCGCTAAAGGAATAAATGCCGCTATATAACATTTTGCGTCATTTCCTACTGTTGCCAATAAAAAAAAAATTTATACATATTTCCCGGCGCTTGTCTACTGCATTCCAGAACTTTTACATGCTAAAAAGATGCAACTCGAAATTTATATATATTTTTATTGTCGCATTTTCATAAATGAGGAGCACACGTATATATCATAATTATCTAGACCAACAGAAATTATATAAACCAACTCTACTTTAATTATTACATATCTCTATACAAAAATAAATTGTACAAATTTTATTATTTTTGTGTCACAAGTTTACACAAAAATTACAACAAATCCATACATTTTGATCAAAATAATGTACATCTCTTTACGTCTCTCGTCACTCGTAAGTGTATCTCATAATAATATTCACACATTCCACGGCCGAATCCTAATCGCCCGTTTTCACAAACCCATGCATTAAGCAGTTCCATGACAAAATGCTTTTCTCTTGTATTTTATCGAACAGTTTAGGAGTAAAAAACCCAAGTCCCTAGCTATTTCCACATCCCTCATAAACCTTAATAGCCGCAACATCCAAGCTGCCTCACCAAGGCTGCAGAAGAGATGAGATTGAAGAAGATGATAAGGTTAGAAATGCGAATGTGGCGCCAAAAATTAAAAAACAATCTGTTCATTGCCGCCGCTGCTGTTTATTCTTTCAGGCCCTGTTTGGAAATAAAGTTAGGCTAACATACAACTGTAAAAAGAGGAAAACGAAAACTAAAAAAATGTAGCTTATATAAACATAATTACCCTCTCCAAATCCAATATATCCATACTCACCACCATCATAACAATTCTCAAATTCTTCACAATCATTTTCACAAACACCTTCAGCGCATACTAACCACATCCTACAAACACCACTCACTCAACACCAATTCTCTTAACAAACACTTTCACCATCATAACCACCATCCCAAACATCACAACCACCACCATAAGCTTCACAACCACCATCCTTAACACTACTACCACATCGTCGGAACTATAGTCCTCCACTACTCTACCCCTATCCTCCTTCCTTTCTCGAAGAGTTTTCCATCTCTTCTAGCTTCAAATCTATCCATTTTTTTAATTTTAAATTTAAGTAAAATTCCAAAAAGAAATAATTATTCAATCGATTCGATTCAATTCATCCAACCTAAATCGCCTCCTCCATTCTTTCCCCTTCTCTCCTTCTCACCATCAGATCTGTCGTCTCCACCACCACCCTGAACCCCCCACCTTCTTCTACAGCGCCATTGAATCCAGCCACGCCGACTGGCAGAGATCCTGTGCCATCATCTCCAACAACTCCATTAACAATACCAACGAAGATCACAATCTCAACAACAACAAAAACAACAACCATGTCGTCAACGGCCAAAAATCATCATTCACGACTCTAGATCACGAACTGCAAGGCCATCCCTGTGGCGAGGTCGCCTTCAAGGATCGAGCTGAATGGCCTCCTCCATGGCTCAAGCTCTCTTCTTGGGCGTTGGATCTTCTTCCAGAGGAGCTCGTCCACATTTCTTCGTTGGCCGCTTCGATCGTGAAACCTTCGAAAATTTAGAATGAAGTGAGAATCGATTGAGGGAGGTTGATGTTATAGTGAAGAGGAAGGGTAAAATGGGGATTGAAAAGTTTTAATTGGTCACGTGATGATCACATGGCCACTTATAAGTGGGATTTAACTGTTCAGGGGGCTGTAGGGGTAACGATTGTAAAGCTAAGGGTTTTCGACTAACAGTGGAACTATAAAGGGTTTATGGATATTACCCTAAACTTCAAGGAGGTTTCCATGAAATAAGCCTAGTTTATAAGGTAAATTGTCAAAAAAAATCCTGGCCTCGAAGTGGTAGTAAAAAAACTCCTAAAATTTTTTCCTACAGTATCTACGTAGTAGCATGACATATCTAACCAATTCATACAAACTATACAGATATCGCAGGAAAAAATTTAGATATCATAAGCATCTGTTAAAATATCGCTGGCTAATAGGAAACTACTAGATATCACAGGTAATAGGTTTTTTGACAACTAAAAACATTTTAGGGGGTTTTGACTACAGTTTCAAGGCCAGGGGGTTTTTGACAACAACAAAAAATGCTGGGGGGATTTTGACAATTTACCCTAATTTATGACACTCATAATATCAAATCAAGCATTTTTTTGTGTGCCTCGAATCCAATCAAATTCCCTATCCCAATTAAATTCAACATTGCTCACTAAACTTCACCTTCCCTCTGTAGCAACAAATCTGACGCGGAACGGATCCGCGCGTCAAGATGTTACCTTCCGTTGATCTGACGACGGCAGCGATGGACGGCTAAGATTTGATCTGGAGGCTGGTTCCCGAAGCGTGTGGATCTCAATGGGTTTGAGGTTGTTCGCACCGAGCTACCTGCAAGGAAGTCCCGGGGTGGTTGTACCACCGAGGACCCTCCGACGGTCAAGTTAGAGAGGAAACCCGAGCAGAGTAACGGCTTAGTAGAGTAAAAATGGCTTACTTGAACCGTCTGGAAGAGGGGTTTATATAGTGGTGGCAACAGGCAGGGCAGGCGCGAGAATCATGTCGGTCGTTACGCTCCTAACGTCACGCCCGCGTGATGAGCGGGATCTCCCATTAATGGCGAGACAGGCTCGTTAATGGGGGATCGTGATGGCGTGGAACGTGGGATGTGGCCGGCGGAAATCTCGTGCAGGGTGAGATTCGCGGGATGGCGGTTGCGCCTGTGAGCGGTGCCGTTGATCGGTCGATGAGACTGAGGAAGATGACCTCGGCGGGAGAGCTAGCGGATGAGTGGAAGAGCTGAGGTATCTTGTTCTGTGGTAGCCCAGAGACGAGCTGTGAGTCCAAGGAGGCCAATTGTGCAGGGGGCTCAGTGGCGAGCCAGTGTTTGTTTATGGGATGGGCACAGGAGTGTCCTGGTCGGCCACTGTAAGTCCTTTCTCGTGAGCTTTGGGACACGTCATCGCCACGTGTCATGGTTTGGGAGATCACCGATACCGAGTATCATCATTATCCCCCCACTCTCTTCCCGACCATCTGACGGGTCGGGTCGAGAGTGGTCTGTCGGGTCACCCGAGGTGAATTCCTTTTCAAAGGTATCGTCAGGCGTGTCCCCGAGTAATCTGTTGTATTTTCCGGATGATGCCAGCGTATCAGGGAGAGATCTTTGTATTAAAGAGGGTGCGCTGGATTGTGCGTACTTTTGCTAAAGTGACAGACCACTGTCAGACGTTGGTTGGCTGACGCGACGGGCCGCAGACCTCTGGCGTCTGATAGGATCCGGCTATCGTGTGTGCGACCGGTGGAGCGATTGTGGTCGTCGAATGTGAAGAGTTGTTTTTGGCGGGAGTCGACCATCGCCATTGGATAAGAACGCCGGTGGCTATAAATAGAGGTGGGGTCTGCTTCAGGGCCCATCTACCATTACATTTTCCTCGTTCTTGATCTTGTTAGCTCAGCGCTCTCCTCTTCAGGTCGGATCTCTGTGTTCCCGATGTCTTCTTCTTCTTTCGTCTGCTTCTTCTCTTTCTGAGTCGAGCCTCTTCTCCTTTTGGCAGGATAGATGGATCGATCCAGGACTCTTGGTGCCTTCGGCGCTCGGTTTCGGAGGGAGGCCGGCGGTGCGGCCGTGCCTCCGGTTGACCCGAGCCCCGCACCAGATGCGCTTTCGACGGTGGGACCATCTGCCCCGTCACGAGCTCTTGACGATCGTTCCGGCGGTGGACAAAGGCGTTCACGGGTTCCCGAGCCCCAGACGAAGGATGTAGGAGAGGACGAAGACGGGGTTCCTCTTAAGAGGAAGAGAACGGTCTCTCGGGCGCCACCGACGGAGATTCCGGAGGGAATTCCCGTGCTGGAGGGGGACGCCTATTTCGTGGTCCCGTCGGGGCTTTCCGTTGCTGCCAGCCTTCTTTCTGGTATGAAGGAATCGGCCGGGGGCCAGATGCCGTGGGGGCCCCTGAGGGCCCAAATGGCGGTTATCGCACAGGAGGCGGTTCAGATGTACTCCCTCATGTGTTATTTCGAGCACCCGCTCCTTAGTTCAGGTGTCTCTAAGTCTCTCTGCCGTTTTTCACCAGGTCCTTCAGCACTGTGCCCTCGTTCCTCGTATGGAGGCTGAGGGGGCTATTCATGCTGCGAGGTCAACAAAAGAGTCTTCTTCGGAGGCCGAGGATCTGCGACTTGAGCTGCGTCTGGAGAGGGAGAGGATGGCCGTCCTTGAAGCCCGGTAGGCCGCCACGGAGCTCGCCGTTTCAAAGTGCCGGGAGTCCTATCACCGCCTGAGTGAGTCCCACCAAGTCATCGAGGCGAAGTTGGTAGAACTGGCCGATCGCTTTGCAGCCATGAAGAAGGCGAGGGATGCCAGCAGGCGGGATGCCGAGGTGGTGCTTCAGGCGGTGGAGGTTGCCGAGATCCGAGCTAGAAAGGCGGTGGCTGATTACAAGGTGTCACGACCTGAAAGTACGGAACATGACCGGCACTTAAACTACGAACGTCTCGAGGCGTACGTAATCTAAGTAAACCGAACACCCAGAAATCCAAACCAAGAAAGATGTAGAGTGCAGGAAAAACCAACTTAAAGCAAGTAGTTTCAATAGCATAAACCGAATTAGGCGGTTTTAAAAACATCAAAAATTTCCCGAAAATTTCGGCGGAGTCTCCTTTGTAAATACTGGCCCCCAAATGGGATACAACATGAATAGTATACGAAATCAATAAAAAGGCATCCCCAAGCGGGAGCTAGCTCTTCGTCAATCGACGGTCACAACCACACAAGCAATATAATATACAACGCCAACGGCGAGAATCAAAATTCAAAAGGAAACTCAAAACCACAAGAAAACCACAGAAATATAACGCGCGACTCTAAGGTCGAATGAATAACATCAATGGTCTCTATCTCAAAATAAATACATGTTTGGTTGATGGAACTTCTAGATACAACAGAGTAATAATATACAAGTTATATAATGGAGGGGTACGATATAAGTAAACCCACCTACTAGCAAATCACCCGAAGGAAACTATGCCCGCAAGCCGTAATGAAACCTATACGGCAAACCTGCAAGAAACTGGGGCACAACGGGGGTGAGTTGCCAACTCGTGAATAGAAAAATATCTACGCACAGAAATCGCATAAATAACGCAACCTAGGTCAATGATCATAATATATCCTCAAATATATGAATAACACGTAGCCTATAACAAGGCTAGGGTAAATATCTAACCCGAGTGTAATCTCATGTGCCCGTGTCAATGCCTCAAGTAGCAATATATCATATGAATGAGGTATGAATGCATGAAAACAGAATACATGTAAATGAAGAACCGTTTTCATAATTTAGTGAGATTTCCTTTGTATTTTTAAAATGAGGTATCATAATGAAATCAGCATAAAATAGTGCCTAGCATCGGCACAAAACGTAATCCCAATATCTCGATATCTTTGTATCACAGTTTCTGTATCTCAATATCTCGAAATCTCAATGTCTCAATCACAATATCTAGGGCGCCGTCAGTCCAGACCGGCCCCTACCATCCATCTCAAGACCACGACGGTATCCTCCGGATATCCGACGCGTCGGGTAAAATCACCGGTAGGTAGTGCTCCCCTGCCAGGCTCACTTCGTCATCATCACGCGCTTCTTGCCCCGGGGTACCTTACCGGGTCCACCATGTACCCGAAACGGTTCATCCGTCTCCTCGAATCAGGTCTCGAAATCCATCAGCAAACTCATGGTGGACGACTCATACATCATGGGAAAAACCGTACTTTTTATTTAAAAAGAGAGAAATCAGTTTATATAAGTTTTGCGGTTTTCCCCCCAAATCCAGAAAATTTCATGGAAATCCGAATCCAAATCATCAATAGCATGTAAAAACCATGAATATAGGCATAACAATGAATAACAGTATGCATGAAGTGACAAGTAATAACTACAATATTAAGCTGGCATATAAGGCAGGCACACTAATATCATGTCAAATTACTAACTAACAAGCTAAGTCAAGCAATAATATTTTCTAAGGTGACATGGCAATTACCGATGAAGATGTGTGTGAGCCGGCAAGTAAGTGTACGTAGTACATACGCATCATCGGTAATGGTGCTGGTGTCCTAACAATATAATATCAACATTGCAATAAGAAATTATAACATAAGTATGCGATGCGAAGCGAACCACAATAATAAGCGGGAGCTGAATACTAGACGCAACTGTAACTAACCTGCATTAATCTAATATAAGTCCTACAAATGGTGCCTTTTGAAATAACACGAATCATGGGGTTTTCAAAATAGGGGCTACGGTGTTTTTATGAAAAGATACGTCTTTTGAAATATCCGTAGGATCCCTTGGGCTGTCTTTTAAAATACCCACGATTCGTTAGTTTTTGAAATAGGTAAGAATCGAATCTAATCTAACAACTAAACTAAACTAAAGGGCTAAGCTAACAAGTTGGACTACAGGTAAGGAAACCGCCTAACATCTGAGTCGATCCATATACATACCTGTATATATATTAGTCGGTGATCCCGCCTCAATAATATCATATCCGATACCATATCTATAATCAGACATCCCAAGTCAAGAGTGCGGATCAATCATCAAGATATGGCTCGTACGTAAATCCGTCGTACGGCATCCCCAAATCTGGGTACGGGTCAATATCATATTCCTCACACTATTCCTCTGGTATCCTCTTTATCCAAGATCATGGTCTAGGGTACTGACCTATGTCTAGTACAATACTAATATCCTCAATATACTCATGATCTGACTACTGATCGACAATCTCGTACAAACCGATATCGTCAGCACATATCATCATCAAGGGGTATACATCGCCCGATACGGCCTAATATCAATATCTTAGCATATCATGCCTCATATCACGATCACATGTCGACCATTTTATTTATAACACTATTCACCCGTATCGCTGCCCCAAGATCCGCTATAACACCAGGACGTACCTCAAGTACGAATCCTGCCATATCACCGATATCACAACCACAAAACAAATCTCATCGACTCAGCTCAATCCCAAGTATCATCCTCAAATCCGTATGTGAACACATAGTCCCATACCCATGTGATCACATAACTATAAAGAATCCCATGAGCACATAAAAATAGGAATGTATGCAAGTATGTAGGTGTGTATGTGTAGTGCAACACTACCCTAGGGTTCGCAACACTAAAATAATCCAACACAGCAATATCCATCCTAAACATCGTTATTAATCCCAAATAACATATAATAAATTGCTGGTGTGTATACGCATCCGTATACACCACCACGGACTGCGGGGGTGCTATACGCCATCCACCCGACTTCTCCCCGTAGATATAAATCTACTCACCTGGTCCTCGTTCGCCGGTGCCGACGTCGCCACACGCTTGCTTGTCGTCTCGAAGTCCACATGGGATACCTACATATCATAACGCACCATACCGCATTAAAATCCGACTCATGACCAAAACGACGCACGAATCCCACATAGGTCAAAACCTATGGTTGCTTTCGCAAATCGACCCAAAAACCCTCGACGTCGGCGTACAAACGCCAAACCATCGAGAAAACTCCCAACACACTCATTTGTACAATTACAAGCACTAATTATAATATAAAATAGCTTAAAATTCACAAAAACCCCAATTTCACTTAAAAAGTCATTTTTCCGAAAATCTAGCAAGCACAAATCACCGTTTTAGTACAAAACTCGATGTATAAACGAACCTAGCATCCACAATATTCACTAAATATCATAACAAAGTCATATAAACCATTCCTATAATCTATTCTCATCAATTTGCATAAATTCCAAAATCCTAGTTTGCAAAAATATCAATTTTTAACACCTTTTAAAGCAAAATTCACAATTCAACAATTAAGCTTGGTTTTGCATAACCTAAGATATTAAACCACTCATAATAATGTTAATGATGTCATAAAAACATAATTACATTTTTAACCCAATTATTTAACCAATTTTAAATAGCTAGTTAGCAAATTAGCGTAATTATCATAATTTTTAAACTAACAATTAACAACTAGCTACTAACTTTGTTTTAACAAGCCATAAGAGCCTAATACATTACACAACCATACACCAATCACAAAACCCTAATTGCATTCAAACCCTTTCTTGAATTTTATAACTAACAAAATCCAACCCAAACTATACATGAAACACTAAATTAGCACTAATTTGAAACCCAAAAAGCAAGTTAAACTCTTAGATTTGGTTTGTATAAAATACTAGATAGCAAAATAGAATAATTAACTTAATAATGGTGTGCTAAAAACCCTAGTTTAACTCAAACCATTCTCTTGAAGATCCTAGATGAAAATAGCACCAATATTAACACTAAAACAACTCATTTAAAGAAATCTAACCATAAGAATTTAAATGGGTAAGAATTATACCTCTAGATCTAGAGATCTAGCAAGAAATTTTGACTCCAAAGATGGCCTCCTAGCATCCAAAATCCATGCAAGAAAGGTTAAGAAGAATGGATGAAGGATGGGCTTGAAATTGTGAAGTTTAAATGGAATTTTGATGAGTTTAGAAGAAAAATGAGAGGGGAAATTTTGGGGCTGTTTATTGCAGGAATTTCGGCTGAGGAGGGAGTGGGGAGAGGTGTGGGGGAGTTGTGGAAAAGAATCCAAGTCAAAGCCCCTCCAAAATTACCATAATACCCCCACCTACTTTACTATATATAAAAACCTTATTTTAACCCATTTCTCACATGATTTAAGGTCAAAAAGAGGGAAATAAAATTCTTGGGCTGCTACAATAATGTGGGGCCGGCCAAGGGGAGTGAGGGTGAGTGTGAGAGACTTTACAAAAAAATTCTATGCAAAAAGACCCCCCACAATACCATATTTGCAAGTTTTAGTTCAAAATAACTATATTTTTGTTTTCCATAAAATAAATCAATTAAAACTTGAAATAAAATACTAAAAAATTATATTACAACTAGATTTTAATTAACATGATTTTAAAGATTAAAATTAGCCCATTTAAATTTGTATTTATCGCTAATTTAATGTATTTTCTTACCGGCTTAAAATAATATTAAAATAATTAATTTCGGAAAAATTTTCAGAAAATTTGAAATTTCAGCAGTGTCTCAATAAACACCAAATACTAGCAATTACATAGCTAGAATATGTATATTTAATTTTATAATAAAGATATTTGCATTTTGACATTTTAGAGAAAACCCCCTTATTTTACCGTTTTTTCGAAATTTCACCGAAACGATTTTCAAAACGTTACACAAGGGGTCGGACCAGTTTTACGTCGACCTCGGCGAGGCCTCCGCCATTGCATTGAACAAAGCTCTTGATGCCGTCAAGGAGCAGTTTCTGGGTTTGCCGACGGTGAGCTTCGTGCTCGGGTCCCACTTTCAGTGGTCATGCCTCCGGCCGATGGTGATCAGGGATGCGAGGTCTAGGCTGGGCTTGCGGCCCAAACTTTTTGGCTTTTCCTTCTTTCTCTTTTGTAAGCCTTCGGGTAATTTGATAAGGCTTGGGATCCCACAATACCCTTGTAAAGACTTTGACTTTGTGAATAAAGATTTTTGTTTTTGCAGCAGTATTTGTGCTCGTATTTTCTTTTGTCGGTAAACAGTTGTATTTGCACAGTTCTGCCTTCATGTTGTGTCAGTTCTTCGTCTAGCGATTATGCGTCGGATTGAATCTGATCATTTGCCAAGTGTGCGAAGACCGGCGGGAAGACGGTATCTCCATGGCCTCGAAGCTGAGGTGGAGATCGCTTAGATGTAGAACCGGATGCCTCTTGGTGAGGTCATATTCCTTAGTGTGGAAGGCTCGGAGAGGTATGTTGAGACCGAGCAGGGCAGCTGCCCGGTGCCTCTAGGTGAGGGCTTCGATCCCTGGAGCTGTAAGGTAGTGAATTGGCAGCCGCGGATAACCGAGCAAAGTAGATACTCAGATCCCTCTTGGTGAGGTCATGATATTTAGTGCGGGAGGGGCCGTACAAGGCCCGCTAATGATGGACCGAGCAGTGAAGCTGCTCAGTTGCCTCTGGGCGAGGGCTTTGATCCCTGGTGTGTTGGCATAGGGAGCTACCAGCCAGGGATAACCGAGCAAGGGCGGGCCCGGTTGCCTCTTTCGAGGGCTTTTGATCCTTGAGGATGGGCCAGGTAGAGTTACTGCCTGGTGACTCTTGGCGAGGGCTTTGATCCCTGGTGTGTTGGGGTAGGGAGCTACCAGCCAGGGATAACCGAGAAAGGGCGGGCCCGGTTGCCTCTTTTGAGGGCTTTTTATCCTTAGCGCGGGAGGGGCCGTAAGAGGCCTACTAAGCATGGCCGAGCAGGGTTGCTGCCCGGTGCCTCTTGGTGAAGGCTTTGATCCTTAAGGATGGCCGAGCAGGGTTGCTGCCCGGTGCCTTTTGGTGAGGGCTTTGATCCTTAAGGATGGCCGAGCAGGGTTGCTGCCCGGTGTCTTTTAGTGAGGGCTTTAATCCCTGGCGTTGTGGGGTAGGGGAGCTACCAGCCAGGGATAGCCGAGCAGGGTAGCCGCTCGGCTGCCTCTTGGTGAGGGCTTTGATTTCTGGCATTGTGGGGTAGGGGAGCTACTAGCCATGGATAGACGAGTAGGGTAACCGCTTGGCTGCCTCTTGGTGAGGGCTTTGATCCCTGGCGTTGTGGGGTAGGGGAGCTACTAGCCAGGGATAGCTGAGCAGGGTAGCCGCTCGGCTGCCTCTTAGTGAAGGTTTTGATCCCTGGCATTGTGGGGTAGGGGAGCTACCAGCCAGGCATAGCCGAGCAGGGTAGCCGCTCAGCTGCCTCTTGGTGAGGGCTTAGATCCTTAGCGCTATAGGGGCCATAGGAGGCCTACAAAAGATTGACCGAGCAGTGAAGCTGCTCAGTTGCCTCTTGGCGAGGGCTTAGATCCCTGGCGTTGTGGATTAGGGGAGCTACCGGCCAAGGATAGCCGAGCAGGGTAGCCGCTCAGCTGCCTCTTGGTGAGGGCTTTGATCCTTAGCACTGGAGAGGCCATGGGATGCATGCTAATGATGGACTGAGCAGTGAAGCTGCTCAATTGCCTATTGGCGAGGGCTTAGATCCTTAGCACTGGAGAGGCCGTGGGAGGCCTGCTAAGGATTGACCGAGCAGTGAAGCTGCTCAGTTGCCTCTTGGCGAGGGCTTCGGGAAGATGGACAGTCGCGAGTGCCACGTGCCACGAACATGCAGAGGAGGTGAAGCGCCACAGCCACATCGTTTCAATTTCGCATCGAGCGGCGTGATGTTCTCCGCATGGCGGCACAGTTGTGGGTGAAACGGGCGACCGTTGAACTCTGGGGACGTTGTGGGCTATAAAATGGAGAGACTGTTGATGACTCCTTTCCTCATACCCAAAAAGCAAGAATAGAGGACTTCCCTTTCACCATCCCCGATAACATAAAATTCGAGAACGTATACCTCTACGATCAGTACTGTACTGATGACACAGTGCAGTTGGTGATAGGTCGGATCGAGGATCATTTCAGTCGATTGCTCCCCCGGCGCTCCCCCTACTTCAGTTGTTGATGTACTCCATCTGGAGGGCGTCACCGAGGCTTTACAACCCCTTATCTGAGCAGCTGAAAGACGAGGCCGTTGGCAAGCTAAGGTCTTTGATGCGTTTCGGCCTGATCTCTGTGAGCCGGCTAAACCGCTCGGAGGCACTCGTCCTGAGTGCTACCAATTGAGGCTTGATGCCGACGCTAGCCGGGGGCATCGAAGGGAGAGGTTAGACGCCGCGAGGGCTCGGCTGGCGGAAATATCCTCAGAGTACCATGAGCAGTGCTCTCTGCACCCCATCCCCCGGCTGTTGTAATAATTTTTTTTGTACGGCTGAGGAGCCTATAGCACCTTTTGAATGAATAAGATTCTTTTTCTTTTCTGTAATGCTTTATTGGTCCCTTTATTATATAAACAAAAGATCTCAAGAAATATGTACAATGCTCTGAAAAGAAAATACATGCTAGTAGATGTTCTTATTCGTGCAGCTTGAAGCCTCCGGATGTCTGTTGGCATTTATGCCCGGCATAGGGTACCGAGCTTCGTGGGCACCAGACGTATCCTCCGCTGACACTACAGTGATCTGGCCGATGGTCAGCTCGGCGGGAGGGGAACGCTGCTCCTGCTCGCGGTCAGCTTGCCTCTTGTCCCTCAGGTACGCTGCGAGGTGCTCCGAACGGATGAGCTCCTCAATGTAGTCTCGGAGCTTCTTACAGCTCTCTGTGGAGTGGCCCAGCGACCTGTAGAACCCGCAGTAGGGGCCCCGGGTTCGCTTTAAGGCCATTCGCGAGATCGGGGGGAGATTGAAGAACCCCTCGCCCTTAGCCTCTTCTAGTAGCACTGTCTGGGAGACGTTGAGTGGTGTGTACTCCTGGAACTTTGGGAGATAGGGCTTTTGCCGCTTAGGTCCCCTTCTCTCTTCTCTTGCCCTCTTCTTTTGGTCGGTTTGCTCTGCCCAGGGGAGATTTGCGTTCACCTCGGACTCGAGCTGGACCTAGCTCTCGGTCCAGGCCTTTACCTCGGCCATGGTCTTAGGTTGCGCTAATGCAAAGGAGCATAACCACTCCTTGTGCTTAAGACCGGACCTCAGTGTCGTGATGACCGTCTCTTCCCCGTGCTCTGGGACCTCGAGAAGGGCGTTGTAGAAGCGGGCGATATATACTTTGAACGTCTCTTTGTCCCCGCTCTTGATCGTGAAGAGGTGGTCAACTGTGCATTTTTGCCGCCTGTTCCCGACGAAGTGGCCGAGGAATTGGGTGGCCATCTCGTCGAAAGTTGAGATCGAGCGCGGCTCGAGTCTTCGGAACCAGTCTCATCCGAAGCAGATAAGAGTGGCCGGGAAAGCTCGGCACTGGGCGGCGTCGGAGTTGTCTTGGAAGCTCATCCTTGCGGTGAACGTATCAAAATGGTCTTTTGGGTTAGATTTGCCATCAAAGAGGGAGACCTTTAGGGGCTTGTTGCGAGAGGAGACGTGGACTGCGAGTAGCTCCTCGGTGAACGGTTTAGTGAGCGAGTCGGCGGCATACTTAGCTCTGTCGCTCGGACGGTGACCTTCTCGATGCATACCCTCGATCTTCTTCTCGAGGGCGTCGAGTCGGCCGCGGTACCCCGATGACTCAGCACATTCTGATCCCAGGCCTCTGCTGTTGGAGGCTTGCGTCTGGGATCGACCCCGATTCCTCTCAATAAGGTTCCTTAGATCCCCCGGCGAGGTGGTCTTCGAGCCACCGTGGCGAGTCTTGTCCGTCGAGGGAGGGACAGGTGTGCGAAGGATCTCAGGGCGAGGCGCTCTGGTGACAGAACTTGGCGTTGAACTGTGAGGCGTCCAGCGGGTCTCAGAACGTATTGGCCTGGGAGATCTGCGGCCGTGGGAGGTTGCGGTGAGGTGGTCGGTCGTGCCTGCACGAGCGGAGCCTTCTCTTCCTCGGTAGGGGTCCCGGTCCCGAGGTGGGGGAGCGGTGACCTTGGGATATTGGCCTACCGTTTGGACGCAAATAAATGCCTCCATAAGGATGCGAGCCGGTCTATTCGGCCGGCAAGGGGGCTAATGATATTGGGCGGAGGAGGTTCGTCTACGCCTCCTTTGAGGGGGAGGCGGCAGCTAGTGCTTGGATCTTCGTGATGATCGCTCGCCATTGGATTGAGATCGGAAAGTGAACTTTTGTTTTTGTGGAATCAAGGATTTCCCATAGACGGTGCCAGCTGACGCGGGGCGGATCCATGCATCAAGATGTTACCTTCCGTTGATCTGACGATGGCGGCGATGGACGGTTGAGATTTGATCTGAAGGCCGTCTCCCGAAGCATGTGGATCTCAATGGGTTTGACGTTGTTCGCACTAAGCTACCTGCAAGAAAGTTCCGGGGTGGATGTACTACCGAGGACCCTCCGACGGTCAAGTTAGAGAGGAAATCCGAGCAGAGTAACGGCTTAGTGGAGTAAAAATGGCTTACTTGAACCGTCTGGAAGAGGAGTTTATATAGTGGTGGCAGCAGGCAGGGCAGGCGCAAGAATCACACCGGTCATTACGCTCCCGACGTCACGCCCGCGTGATGAGCGGGATCTCTCATTAATGGCGAGACAAGCTCGTTAATTGGGGATCGTGATGGCGTGGAATGTGGGATGTGGCCGGCGGAAATCTCGCGCATGGCGAGATTCGCGGGATGGCGGTTGCGACTGTGAATGGTGCCATTGGTCGGTCGATGAGACCGAGAAAGATGACCTCGGCGGGAAAGCTAGCGGATGAGCGGGAGAGCCGAGGTATCTTGGTTCTGTGGTAGTCCGGAGCCGAGCTATGAGGCCGAGGAGGCCAATTGTGCAGGGGGCTTGGTGGCGAGCCAGTGTTTGTTTGTGGGAAGGGCACAGGAGTGTCCTGTTCGGCCACTGGTCGGCCACTGTAGGTCCTTTCTCGGGAGCTTTAGGACACGTCATCTGTCACGTGTCATGGTCTGGGAGGTCACCGATACAGAGCATCATCAAAATCCCTCTCCCTGATATTCTTCAATGACCCCTCCTCTCTCACACAACTCCGATCCAAACAAATCCCTCCCTCAACAAAATCCCGACCTAATATTTCTTCAGATCTCAACTAAAGTCACTCAATCCAATATATCTCTTAGAAAATAAATATATTTCTTAATTGTGTTACTTAAATTATATGTTACCAGTTTTTTTTGTATTCATTTTGATCTTCCTATACTTATTTTTATCTTCTTCATTTTCATAGTTATTATTTAGGATTCTATATATTATTGGATATAATATAGACTTATAAATATAGTATATTATTTTTTTAGGTCTGCTCCTTGGTTTTAATTTGAATTTAAAATGTTGGTAACAAAGAGATGTTGTATTTATTACATTTGTCTTATTATAGTGACATGGCACCACCTAATGCATTATAAATGATAATCTTTTTTCGTATATATTTCTTGAAAATGAGTAAGCTAAATATGAGTTGACATTATAATAATAGTGATTTGTTATTTTAATTTATTATTAATATTCCAAAAAAACCTTTCCTATAAATACAATAAATACAAGTACACACTCTAAGGCTTTCCAAATAATATGTCTAAAGTTTCATTAATATATATAGCCCTTAAATTAAATCTCCAGGGTTTCTTAAACTTGCCCTCATCCAAAGTTTTAAAACCAGGAGACTCAAAAGATCTATTCTCCGAGGATCCAATTCCATGGTTAAGTGCCAACTATTTGTACTGAAAGCAAGAATCCAAGAGAGACAAAAGACGATTAGCAATCTTTCTAAAAGAAGTGGGGTAGGTTCTAGTCTTACATTTGATGCCGATCATAACACGTCACGCTACTAGACAGCGGAAAAAGAAATTCTATTCTCAATCAAAATAGGAAACCTTCCTCTAGCAGTGTGTAAATTGTCATGTCTATCTATGTAACATCAGATTCTTTTATTTCTAGGGAATTTTACTAAAATGCCCTCTCAGACTTCGCTAATTACTAAAAATCCTCTCCATACTTCATATTTATTTAAAAGACCTCCATACATTTAAATTGCACTAAAAAAATCTCCCAACAGATGAAAAAAAGAATTTTGTTTACTTCTTCCATCACTTTGTTAAGAGCCGAACGGTGAGAATCAGTTAGGGTTTTAAAATCTTCCCAACTTTTCTTATTTTCTCAAAATTCTTAAATTTCCCCCCAAATTGGGTTTAGTATTAGGGTTTCGATCAAAGACCTCTCAAATTGATCATGTAAACCGGCTCATTTTTCTCAACTTTCTCCAGCAACGAGCTCGTCGAGCGATGTTTTCCTTTCAAATGCAAATTTTGAGTTTGTGGACAACCCCATTTGAAAGGAGAACGATTCTTTAGTTGCACTAAATATCTAAATATTCCACTAAGTGAGAATGTGAGTTCTTTTTATGGGAGAAACACATGGCTAAATACCTAGAAGATAAGAGAATATGTCAAACACAAGCTTCAGTTCTATTTTCCTAACGAGACAATAACTTTTAATGGAAAACTACTAAGAGGGACTGTTTAGTGCAGTTTAAATGTATGAGAGGTCTTTTAAGTAAATACGAAATGTGAGGGGGATTTTTAGTAATTAGCGAGGTATAAAGAGGTTTTTAGTAAAAAGCCCTTATTTCTATTGTCCGTGACGGTTATCTGAATGATTTTTGTTTTTGTGTTTTTAAATTTTTTTTGAAGATATAACAAATAATGAAAGTGAAGAATGAGAAGTGATAACAAGAGATTTTGTAAATATTTTTTGTTACTTAATCTTATACATTACTTAATATTGGCTTACTATTGTTTGTTGTGATTATATAATTGATTTTTTGTTCTTGCATTTATTGTGTTTTTACTATTTTTGCGGAGAAAACACCAAAACTGAAGAATGATAATTTATAAGAAGAGAGTTTGTATAGTTATCTTTGTTACCCAATCCTGTACATTACTTAACATCAGCTTACTATTATTGTTTGTTGTGATTATATGATCGAATTTTTGTTCTTGCGCGCATTATTGTGTTTTACTAATTTTGCAGAAAAAACACCAAAACTGAAGAATGATAATTTATAAAAATAGAGTTTGTATAGTTATCTTTGTTACCCAATCTTATACATGAGTTTAATTTGCAGTTTCATATCTTTGAAACTTTTTATTTTCATGTTATTATTTTTGAAGGATGAGAATCGAGCAACAAAAATATAAATCTAGAAGAATCATAATCACAATATATACTAGGAGTAATACATATCTTATCACGTTTTCTTATTTAGCTAAGGCTCGAGAAAATTTGGTATACACTCTCTCTCTTTTAACAAATCATATCAAGGATATTCAAATATAAATATTTAAAAATAATAAGTAATATTTGAATATGATTTTTAAATTCTTGTATAAGGATGAAAGTAATCGGTTTAATTTTTAACATACTTCTTCTTCTAATTTTATGTTTTAATGGCTTCCTGATTAAAAAATAATTTCAAAAATTTTAAATGAGAATTTCTTTTGATATAAAAACGAATTGAGACTCTACTAAATAATAATTATGAGAATTTATGTTATACCATTATTTTTAATTAAAATATTTTCAAAATAAAAATAAATCATTAAATTTATTTATTTAAAAGTCTATGAAAATAAAAATAATTAGGATATATAAATTGAATCATTGAAATCATTTTCTAAATTTTGAGGGTAATAATGTAGAAGAGTATATCATAACAAAATATCGGCACATAATATTCTAATTAATAGAAAATTACGTTTCAACGGTAGTATTGAGTAAGAATAATTCCAAACTTTATTAAGTTTTTTTATTTAAAGAATCAAAATTTGAATTTCTCTTTCTTCTTAGCTTTATGATGCAAGGTAAGAATGAAAGTAATCGGTTACTTTCTAAGGACATAATAGGCTCATTTTTAGGCCAAGAAAAACATGTTATACAATATTCTTTTTCAGGTAAACCTATATATGAATGATACATCGATGGATCAGCAGATAAGCAAATCCATGATACCTTACATCAAATGATAATGTCTGTTACAGTTAATTCTCATCAGGGAGGGTATTCAATTGAGACATCTTGCGTCTCTTAGAGAAGTTAAAATAGAAGCATTGAGACCTTGTAAGGTCAAATGCTTAAAAGTCACGTGAATAAGTCCTATGTGAAGGTACTTATAATACTTCTCGAATCTAAATACACCTTTTTAGAAAGAAGTTGTATCGTTTGTTCTGTGCTATCCACAGAAAGGGTCCTTTCCATATCCTTGATGGAAAGTCTGGACGAGAAATCAAACGTCCCGATATTATAAATCTCTTTTAATGGAACATTAGGAATTGTCCACTTGTTAAGTTGTTCATCATCTGAAAGATACTCTATCAAATTAGAGTTCTTAAAATATTTGCTCTTATTATGAGTTAACTTGGTAGATATAGCAGATGATGATGATGAAATCATAATAAATTCTGTCCAGAGTTCTGAAGAAATTAATTAAAAAGGAATCACTACTCGATACCGTGCATATTAGAGACCGTTCTAAATGGTCTCTAATACTTAGCATACAGTCTCTAATAGGTGTTAGCGACCGTCCAAACTTTAAATGGTCGCTAAAACCGGGTTGTAGAAAATTTAGTCGCTAATAAACGTAATAGCGACTGTATAATACGACCATTTATACGGTCGCTAATACGTGTGCCAGATATTAAAAAAAAGTAAAACTAATAGTATTGGTGACCATTTGGACGGTCGCCAATTCCTGATTTATAATTAAAAAACTGGAAGTCGCCTCCTCCCTGTCCTCGACGAGGTCGACACTGGCGGCGGCTGCTCCTCTTCCGTCCATGGCACCACCTGCTCCTGTCCTTTCTCCTTCACCTCTTCTTCGCTTTCTCTATCAACATCGTCGTCGTCGTCATGATCCCCCTTAGGCTTTGGCAGTCTTCCCCTCCCCCTTTTCGGTGGTGCATCGGGGCTAGCCTTCATGTAGTTGTTCTTCACCATGAGGATCTCGCCACTCTCCTTCATCCTCACGAGGTGCGCCACCAGCAGCGATGCGCGCACCTCCGAGATCTTGTTGGCGTACTTGGACTCGATGTAGTTCGAAATCGACGACATGTTCAACTTCTTCTTCTCGTCTAGCAATTCAGTCGCTGTCAAAATCATTTGCAAACAAATAGACAAAAAAAAATTTGATCGAATTGATGAAACTAGAAGTATAAGATCGAAATTTTGAGTTGAAATTTGATAGATCGATCACCTTGGAGTATAAAGGGAGAGGATAGGGATTGGAAGCTTCTTCATCGCTAGCCATAGGATGGAAATTTGATTTGGGAAAAAAAAGTTAGGAAGAAAAAATGAGAGAGAAAAATAGAGTTGGGGAGTAATTGAAAGAGAAGAAGAGTTTTTAAGGGTTTAAATTTGAGTATTGCCGCTGCCGCGCGCATTTATTTTCATAGATATTAGCGACCGTTTATACAGTATCTAATACCTTAATGGTCACCAATACCTTTTGTTTAAAATCGGATTTATTTTATAGGTATTAGCGACCGTTTATACAGTCTCTAATACCTGAACGGTCGTTAATACATTTTGTTTAAAATCAGATTTATTTTATAGGTATTAGCGACCGTTTACCTAAACAGTCTCTAATATCTTCTGTTTTAAAAGTGAATTTATCTCATATGTATTAGGAACCGTATAAACGGTCGCTAATACTTAAATTGTCTCTGATATAGTATTAAAAACTGTTCAAGAAGTAGCGGTCTTTAATACACGGTCCCTAATACTTATGTTTTTTAGTTGTGAATGATTTTTCTCTACCATATGTAATCTTAAAGATCTTCGGATGAGTTATACTCAAGAATTATTAAATCTTAGTTTTTACCCATACCGCTGTCAATGTTTTACGGGCAACCATATTAAAGCCAATCCCTGGCTAAGATGGAACTCCCTACGCAACTTTGGTGTCGTTCCACGATTAATAACTAAAAGAAATAATTTAAGAGTAAGTATTTATACTTTTAACTTTTTGGCTTTCATAAGAAAG
Source organism: Agapanthus africanus (assembly GCA_030015575.1). Taxonomy (NCBI): domain Eukaryota; kingdom Viridiplantae; phylum Streptophyta; class Magnoliopsida; order Asparagales; family Amaryllidaceae; genus Agapanthus; species Agapanthus africanus. The sequence continues at coordinate 121,459,306 of CM057344.1, forward strand.
GCTTTCTCTGTGGAGGGTTATACCTTTCAATCTCGCTATTGTCCTTCTCGAAAGGTGTTGCAGGAGCTAGAATCGGCTACATCTAACCTTGAAGTCTCAAGAATAAATAACAAATGAAAACTCAAGTCTACATAATTTAGATAAATATCATAAATTTTAAACTAAATATTCATCACTCTAGGAAGAAACACAAATTTAGCCAATCATGGCTCTAATACCATAAACACAAAATTATTTGCAGAATATAAAAGAAAAGAGAGAAGAGAGTGCTTACCTGGCAAAAGGTTGTGGAGACTGATACCTTTAATATTGAATATGGAGGTATCCTTAAGCAAGTAGATCCTAGTAATAATAAGAAAATACTTATTAGATTTACCTGCAATTCAGCTCAGTTGAATTATTCAACAATCAAGAAAAAAAATTTCAATTATAAAATGTATTTATAAATTTTAAGATGATTTATTCAATCAAAAATTCTTGCTTAGAATTGATTGTAGCGCTGCTAAAACAATTATATAGAAAGATATTAAAAATTTAGTATCTAAGCAAATTTTTGCCAAATGGTAAGCTGAATTAGCAGTTTTTTATTATAATATTGAGTATGTTAAAGATACTAACGATTGCCTTCCTGATTTCTTAACCAAGGAATTTTTACAGAACTTTAATACAGAGTCCATCAAGGGGTCAAGGTCCAGGCAGGGGCCGAGGACGGGGAAGGAATAATAATTCCTCTAACTTCCCTTATTCAAATTGGCTGAAAATGCAAAAAGAAAAACCTGTGAGATTCGAGATCGAATGTGAGGCGTCATACGCCCAGTCAGATCGGAGAATGCCTAATAAAATGGCAAAAAGAAATGTTTATAACACTCAAAATGCTATATTATCTTAGAAGAATCATCTAGTTCCGGAAATAATTCTGGATAAGTTCAGTCATTCAAGAAGGCTGTTAGAAGAGGACCTGAAGATGATTACTTTTAGAAAAGCACTTCCGAAACAATTATTTGTTTAGAAGGGAATGATATTCCCCAGATGCATGATTTCTTGTCTCTAAAAGAGAAATATTGTCACGACCCAATTTGGCATGTGACCAGCACTTAGATCACGCGACGTCTCAAGATGTCGACGCAACCTAAGTAAGTCAAAAACCAAGATCTAAACCTTTTTAAAGAATAAAGGAGGTGAAGTTTTCAAAGGTATTTAACATGAAACATAATTTTCATAACAAGGATTAGTTGTTTAAAAGCATAAGTCAAGACCTCGCTCGCTTTGTCCTCGATTCTTGTGAGCCCGGTGCCTTACTATTGGATTGGCGCCTTTAAAAAGACCTCAGAGCCCTGTTTTATGATAGAAAACAGGATTTAAATGCTTTTAATGATAGATTCTCCATTAATAAAATTATCTAAAGTTTTGAAATAGGGTTGAAAATGTTTTCGTATTTGAAATTTTGGCAGCACATCCTTTGTAATTTTTTATAAAAGCAAGTACATAACATATAATATAACGGCATCCCCACTTGGGAGCTATCTTGACGCCAATCAGCAGAATCACAACCACGCAGTTATATACGATGCTTAAAGGCAAAGGATTACAAACAAAATATATAAATAAACTGCGTAAGTAAACCTAACTAGTCGACTTTATCCGAGTTCGACCCAAAAGAATATACATAAAGTCACAAAGTCGATCTAAGTCAAAAGAATATACAGGTAGTCTAATGGAGTGACACTAGATACAAAGTATAACATATACAAAAGAGGCGGTTACTATACGCGTAACCCACCTAGGAAAAATATGAGATGCACACCAAGATATTGCTCGCGATGCAACTAAGAGTCTGTGAGGTCTGTCCTGTAAGAAGCTAAAGCACAACGGGGGTGAGTTGCCAACTCAGTAAATAGAAATATATATCACAAGATATGATATGATATGCGTAGTAATGAATGCAAGTCAATATAAATGAAGTCACATAAGAAGAATGTCAATCATTCTCAAAATCCTCATCAAACTCGTGTCCATCATCGACATTAAAATCTTGATTTCGTAGGCACCGTCTAACCGATCGGTCCTTTCCTGATAACAACTCAGCCATGATCGGAATCCTCTGGATTTCCGGCGCCCTCCAATATCACCTCTGGTATCGATCATCCTCGCTAGGCTCCCCGTACCTCCCTGCGGTCTTCCTGACCCCGGAGTCGTACCAGGTCCACCATGTATCCGTAATTGGTTAACCCCTCTCTCTATTTGGAAATCTCATCATGAAAACCAAAACTCATGGTGGACTCTAAATCATCATATCATGAGAAAACCGCACTTTTGAAAACATAATCCGTTTTTTAATAAATGCGCATGGTTTTGAAAGTATGTTTTAGCACCTCTACTAGTGTTTTATGAGTATCAAGTATGCAATTTTAAAAATTTAGAGGGCTAAGTATACTAAACAAGAATCGAACTAGAGAATTAGGATTTCAAAGTTAAGCAAACAAGTTCTAAACTAAGTGAAGAGAGTCTACAACCTTTTTAGTCCAGTCCTTCACATCCAAAGCTCCAAGTAGTAGTCTCTAGAACTCTTCTTTGACTCCACTTGAAAGATGGAACAAGCGTACTCGTAGTCTTCGACGTCGAAAATGATCCACCATGAGGCAACTCACACTTAGGCTCACACTTCACTAATCAAGGTATTAGTGAAGTTAACAACTTAAACTAATTAGCTAGAATAGTGTAGGTTGATGAAGTAGGAATTTGCTCACTAAAAATATTTCTTTTCCTTTTCTTTTTCTCACACTAGAAAAATCTAGTGAGGAGATCAATAAGAAAATGAACTTGGAAGTGAGAGTGAACCATTAGCATGAGATGAGATAAATGATAATGACAAATATCTATGAATAAAACAAGAATTAAAGATGCGTCATGATTTCTCAATGCTTCTCCAAGCATCCAAAACTATGACTCATTCTTCTTTTCTTTTAATACAAGAATATTTATCATTATCTTACTCAAATGTGATTCTCACACATCCTAGTTCTATGTATGATCAACCTTGATACAAATGAGTGTGTGTGTGTGTGTGTGTGTGTGTGTGTGTGTAAAGAGAAGAAAATTTTAAGTGAGCTTAATATTAGTTTATATATATATATATATATATATATATATATATATATATCATATATCATATATATCATATATATAAATATATATCAAATTATTAAATTAACACTTGATTCAATAATCTGGTTATATCATATATAACCCGGCTAATATCAAATATATATATGTATATCAAATCATTAAATCAACACTTGATTCAATAATCCGGTTATATCACATATAACCGGCTAATATTTAATATTAGTTAATATATATATATATATATATATATATATATATCAAATTATTAAATCAACACTTAATTCAATAATCCGGTTATGTCATATATAACCGGGCTAATATGTTCAATAATCCGGTTATATCATATATAACCGGGATAATATATATATAAATCAAATCATTGAATCGACACTTGATTCAATAATCCGGTTATATCATATATAACCCGGCCGATATCAAAAATGCTGGATTAGAATACGGTATCATATACTCGTATTTAATCAAGCTCCCGCAAATATCTCCATACGTTCTCTACTTCGTTTCGTTTGAGCTAGGAAACCTCTATATGGGACTATAAAGACTTGTCAATGTGCCAGCAGTAGGTAATGATCACATCAGATACCCACAAGCCATCAGCGGTACTGCGTGGACGTAACGGCTACCTATGTATTGAATGAATAGAAGATCAACAAGAAAATTTGTCTAAACTCCTGTAGAGTCTATAAGCAATACTTACCGTACAGTCCGGTCTTTTCGTCTGATATGTCGCATATCGAGTCTGGGGGGATGGAATCGTCAGACCCCAATAACTTGATAATTCATGCCGATGTGTGGCTTATAACCTTTTGAGAAACTACTGATAACGCTTAACAGTAAATCTCATTATCCCTGGTCAGGGACTTGCTGTTATAGACAATCGAGCATAGCGCAACATCAACTCCCAATACCGGGAGAGACGAAACCCCTCCTATCGCTCATTGCTTCTATGTGACTCAGAACTGTACCCAAAAAACACATGTTTGCACGACTCATTTGAGCTGTGGTACGGAGGAAATTAAAGCACAGTGGGAAACACACAAGACACTATGACGATCTCGGGTCTATAGACTAACATGTATAAGTGTCACCAGAGAACTTCTATCTGACGATAGGTATGGTACCATCTAGGATTTCTCAGCGAGTCCTGTTCGATGTACTCATTCTCCAATGAGCACCTGTGTACAATCTTTGATGTCAAACACCAATGGCTGTGTGATCAATCATTGCCCCATACAGGGTCAAGAAACATACACACTAGTCTACTCTGGAATATCGATACCCTGTCTCGATACTCCCTCGACTAGAAACTGTTAAGGATGTGCTTGTGGACTACAAAAGCCCCACTAGTATGATCTGCATCATAGTCTTGGTAGTCAAGCCAATATCCTAAAGGCTTTATTAACAGGTATCAATGAGATAGTAAAGTAAAACAAGTGCACATGTTAAGATAAAGAGCAACCAGATAGCATACTATCATGTTGAGCAAGAAAGTCCTCTATATATATGTCCAAGCATCCACTATAATATACAATAATATCCTCTAGGGCATACATATTCCTAACAATCTCCCACTTGCACTAAGGCCAGTTGTTATAGTATCGTATACCCAACATCTCAAAAAGTCTCTCGAACTGTATCTGGGGAAAGGCCTTCGTAAGTGGATCCGCCGTGTCGTCCTTCATGTCTACTCTCCTGACCTCGATCTCGCGGCGATCGATTATCTCCCGGATCAGGTGATACCGACTCAGAATATGTCTGGATCACTGATGGGACCAGGGTTCCTTGGCTAAAGCCACAGCTCCATTGTTATCACAATACAAAGGTATTGGATCTTCAATGGATGGAACCACACCAAGTTCAATAATGAACTTCTTCATCCAGACAGGCTCTTTGGCAGCATCATTGGCAGCATGTATTCAGCCTCCATCGTCGAGTCTGTAATGGTATCTTGCTTTGAACTCTTCCAACATACTGCCCCTCCATTGAGGGTGAAGACAAAGCCCGAGAAAGACTTTCTGTCATCCTTATCACTCTGGAAACTCGAATCAGTAAAGGACTCCACTTGAAGTTCTCCGTTACTATACACCAAGAACATCTCTTTAGTCCTTCTTAAGTACTTAAGAATGTTCTTCACAGCTATCCAGTGCTTCTCCCGTGGGTCTGATTGATACCTGTTTGCCACACTAAGTGCGTAAGCTACATCCGGTCTGGTGCATAACATCACGTATATGATAGACACAACTGCAGAAGCATAGGGTATCATGTTCATGCGAGCCCTCTCCAAATTAGTCTTGGGAGACATCTCTTTGGAGAGAGTGATTCCTGAACAAGTGGGTAAATTACCACGCTTAGAATCTTCCATACTAAACCTCTTCAGTATGGTGTCTATGTATCTGGATTGAGGCAATCCTAACATCCTTTTAGATCTATCTCTATAGATCTTTATCCCCAGAATGTAAGAGGCATCATCCAGATCTTTCATGGAGAACTTTTGTGATAGGAAGAGTTTGACCGAGTGCAGCATATTAATATCATTTCCTATCAAGAGTATGTCATCCACGTACAATACAAGGAAGACAATCTAACTCTCTACTACCTTTTTATATATACATGGTTCATCTACATTTTTGATGAAGTCAAACTCTTTGACTGCTACATCAAAACAGATGTTCCAGCTCCGCGACGCCTGCTTTAATCCGCAGATTGATTTAAGCAGTTTGCACACCTTTCCGTTGCTCCCACTGTCTACGAAGCCCTCTGACTGTATCATATACACGCTATCTTCTAAATCACCATTTAGAAAATCTGTCTTGACGTCCATCTACCAGATTTCATAGTCATGATATCCAGCAATAACAAGTAGGATCCTGATGGACTTAAGCATAGCCATTGGAGAAAATGTCTTTTCGTAGTCGACACCTGGTCGTTGATGAAAACCTTTTTCTACAAGTCTAGCTTTGAAGGTCTCAATCTTTCCATCTGCACCATTTTTCTTATTGAAGATCCACTTACTCCCAATTGGTTTTACCAATTCAGGAGCAACTTCCAAAGTCCATACTTTATTGGTGTACATGGTTCCATCTCAGATCGCACAACATCCAGCCATTTCATAGAGTCCCCACTTGTGATGGTCTGCTCAAAATTAGTCTGGTCATCATCTTCCATGATGCAATCCTCGCTCCCACCATCTATGAGAAAACTGCAGTATCTCTCAGGTGGATGAGGAACCCTACTAGATTTATGGAGTGGCTGAGATTCGTCGGAGACTATTGAATCCTCCGGTTCTACCAAATCTTCAATTGTAGTTTGTGTATCTGGAACTTCTTCCAGTTCTACCTCATTACCACTAATTTCTTTTACAAGAAATTCCTTTTCTAAAAAGGTGGCGTGTTGAGCAACAAATACCTTTTATTCCTCAATGTGGTAGAATAGATATCCATGTAAATTCTTTGGATATCCCACAAACTTGCAAAGAACTGATCGTGCTTCGTATTTTTCCGGATTCTGTTTTTTAATATAGGCCGGACAACCCCATATCTTAACTCATTTAAGATATGGTCTCTTTCCACTCCATATCTCATATGGTGTTTTAGGCACAGATTTTGATGGAACTTTATTCAATAGGTATGCAGCTGTCTCAAGTGCATAACTTCAAAAGGAAATAGGTAACTCGGCAGTACTCATCAAAGAGCGCACCATATCTCATAGGGTGTGATTCCTCCGCTCCGATACACCGTTGTGCTGTGGTGTATACGTAGGAGTAAGTTGAGAGAGAATCCCATTCTCTTTTAGATAATCTCAGAATTCCGTGCTTAAGTATTCACCTCCTCGATTAGATTGAAGGATTTTAATACTTTTACCCGTCTAGTTCTCTACTTCGCTCTTATATTCCTTGAATTTCTCAAAATTTTCATATTTGTGTTTCAACAGAAACACATGTCCGAATCTTGAGAAATTATCGGTGAATGTAATGAAGTACGAGGAACCATTCCTAGTATTTGTAGACATGGGACCACATACATCACTATATATCAGTCCCAAGAGTTAAGTAGCTCTTGCTCCGTGTCCCGTAAGCGGAGTTTTGGTCATCTTTCTTATGAGACGGGACTGACAAGTTTCATAAGATGTAAATTCGAACGGTTCCAAATATGCATCCTTATGCAACTTAGCTAGTCTGTCGCATTGATATGAACAAGTCTACAGTACCACAAGAAGGCTTTGTTCATTTCTGAACTTTTCCTCTTGTGAGTGTTTTGTATATTTAGAACTGTATTTTGATTTAGAACATATAATCCATTACATAACGTACCAAATCCAATCAACACTTGATTTAGGAAAATGTTCATAATATTTTTCTCAAATGCAAAGTTATATCCTTCTTTATCGAATAAAGATATGGATATTATATTTTACATCATAGATGGTATGAAATAACAGTTTTTCAAAATCAATGTATTACCATTTGGCAATACTAGGTGATATTCGCCGACAGCTTCGGCAGAAACAATTGATCCATTCCCTACTGTGAGAGACATATCACCCTTTTCAAGTTTTTTACTTTTCTTTAACCCTTATAACAGGTTACAAATGTGGGATTCTGATCCGGTATCCAATACCCAGGACGTAGAGCATACTGAGAAACAGTTCTCAATAACTAACACACCCGAAGAAGATGCATCAAAATACTCTTTCTTCATTCGGGTTGCGTGGAAATCCTTGCTTTCCTCTATCCCTTGCACAGGCTTATGACAGTTGTTATAAGATAAACCGGAACCAGCGTTCCCCCAGCCCAGTTTAATAAGCGGGTTCGCTCAATACATCTATATTATTATCTTGATTAAGGCGTGACATAGTCGCTACCTGGAGAGAGAGAGAGAGAAGAAAACACTTTAGCGTGCACTCTTACAAGATTAGATTGATTATTATCTTATCTAATCAGGGTGGCTCCCACTATTTTTATCAAATCTTCCTTCAAACACTAAAAAGTAAGATTAGCCGAGATTAATTACACCCTACAAGTTCGCTAATCGATCAGCCAGGCTGGTGTTGGTACTCCGAGAGAGTCTCCCCGTGCTTTCGCATAGAACTAATTAAATAATCTCATTTCCGCAGGGGCATAACCCCGTTAACACCTTTCTTAGACACCCACTGGATTAGCTAATTATAAAGTGGAAAACTCTCTCAGGAGTAACACTTACTCGCAATGGGTATCGGGATCTAACTATCACATAGAAGGTATGTAATCTCATTGCAAATTTCAACACTTGAAATTCCTGAAATCTATTTTTACCCCATGCAGTTTATGACCTTGACAAGGTCAACAAACCATAAACTGCAAGTCAAGTTCAACCCGTCATTTCATGACTGATTTAGACCTACCCGCATGACCCTTGACAAGGTCAACAAAACCGTACGACTGCCTTAACCAATCACATCATCATGGGGAAGAAATGCACTAATCAGCTACCGAATACTACGCCTCGACAAAGTCGAAAAACGCAGCACGAGTACTAAACACTACCTATCTGAAATGACTGAGGGCTATGACTGGTTTTGAAGAAAATCTTTAATGTAATGAACTTGATATCGTTGTAGAACCTAGTGATTTGAAAATGACTGGTTTAAGCTCTGCTTTAAAAATCATGTAGTTTTCAAAACAAACCGACTGGGTTGTAGGATATGCTAGTTTTGCTAAAGTGGTCATTCCCAGTGAAGAGATCTAGGCTCTTTCCTCATCGAATGAGGTGCTGGATATTCATAATAGAATATCGCTATGTAAAGCAAGAACTAAAGCTACCTTTTTGAAAAAATTTGATTCTACAATATCTTTTAGGTTTCTTTTCTTTTCATTAATCTTATTAATAAAGTCCCATCAATTATGTTTCCTAAACATCACAGAAGAAACGAAAATAAAACACATATATATGCCATCCACATTCGCCATAGGGACCCGGGTCTTCACCGTAAGGTTACTTAACTTACGGCAGGGCGGGGTCAGGACTAGCGCGGATGCAAAACATATATAGTGTCTACTAATATATCATATATATAAGCAGCATTTGTCTCACGCAGTTATATGATCACATCACATTAAAGAACAGCAAAAGCGGATATATGAAATATATAATATACTAGGAGGTCCGTGTTTTAGATTAGGCCAGCAACGAAAAACACGGATTCCACGGTCGTGATGAATAGCAAAGCCTACATCCCTAGCCCCTACAAGAGCGGCAAGCAACCCTGCCAATTCTAGAGTTAGGCAACCGGTTTCGACTCCTCGAGATGGCCTCCCACTGAACTCTAGAACCCGATTACTTGTGCTCTCCGCCTTGGGTCTATCCTAATACGGTAAAGTAAATAATATATATCGAATAGAGACAACAACCTCAACCCAGAAGTGTCCCAATAAAAGAATATTGCATACAATTATTTACATGAACGAAAATTGAAAAACTCTCATCTCACATAGAACCCTCGACTATTCAATCACGACGATTCAATACAACATATCAATAGCAACACAATAACATCACATGTCATTAACATAAGTAAATATGCGTATCCCTAATGTCGTTGTTGTATAGCAACGAGATCGGGGATACTGCCATATATTACACTTATGGTCGCAGAAATGAAATGAAAACTACAATAATTAGAATCCGCATCAATAGACATCATAAACCCGGATTATCACATATTCCGAATTTCATGTCTAACCCTATAGATCTTACATTTAAGTCTCGAATTGAAAACACTTTTCAAAGATTAAGCCGTGAATTCAACAAGATCCCCGATTGATGATTCAAAGGCTCGTCAGGAACTTTAGTGGATGGCCGCACCCCCAAGGCCGTCAACGAAGTAAATTTGGGCGGAACACCATGGCCGCGAGCACCCGAGTGGATGCTCTTGGCCATGGCGTTCTCCTATAGTCACTTGGTCAGGGTAAAGGGGTGTGACTTTCTACTAGTGTCTCCCGGCGAGTATTCACGTACGATACGAGATTACGACGGAATTTCAATCCAAATCCAAACTCTGTGGTAATCCATCATTTGAGACTAAAATGCGAGATTTACAAATCAAAAACTAGTTTTCGCAAAACTAATCAATGTGGATTCCAAAAATTATATCACATATCCAAAGCAATATAGACGATGTTAAATATTTCGATCGATATTTCAAACAACAACAATCCACAGAGACCTCAACCTGTTGAGCCTCATTAAAAATATCCAGAAAATCCAAAATGCCAAAATAAAGAAACTCAAGAAATTTGGACTTCTATCCCCACAAGTCAACCACGGAACCACGACCAGAGCATGCTCTAGGCGGCGGTTCCGCGACCACTTTGTGTAAATAGCTTCTCGTATTTCTTATGCTTCCTTAAAATACCCTGCACGATTTTTGAGCATTTTTAATCTAGAAAATATTGAAGTTTCAAAAAAAAATGGACAGAAACTTGAAAAATACGGGTTTTAAAACGTCGATCGGACACTTTAACTTCATCTAATGCACTCCTAAGAGCTTGGCTCTGATACCTTGAAAGTATGTCTTAGCACCTCTACTAGTATTCTATGAGCATCAAGTATGAAATTTTAAAAATCTAGAGGGCTATGTATACTAAACAAGAATCGAACTAGAGAATTAGGGTTTCAAAGTTAAGCAAATAAGTTCTAAACTAAGTGAAGAGAATTTACAACCTTTGTAGTCTAATCCTTCACTTCTAAAACTCCAAGTAGTAGTCCTTATAACTCTTCTTTGACTCCACTTGAAGAATAGAATGAGCTTGCTTGTAGTCTTCGTTGTCGAAAATGGTCAATCTTGAGGCAACTCACAATCAAGCTCACACTTCACTAGTCAAGGTATTAGTAAAGTTAACAACCTAAACTAATTAGCAAGAGTAGTGTAGGTTGATGAAGTTGGAATTTTGCTCACTGAAAATATTTCTTTTTCGTTTTCTTTTTCTTTTTCTTGCCCTAGAAAAATCTAGTGAGGAGATCAAGAAGAAGATGTACTTGGAATTGAGAGTGAACCATTAGCATGAGATGAGATAAATGATAATGACAAATATCTATGAATAAAACAAGAATTGAAGATGAGTAAATGTTTCTCAATGCTTCTCCAAGCATCCAAAATTATGACTCATTCTTCTTTCTTTTAATTCAAAAATGTTTATCATTATCTTACTCAAATGTGATTCTCACATCTCCTAGTTCTATGTATCATCAACCATGATACAAATGATTATATACATATATATATATATATATACACACACACACACACACTAATATTAAGCTTATATATTAACTAATATATATATATATATATATATATATATATATATATATATTGATACAAATGAGTTATATATATATATATTAACTAATATTATGATCATATATTAAGCTCATACATATATATATTAACTAATATATATATATATATATATATATATATATATATATATATCAAATTATTAAATCAACACTTGATTCAAAAATCTGGTTATATCATATATAACCCGGCTAATATCAAATATATATATATGTATATCAAATCATTAAATCAACACTTGATTCAATAATCCGGTTATATCACATATAATCGTCTAATATTTAATATTATTTAATATATATATATATATATATATATATCAAATTATTAAATCAATACTTGATTCAATAATCCGGTTATACCATATATAATCCGGCTAATATCAAATATATAAACACACACACACATACACACAAACACACACGCACGCGCACGCGCGCGCGCACACACACACACATAAATCAAATCATTAAATCAACACTTGATTCAATAATCCGGTTATATCATATATAACCCGGCTAATATCAAAAATGCTGCATTAGAATACGGTATCATATACTCGTATTTAATCTAGTTCCCGCACATATCTCCATACATGACCTACTTCGTTTCGCTTGAGCTAGGAAACCTCTATGTGGGACTTTAAAAACTCGTCAATATGCCAGCAGTAGGTAATGATCACATCAGATACGCTCAAGTCGTCAGCGGTACTATCTGGACATAACGGCTACCCAGGTATTGAACGAATAGAAAATCAACAAGCAAACTTGTCCAAACTCCCGTAGAGCCTATAAGCAACACTTACCGTACAGTCCGGTCTCTTCATCTGATATGTCTCATATCGAGTTTGGGGAGTGGAATCGTCAGACCCCAATAACTCGATAAGTCATGTCTATGTGTGGCTTATAACCTTTCGAGAAACTAATGATAACACTTATTAATAAATCTCATCAGCCCTGATCAGGGACTTGCTGTTATAGCCAATCAAGTATAGCGCAACATCAACCCCCAATATCGGGAGAGACGAAACCCCTCCTATCGCTCACAGCCTCCATATGACTCGGTACTGTACCCAAAAACCACCTGTTTGCATGACTCATTTGAGCCGTGGTAGGGAGGAAATCAAAGCATGACGGGAACTACACAAGATACTATTATGATCTCGAGTCTACAGACTAACATGTACAAGTGTCACCAGAGAACTTCTATCTGATGATAGGTATGGTACCATCTAGGTGTTCTCGGCGTGTCCTGTTCGGTGTACTTATTCTCCAATGAGTATCTGTGTACAATCTTTGATGTCAAACACCAATGACTGTGGGATCAACCATTGCCCCATATAGGGTCAAGAAACGTACACACTAGTCTACTCTGGAATATCGATGCTCTGTTTCGATACTCTCTCGACTAGGAACTATGAAGGAGGTGCTTATGGACTATACAAGCCCTACTAGTATGATTTGCATCATAGTCTTGGTAGTCATGCCAACATCCTAAAGGCTTTATCAACATGTATCAAAGAGATAGTAAAGTAAAACAAGTGCACATGTTAAGATAAAGAGCAACCAGATAGCATAATATCATGTTGAGGAAGAAAGTCCTCTATATATGTCCAAGTATCCACTATAATATACAATAATGGTCTCTAAGGCATACATATTCCTAACAGGTTTCTCAAATCCATAGAAATATCAAAACTATGATATCAACAGAGAATGATTCGTTCATGCAACATTTAGCAACTATAACATGTAATTAAATGGACTATAGCATTCGAGTAATGGAACATGGTAAATAGCAACTAATACTATCATGAAACATGGTAATATAATTAAACATAGCAATTCTTCATTTCATGGCAGTACTAATGATGTGTAATGTAGCATGCGAGTATGTGAACTGTGTAACATGAAATCATTAGTATTGTGCTTGTGTTCTATCCAGTGTATCTATTCTAGCAAGTATGATTATACACTAAGGATGGCATGGTAGTCAATGTAATGCATATGATATAGAAATGTAGTTACATATTGCTAATAGTATTTAAAAATCGATACGGAATTTTATAAAGCTTCTGGTAGTCGGGGGCGTTATACGCCATCCACCCGAGTTCCCACTTGTAAATGTTCCCTTACTCACCTAATATCAATACGTGCTAGACGAAACTCACGAGACAAAGCTCGTGAATGCCTTGCCTTTTCTTCGCTATCGATCCTATACATTTAACCAAGTGCAAAAATAAGAATCGAAACGCAATGTTGCTAAACATCAAACGCAATAAGACTAGAACGTATAATCGACATCTTTTAATGCGTTCTATCACCATCAAACTACCTCCGGAAATAACAAAAATCAAATCTCAAGTTTTTAAAACATAAAACCTTAAACCTTTATAAGATATGTGTTCCAGATTTTCATACACGTAATCTGGGATAAAGTTGCATATACACTAGTCTAATTTAGGATGTCTAGGAGCTACTGTAAAAACCCCAGATCCCAATTCCACTTTCCTACCATAAATTGCGGCTAATTGGATTAAATCTACGGTCGTGGGGGTCCAAATGGGTACAGACTTGGGCTGTGATCTCTAGTTGTACTCACCATCTCAGAAAACTCTCTGAAAAATTTTCAGAGTTCACTAGATATAGTAGATCTCAAAAGAGAACCACAAACACTAAAAACTTAGTTCAAAACTTAAAAACTTAGTTTACAAATACTAAAACACTTCTATTCTTGCGAAACTATAAGAAATTATACCTCAAACCACAACAACTAAGGATGATAAGAACACCAAAAGAATAAAAATAGGATTTTTAGCTCCTTTAGGAATATTGAGAGGAATCCAAACTTTAGTGTTATCAAAAAGAAGATCTTTGAAGTGCTAAGGACCTAACTTGGTGTCATGACCATTCTACAAGAAGAAATCCTCAAGAAACTGGATGATTTTGGATATAGGAGGTTAAGTTAGAGAGAGGGTGAAGGAGAGCTCAAAATTTCCTATGTGTTTGTGAAGGAGGAAGTCAAGAATGAGAGAGGATAACCATGACAATAAGATATATACCAATATTGTTAGATATTTGTATATTTAAGATGTGGTGGAAGTGAGGTATAACAGAGGTTAATATATACCCTTCTTACCTTATTCCAAAAAAGAGACTTAAACAATTTAAATGAGAACGACACAATTTTTCCATGACATAAAAAAATAGATTTTAAAAAAAATAACGGTTGTCTCATATTTTAATAAAAATTCATTTCATTATTATTTAAATGCAAAATAAATACTTTAAATTTTTACGAAATGTTACAATATCCCCTCTTAAGAAAATTCGGTCCCCGAATTTAAAATCCAACTACACGTACTTTCGAAGAAATGGGGAAATTTCTTCCGCATCTCATCCTTAGCTTCCCAGGTGAGCTCCTCACTGTTCGGTCCATGCCATAAAACCTTTACAGAAGGGAGTGCCCTAGATCGCAACTTCTTCACCTGCCGGTCAAGAATGGACACCGGCTGCTCAGAGTAAGATAGATCGCGCTTTCGCTGAACAGTCTGATACTGAATAGCGTGAGAAGGATCAGAAAGGTATTTGAGGAGTATGGGTACATAGAACACAGGGTGCACATCCGAAAAACTGGACGGAAGCGCTAAACGATACGCTACCGTACCTACCTTCTCTAGAATCTCAAAGGGTCCAACATATCTGCGACCGAGCTTTCCTTTTTCCTAAATCGCATCACACCCTTCATCGGAGAAACCTAGAGAAAAACATAGTCATCCACAGTGAACTTAAGCCTGTGGCAATGGCGATCAACATAAGACTTCTGTCTGCTCTGGGCGGTCCTCATCCTATCACGTATCAACTGGACATTCTCGGTAGTCTCCTGAATTAAATGAAGCCCTAAGAGGCTGCTCTCCCTAAGCTCGGTCCAACAAACTGGTGATCGACACTTCCTCCCATATAACGCCTCAAAAGGTGCCATATGAATCGTCTCCTGGAAGCTATTATTGTAGGAGAACTCAATCAAGGGCAAGTAACGATCCTAACTGCCACCCAAATCAGTGCACATGCTTGGAGCATATCCTCAAGAGTCTGAATAGTACGCTCTGACTGATCATCGGTCTATGGATGGAAGGCAGTACTGAAACTCAAGCGAGTGCATAAAGCATCCTGAAGTTTCTGCCAGAGACGACTGGTAAACTGCATGCCTCTATCAGAAACGATACAGGTCGAAACGCCGTGCAACCGCACAATCTCATCAATGTAAATCTGGGCATACTGAGCATATCTGAAGGTGGTCTTCACCGGAAGGAAGTGAACCGTTTCCGTTAGCCAATCCACAATCACCCAAATGGAGTCATACCCTCTGTTGGACCTATGTAGACCCACAACGAAATCCATAGAGATCTGCTCCCATTTCCACTCTGGAACGGGTAAAGGCTGCAACTTTCCAGCCGACCTCTGATGCTCGGCCTTGACTTGCTGACAAGTCAGGCATCTCGAAATGAAGTCAGACACATCCCGTTTCATCCCTTCCCACCAGTACACATCTCGCAAATCGTGATACATCTTGGTAAACCCCGGATGAATGCTGTTACTAGACTGATATGCCTCCTCAAAGATCTCTCGCCTCAGCCCATCAGAGTCGGGCACACACAAACGGGTCCCAAACCGCAGCACTTCCTCCCTGTCGATCACAAACTCAGAGTCTCTCCCCTGCCAAACTTGCTCCAAAATCTCAGATAATCATTCATCCTCAGACTGTGCCTTCCTGATACGATCGAGCAAAAGCGGAAAAGCACAAACATGAGCAAACTGTCCTCCTACCAATGTAAACTCAAACCGTATGCCACTGTCACAAAAAATCTGCCAATCCGCAATCGACTGTCTCTGAACAGTGCTCAAATGAGACAAGCTACCTTCAGGCCTCCGACTCAAGTATCTATCACTACATTCGCCTTACCCGGATGATAAAGAATCTCACAATTATAGTCCTTCCCAAGCTCCGTTCATCGACGCTGCCTCAAGTTCAGATCCTGCCGTTGAAATATTTATTTCAAACTCTTGTGGTCTGTAAAGATCTGGCATAACTCTCCCTACAAGTAATGTCTCCAAATCTTAAGCGGAAAGACCACTATGACCATCTCCAGATCATGGGTAGGGTAATTCTACTCGTGTTTCTTCAATTGCCAAGAAGCATAAGCAATAACTTTGCCGTGCTGCATCAGTACGCAACCTAAGCCCACACGAGACGCATTGCAATATACAGTGAAACTGCCTAAGCCTGACGGCAAGGATAGAACTGGTGTAGTCGTCAAACGAGTTTTCAACTGCCGGAAATTCTACTCACACTCATCAGACCATATAAATGGAACTCCCTTTCGGGTCAGACCGGTCATAGGTGCAGCAATATGAGTGAAATCCTGCACGAAGCGACGGTAATAACCTGCCAAGCCCAGAAAGCTAAGAATCTTAATCACTGAAACGGTCCTGAGCCAATACTGTACCGCTTCAATCTTCTTTCGATCCACCTGCATCCTATCTTTCATAACGATATGACCTAAGAATTCCACGCTGTCAAGCCAGAAAGCGCACTTTGAGAATTTGGCAAAATGCTGATGCTCTCACAGAGTCTGTAACGCAATCCTCAAGTACTGCTCATGATCCTCCCGACTCCTAGAGTAGACCAAAATATCGTCTATGAAACGATAATAAATTGGTCGAGGAATGGCTTGAAGATCCGGTTCATCAGATCCATGAATGCTGCTGGAGCATTGGTGAGCCCGAACGACATCACCAAGAACTCGTAATGTCCATAGCGCGTTCGAAAAGCAGTCTTCCGAACCTGCAACTGATGATATCCCGATCGCAAATCAATCTTCATGAAATATTCTGCTCCATGTAGCTGATTGAACAAATCGTCAATGCAAGGTAATGGATACCTATTTCGCATCGTAACCCAGTTCAACTGACGATAATCAATATATAATCTCATGCTATTGTCCTTCTTCTTAACGAACAGGACAAGAGCTCCCCATGGCGATACACTTGGACGAATAAGTCCTCTGTCAAGCAACTCCTATAACTGATTCTTTGGCTCCCTGAGCTCCGTCGGGGCCATCTGATAGGGCGGAATAGAAATAGGCCTCGTCCCGGGGATCAGGTCAATGCAGAAATCAATATCGTGCTCTGGCGATAATCCTGGTAGCTCATCCAGGAACACATCGGGAAACTCTCGTACGATCGGGACCTAGTCCAACAGAACCTCTGCAGCCCAAATATCCCGAATAAATGCTAAGAACCCATGACACCCCTTCCGAAAAAGCCGACTAGCACGTAGTGCAGAAATCAGATTAGCTGGAGCAGCATTGCAATACCCCTTCACAACAAGAACTGGCTCACCAGGAAAACAAAAATTGACCGCCTTCCTGCGGCAATCAACATACGCGTGACAAGTGGCCAGCCAATCCATGCCAAGAATAATGTCGAAATCTAACATATCAAGAAGAATAAGATCGATGAATGAATCTCTATCACTAATCTGCACAGAAAATGACCTGTATGAAGGGTTACCCTAGCTCCCCGGCCAACTCACGTGGTCAAATGCGGAACAAAAATTTTCTTGCGAATAAAACTTGGCGCTAGACTAAACCCTAAAACCGGATCTTTCCATAAAACCTAATTAGCAAAAGAAGAAGTGCTATCTACTATGATAGAAATCTCACCAAACAAACCAAGTCCTTCGGTCTTCTTTCTTCATCCTTAGCTCCTAGCAAGCGCCTTGAACGTGCTTGAACTCCAAATCCGGCTCTGTCGGTCCATCGGGATCGAGCTTGTTCTCCGGCCTCCTTTTGTCGTAGATGATCTACCCGGGGAGTATGATCCATGGCTCTAGCTCTTTGCACTATGTCAAAAGAGCAACTAGAGGATTTGGGATGCTAGTCCAAATAATCTGGGATATAGTTTGGATGTCTAAGTGTTCTATCTCTTTCTAGCCTCTTCACTTGTATCTCAACACATGAGAAATGTAGTGAAGAGGAAGAAGATGAAGGTGGAGGAAAAAGCTAGAGGAGGGAGGAGATGAGAGCTCAAGAGAGAAAAATGAATCAAGTATGAGAGAGAAAATAACACACATAGGTTTTGTATGCCATTTTCTTTCACTAAACAATAGCAACCATGCTTCAATAGTAAACCCAAAATGCATTATAAATTCTTTTGACCACTATTGAAGCATGGTCACCTGTTTTCCTCCCATACCCTTCACTTTACACCTCATTTCCAATTATCAAATAAAAGGAAATTACATAATGAGGTGGCCACCTTCTAGAAGGAAATCTGTAATAAATACGGATTTCAGTCTACTGTACAAATATATCGGTAATCAGATAAAAATCCGAACGCCCAAAAGAGATAGAATAACACGAAGAACGTAATACTAGAATATATATATATATATATATATATATATATATATATATATCTAATACATATACGTAAATTATTAAATCATTACCTGATTTAATAATCTGGCTCAAAACCGAGCCGGTTAGTATTACAAACTGTCCGATCGAAAATCCGAGTACCAAGTACATCAATCGATCGAACCCTGCACGTATCCAATACGGCCACTACATCATTTCGCCTGAATCAGGAAAACCCTCTGTGTGGGACTCCAAAGACTCGACAGTACTCTGGCGGTGGGTTTAACCATAAGCACGTCAGCGGCACTGGCTGTGCGTAATGGCTACCCAGGTACCTGTCGAAAAGAAGGCCGATGAGCAAACTCATCCAGATCTTCTACTGAGCCTATCCGTGACAATATCCGTATAGTCCGGTCTCTTCGTCAAAGAGTATCGCATACTGGGTCTAGGGGATAGTGAACATTAGACACTAACAACCTGATAAGTCATGCCGATGTGGCTCAGGACCACTCCGGAAAACTACTGATCAACCTATCAGTAAATCCCAAATGCCTTGGCCAAGGTCTTATGGTCCTGACCAATCGAATCACAGTGCGATATCGACTCCCTATACCGGGAGAGACGAATCCCCGACAATCGCTCACTGCCTCCATGTGGATCGGGACTGAACCCAA
Source organism: Agapanthus africanus (assembly GCA_030015575.1). Classification (NCBI taxonomy): domain Eukaryota; kingdom Viridiplantae; phylum Streptophyta; class Magnoliopsida; order Asparagales; family Amaryllidaceae; genus Agapanthus; species Agapanthus africanus. The sequence continues at coordinate 121,478,878 of CM057344.1, forward strand.
CCAAAACCTGTTTGCACGACTCAGTAGAGCCATGGTAGGGTAGTGATCAAAATTCAGTGGGAACTCACACGAGACAAATGCCGATCTCGGGTCCAAAAACTAACCTGTACACATGTCACCTGAGAACTTCCATCTGACGATAGGTATAGTACCACATAGAAGTTCTCGGCGAGTCCGTCCAGTGTACTCACACCTAGTGAGCACCTGTATACGATCTTAGGTGCATCAGACCAATGGCTGTAGGACCAACCATCCCCCGACGGGGGTAGAAACGTACACACTAGTCTACTCTGGAGTATCAGTGCCCAGTCTCGATACTTACGCGACTAGGGACCATTTAAGGATGTGCTTACGGACTACTCTGCTCCCATAAGTATGATCGCCATCACAACGCGGGTAGTCAAGCAAGATCCCAGGGGCTTTATCAACATGTAACCGCAATATGTAATAACGAGTACGACATATGCCATGTTAAGATAAAGACAAACCACTATAGTATACCACCGTATCGAGTCTTTATCAATATGTGCAAGTTAGATATAACAACGATATAAATGAATACACATATCTCGATAAAGACAAGTCAAATAATATACTATAAAACTGAGCAAGATTATTTTGTACATATATATCTCTAGTATCCATATGTATAGATATACAATACTGGCCTCTAGGGCATATACATCCAACAATCTCCCACTAGAACTAAAGGCCAGTGATTGGCGTACCGAATACCCAACGTCTGCTCTAAAACCAGCTGCTGGCGTACCGCATACCCAACATCCCAAAAAGTCGCTCAAACTGTGCTTGAGGGAGGGCTTTTGTAAATGGATCTGCCGTGTTGTCTTTCGTATCCACTCTCCGGACCTCGATCTCCTGGCGATCTACGATCTCCCTGATCAGGTGATAACGCCTTAAGATGTGCCTGGATTTCTGATGGGACCATGGTTTCTTCGCTAAAGCTATGGCTCCATTGTTATCACAATACACTGGTATCGGATCAACAATGGACGGAACCACCTGAAGTTCAGCTATGAACTTCTTTATCCAGATCGCCTCTTTTGCGGCATCGCTTGCAGTAATGTATTCAGCCTCCATCGTCGAGTCTGCGACGGTATCCTGTTTGGAACTTTTCCAACATACCGCCCCTCCGTTGAGGGTAAACACAAAACCCAAGACAGACTTGCTGTCATCCTTGTCACTCTGGAAGCTTGAGTTGGTAAAGGACTCGACCTTGAGGTCTCTATTACCGTAAATCAGGAACATCTCCTTAGTCCTTCTCAGGTACTTGAGAATGTTCTTTACTGCTGTCCAGTGGTCCTCACCTGGGTCTGACTGATACCGACTCACTACGTTTAGCGCATAAGCTACATCTGGTCTTGTACATAGCATCGCATACATTATAGATCCTACCACTGAAGCGTAGGGTATAGTGCTCATGCGAACCCTCTCCTCGTCAGTCTTGGGAGACATCTCCTTGGAGAGGGTGATTCCGCGCAATGCGGGTATGTTACCGCGCTTGGAATCTTCCATACTAAATCTCTTTAGTACGGTCTCTATGTACCTGGACTGCGAAAGTCCCAGCAATCTCTTGGATCTATCTCTGTAGATCTTGATCCCCAGAATGTACAAGGCATCACCTAGGTCTTTCATAGAGAACCTTTGTGATAAGAATAGCTTGACCGATTGTAGAATAGGAATGTCATTTCCTATTAAAAGAATGTCGTCCACGTACAAGACTAGGAACACGACAGTTCGTCCTACAATTTTCTTATAAATATAAGGCTCATCCTCGTTCTTGATGAAGTCAAATTCCTTGACCGTCTCATCAAAACAGATGTTCCAGCTCCGCGATGCTTGCTTCAATTTAAATGGATTTGAGCAACTTGCACACCTTTCCACTGCTCCCACTGTCTACAAAACCTTCCGGCTGATCTATATAAACGCACTCTTCTAAACTTCCGTTTAGAAAAGCCGTTTTTACGTCCATCTGCCAGATCTCGTAGTCATGGAAGGCAGCAATGTCAAGAAGGATCCTAATAGATTTGAGCATAGCCACTGGAGAAAAAGTTTCGTCATAGTCCACTCCTGGTCTTTGACGAAAAGCTTTTGCAACGAGTCTAGCCTATAGGTTTCCACCTGCCCATCTACACCAAGTTTTTTCTTGTAGATCAATTTGCGTCCAACGGGTTTTACCCCCGGTGGAGCAACTTTCAGGGTCCACACTTTATTGGTGTACATGGACTCCATTTCAGATTGCATAGCATCCAGCCATTTATTAGAATCCCTACTGATAATGGTCTGCCTGAAACTAGTAGGATCATTTTCTTCCAAGATGCAATCCTCTCGATCCCCATCTATGAGAAAACCATAGTATCTCTCGGACGGATGAGAAATCCTACTAGATCTGCGTGGTGGCTGAGGTTCGTCCAGTACTGTAGAATCTTATGGTTCTACCAAATCTTCAGCTATAGTTTGTTCTTCTGGAATTTCATCAAATTCTACCATGCCCCCACTTATTTCTTTTTCAAGAAACAACCTTTCAAGAAAGGTGGCGTGTCGAGAAACAAAAACCTTTTGTTCATCGACTTGGTAGAATAGATATCCATTTGAATGCCTGGGATATCCAACAAACTTACATAAAACTGACTGTGCCTTAAGTTTTTCCGGATTCTGGTTTTTCACATAGGCCGGACAACCCATATCTTAATCCTTTTAAGACATGGTCTTTTATTACTCCATATTTCATATGGAGTTTTAGGCACAGATTTAGATGGAACCCGATTCAACAGATACGCTGCTGTTTCAAGCGCAAGCCCCCAGAATGAAAGAGGCAATTCTGCATTACTCATCATAGAGCGAACCAAATCCAATAGGGTACAGTTTCTCCGCTTTGATACACCGTTGTGCTGTGGTGTATACGGAGGAGTAAGCTGAGAGAGAATACCGTTCTCTTTCAAAAAGCCCCTGAATTCTGTACTTAAGTACTCCCCGCTATCAGATCGGAGGATCTTAATACTTTTGCCAATCTGGTTCTCTACTTCCTTTCTGAATTCTTTGAATTTCTCAAAAGCTTCAAATTTGTGTTTCATAAGATACACATATCCGAATCTAGAGAGATCGTCAGTGAATATGATGAAGTACGAGAACCTACCCCTTGCATATATACACATCGGACCACACACATTACTGTGTATGAGTCCCAAGAGCTTTACTGCTCTTTCTCCATGTCCGGTGAACGGAGATTTGGTCATCTTTCCTTTGAGACAAGACTGACAAGTTTCATAAGATGAAAATTCGAACTTATTCAAGAGTCCATCTTTATGTAACATACTCAGTCTTTTCTCCCCGATATGACCAAGTCTACAATGCCACAAGTAGGATTCGTTTGTATATGAACTCTTCCTCTTGCGTGTGTTTTGTACATTGAGAACTGTATTCTGATTTAGAACATAGATATCATTACACAGTGTACCTTTTGCGACCAGTACCTTATCAAGGTAAATGTTCATGATATTTTTATCAAGAACAAAGTTATATCCATCTTTATAAAGTAAAGAAACTGATATGATGTTGCAAAGCATGGAAGGTACATAGTAGCAATTTTTCAAAATCATAGTATTGCCATTTGGCAACACTAAGTGATATTCACCGACGGCCGCAGCATTAACTTGTGCTCCGTTCCCTACTCTGAGGGACATATCACCAGGTGCAACTATCCAACTTTTTCTCAGTCCTTGTAATAAATTACAGATGTGAGATCCTGATCCGGTATCTAGTACCCAGGAGGTAGGATTGACCGAAAAACAGTTCTCAATAACAAGAACACCTGAAGAAGATGCAACAATATGTTTCTTCTTCGATGGGTCTACCAAGGAATTCAAACTTTCCTCTTTCCCTTGTTCATACTTATGACTGTTGTCGTAAGTTAGAGTTAAACCGACGTTCCCCAGCCCCGAATAAGAATTCGGATCGGTCAAGCGATACATTTTATTATCTTGATTAGGGCGTGAAGTGGTTGCTACCTGGAGAGAGAGGGAAAACACTTAGCATGCGCTCTTGCAAGATCAGATTGGTTATTAATTTGTCTAACCAGGATGGCTCCCACTGTTTCCTCAAATTCTTTTTCAAACCCTAAAAGAAGAACTAGTCAGGATTAATCGCACGTCACAATACTTGCTTAACCTTTCAGCCAGGATGGTGTCGGTACTTCGAGGGAGGTTTTCCAACGCTTTCGCGAAGTTCCTTAATTACATAACCTCTTTCCCTGAAGGCGTAGCCTCACTAACACCTTTCTTGACACCTACTTGGTTTATAGCATTGATTGTTAAGTGTGATAATCTCCCGAGAGTAATCCTACTCTTCAGTGGGATCGGGATCCAACTATCATTGTGTGATGCACTAGATGGAATCCACTCTAGTCACCATACTCCAGAAGGTATGCTAAAATCTGCAAGTTTCCTTTATATTTGAAACTCCCGATGTGGTTTTTGCCCCTAACGACATATGGTCTTGATAGAGACCAACGTACCATAAGTCGCAAGTCAAGTTCAACCCATCATTGTCCTGAATTAACTTAGACACACCCGCATAAGCCCTTGATAGAGACCAAAGTGGCTATGCGACTGTCCTAATTAATCGCATCCTAAGATGCAACATATAACCAACACTTAGCTACCGTACACTATGCCTTGATAGAGACCAACGTACAAAGCACGAATACTAACCGCTTTCTATCTGAAATGACATAGAGCTACGACTGGGTTTTTGGCGAAAAACCCCTTAACGTAATGAACTTGATATCATTGAAGGAACCTGAGTAGTTTTTTGTAAATATATAGTGGCGAAAACCATTGCTAAAGAGGTCACTCCCTGTGAAGGGATCTCGGATCTTTCCTCGTCGAATGAGGTGCAGGATATTCCAAACTGAATACCACGATGCAAAACAAAAAATAATCGACTATATTAAAGTTATTACCCTGACGCAAACTTTTACTCAAGGGGTCACTCCCGGTGAAGGGATCTCGGCCCTTGCCTCGTCGAATGAGGTGCTGGATATTCCAAACTGAATACCACTGTGCAAAGCAAAAGAGAACGTCTATAATGTCAGTTTTTAAATCTTGGTTCCAACAACATCTTTTAGGTTTATTATCTTGCATTAATCAAAATTAATGCGGTCCCATCAATTTGTAACCTATCACACCAGAAAAGAACGAAAATAAAATGTACGTATATGCCATCCGCATTCGCCACGGGGCCCCGTCATCACCCGTTAGGTTACCTAACTAACAACAGAGTGGGGGATGGACTAGTGCGGGTGCAAAACATATACAACATCTACTAGTATATATATAAGTATATATAACATTTGTCCCAGGCATGATAATAAACAACATCACAGATAACAATACAGAATGGTGGATCATCTTGGAGCCCCGGGTTTCATTTGAGCCGCAAATAAAACCCAACGTTCCCAGTCGTGTAGATAGCATGTGCAATGAAAACCGTACCCCCTACGAGTGCGGCGAATAGCCCTCCAGTTCTAGAACGAAGCCCCCTCCGTCTCAGCGCCTTGAGATGCGGGCTTGTTGCCTTCTAGAACCCGACTATTCGTGCACCCCATCACAGGGTAATCCTAGTACAGAAAATGAAAATAATATATACAAGCGGTGACATCGACCTCAACCCGGTCGTGCCCCAAAATAATATACAACCCGATAAAGACGACAGTCCACATGTCGGACGCTCGCCCCGCAATAACAAATGTACAAATGAATTATAAACTGTATTTCTAACATTGCACCATATGCTATCCACCACGACAATCCAACCATAACATCAGCACAATCACAGAAACATCAACGCGAATGTCACGTTCGCAAATCCGTCTAAAAGAACATATAGCAGATAGACGGATTTACCGATCAAATGACATTCACGGTCGTAGAATCTAAACTAAGCACTGATAACGAAATATGTATTTTAAAATTACGATCGACTAAACTTTCCAAGTAGGCCCCAAGTATTAAACCAACACTGTAACAAATCTGGGCCCAGAAAAACAAATATTCCAGAAACCACAATTCCAAAAATAAGAGGCCCAGAAGAAATTTTGTTCACGTGGGCCCCAAAACGGCCGCAGAACCGCCGCCAATAGGGGGTTTTCGCGGCGGATCCTCGGCGGTTTAGAGGGATCACGTGACCAATTTTCTTCTGTCATCTTAAAAAAGCCTGCATGATTTTCTGAGAGCAAAAATTGATTTTTCGAGCACTTTAAAATCGATAGAAAACCCATGATTTGAAATGCAGTTTTTGAAATTTTCAGTCGATCGTTATTCTAAACATGTTTAAATAAGCTAGTAGGTTTTATGGGATGGCTCTGATACCATGAAGGGTTACCCTAGTGCCCCAGCCAACTCACGTGGTCAAATGCGGAACAAAATTTTTCTTGCGAATAAAACTTGGCGCTAGACTAAACCCTAAAACCGGATTTTTCCATAAAATCTACTTAGCAAAAGAAGAAGTGCTATCTATTATGATAGAAACCTCACCAAATGAACCAAGTCCTTCGGTCTACTTTCTTCATCCTTAGCTCCTAGCAAGCGCCTTGAACGTGCTTGAACTCCAAATCCGGCTCCATCGGTCCATCGGGATCGAGCTTGTTCTCCGGCCTCCTTTTGTCATAGATGATCCACCCGGGGATTATGATCCATGGCTCTAGCTCTTTGCAATATGTCAAAAGAGCAACTAGAAGACTTGGGATGCTAGTCCAAGTAATTTAGGATGTAGTTTGGTTGTTTGTGTTCTATCTCTTTCTAGCCTCTTCACTTGTATCTCAACACATGAGAAATGTAGTGAAGAGGAAGAAGATGAAGGTGGAGGAAAAAGCTAGAGGAGGGAGGAGATGAGAGCTCAAGAGAGAAAAATGAATCAAGCATGAGAGAGAAAATAACACTCATAGGTTTAGTATGCCATTTTCTTTCAATAAACAATAGCAACCATGCTTCAATAGTAAACCCAAAATGCATTATAAATTCATTTGACCACTATTGAAGCATGGACACCTCTTTCCTTCCCATACCCTTCACTTTACACCTCATTTCCAATTATCAAATAAAAGGAAAATACATAATGTGGTGGCCACCTTCTAGAAGGAAATCTGTAATAAATACGGATTTCAGTCTACTGTACAAATATATCGGCAATCAGATAAAAATCTGAATACCCAAAAGAGATAGAATAACACGAAGAACGTAATACTAGAATATATATATCAAAATACATATACGTAAATTATTAAATCAATACCTGATTTAATAATCCGGCTCAAAACCGAGCCGGCTAGTATTACAAACTGTCCGATCGAAAATCCGAGTCCAAGTACATCAATCAATCGAACCCTGCACGTATCCAATACGGCTACTACATCATTTCGCCTGAATCAGGGAAACCCTCTGTGTGGGACTCTAAAGACTTGACAGTACTCTGGTAGTGGGTTTAACCACAAGCAGGTTAGCTGCACTAGCTGTACGTAACGGCTACCCAGATACCTGTCGAAAAGAAGGCCGATGAGCAAACTCATCCGGATCTCCTACTGAGCCTATCCGTGATAATATCCGTACAGTCCGGTCTCTTCGTCAAAGAGTATCACATACCGGGTCTAGGGGATGGTGAACGTCAGACCCTAACAACCTGATAAGTCATACCGATGTGGCTCAGGACCAATCCGGGAAACTACTGATCAACCTATCAGTAAATCCCAAGTGCCTTGGCCAAGGTCTTATGGTCCTGACCAATCGAATCATAGTGCGATATCGACTCCCTATACCGAGAGAGACGAATCCCCGACAATCGCTCACTGCCTCCATGTGGCCCGGGACTAAACCCAACCAAAACCTGTTTGCACGACTCAGTAAAGCCGTGGTAGGGTAGTGATCAAAGTTCAGTGTGAACTCACACGAGACAAATGCCGATCTTGGGTCCAAAGACTAACCTGTACACATGTCACCTGAGAACTTCCATCTGACGATAGGTATAGTACCATATGAAAGTTCTCAGCGAGTCCGTCCAGTGTACTCACACCTAGTGAGCACATGTATACGATCTTAGGTGCATTAGACCAATGGCTGCGGGACCAACCATCCCCCGATGGGGGTAGAAATGTACACACTAGTCTACTATGGAGTATCAGTGCCCAGTCTCGATACTCACGCGACTAGGGACCATCTAAGGATGTGCTTACGGACTACCCTGCTCCCACAAGTATGATCACCATCACAACGCGGGTAGTCAAGCAAGATCCCAGGGGCTTTATCAACATGTGACCGCAATATGTAATAACGAGTATGATATATGCCATGTTAAGATAAAGACAAACCACTATAGTATACCACCGTATCGAGTCTTTATCAATATGTGCAAGTTAGATATAACAACAATACAAATGAATACACATATCCCGATAAAGACAAGTCAAATAATATACTATAAAACTGAACAAGATTGTTCTGTACATACATATCTTTAGTATCCATATGTATACATATACAATACTGGCCTCTAGGGCATATACATCCAACACTGTATACGTGTCGAGCTACGAAAGACTATCCCACTAGAGTAACCACTACTAATGGAAGGCCTAATAATGATGAATCTCTACCCAGTGTCGGTGCAAAATGTGAGGATACATACGAGTGCGTAGAAATGGTATCGAACAAAATATGCACATCAAAGGAACACACTAGAAGAGTACCTGTAAATACTGCATTAGATGCCTAGGCATCCTTGGGAGTCAATGAAAAAACCCTAGCCTGATCCCCACCTCCTCTCTGCGGTTCTCTGCCTTTGAGTCCCCTCTATGCACGACCACCAACACCATGACCTTTAGGAGCAAATGTCGGACATGGAGTAGTGACTGACGGAGGGAGTAAGGCCATCAGAGGATGAGGTGGAGCGGGTAAAGCGGTCTAAAAACTCATGGCCCTGCCCTTACGTCTCGTGGGATTGTCCTTGTAGAAATGATCTAGACTCCCGCAGCTAAAACATGTCGACGGTGACCTCTGCCCCTCAGGATACGAGCCATGCATCCTGGGTCCAACCTCTGCCACTACCATGCCCTGGAATGAATCCGCCGCGGCTTCTCTGTTTGGAAAATATAATTCTGGAACGAATCCTTTTCAGTTCCGGAACAACCGTCGTCTCATTCAGATCCTCCTCTACTCGTATCGCTGCGTCCATAGCCTCGGCATACGTAACGAAGTGCTGGATGCTAAGAGCAAAGAAAAACTGTGTATTAAGACTCCTCACATATCTCTTCACCTTGAACTCCTCGGTAGGAACTAAGTACGGAGCATAGCATGACAGCTTGGTGAACTGCAAGTCAAAGTCGGCTACGGATGTTTCGTCATAAAAAAATAAGGGGAAAGGGGGGAAATTTCCCACTATTCAAGTCTCACATGTTAAACACGTGAGCGCCTATATGCAAAGTATATAGGCGCTGTAGTTAAAATGACTCATGAGCTAAATAAGCCTCATGTGTTAAACACGTGAGCGCCTATATACAAAGCATTTAGGCGCTGCAGTTAAAAACAAATGGGCTAAAAGAGCCACACATGTTAAACACGTGAGCACTTATATGCAAAGCATATAGGCGCTGTAATCAAATTATTGGCAAGCCAAACAGGCCTTACGTGTTAAACACGTGAGAGTTTATATGCATACGAGCGCTGAAAATGAAGCATGCTGAAACCCATGCTAGGGGTCACGTGTTAAACATGTGAGTTCTTCTGTTGCACTCTTTGGTAAGATAGAATTAAATTCTATTTGAGAAATATTTTCCCTGATCTTTTTGATATGGAAAGATTTTTGTCTAACAGAGAATTTTGGATTTAAAATCCAACTGTGATAAAATATCACCAATCAAACCACCTGATAGAATTAATTCAATGTGAGAAATATTTTCTTGATCTTTCCCAAACTAGAAAGATCTTCTCTGTTAAACTGAGGACCCTTGGATAAAAAATTTAATGGTGGTTATAAAATCACCCACCGATCATCTGATAGAATAAAAATTCTATCTTAGAAAAAGATATTTCCTAATCTTGTTAAATAAATAAGAAAACTTCTTTGTTAAACAGAGAGCCTTTGGATTAAAACTCCAATGGTGAATAAAATTCATCAAGTGATCCGAGCGGTCATTTTTGATTGATTATGAAATCAATCATGATCTCTCAATCAGAGATTTTCCTAAAAAATTGATCTTTTCTCTTATCCTATAATTAGAAGAGAAATAAACAAAAAAAAGGAGAGAGAAGAGACACACAGAACTCCCCACAAGCTTCTGCAAAAAAATATACAGTGAGCTCTTTAAAAAGAAAGAGAATTTAATTCTTAAAAGAAGAAGAAAACTTGCCTCATTGAAACCTTAGGTAAAAAAAAAACACAGAGAGATCATAGAGTCTATTCTTTGCCTATCTAAGGGTTTAACCCTTCATATAAGAACTTAGTTGTTCCTCTAGTTGAGATTTGCAGAAGAAGATCTCCCCACAAGTTGAGAATTTAATTCTCATCGGGGAGATTCGGTTCTGCAGTTTCAAGACTTAGAGGAAAAGAACTAGGTCATAAAAGAAAAAGAAATAATAAGAACATATGGGAATTTAATTCCTCCAAAAATTAGGGTTTAACCCTATATAAAGAACTTCTTCAGAAAATGATGATGATCCAAGATCCTCAAAACCGAAATCTTGATGATCATCAATGACTAAAAATGTCATTAACAGGAGATCGATATCTCTAAGAAAAAACAAGAATAGCTTGGTAACTCGTTAGTGCTTAGCACTATTGTAAAGCCTCACGTGTTTCCCATGTGAGTGCTTCAAACGAACAAAAAGAACAACCAAAACTTCCTTACGTGTTTCCCATGTGAGTGCTTAAAAAAGGGAAACAAGCAAAAGAAAAGCCAAAGCTGCCTCACGTGATTTTCACGTGGGCGCATAAAAAACAAAGAAAAACTTTTTTGTCAATTAGGCAGCCGTCCTAAAAGAAAGCAGCCACGTTTTTTTGGACGAGGGATCTAATCAAGCGCTTAGCACTTATGTAGCAGCGCCCCATATTTGGGGTCCTCACGTGTTTCACACGTGAGCGCCACAGAACTCTAGTGATTAGCACTAATCCAGTGCCCACGTGAAACGCATATGACCAATGTATGTTTCAGTGCATAGCACTGTGGAGTAATTATATCTATGCCCACATCGGCTAAGTTTCTTGAGGTTAAACCTCTTTGATTTTAAATCAACCGAGCTCATATGGCTCATGGTTTCCCAAACTGATCTTAGTCTAAAAAATGACTAGTGCTCTTTCATTGATGATATCCAAAATGATATTCATCATTTGTCTCCTAAAGTAATCTTGTCTCAAATATGACTAATGATTCTTAGGTCCACAACAACCCTTTTTTCCTCAAATACAGGATTTGGTTCAAAATGGTTCATCTCTCCACACCTCTGATACATGTCGTTGTAATTCCCCAACTTCTTCAAAGAGGTGGCGGGTCCCGATGACCAACAATTTCTTTCGCTTATGCACTTGTAAATTGATGTGCATGCCTCAAATCAGATCATGCCCCAAATTGGGCACATTCCATATCTCCATCGTTCACTTTGTCATGTAACAAATACACGTGCGCGCAAGATGAATAACGGACCGAAATGTCCTTAAACTAACAATCGTCCCCAAAATGGGAATGTTGGGCCGAAACGTCCTTAAACTAATATTCGCCCCAAATACGGCGATAACGGACCGAAATGTCCTTAAACTAACATTCGTCCCCAAAACGGGAATGTTGGACCGAAATGTCCTTAAACTAATATTCGCCTCCAAAATGGCGATAAAGGACCGAAACGTCCTTAAACTAACACCTCGTCTCAAATATGGCGATAATAGACCGCGATGTCCTTAAACTAAAATAATCGAGTCCAAATGCTTATATGTTTAAGCCGATCTTAATCTCAAACCAGATTAATGATCCTTAAATCAACCCAAACCCAAATCTAAAAATATACGGATTTGGACTAATCCATGCCCTATGGGCGACGACATAAATTAGTCTCCGTATACAATCCACGGGCAACCAAAATAAAACAAACATACACACGACACAAAGTGAACCTCCGGAGCAGGAAAAAGTGGTTATTGCGACACGGTAACGTAATTAGCTGCAGGGGCTTGTGTCTGCAGGGAAGAGCGTCCCCATAATAAAAACCCCCTCGCAAACGAGGGAGAATCTGATAAAGTTTGCTACAAAGGTCACATCCGTCCAAACCTCCGATATACGGTGTCATAAATCAACTTGGTATCTTTGAAGAGGTGAACGGATAAACCCAAATAGCATCTTCCCCCCGTATTCAGGCTAGACGTCCCAACGTCCCGGCCTGTCTTTCGGCGGTGAAAAAATTCTGGCATGCCCGGTCAGGCGGTGAAAAAATTCTGGCATGCCCGGTGGGACCTTTTCCTCTTTCCACTCCACACTTCGTGTGTCGTGTTCGCGAACAAAATCGCTGTGCGCTATGGTTACCCTTGGATTCGAGGTACTAAAATTTGGTGTCTTGTTTCTATGTAGAAGAAGAGAATATTGATGTCTTCCAGCTGCACAACTTGCAATAGCAACTCCCTCTCAATCCCAACTGGAGGAGTGACTTATGGGCCTAATGCGGCCTCCATCTTTTCAATGCCGGTGGGGTAAGTAACTCAAGACACTACCGGATTGTTCTTCGGGACCATGATCCCACCAACGAGTTTCAGTGCCCCAGCACTGCAAGATGAAGCTCCCTGGAAGTCGGTCTTCAATTAACTTGCAACCACACGGCCCCTCTCAACGGGCCATCCAAATCTGATGCCCCAATCTTCAATAGGCTGAGCCGAAGCTCAGACGTCTCAGTCTTTAACAGGCTGAGCCAGAACCAAAATGGGCTCGCAAAGAGGCTCGTCATACCTGAAGGGGCTGCCACAAAACGGATTGCCCTCCCAACTCCTCCTGTAGGTGAAGTCGTCAAAAGTGCTTCCCCTACCAGAAGATCGGTCTTTGGAAGATTGACCGTTCCTCCACAAACCCTACTAAGGACGCCAGTCTTCAATAGGCTGACACCGGCAACAGTCCCTCAACAAAACCAGGGACATGAAGAAGCCGCTTCCAAAATTGAGGCGGTCCCCTCTGTAAGACACGCTCGACGTCGCCACTGGTGCCGAGTGAGGAAAGCTGGGGGCAACTCCCTCTCTGAACTTACTCTGCCAGCTCCATTGGTGGAAGTTGATGCTACTGTTCCAACCGGGAACAGTTTTGATCTACTCAGGAGGGTGCAAAAGAACTCTCCAACGGCAGTGCTAAAGAAGTCTCCCCCGCCTGCAGAAGCCACAGTGTAGGAAAAGACGGAGCATCATCATTAGCGGCTCTACTCGCAAATTCACAGGGTCTGACGGAAAGTCCAGGACTCTATGATCAACAAAGACTACTCTCGTCGATTGAAGAAATCGAAGGCTCGGCAAGAGGAAGACCATCCTTCCACCATACAGTGATGGACTTCTTCTACACGGGTGCTTGTTACAATGGCTCCTTCAACTTCGACCTCCCAGAAAAGGAGGAAGCTGGAGAAAATCCCACCACCTGCGGCAAATTCCAAAGGCGATGGACCCAAACGTCCCAAGTCTGGGGGCACGATCGTACACACGGTTTATATGTCTTCCGAAAAAGAGGAAAGCCATTCTTCCGTGGCTCATCGACCGCAAACTCGGTCATTGACAAAAGCTTAGAAGCAACAACAAAAGCTCCAGAAGATGCTGACCAAAATGACAGCACTCACCGGGCAGAATGAAAGTTCGGATCCAACAGTCGAACAGTGCCAAGAACAGGAGATCGATACAGAGTTCCTGCGAAGGGTGCTTGAAAGAAAGGACAAGGAAGCTACTAAGCAGGCTGCTAATATAAAGCAGATGGCTCTCTTGTTCCAAGATATGATTGGGATGATGATCCAGCCAGAACCCCCAGCCGAAAATCCGCTGATAATTATCGAGGATGATAGAGGGGAAACATCAAACCCTCTTCCGGCTCTATCAGTAGTCAGGGAGGAAAAGATCTCCAAGGCAGCTCTTGATGATTACATCGCTCAACAAATACGAGCTCATCAAGCGAATGAAGCGACCGGCCAAACTATCAGAACTGGGCGACCGTATCCAGGATGGTACGACCAAATCAAGTACCCGCCAGGATATACGATCTCCAAGTTCCATGTGTACAAGGGGACAAGCAACCCACACCAGCACGTCGCACAGTTTAGAGCTCTGTGCGGCAACACTGGAGGCGACGACAAACTGTTGCTTCGCCAGTTCGTGGGCAGCTTGTCAGAGACAGCTTTTGAATGATACTCGAAGCTCCCAAATGACTCCGTAAGAACATTCACAGAGATGGAGCTGCTGTTCACACAGAGGTTCGACAGCATGAGCGAGCGCACTCCAATCACGGCATTAATCAATGCCATGGTGAAGTCAGAAGAAACCTGGGTCCAATACGCGATTCGGTGGCAGAACCTATGGTCTAAGGGCGAACAACGCATCGAAGAATCCCCCACCATGGGCATGTTCATCTGGACCCTAGATCCTCAGAAAACTGTGTCCCAGTTCATGACGTTCTTCAAGCCGACCACCTTCCAGTCTCTGATCGACAAACTGGCTCAAATGGACCAGATGGGCTATGGGCCTTCCTCCTCAAATAAGGACCCTCGAAAAGCCAAGGGTAAAGGGAAAGCGGCCTTCGTCGCCAACACTCAACAACAACCGAGCGACCCAAAACCGGTGATTTACCAAAACAATGCACATCTACGCCTATCCCTGGAAGAAAGGCTAAGACGCGGTTACTCGTTTTCCCGCGATAAGACAAGGAGACTATTTGAGTTGCCAATGCATAACAAACTCATCACATCGCCAGACCCACGGCGTCCACCGCAACCCGGCGACATCAACAACCCCTACTACTGCTCCTATCACAGAATGGTGAGCCACCCAATTGAGAATTGCTACATTTTCAAGAACTGGATCGAGGATTAGTATCAATAGGGGAAGTTCGCGCTTTCTGAGAACTGAAGGGTGAACCCGCCACGAAAGCACATTTCCAAAAAGGTGGATGCACCGGGGGCATCATGCTCGCTCGTGGAAGAAACTCCATGGGAAGTCGTTCTTTCAGCAAAGACCAAAAGAATGGTGAAGGGTCTACATGCATGTCCAGATCTAGGTGAAAAAGCCCACTTGAGCCCGAAATCATCGAAGGGATGCTGAAACCGCGTCCCATACCGAAAGTTGTTGACAAAGGGCAAAACCCCCAAAACAAGCCTTCAATGTCTTCGAAGAAAAAGAAGAAGACTAAGAAGCCTGTGCAGCCTGCCGAGTATGACGGCAAGCACACAAACCTATAAAAGTACATTGATGCGTCGGATGAGTACAAACAGAAGGCACAGACACCGGTCACCCTTGAAGAGTTCCTCAAGCATATTCTTGAGAATGAAGATAGTGACAACGATGAGGAAAATGACTCATCAGAAGAAATTGAAGACTATGTAGCAAGTTGCCACATGGTCTTCCATTCGTCGTTAAATAGCGAAGAAGCTCCCTCGGCGTCAGAAAACAACGTAGAGGAACTCGGGGTAGAATCGACACTGCCAGAAGACCCAATCGATAGGCTGTTGAACGAAACCTTTCGAAAAAGCAAAGCTGACTGACGAAATAGCCATATACGAAAAGGCTAAGCGTCAGCGTCATGATGAAGAAGCAGCAGAAAGAATGAGTCGTAAAGTACTCTAACTAAACCGAAACACACCTGCCACAAATAAGAGCAGGATCAAGACAGAGAAGCGGTTCGCCAAAGCCTTGTCAATGGGAATGAAGCTGCCACATCTGGTAGGAAACACTCCTAGGGTCATATGCCTCGACGGAAAGGATTCACATCCAAACTACTGCCTATATTATCGAAGGATTACCTACCCCACCGAAGAATGTAGAGCCTTCAAGAAGTGGTGGCAAGGATATGTTGCCCATCAAAAACACTTCAAGAGGACGAAGCGCGAAGCACGTCAACTACAAAAAAGTGCGGCACGTGCGCGTGAGAAAATGACTGGCAACTGTCATATGATTGATACCAGTTCGGAAGGAGATAAACCCCAGCTTCTTACTTTTGGGAGCGACTCTGAGGACGAAATTGCCATCAGCCCTCTCTTCAAAGACTCCACCTCCGAAAAAGAAAACGGGGAGAAGAACTGTGGGAACATAACCACATGCTGCCTGAAAAGAACCTCGGACCTATAAACAAAGGTTCGAGCCAAAGAGACAAAGGGAAAGAAAAATCTCTGAGGAAATCACCCTCGATGATGGAGTCGTCAAAGAGCTCACAGCCAGGGACCCGCCTAAGAAAAAAAAGGTGGAATACAATGTCTTAGCACATCCGAGGAAAATGCCCTAACAACTGTGCATACTTGATTCCCTCTTCCTATCCAAAGAGGCACGAGATTCTCTGATCAAGGCATTACCAGAGCCTGATCAGTTTCAAGCTTTCCTCACAGAAGAGAAGATGAAGGACGAGCTGACAGAGGTTCACATAGCTGACATTACATTCAGTGATGAGGATCTCTTCCTCGAAACGTGAGAGCATAATCGCCCATTATACGTCACCGGGTACTGCCACGACATCAAGATAGGCAAATCCTTATCGACAACGGATCCTACGTCAATCTTCTCAACGTGAAAGTGCTGGAGGAGATTTGCATGAACGTTCAGCACTTGGACCGAGACAAAATTACCATCTCCGGGTTCGACTCACCGTCGTCACGGACGCTTGGGCCCGTAATACTGACATTACGCTTCGGGCTGCTCGTCACTGAAATCAAATTTCATGTCATTGACACCAAGACTTGCTATAATGCTCTGCTCGATAGGCCTTGGTTACACGAGTATAACGTCGTCCGTTCTACACAACATCAGTGTTTGAAGTATTTCAAAGACGGCTTGGAATACATCGTCACGGGAGAGCTAAACCCGTTCTCTGTAAACGAGGTCCGAAAATATGAAGACGCAAAGTACTTCTAACCAGACTTCAAAGATACAGAGATGTGTCATAAGCCGGAGGATAAAAAGAAGTCCATTTCCACTATCTCGATCTTTGGGAGCGACACCGAGGAAGATGAAGAAATAGTCTACTCGGGGAAACCCCAAGACAACAGGCCCGGACCATCTACTCGTATTCCGGTCTTTGGCAGCAACTCTGAAGATGAAACTAACGCCATTTTTCTCTATCCGCTTGTCGGTGCTAATCCTCTCCAGAGTGGATTAGAGCCTGCAAATCACAATGGCTCCCTCTCAGCATTATAAGGAACTTGATGCGCTCGATACATATAGCGTACAGGAACTACAGAATTTTTACGTGCCTCCCAGGCGAAGAGGTGAGAAGGCGATCCTCTTCTACCAATCTACGGAGACCAGAGTAGAGAAAGAAGTCTGGCACTGTGCCATTTTACACTTGATAGGATTCAACTAATCCGTCTCCCAAGATACTATGCGGATGGATTGAAAAGATTATTAAGATGCCAAGGTATACCCTTTGAACAAACTGTTCGACAAGTCCACTTCTACAAAAAGATTTGGGATATCCCTGGGACCCAGCGAAAGATGCCCAATGGGAAGATGGAAACAACCGTATTCTGATACGTTCGGTCTAAGAAACGGGAACGATTCTACAGGTGCCGCGTCATAAACAGCTCTGGTGAAGAAGAGAACTCTCTTCCAAATAGCTGTGAAGTTGAAACAGAACGAGATCCCGCTCTAAGAACATTAAGCCCATCGTTCGAAGAACAAGTTGACAAGCTAATAAAAGAAGCCTATCAAAATATTCAGGATAACCACAGTCGCGAAATGGCTATTTATGAAAAGGCCAGGACGCAATGCCTCAACCAGTAGTCCGCGGAGAAAGAAGACTACAATGCCTTTCATCCTCAGCCAGCTGTACATTCTCGCCTCGAAGGAAAATCCTAAAATAAAGGAAAAAATAAGGCGAAGAAAGCAAACAATGCTCGAAAACAGTAAAACGGATCCAAGAAGCCGTACAATCGAGGAAAAGATAGTTGGAACCCGTTCTTTATGAAGATATGGGCCGAGAATACTCTTTCCCTCAAGACAAGACAAGCAAAATATTCAGCCTTTTCATAAAGTATCAAATGATGACGCTCCCGGAGTCTTGGCACCTGAATAAATAAATGAGATCCATCGCCCAGATTACTGCTCCTACCATCAAGCAATAAGGCATCCCCTTGAAGACTGCTTCACCTTCAAAGACTGGGTAGAAGACCAGTATCAACAAGGCAGGTTCGCTTTGTCCGACAGCTGGAGGGTAAACCCACCGCAAAAGCATGAGCCAAAGAGGACCTATACCATAAGGACAGGACCAGCTCAACGTCAAGAATAGAAGCAAATTCATACCTTCCATATGGTAACACTCTCAAAGGAGGGAGGGCACGAGACTATAGATGACCCCATCAAGTGCTTTGCAAATGAAGACAAGGATGAGGTGATCTCAGAGTTTACACCAGCACCAAAAGAGCTGGAAGACGGGATACACACTACGCCTGACAACCTAAGGAAAATTGACTTAGGGACAAAAAACGACCCGAGGCCAACATTCGTCACTGAGCTACTATCTGAAAAATAGGTAGCTACGTTAAAGGACGTGCTTATGCAGTATAAAGAATGCTTCGCATGGAACTATTCCGAAATGCCGGGTCTAGATCTGAAGGTAGCAGTACATAAACTGGCCATATTGCCGGACATAAAGCCAGTCAAACATGCTCCAAGAAGAATGCAGCTCGAACTTGAGATGTGTATAAATGTTGAAGTCAAAAAACTTATCAACTCCGGCTTCATCCAAGAAGTTCATTATCCCATCTGGATTGCTAACATTGTTCTGGTGATGAAGAAAAATGGGACGGTGCGCATCTGCTTGAACTTTCAGGACCTCAACAAAGCTTGCCCGAAGGATGACTTCCCAGTACCTGTTACCAAGCTAATGATCGATAACACGGATGGATCTTCAGGATAAAACCAAATAAAAATGCATCCTGAAGACCAAAAACATACCGCCTTCCGGAATCCGCTGGGCATATTCTGCTATAAGGTGATGCCTTTCGATTTAAAGAACGCTGGCGCTACCTTCCGGAGGGCCATGACAAAGATCTTCAATGACCTCATCCATGAGATTGTCAAATGCTATATCGACGACCTGGTGGTGAAAAGCAAGTCTTACGATGAACATTGGAAACATCTAAATATAGTATCCCAACATCTTCGGAAGTATAATCTGAAAATGAATCCTCTAAAATGCATGTTTGGAGTCTCCTCAGGCAAATTCCTAGGATTCATCATACAGCACCGGGGTATCGAAATAGATCCCTCAAAAATCAAGGCAATTACGGAGATGCCCACGCCAAGGACCCTCAAGCAGTTGCGATCTCTTCAAGGAAAGCTCGTATATATCCGGCGGTTCATAACCAACCTCTCTGGAAAATTCCGTCCCTACAGTCATTTGATGAAGAAGGGGATCCTGTTCGTCTGGGATCAAAAGTGCCAAAATGCACTAGACGAAATCAAGCAATACCTGCAAAATCCATCGATATTGACTGCTCCGGTTAAAGGAAAACCCCTTATCCTATATACAACGGCCCTTGAGGGTTCTTTAGGCGTGCTATAGGCATAAGAGAACAATCAGAGAAAGGAGAGAGCTTTGTACTATTTGAGTCGAGTTCTCCTTGTGGTAGAAAACTACTACTCCCCCATCGAAAAGCATTGCTTGGCATTGATCTTTGCGATAACGAAGCTCAGACATTATGCCTTGGCACATGAGGTCCATCTCATATCAAAGGTGGTTCCTCTCAAATATCTGATGTCAATGGCCATACTAACAGGAAGGCTTGCCAAATGGGCCCTCCTCCTGATGGAGTTCTCGATAACTTATCGACCCCTTAAAGTAGTAAAAGGCCAAGCCATTACCGATTTTCTCGACGAGCATCCGATACCAGCTGACTTCCCCTTAAATTGCGAGTTGCCGGATGAACATGCGTTCGACACAATCGAAGGAGAGAAGGAAGAAAATGATTCCTGATGGGAACTCTATTTCGATGAAGCATCTTCCATGAAGAGGCGAAAGAAAAACACCCCCATAATCAAAGCCGGGGCGGGCCTTATCTTCATGACTCCATGATTGGTTCTTTTAAAAGTGTGTATCGTAAATAAAGTAGTAACCGCAATCAATAACGGTGTCTCTAGTAGATAGCCGCGATGAGTACGGGTCGTCCTCAGGGAAACGTCGAACCTTTTACTTACTTTAGACGAGTTGATTAAAAATAGGGAGAATAGTTTTTAGATCTATATTGAACACGGATGTAGAATTTATGAAGAAGAGGCTTGTATGGTTCATAGAATTTAGTAGTAATGGATGATTAATTAAAGATGACTCTTTTTATCTTTTAATAGATTTAAAACTTGATCGATAGTGATGAATGTGGATTATAGTTCTTTTTGGAAGAAACTAGGGTTTCCCCACTCTTAACCCTTATCCTTGCATTGATCTCTATTCATGTCTAGCCTTTACCAAAACAATTGTTCATCTAATCTCAAATCGCGGTCGAGACTATCAATAAATTGGTAGCGCGCCCGATAATGATGTTAACAATTACTTTGCTAAAGTTTATAAACATTATAAGATGTAAAAGAAGTTAAGAGATTTTATCATCCATTGATCTATCCTAATCCTACGAACCCTAGTAAGCTAGGAATTACTCACGTATGGTTGAGATAGAAGAGAATATGAAGAAGGAGATCATATTGTAAATGTAGAAAGTAATGCAGAAAGTAAAATGCAAAGAATTAAACTAAAATCTATCTTTTTATTAATCAACTATCATTTACAAATCCGTCGAATTTAGAGCACAAGAACTCTAGTTTATGCTCCTGATCTCTGTCTCGTAGGAAGTAGATGAACGGCTGATGATCAACCTGGATGCGTGGATCATCTTGGACCTCATGATCTCTTCGGTTTGATGATTTTTCAAGTGTAGCTCTCAGTCCTTTAAATAGTCACAGAAGATACAAACCCTAGATTCCATAGGTGAGGATTTGTTGTTAAGATTACACTAAAAAAATCTCAAATCCTAATGCTCCAATACTGCCATGGATCCGCCGCAGAAATGGTAGTTTGGCCATGGTTGGGCGGCGCCTTCGTGGAATCAGGTGATGAAATTTCATCTTCTACTTGGTGTAATAACTCTAAACTTCCTGTACAACTTTCTATACAAATTTTTCAAAAATACAGAAAGGGGTACTTTTGCCCGAGCACAAGTTATAAGTTTGTTTTTCTTTTTAATAGCAAGCAAAAGCTTGTAGCTCATTGGTAAGACCTTGCACTGCTAAACCAAAGCACCAGAGTTCAAGTCCCATCACCCACATTATTTTTTAATATTTTTTTCTTTTAAATTTTTAGAAGCCAAAGAGCCTACACGTGCATAACTAGTAAAAACTAAGAGTCACATATAAAACAAACTACCCCACTGTGCAAACCAAACGACAAGCGACCCATGGCAGCGAACTCCGGCCCGACTCGGCCGAATCGGCTGGCGGCGCTGGCCGATTCCGAGCCAAATCCGATTCCCCCTTCATGACAGTAGTGTCATTTGGCCTCCTTATAACCCTTGTACAATTAAAAAACCCTGCACATTAACAGAGCCAATAAAAATCTCTATTTACTCTATTTTAATACAATTTTTAATACATTTTCTCACATCCTTTCACCTGCCCTAACCTTAATCTTTTCCTATAAATACCACTCCATTCCACACCCCATCACTCACAAATTCTGTCCAAAACTCTCTAGAAAACTCTCTAGAATTTTTGTGTACAAGTGGAGTTAGCGAAGGGCGAAGCTCCAGCGAAATTCCGACGATGACCCTAGGAGCTCCCGGTGATGAAACGACGCACCGAAACCTACTTCCACTCCCTATTCCTCTCCTCTAAACCAAAAGCTAGTAAGTCCCTCCTCCCTCTCCTCTTTTCTCTTCTTAAAACACGAATTTCTAAAACCCGACGGAAGCGGAGTTAATCTGACTTCCGATTTGGTTTTCTTTAAAAGGTACTATTTTTATTAAACACAACCATTCCAAACTCTTACATCTTGACTATTAATGATTAACAAAATATGTTGAGCAAGTTTCATAACAAAATATTTCATTTTGTAACTTTTACCGCTCTTTTCAGAAAAATACCATGTAGTTTAGTTTCGACTTTAAAACATCATAATTCTTGCTATACCTTTAAATAAATCACGAGGTAATGACCTACCTCTTCACAACACTCATATGCAACATAGCATGATACCTTTTGGGAAATATAGATTCGGGAAAGTACCGTTTTACACAAAATCACCTTTAACTTATAAAAACCATTTTCATAAGATTATGTATTTTAAGCAAGTCTTTGCAAAGCGCCACTATGGGGAACCCGTTCGGGATGGTGCAGATTATCGCATATGCTCGGGCTTAGTAGTGCGAGATGCAGACCTTCGCAAGGAGCATTTGGTCTCGAGAGATTTAAAAATACAAATATCTTAAGAAAATGAGATTTCTAGAAAAATAATAAATTAAAATTATTTTATATAAATATATATGTATTATCAAAATATATATTTTGATATAGTATAAATATTCCAATTTTTTAAATCAAAAGAATCACTTTACATGAAAATACCATGAAATTCCATACAATTTCAATATTACAGTTAAATACCCTATATTTTGGAAAATAGGTTCATTTCACTAGAAATGTCACACATATAAAATCTACATCTATGAAAACTCTAAAGATGATAATTAATTACTTGAGTTGTATTTCGAAAATTATACAAAATTATTTTTACATAAAACCCCCTCAAGTTCTATAAATTACCCTAAGGACCCTAGTAAACATAGGTTTAAGGGACCAATCTCTTGAGCCTCAGAGAGCCGGAGATATGGGTGCTTGCCTATTTATGGTTGACAACTGAACAAATGGTGTTACCAACATGGTAATCGTCTTTGAAACAGACATAAATCCTGCCGCCCATGTGCGGTTACCGATAACATCAAAACCTAATTCAGGACTTCAATTTCTTTTCTAAGTACTCTGACTTCAATTTCTTTTCTAAGTACTCTGACTCAGACTGAGTCTCATTATAAATAATCCGACTTGAATATGATTCAAGTTTAAACAACAATTTAATATGAATCCATATATTCAATATGTCCAATCTATCAATCTGTATAACTTGACTGAACCGAACCATAGATATATTCCATTTACATGATTATCCAGTACCTTAATTTCCATTTATTTGATATCATGGTTTCGGCAAGTCTTCCATTTACAATACAAGTCATCCATCTATATTCAATATATAAATTCAAACAATACAACAATACAAACAAGAGATCGCGAGGTTTATAAAGGGGTAGACTTGTACAGAATATGTTTAAGGTGGCACGAGGTGGTCACTTAAGACGTAATTACATCCATGCCGTTGTTCTGTAGTATTATCGACACAGCCTTGTATTCCATTTGCCTTTAGTCTCTGGCATATAGAGACTCCCCTCGTATACACTGGCCTCTTCTGTACCAAGCTACAAATAACAGTGTTGACATTATAATACAACTTTAAAAGTTACACACACACACACACACACTATCTCTCTCTCTGTCTATTCTACTTCTCCCTTATCTTTGGGACCTACCGAGCGATTGTTCGCTGACGACATTCCTTCTCTTTCTTCTTTGGAATGTTGTCAGGTGGATCGGACGCTCTAGAGCACGAGACCATTCAGGAGCATTCGGAGCAGGCCCTTGAGCAGTACACCGAAGACCCAGAGCTGTAGCCACTTGTACCTATTTCATTTCAGTACTTTCCATTTTTGTTATGCCACTGTTTAGGCATTGCTTTCATTCAGATGTATTTACTTTTCCATGCATTGTACAAAAGAATGTTAATAAATAAAGTTGTTATTCATTACATTTGTCTCTTATGTATATTTACTTTTATATTGCTTAGATACGCTTAGCGTGTTTACTTCAGAGTAAATACGTAGTGGCCTCGTCGCGTCCCCTTCGCCGTATATCGGGAAGCGAAGCGTGATAGGTTTTGTTGATGGCCCATGCAGGTCCGAGCTGTATGGAACCCTACCATGCAGTTCATCTCTGCGTGGACAACCTAAGCAATATAACACAAGAACTGACAATTGAAAACTTTCTTTACAATTCATATTCCTTGAATCTTGTCATTTCATATATTTTGAATCGATCCTAACCAAAAATTTTCATTCAAGGTTATGGATTCCCTAAATAACACCAGCACCAATGTCAACGACACACCTCCACCACTACCACTCACACCTTCCTTTCTTGCTCCGATCAACGAGCAGACGGTTCTACTTGAGGCAATCCGTAGCCTCCCAGAAGGACAGCAGCAGCAGACTGCTCTTTTAATGAACCGTCCCGAGGCAGAAGCACCTGGGGTGAAACAATTTAGGGCTTTGCACCCCAAACAGTTCTTAGGAAAGGAGAGCCCTCTAGAAGCTGAGGAATGGGCTCAGAGCATTGAAGATGATCTGGCAGCGGCACAAGTGCCAGAAATAGCTTGGGTCTGTATTGCGAAACTGTAGCTCACGGACAATGCACGGGTCTAGTGGAAGGTGGAAGAAAGCCGTCTTGATCAACCCATCGAATGGAAGCCTTTCAGAGACATGTTCGACGCAAAATACTTCCCTGAGACTGCCAGGTTCGACATGGAACAACAGTTCATCCATCTGCAACAAGGTTCAATATGGACCAAGTCAGTAGATGAATATGACACTGAGTTCACCATGCTTAGTCGGTAAGATATGTCTCAATAATTCGATTTTTTAATATATCACATACTACATTGCTAACACAATACCGTAACAGGTTTACGGCCCATCTCATACCGACCGCTGAGATCAGAGCTAGAAGATTTCAGCAAGAGTTTGACCCGAAAATCCAAGATGCTCTAGCTACGGGGGATTTCCCAACCCATGATTTGGCTTTGAAGGCTGCCCGAAGATACGGAACAGTAGTAAGGAGAAAGGGCAGACCTTAATCTGCCGGAGTGAAGCGCCCTGCCAATCAGATGGTAAGAGGAGCCTCTTCAAGGCCAACTTTTGAATCGAGGAGACCGGAAATGATAGATAACCAGTTGAGTCCCGACTTTTTCTTCTATTGCAAGAGGGAAGGACACTTGTGGAAGGACTGTAGGCGCGCAAAAGGCCTATGCTTAGTTTGTAGCGCATCCAATCACGGAATTAGAAACTGTCCTTATAGACGCAACCCAGCTCACACACCCACTAACTACCCGCAGCAGCCAGCTATCCAGGCTCCTGCACCTCGTCTTGCACTCCCAACTCCACCACATGCACAACCTACTCGCCAATCCAACAGGCAATGAGGAATATGCCTCGAGGGCAAAGAAACATGCCCCAAGGATAGAATGTGCCTTCAGCTAGGAGGAATGTACCACGGCGTCAGAATTTCACATTAGCAGCCGTAGAAGCCGAGGCTGTAGGTCAAGGTAACACCGGTAATTCTCTTTCACATTCTCAAATCCTTGTATCACTTTGTTATTCTTCATACACTTTCCTTTTACAAATTTCGAGGACGGAATTTTTATAAGGAGGGTAGAATGTAACAACCCTAAACTTCCTATACAACTTTCTGTACAAATTTTTCAAAAATACAGAAATGGGTACTTTTGCATGAGCACAAGTTATAAGTTTGTTTTTCTTTTTAATAGCAAGCAAAAGCTTATAGCTCATTGGTAAGACCTTGCACTGCTGAACCAAAGCATCAGAGTTCAAGTCATATCACCCATATTATTTTTTAATATTGTTTTCTTTAAAAATTTTAGAAGCCCAATAGCCTACACGTGAATAACTCGTAAAAACTGAGAGTCACATATAAAACAAACTACACCACTGTGCAAACCAAACGACAAGCGACCCATGGCAGCGAACCCCGGCCCGACTCGGCCGAATCGGCCGGCGGCGCCGGTCGATTCCGAGTCGAATCCGATTCCCCCTTCATGAAAGTTGTGTCGTTTGGCCTCCTTATAACCCCTGTACACTTTAAAAACCCTGCACATTAACAGATCCAATAAAAACCTCTATTTACTCTATTTTAATACAATTTTTAACATATTTTCTCACACCCTTTCACCTACCCTAACCCTAATCTTTTCCTATAAATACCACTCCATTCTACACCCCCTCACTCATAAGTTCTGTCCAAAAGTCTCAAGAAAACTCTGTAGAATTTTTGTGTACAAGTGGAGTTAGCGAAGGGCGAAACTCCGGCGAAATTCCGACGACGACCCTAGGAGCTCCCGGTGACGAAACGACGCACCGGAACCTACTTCCACTCTCTCTTCCTCTCCTCTAAACCAAAAGCTAGTAATTCCCCCCTCCCTCTCCTCTTTTCTCTTCTTAAAACACGGATTTCTAAAACCCGACGGAAGCGGAGTTAATCCGACTTTCGATTCGGTTTTCTTTAAAAAGTACAATTTTTATTAAACACAACCCTTCCAAACTCTTACATCTTGACTATTAATCATTAACAAAACATGTTGAGTAAGTTACATAGTAAAATATTTCATTTTGTAACTTTTACCGCTCTTTTTCAGAAAAATACCATGTAATTTAGTTTCGACTTTAAAACATCATAATTCTTGCTATACTTTTAAATAGATTACGAGGTAATGACCTACCTCTTCACAACACTCATATGTAACATAGCACGATACCTTTTGGGAAATATAGATTCGGAAAATTACCGTTTTACACAAAACTACCTTTAACTTATAAAAACCATTTTCATAAGATTATGTATTTTAAACAAGTCTTTGCAAAGCTCCACTACAACTCATTTGGGGAACCTGTTCAGAATGGTGCAGATTATCACATATTCTCGGGCTTAGTAGTGCAAGATGCAGACCTCCGCAAGAAGCATTCAGTTTCGAGAGATTTAAAAATACAAATATCTTAAGAAAATGAGATTTCTAGAAAAATAATAAATTAAAATTATTTTATATAAATATATATATATATATGTATTATCAAAATATCTATTTTGATATAGTATAAATATTCTAATTTTTTAAATCAAAAGAATCACTTTACATGAAAATACCATGAAATTCCATACAAGTTCAATATTACAGATAAATACCTTATATTAAGGAAAATAGGTTTATTTCACTAGAAATGTCACATATATAAAATCTACATCTATGAAAAATCTAAAGACGATAATTAATTACTTGAGGTGTATTTCAAAAATTATACAAAACTATTTTAACATAAACCCCCTCAACTTCTATAAATTACCCTAAGGACCCTAGTAAACATAGGTTTAAGAAGGACCAATCTCTTGAGCCTCAGGAAGCCGGAGATATGGGTGCTTTCCTATTTAAGGTAGACAACTTAACAAACGGTGTTATCAACACGGTAATCGTCTTTGAAAAAGACACAAATCTTGCCGTCCATGTGCAGCGGTTACCGATAATATCAAAACCTAATTCAGGACTTCAATTTCTTTACTAAGTACTTTGACTAGACTGAGTCTCATTATAAATAGGCTGACTTGAATATGATTCAAGTACAAACTACAATTTAATATGAATCCATATATTCAATCTGTTCAATCTATCAATCTATATAACTTAACCGAACCCAACCATGGATATATTCCATTTACATGATTATTTAGTACCTCCATTTACATTTATACGATATCATGGTTTCGGGAAGTCTTCCATTTACAACACAAATCATCCATTTATATACAATATATAAATTCAAACAATAAACAATACAAGCAAAAATTAAATTCTATGTGGGAAATAATTCTTTGATCTTTCTCAAACTAGAAAGATCTTCTCTGTTAAATAGAGGACCTTTGGATCAAAAATCCAACGGTGATTATAAAATCACCCACCGATCATCCGATAGAATAAAAATTCTATCTTAGTAAAAGATATTTCCTAATCTTGTTAAATAAAAAAGAAAACCTCTCTGTTAAACAGAGAGCTTTTGGATTAAAAATCCAATGGTGAATTAAATTCATCAAATGATCCGAGAGATCATTTTAGATTGATTATGAAATCAACCATGGTCTCTCAATCAGAGATTTTCCTAACAAGTTGATCTTTTATTTTATCCTATAAATAGAAGAGAAAAAAAACAAAAAAGGAGAGTGAAAAGACACAGACCTCCCTACAAGCTTCTGCAAAAAATATACAGTGAGCTCTTGAAAAAGAAAGAGAAATTAATTCTCAAAAGAAGAAGAAGACTTGTCTCATTGAAACTCTAGGTAAAAAAACACACGGAGATCATAGTGTCTCTTCTTTGTTTATCTAAGGGTTTAACCCTTCATATAAGAACTTAGTTCTTTTTTTGGTTGAGATTTACAGAAGCAGATATCCCCACAAGTTGAGAATTTAATTCTCATCGGGAGATTCTGTTCTGCAGATTCAAGGCTTAGGGAAAAAGAACTAGGTCATAAAAGACAAAGAAATAACAGGAGCATATGGGAATTTAATTCCTCCAAAAATTAGGGTTTAACCCTATATAATGAACTTAGTTCTTCAAAAAATGATGATTATCCAAGATCCTCAAAACCGAAATCTTGATGATCATCAATGATTAAAAATGTCATTAACAGGAGATCAATATCTCTAAGAAAACACAAGAATAGCTTGGTGATTCGTTAGTGCTTAGCACTATTCTGAAGCCTTACGTGTTTCCCATGTGAGTGTTTCAAACGAACAAAAAGAACAACCAAAACCGCCTCACGTGTTTCCCACGTGAGTGCTTAAAAAAGGGAAACAAGAAAAAGAAAAGCCAAAATTGCCTCACGTGATTCTCACATGGCTGCCTAAAAAGTAAAGAAAAACTTCTTTGTCAATTAGGCAACCGTCCCAAACGAAAGCAGCCACGTGTTTTGCACGAAGGATCCAATCAAGAGCTTAGCACTTTCGTAAAAGAGGGGCAGCGCCCTATATTTGGGGGCCTCTCGTGTTTCACACGTAAGCGCCACAAAACTCCAGTGATT
This sequence comes from Agapanthus africanus, assembly GCA_030015575.1. NCBI lineage: Eukaryota > Viridiplantae > Streptophyta > Magnoliopsida > Asparagales > Amaryllidaceae > Agapanthus > Agapanthus africanus. Next base: position 121,508,101 of record CM057344.1, read on the forward strand.
AACACTAATCCAGTGCCCATGTAAAACGCACGTGAGCATTGTATATCTCAATGCTTAGCACTGCGGAGTAATTATATCTCAGCCCAAATCGGCTAAGTTTTCTGAGGTTAAATCTCTTTGATTTTAAATTAACCGAGTTCATATGGCTCATCGTTTCCCAAACTGATCTTAGTCTCAAAAATGACTAGTGCTCTCTTATTGATGATATCCAAAATGATATTCATCCTTTGTCTCCTAAAGTAATTTTAGTCTCAAATACGACTAATGATTCTTAGGTCCACAAGAACCCTTTTTCCCTCAAATACGGGATTTGGTTCAAAAGGGTACATCTCTCCACACCTTTGATACATGTCATTGTAATTCCTCAATGTCTTCAGAGAGGTGGCGGGTCCCGATGACCAACAACTTCTTTCGCTGATGCACTTCCAAATTGACGTGCATGCTTCAAATCGAATTGTGCCCCAAATTGGGTACATTCCATATCTCCATTGTTCACTTCGTCACGTAACAAATACACGTGTGCGCAAGATGAATAACGGACCGAAATGTCGTTAAACTAAAATTTGTCTCCAAAATGGGAATGTTGGACCAAAATGTCTTTAAACTAATATTCGCCCCAAATACGGCGATAACGGACCGAAATGTCCTTAAACTAACATTCGTCCCCAAAACGGGAATGTTGGACCGAAATGTCCTTAAACTAATATTCGCCTCCAAAATGGAAATAAAGGACCGAAACGTCCTTAAACTAACACATCGCCTCAAACATAGCGATAATGGACCGTGATGTCCTTAAAGTAAAATAATTGAGTCCAAATGCTCATATGTTTAAACTGATCTTAATCTCAAACCAGATTAACGATCCTCAAACCAGATTAACGATCCTTAAATCAACCCAAACCCAAATCTAAAAATATGCGGATTTGGACTAATCCATGCCCTACGGGCGACGACATAAATTAGTCTCTGTATACAATCCATGGGCAACCAAAATAAAACAAACATACACATGACACGAAGTGAACCTCCAGAGCAGGAGAAAGTGGTTATCGCGATGCGGTAACGTAATTAACTGCAGGGGTTTGCGCCTGTAGGGAAGAGCGTCACCACAATCAAAAACCCCTCGCAAACGAGGGGGATCTGATAAAATCTGCTACAGCGGTCGTATCCATCCAAACCTCCGATATATGGTGCCATAAATCAACTTGGTATCTTCGGAGAGGTGGATGGATAAATCCAAATAGCATCTTCCCCCAAAATTCAGGTCAGACGTCCCGACTCCCGCCCCGTCTTCCGGCGATGAACAACGGACATACTCGCTGGTTTGCGCAACGCCTCAAAATTATGAGTTTTGGCGTCTCTTATGCTCTGCGGAAGGAACCGGGCTATGAAGAACTCAGAGAACTCTGCCCATGTTATGGGAGGAAGATCTGCTGCATGACCTCTCTCGATTGACTCACATCATGTCTGGGCAAGTCCCTTTAACCGAAAACTAATCAGCTCTACCGACCTCTCATCTGAGCACCTCAAGGACCTACTGATCCTAGCCATCCTGTCAAGGAATGACTGGGGATCCTCTGTTGCATCTGCCCCTATGAACACCGGAGGCTTCAGCCTTATAAACTCCGAAAGCGATACATCCATAACTCCTGTGACAATGGGTATGACCGTCCAAACGGGAGGTACAACGGGCTCTAAACTAGGTGGTACACCATCCTACATTTGAATCCAGGTGGCTTCAGCAAACTACCCCATCATTTGCTGTAAGCCCAACATGCCCTCCGCCAGTCTAGTCATCCGGTCGGGAAGAAGAGGATCAACATGTCCCTGTGCTGTCGGGATGCCTTGCTGGTCAGTCTCCGTCACTGGTGGATCTATCCTGGCTGCATCCCTAGCTGCGGCTCTCTCAGCCCGCGTGGCCATAGCAATTGGAATAAGAAAACGAGAATTGGTAAGGTGTAACAACGGGAACGAAGGATGCAGAGAGTCAAGGAAATAGTTAACAAGACAAAAATCCTAAGGTCACTTAGGAGGAGTATTGTATCATAAATATGCCGCAGAACATACGTATGCTATGTTACTCCACTTGAGTTACCTACTCCATCATACTAAGGTCAACCTACGTAACGAAAGTTTGAATGTATTACCCCCAAAGTCAAGTCTAAGTTCCGTAAGGTTGAGCCTAGATTCCGAAATATATACCCTAGACTCCACTTAGTCAAACCTAAGACTCGATAAAGGTTAAACCTAGGGTTCTGATACCAATTTTATCATGACCCAATTTGGCACGTGACCGTCACTTAGATCACGTGACGTCTCAAGGTGTCGACGCGACCCAAGTAAGCCAAAAACCAAGATCTAAACCTTTCTAATGAATAAAGGAGGAAAAGTTTTCAAAGGTATTTAACATGAAACACAATTTTCATAACAAGAATCGGTTGTTTAAAAGCATAAGTCATGTGGTTTGAAATAGGGTTGAAATTTTTTCGTATTTGAAATTTAGGCAGCACCTCCTTTATAATTTTTGATAAAAACAAGTACATAACATATAATATAACGGCATCCCCACTTGGGAGCTATCTCGGCGCTAATCGGCAGAATCACAACCACGCAGTTATATACGACGCTCGAAAGTGAAGGATCACAAACAAAATATATAAATAAACTGCATAAGTAAAGCTAAATAGTCGACTCTATCCTAGTTCGACCCAAAAGAATATACATAAATTCACAAACTCGATCTAAGTCAAAAGAATATACAGGTGGTCTGATGGAGTGACACTAGATACAAGGTATAACATATACAAAAGATGTAATTACTATGCGCGTAACTCACCTAGGCAATATATGTGATGAACCTTAAGATATGTGTTAGTGACGCCGCTAAGTGTCTGTGCGGTCCATCCTGTAAGAAGCGAAGGCACAACAGGGGTGAGTTGCCAACTCAGTGAATAGAAGTATACATCATAAGATATGATATGATATGCGTAGTAATGAATGCAAGTGCGATATAAATGAAGTCACATAAGAAGAATGTCAATCATTCTCAAAATCTTCATCAAACTCGTTTCATCAACACAAAAATCTAAATATCGTAGACACCGTCTAACCAGTCGATCCTCTCCTGATATCAACTCAGCCACGGTCGGAATCCTCCGGATATCCACCGTGCTCTAATATCACATCCGGTATCGATCATCCTCGCTAGGCTTCCCGTACCTCCCTACGGTCTTCCTACCCCTCGGAGTTGTACCGGGTCCACCATGTATCCATGATCGGTTAACCCCTATCTCGATTCAGATATCTCATCATGAAAACCAAAAATCATGGTGGACGCCAAATCATCATATCATGAGAAAACCACACTTTTGAAAACATAATCCGTTTTATAAAAAATACACACGGTTTCTCAAATCAATAGAAATATCAATTCTATGATATCAACAGAGAATGATTCATTCATGCAACATTTAGCAACAATAACATGTAATTAAATGGACTATAGCATTCGAGTAACGGAACTTGGTAAATAGCAACTAATACTATCATGAAACATGGTAATATAGTTAAACATAGAAATTCTACATTTCACAGCAGTACTAATGATGTGTAGTGTAGCATGCAAGTATGTGAACTGTACGACATGAAATCAATAGTATTGTGCTTGTGTTCTATCCCGTGTATCTATTCTAGCAAGTATGATTATACACTAAGGATGGCATGTTAGTCAATGTAATGCATATGATATAAAAATATAGTTACGTATCGCTAATAGTATTTAAAAACTGATACGGAATTTTATAAAGCTTATGGTAGTCGGGGCGCTATACGCCATCCTCCCGAGTTCCCACTTGTAAATGTCCCCTTTCTCACTTAATATCAATACGTGCTAGAAGAAGCTTGCGAGTGCCTTGCCCTTCCTCGTCACGTCGGACATCTCTGCTACCGATCCTATACATTTAACCAAGATTTAACCAAGTGCAAAAATGAGAATCGAAACGCAATGTTGCTACACTTCTTACGCAATAAGACTAGAGCGTATAATCGACGTCTTTTAATGCTTGTTATCACTATCGAACTGCCCCCAGAAATAACAAAACTCAAATCTCAAGTTTTTAAAACGTAAAACCTTAAACCTTTATAAGATATGTGTTCCATATTTTCATACAAGTAACCTGAGATAAAATAGCTTATACACTAGTCTAATTTAGGATGTTCAGGAGTTACTGTAAAAACCCCAGACCCCAATTCTACTTTCCAACCGCAAATTGCTGCTAATTGGATTAAATCTACGGCCGTATGGGTCCAAATGGGTACGAACTTGGGGTGTGCTATCTAGTTGTGCTCACCATCTCAAAAAACACTCTAATTTTTTTCCAGAGTTCACTAGATATAGAAGATATCAAAAGAGAACCAAAAACACTAAAAACTTAGTTCAAAACATAAAAACGTAGTTTACAAATACTAAAAAACTTCTATTTTTTCCAAACTAGAAGAAATTATACCTCAAACCACAACAACTAAGCAAGATAAGAACACCGAAAGAATAAAAATAGAATTTTTACCTCCTTTAGGAATATTGAGAGGGGTCCAAGCTCTGTAATAAAAAAGAAGATCTTTGAAGTGATAAGGACCTAACTTGGTGTCATGACCATTTTACAAGAAGAAATCCTTAAGAACCTTGATAATTTTGGATAAAGGAGGCTAGGTTAGAGAGAGGATGAAGGTGAGCTTAAAATTTCCTAAGTGTTTGCGAAGGAGGAAGTCAAGAATGAGAGAGGATAACCATGACAATAAGATATGTTGGATATAATGCCCTCAAGTCAATTATTGTAATCGCAGGCAGGCGATTGTAATGATTGAGGGAGGACTTATACGGGTAGAACAGTCTTACTCGAGATGGTAGTATGCTATCTGGTTTGACTTTATCATCATGTACATCCATTATGTGGTATTACATATCACTATTATATGTTGATAGAGCCTATAGGATTTTTGCTTGACTACCAGTATTATGATGGCGATCATATACGTAGGAGCTAGGTGGTCCATAAGCACATTCTTAAATGTCCCTAGTCGAGAGAGTATCGAGACTGGGCATCGATACTCCAGAGTAGACTAGTGTATACTTTTCGAGACCTCGATGAGGGGCAGTGGCCGGTCTTACAAGCCATTGGTGTCAGTTAGTCACCTAAGATAGTATACAGATGTTTATTGGGTTAGGAGTTACACTGGATGGACTCGTCGGGAACATGCTAGATGGTATTATACCTATTGTCGGAGCAATTCTTAAGTGACCATATAAAGAACTATAGTATATATTTACCCATGAACATATACTTTTATTCGTCATATATATATTTTACACTTATCATTTTTTACTCTTACTTTATCCTTGGGACTTACCGAGCACTAGTTTGCTGATGGGCATTCCACCCACCCTTGTTTTCTTGGAATGTTCGTCAGATATGGTCGAGACGGAGGAAGTGGAGGCTACAGAGAAGGACTACAACCGGAATGCTACTCAGGACTAGCTTAGCTTCACTTTTATTTCAGCTTATATATGCCACATGTTCAGGCATTTTCTTTTATTGTATTTACTTTCCAGCTGAAACTCATGTACTTGTAAATATTTGAACTTGAATGTAAATAAAGATATTTTATTGAAAATTTTAAAGTCTCCATTTATTCTTGTATTGTGTATTATTATTCAATACGCTTAATATATTTATTTAGGGAATGACCTTCTCTGGATAAATATGCCACGGGTTTGCCACGTCATCGTTTACGTCTACTGAGAAGCGGGGCATGACAGGTTTTATTCGTGACCTATGTAGGTTAGTTCTGCATGAATTCGTAGACAATATATCATAAGAATTAATGAGTCCAACAAACATTTATATTCCTTGCATTTTAAATTTCTTAAATCTATCCTAACCTATCTTTTATATCAAGGTGATGGACTCTCCGAACAATACCAGCATAAACGTCAACAACAATACTCCGCCGCCTACACTACCACCATAACCTACCGTTGCAGCTCCTATCAATGAGCAAACGGTACTTCTTGAGACTATCAAGAACCTATTGGAGGGTCAGCAGCAGCAGACTGCTATTCTTATGAACCGCCCCAAATCCAAAGCACCCAGAGTTAAGCAGTTTCGGGCACTGCACCCAAAGAACTTCTCGGGTAAGGAGAGCCTGCTTGAAGCAGAAGAATGGGCTCAAGTGATCGAGGATGATCTGGTAGCGGCTTAAGTGCTAGATATAGCTTGGTTAAGAGTTGCTAAGTTGCAACTGACCGATACCAGAGTTTGGTGGAAGGCTGAGGAGAGCCGACTCACGCAACTGATAGAATGGAGAACATTCCGAGACTTCTTCGATGCCAAGTGCTTTCCAGAGACTTCCCTCTTTGACATGGAGCAGCAATTCATCCATTTACAGTAAGGCTTGATGTGGGTCAAGTTGGTGGATGAATATGATGCTACCATGCTCGGCAGGTAAGATATAGTCTCAAATTCAATTTTCTTATCTCACTTACAACACTGCTAATACAAAGTCGTAACAGGTTCGCCGCATACCTTATTCCCACCGCTGAGATCCGGGCATGACGATTTCAGCAAGGGCTGGACCCTGAAATCTAAGCTCCACTCGCTACAGGGGATTTCCAAACCTATGAGCTTGCTTTGAAGGCCGCTCGATGCTATGAGGCAGTTGTGAAGAAGAAGGGCAGGGCGAAGACTGTCGGTGTGAAACATCCTGTGCACCAGATCACGGGAGGGGCCTCTTGCAGGACAGATTTCCATGGACCACCTTGGAGGCCAGTTGGTTCGTTTGCAAACAACTGGCCAAACTTTTTCTTCTATTATAAAAGAACATGACACCTTGTAAAAAACTATCGTAGAGCGAACAACTTGTGCCTGATCTGTGGGTCTTCTACTCACGCCATCGGAGCATGCCCCCAAAATCGAGGACCCAACAACCCTCTAGCTAGATCAGCGATCCAAGCTCCTCCAATCCGGTTAGCTCTACCTGCTCCAGCTCCCCGCACCCAAACCGCTCAACCCCAACACCGAGTGTTTAACCAGGCATAGAAGAAAGTGTCGCGATGCCAAGCATTCAGCATGTCGGTTGAACAGACTGAAGCTACGAGTCAGGTTATCACTGGTAAATCTCTTCCCTATTCCCTTCAAAAATCCTTTCAATTCATAGCCATTTTATATTTGTTATACCTAAACATATCCCATGCGAATTAGGCACAATCTTAGTAGCTACCCTACCTGCATTCGTGCTCTTTGACACTAGGGCATCGCATTGCTTTATGTCGCAACGGTTGGTAAGAACTCATGCGATCCTAGTTAAGCCACTCATATCCAGCTGGAATGTCAGTTCAGGGAATGGCGTTCTAAAATCAACCATGGGATATGATCTGTGTCCAGTGGTCGTCTGCAGTCGAGAATTCTATAAGGACTTCAAAGTGCTAGACATACCGAATTTCGATATAGTCTTAGGAATAAACTGGCTGGGAACTTTCTTTGCTACCATTGACTATCACTAAAGGAGGGTAGTGTTCGAAATACCATATCACCCAGTGTTCTACTTCAAAAGAGGAGACCGGACCTTGGAGCCTAGCATCTACCGAGCAAAACCAAAGAAAACAGAGATTGCAGAAGGATCGAAGCCAGAGGTAGTTCGAGAGTTCGAGAATGTTCTTCCTAAAGATATATCGGGTTTGCCTCCCGACTGAACTCTTGAATTCATTATTGATTTGCAACCCAGCGCACAACCAGTAATAAAAGCTCCATACCGATTAAGACCGGAAGGATTGAAGGAGATCTGCATTCAGTTGGACAAACTCCTGAAGGAAGGTTGAACCATCCCAGTAATTCAAGTTGGGGATCTCCGATGCTGCTGGTTAAGAAGAAATAAGTTACCTACCAGATGTGCGTGGATTATCGAGCTCTGAACGAGATGACAATTAAGAACAAGTATCCTCTACCCTGCATCGATGAACTTTTCGATCAATTAAGTGGATCTTGTGTCTTTTCAAAATTATATCTTCATTCAGGATATCATCAGGTGAAGGTCAAGGAGTCCGACATTCCGAAGATGGCATTTAGGACTCGTTATGGTCATTATGAATATCTCATAATGCCATTTGGAGTGACCAATGCACCTGCCATCTTTATGAACTTAATGAACCAAGTTTTCTAAGAATACTTAGACAGGTTTGTTGTTATCTTCATCGACAACATTCTGGTGTATTCAAAGAATCGGAAAGAGCATGCCGAGCACTTATAGATTGTCCTAGAGAAATTACGACAACATTAGCTCTACACCAAGTACAACAAGTGTGAATTTTTAGCTAGATCAAGTCGGATTTCTCGGACATATCGTTTCAGGTGAAGCAATTTCTGTGGATCTAGCTAAAGTGTTAGCTGTCAGCGAGTGGCCGACACCAAAGACGGTGAAAGATATAAGAAGTTTCTTGGGCTTAGCATTATACTACCGACGATTCAATCAAGTACTCTCAAAGATCCCAGCACCCATGACCAAGCTCACATGTAAAGACAAAGCATTCGTGTGATCAGAAGCATGCGAGAAGGTTTTTGTAGAACTCAAGTCGAGATTAACCTCTGCTCCTATTCTCGTAATACCGGATCAATCTGGCGGATTCGATGTGCATTGTGATTCGTCCGGTAAAGTTTTAGGATGTGTTCTACACCAGCATGGAAAAGTTGTGGCTTTTGCATCAAAACAATTAAAGGTCCATGAACGCAACTATCCAACACAAAATCTAAATGGCAGCAATGGTTTTCGCACTCAAGATTTGGTGCCACTAACTTTTGGGAGAACGAATTGATATATATACACTGACCACAAGAGTTTCAAGTATGTATTTACTTAGAAAGAACTCAACATGCGGCAGAAAAGATGGCTAGAACTCATGGCGGATTTCGACATCAACCTACAGTATCATCCTGGGAAAGTGAACGTAGTTCCTGATGCACTTAGTCGCCAGCTATTAGCAATGAACCTCACCGCTCAATGGAAGCTACAGCAAGAATTCTACGGATTGGAGATCGAAATAGTTATGCCAGGTAAAGCTTCATATTTGATGAAGTTGCATGTCCAGTCCACTTTTGTAAATCAGATCAAGGCAGCTCAAGCAAATAATACCAAGCTACAAAAGATCCGAGAACAAGTAGAAAGTGGACTTCGACTGACTTCAATATCTATGAAGATGGATCCTTGCGATATAAGCCGTTTATGTATGCTAGTCGGTCCTGTTCGAGAAGAGTTGATGAAAGAAGCCTACAGATCTCCTTATTCTGTACACCTCGGTGGCACGAAGATGTACAAGGATCTACGGGAATACTACTGGTGGCATGGAATGACGGGTGAAGTAGCTAGAAGCATAGCAAAGTGCTTGGTATGTCAGCAAGTGAAGGTTGAATATCACAGAACTTCTGGGCTATTTCAGCCATTACCAATCCCAGAATGGAAATGGCGGCACATTACCATGGACTTCATGACTGCTCTCCCTCGCAGCACGAAGGGTAACGATGCAATTTGGGCTATTGTGGATCAACTCACCAAGTTGGCTCACTTTATTCCATTCTGAGTTGGCCAGTCAACCGAGATGCTGGCAAGAAAGTATATGGAGGTGAGTAAAAATCCAAAGTAAGATTTATCTTTTAAGGTATACAATACTTGTATTGATATCCATAAGCTCACGCAGGAGATCGTGAGATTATATGGTGTACCTGTCTGCATCGTCTTCGATCATGATATAAGATTCCGATTACAGTTTTGGCAGAGTCTGCAAGCTAGCCTGGAGAGGAGTCTGAATTTCAACACGACGTATCATCCACAAACAGATGGACAGTCCGAGCGAACAATTTAGATTCTAGAAGACATGCTGAGAGCATGTATGCTAGACTTCGGAGGTTTGTGGGAAGATCACCTACACCTGATGGAGCTTTCATACAACAACAGCTACATGGCAAGTATTGGGATGGCACCATTCTTAGCACTCAACGGATGGATGTGTCATTCTCCGCTAAGTCGGGATGACGTTGGAGATTGTGAACTCCTTGGACCAGAGATGATCGTGGCAACTGTGGACGTGATTCGCACGATCAGGAAAATGATGTGCATAGCCCAAGACCGACAGAAATATTGGGCAGATGCAAAACGTCGACACCTGGAGTTTCAACCCGGAGAGCATGTATTCCTGAAGATTTCTCCAAACAGAGGAGTGATACGTTTTGGCAAGAGAGGTAAATTAAGTCCAAGGTACATAGGAACATTCAACATACTCGAACGAGTTGAAGAAGTGGCATACCGTTTAGCACTACCACCCTCATTGGAAGGAGTGCACAACGTGTTCCACATATTCCAACTACAACGATATGTGAGCGACCCCAGCAATATACTTTATCTCTCAGAGCTCACGGTACAAATTGATCTAACTTGCGAGAAGCAACCAGTTGAGATACTGGACCGAAAGGTGAAAACATTACGAAAAAAGAAAGTGAATTTGGTCCGAGTGATGTGGAGAAAGGATTCGCCAGGAGAATGAACTTGGGAAAGAGAAGAAGATATGCGTGTACGATACCTTTATATTTTTTAAAATTAGTCTCTATGTAAATTTTGAGGACGAAATTTTTATAAGTAGGGTAGAATGTAACGACTCTGAAATCCATGTTCAAAATTATTTGTTTATTGTATAGAAAGGGTATTTCAGCCTATTGTGGAGTTATAAGTTAAATTTATTTAATAAAAACAAGAAACAACTTGTAGCTCACTGGTAAAGCCTCTACACTGCTGTGACATAGTCTGTGTGTTCGATTCCCATCAGTCCCAATTATTTTTAAGATTTTTCTTTTTAATTTTTTGGAACCCCAAAAGTTGCACATGCAATTCACGGATAATCGAAAGGTTTTAGAAAAATCAAACATGTGCAATAAGGAGTAAACACTGATTAAAGCACGTGACACAAATCTCGAGACAAACCACCAAGATCCAACCATCGGAATTGCCCTAAACACTGCTACCGACGGTCCAGATTGCCCCGTTTGCCTCCATGTTTTGCACACATGCCTCTTCAGCTCCCCTCTACTCCCCTGCACTGTTTGATTTTCCTGCAATTAAACAGAGACTATTCAATTCATCATTTAACATCAATTTTAATTCTTTTAATTCAATTTTTAATTCCTAAACCTTAAATTCTTCACTATAAATACCACCCCATCCCCTAGCTCTCTCCCATTCTGAAATTTCTATCAAAATTCTCTCAAACTCTCTAAGTACCAAGTGGAGTTAAGCACCCAAGTGGAGTAGAAAGCCAAGCTTGACGACCAAAGCCTTTCCAATGAAACCACGAACCCCGAAGGCTTCCCCTCTCTATTGTTAACAATCTAAATCAGTAAGTGCCCTCTCTTTCTAATTCCTTTCAACCTAAATCACATTTTAAAATCATACCGACAAAGTGGGGTTAATATGTAACAATTATCTCTTTTAAATATTTTATCATGCTTGATTGGTCTATATGTCACATAATCACCCTAATATCTTGTCAAGTCCCACTTCCCAGTATACGGGTAAAGTGACGCGACGAGGCTCGCTACGTATTTACTCAGAAGTAAACACGCTAAGCGTAAATAAGCAATATAATAAAGTACACAAGAAAAATAACAAGAGATATAATTGAAAAACAACTTTTATTTATTAAACATTTCTTTACAATACAACTGAAAATGTAAATACAAGAACGGAAAGAATGCCTAAACAATGGCATGAACTGAAAGAAAAGTAAGTACAAGTAAAGCCTAATGGTCGTGCTGCTCAGTGGTCTGCTCTAAGTGCTCATCGCTGGTCTTGAACTCCTCAGAGTCGGGTCCTCCTGACAACATTCCAAAGAAGGAAGAGAAATAGGAATGTCGTTGGCGAACAATCGTTCGGTAAGTCCCAAAGAGATAGAAATAGAATAGACAGATAAGAGGATGTAACTAGTATAATGTTTGATTGTTATGCTAACACAGTTGTTTGTATCTTGGTACAGTGTATACGAGAGGAGTTCAACTTAGACCGTGGACTATGATAACCCATAGTACAAGGTTCCGTCAATAAAACCACGGAACAACGGCAATGGATGTATAGTTACTTCTTTTAATGACCATCTCGTGTCACTTTTAACACATTATATGCCAGTCTACCCTTTTAAAATCCCGTAATGTATTTTGTATTGTTATTTTTAATAGATGTAGGACTTGCCGAAACCATGATATCAGTAGTTCATGTAAATGGAAAGGATATAGACGGATAGTCATGTAGACCAGTCAAACGTATATCCATGGTTCGGTCAAATTATGTTCATGTTGATATAGATTAAATTCTGGTATAAATGGATTCATGTTGAATAGGAGTTATACTTGAATCATATTCAAGGATAGATTGATTGATTTCAGATTAGATTGAGACTCTGCCTGAGTCAGACACTTAAACAGAATTGAAGTCCTGAATGAGTTTTGATGTTACGGCAGGATTTGTGTCTTTTTCCAAGACAATTACCGTAATGATAACACCATTTTTAGGTTGTCTACCTTAAATAGACAAGCACCCATATTCTCGGCTCTCTGAGGCTCAAGAGAACCGGTCCCGCTTAAACCTATGTTTACTAGGGTCCTTATTGTAAATTAATATAACTTGAGGGGGTTTTATGAAAAATAGTTTGGATATATTTTCAAAATAAACCTCAAGTATTTATTTATCGTCTTTAGGATTTTCATAGTTGTAATTTTTATAAAATGAAATATTCTAGTGGATATAAACCTAATTTTGAATAGTATATGGTATTTTCTTGTAATTTGACTTGTGATGGTATTTTCATGATCTTTTGTGACTCTTCTGATTTAAAAAAAATGGAATATATATATATAATATTTAAAGTAGATATTTTGATAATATAAATATATATATACATTTATAAAAAATTAGAATTTATCTATTAATAGAAATCACGTTTTCCTTAAAATTGTAATACAAATTCTATTGAGATCGTATGCTCTGTGAGGAGGTCTGCATCTCGCCCTACTAGTCCGATGGATGTGCGATAACTCGCACCAACCAAGTCTGATCCCCCAAAATGGGTTGTAAGGACTCAATCGTATGGAATTTAAATAAGACAATTTAAATAATACGGTTTTGTAATAGTTTAGGGTATTTTATTGTAAACTTGTAATCATCCCACAAAATAATGTTCTAAAATCCATCGTGCTATTTCAAGAATGAGTATTATGATGAGGTAAGACATTACCTCATGAGTTTTCTAAGGTAATACAAAGGAATATGATGAAATATATAGAATGTAAAGTTTGTGGTATTTAATCGTAAAAATGTGATAAAAATTGCATAACATGTTATTTTGAGATGAAACATATTCTAAAGTGTTTGGTTATGATTGCTAAACAATATATGAAGAACTTTTAGGTTTGTTATTAAGAAAATTTTGTGTTATTAAAGAAAAGAGAATCGGAAGTCGGAATAACTCCGCTTCCGACGAGTTTAGAAATGAGAATGTTTAAGATTAGAATGAGAGAAAGGGAGAAGAGACTTACTGGTTGAAAGAAAAGGGGAGAGGTAAAGGGAACTTTTGAAGGTGTTGGGGAGTCGCGGTGTCGCCGTATTCTTCCCGAAACATCGCCGGAACTTTAACCTTGGCTAACTCCACTTGCATAACTTTTGAACTTAGGAATTTTAGAGAGTTTTGGCAAGGGATTTCAGAATGAGGAGGGCCAAAATGTAGGGTTGTATTTATAGGAAAAATTAGGGTTTAGAGTAATGAAGAAAGGAATTAAAAATATGCATTAAAATGGATTAAAGAGGTGAATTATCACTCTCTGGATAAATGCAGGGAAATCAAACAGTATGGTGGTAGTGGGGTAAGCCAAGGGGTGCTAAGGAAAAAAATTGGGAGCATTTGCAACACGGGGGGGGGGGGGGGCGGCGGCGCCGGCCCCATGCTCAATCTTGCCGGCCAAGGTGAGGGGGTTGGGGTCTGGATTGAAGCCACGTGTCCATGGCTGTATAAATACTAATTTCTACATGTTTGTTTTTAGTGTGACTTTTCATTTTACGTATAGTGCACGTCCAAACTTTTGAGCTTCTAAAAGTATAAAAGAAAAATCAATAAAAATATTATGTGGCTGGGGGGATTTGAACACAAAGGCTATGTCACAGCAGTGCAAGGCTTTACCAATGAGCTACAAGTGTTTTCTTGTCGTTCAAAAGCAATTTAAATTTATAACTTGTGCTTAGGATAAGGTATTCCTTTCTGTACTTTACAAAAAAAATATGTACAAAAGTTTTAGGGTTGTTACATATCTTTTTAAAATAAAATTCACATCTTTTGCCTTTTTGTGTAACCAAAATTTCATGTGAAACAATCATATAACAAACTTTTCATTAAAATACCCTGAACTTTGGTATAACCAACCATTATTTCGATAATTATTATATATACCTATAGGAAAATTTCACGGGGTAACGACCTTCCTTGCACGCACACTATAGTTTCATAGCACGAAATCTACATATATGGTTAATTCAAAAAATAGGTTTTACATTGAAATACTACATTTTTTTCAAAATGGGTTTCTTTTAATCGATATTTTGATTCCTTGGCAATTGCGCCTCTACAACCCTTGTTAGGGGACCCGCTAATGGATGGTTCAGAATATCGCACATCCTGAGGATAGTAAAGCGAGATACAGAACTTCTCACAGAGAATTCGGTCTCGAAAGGAAATAAAATTACGGTTTTTTAGAAATACAACTTTTCTAAACAAAACAAACTTTGAAAAATTTATATAAAACTACCAATCCATATTTTTAATAAAAACAACTTGTGAAAATATATTTTTAAAATGAAGATTGAAATATTAATAAAATACTATCAAGTTTTCAAACGAGCTAGTTTTTATAAAAATACCATAAACTTTCTAAAGCTTGGTTTTATCATTAAAATACCACAACAATTAAAATACATGTTCATGAAAACCCTAAATATTATAAATCACTCTCGAGATTTATTTTTTAAACAATATCAAAGTATTTTTCACAAAACCCCCTCGAGAAATGCAAATAATATAAATACAATGTAAACAATAATAATAAATATTTAAGAACTCTAGATTAATATAGGTTTAAGCGGTATCATTTCTATTGAGCCCAGAAAGCCGGAAAAAGTGAGTGCTTGTCTATTCAGGTTAGACAATTTAAAAGAGTTATTAATGACAATTGTCTTGGAAAAAAAAAATCCTGCCATCCATGTGCAACAGTTACCGATTTCTCCCGAACATAAGATCTTTAACAGTTAAATCAATTCATATGAAAAAGTCTAAAACTTGAATCTAAACTTGAACATGAACTCGAACCCAGTCTACTCGAACTAACTTGACTTGAACCAAGATTGCAATCGACATGACTCACATTTTACTTGTCTCACTCGATTTCATTCTACCCCTTTTGCAATCTATGGTTTCGACCAAGACATGTTATAATCAATCAATCAAATTAATTAAGTATATTATACAGTTATAGACTATGTATACTCAGGGTGCTTAGGATAGTTTCTTGTGTGAATCCAACGGAGCTTCAGGTGTTCTGTATTAACATGTTTTTATTTTACTCGAATATCAGTCGGGTCGACTCATCCACAGCCTAGAACCCCGATGCTAACACATGAAATGGGCCCATGTTTCCTTTCTCCTGGGGCCCCACTCTTGAGCTCATGAATACTTCTACAGTTGCATTAACATTCACACTTGAAACTTAACGTTAATATGATGACCATATAGAGACCTATAGTATATATTTACCCATGAATATATACTTTTACTCGTCATATATATATTCTACACTTGTCATTTTTACTTTTACTTTATCCTTAGGACTTACCGAGCGCTAGTTCGTTGATGGACATTCCATCCACCCTTGTTTTCTTGGAATGTTCATTAGATACGGTCGAGACGGAGGAAGTGGAGGTTACAGAGGTGGACTACAACCGGATTGCTACTCATGACTAGCTTAGCTTCACTTTTATTTCAGTTTACGTATGCCACATGTTTAGGCATTTTCTTTTATTGTATTTACATTCCAGCTGAAACTCATGTACTTGTAAATATTTGAAGTTGAATGTAAATAGAGATGTTTTGTTGAAAATTTTACGGTCTCCATTTATTCTTGCATTATGTATTATTGTTCAATACTCTTAGTATATTTATTTAAAGAGTGACCTTTTCTAGATAAATATGTCGCGGGTTTACCACGTCATCGTTTCCGTCTACTGGGAAGCTGGGCGTGACACGAGTTGTATTCCATATTTATACGGAATTTGTTGAATAAGATGGACACCTCATTTATGAATAATCATTTATAAATATTCATTTATAAATATTCAAGAAATGAGGTGGAGGGTGAGGTGGTATTGAGCATAGTTGAAGACATGTAGAGAGGAATAAGCTTCTTTATTTTATTACATGTCGATTTTAGTTTTTTTTATTTGTATGGTTGCTAAACATTATGAAGTCATTCTTCATTCTACACTTGATTCATTTTTTCTTCACTCATACCTTCAACACTTACTCATGGCTATCTTTCCTCACCTCCTCCTCCTTCTTCTTTAGATGCTCTCTTGAGCTTAGATTTGAGAGAAAAAGATAGTGGAAAATTCTTACATCCCCACTCTCCATTCCTAACGAGCTTGGAGCGTCGGTTGCTTCAATAGGTGAAACCGGGCTTGGATCGAATCGCTTGGGTGAATCATCTTTGATGAAGGAGGACCGGCTTGCAAATGCGACCCGGAGGTCTTGAGAGCATGATAGAGTCCAACCCAATTGGAGCAAATGAAGATGCTACAAAGGTTTTGATTTCTATCTTGTTATGGTTCTAGTTCAGGTGTTTGGTTCGATTCTTGAGTTTTAGTTTCTAGTGCCTAGAAAATTTTGTTTTTGAATTCCACATTGGCCGTGGGTTAGCGGTGAGGGCATTAGGAACCAATAATGGTATCAGAGCTACCCAAACACCCTAAATTAGATAGATACGACTACCGAATCCTTTCGGTTTTTGCTCCGCAAAAACTGCCAAAAAAACAGTGAGAAAATTGATGCTAACTTAATGTTTTGACTCCCTGCGGGCTCTCGGTTTGGACTGAGAAGCCGCGAGAAGGTGCGCGGGGACCCTAGGGTCATCCCGGAGGGGCTTAGCGAGGGCCCACACCCCCGAAACTGTTAGTTATATGTATGCCCTAGAGGCCATTACTGTACATTGGATGTATATTGTAGTGGATGCTGGGACATATATAGGGAGGACTTTCTTGCTCGACATGATAGTATGCTATCTGGTTGCTCTTTACCTTAACGTGTACACTGATTGTCTCTCTGATACATGTTGGTAAAGCCCTTAGGATGTGTACTTGACTATCTGGACTATGATGCGGACCATACTAGTGGGGACATGGTAGTCTATAAGTACATCCTTCAAAGTCCCTAGTCGTGGGTGCATCGAGACAGGGCATCGATATACCAGAGTAGACTAGCGCGTACCTTCTCGACCCATACAGATGGGCGATGGATGATCCCATATCCATTGGTGTTTGACATCAGAAGAGATATACGGGTGCTTAGTAGAGACTGGGTACACTGGACGGACTCGCCGAGAACTCCCAGATGGTATTATACCTCACGTCAGATGGCAGTTCTCTGGTGACACTGGTACAGAGTAGTCTGTTGACCCAAGATCGTCATAGAGTCTTGTGTGGTTCCCACTGTGCTTTGATTTCCATCTTACCACGTCCAAGAGGGCGTGCAAAACGGTGGTTTTTGGGTACAGTCCCGAGTCACATGGAGGCAATGAGCGATAGGAGGGGATTCGTCTCTCCCGGTATAGGGGGTTGATGTTGTGCTGTGTTCGATTGGCTATAACAGGAAATCCCTGGCCAGGGTTGCTGAGATTTACTGGTAAGTATTACCAGTAGTTTCTCGAAGTGTTATAGACCTCATATCGACACGACTTATCGAGCTATTGGGGTCTGATGTTTACCACCCCTAGGCAAGATATGCGACATATCAGACGATCAGACCGGACTGTACGGTAGTGTTACTGGTTGGATTCACTGGAGTGTGAGCGGACTTGCTCGTCGATCTTCTGATCGCTCAATACCCGGGTGGCCGTTACGTTTAGCAGACCGCTTGCGGCTTGCGGGTGTTTGATATGATCATCATCTGCTGCCGGCGTATTGACGAGTCTTTAGAGTCCTACACAGAGGTTTTCTGGCTCAAGAGAAACGAAATAGGAATGCATATGAGATATGTGCGGGACCGAGAATAATGCGTGTATGTGATACCGTATTCTATTCTCGCGATGAATGTATCGAATGGTTATATGCGATATAACCTAGTTATCGAATCGAGGGTTGATTCGATAAGCTGATACATTGGATACTAGTCGGTTATATGCGATATGACCGGATCGTTAAATCAAGTGCTGATTTAATGATTTAATGTATAATTATATATTTGATATATTACTTTGCGTTAACTAGTATTGGTTCACTTTAAATGGATTTTCTCACTCGGATTGTACACATTGTATATGTGATATACTTTTGTGTACTTGATTGTATCATGTTTGATGATACATGTTATGCTAGGGTTTTTGTGTAAAGATCAAACCATGGTTACATGATTATAGTTAGGGTTTTGTTTTATTCACTTATTTATTTATCCATTTCATTTTGGAAAATAAATGGAAAAGAGAAAAGAATGGTGGCTTTATTTGTTGTTTAGTTGAAGCTTCATGAAGCTTTGATCAAGTCAACCATTCTTATCTCATCCTTAACCCTAACCATTCCCACTAACCCTAGTTTAGTCTCTACACTTGACCATGGTTAATTTTATGATAAGAATCATTTTTATTATTCTTTTCAAAAAAACTTATCATAACTTTATCTTCTTCTTCTTCTTCACTTCATGAAGAAAAAGCTTGACTCCATCAATGGTGATTGATGGAAATGAGTGAGAAATCCAATTCTAAAGTCTACCCACTTCCTATTTCTTCATCTTCTACCTCTTGCCAAGTAGTAGAGTGTGTTTTCTTCACAAGTTTCTTGACTTGGTGAAGTCGGAGCTTGATTTAGCGATGCCTCGACGTAGATCATCTTCGGCATGGACATCGATGACCTAGCCCGTCCATTCTCCGATGAAGCCGACGCTAGAGCCCGGGACTTGTTATGGACAGCGAGGAGACTTCATTGCGGAGCTATGGAGGTGGAGAACCGGATCTACAAAGGTTGTATTTCCGTATCTCTTAGTTAAGTGTTAACTAGTTTGCTTTTCGCCTAGAAATCTAGCCGACGATCCGTATTCTAGGGTTTCTCGGCACCGTATTTTTTGAAATTGGCATGGTTTATGCCTTGTGAGACCTCATTAGGGTGCCTAGGAACCCTACAGTGGTATCAGAGCCTAGCTAGAGCCTTAGGCGAAGTCTAGACGACGTTTGAAGTCCGAACGAACCCGAAACCCCAAATCAAAATTGCTCTCTGGAAATTTTCTAAAATCTGGGATTTTTCAATATTAAAAATATGCAGAAAATAAATCAGGGTTTATTATGAAATACTGTGCAAAATGGAGCCGTAACTCCGTCATGACGGCGCGGAACCGCGGCCTAATCCCACGTGGCGCGGCGGTTCCGCGGCGATACTGTTGACTATTTTACTTTTGTTTGCACAGTAATTCCTATTTTCTGGAGTTGGATTTTCTGGGAATTTTTAATATTTATTCAAGAGTTGAATTTTCTGGGGTTGCTTTGGGGATTCGGTGTTTCGATCGGGGTATCAAATTTTGTCTATGTGGCTTTCCGGATAAATTCTTGAATATGTTAAAAAGTTCGACCGGATATAAATACCCAATTTTTCCCCTGTCGGGAAATTTCCAAGTGTTGGATTTTTCCGTAGTTTAACGACGTTCTAAGTAGTGCAAGTAACGCGATGGACCCTCTAGAAGATAACAAACCTTAACTCGATTATGTGACCATCTTGAACTGCCCTTTGAACCTTCGGGTTTGGGGCAGTACGGCGTGCCACATGTGAGGCGTTGGCTTGACCCTTCTACGGCTGGACCGTTGGTGCTGAGGCACGAACTGAATGTTGTTAGACTCATATTTCATGTGTTGATCTGTATCGGGAAAACTTGGGTGTTCGATTGTTCGATCGGAAAGTTTGACATTTTCTATTTATCCGGAATGGGATACAATAATTGGAATTCACAATAAGTTATGAGATAACTGAATGAATGTTGTAAATCTAGCAATTTAGTCTCACTTGATCGGTTGCCACGGAATTTTGATGTGATCAAAAGTCCGTCGCAATCACGTAGCGTACGCGGATACTCGCCGGGTAAACTTAATAGACAGCCTCACTCCATAGCCCCGACCAAGTGACTGTAGGAGAACCCCATCGCCGAAAGCATCCGTTCGGGTGCTCGCGGTAGCGGTGTTCCGTCTTGGTGCACTTCGTCGACGGCGTCAGGGGTGCGGCCGCCTACTGAAGTTTGCGACGAGTATTCGATCAGGATGTCGGGAATCTTGTTGAATTGCCCGACTTGATATTGAAAAGAGTTTTCGATTTTGAGACTAAAATGCGGGGTTTATAATTGTTAGGCATGCGATGTCTAAGTAATTCATTTGGTCAGGCATGCGATGTCTGAGGTGGTTGCGGATTCCAACTGTTGTAGTTTTACACTTTCTTTTCTGTGACCGTAAGTGTAATATGTGATATCGCCGTTTTCGTTGCTATATGTCAACGACAATTGGGATGGACATATTTACTTACGTTGATGACATGTGATGTTATGTGTTGCTGGATATGTTATATTGGATCGTCGTGTTTGAATAGCCGGAGGTTTTTATGTGAGATGAGTGTTTTTCATTTTCATTCATGTAAAAACTTGTATGTAATATTCTTTTATTGGAGCACTTCCAGGTTGCGGAAGATGTCACCGTTTGTATATTATTTACTTTTCCGCACTAGGATAGACCCAAGGAGGAGGGCACAAGTAACCGGGTTCTGGAGTCCAGTGGGAGACCAACTCGAGGAGTCGAGTCCGGGTCTTCTAACTCTAGAATTGGTAGGGTTACTTGCCGCTCTCATAGGGGTCTAGGGGTGTGCGTTTGGCTATTCATCACGACCGTAGAATCCGTGTTTTATACTGGCTCGTATTGAAAACACGGACGTCCTAGTATATCCAATGTTTCATATGTTTCTTCTGCTGCGATATCTGTGATGTGATCATGTGATGTTCTGTGATAGATACAGTATATAGTATATATGATATATTATATAGGCGTTACTTATGTTTTACACCCGTGCTAGCCCTGCCCCACTCTGCCGTTAGTTACCTAACCTAACGGTGCACGAGGTGACATCGAGGCGAATGCGGATGGCATAAGTGTACGTCGTATTTATCTGTGATGTTTAGGTATTTAAATGATGGGACTTCATTAATATGATTAATGAAATAAAAGAAACCTAAGATGTTGTAGAATCGAATTTCAAAATAAAACAGGTAGCTACAGTTCTTGCTTTGCACAGCGGTATATGTGATATATCCTGCACCTTATTCGATGAGGAAAGGACCGAGATCCCTTCACCGGGAGTGACTCCTTTAGCAATAACTGGCAGATGCTACACATTCGGTTTGTCTTTTGATAGATTTTAAGTGTTTTTGCTTTGCACAGTGATATATATGATATATCCCGCACCTCATTCGACGAGGAAAGGACCGACGATCCCTTCACCGGGAGTGACTCCTTTAGCAAAACTAGAAAAGCCTCAAAAGCACTCCATTTTAAAATCATTTGATTCTACAACGATATCAAGTTCATTACGCAATAGGTTTTCAGAAAAACCTGTCGTAGCCCTCCGTCATTTCAGATAAGTAGTAGTTAGTATTCGTGCTACGTTTGTTGGCCTGCGTCAAGGCGTAGTGTACGGTAGCTAACTGGTATTTATCTGCTTATGCATATGATGCAGATTGGATTAGGGTAGTCGTGCGACTTTGTTGGCCTGCGTCAAGGGTCGTGCGGGTGGGTTTAATTCAATCAGGAAATGACGGGTTGAACTTGACTAGCGGACTATGGTTTGTTGGCCTGCGTCAAGGTCATAGGACGCTAGGGGCAAAATATTATCGGGAATTTCAAGTGTTGAAATTTGCAATAAGATTGCATACCTTCTATGAGATAGTTGGATCCCGATACCCGCTGCGAGTAAGTGTTACTCCTGGGAGAGTTTTATACATTACAATTAGCCGATCAAGTAGGTGTCTAGAAAGGTGTCAACGGGGTTACGCCTCTGGGAAAACGAGGTTTACATTAATTAGGTTCGTGCGAAAGCACGGGGGACCTCCCTCAAAGTACCGACACTGGCCTGGCTGAAAGATTGGCGAACTTGTAGTGTGTAATTAATACCGGCTAGTCTTTCCTTTTAGGGTTTGAAGGAAGATTTGATAAAAAGCAGTGGGAGCCATCCTGATTAGATAAAATAATAACCAATCTATTCTTGCTAGAGCGCACGCTGAGTGTTTTCTTCTCTCTCTCTCCTGGTAGCGACCATGTCACGCCTTAATCAAGATAATAATACGGATTATTGACCGAACCCGCTTGTTATACTAAGCTGGGGAACGTTAGTCCCGCTCCAACTTATAATTGTTATAAGACAGAGCAGGAAATTGGGGATTACCAGAATTCCCGTGCCGCCCAAACGAAGAGAGTGCATGCTGATGCATCATCTTCGGGTGTGTTCATTACAAAGAACTGTTTCTCAGTATCTTCTACGTCCTGGCTATGTGATACCAGATCAGGATCCCAGATATGTAATCTGTTACATAGGGCTACAGAAAGGTAGAGAACTGAGAACGGGTGATAAGTTTCATGAGGCAGAAAACGGGGCAAGTGTTGCGGCCAAGTCTGTTGGTCACTGTCACCCTGTATTACCAATACATTGATTCTGAACGAATGTTATTAGATACCGAACCTGATATACAAAATCATACCAGTCTCTTTATCAGTAAAGAAATGATAAAATTTTGTATTAATGGATAATGTTTTGAACATTTCCTATATCAAAAGTTGATCGGTTCAGGCACGTTATCTAAAAGCATTGATGTTCTAAATCAAACTACAGTTCTTAGTATACGGATCACACACAAGAGGAAGAGTTTAGAAATGAACGAATTCTTCTTGAGGCATTGTAGACTAGGTCAGATCAATGTGACCCGACCAGCTAGAGTTACATAAAGATGCATATTTAAATCAGTTTGAATTTACATCTTGTGAAACTCGCCAGTCATGTCACAGAGATAAAAGGACCATAGCCCTGTTTATTGGAAACAGAGAAAGAGTTAGCAAACTCTTAGGATAATACATGTCGATGTATTTAAGGTCCCCTGTCTACACATGCCAGGACCGGTTCTTTGTACTTCATTACGTTCTCTGATGATCTCTCAAGATTCAGACATATGTTCCTGTTGAAACACAAGTCTGAACCTTTTGAGATATTCACAGAATATAAGTTAGAAGTAGAGAACCAATGAGGGTACAAGTATTATGTCCTTTGATGAGATCAAGGAGGAGAATACTTGAGCACGGAAATACTGGACTATTCTAAAGGAGAATGAGATTCTCTCTCAGCATTACTCCTCCGTATACACCATTGCACGATGGTATGTCGGGGCGGAGCAGATACACCCTATTTGATATGGTGTGCTCTATGATGAGTACTACTGAGTTACCTATTTCCTTTTGGGAGTTATGCACTTAAGAAGCTGCATACCTATTGAATAGGGTTCCAATCAAATCAGTTGCCTACCGCTTCATATGTGATATGGAATGGGAAGAACCCATGTCTTAAGTTAGTTAAGATTTGGGGTTGTCCGGCCTATGTCTAAAAACAAAATCCGGACAAGCTCGAGGCAAGGTCTGTAATGTAGAACTGGAAAGGTTCCAGCTATACAAACTACAGCAGATGATTTGATAGAGCTAAAGGATTCAGTAGATTCCAATGAACCTCAGCCTCTCCGCCGATCTAGTAGGGTTCCTCACCCACCTGAGAGATACTTCAGTTTCTCTATGACAGTGGGAGCGAGGAATGCATCATGAGATGATGACCCAACTAGTTTCGAGCTGGCCATCAAGAGTGAGACTCTGTAAGAATGGCTGGATGTTTAGCGATCTGAGATGGAATCCATGTACACCAACAAAGTATGGACTTTGGTTGCTATATCTGAAGGGTTAAATCCCCATCAGGAGCAAGTATATCTTGAGAAGATTACTTGGTATAGATGGAAAAGTTGAGACTTTCAAAGCTAGACTTGTTAAAAGTTTGCATCATTGACCAGGTGTGGATAATGATGAAACCTTTTCAAATAGCTATGCTTAAGTCCATCCAGATCCTACTTGTCACGGCTACATACCATGACTACGATATCTGGTGGTTGGGTGTCATGACTGCTTTTCTAAATGATGTTTTAGAAGAGTGCGTCTATAAGTACACAGCCAGAGGGCTTCGTAGACAGTGGGAGCAGCGGAAACGTGTGCAAGATGCTTTATAGGATAAAGCAGGCATCGCGGAGTTGGAAAATCTGTTTTGATGGATTAGTCAAAGAAGTTGACATCATCAAAATGGTAGATGAACCTTGTATATACAAAAAGGTAGTAGGGAGTATGGTGACGATCCTCGTAGAGTACGTGGATGACATACTCTTGATAGGGAAGGAGTTTCCTATGCTACGCTCGATCAATCTCCGCTTATCACCATGATTCTCCATATAGGATCAATGTGATACCTCCTAAATCCTGGGTTTTGGATCTATGAGATAGATCTAAATAGATGTTAGGATACTCACTAGTTATAGTGAGATGGTATCAGTTGATCCTGGGGAAAATTACTGGAAGTGTTCCAGGGTGATAAAGACGATTGAATGTTAGTCACAGGCATTGTCTATACCCTCAGTAAAGGGACGGTATGTTGGAAGAGTTCCAAGCTAGATACCGTGGCATACTAGACGATAAAGGCTGGATACATCGCTACTTAAGATGCTACCTAAGTGGCTGTCTGGGTGTATATTGGTTCATGAGATGAACTTAGTTCCTCCCATTGTGTGACAATGGAGTTGTGGCTTATGCCAAGGAACGTCCGTCCCATCAGTGATCCAGACATATTCTAAGGCAGTATCACCTGATCATGGAGATGGTTGATCTCCAGGGGATCGAGGTCAGGAGAGTAGACTCAGAGGACAACACAGCGGATCCACTCACAAAGGCCTGTTCCCAGAGAGAGACTTTTATGGGATGGTTGAGTATGAGATACTACAACCACTGCTACAGATGGCCCTAGTGCAAGTGGGAGATTGTTAGTTATATGTATGCCCTAGAGGCCATTACTGTACATTGGATGTATATTGTAGTGGATGCTGGGACATATATAGGGAGGACTTTCTTGCTCGACATGATAGTATGCTATCTGGTTGCTCTTTACCTTAACGTGTACACTGATTGTCTCTCTGATACATGTTGGTAAAGACCTTAGGATGTGTACTTGACTATCTGGACTATGATGCGGATCATACTAGTGGGGACATGGTAGTCTATAAGTACATCCTTCAAAGTCCCTAGTCGTGGGTGTATCGAGACGGGGCATCGATATACCAGAGTAGACTAGCGCGTACCTTCTCGACCCATACAGATGGGCGATGGATGATCCCATATCCATTGGTGTTTGACATCAGAGGAGATATACGGGTGCTCAGTAGAGACTGGGTACACTGGACGGACTCGCCGAGAACTCCCAGATGGTATTATACCTCACGTCAGATGGCAGTTCTCTGGTGACACTGGTACAGAGTAGTCTGTTGACCCGAGATCGTCATACAGTCTTGTGTAGTTCGCACTGTGCTTTGATTTCCATCTTACCACGTCTAAGAGGGCGTGCAAAACGGTGGTTTTTGGGTACAGTCCCGAGTCACATGGAGGCAATGAGCGATAGGAGGGGATTCGTCTCTCCCGGTATAGAGGGTTGATGTTGCGCTGTGTTCGATTGGCTATAACAGGAAATCCCTGGCCAGGGTTGCTGAGATTTACTGGTAAGTGTTACCAGTAGTTTCTCGATGTGTTATAAACCTCATATCGACACGACTTATCGAGCTATTGGGGTCTGACGTTTACCACCCCTAGGCAAGATATGCGATATATCAGACGATCAGACCGGACTGTACGGTAGTGTTACTGGTTGGATTCACTGGAGTGTGAGCGGGCTTGCTCGTCGATCTTCTGATCGCTCAATACCCAGGTGGCCGTTACGTTTAGCAGACCGCTTGCGGCTTGCGGGTGTTTGATATGATCATCATCTGCTGCTGGCGTATTGACGAGTCTTTAGAGTCCTACACAGAGGTTTCCTGGCTCAAGCGAAACGAAATAGGAACGCATATGAGATATGTGCGGGAACGAGAATAATGCGTGTATGTGATACCGTATTCTATTCTCGCGATGAATGTATCGAATGGTTATATGCGATATAACCTAGTTATCGAATCGAGGGTTGATTCGATAAGCCGATACATTAGATACCAGTCGGTTATATGCGATATAACCGGATCGTTAAATCAAGTGTTGATTTAATGATTTAATGCATAATTATATATTTGATATATTACTTTGCGTTAACTAGTATTGGTTCACTTTAAATGGATTTTCTCACTCGGATTGTACACATTGTATATGTGATATACTTTTGTGCACTTGATTGTATCATTTTTGATGATACATGTTATGCTAGGGTTTTTGTGTAAAGATCAAACCATGGTTACATGATTATAGTTAGGGTTTTGTTTTATTCACTTATTTATTTATCCATTTCATTTTGGAAAATAAATGGAAAAGAGAAAAGAATGGTGGCTTTATTTGTTGTTTAGTTGAAGCTTCATGAAGCTTTGATCAAGTCAACCATTCTTATCTCATCCTTAACCCTAACCATTCCCACTAACCCTAGTTTAGTCTCTACACTTGACCATGGTTAATTTTATGATAAGAATCATTTTTATTATTCTTTTCAAAAAAAACTTATCATAACTTTATCTTCTTCTTCTTCTTCACTTCATGAAGAAAAAGCTTGACTCCATCAATGGTGATTGATGGAAATGAGTGAGAAATCCAATTCTAAAGTCTACCCACTTCCTATTTCTTCATCCTCTGCCTCTTGCCAAGTAGTATAGTGTGTTTTCTTCACAAGTTTCTTGACTTGGTGAAGTCGGAGCTTGATTTAGCGATGCCTCGACGTAGATCATCTTCGGCATGGACATCGATGACCTAGCCCGTCCATTCTCCGATGAAGCCGACGCTAGAGCCCGGGACTTGTTATGGACAGAGAGGAGACTTCATTGTGGAGCTATGGAGGTGGAGAACCGGATCTACAAAGGTTGAATTTCCGTATCTCTTAGTTAAGTGTTAACTAGTTTGCTTTTCGCCTAGAAATCTAGCCGACGATCCGTATTCTAGGGTTTCTCGGCACCGTATTTTTGGAAATTGGCATGGTTGATGCCTTGTGAGACCTCATTAGGGTGCCTAAGAACCCTACAGAAACCACCCAAATGGTGGTCTTAAGGGGTGGGGACCCGAAACTGCTTCAGAAGCCAGTTTCGAGTCTGTCCACCCCTATGGCCACCTTAGGGTGGACTAGGGGGTGGGTACCCTCCTAGGTGCCCTCCAGGTCGACTTTAATTTTATTCTGGGCCTTTCGCGAAGTTTCATCTCAATCCGAGCTCATTTCGGACTCCCGGAGTGGGTTTTAGCAGGAAATTTCTTGTCGGTTTTTAGCACACTTGATTTTCAGTGTTTTGGAAAATTGAAGTGTTAGGTATTTGTGAGCGGTATTCGATTTTCGTAGGCTTAGTGATGGTTGTGTGTATCATAAGTTTGGTAAAACGTCGTCTAATTATTATACGTATCAATTAGACGGGGTTACGGAATTGATACTTGCAAGTTTGCATGTTCTGTGATGAATGTTGTTTGTTGTTTATGGTTATGTTCGATTTTTCGCAATGGATAGCCCGGTGTATATAGTATTTGATGTAGTTATCTATGATGTAATGCATATTCATATTGCATGATGTGCATCCAACATGTAGACTGCCGTCATTGCAGCTTGTATTATTCTTTGGGTATCGTCCAGGTTGTGGACGTAGTCACCGTTGTATATTCCGGTTTTCATTACATGTGCTAGGATTATCCTGCGATAGAGTGCTAAAGTAGCCAGGTTCTAGAGGGAAATGGGCATCCATCTCATGGTGTTGAGACCGGGGTGCCTTACTGTAAGTGCACGGCGGCGCCCCGGCCGTCAATCCGACGCCGGAATGCGGAAGCGGTGAACAACTTAAATTTTTGCGGACTTTGCAAACCGGCACCACCGCGCACTAAACTCCGGATCGTAACCATTAACAAGTCTAAGCTAACTAGAATACGGGTTAGAGATGTATACCGACGATCCAAGTCCTCCGGTCTTCATCTCCACTCCGATCTCCTCGCGGGATCTCCATCCGTCTCCTCCTCGTCGAAAAGGGGCACCACATCGCCTGTAGCTTTTACGGGCTCCCACCTCAATACCGAGGCAACTCGGGCGCGAAGCTGGCGAATCGACGCGTCCAAGATTTGCTGTAGGAAGTGTAGTGTAGAGGCTACTTGTCTCTTTGGGGTTTGGTTGCCTTTGGATGATGGAGGGATCATGAATGGACTTTTGAATGAAGTGTAGAATTTTTCAAGCATGAAAATGATATGAACCAATCTTTCTCTACATGAACTCTCTCATTTCTCCACTCATCAAAAATTGTGGCCGGCCATTGCTAAGTGGGAATGGTGGAGGGAAATTGAGTGGATGCATGAAGGGAGGTCATTGTAGGATAACAAGTGGTGACCACAACAAAAGACATCAACCATGCTTATACACTATTGAATCCATACCCACTCAAATCACAAGTCAAAGCAAGCATGGATGAAAGATTCAAACCTATCATAATCAAGACAAGTGCAAGAAACCCCCTCCTCAATATGTTATTTGCACAATTGCAAATAACCCCCTCCATCGGAAAAGTCCGGCCGGGAAAGAACAAAAGAAAACCGGTCGGAACGGAATGCAAACTGGCAACTCCAGAAAACTGGTCCCGTAATAAATTACAGGAAAACCCCGACACTGTGCATACACACCCGCATCTGTATCCCGTCCGGATACAAATGCAAAGAGACAAAATCTACACTGTACTAAACTAGAACCGGCTTAAGCCAAAGCCGGCTAGTAGAATCCGTTCGATCCTGATCCGTGCAATACCGCACGTATCTGATCGAACCCTGCCAT
Source organism: Agapanthus africanus (assembly GCA_030015575.1). Classification (NCBI taxonomy): domain Eukaryota; kingdom Viridiplantae; phylum Streptophyta; class Magnoliopsida; order Asparagales; family Amaryllidaceae; genus Agapanthus; species Agapanthus africanus. The sequence goes on from CM057344.1 coordinate 121,537,558, forward strand.
ATTCCTATACGGCTACTAGTACAAACCGTCCGATCCTGATCCGTGCAATACCGCACGTATCTGATCGGACCCTGCCATATCTCCATACGGCCTCTACAGCGTTTCGCCCGAAAACTGAGTAACTGAAAGTGTGGTAGACTCTAAAGACTCGTCAATACTATGGCTGTGGATTTAACCACTAGCACGTCAGAGGTATAAGCCAATACGTAACGGGCCACCAGCTATTGACTAAAAGGGACGTCGATGAGCGAACTCATCCTGACACCCTACTGAGCCTGTCAGTGACAATATCCGTGCAGTCCGGTCCGTTCGTCTATGAGTATCGCATGGCGGGCCTAGGGGGTTGGTAAAAGTCAGACCCCCAAAAGCGTTACAAGTCGTGTCGGAGTGTAGCCCAGAACACCCTGAGATACTACTGGAATACCTACCAGTAAATCTCCTTGCCTTGGCCAAGGACTTTGTGTAATGGCTCTCCTAGACACAGCACGACCTCACCCCCAATACCGGGAGAGACGAACCCCTGAAGATACGCTCACTGCCTCCATGTGGCTCGGGACTGTACCCAACTAAAACCTGTTTGCACGACTGCTTTGAGCCGTGGTAGGGTAGTAATCAAAGTACAGTGGGAACTCACACGAGACAAATGACGATCCCCAGGTCGAAGAACTAACCTGCACACATGTCACCAGGGAACTGCCATCTGACGTCTGGTATATGACCAACTAGCATGTTCCCGGCGAGTCCTGTCCGGTGTACTCATAACCCAATGAGCACCTGTATACATCTTAGGTGATCCAACTGACACCAGTGGCTTGTGAGACCGGCCACCGCCCCTCGTCGGGGTCTCGACTGTATACACTAGTCTACTAATGGAGTATCGATGCCCGGTCTCGAAACTCCCACGACTAGGGACCTTTTAAGGATATGCTTGTAGAACCCCAGCTCCCACTTATATGATCGCCCTCATACTGCTGGTGGTCAAGCAAGAATCCTAGGGGCTCTATCAACGTGTAATAGCGACGTGTCATGTCACCTAAAGCAGTACACGATGATAAAGGTAAACCAGATAGCATACTATCATCTCGAGTAAGACTGTCCTACCGGGATAGGTCCTCCCTCAATCATTACAATCACGTACCTGTGACCTAATAATTGACTCTGAGGGCACTATCTCCAACAATCTCCCACTTGCACTCAAGGCTAATTATTGCGATGTCGCATACTCACAACCCGTGTGATACCGAACATCCAACTCCTCTACTAGTCAGTCTCACAAAGCTCGTTTACGGAACTATTGCGTTCGAGGAATAGCCTCAGTGAGTGGATCCGCTTAGTAGTTTCTTTCTATGTCTCTCTATATCTCAAGTTCGCGGAGAAACCCACCTCCCGAAATGAGCAATACCTGTCTTAGAATGTGTCTGGATGTCTGATGGGACATAGCTCATAAATGAACTCCAAATCCAAACTTCTTAGACTGTATCGTCAACTGAACTTAATCAGTATCCTGCGCGCCATGCCTCCCTCAGTATTGCCTTGGACCACCTGTCCAAAATACTGCCCCTCATCAGAAGGAAAACTATAACTCTGACAACCTCCTTGTCGTCCATGTCACCTTGGAAGCCTGGAATGATAACTGTTTCCTGAATGAGGCTGTCGTTATCATATCCCTAGAACATCCACTTATGTTCTAAAACTGCTTCGGACTGTTTCTCCAGGATTGGATTAATGTCAACTTATTGCATCTAGTGCAAGAACAACATCTGGTGTGGTACTTGACATCTCACGATTGACTCAATTGCCTGAGCAAGTGATCTGCCAATCATGCCCGTCCCTCTCCCCTTTAGTCTGTAAGACACCTTTGGAGAGGGTGACTCCATTACCTGCAGGTACACTACCGTGCCAGGAGTCGTCCATCCTAAATACTCTTAGAATGCTGTCAAGTACCCTGATTGGGAAACCACCCAAATCTAGATCTAAAACCATAGATCTAGTAACCAGTACGTCTGATATAAAATCCATTTCCTTTGTGGAGAAACAACTGTGTGACGACCAAAGTATAACCGATTGTAGTATAGGAGTTTCTTTTCCTATTCTGTGTATGTCATCCAGATACCAGGACATCACACCCTACTACCTTCTCAACAGATCCATCCCCTATTCTGATGAAGTCAAACCCATGACTGTCACGTCAGAAATAGATGATCTATCTCCGCTACATCTGCTTTAGTCTATAAATAGACATAAGCTGCCTGTCCACCAATGCTTCCGCTGCTCCCACTGACTACGACAACCCTCTGGCAGAGTCCTATAGACGTACACTTCTAAAACCAGTTTAGAACGACGCTATACTCATCCTCCCGCCGGGTCTCGTAACCTGGAACAACAGCAATGGCAATTGTGGGTAAACAAGAACTTCCCTGTCACCGTCCTTGAGGCTACCGTAGTACCTCTCTGGTGCCTGAAGTTACCCACCTTATCTGCGGAGTGGCCAATGGAATGTCAATCCAGATTGAATCTTTAGGTTCCTTATCAAATCTTCAGTAATCGTTTGTGGTTCTGGAATCACTTCCAGTTCTACCATACTCCCACTACTGTTTTCTAAAAAAAAAATCCATTTTTAATAAAACTGTGGCGAGTCTAGAACAATATCGCTATTGTTCATCCAGATGGTAGAAAGTCAACCCGCGTCATAGCCTGGGTCAACCCACAAACAGCCATTACAGAAACGTGCCTTGAGTTGTCCAGTGTCTGGTTTTAAGCATAAACCGAACAACTCCCCGTACCTTAACAATGTTAAGATATGAACTGTTCTATATCCAATATAGAAAACAGAGGCACTGATTTAATTGAACCAGATTCAAATCATGCAGCTGTCTCCAGTGCATGTCAACTAAATGGAGAGAGGCCGATCAGCGTTACTCAACTTAGGAATGCTTCCAATTATGAGTAACCTGAAAGAGAAGCAATTTCTCTTTATCATTACTATCAACTGAATACCATACACAAGTATCTACATCTTCGATCTCTTTGAAGAATCCCGATACTTGCTATACCTGGTTCTCTACTCTATTCAAATTACCTATAACTCCTCAAAACTTAGACCCTGTGTTTCCACGAAACACCTGTCTAAAAACTAGAGAAGTCATAAGTAAACCGAATATAGTACGAGGACCAACCCCTCTGTCCTGATGGACCCTGGACAACATACAATACTCTGTATAAGTCCCTTGAGTCTGATAACTCATTCACTGTGTGTCGTAGGTTGAAAACTGTACTTATGGTTAAGAAGAATTACACCGCTGTTTAATGCTCCTTACCTAACCATCCACTGATATAGGTAAATGTCGTAGACATAATTTCAGAAAGGTATATCTCACTCTATGAAAATAGACGTACAGATATATCAATTTGAAATTGGTGCATAACAGCGGATATTCAAAACCAAATATTTGCCGACCGGCAAACAGCCCAGGTGAATTCCTCAAATATCACCGATTACAACGAATCCCGATATAATGAGGATAATCACCCAATTCCCAATAACTTACTCCCACTCATCATCTGTAAAACCATACAGATGTGAGAATCGTACCTGGTAAATACATACCCTGGAGTAAGTATCTAATCGGGAAATCAGTTTTCCTTTAACATTACACAGTGAAACTGAAACATTGAAATGTTCCGATGGAGTATCCTGGTATTCCTAGTAATGCCTCTTCCAGATTCACGACTGTAACCGTATAGTTCTTTGCCACCTCTCCAAATCCTTTCATATGTCTTTAGTCTTTACCTTCACCTTCTGCACACCCTTTTAGGCCAAATGGTTTTCTTCCTTCCCTACCGTTCGGCACCAGCCTATGGTTTGGAAGAAGACTATCCAATAAGCATAATAGGTGTACTGTCCCAATCCTAGGAACACTCGCAATGAGAGAGGGTGAAGATAAAAGACAACCGAATAAACCTTATTCCTATTTCTCCTGAACCAGAATCCATCCCCGAACTGGAACCAGTTCCATTCGAGTTCGTATATAACCATACGATGGAGTATCCAAATAAACTGTGGATCTTCGTAGTGATACGGAGTGTCCTGGAGAAATACAAAGGTGATGTGGGAGTGGTAACGAAATATTTGGTTTGGTCGTGAATGTCTGTTGCAATTTACTTTGCCCTCTTACTAATCCCTTGCTTTGTCTGAACTTAATACCTTCTGCACACCATCGTTATGCTAATTGGTTTTCTTCATTCCCTACCGGTCGGCACCAGCCTAAGGTTTGAAAGAAGACAATCCAATTTGCGTAATAGGTGTACTACCCCTAAACCAAGGAGTACTCGTAACCTGAGAGAGGGTAAAAGGAAAAGACAACTGAATAATCCTATCCGTTTTCTCCAGAACCGGAAACCATCCTCGAATAAATTCTTTCGAGTTCGTATCTAACCATACGATGGTTTTGTCCAATGGAAGTGGACGTTCGTAGTAAAACGGGGTGTCCTGGAGAAAAGGGTAAAAGTAGGAGTGGTAATGAGGTTTGCAACTCTGACAATCCAAAAACCAGTGTTAAGAAGGTTCGGTTAATTTGGTCACTGAGTCATAGTCTTAGGGTCGGGTCAATGGTCGCTGCTAAAGAGAGAAAGAGAAAAGAAACACTCAGCGTGCACTCTAACCTAGATCAGAATGGTCACCAATTTATCTAATCTGGAAACCTCCCACTGTACCTCAAATTCTTCTCCAAACCTAAAAGAAGAATTAGTCGGGGTCACCCGAGGAGTAAACTAACTCATCAGTGGGAATCGGGATCCAACTATCATCGCATGATAACGTGACGGAATCCGCTCACGGTATCACACTCCAGAAGGTATGCGCATATCTGGCAAGTTTCAGTACTTTTGAAACTCCCGATGTGATTTCTGCCCCATGCTCTTATGACCTTGACTTTGGCCAACATATCATAAGTCACATGTCAAGTTCAACCCGTCATTCTCCAGGTTAATTTGAGTCCACCCGTACATACCCTTGACTTTGGCCAAAATGGCAGCACGACTGTCCCAAACCAACGCATCTATCTATGCTGCATATGAATACCCCAATAGCTACCAATCACTGTGCCTTGACTTTGGCCAACATACACAGCTTGAATACTATTGACCACCCATATGAAACGACGGAGGGCTACGAATGGTTTCTGGCGAAAACCTTTAACGTAATGAACTTGATATCGTTGAAGGAACGGATAGCTTTTTAGAAAATATAGTGACGAAAACCTTTACTAAAGAGGTCACTCCCGGTGAAGGGATCTCGGCTCTTTCCCCGTCGAATGGGGTGCTGGATATTCATAACCGAATATCACTGTGCAAAGCAAAAGTAATCGGCTATAGTGAAGTTAATGCCCTGACGCAAACTTCTGTCCAAGGGGTCACTCCCGGTGAAGGGATCTCGGCCCTTGCCTCGTCGACTGAGGAGCAGGATATTCTAAATGAATACCACGATGCAAAACAAAAGTGAACGTCCTTGCAATAACAGCCTTTTGAAAAGTGTTCCAACAACATCAGAATAGGTTTGTTTTAACTTGCATTGATCCGAATCAACGCAGTCCCATCAATTGATCACACCACAAAGAACGAAAATATACTGACGTACGTATATGCCATCCGCATTCGCCACTGGGTCCCGTCATCACCCGTTAGGTTAGCTAACTAACGGCAGAGCGGGGACTGGACTAGCGCGGATGAAAAAACATATACAACATCTACTAATATATATACCAATATATAGTATTTCGCTCAAGGCGTGAATAAAATGCAACATCACAGATAATGTACAGCATCACAGAACAATACAGATATCTGGGATCCCCGGGTTTCACAGAGCCACTACTGAAACCCGACGTTCCCCTGGTCGTGTGGATAGCCTGTGCAATGAAATCCTAGACCCCTACGGGCACGGCAAGTTACCCGCCAAAACCTGAAGCGAGGCAGCCCCCTTCAGCACCGTGAATGGACCACCCAGCACTTCACGGAATCCGGCAACTTGGGCACCCCTCCTGGGTCAACCTGTACCCCCTACGAGTGCGGCGGATAGCCAGCCAATCCTGGAGTGAAGCCCCCTCCGTCCCAATGCCATGAGATGTGGGCTTGTTGTCTTCTAGAACCCGGCTATCCGTGCACCCCACCGCGGGGCAATCCTAGAACAGAAAGTAAAATATACATACAACGGGTACATCGACCGCAACCAGGTCGTGCCCCAAAAGAATAATACAATCAGGCAGTGACGGCAGTCCACATGTCGGACGCTCGCCCCGCAATATCAAATGTACATAATACAACAAAACTGTACTAGCATTGCATCCAGGCTATCCCCCACGACCGATCCGCAACATCACAGCAAATACATAGAACATCAACGTGAAAGTCACGTTCGCAAATCCGTCTAACCGGGCTATAACAGTTAGACCGGATTTACCGATCGAGTGACATTCACGGTCGCAGATATAATGTAAATACTGTGAAAAATGTGTTTAAAAAGTTTCCGATTGATCAAACAATTAACAAGTGGGCCCCAAAGAAAACTGTAGCACTCACGGAAACAATTGGCCCAACTTTAATATTCCAAAACCCATATTTTAAGCCCAGAAGGCCTCTGTAAAAAATTGGTGAAGTGATGTGAATAGTGCGCGGCGGAAGGGCCGCACAAATGGGGTTTTCGCGGCGGTTCCGCGCTCTAACTGTGGAGTCACTTCATCGAATTTTTACAGAGCTCTTAGATTTTCCAGTACATCAATATTTTACAACCTGAAAAATTTTTCGAGACCAAAATATTTCAACAGAAACTGATGTGAACAAAAAATACGGTTTTTGGAAATTTTGGTCGATCGGAAATGCAAACACACCAAACGAAGCTAGACGAAGTTAATGGCGAGGCTCTGATACCACTGTAAGTGCACGGCGGCGCCCCGGCCGTCAATCCGACGCCGGAATGCGGAAGCGGTGAACAACTTAAATTTTTGCGGACTTTGCAAACCGGCACCACCGCGCACTAAACTCCGGATCGTAACCATTAACAAGTCTAAGCTAACTAGAATACGGGTTAGAGATGTATACCGACGATCCAAGTCCTCCGGTCTTCATCTCCACTCCGATCTCCTCGCGGGATCTCCATCCGTCTCCTCCTCGTCGAAAAGGGGCACCACATCGCCTGTAGCTTTTACGGGCTCCCACCTCAATACCGAGGCAACTCGGGCGCGAAGCTGGCGAATCGACGCGTCCAAGATTTGCTGTAGGAAGTGTAGTGTAGAGGCTACTTGTCTCTTTGGGGTTTGGTTGCCTTTGGATGATGGAGGGATCATGAATGGACTTTTGAATGAAGTGTAGAATTTTTCAAGCATGAAAATGATATGAACCAATCTTTCTCTACATGAACTCTCTCATTTCTCCACTCATCAAAAATTGTGGCCGGCCATTGCTAAGTGGGAATGGTGGAGGGAAATTGAGTGGATGCATGAAGGGAGGTCATTGTAGGATAACAAGTGGTGACCACAACAAAAGACATCAACCATGCTTATACACTATTGAATCCATACCCACTCAAATCACAAGTCAAAGCAAGCATGGATGAAAGATTCAAACCTATCATAATCAAGACAAGTGCAAGAAACCCCCTCCTCAATATGTTATTTGCACAATTGCAAATAACCCCCTCCATCGGAAAAGTCCGGCCGGGAAAGAACAAAGGAAAACCGGCCGGAACGGAATGCAAACTGGCAACTCCAGAAAACTGGTCCCGTAATAAATTACAGGAAAACCCCGACACTGTGCATACACACCCGCATCTGTATCCCGTCCGGATACAAATGCAAAGAGACAAAATCTACACTGTACTAAACTAGAACCGGCTTAAGCCAAAGCCGGCTAGTAGAATCCGTTCGATCCTGATCCGTGCAATACCGCACGTATCTGATCGAACCCTGCCATATTCCTATACGGCTACTAGTACAAACCGTCCGATCCTGATCCGTGCAATACCGCACGTATCTGATCGGACCCTGCCATATCTCCATACGGCCTCTACAGCGTTTCGCCCGAAAACTGAGTAACTGAAAGTGTGGTAGACTCTAAAGACTCGTCAATACTATGGCTGTGGATTTAACCACTAGCACGTCAGAGGTATAAGCCAATACGTAACGGGCCACCAGCTATTGACTAAAAGGGACGTCGATGAGCGAACTCATCCTGACACCCTACTGAGCCTGTCAGTGACAATATCCGTGCAGTCCGGTCCGTTCGTCTATGAGTATCGCATGGCAGGCCTAGGGGGTTGGTAAAAGTCAGACCCCCAAAAGCGGTACAAGTCGTGTCGGAGTGTAGCCCAGAACACCCTGAGATACTACTGGAATACCTACCAGTAAATCTCCTTGCCTTGGCCAAGGACTTTGTGTAATGGCTCTCCTAGACACAGCACGACCTCACCCCCAATACCGGGAGAGACGAACCCCTGAAGATACGCTCACTGCCTCCATGTGGCTCGGGACTGTACCCAACTAAAACCTGTTTGCACGACTCCTTTGAGCCGTGGTAGGGTAGTAATCAAAGTACAGTGGGAACTCACACGAGACAAATGACGATCCCCAGGTCGAAGAACTAACCTGCACACATGTCACCAGGGAACTGCCATCTGACGTCTGGTATATGACCAACTAGCATGTTCCCGGCGAGTCCTGTCCGGTGTACTCATAACCCAATGAGCACCTGTATACATCTTAGGTGATCCAACTGACACCAGTGGCTTGTGAGACCGGCCACCGCCCCTCGTCGGGGTCTCGACTGTATACACTAGTCTACTAATGGAGTATCGATGCCCGGTCTCGAAACTCCCACGACTAGGGACCTTTTAAGGATATGCTTGTAGACCCCCAGCTCCCACTTATATGATCGCCCTCATACTGCTGGTGGTCAAGCAAGAATCCTAGGGGCTCTATCAACGTGTAATAGCGACGTGTCATGTCACCTAAAGCAGTACACGATGATAAAGGTAAACCAGATAGCATACTATCATCTCGAGTAAGACTGTCCTACCGGGATAGGTCCTCCCTCAATCATTACAATCACGTACCTGTGACCTAATAATTGACTCTGAGGGCACTATCTCCAACACTTACTCTAGAAGTAGCGGGCTATTCACCACACTCATAGGGGGTATAGGTTTGATCCATGGAGGGGTGCCCAAGTCACCGAATTTCGGAAGTGCTGGATGGCCCACCCATTTCGTTGATTAGGGTTGCCTCACTTCTGGGATTAGCGGGTGACTTGCTGTGCTCATAGGGGTCTAGGGTATGATACTACAGGTATCCACACAACCGGAAAAATTGCATTTCATATTTGGCTCCACTGAAATGTTCTTTTCTTAGATTATCCACATTTCCATATTGTGTTTGCTTCTGTGCTTCTGCTATGATGCTTCTGTGATGTTACTTGATATCATGTGTGAGACTAATGTTCATATATATTATATATATTTAGTAGACGCTATATATGTTTTACATCCGTGCTAGTCCTGTCCCTGCCATGCCGTAAGTTAAGTAACTTTACGGTGAAGATCCGGGACCCTGTAGCGCATGCAGATAGGATATATGTGCGTGCCTATTTTCGTTTCTTTCTGGCATGATATGATAATTGATAGGACTGCATTAATTCTGATTAATGCAAGGAAAAAAAATCTAATTGATGTTGTTGGAACCAATTTTTGAAAACTATAGGCATTTCCTTTTACTTTTGTCATGCCCCGTTTCCTAGTAGACGGAAACGGTAATGTGGCAGGCCGCAACATATTTACTATGAAATAAATACGTTAAGAGTAATTAAGTAATATATAAAAATGAATAAGAATGACAAGAGAATAAAATGAAACAACTTTATTTAAATTAACTTTACATACAACTGTTTGAAATAAAAGATACAATAATCAAAAGCAAATGCCTAAATAATAGCATACTGAATGTAAGTGCAGAGGAACTAGTAGTCAGGCTGAGCGGTAAGCTGGTCCAAGTCCTCCTAGCTCGACCCTATCTCCTCAGAGTCTGGTCCTCCTGACGAAACATGTTGTCCGGTGCTTCTGGCTCTGCCACAAGAAAGAAACAGAAAGGAATGTCGCCAGTGAACTAACGTGTAAGTCTACGGTAGCGCCCCGGCCGTCTAACGGACGCCAAATGCGGAACAAAACTTTTACAACTGGCGCTATCGCGTACTATAACCCGGATCTGCCATTAAAGCTAAACTAACAAACTACAAAGTGGGAAGAAATGTTATACCGAACGATCCGAGTCCTTCGGTCTTCAACCATCATCCCACGCTTCGTTGCGGCTGCTTCGATCTCCTTGAACTCCGGTGTTCTCGTCCAGGTGGCACCACGTCGACGGATCTTTAAACGGGCTCCCGCCTCTGAACCGAGGCAACTCGGTTGTCAAGTTTGCTAAAAGAGACGACCAAGATGATGTAGAGAATGAGTAGAATACTTTGCCTCGTTACGTTCAAAGGTATGGACGAACGATTAATGAAGTTGCCATTAGAATAGGGTAAATGAGAAGTTGGCATATGAAACTATCATGAACCACAACTAAAATCTTTTTCCAAATCAACAACCTTATTCTTCCACCAAGGGGTGGCCGGCCACATATAGAAGGAGGGGTTAGTGTAGGAGAGAGAGGGAGGTGACCATAACAATGAATGAGTGAGAATGAGTCATTATTGTAGGGTTCCTAGGCACCCTAATGAGGTCTCACAAGGCATCAACCATGCCATTTTCAAAAATACGGTGCCGAGAAACCCTAGACTACGGATCGTTAGCTAGAAATCTAGGCGAAAATGTAAACTAGTTAACACTTAATTAAGGGAATACGGAAATACAACCTTTGTAGATCCGGTGCTCCACCTCCATAGCTCCGCAACGAAGTATCCTCGCTGTCCAAATCGAAATCCGGGCTCTTGCGTCGGCTTCATCGGAGAAGAAGCGGGCTAGGTCATCGACGACGTGCCGAAGATGATTTACGTCGAAGCATCACTAGATCAAGCTCCGACTTCACCAAGTCAAGAAACTTGTGAAGAAAACACACTCTACTACTTGGCAAGAGGTAGAGGATGAAGAAATAGGAAGTGGGTAGACTTTAGAATTAGATTTCTCACTTGTTTTCATCAATCACCATTGATGAAGCAAGCTTCTTCAAGGAAGAAGAAGATGAAGAAGATGAATATTGTTATGATAAGAATAATAAAATAGAAAAGAAAATCAATTCTTATCATAAGCAAACCATGGTCAAGTGTAGAGATTAAACCAAGGTTAGTTGGAATGGTTAGGGTTAAGGATGAGATAAGAATGGTTGACTTGATCAAAGCTTCAAGAAGTTTCAACATAAAACAAAATAAGCCACCATCCTTAAATAATTTCCAAAATGAATATATAAATAAATGTATGAATAAATAATCATAACCCTAGCCATTCATATAACCATGGTTCAATCTTCACACAAACACAAGTAAACATGTATCATCAAACATGATACAATCAAGTGTACAAAAGTATATCACATATACAATGTGCACAAACCAAGTGAGAAAATCCGTTTAAAGTGAACCAATACTAGTTAGTGCAAAGTAATATATCAAATATATAATTATGCATTAAATCATTAAATCAACACTTGATTTAACGATCCGGTCATGTCGCACACAACCGACTAGTATACAATGTATCGGCTTATCGAATCAATCCTTGATTCGATAACTAGGTTATATCGCATACAACCAATCGATACATTCATCACGAGAATGAAATACGGTATCACATACACGCATTATTCTCGGTCCCGCACATATCTCATATGCACTCCTATTTCGTTTCGCTTGAGCCAGGAAACCTCTGTGTAGGACTCTAAAGACTCGTCAATATGCCGGCAGCAGGTGATGATCATATCAAACATCCACAAGCCGCAAGCGGTCTGCTAAACGTAACGGCCACCCGGGTATTGAGCGATCTGAAGATCGACGAGCAAGCCCGCTCACACTCCAGTGAATCCAACCAGTAACACTACCGTACAGTCCGGTCTGATCGTCTGATATGTCGCATATCTCGCCAAGGGGTGGTAAACGTCAGACCCCAATAGCTCGATAAGTCGTGTCGATATGAGGTCTATAACAATTCGAGAAACTACTGGTAACACTTACCAGTAAATCTCAGCAACCCTGGCCAGGGATTTCCTGTTATAGCCAATCGAACACAGCGCAACATCAACCCCCTATACCGGGAGAGACGAATCCCCTCCTATCGCTCATTGCCTCCATGTGACTCGGGACTGTACCCAAAAACCACCGTTTTGCACGTCCTCTTGGACGTAGTAAGATGGAAATCAAAGCACAGTGGGAACCACACAAGACTCTATGACGATCTCGGGTCAACAGACTACTCTGTACCAGTGTCACCAGAGAACTGCCATCTGACGTGAGGTATAATACCATCTGGGCGTTCTCGGCGAGTCCGTCCAGTGTACCCAGTCTCCACTGAGCACCCGTATATCATCTCTGATGTCAAACACCAATAGATATGGGATCATCCATCTCCCATCTGTATGGGTCGAGAAGGTATACGCTAGTCTACTCTGGTATATCGATGCCCCGTCTCGATACACCCACAACTAGGGACTTTGAAGGATGTACTTATGGACTACCATGTCCCCACTAGTATGATCCGCATCATAGTCCAGATAGTCAAGTACAGATCCTAAGGGCTTTACCAACATGTAACAGAGAGACAATCAGTGTACACGTTAAGGTAAAGAGTAACCAGATAGCATACTATCATGTCGAGCGAGAAAGTCCTCCCTATATATGTCCCAGCATCCACTACAATATACATCCAATGTACAGTAATGGCCTCTACGGCATACATATAACTAACAATCTCCCACTTGCACTAGGGCCATCTGTAGCAGTGGTTGTAGTATCTCATACTCAACCATCCCATAAAAGTCTCTCTCTGGGAACAGGCCTTTGTGAGTGGATCCGCTGTGTTGTCCTCTGAGTCTACTCTCCAGACCTCGATCACCCTGGAGATCAACTATCTCCATGATCAGGTGATACTGCCTTAGAATATGTCTGGATCACTGATGGGACGGACGTTCCTTGGCATAAGCCACAACTCCATTGTCACACAATGGGAGGAACTAAGTTCATCTCATGAACCAATATACACCCAGACAGCCACTTTGGTAGCATCTTAAGTAGCGATGTATCCAGCCTTTATCGTCTAGCATGCCACGGTATCTAGCTTGGAACTCTTCCAACATACCGTCCCTTTACTTAGGGTAAAGACAATGCCTGTGACTGACATTCAGTCGTCTTTATCACCCTGGAACACTTCCAGTGATTCTCCCCAGGATCAATTGATACTATCTCACTACAACTAGTGAGAAGCCTAACATCCATTTAGATCTATCTCATAGATCCAAATTCCAGGATTTAGTAGGTATCACTTTGATCCTATGTGGAGAGTCATTGTGATAAGCGGAGATTGATCGAGCGTAGCATAGGAAACTCCTTTCCTATCAAGAGTATGTCATCCACGTACTCTACGAGGATCATCACCATACTCCCTACTACCTTTTTGTTTATACAAGGTTCATCTACCATTTTGATGATGTCAAACTCTTTGACTAATCCATCAAAACAGATGTTCCAACTCCGCGATGCCTGCTTTAATCCTATAAAGCATCTTGCACACGTTTCCGCTGCTCCCACTGTCTACGAGGCCCTCTGGCTGTGTACTTATAGACGCACTCTTCTAAAACATCATTTAGAAAAGCTGTCATGACACCCAACCACCAGATATCGTAGTCATAGTATGTAGCCGTGGCAAGTAGTATCTGGATGGACTTAAGCATAGGTACTGGAAAAGGTTTCATCATTATCCATGCCTGGTCGATGACGAAAACCTTTATCAAGTCTAGCTTTGAAAGTCTCAACTTTTCCATTTACACCAAGTAATCTTCTCAAGATATACTTGCTCCTGATGGGGATTTAACCCTTCAGATATAGCAACCAAAGTCCATACTTTGTTGGTGTATAAGGATTCCATCTCAGATCGCTAAGCATCCAGCCATTCTTACAAAGTCTTACTCCTGATGGCCAGCTCGAAACAAGTTGGGTCATCATCTCATGATGCAATCCTCGCTCCCACTGTCATAGAGAAACAGAAGTATCTCTCAGGTGGGTGAGGAACCCTACTAGATCGGCGGAGAGGCTGAGGTTCGTTGGTAACTGTTGAATCATTTGGTTTTACCAAATCATCTGCTGTAGTTTGTATGGCTGGAACATTTCCAGTTCTACATTACAGACGTTGTCTCGAGCTTGTCCGGATTTTGCTTTTAGACATAGGCCGGACAACCCCAAATCTTAACTAGCTTAAGACATGGGCTCTTCCCTTTCCATATCTCATATGGAGTGGTAGGCAACTGATTTGATTCAAACCTATTCAATAGGTATGCAGCTTCTCAAGTGTATAACCCCAAAAAGGAAATAGTTAACTCAGTAATACTCATCATAGAGCACACCTTATCATATAGGGTGTGATTGCTCCGCCCCGATATACCATCGTGCTATGGTGTATTCGGAGGAGTAATGCTGAGAGAGAATCTCATTCTCCTTTAGAATAATCCAGGATTTTCGTGCTCAAGTATTCTCCTCCCTGATCACATCAAAGGACATAATACTTATACCCGTATTATGGTTCTCTACTTCTCACTTATATTCTGTGACTATCTCAAAAGGTTCGGACTCATGTTTCAACAGGAACATATGACTGAATCTTGAGAGATTATCAGAGAATGTAATGAAGTACAAAGAACCAGTCCTGGCATGTGTAGACAGGAGACCTTACATACATCATCATGTATCAGTCCCAAGAGTTCACTAACTCTTTCTCTGTTTCCAATAAACAGAGCTATGGTCATTTTTATCTTTGTGACATGACTGGCGAGTTTCACAAGATGTAAATTCAAACTAATTTAAATATGCATCTTAATGTAACTCTAGCTAGTCGGGTCACATTGATCTGACCTAGTCTACAATACCTCAAGAAGGATTCGTTCATTTCTGAACTCTTCCTCTTGTGTGTGTTCCGTATACTAAGAACTGTAGTTTGATTTAGAACATCAATGCTTTTAGATAACGTGCCTGAATCGATCAACTTTTGATATAGGAAATGTTCAAAAGATTATCCATCAATACAAAATTATATCCTTTCTTTTCTAATAAAGAGACTGATATGATTTTGTATATCAAGTTCGGTATCTAATAACATTCGTTCAGAATCAATGTATTGGTAATACAGGGTGACAGTGACCAACAGACTTGGCTGCAACACTTGCCCCGTTTTCTGCCTCATGAAACTTATCACCCGTTCTCAGTTCTCTACCTATCTGTAGCCCTATGTAACAGATTACATATATGGGATCCTGATCTGGTATCGCATACCCAGGACGTAGAGGATACAGAGAATCAGTTCTTTGTAACGAACACACCCGAAGATGATGCATCAGCATGCACTCACTTCGTTTGGGCGGCACGGGAATTCTGGTAATCCCCAATTTCCTGCTCTGTCTTATAACAATTATAAGTTGGAGAGGGACCAACGTTCCCCAGATCAGTATAACAAGTGGGTTCGGTCAATATTCCGTTTTATTATCTTGATTAAGTCGTGATATGGTCGCTACCTGGAGAGAGAGAGAAGAAAACACTCAGCGTGCGCTCTGTCAAGAATAGATTGGTTATTATTTTATCTAATCAGGGTGGCTCCCACTGCTTTTTATCAAATCTTCCTTCAAACCCTAAAAGGAAAGACTAGCCGGGATTAATTACACACTATAAGTTCGCCAATCTTTCAGCCAGGCCAGTGTCGGTACTTTGAGGGAGGTCCCCCGTGCTTTCGCACGAACCTAATTAATGTAAACCTTGTTTTCCCAGAGGCGTAACCCCGTTGACACCTTTCTAGACACCTACTTGATCGGCTAATTGTAATGTATAAAACTCTCCCAGGAGTAACACTTACTCGCAGCGGGTATCGGGATCCAACTATCTCATAGAAGGTATGCAATCTCATTGCAAATTTCAACACTTGAAATTCCCGATAATATTTTGCCCCAAGCGATCTATGACCTTGACTGAGTCAACAAATCATAGACCACAAGTAAAGTTCAACCCGTCATTTCTCGATTGAATTAAACCCACCCGCACGACCCTTGACTGAGTCAACAAGGCCGCACGACTACCCTAATCCAATCGCATCATATGCTTTGCAGATAAACAATAATCAGCTACCGCATACTACGCCTTGACTGAGTCAACAAACGCAGCACGAATACTAACTATTACCTATCTGAAATGACGGAGGGCTACGACAGCTTTTTAAGAAAACCTTTTGCGTAATGAACTTTATATCGTTGTAGGATCGAATGAATTTTAAAATGGAGTGCTTTTGAGGCTTTTCTAGTTTTGCTAAAGGAGTCACTCCCGGTGAAGGGATCGTCGGTCCTTTCCTCGTCGAATGAGGTGCGGGATATATCATATATATCACTGTGTAAAGCAAAAACACTTAAAAGCAATCAAAAGACAAACCGAGTGTGTAGCATCTGCCAGTTATTGCTAAAGGAGCCACTCCCGGTGAAGGGATCTCGGTCCTTTCCTCATCGAATAAGGTGCAGGATATATCATATATACCGCTGTGCAAAGCAAGAACTGTAGCTACCTGTTTTATTTTGAAATTCGATTCTACAACATCTTAGGTTTCTTTTACTTTCATTAATCACATTAATGAAGTCCCATCATTTAAGTACCTAAACATCACAGATAAATACGACGTACACTTATGCCATCCGCATTCGCCTCGATGTCCCCTCGTGCACCGTTAGGTTAGGTAACTAATGGCAGAGCAGGGTAGGGCTAGCGCGGGTGTAAAACATAAGTAATGCCTATATAATATATCATATATACTATATACTGTATCTATCACAGAACATCTCATGATCACATCACAGATATCGCAGCAGAAGAATCATATGAAATATTGGATATACTAGGACGTCCGTATTTTCAATACGAGCCAGTATAAAACACGGATTCCACGGTCGTGATGAATAGCCAAACCCACACCCCTAGACCCCTACGAGAGCGGCAAGCAACCCTACCAATTCTAGAGTTAGGAGACCTGGACTCGACTCCTCGAGTTGGTCTCCCACTGGACTCCAGAACCTGGTTACTTGTGCTCCCCTCCTTGGGTCTATCCTAGTGCGGAAAAGTAAATAATATACAAACGGTGACAACTTCCGCAACCTGGAAGCGCCCCAAATAAAAGAATATTACATACATATTTTTACATGAATGAAAATGAAAAACACTCATCTCACATAAAAACCCCCGGCTATTCAAACACGACGATCCAATATAACATATTCAGCAACACATAACATCACATGTCATCAACGTAAGTAAATATGCGCATCCCAATTGTCGTTGACATATAGCAACGAAACCGGCGATATCACATATTACACTTACGGTCACAGAAAAGAAAGTGTAAACTACAACAGTTGGAATCCGCAACCTCCTCAGACATCGCATGCCTGACCAAATGAATTACTTAGACATCACATGCCTAACAATTATAAACCCCGCATTTCAGTCTCATTATCGAAAACACTTTTCAATATCTAGTCGGGCAATTCAACAAGATTCCCGACTGTCAGATCGAATACTCGTCGTAAACTTTAGTAGGCGGCCGCACCCCCGATACCATCGACGAAGTGCACCAAGGCGGAACACCGCTACCGGGAGCACCCGAACAGATGCTTTCGGCGACGGGGTTCTCCTACAGTCACTTGGTCGGGGCTATGGGGTGAGGCTGTCTATTAAGTTTACCCGGTGAGTATCCGCGTACGCTACGTGATTGCGACGGACTTTTGATCACATCAAAATTCAGTGGCAACCGATCAAGTGAGACTAAACTGCTATGTTTATAACATTCATTCAGTTATCTCATAACTTCTTGTGAATTCCAATTATTGTATCCTATTCCGGATAAATAGAAAATGTCAAACTTTCCGATCGAACAATCGAACACCTAAGTTTTCCCGATACAGCTCAACACATGAAATAAGTCTAACAACATTCCGTTCGTGCCTCAGTACCGACGGTCCAGCCGTAGAAGGGTCAAGCCAACGCCTCGCATGTGGCACGCCGTACTGCCCCAAACCCGAAGGTTCAAAGGGCAGTTCAAGACGGTCACATAATCGAGTTAAGGTTTGTTGTCTTCTAGAGGGTCCATCGCGTTACTTGCACTACTTAGAACGTCTTTAAACTACGGAAAAATCCAACACATGGAAATTTCCCGACAGGGGAAAAATTGGGTATTTATATCCGGTCGAACTTTTTAACATATTCTAAAAATTTATCCGGAAAGCCACATAGATAAATCTGATAATCCGATCGAACATTCGAATCCCCAAAACAACCCAGAAAATTCAACTCTTGAATTAATATTAAAAATTCCCAAAAAATCAGCATAATAAAATAGGAGTTACTGTGCAAACAGGAATTGATGATGTCACCATATTGCCGCGGAACCGCCGCAGAAGCCAAGCTTCTGCCGCGGTTCCGCCGCAAGTTTTACTGTTCATGAGAAACATTTTACACCGTAATTGTTAGATTTCCCTGCTGATTTTTTTAGCAATTTTTAATCTGGAAAAATCCCAGTTTTTGAAAAAACGACAGAGAGCAATTTTGAAATGGGTTTTCGGGTTCGTTCGGACTTCAAACTCCGTCTGGATTTCGCCTAAGGCTCTAGCTAGGCTCTGATACCACTGTAGGATTTCTAGACACCCTAATGAGGTCTCACAAGGTATCAACCATGCCATTTTCAAAAATACGGTGCCGAGAAACCCTAGACTACGGATCGTTAGCTAGAAATCTAGGCGAAAATGTAAACTAGTTAACACTTAACTAAGGGAATACGAAAATACAATCTTTGTAGATCCGGTGCTCCACCTCCATAGCTCCGCAACGAAGTATCCTCGCTGTCCAAATCGAAATCCGGGCTCTTGCGTCGGCTTCATCGGAGAAGAAGCGGGCTAGGTCATCGACGACGTGCCGAAGATGATCTACGTCGAAGCATCACTAGATCAAGCTCCGACTTCAT
The DNA here is from genome assembly GCA_030015575.1 of Agapanthus africanus. Lineage (NCBI taxonomy): Eukaryota > Viridiplantae > Streptophyta > Magnoliopsida > Asparagales > Amaryllidaceae > Agapanthus > Agapanthus africanus. The sequence goes on from CM057344.1 coordinate 121,556,783, forward strand.
CAAGTCAAGAAACTTGTGAAGAAAACACACTCTACTACTTGGCAAGAGGTAGAGGATGAAGAAATAGGAAGTGGGTAGTATTTAGAATTGGATTTCTCACTTGTTTTCATCAATCACCATTGATGAAGCAAGCTTCTTCAAGGAAGAAGAAGATGAAGAAGATGAATATTGTTATGATAAGACTAATAAAATAGAAAAGAAAATCAATTCTTATCATAAGAAAACCATGGTCAAGTGTAGAGATTAAACCAAGGTTAGTTGGAATGGTTAGGGTTAAGGATGAGATAAGAATGGTTGACTTGATCAAAGCTTCAAGAAGCTTCAACATAAAACAAAATAAGCCACCATCCTTAAATAATTTCCAAAATGAATATATAAATAAATGAATGAATAAATAATCATAACCCTAGCCATTCATATAACCATGGTTCAATCTTCACACAAACACAAGTAAACATGTATCATCAAACATGATACAATCAAGTGTACAAAAGTATATCACATATACAATATGCACAAACCAAGTGAGAAAATCCGTTTAAAGTGAACCAATACTAGTTAGTGCAAAGTAATATATCAAATATATAATTATGCATTAAATCATTAAATCAACACTTGATTTAACGATCCGGTCATGTCGCACACAACCGACTAGTATACAATGTATCGGCTTATCGAATCAATCCTTGATTCGATAACTAGGTTATATCGCATACAACCAATCGATACATTCATCGCGAGAATGAAATACGGTATCACATACACGCATTATTCTCGGTCCCGCACATATCTCATATGCGCTCCTATTTCGTTTCGCTTGAGCCAGGAAACCTCTGTTTAGGACTCTAAAGACTCGTCAATACGCTGGCAGCAGGTGATGATCATATCAAACATCCACATGCCGCAAGCGGTCTGCTAAACGTAACGGCCACCCGGGTATTGAGCGATCTGAAGATCGACGAGCAAGCCCGCTCACACTCCAGTGAATCCAACCAGTAACACTACCGTACAGTCCGGTCTGATCGTCTGATATGTCGCATATCTCGCCTAGGGGTGCTAAACGTCAGACCCCAATAGCTCGATAAGTCGTGTCGATATAAGGTCTATAACAATTCGAGAAACTACTGGTAACACTTACCAGTAAATCTCAGCAACCCTGGCCAGGGATTTCCTGTTATAGCCAATCGAACACAGCGCAACATCAACCCCCTATACCGGGAGAGACGAATCCCCTCCTATCGCTCATTGCCTCCATGTGACTCGGGACTGTACCCAAAAACCACCGTTTTGCACGCCCTCTTGGACGTGGTAAGATGGAAATCAAAGCACAGTGGGAACCACACAAGACTCTATGACGATCTCGGGTCAACAGACTACTCTGTACCAGTGTCACCAGAGAACTGCCATCTGACGTGAGGTATAATACCATCTGGGAGTTCTCGGCGAGTCCGTCCAGTGTACCCAGTCTCCACTGAGCACCCGTATATCATCTCTGATGTCAAAAACCAATGGATATGAGATCATCCATCGCCCATCTGTATGGGTCGAGAAGGTATACGCTAGTCTACTCTGGTATATCGATGCCCCGTCTCGATACACCCACGACTAGGGACTTTGAAGGATGTACTTATGGACTACCATGTCCCCACTAGTATGATCCGCATCATAGTCCAGGTAGTCAAGTACAGATCCTAAGGGCTTTACCAACATGTAACAGAGAGACAATCAGTGTACACGTTAAGGTAAAGAGTAACTAGATAGCATACTATCATGTCGAGCGAGAAAGTCCTCCCTATATATGTCCCAGCATCCACTACAATATACATCCAATGTACAGTAATGGCCTCTAGGGCATACATATAACTAACAATTATCCACCTTGCATTATCATTAATGCACTAATGAATCATCAAAACACCTCACCAAAACATTAAATGCAAGCTAATGAGTCATAAGCCTTATCACCACTTCTAGAACCTTCTAGAAGCATGACTCACCCTCATGACTCACCCAAGAAAAAAAGATAAATCCGCAATTAACCGAATGTTAAATACGGCCGATAGAAAACTGGAAACTGGCAACTTTCAAAAAGCGATTCTGAAACGAACTTCAGGATAACCCCGTAATGGTATAAACATACCCGCATTTGTATTATGACCGAATACAAATGCAACTGAGACAAAGATATTATATCTACACAGTATAATACTCGGATCCGGCTTAAACCAAAGCCGACTAGTATTACCTGCCCGAAAAATGACACGTGCGAAAACGCACGTGCATTTTCCGAACCCTGCCATAAAACCATACGATCTCTACAACGTTTCGCCCGAACTTGGGAAAGTGTCTGTAGGGGACTCTAATGACTCATCAACACATTGGCACTGGGTATAACCACTAGCACGTCAGAGGTACAAGCTGTACGTAACGGTTGCTTATGTATTGATTGGAACCCGGATCTGCCATTAAAGCTAAACTAACTTGTGCTAACGCATTTAAAATATCGATCGAACGGAATTTCCGAAATCACAATTTTCAGCACACAAGTTTCTGTTGATTTTTTAAAGGGCCTAAAAATAATTTTGCATATCACAGAAAAGCGTGCAGGGTTTTCTAAGAATTCTGAGAAAATTTGGGCACGTGATCCCACATGACCACCGCGGATCCGCGGTCAAACCTTGGGTTTGACCGCGGAACCGTGGTGACTTTGTGGGAACAGTGCTCCAACTTTTTCCAGAGAGCTTTATTTTGAAATTTGTGGTTTATGTACTTTCTTTTGGGCCCAGATTTTGTTATTGTACAACAAATGTACGTGGGGCCCAATTTGGGAAATTTTGTCGATCAGAATTTTAAACTTGTTAGTATGCAGTACTTATATTATATCTCCGACCGGGAATGTCATTTCAGCGGTAACCGCGTCTAATTGCTATAGTTCTTTTAGACGGGTTTGCGAACGTGACATTCGCGTTGATGTTCTATGTTGTGCTGTGATGTTGCGGATATGTCGTGGTGGATAGCAGGGTGCAATGATAGTGCAGTTTGGATTTATTTGTACATTTGATATTGCGGGGCGAGCGTCCAACATGTGGACTGCCGTCACTGCCTGTTGTATAATATTCTTTTGGGGCACGACCGGGTTGAGGTCGATGTACCCGTTGTACATATTTTTATTTCTGTATTAGGTTTACCCCGCGACGGAGTGCACGGATAGCCGGGTTCTGGAGGGCAATGGGTCCGTATCTAATGGCTTTGAGAGGCAGAGGGGCCTCACTCTAGAATTGGCAGACTATTCGCCGCACTCGTAGGGGGTACAGGTTGACCCAAGGAGGGGTGCTCAAGTTACCGGATTCCGTGAAGTGCCGGGTGGTCCATTCATTTTGCTGTAGGGGCTGCCTCGCTTCAGGTTTGGGCAGGTAAGTTGCCGCATCCGTAGGGGTCTAGGTTTCATTGCACAGCTATCCACACGACCAGGGGAACGTCGGGTTTCAGTAGCGGCTCTATGAAACTCGGGAATCCCAGATTATCTGTATTGTTCTGTGATGCTTATTACTTTCTGTAATGTTGCATATTATCACGCCTGGAGCGATTATTGTATATTGGTATATATACTATTAGATATTGTATATGTTTTACACCCGTGCTAGTCCAGCCCCCGCTCTATCGTTAGTTAAGTAACCTAACGGGTGATGACGGGATCCAGTGGCGAATGCGGATGGCATATACGTACATTTTATTTTCGTTCTTTTATGGTGTGATTGATTGATGGGACTGCATTAATTCTTATCAATGCAAGGATAAAAAAACCAATATTTGATGTTGTTGGAACAAATTTTAAAAGTGTTATTACAAAGACGCTTCCTTTTGTTATGCATAGCGATATTCAGTTAGAATATCCTGCACCTCATTCGACGAGGCAAGGGCTGATATCCCTTCACCGGGATTGACCCCTTGGGCAGAAGTTTACGTCAGGGTAATAACTTCAATATAGTCGATTACAAGTTGCTTTGCATCGCGGTATTCAGTTAGAATATCCTTCACCTCATTCCACGAGGAAAGAGCCGAGATCCCTTCACCGGGAGTGACTTCTTTAGCAAAAGGTTTTCGTCACTATATTTTTATAAAAAGCTATCACATTCCTTCAACGAGATCAAGTTCATTACGTTAAAGGTTTTTCGCCAAAAACCAGCCGTAGCCCTCCGTCATTTCTTATGGATAGTCAGTAGTATTCAAGCTATGTTTGTTGGCCAAAGTCAAGGCATAGTGCTTGGTAACTGCTGAATATTCATCTGTAGCATAGATAGATGCGTTGGTTTGGGACAGTCGTTCTGCCTTGTTGGCCAAAGTCAAGGGCATGTGCGGGTGGGTTCAAATTAACATGGATAATGACGGGTAGAACTTGACATGTGACTTATGATTTGTTGGCCAAAGTCAAGGTCATAAGAGCATGAGGTAAAAAATCACATCGGGAGTTTCAAACATAATGAAACTTGCCAAGTATGCGCATACTTTCTGGAGTGTGATAACTTGAGTGGCTTCCATCAAGTTATCATGCGATGATAGTTGGATCCCGATTCTCACTGATGAGTTGGTTTACTCTTCGGGTGATCCCGACTAATTCTTCTTTCAGGTTTGGAGGAGAATTTGAGATTACAGTGGGAGGTTTCCTGATTAGATAAATTGATAACCATTCTGATCTAGGTTAGAGTGCACGCAGAGTGTTTCTTTTCTCTCTCTCTCTCTTTGGCAGCGACCTTTGACCGACCCTAGACTATGACTCAGTGACCAAGTTGACCGAACCTTCTTAAAATACCGGCTTTTGGATTTTCTATAGTTGCATAAGTCATTGCCGCTCCTTATTTTACCCTTTGTATTTCTCAGAACACCCCGTATTACTACGGACATCCACTTCCATTGGATAGATCCATCGTATGGTTATATACGAACTCGAAGGGACTTTTTCGAGGATGGATCTAGGTTCAGGAGAAAGAGAATTGGTTTATTCAATTGTCTTTTATTATCACCTTCTCTCAGATTGCGAGGGCTCCTTAGTTTAGGAGAGTACACCTATTACGCTTATTGGATAGTCTTATTCTAAACCATAGGCAGGAGCCGAAAGGTAGGGAATGAAGAAAACCAATTAGCCTAAGTAGGGTGTACAGAAGGAAATAACTAAAGACAAAATAAATGGTTTAGAAAGAGGGCAAAGTAAATTGCAACTGTTATCATTCACGACCAAACCATATACTTCATCACCACTCCTATTTCACCTTTAATAGAATACGGTATTATTCAGTTGTCTTTTATCATCACCTTCTCTCAAGTTGCGTGTACTCCTAGGATTAGGTGAGTACACCTATTATGCTTACTGGATAGTCTTCTTCCAAACCATAGACTGGTGCCGAACGGTAGGGAAGGAAGAAAACCATTTAGCCTAACAATGGTGTACAGAAGGTAACGACTAAAGACAAATAAAGGGATTTGGAAAGAAGGCAAAGAAATATACGGTTACAGTCATGAATAGGATTATGGAAGAGGCATTACTAGGAATACCAGGAAACCCCTACGAGACATTTTAATGTTTCAGTTTCACTGCGCATTGTTAAAAGAAAACTGTTTTCCCGATTAGATACTTATTCCAGGGTATGAATTTACCAGGTGAGATTCTCACATCTGTATGGTTTTACAGATGATGAGTGGGAGTAAGTTATTGGGAATTAAGGTGATCATCCTCATTATATCGGAATTCGTTGTAATTGGTGATATTTGAGAAAATCTTCTGGGTACAGTTTTCAACCTATGATGCACAGGTTTTGAGTTATTCAACTCAGCGGACTTATACAGAGTATTGTATGTTGTCCAGTGTCCATCAGGATAAAGGGGTAGGTCCTCGTACTATGTTCTGTTTACTTATGACTTCTCTAGTTTTTAGATAAGTGTTTCGTAGAAATACAATGTCTAAGTTTTGAGAAATTGTGGGTATAAGAATAAAGTAGAGAACCAGGTATCGCAAGTATCGGGATTCTTCAAAGAGACCGAAGATGTAGATTCTTGTGATTGGTATTCAGTTGATAGTAATGGTTTTGAGAAACTCGTTTCTCTTTCAGGTTACTCATAATTGGATGGATTCCTAAGTTGAGTAATACTGAGTAGCCACTTTCCATTAAGTTGATATGCACTGGAGACAGCTGCATAATTTGAATCTGGTTCCAATTAAATTAGTGCCTCTATTTCTATATTGTATATAGAATGGTTCATATCTTAACGATGTTAAGATACGGGGAGTTGTCCGGCTTATGCTTAAAACCAGACACTGGATAACTCAAGGCACGTTTCTGTAATGGCAGTTTGTGGGTTGACCCTGGCTTTGACGAGGGTTGATTTTCTACCATCTGATAGATCAATAGTGATATTGTTCTTGACTCGCCATAGTTTTAGTAAAATGGATTTTTTCAGAAAACAGTAGTGGGAGTATAGTAGAACTGGAAGTGATTCCAGAACCGCAAACGATTACGGAAAATTTAATAGGACCTATATATTCAATCAGGTTTGACATTCCAATAGCCACTCCACAGATATGGTCGGTAACCTCAGACACCCGAGAGGTACTCCGGTAGCCTCAAGGTAGGTGACAAGGGGTTCTTGTTTACCCAGACTTGACACTACTGTTGTTCCAGACTATGAGACCCGGCAGGAGGATAAGTATAGCGTCGTTCTAAACTAGCTTTAGAAGTGTACGTATATATTATTCTGCCAGACAGTTGTCGTAGTCAGTGGAAGCAGCGGAAGCATAGTGAACAAGTAGCTTATGTTTATAGGCTTGAGCAGATATAGCGGAGATAGATCATCTAATTTTGATGTGACAGTCATGGCTTTGACTTCATCAGAATAGGGGATGGATCTGTTAAGAAGGTAGTAGAGTGTGATGTCCTGGTATTTGGATGACATGCACAGAGTAGGAAGTTAAATTCCTTTACTACGATCGGTTGTACTGTGGTCATCACGCAGTTGTTTCTCCACAAGGATATGGATATAATATCAGACATTCTGGTTACTAAATCTATGGTTTTTAGATCTAGATTTGGGTAGTTTCCTAATATGGGTACTTTGACAATATTCTAATAGTATTTTAGAATAGATGACTCCTTGCATGGTGGTGTACCTTGTTGGAGATAGTGCCCTCAGAGTCAATTATTAGGTCACAGGTACGTGATTGTAATGATTGAGGGAGGACCTATCCCGGTAGGACAGTCTTACTCGAGATGATAGTATGCTATCTGGTTTGCCTTTATCATCGTGTACTGCTTTAGGTGACCTGACACGTCGCTATTACACGTTGATAGAGCCCCTAGGATTCTTGCTTGACCACCAGCAGTATGAGGGCGATCATATAAGTGGGAGCTGGGGTCTATAAGCTTATCCTTAAAAGGTCCCTAGTCGTGGGAGTTTCGAGACCGGGCATCGATACTCCATTAGTAGACTAGTGTATACAGTCGAGACCCCGACGAGGGGCGGTGGCCGGTCTCACAAGCCACTGGTGTCAGTTGGATCACCTAAGATGTATACAGGTGCTCATTGGGTTATGAGTACACCGGACAGGACTCGCCGGGAACATGCTAGTTGGTCATATACCATACGTCAGATGGCAGTTCCCTGGTGACATGTGTGCAGGTTAGTTCATCGACCTGGGGATCGTCATTTGTCTCGTGTGAGTTCCCACTGTACTTTGATTACTACCCTACCACGGCTCAAAGGAGTCGTGCAAACAGGTTTTAGTTGGGTACAGTCCCGAGCCACATGGAGGCAGTGAGCGTATCTTCAGGGGTTCGTCTCTCCCGGTATTGGGGGTGAGGTCGTGCTGTGTCTAGGAGAGCCATTACACAAAGTCCTTGGCCAAGGCAAGGAGATTTACTGGTAGGTATTCCAGTAGTATCTCAGGGTGTTCTGGGCTACACTCCGACACGACTTGTAACGCTTTTGGGGGTCTGAATTTTACCAACCCCCTAGGCCCGCCATGCGATACTCATAGACGAACGGACCGGACTGCACGGATATTGTCACTGACAGGCTCAGTAGGGTGTCAGGCTGAGTTCGCTCACGGACGTCCCTTTTAGTCAATACCTGGTAGCCCGTTATGTATTGGCTTATACCTCTAACGTGCTAGTGGTTAAATCCACAACCAAGGTGTTGATGAGTCTTTAGAGTCCCCCACATTCAGTTACTCAGCTTTCGGGCGAAAGGTTGTAGAGGCCGTATGGAGATATGGCAAGGTCCGATCAGATACGTGCGGTATTGCACGGATCAGGATCGGACAGTTTGTACTATAGGCCGTATGGTTATATGGCAGGGTTCGATCAGATACGTGCGATATTGCACGGATCAGGATCGAACAGATGTTACTAGCCGGTTTTGGTATAAGCCGGATTCTAGTATAGTACAGTGGAGATTTTGTCTCATTGCATTTGTATTTCGGTCGAAATACAGATGCGGGTGTGTATGCACAGTATTGGGGTTTTCCTGTAATTTATTACGGGACCAGTTTTCTGGAGTTGCCAGTTTGCTTTCCGTTTCGGCCAATTTCCATTGTTCCGTTCATTGGCCGAAGATTGGTGGAGGAGGGCTTATTTGCATTGTTGCAAATAAGCATTTGTGGAGGGTTTTTTTTGCATATTATCATGTCATGATACTTGTCCCATCATTTGACTTCATATCTTCTTGATGGCTTGACTTTATGTAACCATCATGGTTGTTGATGATGGTTGTGTGGAGTGTTGGCATTGCTTTGTGATCATGGTTGATTATGATAACCATTCCTCTCTCTTTTTCTTGCATGATTGATATGGTCACCCCCCCCTTTGACTTTTTCCTCTCTCCTTTTCCTACATGGGCCGGCCACTTTAGTGTGGTAGTTGATTGATTCTTTTGGTATGGCATTTTTGGTTCAAATTGTGCAAAGAAAAGAGCTCTCTAGTTCATCTCCAAAATCCTTTCTTTCCTCCACCAAAAATGGCACCTCCACTACCCCAAAATGAGACTACTTCTACTACACATTCTACAGCGAATCTTGGGCACGTCGAGTAGCCGGCTTCGTGCCCGAGTTGCCTCGGCATTGAGGTGGGAGCCCGTAAACAAAGTAGGCGATGTGGTGCACTTCCGGCGACGAGGAGGAGACGGGACTTTTCCGCAGGAGATCGGGACCATGACGAGAAGACCGGAGGACTTGGATCGTCGGTACATCTCTAACCCATCTTGTTAGTAGCTTAGACTAGTTAATGGTTCGATCCGGTTAAAGTGCGCGGTGGTGCCGGTTTGCTAAGTCCGCAAAATTTAAGTTTATCACCGTTTCCGCATTCCGGCGTCGGATTGACGGCCGGGGCGCCGCCGTGCACTTACAGTGGTATCAGAGCCTCCCCATTAACTTAGTCTAGCTTTGTGTAATGTGTTTTTCTGTTCCGATCGATCGAAATGTCCGAAAACCCAAATACACCCACGACAGTTTCTGTTGAAATTTTTCAGTCTCCAAAAATTTTTCAGGTTGCATTAAAGTACTGTGCTCGATGATCTTAGACCAGGGGAAAAATTCGAGACACTGATTATTCAATTGGAGCGCGGAAGCGCGGCAGATACCCACTTATTGCCGCGCTTCCGCCGCTGTATTAATTGATCAGTGTGTGGGAATTTTCCAGTGGGCCTATAGGGTTAAAATTGGGTTTCTGGAATATTAAAATTGGGCCCATAATTTCCTTAACTGCTACAGTATTGTTTTGGGGCCCACTTGTTATAATTTGATCGGTCGGATATTTTAAACACATTTTTCACAGTATTTACATTATATCTGCGACCGTGAATGTCACTCGATCGGTAAATCCGGTCTAACTGCTATAGCCCGGTTACACGGATTTGCGAACGTGACTTTCACGTTGATGTTCTGTTTTTGCTGTGATGTTGCGGATCGGTCGTGGGGGATAGCCTGGATGCAATGCTAGTACAGTTTTGTTGTATTATGTACATTTGATATTGCGGGGCGAGCGTCCGACATGTGGACTGCCGTCACTGCCTGTTTGTATTATTCTTTTGGGGCACGACCTGGTTGCGATCGATGTACCCGGTGTATGTATATTTTACTTTCTGTACTAGGATTGCCCCGCGGAGGGGTGCACGGATAACCGGGTTCTGGAGGGCAACAAGCCCGCATCTCATGGCATTGAGACGGAGGGGGCTTCACTCTAGGATTGGCGGGCTATTCGCCGCACTCGTAGGGGGTACAGGTTGACCCAGGAGGGGTGCCCAAGTTGCCGGATTCCGTGGAGTGCTGGGTGGTCCATTCACGGAGCTGAAGGGGGCTGCCTCGCTTCAGGTTTTGGCAGGTGACTTGCCGCGCCCGTAGGGGTCTAGGATTTCATTGCACAGGCTATCCACACGACCAGGGGAACGTCGGGTTTCAGTAGTGGCTCTGTGAAACCCGGGGATCCCAGATATCTGTATTGTTTCTGTGATGCTGTACTTCTCTGTGATGTTGCATTTTATTCATGCCTTGAGCGAATATAATATATTGGTATATATATTAGTAGATGTTGTATATGTTTTGCATCCGCGCTAGTCCAGTCCCCGCTCTGTCGTTAGTTAGCTAACCTAACGGGTAATGACGGGACCCAGTGGCGAATGCGGATGGCATATACGTACATCAGTATATTTTCGTTCTTTTTGGTGTGATCAATTGATGGGACTGCATTGATTCGGATCAATGCAAGTTAAAAAAACAAACCTTATCTGATGTTGTTGGAACACTTTTCAAAAAGCTGTTATTGCAAGGACGTTCACTTTTGTTTTGCATCGTGGTATTCATTTAGAATATCCTGCTCCTCAGTCGACGAGGCAAGGGCCGAGATCCCTTCACCGGGAGTGACCCCTTGGACAAAAGTTTGCGTCAGGGCAATGACTTCACTATAGCCGATTACTTTTGCTTTGCACCGTGGTATTCAGTTGGAATATCCTGCACCCCATTCTACGGGGAAAGAGCCGAGATCCCTTCACCGGGAGTGACCTCTTTAGCAACGGTTTTCGTAACTATATTTTCAAAAAGCTATCCGTTCCTTCAACGATATCAAGTTCATTACGTTAAAGGTTTTCGCCAGAAACCATTCGTAGCCCTCCGTCGTTTCATATGGGTAGTCAATAGTATTCAAGCTGTGTATGTTGGCCAAAGTCAAGGCACAGTGTTTGGTAGCTGTTGGTTATTCATATGCAGCATAGATAGATGCGTTGGTTTGGGACAGTCGTGCTGCCATTTTGGCCAAAGTCAAGGGTATGTACGGGTGGACTCAAATTAACCTGGAGAATGACGGGTTGAACTTGACATGTGACTTATGATATGTTGGCCAAAGTCAAGGTCATAAGAGCATGGGGCAGAAATCACATCGGGAGTTTCAAAAGAACTGAAACTTGCCAGATATGCGCATACCTTCTGGAGTGTGATGACGTGAGCGGATTCCGTCACGTTGTCATGCGATGAGAGTTGGATCCCGATTCCCACTGATGAGTTAGTTTACTCCTCGGGTGACCCCGACTAATTCTTCTTTCAGGTTTGGAGGAGAATTTGAGGTACAGTGGGAGGTTTCCAGATTAGATAAATTGGTAACCATTCTGATCTAGGTTAGAGTGCACGCTGAGTGTTTCTTTTCTCTCTCTCTTTGGCAGCGACCATTGACCCGACCCTAAGACTTTGACTCAGTGACCAAGTTGACCGAACCTTCTTAAAGCACTGGCTTTTGGATTGTCAGAGTTGCAAACCTCATTGCCACTCCTACTTTTACCCTTTTCTCCAGGACACCCCGTTTTACTACGAACGTCCACTTCCATTGGACAAAACCATCGTATGGTTAGATACGAACTCGAAAGAATTTATTCGAGGATGGTTTCCGGTTCTGGAGAAAACGGATAGGATTATTCAGTTGTCTTTTCCTTTTACCCTCTCTCAGGTTACGAGTACTCCTTGGTTTAGGGGTAGTACACCTATTACGCAAATTGGATTGTCTTCTTCCAAACCTTAGGCTGGTGCCGACCGGTAGGGAATGAAGAAAACCAATTAGCATAACGATGGTGTGCAGAAGGTATTAAGTTCAGACAAAGCAAGGGATTAGTAAGAGGGCAAAGTAAATTGCAACAGTTATTCACGACCAAACCAAATATTTCGTTACCACTCCCACATCACCTTTGTATTTCTCCAGGACACTCCGTATCACTACGAAGATCCACAGTTTATTTGGATATTCCATCGTATGGTTATATACGAACTCGAAAGGAACTTGTTCCAGTTCGGGGATGGATCCTGGTTCAGGAGAAATAGGAATAAAGTACATTCAGGTGTCTTTTATCTTCACCTTCTCTCGTGTTGCGAGTGTTCCTAGGATTAGGACAGTACACCCATTATGCTTATTGGATAGTCTTCTTCCAAACCATAGGCTGGTGCCGAACGGTAGGGAAGGAAGAAAACCATTTGGCCTAAAAGGGTGTGCAGAAGGTAAAAACTAAAGACATATGAAGGGATTTGGAGAGGTGGCAAAGAACTATACGGTTGCAGTCGTGAATCTGGAAGAGGCATTACTAGGAATACCAGAATACCCCATCGGAACATTTCAATGTTTCAGTTTCACTGTGTAATGTTAAAGGAAAACTGATTTCCCGATTAGATACTTACTCCAGGGTATGTATTTATCAGGTACGATTATCACATCTGTATGGTTTTACAGATGATGAGTGGGAGTAAGTTATTGGGAATTGGGTGATTATCCTCATTATATCGGGATTCGTTGTAATCGGTGATATTTGAGGAAATCACCTGGGCTGTTTGCCGGTCGGCAAATATTTGGTTTTGAATATCCGCTGTTATGCACCAATTTCAAATTGATATATCTGTACGTCTATTTTTATAGAGTGAGATATACCTTTCTGAAATTATGTCTACGACATTTACCTATATCAGTGGATGGTTAGGTAAGGAGCATTAAACAGCGGTGTAATTCTTCTTAACCATAAGTACAGTTTTCAACCTACGGCACACAGTGAATGAGTTATCAGACTCAAGGGACTTTTACAGAGTATTGTATGTTGTCCAGGGTCCATCAGGACAGAGGGGATGGTCCTCGTACTATATTCGGTTTACTTATGACTCCTCTATTTTTTAGACAAGTGTTTCATGGAAACACAGGGTCCGAATTTGGAGAAGTTATATGTATTTGAATAGAGTAGAGAACCAGGTATAGCAAGTATCGAGATTCTTCAAAGAGATCGAAGATGTATATACTTGTGTATGGTATTCAGTTGATAGTAATGATAAAGAGATCTTGCTTCTCTTTCAGGTTACTCATAATTGGAAGTATTCCTAAGTTGAGTAACGCTGATCGGCCTCCTTCCATTTAGTTGACATGCGCTGGGGACAGCTGCATGATTTGAATCTGGTTCAATTAAATCAGTGCCTCTGTTTCTATATTGGATATAGAACAGTTCATATCTTAACATTGTTAAGGTACGGGGAGTTGTCCGGTTTATGATTAAAACCAGACACTGGACAACTCAAGGCACGTTTCTGTAATGGCTGTTTGTGGGTTGACCCAGGCTATGACGAGGGTTGACTTTCTACCATCTGGATGAACAATAGTGATATTGTTCTAGACTCGCCACAGTTTTATTAAAAATGGATTTTTTCAGAAAACAGTAGTGGGAGTATGGTAGAACTGGAAGTGATTCCAGAACCACAAACGATTACTGAAGATTTGATAAGGAACCTAAAGATTCAATCTGGATTGACATTCCATTGGCCACTCCGCAGATAAGGTGGGTAACTTCAGGCACCCAAGAGGTACTACGGTAGCCTCAAGGACGGTGACAGGGAAGTTCTTGTTTACCCACAATTGCCATTGCTGTTGTTCCAGACAGTGAGACCCGGCAGGAGGATGAGTATAGCGTCATTCTAAACTTGCTTTAGAAGTGTACGTCTATATGACTCTGCCAGAGGGTTGTCGTAGTCAGTGGGAGCAGCGGAAGCATTGGTGGACAGGTAGCTTATGTCTATTTATAGACTAGAGCAGATGTAGGGGAGATAGATCATCTATTTCTGACGTGACAGTCATGGGTTTGACTTCATCAGAATAGGGGATGGATCTGTTGAGAAGGTAGTAGGGTGTGATATCCTGGTATTTGGATGATATACACAGAGTAGGAAAAGAAACTCCTACACTACGATCGGTTATACTTTGGTCGTCACACAGTTGTTTCTCCACAAAGGAAATGGATTTTATATCAGACATACTGGTTACTAGATCTATGTTTTCAGATCTAGATTTGGGTGGTTTCCCAATCAGGGTACTTGACAGCATTCTAAGAGTATTTAGGATGGATGACTCCTGGCACGGTAGTGTACCTGCAGGTAATGGAGTCACCCTCTCCAAAGGTGTCTTACAGACTAAAGGGGAGAGGGACGGGCATGATTGGCAGATCACTTGCTCAGGCAATTGAGTCAATCGTGAGATGTCAAGTACCACACCAGATGTTGTTCTTGCACTAGATGCAATAAGTTGACATTAATCCAATCCTGGAGAAACAGTCGGAAGCAGTTTTAGAACATAAGTGGATGTTCTAGGGATATGATAACGACAGCCTCATTCAGGAGACAGTTATCATTCCAGGCTTCCAAGGTGACATGGACGACAAGGAGGTTGTCAGAGTTATAGTTTTCCTTCTGATGAGGGGAAGTATTTTGGACAGGTGGTCCAAGGCAATACTGAGGGAGGCATGGCGCGCAGGATACTGATTAAGTTCAGTTGACGATACAGTCTACGAAGTTTGGATTTGGAGTTCATTTATGAGCTAGGTCCCATCAGACATCCAGACATATTCTGAGACAGGTATTGCTCTTTTCGGGAGATGGCTTTCTCCGCGAACTTGAGATATAGAGAGACATAGAAAGAAACAACTAAGCGGATCCACTCACTGAGGCTATTCCTCGAACGCAATAGTTCCGCAAACGAGCTTTGTGAGACTGACTAGTAGAGGAGTTGGATGTTCGGTATCACACGGGCTGTGAGTATGCGACATCGCAATAATTAGCCTTGAGTGCAAGTGGGAGATTGTTGGAGATAGTGCCCTCAGAGTCAATTATTAGGTCACAGGTACGTGATTGTAATGATTGAGGAAGGACCTATCCCGGTAGGACAGTCTTACTCGAGATGATAGTATGCTATCTGGTTTGCCTTTATCATCGTGTACTGCTTTAGGTGACCTGACACGTCGCTATTACACATTGATAGAGCCCCTAGGATTCTTGCTTGACCACCAGCAGTATGAGGGCGATCATATAAGTGGGAGCTGGGGTCTATAAGCTTATCCTTAAAAGGTCCCTAGTCGTGGGAGTTTCGAGACCGGGCATCGATACTCCATTAGTAGATTAGTGTATACAGTCGAGACCCCGACGAGGGGCGGTGGCCGGTCTCACAAGCCACTGGTGTCAGTTGGATCACCTAAGATGTATACAGGTGCTCATTGGGTTATGAGTACACCGGACAGGACTCGCCGGGAACATGCTAGTTGGTCATATACCAGACGTCAGATGGCAGTTCCCTGGTGACATGTGTACAGGTTAGTTCATCGACCTGGGGATCGTCATTTGTCTCGTGTGAGTTCCCACTGTACTTTGATTACTACCCTACCACGGCTCAAAGGAGTCGTGCAAACAGGTTTTAGTTGGGTACAGTCCCGAGCCACATGGAGGCAGTGAGCGTATCTTCAGGGATTCGTCTCTCCCGGTATTGGGGGTGAGGTCGTGCTGTGTCTAGGAGAGCCATTACACAAAGTCCTTGGCCAAGGCAAGGAGATTTACTGGTAGGTATTCCAGTAGTATCTCAGGGTGTTCTGGGCTACACTCCGACACGACTTGTACCGCTTTTGGGGGTCTGACTTTTACCAACCCCCTAGGCCCGCCATGCGATACTCATAGACGAACGGACCGGACTGCACGGATATTGTCACTGACAGGCTCAGTAGGGTGTCAGGCTGAGTTCGCTCACGGACGTCCCTTTTAGTCAATACCTGGTAGCCCGTTATGTATTGGCTTATACCTCTAACGTGCTAGTGGTTAAATCCACAACCAAGGTGTTGATGAGTCTTTAGAGTCCCCCACATTCTGTTACTCAGCTTTCGGGCGAAAGGTTGTAGAGGCCGTATGGAGATATGGCAAGGTCCGATCAGATACGTGCGGTATTGCATGGATCAGGATCGGACAGTTTGTACTATAGGCCGTATGGTTATATGGCAGGGTTCGATCAGATACGTGCGATATTGCACGGATCAGGATCGAACAGATGTTACTAGCCGGTTTTGGTATAAGCCGGATTCTAGTATAGTACAGTGGAGATTTTGTCTCATTGCATTTGTATTTCGGTCGAAATACAGATGCGGGTGTGTATGCACAGTATTGGGGTTTTCCTGTAATTTATTACGGGACCAGTTTTCTGGAGTTGCCAGTTTGCTTTCCGTTTCGGCCAATTTCCATTGTTCCGTTCATTGGCCGAAGATTGGTGGAGGAGGGCTTATTTGCATTGTTGCAAATAAGCATTTGTGGAGGGTTTTTTTTGCATATTATCATGTCATGATACTTGTCCCATCATTTGACTTCATATCTTCTTGATGGCTTGACTTTATGTAACCATCATGGTTGTTGATGATGGTTGTGTGGAGTGTTGGCATTGCTTTGTGATCATGGTTGATTATGATAACCATTCCTCTCTCTTTTTCTTGCATGATTGATATGGTCACCCCCCCTTTGACTTTTTCCTCTCTCCTTTTCCTGCATGGGCCGGCCACTTTAGTGTGGTAGTTGATTGATTCTTTTGGTATGGCATTTTTGGTTCAAATTGTGCAAAGAAAAGAGCTCTCTAGTTCATCTCCAAAATCATTTCTTTCCTCCACCAAAAATGGCACCTCCACTACCCCAAAATGAGACTACTTCTACTACACATTCTACAGCGAATCTTGGGCACGTCGAGTAGCCGGCTTCGTGCCCGAGTTGCCTCGGCATTGAGGTGGGAGCCCGTAAACAAAGTAGGCGATGTGGTGCACTTCCGGCGACGAGGAGGAGACGGGACTTTTCCGCAGGAGATCGGGACCATGACGAGAAGACCGGAGGACTTGGATCGTCGGTACATCTCTAACCCATCTTGTTAGTATCTTAGACTAGTTAATGGTTCGATCCGGTTAAAGTGCGCGGTGGTGCCGGTTTGCTAAGTCCGCAAAATTTAAGTTTATCACCGTTTCCGCATTCCGGCGTCGGATTGACGGCCGGGGCGCCGCTGTGCACTTACAGCTGCAGGTGATGGAGTCACCCTCTCTAAAGGTGTCTTAGAGACTAAAGGAGAGAGGGATGTGCATGATTGGCAGATCACTTGCTTAGGCAATTGAGTCAATCATGAGATATCAAGTACCACACCAGATGTTATTTTTGCACTAGATGCAATAAGTTTATATTAATCCAATCCTGGAAAAACATAAGGAAGCAGTTTTAGAACATAAATGCATGTTCTACGGATTTGATGACGGTAGCCTCCTTCGGGAGACGGTTATCATTCCAGGCTTCAAAGGTGACATGGATGAAAGAGTGATTGTCAGAGTTATAGTTTTTCCTCTGACCAGGGACAGTATTATGGACAGGTGGTCCAAAAGGATACTGTGGGAGGCATGGTGCTAGATACTGATTTGGTTCAGTTATCGATACAGTCTAAGAAGTTTGGATTTGGAGTTTATTTATGAACTAGGTCCCATCAGATATCCAGACATATTCTAAGACATGTATTACTCAATTCGGGAGATGGATTTCTCCGCGAACTTGAGATTAAGAGAGATACAGAAAGAAACATCAGGGCGGATCCACTCACTGAGGCTATTTCTTGAACACAAGAGTTTTACAAACTAGCTTTGTGAAACTGATTAGTAGAGGAGTTGGGTGTTCGGTATCACACGGGCTGTGAGTATGTGACATCGCAATAATTAGCCTTAAGTGCAAGTGGGAGATTGTTGGAGATAGTGCTCTGAAAGTCAATTATTGGATCGCAGGTACGTGATTGCAATGATTGAGACAGGACCTATACCGATATGACAGTCTTGCTCGAGATGATAGTATGCTATCTGGTTTGTTTTTATCATCGTATGCATGCTTTAGTTCTCTGTTGCATGTTGATAGAGCTCATAGGATTCTTGCTTGACTGCCAGCAGTATGATGGCGATCATATACGTGGGAGCTGGGGTCTGTAAGCACATCCTTAAAGTGTCCCTAGTCATGGGAGTTTCGAGACAGGGCATCGATACTCCAGAGTAGACTAGTGTATACAGTCGAGACCCCAACGAGGGGCGGTGGCCGGTCTCACAAGCCATTGGTGTCAGTTGGTTCACCTAAGATGTATACAGGTGCTCATTGGGTTATGAGTACACCGGACAGGACTCACCGGGAACATGCTAGTTGGTATTATACATATCGTCAGATAGCAGTTCCCTAGTGACATGTGTACAGGTTAGTTTGTCGACCTAAGATCGTCATTTGTCTCGTGTGAGTTCCCACTGTGCTTTGATTCCTACCCTACCACGGCTCAAAGGAGTCGTGCAAACAGGTATTTTTTGGGTACAGTCCTAAGCCACATGGAGGCAGTGAGCGGATTGTCGGGGATTCGTCTCTCCCGGTATTGGGGGTTAATGTCACGCAGTGTACGGGTGGCCATCACTAGAAATTCTCGGCCGAGGTAGTGGAGAATTACTGATTTGGATCAGTAGTTTCTCAGGCGGTGATGGGCTTCATGCCGACACGATTTATCGCGTTATTAGGGGTCTGACTTTATCCACTCGCTAAACTCGATATGCGATACTCTTTAGATGAACAGACCGGACTGTACGGATATTGTCACTGTCAGGCTCAGTAGGGTTTATGGATGAGTTCGCTCATTAGTCTGGTCCTCCTGACGAAAATTCTAAGAAAGAAACAGAAATGAATGTCGTCAGCGAACTAACGCTCGGTAAGTCCTAAAAGAAGAAAGAGAAGATAACATATAAAGGGAAATGAACAGGTAAAGTTGTATATGACCGATTACCGATATATGATAGTTATTCTAACATGGTTGTTTGTAGTTTGATAAGGAAGGCATTCATGTATACGAGAGAAATCCATCTTACCCCGTGCACTATGGTAACATGTAGTATAAGGTCTCGTCATAACCCACAGGACAACGGCACGTGAATTCATATAGGTGTCTTTTAAGTGACCTCTCGTGCCACGATATATGTTCCGTACCAATCTACCCCTTTATCCCCGAGTAATGTATTGTATAGATTATGTTTACTGATCTTGGCCGAAACCATGGATACAAAATGTTCAGGTTCATATTCAGGATGTAATCATGTATACAAGTAGTCATGTCAAGTTATAACCATGGTTCGGTCAAGTCAAGTCAAGTTTATATGTTTGAATTTGATGTTTGAATTCGAGTATTCATGTTTGATTTTGGATTCAGGTTTGAGGTTGGACTCAGACTAAGTCAGACACTTGTAAACTGATTTAACTCTTGAATTCTTAGGTTCGGGAATTATCGGCAATTGCTGCACATGAACGGCAGGATTTATATCTTTTTTCAAGACAATTGCTATTAATAACTTTATTATTTTTCTAACCTGAATAGGCAAGCGCTCACTTTCTCCGTCTCCCTGGGGCTCAAGAGAATCGATCCCGCTTAAACTTATATTTACTAAAGTCCGTAAAATATCGTTTTGTATATCTCAAGGGGGTTTTCTGAAAAATATTTTTAATATAGTTAAAAATAAAAACTCGAGAGTGATTTGTATTACTTAGGGTTTTCATGAACATGTATTTTAAGTAATTGTGGTATTTTCATGATAAATACTTAGCTTTTAAAAGTTTATGATATTTTATTGAAAACTAGCCCTTTTTAGTAACTTGATGGTATTTTATTGACATCATTCATTTTTATAAAAATATAGTTTCATAATATAATGAAAATATGGATTTTTTAATTTTATATAAAAATTATTTTTATTTGGAAAATTCGCATTTCTTAAAAGTTGTATTTTATAATCCTTTCGAGATCGAATACTCCGCGAGAATTGCTGCATCTCGCTCTACTATCCCCAGGATATGCGATAATCTGCACCATCCATTAGTAGGTCCTCTAACGAGGGTTGTAAATGCATAATTGTAATGGAATACGAAATACCGCTTTAAATGAAACCCGGTTTTAAAGTATGCGGTATTTTATTGTAAAGATTATTTTTCGAAACAAATATACATACAAATAGGCATCGTGCTATGAAAACAAAGTGTATGTATGGGGTAGATCGTTACCCCGTGATGTTTTTCCTGAAGGTATAGTTTTAACAAAAACGAAAAGAGGTGATAATAAAGTTCAAGGTATTTTAGTGAAAAGGTTCAATTATGGTTGTTTCACATGAGATTCTTGGTTAAACTTGAATATAGATACTGATATTTAAAGTTACAAATAATGTGGTAAAATCAGGTTGACCAAATTATAAAGGAAAAAGGAGTTTCTAGGGTTTAGAAAAAAGTATCAGTGATAACTCCATTTTACTTATATAAGATTTAAAGATGAATTTCAATGAGAAGGAGAAGAGTTGGGAGAGACTTACGGTTTGAATATATCAAGAAGAGGTTAAGGAAGAGGGGATGAACTTAGTGGTGTTGCGGGAGCTTTGGAATCAGCTTCGATCTTCGACGGAAGAAGCTTGCTTGCTAACTCCATTTTGCTCCACTTGCATTTAGGAACTTTTTGAGAGAGTTTTTGCTAGAATTTTCAGAATGGTGTTGAGCCAAAGTATGGGGTGGTATTTATAGTGGAGAATTAGGGTTTAGGAATTAGAAAGCATTAAAATGGTGTTAATTGGTGAAATGAAGGGTCTCTATTTGATTGCAGGGAAATCAAACTGTAAGTCCGTGTTGCCCACCCCGGTGCTTACGGGGAGGCGGAAAACATAATAAAAATCGGATTTTTAATGACTTAGGCAACATGGACTAAGCTTGTGAGGATCTTTGCTAAACATAAACTAGCTAACCCTAACTACAAAGTAGCTAAGTGAAGAAAGGTTATACCTTTGGTCTTTAGTCCTTCTCTCCTTGCTCCTAGGTATGGTAGAAAAGGATCACCTTGCTTGTCTTCTCCCGTCAAAGAAGGATCCACCCGAAAGCCACCACCTTTAGCTTCAACTCCAAGCTAGGAGTAACTAGAGTGCAAGAAATGCTAAGACTTGAACCCTAGAAGTGAGTAGAGAAGATCAAGAGAGGGTTTTTCTCAAGCTTTTTGTTTCTCAACACATGAGAGGGAGAGAGCTTGAGGGAGAGGATGAGCAAGAGAGAGAAATGAAAATGAGAGAATGAGAAAATAGTGAGCCATTCTCACTAATATGTGAGGATAATTTTAATTAGATAATTAGCTTGAAAATTGTCATGATAAATCATGAATTGACCATTATCATTTCATTTTTGCAAAGATCAAAGAGCATCTTCCAAATGAAATGATTATGGTCAAGTTGTCAACATGGTCAACAAGTCAATGAAGTCAAATTGTCAACAACAACCATGCACAATAATTAAGCTAATTATCAATTAACAATAATCCACACAAAAACAATAGGGTTAATAAAATGACAAATGCCATTAACCCAAAACAAGGTCCTCTCCCCCAATCTCAAGCAACTGTGCATACGCACCCGCATTCGTGATCCGAGGAACACGAATACCCTGAGAAGAACCAATCTCAAATCATATACTAGGATCCGGCTTAAACCAAAGCCCGCTAGTATAAACTGTCCGGACAGCAAACGTGCACAAGTGCGCGGATGCGAACGAACCCTGTCGCAAAACCATGCGACCTCTACTCGTTTTGCCTAAAGGCGAATAGCTCTCTGTGTGGGACTCTAAAGACTCGACACTACGCTGGCAGTGGGTTTAACCACAGACCGCAAGCGGCACTAGCTGTACGTAACGGTCCCCAGGTAGATGTCGATAAGAAGACTGACGAGGTGAACCCCATCTGCACTCCTACTGAGCCTGTATGTGACAGTCTCCGTACAGTCCGGTCTGTTCGTCTGATACATCGCATGGCGGGCCTAGGGGGGCGGTGAACGTCAGTCCCCTAATAGCGGTACAAGTCGTGTCGGAGTGTAGCCCAGAACACCCTGAGATAACACTGGAAACCTACCAGTATATCTCGCTTGCCCTGGCCAGGGACTACTCGTGTAATGGCTCTCCTGGACACAGCGCGATGTCAACCCCCAATACCGGGAGAGACGAATCCTGTCTAACCGTCACTGCCTCCAAGTGCTTCGGGACTGCACCCAAAAACTACCTGTTTGCACAGCTCCTTTGAGCCGTGGTAGGGTAGTAATCAAAGTGCAGTGGGAACACACTCGAGGCGAAGTGACAGTGTCAAGTCAGCGGACTAAGCTGTACTCATGTCACCTGGGAACTGATAACTGACGATAGGTATATTACCAACCAACAGTTCCCGACGAGTCCTGTCCAGTGTACTCGTAACCTAACGAGCACCCGCATACTATCCCAAGTACGACGTACTAACGGCTGTGGGACAGACCGTCTCCCACACTGGGATGAGAAGCGCATACGCTAGTCTACTCCGGAGTATCGATGCCCTGTCTCGATAGTCCAACGACCAGGGACCTGTATAAGGATGTGCTTCTAGATTACCCAGCTCCCACGAGTGTGAGCGCCATCACAACGCTGGTAATCAAGCAAAGATCCTAAGGGCTCTACTAATATGTATACCAGCAATATGCTAAAAGAAACACATGCACATATTAAAGCAGAGACAAACCAAGTAGCATACTACCATTTCGAGCAAGATTGTATATACAACTGTGAATATCCCAAGCTTCCATTAAGTAATATACAAACTAGTATGATACAGTAATGGCCTCTAGGGCATATACACTAACAATCTCCCACTTGCACTAAGGCCATGTACTGGCGTATCGAAGACCTATCATCTCGATCAGCCGCTCGAACTGAGTCTGGGGTAGGGCCTTCGTGAGTGGATCTGCAGTGTTATCCTCTGATGCAACTCTCCGGACCTCGATCTCCTGGCGATCCACGATCTCCCTGATCAGGTGATACCGCCTTAAGATGTGTCTGGATTTCTGATGGGACCTGGGTTCCTTCGCTAAAGCTATAGCCCCGTTGTTGTCGCAATACAGAGGTATTGGGTCAACAATGGACGGAACCACCTGAAGTTCTTTCAAGAACTTCCTCATCCAGACAGCTTCTTTTGCGGCATCAGATGCAGCGATGTATTCCGCTTCCATAGTCGAGTCAGCAACGGTTTCCTGTTTGGAGCTCTTCCAACACACCGCCCCTCCATTGAGGGTAAAGACAAAACCCGACATGGACTTGGAATCATCCTTGTCACTCTGGAAGCTGGAGTCAGCAAAGGCCTCAACCTGCAGGTCTTTTCCGCCATACACCAAGAACATCTCCTTAGTCCTTCTCAGGTACTTGAGAATGTTCTTTACTGCTATCCAATGTTTCTCTCCAGGGTTTGACTGATACCTGCTTACCACACTCAGTGCATAAGCCACATCCGGTCTGGTACACAACATCGCATACATTATAGAGCCTACCGCAGAAGCGTAGGGTATAATAGACATGCGATCCCTCTCCAAATCAGTCTTGGGAGACATCTCTTTGGAGAGGGTGATCCCGTGACAAGCCGGTAGATTACCGCGCTTGGAATCTTCCATACTGAATCTCTTCAGTGTGGTGTCGATGTACCTGGACTGCGAGAGTCCTAATATCCTCTTGGATCTGTCACGGTAGATCCGGATACCCAGAATGTAGGAGGCATCACCCAGGTCTTTCATGGAGAACCTGTGTGACAAGAACCCCTTGACAGATTGTAGCATAGGAATGTCATTTCCTATTAAGAGAATGTCATCCACGTATAAAACGAGGAATACTACAGTTCTCGCTACAAATCTACAATAGATGCATGGTTCATCTGGATTTTTGATAAAGCCAAATTCCTTGACCGTCTCATCAAAACAGATGTTCCAACTCCGCGATGCCTGCTTGAGTCTATAAATGGACTTGAGCAACTTGCACACCTTTCCGCTGCTCCCACCCTGAATGAAACCCTCTGGCTGGTCCATATAGACACACTCCTCTAAATGACCATTTAGAAAAGCTGTCTTTACGTCCATCTGCCAAATCTCATAATCGTGGAAAGCAGCGATGGCAAGAAGGATCCGAATGGATTTCAGCATAGCTACTGGAGAAAAGGTTTCGTCATAGTCCAAGCCAGGTCGCTGACGAAAACCCTTTGCTACCAGTCTAGCTTTATAGGTCTCAACCTGTCCATCTACACCAATCTTCCTTTTGAAGATCCACTTGCATCCTACGGGTTTTACCCCGTCTGGAGCAATGTCCAACGTCCATACTTTGTTGGTGTACATGGACTCCATCTCGGTCCGCATTGCATCCAGCCATTTTACCGAGTCGACGCTCTGAATGGCTTGCTGGAAGCTAGTAGGCTCATCACAATCTAGGATGCAGTCCTCTCTATCCCCGTCAATGAGGAAACCGTAGTACCTCTCGGGCGGATGAGACTGCCTACTACTCCTGCGGAGTGGCATGGGAATGTCTTGTTCTTTCGAACCTTCTGGTTCCTCTAAGCTTTCAGTGATGGTTTGTGGTTCTGGAATTTCTTCCAGTTCTACTGCGTTCCCGCTTATCTGATTTTCTAAAAACTCAGTTTCCAAGAAGCGGGCATGACGAGAAACAAGGACTTTTTGCTCCTTTGCGTAATAGAAGAGATACCCCTTGGAGTTCTTTGGGTATCCCACAAACTTGCACTGTACAGAGCGTGCCTCGAGCTTGTCCGCATGCTGCTTTTTTACAAAAGCTGGACATCCCCATGTCTTAAAGGATTTAAGACAGGGTTTCTTCCCACTCCACATCTGATATGGTGTGGTAGGCACTGATTTAGTAGGAACCTGGTTCAAGAGATGTGCAGCCGTTTCCAGTGCATAACCCCAGAAAGATCGCGGTAACTCAGCCTTACTCATCATGGACCGTACCATATCCAATAGGGTTCGGTTCCGTCTCTCCGATACACCGTTGTGTTGCGGAGTGTATGGAGGAGTAAGCTGAGAGAGAATTCCATTCTCTTTTAAGTAATTCAGGAATTCGGCACTTAAGTATTCTCCTCCTCGATCCGATCTTAGGATCTTGATACTTTTGCCGGTTTGTTTCTCTACTTCATTCTTATATTCCTGGAACTTTTCAAAGGCCTCGGACTTATGTTTCATTAAGAAGACATAACCGTACCTTGAAAAATCATCCGTAAAAGTAATGAAGTAAGAGTAACCGCTTCGCGCATGTGTAGACATTGGACCGCACACGTCACTGTGTACGAGTCCCAAGAGCTCGCTCGCTCTTTCTCCGTGTCCAGTGAACGGAGCCTTTGTCATCTTTCCCATGAGACAAGATTCACAAGTGGCATAAGACTGATACTCGAACGGATCCAAGTATCCTTCTTTATGTAACTTAGTCAACCGTGTCTCATTGATGTGACCTAGTCTACAATGCCATAAGAAAGCCTGATTAATATCTGGAGACTTTCTTTTATGTGTATTCTGGATATTGAAAACCTGTGGTTGGTTTAAAACGTAAATACCGTTGTTCAATGTACCTGACCCAATCAACACTTGATTAAGGTGAATGTTCACTACATTACTTACAAATGCAAATTCATAACCTTCTTTAGATAATAAAGATACAGAAATGATATTACAGGTTGCATTTGGTACATAATAACAACTACGCAAAACCAAAAAGTGTCCATCTGATAATCCCAGGTGATAGTCCCCCACGGCCTCTGCATCCATGCTAGCACCGTTCGCAACTCTGAGGGTCATGTCACCTGCCTTCAAAACTCTACGCTTTCTCAACGCCTGCAAAGAATTACAGATATGAGATCCTGATCCGGTATCCAATACCCAGGATGTAGAGTTTATTGATAGACAGTTTTCAATAACATACACACCTGAAGCTGAAGCTGCAACTCGCTTCAAATCCTGTGTTCTGGCTTTCCAAGCCTTGCAATCTTGTTTCCAGTGGCCACTTTTGTGACAATAGAAGCATTCTTCCTTCCCCACCAGCTTCCCCGCTACCTTTGTTGCTTTACCCTTTCCCTTCGTATCCACTTTACCGACACCGCCTCTTGGTTTGGCGGGGGCTTTCTTCTTCTTGCCCTTGGCTTTCGCCCTGGACCTAGAAGAGGAAGATCCTCCTACAAACAAAGTGGATGTCTCCCTACCCTTCTGTAGGGTGCCCTCAGCAGTCCTCAACATGTTCAGAAGCTCGGCAAGTTCAACCTCCTTTCCTTGCATGTTGAAGTTAAGAATGAACTGGGCGTAAGTGGAAGGAAGGGACTGGAGAATCAGATCAGTATAGAGTTCATTCTCCAACGTGGTCCCAAGGTCCGCGAGCTCCTCTATGTAGCCGATCATCTTAAGCACGTGGTCCGCTACCGATGATCCGACGGCCAACCTTGCCGAAAAGAGCTTCTTCGACACTTCGTATCTTGCGATACGAGACTGCTCTCCATACAGTTCTTTTGTATGGAGAAATATGGACTCTAGGTCCATATTCTCGTGCCTCCTCTGATGTTCATTGTCCATCGAGGCTAGTACGAGGCATTTGGCCCTCGCGCAATCTATCTCCCATGTCTTACGGATTTCTACATCCGCGACGCTGGAGGTGGGACCTGGGACGGGGGGAGCTTTGGTGGTAAGTATATACCCCAGCTTGTCATAAGTGATAGCCATCTTGACATTCCTGAGCCAATCTTTGTAGTTTGGCCCTGTCAATATATTTTTATCTAACAGTAACTTAAGTCCGGTCATCTTGAATGGTCGCTGCAATTAGGAGAGAGAAAAGAAACACTTTAGCATGATGCTCTTGCAAGTTTAGAGTGGTTTTTAGTTTGTCTAAACTGGATGGCTCCCACTGTCTCTCGAATCCCTTCTCAAACCATAAAGAAAAGGATTAGCCGGGATCATTCTCACCGTACAATACTTGCTTAACCGTTCAGCCAGGCCAGTGTCGGTACTTCGAGGGAGGTTTTCCAACGCTTTCGCGAAGTTCCTTAATTAAGTAACCTCTTTTCCCTGTGGGCGTAGCCCCGCTAACACCTTTCTAGGCACCTACTAGGTTTATAGCATTGATCGTTAAGTGAGAGTTTTCCCGAGGAGTAGCATATACTCACAGTAGGATCGGGATCCAAATATCATCGCGTGATAAAACCGAAGGAATCCTACCAGAATCATCACACTCCAAATGGTATGCAACGCTAGCAAGTTTCAGTACTTATGAAACTCCCGATGTGGATTTTTGCCCCATGCTCTTATGACCTTGACTAAGGCCAACAAATCATAAGTCACATGTCAAGTTCTACCCGTCGTTATCCAGGTTAATTTGAACCCACCCGTATCCACCCTTGACTATGGCCAACAAGGCAATACGACTGTCTCAAACCAACGCATTCTATCTATGCAACATATGAATACCCACCAGCTACCAAACACTGTGCCTTGACTAAGGCCAACAAACACAGCTTGAATACCGTTGAATATTCATATGAAACGACGGAGGGCTACGGATGGTTTTGGCGAAACCGTGAACGTAGTGAACTTGATATAATCGATGGAACGAGATAGCTTTTAAAAGGAGTGGTTCAAGCTCCGCGTTTAAAAGTTTAGTTTTTGAAAAAGAACCGAGTGGTTTTCAAAGTGTTCCAATCGACTTTTACTTGGTTTATTTCTTGCATTAGTTCTTTTAATGCGTCCCATCATTTAATCCTACCATTGCAGAAAACAACCAAAATATGACGTACGCTTATGCCATTCGCATTCGCCACGGGGCCCCGTCATCACCCGTTAGGTTACTTAACTAACGACAGAGCGGGGGCTGGGCTAGCGCGGCTGTAAAACATAAGCAATTCCTAAATAGTTATTATATATAAATATATAGCAATGATAGACATTACAGATCACAGATGAATACATTGGATATACTAGGAATCCGCAATGCGTTCGAGCCTGCAACGCAAAGCGGATTACACGGTCGCGGTGAATAGCCAATACCCCACCCAAGACCCCTACGGGTGCGGCAAACTACTCGCCAAGCACCCGAAGCGAAGCAACCTCCCTCACCACCGTGAGTAGGCCACTCGGCACTTCGAGATACCCGGTAGTTTGTGCACCCCCTCCATGGGTCTATCCTAGGAGGAAAAACAGTAAAAAGAATTATACAATGACGGCTACAACCCCGACCCGGTTGTGCGGCCATACAAAGAATATTATTACATCAATTTACATGTTACAAATGAATGAAAGAAAATAACGCTCATCTCACATCCAACCCGGCTATTCACCCACGACAATCCAATCCATTCATATCCACAAACCAACAATCACAGATCACAGAGATGTATAACCCCGACTAATCGACTTATAGCGATTAGCCGACGTTCAATACATACAAGCATCACAGATATAACCGATATAGTTAAAGTGTAGTGAAGTTCCGAAAAAAATACGGATTTATAGGCCCCCAAAAGTAAATTTTAGTTCTGGAAAATCTGGGCACATATAACATATCCTAAAAATCCTAAAACCAACTCAGAAACAAACTGCAGCAAAAACGATACAGAGAGTTGACAAGACGGCCGCGCTTCCGCGGCAATAGCTTCCTTATGCCGCGGAAGCGCGGTCTTCTTGGCTCCTCTCTGGTTCGTATTTGGTGGTGTTTCACACAAAACCCTGAGACAATTTTACAAGTATAAATTTTTTCATTTTAACCAGGAAAAATTTTAACAGAAAGTTGGATTTTGAAAAAGTTTGGTTTTAGGGTTTTTCGGTTTCGAAACTTCGTTACACTTAACTACTTAGCTAGTTTAGGTTTAGTTAGGCTCTGATACCACTGTAAGTCCGTGTTGCCCATCCCGGTGCTTACGGGGAGGCGGAAAACATAATAAAAATCGGATTTTTAATGACTTAGGCAACATGGACTAAGCTTGTGAGGATCTTTGCTAAACATAAACTAGCTAACCCTAACTACAAAGTAGCTAAGTGAAGAAAGGTTATACCTTTGGTCTTTAGTCCTTCTCTCCTTGCTCCTAGGTATGGTAGAAAAGGATCACCTTGCTTGTCTTCTCCCGTCAAAGAAGGATCCACCCGAAAGCCACCACCTTTAGCTTCAACTCCAAGCTAGGAGTAACTAGAGTGCAAGAAATGCTAAGACTTGAACCCTAGAAGTGAGTAGAGAAGATCAAGAGAGGGTTTTTCTCAAGCTTTTTGTTTCTCAACACATGAGAGGGAGAGAGCTTGAGGGAGAGGATGAGCAAGAGAGAGAAATGAAAATGAGAGAATGAGAAAATAGTGAGCCATTCTCACTAATATGTGAGGATAATTTTAATTAGATAATTAGCTTGAAAATTGTCATGATAAATTATGAATTGACCATTATCATTTCATTTTTGCAAAGATCAAAGAGCATCTTCCAAATGAAATGATTATGGTCAAGTTGTCAACATGGTCAACAAGTCAATGAAGTCAAATTGTCAACAACAACCATGCACAATAATTAAGCTAATTATCAATTAACAATAATCCACACAAAAACAATAGGGTTAATAAAATGACAAATGCCATTAACCCAAAACAAGGTCCTCTCCCCCAATCTCAAGCAACTGTGCATACGCACCCGCATTCGTGATCCGAGGAACACGAATACCCTGAGAAGAACCAATCTCAAATCATATACTAGGATCCGGCTTAAACCAAAGCCCGCTAGTATAAACTGTCCGGACAGCAAACGTGCACAAGTGCGCGGATGCGAACGAACCCTGTCGCAAAACCATGCGACCTCTACTCGTTTTGCCTAAAGGCGAATAGCTCTCTGTGTGGGACTCTAAAGACTCGACACTACGCTGGCAGTGGGTTTAACCACAGACCGCAAGCGGCACTAGCTGTACGTAACGGTCCCCAGGTAGATGTCGATAAGAAGACTGACGAGGTGAACCCCATCTGCACTCCTACTGAGCCTGTATGTGACAGTCTCCGTACAGTCCGGTCTGTTCGTCTGATACATCGCATGGCGGGCCTAGGGGGGCGGTGAACGTCAGTCCCCTAATAGCGGTACAAGTCGTGTCGGAGTGTAGCCCAGAACACCCTGAGATAACACTGGAAACCTACCAGTATATCTCGCTTGCCCTGGCCAGGGACTACTCGTGTAATGGCTCTCCTGGACACAGCGCGATGTCAACCCCCAATACCGGGTGAGACGAATCCTGTCTAACCGTCACTGCCTCCAAGTGCTTCGGGACTGCACCCAAAAACTACCTGTTTGCACAGCTCCTTTGAGCCGTGGTAGGGTAGTAATCAAAGTGCAGTGGGAACACACTCGAGGCGAAGTGACAGTGTCAAGTCAGCGGACTAAGCTGTACTCATGTCACCTGGGAACTGATAACTGACGATAGGTATATTACCAACCAACAGTTCCCGACGAGTCCTGTCCAGTGTACTCGTAACCTAACGAGCACCCGCATACTATCCCAAGTACGACGTACTAACGGCTGTGGGACAGACCGTCTCCCACACTGGGATGAGAAGCGCATACGCTAGTCTACTCCGGAGTATCGATGCCCTGTCTCGATAGTCCAACGACCAGGGACCTGTATAAGGATGTGCTTCTAGATTACCCAGCTCCCACGAGTGTGAGCGCCATCACAACGCTGGTAATCAAGCAAAGATCCTAAGGGCTCTACTAATATGTATACCAGCAATATGCTAAAAGAAACACATGCACATATTAAAGCAGAGACAAACCAAGTAGCATACTACCATTTCGAGCAAGATTGTATATACAACTGTGAATATCCCAAGCTTCCATTAAGTAATATACAAACTAGTATGATACAGTAATGGCCTCTAGGGCATATACACTAACACAAACAGTGCAGAGAAGTTAAGAAGAGCTGAAGAGACGAGTGTGCAAAGCATGGAGCAATTTGGGCTCATCATGACCGTCCCCGCCGGCCCCTAGGGCAAAACCATCGGTTGGATCTGAGGCAAATGCCTCGAGATTCATGCCACCAGATTAATTCTGTATTTACATCATTTTTCACATGTTTGATTTTTCTGAACTTTTCATTTTCCCGTGTATTGCACGTGCAACCTTTTGGGCTTCCAAAAAGTTAAAAAGAAAAATCATAAAAATAATTGTGTCTGATGGAAATTGAACACACAGGCTATGTCACAGCAGTGCAAAGGCTTTATCAGTGAGCTAAAAGTTGTTTCTTGCTTTTATTTAACAAAAGTGACTTATAACTCATACACAGGCCGTCAAACACTTTTCTATATATTAACAGAAAAAATTTCTGTACAGAGATTTCAGAGTCGTTACATTCTACCCTGCTTATAAAAATTTCTTCCTCGAAATTTACATTTACATAGGGACTAATTTTCAAATAGATAAGGGTATCTTGAACGCATATCTTCTTCTCATTCCCATATTGATTCTCCTGGCGAGTCTTTTCTCCACATCACTCGGACCAAGTTTACTTCCTTGTTCCGCAATGTCTTTACCTTCCGGTCCAGGATCTCAACTGGTTGTTGCTCGCAGGTTAAGTCAGTTTGTACTATGAGCTTTTAGTGATCAAATATATGGCTAGGGTCGCTCACATATCGTCGTAGTTGTGATATGTGGAATACATTGTGCACTCCTTTCAATGAGGATGGTAGTGCTAAATGGTATGCCACTTCTCCAACTTGTTCGAGTATGTCGAACGGTCCTATGTATCTTGGAATTAGCTTACCCCTCTTGCCAAAATGGATCACTCCTCTGTTTGGAGAGATCTTCAAGAATACATGGTCTCTAGGTTAGAACTCCAGATGTCGATGCTTTGCATCTGCCCAATGCTTCTGTCAGTCTTGGGCTATGTGCATTCTTTCCTTGATCGTGCGAACTACGTCCATAGTTGCCACGATCATCTCTAGTCTAAGAAGTCCACGATCTCCAACATCGTCCCAACTTAGCGGTGAACGACACTTTCGTCCGTAAAGTGCTGCGAATGGTGTCATTCCAATGCTTGATTGATATCTGTTATTGTATGAAAACTCCACAAGGTGTAGGTGATATTCCCATGAACCTCCGAAGTCTAACATATAGGCTCTTAGCATGTCTTCCAGAATATGAATTGTTCACTCGGACTGTCCTTCCTTTTGTGGATGATAAGCCATGCTGAAATTCAGACTCGTTCCCAAGCTAGCTTGCAGACTCTACCAAAATTGTGACCGGAATCTTGTATCACGATCGGAGACGATACAAACAAGTACTCCATGTAATCTCACGATATCCTGCATGAGTTTATGGGTATCAAATATGGTACATCTTGAAGGTTTAAATCTTTACTTTAGATTTATGCTTACCTCCATGTACTTCTTTGCTAACGTCTCGGTTGACTGGCCAACTTTGAATGGAATAAAGTGAGCCGACTTGGTGAGTCGATCCACAATAACTCATATTGCGTCGTTACCCTTCATGCTGCGAGGGAGGGCAGTCACGAAGTACATGGTAATGTGTTGCCATTTTCATTTTAGGATTCGTAATGGCTGAAGTAGACTAGCAGTTCTGTGATGTTCAGCCTTCACTTACTGACACACCAAATACTTGGCTACGCTCTTTTCTACTTCGCGTTTCATTCCATGCCACCAGTAGTGTTGCCATAGATCCTTGTATATTTTCGTACCACCAGGATGTACTGAATACGGAGAGTTGTGAGCTTCTTTCATTAACTCTTCTCGAATAGGGCCGATTAGTACACATAAACGACTTCCATTCCGCAAGGATCCATCTTCGAGGATAATGAAGTCAGTTCGAAGTCCACTTTCTACTTGTTCTCGGATCTTTTGTAACTTGGCATCTTTTGCTTGAGCTGTCTTTATCTGATTGACAAGAGTGGACTGGACTTGTAAGTTCATCAAATATGAAGCGTTACCTGGCATAACTACTTCGATCTCCAATTCTTGCTATAGATTCCACTGAGTGGTGAGGTTCATTGCTAATGGCCGGAGACTAAGTGCATCAGGAACTATGTTCACCTTCACAGGATGATACTGTAGGTTGATGTCGAAGTCTGCCATGAGTTCTAGCCATCTTCTCTACTGCATGTTTAATTCTTTCTGAGTAAATACATACTTCAGACTCTTGTGGTCAATGTATATATCACTCCTTCTCCCAAGAGGTAGTGGCACCAAATCTTATGCGAAGATGACAGCTGCCAACTCCAAATCATGTGTTGGATAGTTGCACTCATGAACCTTCAGCTGTCTTGATGCAAAAGCTATAACCTTTCTATGCTGGTGTAGAACACATCTTAATCCTTTACCGGACACATCATAATGCACAACGAATCCTCTAGATTGATCTGGTAAAATCTTGACTTGAACAAAAGCTTTTTGACATTCTTCTGACCACACGAATGCTTCATCTTTACATGTGAGCTTGGTCAGGGGTGCTGCAATCTTTGAAAAGTTTTCAATGAATCGTCGGTAGTATCCTGCTAATCCCAAGAAAATTCGTATATCTTTCACCGTCTTTGGTGTTGGCCACTCGCTGACAGCTGATACCTTAGCTGGATTTACTGAGATTCCTTCGCCTGAAACGATATGTCCGAGAAATCTGATTTGATCTAGCCAAAATTCACACTTGTTGTATTTGGCGTAGATCTGATGTTGTCGCAATGTTTCCAGGACAATCCGTAAGTGCTCGGTGTGTTCTTTCTGATTCTTTGAATATACCAGGATGTCGTCGATGAAGATGACAACGGACCTATCTACGTACTCCCGGAAAACTTGGTTCATCGGGTTCATAAAGATGGCAGGTTCATTGGTCACTCCAAATGGCATTACGAGATATTCATAATGACCATAGCGAGTACTAAACACCGTCTTCGAAATGTCAGACTCTTTGACCTTCACCTGATGATTACCCGAACGAAGATCTAGTTTTAAAAAGACACAAGACCAACTTAACCGATCGAAAAGATCATCGATGTGCGATAGTGGATACTTGTTCTTAATCATCACTTCGTTCAGAGCTTGATAATCCACACACATCCGATATGAACCTTCCTTCTTCTTCACGTGTAATACCGGAGATCCCAAACTTGAAGTACTGGGTCAGATCCAACCTTTCTTCAGCAGTTCGTCCAACTGAATACGGATCTCCTTCAATACTTCTGGACTGAACCGGTATGGAGCTTTGATTACAGGTTGCGCACTAGGTTGTAAATCAATACTAAACTCAAGAGCTCGATCGGGAGGTAAACTTGATATGTCTTCTGGGAACATATCCTCAAACTCTCGAACTACTTAAGGATTTTCTTCTTCTGCTGGTAAAGAAAACACTTCTGCATTCTTCGGTTTAGCACGGTATCTTCTTGACTCCAAAGTTCTATCTCCACTTTTGAAATAGAAAACTGGGTGATCTTGTATCTCAAATACTACCCTCCTTTGACGGAAGTCAATAGTAACATATAATACTCCTAGCCAATCCATTCCCAACACAACATTGAAATTTGGGATGTCCGGTACTCTGAAATTTGTGTAGAATTCTCGTCCGCAAACTACAACTGAACACTGATCAAACCCTATAGTTTCTTTCAAGACTTCATTCTCGAAACTGACATTCCAGCTTGAAATGAGTGGATTCATGGGAATCGCATGCGTTCTCAGGAATCGTTGGGACATGAAACGGTGTGAAGCTCCAGTGTCGAAAAGTATGAGTGCAGGAAGGGTGGCTACTAGTATCGTACCTAAGTTATGGGAGGTTGGGTTTAGATATAGAAAAAGTATAGTGATACACAAGGATTTAAAGGATGAAAGGATGGGAAGTTACCAATGATCACTTGTCCTGTGTGTAAGTCCATATTGCGACCCCCGGTGCTTACGGGGAGGCGGAAACGGTATAAAAAACGAATTTTTATCGCAAGAGGCAACATGGACTAAACAAGGTCGGGATCGTTGTCTAAACTAAAACTAGTATACTTGCTAAAGAGAGTTAGCTACTATGGAAGATGGTTATACCTAAACTTGAACTCCTTCTTCTTCAAACCTTGTAGAGGTTGATGGTTCTCTATTCGTCGCCTTCTCCCGTCGAAGATGGATCCACCTCGAAGGTTCGACCTTTGGGCTCTTCCTCGATCTTTGAGTGAACTAGGGTTTCCGGCTTGCTAAACCTTCATCCTAGAATGAGTAGAGAGTGATTAGGGTTTGCTTTTCCTTTTAAAGAGAAGGATTCTCAACACATGAGAAGGTTTCTCTTTGCTAGAGGAAGAAGAAGATGAAATGAGGAGAGAGAGAGGTTATGATAGAATGAGATATCTTTTCTCTTTCTTGCAACCATAATGCAAAAGAAAAGTATTATCTAAATGATAATAATTGAAATAAGAATAGTTGATGGTAAATATGGAATGACCACTATCATACTTCTTTAAATGAAGTGTAAGCATGAATCAAGGAAGACTTTCAAGGCATGATGGTGGTCAATGGTCAACAAGTCAACCAAGGTCAACAAGTCAACAAAAAAAAATCAACCATAACATAATTCTCATTTAATTACTATTATTAATAGATAATATATAAATCCATTAGGGTTTGGAAAATGAAGACTGTCAACTGTGCATACGCACCCGTTCCGAAACCGAAAAACCTCATTCTCCGCCTCAAGCAACTGTGCATACACACCTGCATTCTCGTTCCGAGGAACAAGAATACCAAGAGATAAAAGCAACCCCCAAAACATATACCAGTATCTGGCTCAAACCAGAGCCTGCCAGTATAATCCGTCCGGACTCCAAACGTGCATAAGTGCGCGGATGAGAACGAACCCTGTCGCAAAACCATGCGACCTCTACTCTGTTTTGCCCAGAGGCGAATACCCTCTGTGTGGGACTCTAAAGACTCGACACTACGCTGGCAGTGGGTTTAACCACAGACCGCAAGCGGCACTAGCTGTGCGTAACGGTCCCCAGGTAGATGCCGACAAGAAGGCTGACGAGGTGAAACCCCATCTGAACTCCTATTGAGTCTGAATGTGACATTCTCCGTACAGTCCGGTCTGTTCGTCTGATACATCGCATGGCGGGCCTAGGGGGCGGTAAAACGTCAGTCCCCCAATAGCGGTATAAGTCGTGTCGGAGTGAAGCCCAAAACACCCTGAGATAACACTGGAAACCTACCAGTATATCTCGCTTGCCCTGGCCAGGGACTACTCGTGTAATGGCTCTCCTAGACACAGCGCGATGTCAACCCCCAATACCGGGAGAGACGAATCCTGTCTAACCGTCACTGCCTCCAAGTGCTTCGGGACTGCACCCAACCACCACCTGTTTGCACGACTCCTTTGAGCCGTGGTAGGGTAGTGATCAAAGTGCAGTGGGAACACACTCGAGGCGAAGTGTCAGTGTCAATTCAGCGGACTAAGCTGTACTCATGTCACCTGGGAACTGATAACTGACGATAGGTATAATACCAACCTGTCAGTTCCCGACGAGTCCTGTCCAGTGTACTCGTAACCCAACGAGCACCCGTATACTATCTCCAGTACGACGTACTGATGGCTGTGGGACAGACCATCTCCCACACTGGGATGAGAAGCGCATACGCTAGTCTACTCCGGAGTATCGATGCCCTGTCTCGATAGTCCTACGACTAGGGACCTGTATAAGGATGTGCCTATAGATTACCCAGCCCCCACTAGTGTGACTACCATCACAACGCTGGTAATCAAGCAATGATCCTAAGGGCTCCACTAATGCGTATAAGTGATATACTGAAATAAACACAAGTACACATTGAAGTAGAAACAAACCAAGTAGCATAGTACTATATTGAGCAAGATTGTTTATACAAGGTGAATATCCCAAGCTTCCATCAAGTAATATACAAACTAGTATGATACAGTAATGGCCTCTAGGGCATATACACTAACAATCTCCCACTTGCACTAAGGCCATGTACTGGCGTATCGAAGACCTATCATCTCGATCAGCCGCTCGAACTGAGTCTGGGGTAGGGCCTTGGTGAATGGATCTGCAGTGTTCTCTTCTGAAGCAACCCTCCGAACCTCGATCTCCTTGCGATCCACGATCTCCCTGATCAGGTGATACCGCCTCAAGATGTGCCTGGATCTCTGATGGGACCTGGGTTCCTTTGCTAAAGCTATAGCCCCGTTGTTGTCGCAATACAGAGGTACTGGGTCAACAATGGACGGAACCACCTGAAGTTCTTTTAAGAACGTCCTTATCCAGACAGCTTCTTTTGCGGCATCAGATGCAGCGATGTATTCCGCTTCCATAGTCGAGTCTGCAACGGTTTCCTGTTTGGAACTCTTCCAACACACCGCCCCTCCATTGAGGGTAAAGACAAAACCCGACATGGACTTGGAATCATCCTTGTCACTCTGAAAGCTGGAGTCAGCAAAGGCCTCAATCTGGAGGTCTTTTCCGCCATACACCAAGAACATCTCCTTAGTCCTCCTCAGGTACTTGAGAATGTTCTTTACCGCTATCCAATGTTTCTCCCCAGGGTTTGACTGATACCGGCTTACTACACTCAGTGCATAAGCTACATCCGGTCTGGTACACAACATCGCATACATTATAGAGCCTACCGCAGAAGCGTAGGGTATAATAGACATGCGATCCCTCTCAAAATCAGTCTTGGGAGACATCTCTTTAGAGAGGGTGATCCCGTGACAAGCCGGTAGGTTACCGCGCTTGGAATCTTCCATACTGAATCTTTTCAGTATGGTGTCGATGTACCTGGACTGTGAAAGTCCTAATATCCTCTTGGATCTATCACGATGGATCCGGATCCCCAGGATATAAGAGGCATCACCCAGGTCTTTCATGGAGAACCTGTGTGACAAGAAACCCTTGATAGATTGTAGCATAGGAATGTCATTTCCTATTAAGAGAATGTCATCCACGTATAAAACAAGGAATACTACAGTTCTCGCTACAAATCTACTATAGATGCATGGTTCATCTGGATTTTTGATAAAGTCAAATTCCTTGACCGTCTCATCAAAACAGATGTTCCAACTCCGCGATGCCTGCTTTAGTCCATAGATGGACTTAAGCAACTTGCATACCTTTCCGCTGCTCCCACTCTGAATGAAACCCTCTGGCTGATCCATATAGACACACTCCTCTAAATTTCCATTTAGAAAAGCGGTCTTTACGTCCATCTGCCAAATCTCATAATCGTGGAAGGCAGCAATGGCAAGAAGGATCCGAATGGATTTCAGCATAGCCACTGGAGAAAAGGTTTCGTCATAGTCCAAGCCAGGTCTTTGACGGAAACCCTTTGCTACAAGTCTAGCTTTATAGGTCTCAACCTGTCCATCTACACCAATCTTCCTTTTGAAGATCCACTTGCATCCTACGGGTTTTACCCCGTCTGGAGCAATGTCCAACGTCCATACTTTGTTGGTGTACATGGACTCCATTTCGGTCCGCATTGCATCCAGCCATTTTACCGAGTCAACGCTCTGAACGGCCTGCTGGAAGCTAGTAGGCTCATCATAATCTATGATGCAATCCTCCCGATCCCCGTCTATGAGAAAACCGTAGTATCTCTCGGGCGGATGAGACTGCCTACTACTCCTGCGGAGCGGCGTAGGAATGTCCTGTTCATTTGAACCCTCTGGTTCCACTAAGCTTTCAGTAATAGTCTGTGGTTCTGGAATTTCTTCCAGTTCTACTGCGCTCCCACTTAATTCTTTTTCTAAGAACTGATGTTCTAGAAAGTGGGCATGACGAGAAACAAGAACTTTTTGTTCCTCTTCGTAGTAGAAGAGATATCCCTTGGAATTCTTTGGATATCCCACAAACTTACACAGTACTGAGAGCGCCTCGAGCTTGTCCGCATGCTGCTTTTTAACAAAAGCTGGACTTCCCCAAGTCTTAATGTGACTGAGATGGGGTCTCTTCCCACACCACATCTCATATGGTGTAGTAGGCACAGTCTTAGTAGGAACTCGGTTCAAAAGGTACGCAGCTGATTCTAGCGCATACCCCCAGAATGATCGCGGTAACTCAGCGTTACTCATCATGGACCGTACCATATCCAATAGGGTCCGGTTCCGTCTCTCCGATACACCGTTATGTTGCGGGGTGTATGGAGGAGTAAGCTGAGAGAGAATCCCATTCTCTTTTAAGTAATTTAGGAACTCGGCACTTAAGTATTCTCCACCTCGATCCGATCTTAGAATCTTGATACTTTTGCCGGTCTGTTTCTCTACTTCATTCTTATATTCCTGGAATTTTTCAAAAGATTCGGACTTATGTTTCATTAAGAAGACATAACCGTATCTTGAAAAATCATCCGTAAAAGTAATGAAGTAAGAATAACCGCTTCGCGCATGTGTAGACATTGGACCGCACACGTCGCTGTGTACGAGTCCCAAGAGCTCGCTCGCTCTTACTCCGTGTCCAGTGAACGGAGTCTTTGTCATCTTTCCTTTGAGACAGGATTGACAAGTGGCATACGATTGATATTCGAACGGATCCAAATATCCTTCTGTATGTAACTTAGTCAACCTTCTCTCATTGATGTGACCCAGTCTACAATGCCATAAAAAAGTCTGATTGATATCTGGAGACTTTCTTTTGTGTGTATTCTGGACATTGAAAATCTGTGGTTGGTTTAATACGTATATACCATTGCTCAATGTACCTGACCCAATCAGAACTTGATTAAGGTGAATGTTAACAACATTACTTACAAACGCAAATTCATAACCTTCTTTAGAAACCAAAGATACAGAAATGATATTACACGTTGCGTTGGGTACAAAAAAGCAATTACGCAAAACCAAAACATGCCCATCTGACATTCCCAGGTGATAGTCCCCCACGGCTTTAGCATCCATGCTAGCTCCGTTCGCAACTCTGAGGGTCATGTCACCTGCCTTCAAAACCCTACGGTTTCTCAACGCCTGCAAAGAATTACAGATATGAGATCCTGATCCGGTATCCAATACCCAGGAAGTAGAGTTTATAGAAAGACAGTTTTCAATAACATACACACCTGAAGCTGAAGCCGCAACCTGCTTCAGTTCCTGTGTCCTGGC
Organism: Agapanthus africanus; assembly: GCA_030015575.1. Taxonomy (NCBI): domain Eukaryota; kingdom Viridiplantae; phylum Streptophyta; class Magnoliopsida; order Asparagales; family Amaryllidaceae; genus Agapanthus; species Agapanthus africanus. The sequence goes on from CM057344.1 coordinate 121,597,059, forward strand.
TTTCCAAGCCCTGCAATCTTTCTTCCAGTGTCCACTCTTGTGACAATAGAAGCATTCCTCTTTACCAACAAGCTTCCCCGCTATCTTTGTTGCTTTTTCCTTTCCCTTCGTACCCACTTTACTAACACCGCCCCTTGGTTTGGCGGGGGCTTTCCTCTTCTTTCCCTTGGCTTTCGCCTTGGACCTAGAAGAAGAAGATCCTCCTACAAACAAAGTGGATGTATCCCTACCCTTCTGTAGGGTGCCCTCTGCGCTCCTCAGCAGGTTGAGGAGTTCTGAAAGTTCAACTTCCTTTTCTTGCAAGTTGAAATTCAGTATGAACTGGGCGTAAGTGGATGGAAGGGACTGGAGAATTATATCCGTATAAAGTTCACTGTCCAACGTGGTCCCAAGTTCCGCGAGCTCCTCAGTGTAGCCAATCATCTTAAGCACGTGGTCCGCTACCGATGATCCGACGGCCAACTTAGTCGAAAATAACTTCTTCGACACTTCGTATCTTGCGATACGAGACTGCTCTCCATACAGTTCTTTTGTATGAAGAAATATGGATTCCAAATCCATATTCTCGTGCCTCCTCTGATGGTCGTTGTCCATCGAGGCAAGTAAGAGGCATCTGGCCTTCGCGCTGTCAATCTCCCAAGTCTTACGGATTTCCTTATCCGCGACGCTGGAGGTGGGACCTGGGACGGGGGGAGCTTTGGTGGTAAGAAGATACCCCAGCTTGTCGTAAGAGATTGCCAATTTGACATTCCTGAGCCAATCTTTGTAGTTTGGCCCTGTCAATATGTTTTTATCTAGAAGTAACTTAAGTCCAGTCATTTCGATTTGGTCGCTGCAGGGGGAGAGAAGAAACACTTAGCACGATGCTCTTGCAAGTTTAGAATGGTTTTTAATTTGTCTAAACAGGATGGCTCCCACTGTCTCTCGAATCCCTCCTCAAACCACAAAGGAAGAATTAGCCGGGATCAATCCCACCGTACAATACTTGCTTAACCGTTCAGCCAGGCCAGTTTCGGTACTTCGAGGGAGGTTTTCCAACGCTTTCGCGAAGTTCCTTAATTTAAGAACCTCTTTTCCCTGGGGGCGTAGCCCCGCTAACACCTTTCTAGGCACCTACTAGGTTTATAGCATTGATCGTTTAGTGAGAAATTTCCCGAGGAGTAGCATATACTCACAGTAGGATCGGGATCCAAATATCATCGCGTGACGAAAATGAAGGAATCCTACCATAATCATCACACTCCAAATGGTATGCAAATCTAGCAAGTTTCAGTACTTATGAAACTCCCGATGTGGATTTTTGCCCCATGCTCTTATGACCTTGACTTTGGCCAAAATATCATAAGTCACATGTCAAGTTCTTCCCGTCACTTTCCAGGTTAATTTGGATCCATCCGTACATACCCTTGACTTTGGCCAAAATGGCAGCACGACTGTCCCAAACCAACGCATCTATCTATGCTACACATGAACACCCAATAGCTACCAATCACTGTGCCTTGACTTTGGCCAAAATACACAGCTTGAATACTATTGCCTATTCATGCGAAACGACGGAGGGCTACGAATGGTTTTGGTGAAACCGTGAACGTAGTGAACTTGATATAATCGATGGAACGAGATAGCTTTTAGAAGGAGTGGCTCAAGCTCCGCATTTAAAAGTTAGTTTTGAAAAGAACCGAGTGGTTTTTCGAAAGTGTTCCATCGACTTAAACTTGGTTTATTATCTTGCATTAGTTCTTTTAATGCGTGATATTCTTGCATTAGTTCTTTTAATGCGTCCCATCATTTAATCCTACCATTGCAGAAAACAACCAAAATATGACGTACGCTTATGCCATTCGCATTCGCCACGGGGTCTCGTCATCACTCGTTAGGTTACTTAACTAACGACAGAGCGGGGGCTGGGCTAGCGCGGCTATAAAACATAAGCAACGCCTAAATAGAAAGCAATGATAGACATTACAGATCACAGATGAATACATTGGATATACTAGCAATCCGCATTCCTTTCGAGCCTGCAACGAAAAGCGGATTACACGGTCGCGGTGAATAGCAAATACCCCACCCAAGACCCCTAGGGGTGCGGCAAACTACCCGCCAAGTTTCCGGTAGTTTGTGCACCCCACCATGGGTCTATCCTAGGAGCAAAAACAGTAAAAAGAATTATACAATGACGGCTACAACCCCGACCCGGTTGTGCGGCCAAACAAATAATATAATTACATCAATTTACATTTACAAATGAATGAAAGAAAAACAAAAGCTCATCTCACATCCACCCCGGCTATTCACCCGCGACAGTCCAACACATTCATATACACATTCCAATATCAAACACAGATCATGTATAACCCCGACTAATCGGCTTATAGCGATTAGCCGACGTTCAATACATGCAAACATTACAGATATAACCAACATAGCCAAAGTGCAGTGAAGTTCGGAAAAAATACGGAATTATAGGACCCCAAAAGTGAATTTCTGTTCTGGAAAATCTGGGTACATATAATATATTTTAAAAATCCCAAAACCAACACAGAAGAACACTGCACGAAAAACGATGCAGAGAAGAAGCCAAACTGCGGCGGTTCCGCGGCCAGATGAAGAGGTGAGGCCGCGGAAGGGCGGCGCTTTGGATGAATCATGCTATCGTTTTTCGTGGGTGTTCTTAGAAAACCCTGAGACGAATTTACAAGTATAAAGTTTTTCATTTTGAGCAGAAAAAATTTCAACAGAAACTTAGGGTTTTGTTTTTCCGGTTTTGCGATTTTTCGGTTCCGAACTTCGTTACACTTCACTACCAAGCTAGTTTAAGTTTAGTTAGGCTCTGATACCACTGTAAGTCCATATTACGACCCCCGGTGCTTACGGGGAGGCGGAAACGGTATAAAAAACGAATTTTTATCGCAAGAGGCAACATGGACTAAACAAGGTCGGGATCGTTGTCTAAACTAAAACAAGTATACTTGCTAAAGAGAGTTAGCTACTATGGAAGATGGTTATACCTAAACTTGAACTCCTTCTTCTTCAAACCTTGTAGAGGTTGATGGTTCTCTATTCGTCGCCTTCTCCCGTCGAAGATGGATCCACCTCGAAGGTTCGACCTTTGGGCTCTTCCTCGATCTTTGAGTGAACTAGGGTTTCCGGCTTGCTAAACCTTCATCCTAGAATGAGTAGAGAGTGATTAGGGTTTGCTTTTCCTTTTAAAGAGAAGGATTCTCAACACATGAGAAGGTTTCTCTTTGCTAGAGGAAGAAGAAGATGAAATGAGGAGAGAGAGAGAGGTTATGATAGAATGAGATATCTTTTCTCTTTCTTGCAACCATAATGCAAAAGAAAAGTATTATCTAAATGATAATAATTGAAATAAGAATAGTTGATGGTAAATATGGAATGACCACTATCATACTTCTTTAAATGAAGTGTAAGCATGAATCAAGGAAGACTTTCAAGGCATGATGGTGGTCAATGGTCAACAAGTCAACCAAGGTCAACAAGTCAACAAAAAAAAATCAACCATAACATAATTCTCATTTAATTACTATTATTAATAGATAATATATAAATCCATTAGGGTTTGGAAAATGAAGACTGTCAACTGTGCATACGCACCCGTTCCGAAACCCTAATGAAAAACCTCATTCTCCGCCTCAAGCAACTGTGCATACACACCTGCATTCTCGTTCCGAGGAACAAGAATACCAAGAGATAAAAGCAACCCCCAAAACATATACCAGTATCTGGCTCAAACCAGAGCCTGCCAGTATAATCCGTCCGGACTCCAAACGTGCACAAGTGCGCGGATGAGAACGAACCCTGTCGCAAAACCATGCGACCTCTACTCTGTTTTGTCCAGAGGCGAATACCCTCTGTGTGGGACTCTAAAGACTCGACACTACGCTGGCAGTGGGTTTAACCACAGACCGCAAGCGGCACTAGCTGTGCGTAACGGTCCCCAGGTAGATGCCGACAAGAAGGCTGACGAGGTGAAACCCCATCTGAACTCCTACTGAGTCTGAATGTGACATTCTCCGTACAGTCCGGTCTGTTCGTCTGATACATCGCATGGCGGGCCTAGGGGGCGGTAAAACGTCAGTCCCCCAATAGCGGTACAAGTCGTGTCGGAGTGAAGCCCAAAACACCCTGAGATAACACTGGAAACCTACCAGTATATCTCGCTTGCCCTGGCCAGGGACTACTCGTGTAATGGCTCTCCTAGACACAGCGCGATGTCAACCCCCAATACCGGGAGAGACGAATCCTGTCTAACCGTCACTGCCTCCAAGTGCTTTGGGACTGCACCCAACCACCACCTGTTTGCACGACTCCTTTGAGCCGTGGTAGGGTAGTGATCAAAGTGCAGTGGGAACACACTCGAGGCGAAGTGTCAGTGTCAAGTCAGCGGACTAAGCTGTACTCATGTCACCTGGGAACTGATAACTGACGATAGGTATAATACCAACCTGTCAGTTCCCGACGAGTCCTGTCCAGTGTACTCGTAACCCAACGAGCACCCGTATACTATCTCCAGTACGACGTACTGATGGCTGTGGGACAGACCATCTCCCACACTGGGATGAGAAGCGCATACGCTAGTCTACTCCGGAGTATCGATGCCCTGTCTCGATAGTCCTACGACTAGGGACCTGTATAAGGATGTGCCTATAGATTACCCAGCCCCCACTAGTGTGACTGCCATCACAACGCTGGTAATCAAGCAAAGATCCTAAGGGCTCCACTAATGCGTATAAGTGATATACTGAAATAAACACAAGTACACATTGAAGTAGAAACAAACCAAGTAGCATACTACTATATTGAGCAAGATTGCTTATACAAGGTGAATATCCCAAGCTTCCATCAAGTAATATACAAACTAGTATGATACAGTAATGGCCTCTAGGGCATATACACTAACACTGTGGCTTCGGCCTCCTCGACCGTTATTATAAAAGCCTGACGTCTTGGTACATTCCTCCTTGCTGGAGTACCAATCCTCCTTCCTGGAGGCACATTCCTCTGTCCTTGGGGAATATTTCTCTACCCTTGAGGCACGTTTCTCTATGCTTGATAGAATTGACATTGAGGCTGTACAGGCGGTCTACGTGGAGCTAGTGCAGGGAAAGCTAGGTGGGGTGCAGGAGTCTGAATGGCATGTCTCTGTGGGACTGTGATTGCGGGTCTGGGTGCTGGTGCTGTGTTAAAACGATATGGGCATGCTCCTTTAGCGTGAATGGATTCACCACAAACCAAACACAGACCATTTGCACGCATGCGATCCTTTGCCAGGTGTCCAGTCCTCTTGCAGTAAAAACAGAAATCTGGACTGGACCGTTTAAACGATCCTCCTGAACTCCTGAGTGCAAAAGTCGGCCTAGAAGAAGCTCCTCCTATCATCTGAACGGCAGGGTGTTTGATTCCAACAGTTTGGGGCTTACCTTTCTTCTTGACCACAGTTTCGTAATGATGTATTGCCTTTAGGGCGAGTTTATGAGTCGAGTAGTCGCCTGTGGCTAACGCCCCTTGAATCTTTGGGTCTAAGCCCTGTTGGAAACATCTAGCCTGAATCTCATCGGTCAGGATCAAATGCTCCGCGAACCTGATAAGATCTTGATGTCAGGATTGTGAAGTATTTTAACAGAACAGTATTTGATATGAATTCTTTACCTGCTAAGCATGATGAATTCAGCATCATATTCATCCACCGATTTTACCCATATTGAACCTTGTTATAGGTGGATGAACTGTTGTTCCATCTCGAAATGAGCAGTCTCAGGGAAGAACTTCACATCGAACAGATCACGAAACGTCTTCCACTCAATTGGCTGTGTGAGTCAGCTTTCCTCAGCCTTCCACCAGATTCTTGCATTGTCCGTCAGTTGCAATTTAGCAACTCTTACCCATGCAACATCTGGCACTAGAGCTGCTGCTAGATCATCTTCGATCGCTTGAGCCCATTCTTCTTCCTCAAGTGGGCTCTCTTTTCCTTAGAAGTGTTTTAGGTGCAGTGCTCAAAACTGCTTGACTCCGGGTGCCTCGATTCGGGGCGGTGCATGAGGATAGCACTCTGTTGCTGCTGAGCTTCTAATAGGCTCTTGATGGCCTCAAGCAGTAACGTTTTCTCATTAATAGGATCTGCAACAGTAGGTAGTGGTGGTAGAGTAGGCGGTGGAGTATTTCCGTTGATGTTCGTGCTGGTGTTGTTGGGAGAATCCATTACCTTGATACAAAATGAATGATTAGGATAGATTCAAGAAATTAGAAATGTAAGGAATGTATAGTTGCTTATTCTTATAATTCTTATGATATATTACTTAAAATTTCATGCAGAACTGACCTGCATGGGCCGCCAATAAAACCAGTGACTCATACTTCCCGGTAGACGGAAACGGTGACGTGGCAGGCCGCAACGTATTTACTATGAAATAAATACGTTAAGCGTAATTAAGCAATATATAAAAATGAACAAGAATGACAAGAAAATAAAATGAAACAACAACTTTATTTACATTCAATTTTATATACAACTGTTTGAAATAAAAGATACAATAATTAAAAGTAAATTCCTAAACAATGGCATTCTGAAAGTAGGTGCAGAGGAACTAGTAGTCAGGCTGAGCGGTAAGCTGGTCCAAGTACTCCTGGCTCGGCCCTATCTCCTCAGAGTCCGGTCCTCCTGACAAACATTCCAAGAAAGAAACAGAAAGGAATGTCGTCAGCGAACTAACGCTCGGTAAATCCCAAAAGAAGAAAGAGAAGATAACATATAAAGTGAAATGAACAGGTAAAGTTGTAAATGACCGATTACTGGTATATGATAGTTATTCTAACGTGGTTGTTTGTAGTTTGATAAGAAAGGTATTAACCCGTGGATTATGGTAACATGTAGTATAAGGTCCCGTCATAACCCACGGGACAACGGCTCGTGAATTCATGTAGGTGTCTTTTAAGTGACCTCTCGTGCCACGATATACGTTCCTTACTAATCTACCCCTTTATCCCCGAGGAATGTATTGTATAGATTATGTTTACTGATCTTGGCCGAAACCATGGATACAAAATTTTCAGGTTCATATTCAGGATGTAATCATGTATTCAAGTAGTCATGTCAAGTTCATATCAAGTTATAACCATAGTTCGGTCAAGTCAAGTCAAGTATACAAGTTTGAATTTGATGTTTGAATTCGAGTATTCATGTTCAAGATCAAGTATTCGTGTTTGATTTTGGATTCAGGTTTCAGGTTGGACTCAGACTGAGTCAGACACTTGTAAACTGATTTAACTCTTGAATTCTTAGGTTCGGGAATTATCGGCAACTGCTGCACATATACGACAAGATTTATGTCTTTTTACAAGAAAATTGCTATTGGTAACTCCGTTATTTATCTGACCAGAATAGGCAAGCACTCACTTTCTCCGGCACCCTGGGGCTTAAGAGAATTAATCCCGCTTAAACCTATATTTATTAAAGTCCTTAAATTATTGTTTTGAATATCTCGAGGGGGTTTTATGAAAAATATTTTTAATATACTTAAGATTAAAAACTCGAGAGTGATTTGTATTACTTAGGGTTTTCATGAACATGTATTTTAAGTATTGTGGTATTTTCATGATAAATACTTAGCTCTTAAAAGTTTATGGTATTTTATTGAAAACTGGCCTTTTTTAGTAACTTGATGGTATTTTATTGATATTTTTTTAATCTTTCATTTTTATAAAAATATAGTTTTATAATATAATGAAAATATGGATTTTTTTTAATTTTATATAAAGATTAGTTTTTTTTTGGAAAATTCGCATTTCTTAAAAGTTGTATTTTATAATCCTTTCGAGATTGAATACTCTGCGACAAGTGCTGCATCTTGCTCTACTATCCTCAGGATGTACGATAATCCACACCATCCATTAGCAGGTTCCCTAACAAGGGTTGTAGATGCATAATTATAAAGGAATACGAAATATCGCTTTAAAAGAAATCTGGTTTTAAAGTATGTGGTATTATATTGTAAAGATTATTCTTCGAAACAATTATACATACAAATAGGTATCGTTCTATGAAACCAAAGTGTATATGTGGGGTAGGTCATTACCCTGTGAAGTTTTTCCTATAGGTATAGTTTTAACAAAAACGAAAAGAGGTGATAATAAGTTCAAGGTATTTTAATAAAAAAAAAGTTCAATTATGGTTGTTTCACATGAGATTCTTGGTTAAACTTGAATCTAGACATTGACATTTAAAGTTACAAATAATGTGGTAAAATTAGGTTGACTAAATTATAAAGGAAAAGGGAGTTTCTAGGGTTTAGAAAAAAAGTATCGGTAATAACTCCACTTAACCGATATAAGATTTAGAGATGAATTTCAATGAGAAGGAGGAGAGTTGGGAGGAACTTATGGTTTGAATATATCAAGAAGATATTAAGGAAGAGGGGATGAACTTCGTGGTGTCGCGGGAGCTTCGGAATCGGCTTCAATCTTCGACAGAAGAAGCTTACTCGCTAACTCCACTTGCACTTAGGAACTTTTTGAGAGAGTTTTTGCTAGAATTTTTAGAATGGTACTGAGCCAAAATATGAGGTGGTATTTATAGTGGAGAATTAGGATTTGAGAATTAAAAATGTGGATTAAAAAGCATTAAAATGGTGTTAATTGGTGAAATGAAGGGACTCTATTTGATTGCAGGGAAATCAAACAGTGTAGAAGAGTTAAGAGGAGCTGAAAAGACGAGTGTGCAAAACACGGAACAATTTGGGCTCATCATAACCGTCCCTGCCAGCCCTTAGGGCAAAACCACCGGTCAGATCTGAGGCAAATGCCTCGAGATTCGTGCCACCAGGTTAATTCTGTATTTACACCATTTTTCACATGTTTGATTTTTCTGAACTTTTCATTTCCCCGTGTATTGCACGTGCAACCTTTTGGGCTTCCAAAAAGTTAAAAAAAAATCAGAAAAATAATTGCGTCCGATGGGAATCGAATACACAGGCTACGTCACAGCAGTGCAAAGGCTTTACCAGTTAGTTACAAACTGTTTCTTGCTTTTATTTAGCAAAAAAGAATTTTAACTCATACACAGGCTGTTAAACTTTTTTCTGTATATTAATAGAAAAAAAATTGTACAGAGATTTCAGAGTCATTACAACTTTGCATCGAGGTATTCAGTTAGGAATATCCTGCACCTCATTCGATGAGAAAAGAGCCTAGATCCCTTCACAGGGAGCGACCTCTTTGGTAAAAGTTTACGTGACTATAAACTACTCGATTTTCTTCAAAACCGTCGGTTTTCTACAAAACCACTCGTTTTAAAATTGCAGAGCCTAAACCACTCTTTTTCAAAACTGCTTGAGTTCCTTCAACTATATCAAGTTCATTATGTTAAAGGTTTTTCGCCAAAAACCAGCCCTAGCCCTCTGTCATTTCAGATAGGTAGCGTCTAGTATTCGTGCTATGTTTGTTAGCATCCGTCAAGGCATAGTGTGCGGTAGCTACGTGTTACTTTTATGCAGCATAGAGATGCATTAATCTAAGACAATCGTACAGCCTTAATGGCATCCGTCAAGGGAGAGTATAGGTGGGCTTAATTAATCATGACAATAACAGGTAGAACTTGACTTGCAACTTATGATTTGTTGGCATCCGTCAAGGTCATAAGATACTTAGGGCAAAAACCATATCGGAAGTTTCAAATATAAAGGAAACTTACCAAGCATGCACATACCTTTTGGAGTATGGTGACTTGAGTGGCTTCCATCAAGTTATCACACAATGATAGTTATGTCCTGATTCCCGCTGATGAATAGGTGTTACTCCTCGGATGATTTTCAGATGATCCCGACTAATTCTCCTTTTAGGTTTGAAGGAGAATTCAAGGAAACAGTGGGAGCCATCCTGATTAGATAAAGTGATTAACCAATCTAATCTAAGTTCGAGTGCACACTGAGTGTTTCTTTTCTCTCTCTCTCTCTTTGGCAGTGACCATAACCTGATCTTAAACTAAAACTCATGAACCAAATTAACCGAACCTTGTTACACACTTTGGCTTTAGATTGTCGTGATTCACGACAAAGTCGCATATATCTCTGCCACTTGATTGATACGAAAGAGTGTGTGTTTGTAGTTTAACTGCAATCAATAACGGTGTCGCACGTAGCTAGACCGAGATGAGTACGGGTCGTCCTCTGGGAAACGTAGAACCTTTTACTTTTACTTTAGATGTGTTGAGAAAGAGAGGAGGGATAAAGAGTTTTATAGAATGATTTCTAGATCTACGTTAAACAAGAATGTAAAATATAGATCTAGATTATCTTAAGGATGTAGTTAATATAACAAGGGGGCTTGTAGGGTTCGTTAGGATTTAGTAGTTATGGACGATTAATTAAAAGTTACCCTTTTTATCCATTAATAGATTTAGAACTAGAACGACGGTGATGCTTGTAGATTAAGGTTTCTGGAGGGAAAAGGAATCCCACTCTTAACCCTTATCTTGACACAGAACTCCGTTCATATCTAGCCTTTACCAAAACAATCATTAATCTAATCTCTAATCGCGGTCGGAACTAGCAAAGAATTGCTAACGCGCCCGATTAGGATGTTAATGATTCTTTTGATAAAGTTCCTAAACTTTATAGGACTTAAAAAGGGTTTAATTATTTTCATCGTCCATTAGCCTACCCTAATCCTACGAATCCTAACAAGCGGAGAATTACTCGCGCATGTTGGGAAAAGAAGATGAAAAGACAGAGAGGGAAAACATAATGTTAAATGCAAAAGAATTAAATAAAACAACTACCTTTATTAATCAACTTGAACAATCTACACTTTATTCCTTAGAAAATGATTACAAAAACTTGGTTTTCTTCTCGAACTCTTCCGAAGGAGGTAGATGAACAGTTGATGATCAGCCTGGATGCGTGAGCCGTCTTGGACTTCGTGATCTCTTCGGCTTGATAGCTTTTCCAAGAGGCTCTCGGTGCCTTTTTATAGTGCAAAGCCAGAATCTTTTAGTTGTAAACTTGTTAACATTCAGCAGAGATTTACTCCACAAAATTTTAGCACACAATCTCTCTAGATTGCCGCGGATCCGCGGCCAACAGGGGGGTTTGGCCGCGGTTCCGCGGCCAATGGTGAGGATCTCTTCACCAATTTTCTTAGGCTCTCTGATTTTGACATTTGGCAATCCTAGGCATCTTTAGAATTCAGAAATCTTCCCTCGGTTGTTTCCAGACTTGGTCTCCAAGTTTTGCTTCTTAATTTGGCAAGTTTTCTTCAACAAATTGATTTGTTTGATAAATTCTTCATAACAACTTGGAAATATTCTGCACAACAACTCAAATAAGATTTTAGTAGACTTTGTTCTACTAGGATTAGGTCAATAATATTTGCATACATTTTCCTACCAAATGATAATTAAAATATATTAACACATGGAAAATAATGTTTTTACACATAAACCCTCATATGTATAATATATTATAATAAAGTCCTTTTTTAATATGAAAATGGTAGGAAAGATGTAATACAAATGTGCAGTTTTATCAACTGAACACCACTCTTACTTCCTCTTTGTATTTCTCTAGAACGCTCTGTATCACTATGAAGATCCATATTTCTTAGGCATGCTATCGTATAGTTACATACGAACTCGAAGAAACTTGTTTTCAGTTCGAGGATGGATTCCGGTTCTGGAGAAATTGAATAGGATTATTCGGTTGTCTTTTCTCCTTACCTTATCTAAGGTTGTGAGAGCTCCTAGTATTATGAGAGTATACCTATTATGCTTATTAGATAGTTTCCTTCTAAACCTTAGACAGGTATCGAAAGGTAGGGAATGAAGAAAACCAATGAGCCTAAGTATGGTGTACAGAAGGTAAGAAGTAAAGATATATAAAAGGATTGGCATGAGGGCAAGGAAAATTGCGACTACTATAATGAATCAGATTAGTGGAAGAGGCATTACTAGGAATACCCGGCCACCCCCTCGAAACATTTTCATGTTTCAGTTTTACTGTGCGGTGTTAATTGAAAACTGCTTTCCCAGTTAGTTTCTGACTCCAGGGTATATATTTACCAGACTTGATTTTCATATCTGTATGGCGTTACAAATGCTGAGTGGGAGTAGAATATTGGGAATTGGGTGATTAGATCCTCAATATCATAATTCTTTGTAATCGGTGATATTTGAGGAAATCACCTACGATTTGCCTAACGGCAAACATTTGGTTTTGAATATCCGTTGTTATGCACCAATTTCAAACTGATATATCTGTATGTTTATTTTATAAATTGAGATATAACTTTTTGAGATTATGTTTATGACATTTACCTTTATCAGTTGATGATTAGGTAAGGTGCATTCAATAACGGTGTAATTCTTTTTAACCATAATGCAGTTTTCAACCTACAATGCATAGGGTTTGAGTTATTAAAACTCATAAGACTTATACAAAGTATTGTATGTTGTCCATTTTCTATTAGGACAAGGGGTTGGTACTCGTACTATATTCCGTTAACTTATGACTTTTCTAGTTTTAGACACGTATTTTGTTGGAATACAAGATCCAAATTTTGATAAGTTATAGGTATAAGAATAAAGTGGAGAACCATACGTTGCAAGTATCAGGATTCTTCGAGGTGATCGAAGGTGTAGATACTTATGGTAGGTATCCCGTCGTAAGTAATATATTTAAGAACTTGATTCTCTCTCAGGTTACTCATCCATAGGTGCGCTTCTTGATGAGTAATGATGCATGGCCTTCTTCCATTTAGTCCATATGAACTGGAAACAGCTGCATGTATTTTGAATCTGGTTCCAATTAAATTAGTTCCTTTGTTTCTATATTGGATATAAAATGGATTTATATTTTAACTATGTTAAGGTATATGGAGTAATTCGGCTTATGCTTAAAACTAGAATACGGATAAACTCAAGGCATGTTTCAGTAATGGCAGTTTGTGAGTTATTCCGGGTTTTGACGAGGGTTAACATTCTACCATTTGGAGGATCAATAGTTATATTGTTCTTACTTGCCACCCGTTTTAGTAAAATGAATTCTTTTCAGAAAATATTAGTGGGAATATAATAGAACTGGAAGTAATTCCAGAACCACAAATGATAACTGAAAATTTAGTAGTACCTAAGGATTCAATCAGATTCGACAATCCATTAGACACTCCACAGATTTGGTGGGTAATCTCAGTCATCCAAGAGGTACTTCGGTCTCCTTAAACACGGTGATAGGGAGATTTTGATAACCCACGCTTGCCATTACTGCTTTCCTAGACTATGAGATCTTGCCGGTGGATGATTATAACATTGTTCTAAATTATCTTTAGAAGTGCATGTATATTTGATTCTGCCAGAGGGTTGTTGTAGCCAGTGGGAGTAGCGGAAGCGTGGTGGGCCAGTAGCTTATATATGTTTATAGACTAAAGCACGTATAGCAGAGAAAGATCATCTATTTTTTATGTGACAGTCTTAGAGTTTGACTTCATCAGAACAACAGATGGACCTGGTAAGAAGGTAGTAGGGAGTGATGTCCATGTATTTGGATGACGTACTCCTAACTGGAAGTGATGTTTCTATACTACAATCGGTTATACTGTGGTTGTTACAAGATGTTTCTCCACATAGGATCTGGTCAAAATATTAAGAATTCTGGTGAATATATTTATGGTTTTAGATCTAGATTTGGGAAGTGTCCCAATTCGGGTACTTTGACACTATTCTAAAGTGTTTTAGAATGGACGATTCTCGGCATGGTGGCGTACCCGCTGGTGATGGAGTCATCATCTCTAAAGAGATGTCTTCTAGACTGATGAGGAGAGGGATATGTATAATTGACATATCACTTGTTTAGGCAATTAAATCAATCATTAGATGTCAAGTACCACACCAGATATTTCTTTTTATAGCAGCTGCAATAAGCATATATTAATCCAATCCTAGAGAAACATTGGGAAGTAGTGATGAACATAACAGGATGTTCTTGGTATTTGGTAACGGCATCCTCTTTCAGGAGGCAGTTATCATTTCAGGCTTCCAAGGTGACCTGGATAACAGTGTGGCTGTCAGAGTTAATAGGTTTCCCTCTTTTGAGGGGCAGTATGTTAGACAAGTGGTCCAAGCGGACACTGAGGAAGGCATGGCGTAGGATACTGATTAAATTTAGTGGAAGATACGGTCTAAGAAGTTTGTTGGATTTGGAGTTCATTTATGAACTTGCTCCCATCAGATATCCAGACAAATTCTAAGACATGTATCGCTCATTTCGAGAGATAGTCTTTCTCCATGAAATTGAGATATAGAGAGATAATGATAGAAACATTGGACCGGATCCACTCACTGAGGCTATTTCTCGAACACGATAATTTCGCGAACAAGCTTTGCGAGACTGATTAGTAGAGAAGTTGGGTGTTCGGTATCACACGGGCTGTGAGTATGCGACACTACAATAATTAGCCTTAAGTGCAAGTGGGAGATTGTTGGATATAGTACCCTCAAGTCAATTATTGTAATCACAGGCAGGCGATTGTAATGATTGAGGGAGGACCAATACAGGTAGAACAGTCTTACTTGAGATGATAGTATGTTATCTGGTTTGATTTTATCAACATGTACATGCATTATGCACTATTACAGATCATTATTACATATTGATAGAGCCCATCGGATTCTTGTTTGACTACCAGTATTATGATGGCGATCATATATGTGAGAGATGGGTGGTCCATAAGCACATCCTTAAATATCCCTGGTTAAGAGAGTACCGAGACTGGGCATCGATACTCCGGAGTAGACTAGTGTATACATTTTAAGACCCCGACGAAGGGTGGTGGCCAGTCTCACAAGCTATTGGTGTCGGTTAGTCACTTAAGATAGTATACAGGTGCTTATTGGGTTATGAGTTACACTGGACGGACTCGACGGGGACATGCTAGATGGTATTATACCTATTATCACATAGTAGTTCTCAGGTGACATGAGTACAGGTTAGTCTGTCGACCTGAGATCGTCATTTATCTCGTGTGAGTTCTTACTATGCTTTGATTAATACCCTACCACGGCTCAAAGGAGCCGTGCAAACAGCTTTTAGTTGGGTACAGTCCCGAGCCATATGGAGGCAGTGAGCAGATCGTCGGGGATTCGTCTCTCCTGGTATTGGGGGTAGATGTCGCACTGTGCACGGGTGACCATCAACAGAAATCCTTGGCCAAGGTGGACGAGAATTACTGATTTGGATCAGTAGTTTCTCAGTAGGTGATGTGCTTCACACCGACACGAAATTTCGCATTGTTAGGGGTTTAATTTTATCCACCCCTTAGACCCGATATGCGATACTCTTAGACGAAAAGACCAGACTGTATGGAGATTGTCACAGACAAGCTCAGTAGGGGTACGGATGAGTTTTCTCATCGGCCTTCTTTTCGCTCAATACCTGGGTAGCTATTACGTACAACTAGTGCTGCTGACGTGCTTGTGGTTAAACCCACTGCCAGCATATTGATGAGTCTTTAGAATCCTACACAGAAGGTTTTCCCGGTTCAGGTGATATGATGTAGATGACGTATATTGGTACATACAGGTGTCCAATTAAATATGTGTATAGACTACACGGAATTTAATCGGACGGTTGATAATACTAGTGGCTTAGGATTAAGCCGGATTATTAAATCAAGTTTTGATTTAATAATTTATATATATATATATATTTATTTAATATATGTATTCTAGTATTATTGTTCACTATTCATTTTCTCTCTTGGCTATTCATATTTTTATACGGATACGCGTATATATTTCGATACGTTTACCAGGTTGTATTCCGTATTTATATAGAATTTGTTCTAGAAGATGGACACCTTATTTGTGAATATTCATAAATTCATTTATGAATATTCATGAAATGAGGTGGAGGGTGAGGTGGCATTGAGCATGGTTGAAGACATGTAGAGAGGAATGGGCTTCTTTATTTTATTACATATTGATTTTAGTTTTTTATATTTGTATGGCTGCTAAAAATTTTGAAGCCATTATTCATTCTACACTTGATTCATTTTTTCTTCACTCATACCTTCAACACTTGCTCATGGTTATCTTTCCTCACCTCCTCCTCCTTCTTCTCTAAATGCTCTCTTGAGCTTAGATTTAAGAGAAAAAGATAGTGGAAAATTCCTACATCCCCACTTTTCATTCCTAACAAGCTTGGAGTATCAGTTGCTTCACTAGGTGAAGCCGGAGTTTGGATCGGTTCTCTCGGGTGGATCATCTTCGGCGAAAGAGGACAGGTTTGCAAACATGACCCGGAGCTCTTAAGAGCATGCTAGAGTCTAACCCAATTGGAGAAAATGAAGACGCTACAAAGGCTGTGATTTCTATCTTGTTATAGTTCTAGTTTAGGTATTTGGTTTGATTCTTAAGTTTTAGTTTCTAGTGCCTAGAAAATTTTTGTTTTTGAATTCCGCATTGGTCACAAATTAGCAGCGAGGGCACTAGGAACCAAAAAGATATATACCAATATTGTTGGATATTTGTATGTTTAAGATGTGGTGGAAGTGAGCTACAACATAGGTTAACATATACCCTTCTTTCCTTATTCCAAAATAAAAAGACTTAAACAATTTAAATGACGACAACATAATTTTTCCATGATACAAAAAAATAAAAGATTTTAAAAAAAATAATTGGTGTCTCATATTTGAATAAAAATTCATTTTATTGTTATTTAAATTTAAAATAAATACTTTAAATTTTTATGAAATGTTATAAATATATTGAGACCAGTTCATAAGCTTCTTAATCCAGGAAAACCCGACAGATCTATGATACCTTGCTGACGGTTTCCAATTCAATGAAAATTAAGCATTACTATTCAAATGGAAAAAAGGAGGAGATATTATAAATTTCTCCAAAAATATTATTAAAATGGTTTATCAACCGCAAGAATGGGCTCTACATCCTAACATGGCCAGACCTTTTAAGATAGGCGATATATGCAATGAATGCAACTATTAGGATTATATCTAAGCATTTAAATTTTTATACTATGAAAACCCATGAAGAAAGCATTCTTGGTTCATTATAATAAAACCTGAAATTATAAAGTCTGGTATTTCTAATCGGTTTATACAATGGTGAAGTAAAATAGGAGCAGAATTAAGAATTCTGTCTGAACAAGTTTTTAATCTGTTCATATCATGGATAGAATCTCATCCAAGGTTCCATAATATAGAAGACACCTTAATTAAAGAAGGTGAAAGTATATTATATTATTTCATAGAAAATGAAATCCCCTACATTTTGCGGTGGACTTTATCGGCGGAATTCAATGAGGGCAAATCTCAGTTCTTATTAGAAAATTCCTAATAAAATGGTGGACATGAATCAAAGAAGAACAAAAGATAGCCGAAATAAAAATGACTATCAATAATAATAACAAAATCCTTGATAAAATGATTGATGAAGAACTATCTACAGACAATCCCTTACAAAAGTTATAAACTTCATTCCAAAGGAAATATCCTAACATCTCCGAAGAGGAGTTGATGAAGAAATGTCTCGAACACAAGAAAAAACAATTCGAGCAAACATTCGACAGTTCTGACACTGTCTCTATGACCTGTATGAAATCCACTCGGTCTGTGGAGAAGAAAGATTGTGACTTCCCAGCGGGCCAAGCCTAAAATCCAGAGGAAGACCTAAGATCAGCAGATCAGCTATGGGAGGACTTAATGAGCTCACCATTAGACCAAGAAAAAGGAAAGGCGATAACAAAATAAAACCTCATCCTTAAAAGCTTTGATAAAACTGAATTTATTAAAAATTAATTTTCTCGCTAAACAGATCGATTGCACTATACCAGCACACGTTTGGGTGGGACCTATTCAACATTAATAATGTGCAAGCACTGTTCATATATCAACGACAATCAAAGGAATCTCCTTTAATGACAGCTGCTTACCAGCTGTATACCTTTCGTAAAAGTGTTGGTGAAGTTAAGGGACGCATGTGAAGATAAGAGACACGTACCTAGACACGTAACCCTTCTCCAATCTTCTCTAGACTTCTACCCTCTCTCCTCTTCTCCTATAAATAAGAGGCAACTCTTACTTTGTAAGGATCAAACCTTAGCCTCTCTTCTAAGACTCTCTTGTACTCATTCCACCTCTTGTATTAAATCTATGTTTGTAATAAGTTTTTAAAATAAATAAAAGTTTGGTTTGTTGACTACATGGCGTTGGACCTCAAGTAAGCACTCTCTTCTCTCTTTCTTTTATATTCTACAAATAACTTTGTGTTTATGAATTCGCAGTGGAAAACCAAATTTATAGATGGCTTGTTGATATTACAGCATTTATTGGAGCATTTGCTAAAGCATTTTGACCCGTCTTCACTTTCTGAAGAAGATGTGGAATCTGGTCTCAATATATTTTTCTTTTAGAGACCAGGGATCATATATTTGGGGAATATCTTTCTTTCGTTATAAAAAAGATTAGAAAAGGATTCCTTTCTCTTTTTCTTTTCCTTCCATTCTTTTTGAGAAGTATCCATTGTGAATTGTCTACAAAACTCGCCCGATTCTTTTCTGTCATTCAATCGCTGGTCTTTTAATTGATTTTTAATTTTATGTCATTGCATAAAGTCAATCCTTCTTATACACTGGTGTTTATTAAACGACCATAGTATACATATTATAAAGTATAACCACATCATGTTGATTTCGTAAATTTTTACAAACCTTTTTAGCAAATAAATAGGGTAAGCCGTCTATAAATCTAGCTTTCCAATGTGAATTTTTAGCATCTTCGAGTTGCATATCTCTGCTAAGAAAAGTATCTTTATACCATCTAAAATGGGTTAAAGTTGGGCATCTTAAATTTTGCAATAAAGTCCTAACTTTCTCAGTGTCACGACCCAAATGTAAGCACGTGACCGGCACTTAAACCACATAACGTCAATAGGCGTACGCAATTTAATTGAGCCGAAACCCAGAAATATAAACCACCAAAAATGGAAAAGTGGAGAAAACATAGCTAAAAATCTTTAAAAAACTTCAAGTAAAAATCTTTAAACTTAAATTTACTTTCTTAAAAATTTCGGCAGCACTTCCTTCGTAAAAACTAGCCCCGAAAACGGGTACAACATAGAATATAAATAAAGCATCCCAAACGGGAGCAAATCACGCCCAACGGCGGAAACAACCACCACAAGCATATATACGACGCCGCAGCGAAGAAATATAATGAAAACAGCATAAGGAGGTAAAACTTTGTAACAAGGCTGGCTCCTACGAGCACGGCATCTAGAGTAACAAAATAATACAACACCGATCCTCACGACTCGTTTCTAAGTCAAATACATGAAGTGGTAGATGGAGAGTACTAAATCCATACAATGTACATAAACGGATAACCGCAAACCCACCTATAGCAAAGGCCTCATAGCCAACAGTAGTGGTATCCGCAAAAGTAGAGATAACAAGAAGCCCTGCCATGACTACTCTGAGGGTAAATCCTGCAAAACACTGTGGCACAACGGGGGTGAGTTGCCAACTCGTGAATAGTAAATAACATCATACTGTAATCGCAAGTATGCGCGAACAGCGATAAATCTATCACACGAAATCTGATAGCATAAGTATGGTAATATGTATATGCAATGATCATGTAAAGGTACATCATCAGGGTACTACAAATACATGAGGCAATGCATATCAAAATAATCCTGAGTGTGGGATGATATAATAAAATCTCATGCAAAAATCATCAGCATGGAAAAACCCCGGTTTCCCTCACTGACACATCAAATCCCTAAAATCCTCAGGCGCCGTCATAAAAACCGGCCCTCATATCTGTATATCTCATGGAAAACAAAACATCATGAAATACTCGTGTCCAGCATCGACACGTAAATACTCATCTCTCAAGCGCCGCATACCCAGATCGGCCCTTAATATATTTCATATCATAACTCCCGGACGATATCCTCCGGATAATCGTCGGTTTCTATACTATCACCGGTAGGTAGTGCTCCCCTGCCTGGCTCACCGCCTAACAATACGAGTCTTCTTGCCCCAGGGTACCTCATCGGGTCCACCATATACCCGCAGACGGTTCCCCCTCGCTCCTCGAATCGGCACAAGTCTCAGAAACGAGAAAACTCATGGTGGACGCATAGAAATATCATATCAAGAGAAACCGGGTTTTCAAACAATACAGAAATTTCTTGAAATACCCCCACGGTTCTCAAATCTATAAATCACATGAAATCCATATCTCAATGCGGAAATCCATAAAATCTGATGTATGCAACATAAAACAGCAATATGAGCATATTAAGGGAAAACCACTCTTTTAAATGAATCCAGTTTTAAAATATATCATGGGGTTCCCAATTTCCTCTGAAATCAAGTGCAGCATCATATGAGGTGTACATGTAACTATAGCAAGATATTTGTATCTACATATAAGCATGTATGTATGATGCATTTCATATGCGCAATAGCACATTAATCAACGTCTCACTGTCAAATGACAATACAATACCACTCAGGGGTATATATAGCTATAGCAAGGTATGTGTATATACATCTCAATAATGATGCAATACCATATAAGTATAGGTGTAACTGTAGCAAGGTATGGGTATATACATGTCAATAATGATGCAATACCATATAGGTATATGTGTAACTGTAGTAAGGTATGTGTATATACATGTCAATAATGATGCAATACCATATAGGTATATGTGTAACTGTAGGAAGGTATGTGTATATACATGTCAATAATGATGCAATACCATATAGGTATATGTGTAACTGTACCAAGGTATGTGTATATACATGTCAATAATGATGTAATACCATATAGGTATATGTGTAACTGTAGCAAGGTATGTGTATATACATTTCAATAATGATGCAATACCATATAGGTGTTAGTTGTATGTATGCCCTAGAGGCCAGTATTTGTACAGATGATGTATATTATATTGGAAACTTGGACATATATAGAGAGGACTTTCTTGCTCGATATGATAGTATGCTATCTGGTTGCTCTTTATCTTAACATGTATACTTGTCTCTTGATACTGTCTTATAGTTACATGTTGGTAAAGCCTTTAGGATGTGTACTTGACTACCTGGACTATGATGTAGATCATACTACTAGGGCCATGGTAGTCTATAAGTACATCCTTTAATGTTCCTAGTCGTAGGTGTATCGATACAGGGCATCGATATACCAGAGTAGACTAGCGTATACGCTTCTCGACCCATCAGATGGGTGATGGATGATTCCATATCCATTGGTGTTTGACATCAGAGATGGTATACGGGTGCTCATTGGAGACTGGGTATACTGGACGGACTCGCCGAGAACTCCCAGATGGTATTATACCTCACGTCAGATGGCAGTTATCTGGTGACACTTGTGCAGGTTAGTCTGTAGACCCGAGATCGTCATAGAGTCATGTGTGATTCCCACTGTGCATTGATTTCCACCTTACCACATCCAAGAGGGCGTGGAAAACGGTGGTTTTTGGGTATAGTCCCGAGTCATATGAAGGCAATGAGCGATAGGAGGGGTTTCTTCTCTCCCGGTATTGGGGGTTGATGTTGCGCTGTGCTCGATTGGCCGTAACAGGGAAGTCCCTGGCCAGGGTTGATTTAGAGATTTACTGGTAAGCGTTACCAGTAGTTTCTCGACCCGTTATGGGCCTCACATCGGCACGACTTATCGGTTATTGGGGTTTGACGATTACCACCCCTAGACTTGATATGCGACATATCAGACGAGGAGACCGGACTGTACGGGAAGTGTTACCGACAGGCTTTTATAGGAGTTGGAGCGGGTTTGCTTACGGATCTTCTGATCGCTCAATACCCGGGTGGCCGTTACGTCCAGCTAGTACCGCTGACGGCTTGTGGGTGCTTGATATGATCATCACCTACTGCCGGCGTATTGACGAGTCTTTAGAGTCCTACACAGAGGTTTTACTGGCTCAGGCAAAACGAAATAGGAGCGCATATGTGATATGTGCGGGACCGAGAATGATGCATGTATATAATATCGTATTCTATTCTCGTGACTTTTTGTATCGCGAGGTTATATGTGATATAGCCGGGTTATTGAATCAAGTGTTGATTCGATAAGTGGATACATTGGATGTTAGTCGGTTATATGCGATATGACCGGATTATTAAGTCAAGTGTTGATTTAATAATTTAATGTATAATTGTATATTAGATATACTAATTTACATTAACTAACATATGTTCACTTATGGATTTTTCTCACATGTGCACAATTTTAATATATATGTGTTATATATTAAAAATGTGTTTTCTTTTTGTATCATGGTTGATGATACACTTGACATGGATGTGTAAGACATACACCATTCTATTTATCATGGTGGGTTATAATTATTTAAGGTAATTACAAAATTAGTGGAATTTTGGAAAGAGCATGAAGCTTGTAGAAGCTTGCTTTGCTTTGACAAAATCCACTAGCTTTGTCTTTACTTTAGATTTTTGTTAATCTAACCATTTGGATTAGCCATGGTTATGTCTCTACATGAGTTAGTATATGATACTCACTCACCATGGTTAGCTCACTTACTTGATCATTATCTTCATCTTTTCTTTTGTTCATCTTCTTCTTCTTTGAGAAAAAGAAAAGCTAGCTAGGGTTTTCAAGAGAGAGGGAAACATTGTGAGAAAATAAATTCTAAAGTGAACTCACTTCCTATTTCTCCATCCTCTACTAGACTAGCACTTTAGTTTAGGGTGTTTTCTTCACTATTTGTCTAGTTAGTGAAGTAGAAGCCTGAGTTGATATTCCCTCGACGTAGATATTCTTCGGCCTCGAAGACTTCAAGCAAGGACGCTTCTTTCACCTCGTGAAGCCATGCAAGAGCTTGAGAGAACCATGATCGCAGCGAAGGGACTTCAACAAAGAGCTAATGAAGTGAATGACCAATCTACAAAGGTTGTATTTCGTATTCACTTAGTCGTAATTGTCTTTTACTAGCATGTGAAACCCTAATTTTCTAGCAACGATCTTGTTTAGGGTTATTCGGCACGGCTAAAATTGTAAACGGGCATGGTTGATGTATTGTAAAACCTTATTAGAGTGCCTAGTAACCCTACAGTGGTATCAGAGCCTAGCTAGAGCATCAGGCGACTTGTATACGGAGTTAAAACCCCGATCGAAACCCGAAACGCAAATTTAACCCCCTCTCTGGACAATTTCTAAAAATGTGATTTTTTCTGAATTAAAAATACCTAAAAAAACAGCAGGGAATTCTAAGAATTACCATGAAATACGAACTCATGATACTATTAAGTCGCCGCGGAACCACGGCAGGAACCTGCTTCCCGCGGCGGTTCCGTGGCCATACTTTGGTATTATTGACACGTGTTTGCACAGTAATACTTGTATCTGTTGTTACTATTTTCTGGGTATTTTTAATCTGACTCAAGTGTTGAGTGTTCTGGGGTTTATTTTGTAATCGTTGATTCAATCGGAATATTTAATTTCGTTATGTTTTCCGGATATTTAGAAACTGTTAAAATGTTCGAACGGATATCATTAACTCATTATTTCCCGGCACGAAAAACTTTCAAGTGTTAAATTTTTTTTCTTGAGTTTAAATCTTTCGGAAAATCGTGCATGTAACGCGATGGACCCTCTAGAAGACAACAAACCTTAACTCGATTATGTGACCGTCTTGAACTGCCTTTTGAACCTTAGGGTTTAGGGCAGTACGGCGTGCCACATATGAGGCGTTGGCTTGACCCTTCTACGGCTGGACCGTTGCTACTGTGACGTATTCTAGAATTTTTGAACTCCACTCAAGTGTTGAGCTATTTAGGAAATCTTGGATATTTGATTATTCGATCGGAAAGTTTAATACTGTCTATTTATCTGGAATGTGATACAATATGTGGAATTCATATAGTTAAGCATGAAACGCGAAGTATGTGATATTTCGGATTTACGATGTCTAAAGAGAATGTGGATTCCAAATTTTGTAGTTTTACACTTTCTTTTCTGCGACCGTAAGTGTAATATGTGATATCGCCGGTTTCGTTGCTATATGTCAACGACAATTGGGATACGCATATTTACTTACGTTGATGACATGTGATGTTATGTGTTGCTGGATATGTTATATTGGATCGTCGCGTTTCTGAATAGCTGGGTTTTTTTTATGTGAGATGAGGGTTTTTATTTTCATTCATATAAAATTAAATGTATGTAATATTCTTTTATTGGGGCACTTCCGGGATGAGGTTGTTGTCACCATTTGTATATTATTTACTTTTCCGCACTAGGATAGACCCAAGGAGGAGAGCACAAGTAACCGGGTTCTAGAGTCCAGTGGGAGACCAACTCGAGAGTCGAGTCCGGGTCTCCTAACTCTAGAATTGGAAGGGTTGCTTGCCGCACTCGTAGGGGTCTAGGGGTGTGGGTTTGGCTATTCATCTCGACCGTGGAATCCGTGTTTTATAGAGGCTCAAAATAAAACACGGACGTCATAGTATATCCAATATTTCATATGTTTTTTCTGCTGAGATATCTGTGATGTGATCATTTGATATGTGATGATAGATACTGTATATAGTATATATGATATATTATATAGATATTACTTATGTTTTACACCCACGCTAGCCCTGCCCCGCTCTGCCGTTAGTTACCTAACTTAATGGTGCAGGAGGGGACATCGAGGCGAATGCGGATGGCACAAGTGTACGTCGTATTTATCTGTGATGTTTAGGTGAATTAAATGATGGGACTTCATTAATATGATTAATGAAAGAAAAGAAACCTAAAAGATGTTGTAGAATCAAATTTTCAAAAAGGGTAGCTACAGTTTTTTGCTTTGCATAGCGATATATATGATATATCCTACACCTTATTCGATGAGGAAAGAGCCGAGATTCCTTCACCGGGAGTGACCTCTTTAGCAAAACTGGTAGATGCTACAACACTCGGTTTGTCTTTTGATTGCTTTTGAAATTTTTGCTTTGCATAACGATATATATGATATATCCTGCACCTTATTCCATAAGGAAAGAGCCGAGATCCCTTCACCGGGAGTGACCTCACCGGGAGTGACCTCTTTAGCAAAACTAATAAAAGCCTCAAAATCACTCCATTTCAAAAATTCACTCGATTCTACAACGATATCAAGTTCATTACGCAATAGGTTTTCAGAAAAACCTGTCGTAGCCCTCCGTCATTTCAAATAGGAACTGTTTAGTATTCGTGCTGCGTTTATTGGCCTTTGTTAAGGCGTAGTGTGCGGTAGCTGAATGGTGCTTATTTGCTTATGCATATGATGCAGATTGTTTTGGGGTAGTCGTACGACCTTGTTAGCCTTTGTCAAGGGTCGCGTGGGTGGGTTTGATTCAATCAAGAAATGACGGGTTGAACTTGACTAGCATCCTATGATTTGTTGGCTTTTGTCAAGGTCATAGGGGTTAGGGGCAAAATATTATCGGGAATTTCAAGTGTTAAAATTTGCAATGAGATTGCATACCTTCTATGAGATAGTTGGATCCCGATACCCACTGCGAGTAATTGTTACTCCTGGGAGAGTTCTACACAGGACAATTAGCCGATCAAGTAGGTGTCTAGAAAGGTGTCAACGGGGTTACGCCTCTGGGAAAACGAGGTTTACTTTAATTAGTTCCGTGCGAGAGCACGGGGAACCTCTCTCAAAGTACCGACACTGGCCTGGCTGAAAGATTGGCGAAGTTATAGGGTGTAATTAATCCCGGCTAGTCTTTCCTTTTAGGGTTCGAAGGAAGATTTGATAAAAACAGTGGGAGCCATCCTGATTAGATAAAATAATAACCAATCTGATCTTGCAAGAGCATACGCTAAAGTGTTTTCTTCTCTCTCTCTAGGAAGCGACCATATCATGCCTTAATAAAGATAATAATATGGATGTATTGATCGAACCAGCATGTTATACTGTGCTGGGGAACGTTGGTTCCGTTTTTTCTTATAAAAGTTATAAGACTGAACAGGATATAGGGGAATTCCAGGATTCCCATGGCACCCGAATGAAGAAAGTACAAGTTGATCCATTTTCTTCGGGTGTGTTCGTTACAGAGAACTGTTTCTCCATTTCCTCTATGTCCTGGGTATTAGATACCGGGTCTGGATCCCATATATGTAATCAGTTAAATGGGCTTAGGAAAGGTAGAGAACTTGGAGAAGGTGATAAAGACATAAAAGTTGGAAATGGTGCAATTGTTGCAGCTAAAACCGTCGGGGAATATCACCTTGTATTGTCAACTGGTAATACATTGATTCTGAACGAATGCTATTACATGCCGAACCTGATATGCAACATTATATCGGTTTCTTTGTTGAGTAAAGAAGGATATAATTTTGTATTACAGGATAATGTTATGAACATTTTTCTAAACCAAAAGTTGGTTGGATCAGGAACGATGTGCAATGGCATTTATGTTCTAAATCAATCAATAGTTCTGAGCATAACAAAGACACACAAGAGGAAGAGTTCAGAAATGAACGAATCCTTCTTGTGGCATTGTAGACTGGGTCACATCAAAGCGACATGACTAGCTAAGTTGCATAAGGATGGATATTTGAATCCGTTTGAATTTTCATCTTATGACACTTGCTAGTCATGCCTCAAAGGCAAGATGACCAAAACTCCGTTTACGGGACACGGAGAAAGAGTTACGGAACTCCTGGGACTGGTACATAGTGATGTATGCGGCCCCATGTCTACACATGCCAGGAATGGTTCTGCGTACTTCATTACATTCACTGACGATCTCTCTAGGTTCGGATATATGTTCCTGATGAAACACAAATCAGAAGCTTTTGAGAAATTTAGAGAATAAAAACAAGAAATCGAGAACCAAACCGGGAAAAGTATTAAAATCCTTCGATCTGATCGAAAAGGTGAATACTTGAGTAATGAATTCCTGGACTTCCTAAAAGAGAATGGGATTCTCTCTCAGCTAACTCCTCCATATACACCACAGCACAACGGTGTATCAGAACGGAGGAATCGCACCCTATTAAATATGGTGCGCTCTATGATTAGCACAGCTGAGTTACCTATTTCCTTCTGGGGGTATGCGCTGGAGACAACACATACCTATTGAATCAAGTTCCATCTAAATCTGTATTTACCACACCATATGAGATATGGAGTGGGAAGAGACTATGTCTTAAACGAGTTAAGATATGGGGTTGTCCGGCTTATGTCAAAAGGCAAAATCCGGACAAACTCGAGGCACGGTCAGTTCTATGCAAGTTTGTGGGATATCCCAAACATTCACATGGATATCTTTTCTACCATACTGAGGAACAAAAAGTGTTTGTTTCTCGACATGCAACCTTTTTAGAAAAGGAATTTCTTACAAAAGAAATTAGTGGCGACGAGGTAGAACTGGAAGAAATTCCGGCTACACAAACTCAAACTGAAGATTTAGTGGAACCGGAGGATTCGGTAGTTCCCAACAAACCTCAACCTCTCCGCTGATCTAGTAGGGTTCCTCACCCACCTGAGAGATACTACGGTTTTCTCGTGGATGGTGGGAGCGAGGATTGAAACATGGTTGATGATGACCCAACTAGCTTCGAGCAGACCATCACGAGTGGGGACTCAGTGAAATGGCTGGATGTAATGCGGTCCGAGATGGAATCCATATACACCAACAAAGTGTGGACTTTGGAAAATGCTCCTGAAGGGTTAAAACCCATTGGGAGCAAGTGGATCTTCAAGAAAAAACTTGGTGTAGATGGGAAAGTGGAGACTTTCAAAGCTAGACTTGTTGCAAAGGGTTTTCGTCAAAGACCAGGTGTTGACTATGGCGAAACCTTTTCTCCAGTGGCTATGCTTAAATCCATCCGGATCATGCTTGCCATCGCTGCATATCATGACTACGAAATCTGACAAATGGATGTTAAGACCGCCTTTCTAAATGGTGATTTAGAAGAGTGCGTGTACATGACTCAGCCAGAGGGCTTCGTAGATAGTGGGAGCAGCGGGAAGGTGTGCAAGCTGCTTAAATCCATTTATGGATTAAAGCAAGCATCGCGGAGTTGGAACATCTGCTTTGACGTCGTAATCAAAGAGTTTAATTTCGTCAAAAACATAGATGAACCTTGTATCTACAAGAAGGTGGCAGAGAGTAAGGTTGTCTTCCTCGTATTGTACGTGGATGGCATACTCTTGATAGGAAATGACATTCCTATGCTGCAATCGGTCAAGCTCTTCTTATCACAAAGATTCTTAATGAAAGATCTAGGTGATGCCTCCTGCATACTGGGAATTATGATCTATAGAGATAGATCTAAAAGGATATTGGGATTGTCCCAATCCAGATACATTGACACCATACTAAAGAGGTTTAGTATGGAAGAGTCCAAACGTGGGTTTTTACCGACGATCTCAGGGCTCACTCTCTCCAAAGAGATGTCTCCCAAGACTGATTCGGAGAGAGCTCGCATGCAAGGGATACCCTATGCTTCGGCTATAGGCTCTATCATGTACGCGATGCTATGTACAAGACCCAATGTAGCATACTCACTAAGTGTAGTGAGTAGGTATCAAGCTGATCCTGGAAAGAGTCACTGGACAGCTGTGAAGAGCATTCTCAAGTACTTACGAAGGACTAAAGAGATGCTCTTGGTGTATGGTAACGGAGAACTCCAAGTGGAGTCCTTTACCGATTCGAGCTTCTAGAGTGATAAGGACGACTCTAAGTCGCACTCGGGATTTGTCTTTACCCTTTACGGAGGGGCGGTTAGCTGGAAGAGTTCCAAGCAGGAAACCGTGGCAGACTCGATAATGGAGGCTGAATACATCGCTGCCAACGATGCTGCCAAAGAGGCTGTCTGGATCAAGAAGTTCATTACTGAACTTGGAGTGGTTCCATCCATTGAGCATCCAATACCTTTGTATTATGATAACAATGGAGCGGTGGCTTTGGCCAAGGAACCCAGGTCCCATCAGCGATCCAGGCATATTCTGAGGCGGTATCACCTGATCCGGGAGATAGTTGATTGCCGGGAGATCGAGGTCAGGAGGGTTGACACGAAGAACAACACAGCGGATCCACTCACGAAGGCCATTCCCCAGATACAGTTTGAGAGACTCTTCGGTATGCTTGGTATGCGATACTACAGCAGCTGGCCCTAGTGCAAGTAGGAGATTGTTAGTTGTATGTATGCCCTAGAGGCCAGTATTGTACCAATGATGTATATTATATTGGATGCTTGGACATATATAGAGAGGACTTTCTTGCTCGATATGATAGAATGCTATCCTGTTGCTCTTTATCTTAACATGTATACTTGTATCTTGATACTTTCTTATAGTTACATGTTGGTAAAGCCCTTAGGATGTGAACTTGACTACCTGGACTATGATGCAGATCATACTAGTGGGGCCATGGTAGTCCATAAGTACATCCTTTAATGTTCCTAGTCGTAGGTGTATCGAGACAGGGCATCGATATACCAGAGTAGACAAGCGTATACGCTTCTCGACCCATGAGATGGACGATGGATGATCCCATATCCATTGGTGTTTGACATCAGAGATGGTATACGGGTGCTCAGTGGAGACTGGGTACACTAGACGGACTCGCCGAGAACTCCCAGATGGTATTATACCTCACGTCGGATGGCAGTTCTCTGGTGAAACTTGTGCAGGTTAGTATGTAGACCCGAGATCGTCATAGAGTCTTGTGTGATTCCCACTGTGCTTTGATTTCCACCTTACCACGTCCAAGAGGGCGTGCAAAATGGTGGTTTTTGGGTACAGTCCTGAGTTACATGGAGGCAATGAGCGATAGGAGGGGCTTCGTCTCTCCCGGTATTGGGGGTTGATGTTGCGCTGTGCTCGATTAGCCGTAACAGGGAAGTCCCTGGCCAAGGCTGATTTAGAGATTTACTGGTAAGTGTTACCAGTAGTTTCTAGACCCGTTATGAGCCTCACATCGGCACGACTTATCGGTTATTGGGGTCTGACGATTACCACCCCTAGACTTGATATGCGACATATCAGACGAGGAGACCAGACTGTACGGGAAGTGTTACCGGTAGGCTTTTACAGGAGTTGGAGCGGGCTTGCTTGCTGATCTTCTGATCGCTCAATACCCGGGTGACCGTTACGTCCAGCTAGTACCGCTGACGGCTTGTGGGTGCTTGATGTGATCATCACCTACTGCCGGCGTATTGACGAGTCTTTAGAGTCCTACACAGAGGTTTTACTGGCTCAGGCAAAACGAAATAGGAGCGCATATGTGATATGTGCGGGATCGAGAATGATGCGTGTATATGATACCGTATTCTATTCTCGCGACTTTTTGTATCGCGAGGTTATATATGATATAGCCAGGTTATCGAATCAAGTATTGATTCGATAAGTGGATACATTGGATGTTAGTCGGTTATATGCGATATGACCGGATTATTAAGTCAAGTGTTGATTTAATAATTTAATGTATAATTGTATATTAGATATACTAATTTACATTAACTAACATATGTTCACTTATGGATTTTTCTCACACGTGCACAACTTTAATATATATGTGATATATATTAAAAATGTGTTTTCTTTTTGTATCATGGTTGATGATACACTTGACATGGATGTGTAAGACATACACCATTCTATTTATCATGGTGGGTTATAATTATTTAAGGTAATTACAAAATTAGTGGAATTTTGGAAAGAGCATGAAGCTTGTAGAAGCTTGCTTTGCTTTGACAAAGTCCACTAGCTTTGTCTTTACTTTATATTTTTGTTAACCTAATCATTTGGATTAGCCATGGTTATGTCTCTACATGAGTTAGTATATGATACTCACTCACCATGGTTAGCTCACTTACTTGATCATTATCTTCATCTTTTCTTTTGTTCATCTTCTTCTTCTTTGAGCAAAAGAAAAGCTAGCTAGGGTTTTCAAGAGAGAGTGAAATATTGTGAGAAAATAAATTCTAAAATGAACCCACTTCCTATTTCTCCATCCTGTACTAGACTAGCACTTTAGTTTAGGGTGTTTGCTTCACTAATTCTCTAGTTAGTGAAGTAGAAGCTTGAGTTGATATTCCCTCGACGTAGATCTTCTTCGGCCTCGAAGACTTCAAGCAAGGATGCTTCTTTCGCCTCGTGAAGCCATGCAAGAGCCCGAGAGAACCACGATCGCAGCGAAGGGACTTCAATAAGGAGCTAATGAAGTGAAGGACCGATCTACAAAGGTTGTATTTCGTATTCACTTAGTCGTAATTGTCTTTTACTAGCATGTGAAACCCTAATTTTCTAGCAACGACCTTGTTTAGGGTTATTCGGCACGGCTAAAATTTTAAACGGGCATGGTTGATGCATTGTAGAACCTTATTAGAGTGCTTAGTAACCCTATAATAGGTATATGTGAAACTGTAGTAAGGTATTGATTTTATCTCAAAAACTATCTATTACCGCAATCAAGAACGGCGTCGCATGTAGCTAGCCGGTGAGTACGGGTCGGTCCACAGGGTTGTTGTGAATTTCCTAATCGCTCTTACAAATTAATTCCAAACGGTTTGAATGGATTAATTAAATCTAAAAACTATATTAATTTAGGGCAATTGATTTAAAGACCTAATTATCTAACTAGGACAAGGAATTAAATTTATACTAGAGCAGAGAATGAAAAATTACCTAGGGCAAGAATTGAAATTACCTACTTACTTTACAGATGGCTCTCTCCAAACACCAACACAAGACTTGTCAGATCTGAATTTCTGAAATGAAAAGAGGCATCGATGCTCTCCAAAAGAAATCTAAATTTTATTGATAAAAAGAGGCATAGGGAGGCATACCCTTTACAATGATTTAGAGTTCCTATTTATAGAGGATAGGAAACCCTAGGTTACAATTGATTCGCATGTCTACATTTACCAAAATATCCCTAAGAAGACCTATTCAAAGTAGACTCCAAGCTTTGGTAAAATTTTATGTCTGGAAATTTTGGAACTGATTCTGGGCTTCTTGGGCTTTTTATTTCTTTGGATCTTTATTCAATTGGGCTTCTACATTAGTTCCAAATCTTCAGTGAACAATTTGCAATGGCTTTTTAAGCGTTTGCCTTGACATTTTGGACCTTGCGTTGCCTTGTTGATTGTGAACTGTTCTTCGTCTAGGCTTGACTAAGATCCTCCTATTTGTTGGTCAAAAATCCTTCTTTTGTGTCGTCTTTTGTCTTTTTCACTGTTTTCGCTCCAAGAACCTGTAACCTGTACTATATAGCAGACATGGGTCAAAAGCACCTGTTTTTATTGTAAAATGCATAAGAATGGGGAATATAAAATGCAATATTATGATATGAACAAATACCCCCAAACTTATCTTTTGCTCGTCCTCGAGCAAACTTATTTTTTTATTCTCGACAAAAATCTAATCTAACCGCACTTTCGCAGGGAAAAGCGATTGCACTGAGCACGTGCAACAAGCCGTTAAACCTCTAGCTGTCCCTAGTAGGAGGAGTGTTGTCTCCTGAGGGTTTTCAGCGGATTACACCCACAAAATCCTATCAATTTGGCTGTTCGGCTTTTGTTTTCCAATTAGGTTTTCTAACAAGGAATTCTATTATCGTTGACCCGTAAATTATCCACCCATATTCTTCACACTTCCTCATCATTTAACTTAAGATTATATATGTTCTATAGACTTACTTAGCTTTCGGCATTTCCTAAGTTTTACTTCTAGGGTTCCATCTTCACTTAGGAATTTTTATCAACTTTACTAAAGATACAAGTTCTATTCTTCATTCCTTTCTCTTATCTAAACTCTAATCACATATCCCCACGTGTGTGTAAAAATCACCCCTATACTTGGAAATTCAAATCAAGCAATCGTACTCTTGTCCATTGTCCAAAGAACTTATTAATTGGTGAATTTTTAATTGAATTTCGCTTACACATCTTTAAATTTAACTGTTAATACTTCTTGAGGTACTAATAACCGATTACAAGATGCGTTAGCACTTTAAAACGTACTTCCTAATTTTGCAACATCCAAGGCGTTAGTAGTGACTCCCAAACCAGTTGGTCTAAGGCACTAGGTGATGAAGCACCCTCGCTAAATATTTTTCTATTTTTTAGCCTTAAGTAATCACAAAAACCAGTGTTCATTTTTTTCCTTCCTTATTCACTTTTTTCCTCCTTATTCACTTTTTTCCTTTTATTTTCATTGTACTAAGAACTTTAGACAAGAGCATTTCAAGGTCTCTTCTACTATTCCAAGTTTCAAGGTGCGTGATTGTGCATTTTGTAGGGTATATATTTTCAGAATCTAGACTTAAGCTAGGAATTATTTTTCAAACTTATATTCTAATAAAAGTTTCAATACTTTTCCTTCGTTTCGACTTAGCCCAAGATGTGAACCCAAAATTTACCTATTTCTAAATAAACTACAAAGTCATATATTTTCTACCGTTAAACTCTAAAGAAGGTTATTTTTAGGGTTTTTAATTTACTAAGTCTAAGATCTAGTTGTTCCTAGCCAGTTAACCTATTTATCAAACTCAAGTCAATTAACCAAAATTGAATACATTAATTTTTATAATTTTTTGAAATTTTTTCAATTTTTATGGGTTTTTTTCATTTTCTATTTTTTTTTTCAAATTTTTTTCAAATTTTTATGATTTTTCTATAAAGATGCAATGCAGAAATTAAATATGCAAAAGGAAAAGAAATATATACAAAATGAAAATATGTAATGCAAAAGATAGCTATATACACCACCATCTCCCCCAAACTTGAGCAAAGCAGTGCCCTCACTGCCCGGCCCCACGTCGCGCCCTTGAGCGTGAATGTGATCGCTTCCCTCTAGGCAATAGGGTTTGAATACCCCTCTCAATCTCCGTCAGCCGACGGTCATGCTCTCGTGCTGTCGCCCTAAACTCGTCCCTCAAAGAATCAATTCCCCTTACCGTTCTCCTTATTAAACGTGCATGCTCTTGAGGGGTCAGCTCTTCCCCGCTCGATGTCGAGCTAGAGTTTGGGGTGCGAGCGGGAATATTCTCTGCCGGTTCGGTTCGCGACCATATATCAGTAAGTCTAGAGTAGGACGAAGTAACTCCCTCAACAAGTGGTCGAACCGGAACTCCTCCCATCATGTAAAAGTCAAATTCCTCGACGGGGAGGAAATAACGGCAGAGTTGGGTGACTAGCATAGGACATGGGTAGATGGTACCCCTTTTCCCCGCACCTATAGAATGAAGCAAAACAGTGCACATGTCGAACCGTGGATTCTTCGTCATTAGTGTGCGTACGATATGTAAGGAAGGGGTGAAAAAAGTCGTGTTGTGAGAGCTGCCAAAGATGTTGTTTTGTGCCCACCGGCACACAGTAAAAACGTTCGCGAAAAGGGTCCGTGCTTGGATACCCTTTCGCGGCTCCCTCGCGCAGTCATTGCCCATCAAGGGCATATAATCCTCAAACTGTAGGGGTGTTCATGTGCGGGCAAACGAGGTATAAGTGTGACCTCGTGGATCATATCCCTATCAATGTGAATTACGCGATCTCCCCAATTTAATTTAATGTAGCCTAAGTCATCGAGACTTCTATCCCCCATGGATTCATAAAAAAGGGTAACTAGATCAGGTAGAGCAAACGTAGAGGGATGATTGTAGGTCAGGAAATTCCAGCCCTTCTGCTCTATTTCGTGTGCAAAGTAGCTACCGTACAATTCGTGCGAGAAAACTGGGGAAAAATCCCTCTCAAATTGCATTTTGTGTGCCGTAATGATTTTACAGAAATTAATATGCTAAAAACAGAGAGGAAATCAACAGAGAGTACCTCCCCTGAAGTTTCAGAGGGTGAGGCTCCAGAAGCGCGGCGGAATCGCGGCTCCTGCGGCGGGATCGCGGCGGTCTGGCGGCGGTGCTGCAAGATCTTTAGGGAGATGATAGGTGTGGCGGCTAGGGTTTGATGGGGAGGAAAATATTAGGGTTATAAGGACAGGGGGGCTCGGGTCAGTTAAATAGGAGAAGGGAATGGAAATTTGTAGAAAACACCCTCTGAAAGGAGGATTTTATTTGTAACTAAAAAATTGTATTTATTCTGTAATTTTTACAGTAAGGTCCAAAAAAAATATTTTTTTTCTTTTTCAAAATTTTCTTTTTCTTTTTTTTATGGTATTTTGGAATTATATATTTACAAATTATATACACACCCCCAAACTTATTTTAAATAATGTTTTGGAAAAATGGAAATTCGGGGGTGAAAGTGGAGGAAAATTAATCAGTGTAGATCGGCTCCTGCAAAAACAGGAGCTCCTCCGATGGGTCCGCTGTGAGGAACGGTTTTAATCGATACCCATTCACTTTGAATAACGTACCGTCCTCCGGATTTTCAAGATCAACCGCACCGTGCGGATAAACGGTGCGGACTACAAAAGGTCCCTTCCATCTAGAACGGAGCTTGCCGGGGTGAAAATATAACCGAGTATCATAGAGTAAAACCTGTTGACAAGGTTTAAATGTTTTTCGCAAAAGGTGTTTATCGTGGAACACCTTAACTCGGTTTTTAGCAATTATAGCATTATCATATGCCTCCTCCTGCAGCTCTTCTAGTTCATTCAACTGCAGCTTTCGATTGCTGCCCGCATCTCCTAAAGATAAATTCAGCTCTTTGATAGCCCAAAATGCCTTGTGCTCAATCTCTACTGGAAGGTGGCAAGCCTTCCCATAAACAAGCCGGTATGGAGACATGCCAAGATCGGTCTTGTATGTAGTACGGAAAGCCCATAGTGCATCGATTAGTTTAAGTGACCAATCTTTACGGTTTTTAGAAACCGTTTTCTCCAAGATTTTCTTGATTTGCCGATTCGAGACCTCGGCTTGCCCATAGGTTTGGGGATGGTATGGCGTTGACAGCTTGTGGGTGATAGAATACTTGCGCATTAAGGACTCAAAAGTCCTATTGCAAAAATGAGAACCATTATCACTTATTATCGCGCGAGGGTGCCCAAATCGAGAAAAGATGTGTTCTTTAAGAAATCGAACGACAACCTTGTTGTCATTCGTTCGGCTAGGCACAGTCTCGACCCACTTTGACACATAGTCAACAGCCAAAAGAATATACACATTTCCGAAAGAGTTAGGAAATGGTCCCATGAAGTCTATACCCCAAACATCAAAAATATCCACAACCAAAATTGGTTGGAGCGGCATTTCGTTTCTCCGCAATATCCGGCCCAAGTGTTGGCACCGGGAGTAAGTCTTGCAGTATTCATATGCATCCTTGAAGAGTCGTGGCCAATAGAAAGCACACTGCAAAACTTTCTCGGCTGTCTTCTTTGGGCCAAAGTGCCCGCCACATGCTTGATCGTGGCAAAAAGACAGCACACTCTTAACCTCATTTTCCGGTACACACCGATGAATGATTTGGTCGGAACAGTATTTAAAAAGAAAAGGTTCATCCCAGTAAAAATGCTTTACTTGGGACAAGAATCGAAGTTTATCCTATTTCGACCAATCTTTAGGTATCAAGTCGGTGGCTAAGTAGTTTACGATATCAGCGAACCATGGTTCGCACGAAACGGTTAAGAGTTGCTCATCGGGAAAAACATCGTTGATTTGGAAGTTTTAGCGTAGGCGAAGAAGGAAGTCGTGAAAGGTGATCGGCCACTACGTTTTCATATCCTTTTTTGTCCCTTATGACAAGGTCAAACTCTTGTAGCAAAAGGATCCAACGTATTAGCCTCTACTTAGCATCCTTCTTTGCAAAAAGGTGGCGAAGAGCTGAATGATCCGTGTACACTATAACTGGAGAGCCGATTAAATAAGGCCGAAATTTTTCAAGTGCAAACACAACTACTAAAAACTCTTTTTCTGTTGTTGTGTAGTTTAGTTGGGCCTCATTTAATGTACGGCTAGCGTAATAAATCACGTGCGGCATCTTATTAATGTGCTGTCCAAGGACAGCACCAATGGCAAAATCTGATGCGTCGCACATAATTTCGAAAGGATGCGTCCAGTTTTGAGATGAAAGAATGGGCGTAGAAATGAGAGAGTGTTTCAAAGACTCGAACGTTTCCATGCAAGTTGAGTCAAAATTAAATGTTCCATCCTTGGCCAATAAGAGAGTCAAAGGTCTAGCAATCTTGCTAAAATCTTTGATGAACCGTCTATAAAAACCGGCGTGGCCAAGGAAAGCTCGGATGTCTTTGACGCTCTTAGAAGGAGGAAGATTAGAAATGACTTCAATTTTGGCTCTATCAACCTCTATGCCGTTTGGCGAGATGACATGTCCTAAGACAATGCCTTCTCATACCATAAAGTGGCATTTTCCCCAATTCAAAGTTAGGTTCTTATTCCTACAGCGGGTAAGAACTGCGTCAAGATGTCGTAAACACTCGTCAAAGGAGTCACCAAAAATGGAGAAATCATCCATAAAGATTTCCAAAAACTTCTCCACCATGTCCGAAAAGATCCCATCATACACCGGTGAAATGTAGCGGGTGCATTGCATAATCCAAAGGGCATGCGACGATAAGCAAAAGTGCCAAAGGGACAAGTAAATGTGGTCTTGTCTTGATCCTCTTTGGTGATGGGGACTTGGTTATAGCCGGAATAGCCATCTAAAAAGCAGTAGAACTCATGCCCCGCCAATCGTTCTAGCATTTGGTCAATGAAAGGTAAAGGAAAGTGGTGCTTCCTTGTCGCGGCATTGAGTTTTCGGTAATCGATGCAAACTCGCAATCCTGTTTGGGTGCGAGTAGGAATTAACTCATTTGCCTCATTGGTAATGACCGTGATGCCCGATTTCTTTGGCACGACATGAATGGGGCTAACCCATTGGCTATCCGAGATAGGGTAAATGATACCACTATCAAGACATTTATCAATCTCCTTTTTGACCGCCTCTTTCATAATGGGGTTGAGGCGTCTTTGTGGATCCCTTACCGGCTTGGCATCATCCATCAAGTGTATATGATGTTCAACTATGAAGGGACTAATCTCCTTGATGTCCTCCATAGACCAGCCAAAAGCTTGCCGATTATTATGTAAGACCATTAAAAGAGCCTCCTCTTGCTCGAGAGCTAGAGAGGCAGATATTATAACGGGTAAGGTCTCATTCTCACCTAGATAAGCATATTTTAGGTGCAACGGCAAAAGCTTTAGTTCAAGTTTAGGAGGTGAAACAATAGATGGTAACAATGTAGTAACTGTTTCAAACCCGAAGGATTCCATCAAAGGTTCAAATCGAGTGTATGCAACCGAGTCGGATGGTTCAACTAACTCATCCGAAAAAGCAAAAGACTCAAGCTCAGGTGGAGAGTCTTCAGAATCGTCTACAAAGGTGAAACACTCATAATCTTTGTCCGTCGTGAAAGCTGTGTCGGATTCTAGGAGGAACGCACTAGTGGCGTCAACATTGCTGTTATCGAACATAAAATTTTCGAACTCACAGTCCTCCTCCGCGATCTCATTGATCGAGCAAACATCAAGTACGCTAGCATTAGGCTCGACAGGCTGACTTCCCAACTTGAAAATATTGAGTTCAATTGTCATATTGCCAAAAGATAGATTCATTGAACCATTATGACAATTGATCACTGCGTTAGAAGTCGCGAGGAATGGTCTACCAAGTATCAGCGGAATTTGATTTCGGGGGTTAGCGACAGGTTGTGTATCCATAACAATAAAGTCAACGGGGAAAATGAAATACCCTACTCTAATTAACACATCCTCCAACTCTCCCCTAGGATGGGTGATTGATCGGTCGGCAATCTGGAGAGTACAGTGAGTGGGCTTAAGCTCTCCAACGCCTAATTGCTCGTATACCGAATAAGCTAGCAAATTGACACTAGCACCAAGATCTAATAGTGCTCTATTGATGTTCTTGTCCCTAATTGTGATCGAAATAGTAGGACAACCGGGGTCCTTGTGCTTTGGGGGTAAAGAATTGACAAGAGCATCACTCACAGCACTTGCCACGAAAACTTTCTTTGGTACTTGTGACTTCCTCTTTTTGGTGCATAAGTCCTTTAAGATTTTTGCATATGAAGGAACTTGTTGGATTGCATCCAAAAGAGGGACATTTATGCTAACCTGTTTGAACAACTTTACAATCTTCTCCATCTGTGGAGTTGGTTTATTGGATCTCAACCGGTTTGGAAAAGGAACATTTTGAAAAATCGTTGAGTCCAATTTTTGCGGATCAGATGGTTGAGTTGGAACGGATCCCCGTGTAGATGTGTTTGTGTTGTGAGAAATGGGTCCGTTCGAGCTAGAAGAGGTAGAGCCGTGTGAAGGGTGGAAAATAGGCTCTAACGAAGAAGAAGAAGAAGAAGGTGAAGAAGATGAAGAACGACCACCGGCAGGGGTGTCATGGTTAATACCCACATTGTTTTGCAGCGCTTTTCCGGATCTCAACGTGGTCATAGCATTTACGTTATGATTCTGTTGTTCATATGCAACATGTGCGTGACCGGGATTTGGCAATGGTTAAGACGAGAGCTTTCCTTTTTCTCGCTCTTTCAACGCAGTATTGAGTTGTGCAATTTGTGCCTCAATAGATTTGATGCTTTGATCGTGTGAGGTACTGTTTTGCACCAAATATTGAATAGAAGTCTCTATCCTAGCTGTGGACTGTGTAGATTGGTTTAGGAATGCTTCGAGACTTCTTTCGAGCGAGCTAACAACATTTTGAGGTGGAACAAAATTGTTGGGGACAAAATTGTTCATTTGATTAGGGTAAGGTTGCTGTTGGAGAGGTTGCTGAAATTGAGTTTGTAGAGATGCTTGTTGTTGTGGAGGAGGAGCCCTTTGAAAATTGTTGTTTCCTTGGGATTGTTGATTTTGGTTCCAAGCGAAGTTTGGGTGACTCTTCCAACCCGGATTGTATGTCGAAGAGTATGGATCATTTCTTTGTCGTTGCTGAAAGGCAGCATTGACTTGATCTTGTCCTTGAGTAGATGCAGTGTAAGGACACTCTTCGGTGAGATGTGATGGATCCGAACAACAAGCACAAACAGTTCGTGGAGGCACAACAGGGGCAGGAGAAGGTGCTGAGATTTTGGTCTCAAGTGCTTCTAGCTTTTTCATAAGAGCGGCCATCTCGGCCTTCATAGCAATCGACATTTCTAATTGATGTATGCCTGCCCTAGGTTGACCAGAAGAAGATGATGATGTGGTCTTGGTGCTCTCCCACTGAATTGTTTGTTCACTAAGGTCCTCAAGAAATTGCCATGCTTCGTCACTAGATTTGGTTAGAAAGTGACCTTGACAAATGGTTTCTAGCAACTGCTTCGTTGCCGGGTTCAATCCTCGTATAATGTTTGGCAAAGTTGCCAACTTTCGATCCCATGTTGAGGGCATTGAACAAGTAGGTCTTTGAATCTTTCAAAACACTTCCAAAATGGTTCAAACGGAAGTTGAGAAAATTGTATAATCTCGTTGCGGATTCTAGCAGTTTTGTGATGAGGATAGAACTTTTTAAGAAAAGCTTTCACAAACTCGTCCCAATTTCTAATTGAATGTGATGCTGTGCTGTATAGCCACTTCTCGGCTAGGTCACATAAGGTGAAAGGAATGACCCTTAGCCTTATAGCGTCATCACTTAATTGGGTCGTTTTTATCATAGCACAAACGTTTTGGAATTTATTGATAAAGATATATGCATCTTCGGATTCCAAACCATGAAACTTGGGCAGCATATTGATGAAGTGGGGTTTGATCTCAAAATTGTCTCCATTTGCCGGTGGGAGGGAAAGACAAGTAGGAAGGGCGGTGCGGATGGGGTAGAAGAGATTCTGGAGCGCGACTCGTGTGGGCGCTTCAACAGGCGGGTGATTCTTTTTATTCGCACCTAACGGAGGTGGAATAATTCCCGTCGGTAAGGTGTTGTTAGGATTGTATCCCGACATACATTCGGAGGAAGAATGTGA
Source organism: Agapanthus africanus (assembly GCA_030015575.1). Classification (NCBI taxonomy): domain Eukaryota; kingdom Viridiplantae; phylum Streptophyta; class Magnoliopsida; order Asparagales; family Amaryllidaceae; genus Agapanthus; species Agapanthus africanus. Next base: position 121,638,010 of record CM057344.1, read on the forward strand.
AGGTGAAAGTGAAGAAGTGGACAGGATTTCGACTTCGGAGTCGAAAGGTTCGTCGGTCGGTACCAACGAAACACGGACTAATCGGGCGCTAGGGTCCCTAGTCCAACCGGACATACACTAAAAGGGTTAGTGTAGTCGAAAAGCGAAAGACAGAATGTGGAGGTAAGAAAACGTCAATGAGAAGAAGTGGTGTAAGTGAAGTGCAAAATTTCTTTAGCGACAAGTTGCAAGTTTTGAAAAGATTTTTCTTTTTAAGTGAGCTTTTGCAAAAAGATTTTTTTGAAAAGAGACTTGTGACACAAATGCGATCAACCACAAATGCACAATCAGGCCTAGATCTAGGGGCACCTAGATCAGCTAGACAGCTCCTAACTGTTCCAAAGGGCTAGAAATAGGGCCTCAAACCACCTCTTCACCGCCAATTGCGGCCAGGTAAGTGCCAGGTAAGTGGGAAGGAACCACACTGTGGGCCTAATTAAAAACCACTAGCCTTGAAACACTTGCCTAGGCACCGCAAAGTCAGGTTAGGAAAAACGGCCGATACCTATACTAGTCCTCTGTCCTAGTGAGCGCGACATCCTTAGGGCTGAGTCTAGTCTTTTTTAATTAAGAGTGGTCAATGCAAATGCTTTAAGTGATTTCTGGGGTCCTAGGAAGGGTAATGAAGTCCCCACCCAATCTGAATTGGTCAATAGCCTCTTAAAGTCCGATTAAAATATGCAAAGCAGTAAATCACTTGCAATAAATTATTTTTTAGCGCGGCGCAAAGAATCCTGCAGAAAATCAATTATTGGAAGGGGGAAGAAGATTTTTAGCGCAAAGAATCCTGCAGAAGATTTGACAGAAGATATATGGGGAATTTCAGAGGGGAGAATGAGGAAACAAACCGTGCAAAAATTGCGCGATGATGCGTCAGGGAGACGGCGGTTCCGCCGCAAATACCACCTCCTGGCCGCGGTTTCGCGGTGGGAAGAAGGGATCAAGCTCTGAAAAAATTGGTACGGCTCTATTGTGGCAATCTACCTCTGTTCTGATGTACCCTTTCCTGATTCGCCTTCTGTGTTGTTTCAGATCCGTCAATCCTGCAAAGATCCACAAAGAAAACCCTTCAAACAATAAAAGATGATAGAATTTTTATAATTTTGATTTTTCAGATTTTTATGGTTTTTTATCTTTTATATTAACCCGAAATTACAAAAAGGAAATTTTACGCCATCCTCGGCAACGGTGCCATTTGATTTTACCTCAAAAACTATCTATTACCGCAATCAAGAACGGCGTCGCATGTAGCTAGCCGGCAATGGCGCCATTTGAATTTCTGAAATGAAAAGAGGCATCGATGCTCTCCAAAAGAGATCTAAATTTTATTGATAAAAAGAGGCATAGGGAGGTATAGCCTTTACAATGATTTAGAGTTCCTATTTATAGAGGATAGGAAACCCTAGGTTACAATTGATTCGCATGTCTACATTTACCAAAATATCCCTAAGAAGACCTAGTCAAAGTAGACTCCAAGCTTTGGTAAAATTTTATGTGTAGAAATTTTGGAACTGATTCTGGGCTTCTTAGGCTTTTTATTTCTTTGGATCTTTATTCAATTGGGCTTCTACATTAGTTCCGGATCTTCAGTGAACAATTTGCAATGGCTTTTTAACCGTTTGCCTTGACATTTTGGACCTTGCGTTGCCTTGTTGATTGTGAACTGTTCTTCGTCTAGGCTTGACTAAGATCCTCCTATTTGTTGGTCAAAAATCCTTCTTTTGTGTCGTCTTTTGTCTTTTTCATTGTTTTCACTTCAAGAACCTGTAACCTGTACTATATAGCAGACATGGGTCAAAAGCACCTGTTTTTATTGTAAAATGCATAAGAATGGGGAATATAAAATGCAATATTATGATATGAACAGGTATGTATATATACATGTCAATAATGATGCAATACCATATAGGTATATGTGTAACTGTAGTAAGGTATGTGTATATACGTGTCAATAATGATGCAATACCATATAGGTATATGTGTAGTACGTGTCATGGAAATTACCGACGGTGTGTGTGTAGCATACAATTTGTGCTCGTGCAACATGAATCAGTCAGTAATGGTGTTTTGTCCAATAGGTACCAAGTTAAAGCACAACAGGTAAAAATATGCATCGACGCTCATCCGCAAAAAAGTCTTATGCGTATAAACATGCAGCTATAATATCATATCCAGCCCTGACGCATAATGCCATACGGGCAATTTCCCCATAGATGTTAAATCTACTCACTGGTGATCTCGAGCTAAGAAAATCCGACGACCTGCTTCCCTTTCTTCGTGTCGTCCGAAGTCCCCGATTGCGATCCTAAAATTACACAAACACAACACATAAGGCTAAATATCCTGCGCCGACGATAACGAAACGCAAGGACAACGTCCACAAGATAAAAACACTGTGCATCTATTGCACAAAACGCGTACGACATCAGCACAACCCGAACTAGGATCGCTAAACTACATAACCACCAAGCCTAGACCCTGATCGTACCGATCGCGCATTCTTAACACAATATATCATGGAAGATCATATACATAAAATCGCAACGTCACATTGAAATTCACGCCAAAGTTTACCGAAAACCTAGTAAGCACTTTTAATCAAATTAGCTCAATTCTAGAAGTTTAAACAAATCTAGTGATCACAATCATCACATAGCAGCCTTATTAAGTCACACAAACCTTTAATACAATTTTAATCTCACCCATAAAAGATTTAGTAAAAGTTAGGTTGCAATTAAGCTTAATTAGACGATTAGCAAATATATCATTTAATAAACTCACAACTAGGTTAAGTTTTCCAAGTTTACACATCTTGATTAAACATTTCAAACCATCAAAACCCTATCTTGATCTTCACTACTCTTTCATGAATTTCTAAACATGCAATTTAAAGCTATATTAAATATCTAATAAGCTAGCTTAATGTATTTAAACAACATTTAAAGTTTAGGGTTAGGATTTTATACCTCCACTAGATTCACAAACTAGCAACTAACTGCAAATTTAGCCTCCAAAATGATCACTTTCAAGAGGATCCAAGCTTGTTTAGGCTTAATGAATAATGGATAGGGATTTATATTTGAGTTTGTGGGATTTATTTATGATTTTTGATGATTTATTTGAGCTTGAGGAAGTGAGAATGGGGCAAAGAGCAAGTGAGGGCAGCAGGGGGGGCTCGGCCAAGGCAAAATGAATGAGGAGGTTAAGGAATTGTGTGGAAAATTCTAGTCAAAAACACCAATTAATGCCCATTAATGCACCTCCCATTCAATGCCACCACTTAATCTTTTCTTTTCTAATTAAATTTTTCTTTAATTCAACAAATATCTAGATATTTGTAGGATATTTTGCATGGATGGATTAATGCATAATTTTGTGATTAAGTTAGCATAGATTCAGTTTAGCATAATTAACCCAATCAAATTTGTAATTATCACTAATTAAGTGCATAATTAAAAGCTTATAATAATATTTTAATTAAGGAAAAATATTAAAGTGAACTAAAATTTTCAAGTGACGACTAAAAACAGCAAATTAGCAATTTCCTAGTTAAACTAGGTCCAGTTAAGTCTATACAGAAAAATGTTCACATCAGGGTTTTACGGAAAAACGCAATATATTTTACCTATTAACGGAAAATTCGCATAACGATTTCTAAAACGTTACAGTCTTCCCCCTTTAAAGAAATTCGGTCCCCGAATTTAAAATTTAACTACGCGTACTTTCGAAGAGATGAGGGAATTTCTTCCGCATCTCGCTCTCGGCCTCCCAAGTGATCTCTTCACTAGTAGGGCTACGCCAAAGAATCTTCACAGATGGCAAGACCTTTGACCAAAGTTTCTTCACCTACCGATCCAATATAACTACTGGCTGCTTGGTGAACGAAAGATCGCGCTCAAGTTGAACGATCTAGTACTGAATCATGTGAGAAGGATCATGAAGGTATCTACGAAGTATCGACACATGTAAAACGGGGTGAACATCCGGAAAACTGGACGGAAGTGCAAAACAATAGACAACGGCACCAACTCGTTCAAGGATCTCGAAAGGACCCATAAATCTGGGACTGAGTTTTCCCTTCTTCCCAAATCTCATAACGCCCTTCATCAAAGAAATCCGCAGGAATACATGATCCCCCACTGCGAACTCAAGTCTGCGACGTCGACGGTCGGCATATGAATTCTTTCTGCACTGGGCTGCTCTCATTCTATCCTGAATCAGCTGGATCTTCTCCGTAGTCTCCTAAACTAGCTGGGGTCCCAAAACCCTACTCTCGCCGAGTTTGGTCCAACAGACTGGCGATCGACACTTTCTACCATACAAAACCTCAAAAGGCGCCATTTGAATCGTCTCTTGATAACTATTGTTGTAGGAGAACTCAATCAACGGCAAGTGATGATCCTAACTGCCACCAAAATCAAGCACACACGCCCGAAGCATATCCTCTAGAGTGTATAGTCCGCTCCGACTGACCATCGGTCTGCGGATGAAAAGCGGTGCTAAAGCTCAAGCGGGTACCCAAACCTTCCTGAAGCTTATGCCAAAAACGACTAGTAAACTTGGTACCCCTGTCGGATACGATGAATGTGGGAACGCCGTGCAAACGCACAATCTCATCTATATATAACTGAGCATACTGAGCATAACGAAAGTGGTCTTCACTGGAAGGAAGCGAGCCGCTTTCATCAACCGGTCAACAATCACCCAAATGGAGTTATACCCTCGACTGGCCCTGGGTAGACCCACAACGAAGTCCATGGAAATCTGCTCCCATTTCCACTCCGGAATGGGTAAAGGCTGCAACTCTCCAACCTGTCTCTGATGCTCAGCCATGACTTGCTGACAAGTCAGGCACCTCGAAACGAAGTCCGAAACATCGTGCTTCATCCTTTCCCACCTGTAAATGTCTCTCAAGTCACGGTACATCTTGTTTGAACCTGGATGAACGCTAAAGGCTGACTGATGTACTTGCTTTAGGATCTCGTGTCTCAACCCATCAATATCTGGTACACACAAGCGAATCCCGTAACGTAGCACACCCTGGTCATCAATCAAGAACTCTGAATCTGTACCCTGCTGAAAAAAGTCAAGAATCTCAGACAAACGGGCATCACTGGGCTGCGCCTCACGAATACGATCAAATAGAAGTGGACGGGCGCGGACGTGAGCAAGCTGTCCCCCAGTGGAAGTGAACTCAAACTGTACTCTACCATCGCATAAGATCTGCTAATCTGCAGAATACTGTCGCTGAACTGCGCTCAACTGGGACAAGCTACCCCCGGGCCTATGACTCAAAGCATCAGCTACCACATTCGCCTTGCCCGAGTGATAAAGGATCTCACAATCATAATCCTTCACAAGCTCCATCCAATGGCGCTGTCTCAGATTCAGATTCCCCTGCCGGAAGATGTACTTCAAGCCCTTGTGATCCGTGAAAATCTGACACGACTCCCCGTACAAGTAGCGTCTCCATATCTTCAACGCAAAGACCACCGCGGCCATCTTAAGATCGTGAGTGGGGTAATTCTACTCGTGCTTCTTCAGCTGCCGAGAAGCATAAGCAATAACTCTATAATGCTGCATCAATAGACAATCGGGCCCCACTCGAGAACCAAAACAGTAAACAACATAGCCGTCCGATCCAGAAGGCAAAGATAAAACTGGTGCAGTCGTCAACCGAGTCTTCAACTGCTAAAAAATCTGCTCGCACGCATTAGTCCAAAGAAAAGGAACCCCATTCCGGGTCAGTCCGGTCAGCGGTGCAGCGATACTCGAAAAATCCCGCACGAAACGGCGATAATAACCAGATAAGCCCAAAAAGCTGCGGATCTCAGTCACAGATACAGGTCTGGGCCAAAACTGCACAGCCTCGATCTTCCTCGGGTCCACAAGAATACCATCTCCCATCACCATATGACCTAGGAAGTCAACTCTATCAAACCAAAATGCGCACTTTGAGAATTTAGCATACAGCTGGTGCTCTCTCAATATCTGCAAAGCAAACCTCAAGTGCTGCTCATGCTCCTCTCGACTCCTAAAGTAGACCAGAATGTCATCAATAAACACAACAATAAACTGGTCGAGGAACGGCCTGAAAATCCGGTTCATCAGATCCATGAACACTGCTGGCGCATTACTGAGTCCGAACGATAACACCAAAAACTCATAATGCCCGTAGCGCATACGAAAAGCAGTCTTCGGAATGTCATCATTCCGAACTCGCAACTGATGATAACCCGAACGAAATCAATCTTAGAAAAATGTTTCGCACCCTGGAGCCGATCAAACAAATCGTTAATGCGAGGTAAAAGATACCTATTCCGCACCGTAACTTGGTTCAATTGACGATAATCCATACACAACCTCAAACTGCCGTCCTTTTTCTTGACGAACAGAACAGGAGCTCCCCAAGGAGAAACACTCAGACGCACAAGTCCCCTATCAAGAAAATCTTGCAATTGATCTTTAATCTCTCTAAGCTTCGCCGGGGCCATCCGGTAAGGCGGTATAGAAATAGGTCCTGTGCCGGGAATCAGATCAATGCAACACTCAATATCGCGCTCTGGCGGCAAACCAGGTTACTCATCGGCATCAGAAAACTCTCGTACGATAGGAACCCGGTCTAATGACTCTACTGTGGCTACTGTATCATAAATGAAAGCCAAGAATCCCCAATATCCTCTCTTCAAAAGCCGACTAGCGCAAAGGGTTGAAATCAAACTTTGAGGGGCGGCACCACGGTCCCCCTGCACAACAAGAACTGACTCGCCGGGAAAACAAAATCTAACTGCCTTCTCGCGGCAGTCCACGGACGCATAGCAAGTAGCTAACCAGTCCATGCCCAGGAGAACGTCGAAGTCCAACATCTCAAGAAGGATCAAGTCGACGGACAAATCTCTATCTCCTATACGAACAGCATACGACCGAAACACGTGTCGTGCACCAAATGACTCACCAACAGGAGTAGTCATGACAAGTGGCTGATCTAGCAAACACGACTCTCGGCCTAACCTTGGCACAAAGTGCGTAGAAACATATGAATGCGTAGATCCCGGATCAAATAAAACGTGTGCATCAAAAGAACATACAGAAAGAGCACCTGAAACCACTGCATTGGACGCCTGCACGTCCTGATGAGTCAAGGCAAACACCCGAGCCTGCCATCTACCGGCAACTGGCTATCATCTTCCTTTGCCACTCCGTCCTCTCGGAACAAAACTGCCGCGACCACGACCTCTCTGAGAATGGGTCTAACGTGGAACAACAACAGGCACAAGAGGCAACCCTCTCTGAGGTAGAGAAGGTGGTAAGGTAACATGTGGTACGTCTTCCTCTCTCTGGCATATCTCAGGGCAATCTCTGATGCGGTGATGGGGATCGCCACATCCAAAACATGCAGGAGATGACTGCTGGCCCTGTGGGTATAAACTGTATGTATGGCCCCGCCTCAAGCTCCGTCTACCCGCACGGTCCATGGCGAATCCACCGCGGCCTCTGCTAAATTGCCTCTGTGCTGATAAATCAGTACGAACCCTCTTCGGTTCCGGAATGACCGAAGTCTCAGAAATACGCTCCTCCACCATTAGGGCTGCGTCCACTGCTACTGCATAGGTGTCAAAATGTTGGGAGAAGATAGCGAGGAATAGCTGGGTACTCAGGCCTCGAACAAACCTCTTGACCCGCATCTCCTCAGTAGCTACCAAATACAGAGCATACACAGATAGCTCGGTAAACTGCACATCGTACTCAGCCACCGTCATCTCCGGAGTCTGGCGTAATGACTCGAATCTTTGCACTCGAGCATTCGTGATGCTCTGCGGAAGGAAACGGGCGAGGAAAACCGTCACGAACTCAGCCCAGGTCATAGAAGCAAGACCTGTGGCTCTGCCTTTCTCTAACGACTCGCACCACTTCTGGGCCAGACCCTCCAGACGAAAACTCGTGAACTCTACCCATCTCGCGTCGGAGCATCTCAGCGAACGACATATCCTGGCCATCCGGTCAATAAACGACTGCGGATCCTCAGCTACATCAGTGCCTGTGAAAACCAGAGGCTTCAGCCTCATGAACTGAGATAATGATACGGTGATCACCTCCGTAGCTGTAGCTGCGACTGCCAAAACAGTAGGCATAATCGCGGTCCCCTCAACAGGCCGAACAACATTCTTTCTCTGCGCTCGAATGGCCTTGACTAACGACCCCATCATCTGATACCAACTTTGTCACGACCCCACCATCTGGTGCAAATCCTGCATACCGGCCCTTAGCATAGCAATATGGTTTGTCGAAGGTGGATCAATCTGCTCTGGTACAACCGGAGTACCGCCCTGGTCATTCCTCATATCAGACGAGTCAACTCTGACCTCGGCCCTCACGGCCGCTCTCTACGCCCTCGTAGTCTTCGGCGGCATAATGGCTATAAATGAAAAATAGGGTTCGATAAGAACATAGAAATCGAATCGCAAAGATGTATATAATCACGGAAGGAATTTCAATCAAATAGTCCTAAGGTCACTTAGGCGGAGTACCGTGTCGTAAGTATGCTGCGGAACATACACACGCTACGTCACTCTGCTTAAGCTACCTACTCTATCATACCAAGGTCATCCTACATTCCCAAAGGTAAAACCTAGCGCTCTGATACCAACTTTGTCACGACCCAAATGTAGGCACGTGAAACCACGTAACGTCAACAGGCGTACGCAATTTAAGTGAGTTGAAACTCAGAAATCTATACCACCAAAAATGGAAAAGTGGAGAAAACATAGTTAAAAATCTTCGGAAAACTTCAAGTAAAAATCTTTAAACTTAAGTTTACTTTCTTAAAAATTTTGGCAGTACCTCCTTTGTAAAAACTAGTCCCGAAAATGGGTACAATATAGAATATATATAAAGCATCCCAAACGGGAGAAAATCACGCCCAACGGTGGAAACAATAACCATAAGAATATATACGACGCCGTAGCGAAGAAATATAATGAAAATAGCATAAGGAGGTAAAACTTTGTAACAAGGTCGGCTCCCACGAGCACGACATCCAGAGTAACAAAATAATATAACACCGATCCTCATGACTCGTCTCTAATTCAAATACATGAATTGGTAGATGGAGAGTACTAGATCCAACAAAAAATATATAATGTACATAAACGGATAACCGCAAACCCACCTATAGAAAAGGCCTCACAGCCAACCGTAGCGGTATCAGCAAAAGTAGAGATAACAAGAAGCCCTGTCGCGACTACTCTAAGGGTAAATCCTATAAAACACTGTGGCACAACGGGGGTGAGTTGCCAACTCGTGAATAGTAAATAATATTATACTGTAATCGCAAGTATGCACGAACAGCGATAAATCTATCACACGAAATCTGATAGCATAAGTATGGCAATATGTATATGCAACGATCATTTAAAGGTGCATCATCATGGTACTACGACTACATGAGGCAATGCATATCAAAATAATCCTGAGTGTTGGATGATATAATAAAATTTTATGCAAAAATCATCAGCATGGAAAAACCCCAGTGTCCCTCACTGACACATCAAATCCCCAAAATCCTCCAGCGCCGTCACCAAAACCGTCCCTCATATCTTTATATCTCATGAAAAACAAAACATCATAAAATACTCGTGTCCAGCATCGACACGTAAATACTCATCTCTCAGGCGCCGCATACCTAGATCGGCCCTCAATATATCTCATATCATAACTCCGGCACGATATCCTCCGGATAATCGTCGGTTTCTATACTATCACCGGTAGGTAGTGCTCCCCTGCCAGGCTTACCGCCTAACAATACGAGTCTTCTTGCACCGGGGTACCTCACCGGGTCCACCATGTACCCACAGACGATTCCCCCTCGCTCCGCGAATCGGCACAAGTCTCATAACCGAGAAGACTCATGGTGGGCGCATCAAAATATCATATCAAGAGAAACAGGGTTTTCAAACAATACAGAAATTTCTAGAAATACCCCTACGGTTCTCAAATCCATAAATCATATGAAATCCATATCTCAATGCGTAAATCCATAAAAACTGATGTATGCAATATAAAACAGCAATGTGAGTATATTAAGGGAAAACCGCTCTTTTAAATGAATCCAGTTTTAAAATATATGATGGGGTTCCTAATTTCCTCTGAAATCAAGTGCAGCATCATATGAGGTGTACATGTAACTATAGAAAGATATTTGTATCTACATGTAAGCATGTATGTATGATGCATTTCATATGCACAATAGCACAATAATCAACGTCTCATTGTCAAATGACAATACAATACCATTTAGGGGTATATATAGCTATAGCAAGATATGTGAATATACATGTCAATAATGATGCAATACCATATAGGTATATGCGTAACTGTAGTAAGGTATGTGTCTATACATGTCAATAATGATGCAATACCATATAGGTATATGTGTAACTGTAGCAAGGTATGTGTATATACATGTCAATAATGATGCAATACCATATAGGTATATGTGTAACTGTAGCAAGGTATGTGTATATACATGTCAATAATGATGCAATACCATATAGGTATATGTGTAACTGTAGCAAGGTATGTGTATATACATGTCAATAATGATGCAATACCATATAGGTATATGTATAACTGTAGCAAGGTATGTGTATATACATGTCAATAATGATGCAATACCATAGAGGTATATGTGTAACTGTAGCAGGGTATGTGTATATACATATCAATAATGATGTAATACCATATAGGTATATGTGTAACTGTAGCAAGGTATGTGTATATACATGTCAATAATGATGCAATACTATATTGGTATATGTGTAACTGTAGCAAGATATGTGTATATACATATCAATAATGATGCAATACCATATAGGTATATGTGTGGTACGTGTCATGGAAATTACCGACGGTGTGTGTGTAGCATAGAATTTGTGCTTGTGCAATATGAATCCGTCAATAATGGTGTTGTGTCCAATAGGTACTAAGTCAAAGCACAACAGGTAAAAATATGCAATGATGCTCATGCGCAAATAAGTCTTATGCGTATAAACATGCAGCTATAATATCATATCCAGCCATGACGCATAACGCCATATGGGCGATTTCCCCATAGATGTTAAATCTACTCACCGGTGATCTCGAACTAAGAAAATCCGACCACCTGCTTCCCTTTCTTCGCAGCGTCCGAAATTCCCGCTTGCGATCCTAAAATTACACAAACACAACACATAAGGCTAAATATCCTGCGCCGACACAACGATAACAAAACGCAAGGATAACGTTCACAAGATAAATACACTGTCCACGTAGTGCACAAAATGCGTACGACATCAGCACAATCCTAGCTAGGATCGCTAAACTACACAACCACCAAGCCTAATCCCTGATCGTACCGATCGCGCATTCACAACACAATATATCGTAGAAGATCATATACATAACATCGCAACGTCAAATTGAAACTCACGCCTAAGTTTACCGAAAACCTAGTAAGCACCTTTAATCAAATTAGCTCAAGTCTAGAAGTTTAAACAAATCTAGCGATCACAATCATCACATAGCAGCCTGATTAAGTCACATAAACCTTTACTACAATTTTAATATCACCCATACAAGATTTAGTAAAAGTTAGATTGCAATTAAGCTTAATTAGACGATTAGCAAAAATATCATTTAACTAACTCACAACTAGGTTAAGTTTTTCAAGTTTACACATCTTGATTAACTATTTCAAATCATCAAAACCCTATCTTGATCTTCACTACTCTTTCATGAATTTCTAAACATGCAGTTTAAAGCTATATTGAACATTTAATAAGGTAGCTTAAAGTATTTAAACAACATTTAAAGTTTAGGGTTAGGATTTTATATCTCCACTAGATTCACAAACTAGCAACTAACTCTAAATTTAGCCTCCAAAATGATCACTTTCAAGAGGATCCAAACTTGTTTAGGCTTAAGGAATAATGGGTAGGGATTTATATTTGAGTTTGTGGGATTTATTTATGATTTTTGATGATTTATTTGAGCTTGAGGAAGTGAGAATGGAGCAAAGAGCAAGTGAGGGCGGCAAATGGAGGGTCGGCCAAGGCAAAATGAATGAGGAGGTTAAGGAATTGTGTGAAAAATTCTAGTCAAAAACACCAATTAATTCCCATTAATGCACCTCCCATCCAATGCCACCTCTTAATCTTTTCTTTTCTAATTAAAGTTTTCTTTAATTTAACAAATATCTAGATATTTGTAGGATATTTTGCATAGATTGATTAATACTTAATCTTGTGATTAAGTTAGCATAGATTCACTTTAGCATAATTAACCCAATCAAATTTGTAATTACCACTAATTAAGTGCATAATTAAAAGCTTATAATAATATTTTAATTAAGGAAAAATATTAAAGTGAACTAAAATTTTCAAGTGACGACTAAAAACCGCAAACTAGCAATTTCCTAGTTAAACTAAGTCCAGTTAAGTCTATACAGAAAAATGTTCACATCAGGGTTTTACCGAAAAACGCAGTATATTTTACCTATTAACGGAAAATTCGCATAACGATTTCTAAAACGTTACACTCAGCTTGATTACTTACATCAGCTGTAAAATGGTCAAGGATTATAAGAATCGAAGTATATACCGTGTCAGAAACTTAGGTATTATTTTCAAGTTTAACTGCGCTAAATATCTCAGTTTTTTGAGTGGGGAATAGACAATGATCCCACCTTCTTTTTAAAATACTAGTGAAACCATATGAACTAAATCTAGCTACATCAGTATCGGTATTACCATGTTATTTGGTAACTGTAACATACATCATCATTCGATGTTAGGTATCATAGATTTGCTTATCTGATAATCCATCAATGTTCCTGTTTACCGCCGAAAACTGGACTGAGACGTTATGACGTCTAGCCTGAATTTGGGGATATATGCTATTTGAACATATCCATCCACCTCTCCGAAGTTACCAAATTGATTCATGGCATCGTATATTGGAGGTTTGCAGATGTGACCGACACAGCAGACTTTATCAGATTCCCCCTCATTTATGAGGGGTTTTTGATTGTGGGGATGCTGTTCTCTTTAGGCATAAGCCCCTGTAGTTAATTACGTTACCATATTGTGATAACCACTTTCTCCTGCTTCAGAAGGTCACTTAGTGTCGTGTGTTATTTTTTTTGCTAAGGTTACCCATGGATTGTATACGGAGACTAGTTTATGTCTTCGCCCGTAGGGCGCGGATTAGTCCAAATCTATTTATTTTAGATTTAGGGATTGAACTTAAGTTGTATATTCCGTCATTTCAAAGAGTATTTTGTTTTATTTAAGGACCGTTAATCTATTTTTCTTAGATTAAGGTCAACTTAAATATATGAGCATTTGGGCTCAATTTATTTTAACTAAGAATATGTTAGTCCTATTTGAGACTAAGATCAACTTAGCAACATTTTAAGGATCAATTTTTATTTAAGATCCAACAACAGAGCAATTAGGCTCAGTTGCAAATAACTTCAGAGACTTGGTCAATTTGGGCTTGGTCTACTCGGTCTTGTGCTTTCCTTCCATTTTTTCCAGAAGTGTAAGCACTTATTTGTGGTTTAGGCGCTCATGTGGGAAACACATGAGGCACTCAGACATGGGTGCTGCCCAATCAGTGCTAAGCACTTAGTTATTTTGACTGAATATAGAGTGCTAAGCATTTTTTATGGCGCTCACATGGGGAGCACGTGAGGCGCTGAGCATTTTTTTTGTTTTGTTGGGAGCTCACGTGGGAAGAACGTGAGGCCCCAAGTCTCATTTAAAGGAATCTTTTGGGTGCTCACGTGTATTTCACGTGAGGCGCCAAGTCCTTTTCTTTTTAGAGATTTAATATCTGTTAATGGCATTTTTGGCCATTAATGTTCACCAAGATCTATGTTTTGAAGGTCTGGGATCGTTCTTTATTGGAAAACTAAGTTCTTCTGTTATTTTTGTAAGAACTAAGTTCTTTAAGTAGGGTTAAACCCTATTTTCAAAGGAACTAAATTCCTAGAACATACGTTCTTTTTTCTCTTTTTCTTTCAATGTAGTTCTTTCCCCAAAATTTTGAGTACGAAGAATAGAACCTCCCCGATGGAAATTAAATTCTTAACTTGTTGGGAGATTTGCTTTGCAAATCTCAGATCAGAAGAAGAACTAAGTTTTTTTTTATGAAGGGTTAAACCCGTATTTTCTTTATTCTAGGCAAAGGAGATACATTTTTATCTCTTATTTTTTCTTTACCTAGGGTTTGGAATGAGTGAGGATCTTCTTCTTTGAGAAGAGAATTGAATTCTCAGTTTTGTGGCTTCTGGTTTTTTTGGCAGAAGCTTGGGAGGTCGATCTTCTATATCTGAGACTTGAAGTCTCCTATCCTTTATAGGAGATGCAAATTGTTAATTAGTTTGAGAAAATCTCTCATTTGAGAGATACCAATTGATTTAATTGGCTTCAAAATTGTTCGGGAGATTTTATCTACCGTTGGATCTTTTGATCCAGTGAATTTCTATTTATAAAATATATATACTTATTTTTAACAAGATTCGGAATATATTTTCCCATATACAGAATTTAATTCTGTCATACGGTGATTTTTTAATCACCATTGGATTTTTAATCCAAGGGCTCTCTGTTTAACAGAGCACTATTTTTCTTTGTTTATATGATATAGGGAAATATTTTCCCATCTCAATAAATCTTTGATCAACAGCTTTTTGTTTAATAGAAAATATCCTTCTCATTTAGAAAGATCAGGAAGATATTTCCCTAATAGAATTTAATTCTATCATTTGATGATTTTAATCATCCTTAGATCTTTGATCCAACGGCTCTGTTTAATAGAGAATCTCTCTTTTTAGAAATATCAAGGGATGTACCTTCACAAAATAAAATTTAATTTTATATATAATTTAATTCTATCTGAAGCTAGTGCTTCTAAAGGTGTGTTCTCATGTGTTTAACACGTGACCCTGGTGTGGGTTTCAGACTGTTTTCTTTAGCACTATGAGCGCTCATATGTTTAACACGTGAGGCTAATTTGGCCTCTCTTGGTTTTTTATTCTCGACGCTTATATGCTTTTGCATATAAGCGCTCACGTGTTTAACACGTGAGGCCAGTTTGGCCCTTTTGGTTATTACTTTCTAGCGCTTATATGCTTTTGTATATAAGCGCTCACGTGTTTAACACGTGAGTCCAAACTGTGGGAATTCTTTTCTCCAGAATTTTTATAAGGGAACAAATGCCCCCGACGTTACTTTCACGAGGTTTACACGTGAGTGTAATGCTGTAAATTTTTCCACCGTTGGATCACCTAGGGGAGTGGGAAGTTGAACCAATCCCACCACGTCATATAAATGAGGCCTTTGGCCTTAAAGTGACTATTGTTTCTTCATCTTCTTCCCTGATTTCTCTTTCTTTGAGAATTTAATTCTCGCTTCATAGCTTAGATCTCTGCCTTCAAAATTCCTTTGAACAGAGTTAAACCCTGCCAAATTTTCTTGGTAAGGACTACGAACAGAGCTTAGCTCTTGACATCTTTTGGATATTTTTTTATTTTTTTTTGTTTTGGATTTTAAATCTACTATAATATTTGTCTGAGCTCAGTTCTTTTCTTGAACCGATCTCTTGGAGATCTTAAAAAAGAACTCTTCTTTTTTTACATAGATCGTGGATTTTGATGTCCATACCAAGATTTGAGTCAATGGACATTCTTTGAGAATCATTGATTCTCTTCTTGAGGTTTTACCCTACCATTGATACTGACATTTGAGAATTCCTGGAATTTAATTCCATTATTTAAACCCATATGTTTCCCAACACGAGGTATTTCTGGGATTTAATCCCATCATCTGGGGGAATTTAATTCCATCTGTTTTTGCAGAGCTTAGCTCTGGTTTGATTCTTAAGAACTTTGGGAATTTTATTCCCTTTACCATTCTTGGATATTGTCCTTTTTTAGGATTTTAATATCCCTTTCACAGATTTGAATCTGTTGTTTTTTTTGTAAAAGAACCCACTTTTTGGTGATATTGGAAGTTTTAACTACGCCGTTCATTTAATGAGAACTATTCATTTAATGAGAATCCTTTTTTATTCTCACAATGGACACATGTCTCATCACTGATGAGCCGCCACTTTGATTTTGTGGGGTCCAGTAGCTTATTAGGCTTAGTGATTCCAGCATTTTTTATTGCTAACTCTCCAGCTGGTTTCTTTTCAGGTACCATGGCTGGTCACTTATACGACAACGAGGAGATTATCTCCCACAAAGAAATTTGCATACAAGGTCATTTTCAAGGCTAGGAGTACACTAATGCCCAATGTGATGAGGTGATGCGTCGCTTTGATGATCACAATGGCGATTACTCCCTTGCCGTTCTGCCCTTTTGAAGATTATCGTTGAATCGATCTAGGAAGCAGTTCCTGAGCTTGATCACAATGGTCGATTGCTCCCTCACCGTTCTGCCCTTTTGAAGATTATCGTTGAATCGATCTAGGAAGCGCTTCCTGAGCTTGATGAGGCTATGCCGCTCAAAACACTTGATGACGCTGAAGACAAGGTGCATTCAGTATATCTGATGGGCCTGATCTTGAAGAAGTGGAGAGATGATCTCGTCGCTGTTTTGCATCGCGTCTTCCAATGGAAAGCGATAATATCCGCGTACCAGAGGATAGAAGGCATCAGCGGGGATCCTTAAGCTTGCATTCAAGAGAAGACGCATAAGAAAACGGTCAATGAAGGTAGAAGCACTTTACTCAAACTTGCCTTTAAATTTAAGAATCCATGTCCGGAATTTAGCGTATTGCCATTGTAAACCTTTGATGATATTTGTTTCTTTTTTCTTTTATTTCTTTTGTGATCATCCTCATTACCAATATATAAATTTCTTTGAAACATGAATGACAAGCCACTTTCCCTTTCTTTTTTTACGCCAACGCTCACGTGCATTTCACGTGAGGTGCTGCTATAGGATTTAATCCTATAAAAGACTAGTGCCGGCACTCACGTATGCTTCACGTGAGGCACTGCCTTATTATATGAGGGAATCGTTTCACCTTCTTTCTTTTCTTTTTTCTGAGTCACCCTTTTCTTTTCTAATGCCTTCTTTTTGTCAGAGATTGGAAATAGTTCCACCATGCACAACATTTTCTGTTCCCAGACTTAAATGCTTCTCTTTATAATCTGATTTCCAATGCCTTCTTTTTGTCAGAGCCTGGAAATAGTTCCACCATGCACAACATTTTCTATGCCGCGACTTAAATGCTTCCCTTTATAATCTGAATCAGTTCTCATCTTCTCCTTCACAGAGAAAGAACTACTTTAACATGGCTTGCAATTGCCCACATGCTTTTCAAAAGCCATGAGAGGTGCCCATCGAGGAAATTACCTCATTCTACTGCACGCTTGGCGAATCCTGCTCTTACGGATGATCAATGCGACACGATGATGCACGAGCTCCTGACCCATAGAGGTTCTCCTCTCCCAGCCGGCTCTATTTGGTTTCGGATGATCTACATAGCCATCCTTGACAGCATTCCTCCCTTATCCGACGTCTGCTAATCCGATGCCTACCCCGCCACATATTGTGCCGGAATGGTATTTCCTACCGATCCATGACTCTAGCGATGCTTGGTGCAGCGGAGGACAAGATCGAATGCGTTCAAGAGGCATGCTTGATTACAAAGCCTCTGAAGGACCGCTCGATTCATATGCAGAGTCAGATCCGGGCTAGGCGGTCTATCATGTCTTCTTTTGCCGATGAGTTTGGCACTAATAGATAGGGAGAGACTCTTTATGAGAACCGCCATTACGATTTGGAAGAGCAAACAGAGAGGGAGTTAGAGAACTTTGTTTATTGTTTTGTTAACCCATGTATCTCTAATCCCATGTTTGGTGATCTCTTCCTTGTAGAATAAGATGTTTATTTAAATGCATTTCTTTATCGTTGACTGCTAAATGTTTCATCCCCGGGACATTTTCATGTGTGCATCTCATCCATTTTGGAGTCTCTAGTTTATTCATTCATTTCGGAGTCTTTAGTTTATTCACTCATTTCAGAGTGTTTTTAGTTTACCTTCCTTAGGTTTACAGGAAAACTCGCCCTAACGTTGGATGTAGATAACCCCCATTCTTTTATGACAAGGGTCCATTAGATTTGTGATACTAGGTTTAAATCCATCGTACCGTCGCGTTGGCTGATGTATTCCTCGATATGCAGTCTCTTAGATTGCTGCTCGAGTAGCCCTAGAGTGGTCGTGTCTTTGATCCCTTCTGAGGCTGGACAGGACGTCTTCATGTAATCTTCTTAGGTTGGAGTATTTGTATTACTGTCGGAAGAACAAGCATTAGGTATTTGCCGTAGGGCTTTTTACTTGAGGTTAGGCTTAATTTGAAGCCCCAATGAGTCATAACCGCACCCTTATGGGGTGGGATGATCTCCAATCATCTTTAGGCCTTGTATGTATTGCCGTCAAGACCCGAAACTAGGAATATGTGGTCACTTCGTTTTTTCTTTAATGATGCCGCGTCGATTCTTTGCTGAAGCAGGATAGACATCTGTATGACCTCTATGCTGAATGTATTGCAATTGAGATCTGGAAGTAGGAATATGTCATTTCTCCAATTTCATTTAATAGTTGCGTCTGCACCATGCTGAAATGAGGAGGAACGTCGAGATGATCTCTAGGCTGTAGATATTGCCTTCGAGATCTGGAGTTAGGAGTTTATCATTGCTCCAATTTCATTTGACCCTTGGGTCCTTGTTGACGTTGTGTCTGTACTTTACTGAAGTAGTAATAACGTCCAAATAGTCTCTAGGCTGTAGATGTGCCATCAAGACTCGGTTCTTCTTTTGACGAAGCGTGGTGGGAAAATACGGTTCCCTTTTCTTTCATTTGTGCCCATGGATTGTATACAAGAGTCAATATAGACCTACTTGCAGGGTAGAAAAGTTTTATTTTATTATATATTTTTTATTTATTTCCTTTATGCTCTATCTTTTCAGCTTTTTATATCGCAAAAGTCATGATTGCCCAATCATTTCGGTAGTTTTTCACAGTGCCCAATCATTTCGGCTATGTCATTTTTTTATTTTTACTTGCTGTTTTTATTGCAAGTTTGGAATCTGAGACCACTATTCGTATCGACATCGCTACAACTGGAATATTGCCAGAAGCGAATCATCATTTGCCTTGAATGGACTTGAATTTTGATACCTATTTAGGCATCAGCATCGCTACAACTGAGATATTGCCAAGGGCGAATCATCATTTGCCTTGTTGATTTGGACAAAGGTGGCTGAGCAAATAGGGTTAAGATCCTGTCGACTAAGGCTTTTTGACTTTATGAGCCGTAAGGGTCTCATAAAGGTATTTCTCCCTATGAGTCATGAGGATCTTGTAGGTGTATTTTCTCCTTAGGAGTCATGGGGATTCCTAAGTGTGCTTTCTCTTATAAGTCGTAAGGATCTTATAAGAGTATTTTCTCTTTGTAAATTGAGAGGACTTACAAGTGTCATTCACTATATAGGGATATTTCTCGCCATTAGTGGAACTTGGTGAGGGATATATTTATTTATGCTAGTAGATTGTATACAGGAGTCAATATTGGACCACTTGTAGGGCAAAAAAGTTTTGTGGGGTTTTGGTGGCTTAAGAACAGTTTCAGATCCCTATATCTTAAGGCTTTTGAATTCTATAAGTCGTGAGGGTCTTATAGAAAGTATATTCTCTTTACGAGTCATGAGGATCTCGTAAGTGTATTTTCTCCTAAGGAAATGTATGGATTCCTAAGTGTGTTACTCTTTTGTGAGTCGTAAAGATCTTGTTGGGTTACCTCAACGCCGGAGCCATCGAACGTGGCGGTCTGCAGAACAAAAGTTTTCTTACTTGTTCAAAAGCGGCGCAAGTTAACCCAATGAAAACCCGGATCTTACCATAAACCTAGCTAGCTAGTAGTGCTATCTACTATGAAAATAATTCTTACCAAATGACCTAAGTCCTTCGATCTTCTTTCCTCGTCATGTGCTCCAAGTGTCCACCTTGAACTTGTTTGATATCCATTTCTGGCTCCATCGGTCCTCCGGGATCGAGCTTGTTCTTTGGCCTTCCTTTGTCGTAGATGATCCACCCGAGAGATGTGATCCATGGCTCTAGCTCCTAACTAAGTAACAGAAGGAGCAACTAGAGAACTTGCGATGCTAATCCAAGTTTTCTAGGATGTAGTATGAAGATCTATGTGTTCTACTATCTCTATCTTGCCACTTCACTTGTTTCTCAACACATGAGAGGGTAGTGAAGAGGAAGATGATGAAGGTGGAGGAACTCAAAAGGAGGAGGAGGTGAAGCAAAATGGGAGCTCAAAAATAAAATGAAGCATCCATGTGAGAGAAAATCAACACAATAGTTTTGTGTATGAATTTCTTGAATAAACAATCAACAACCATACTTCAATAGTAACTACAAATGAATTAAAAATTCATTTGTTAACTATTGAAGTATGGTTATCACCATACCTCCCAGTTTACACCTCATTTCCGTTTATCAAATAAATGGAAAAAACATAATGAGACGGCCACCTTCTAGAAGGTAATCTGTAATAAAATACGGATGACAGTCCATTGTATATACATACCTGCATTTGGATAAAAACACGAATGCCCAAAGAGATAGAATAACACAAAGAACGTAATACTAGAATATACATATCGAAATACATATATGTAAAAAATTAAATCAATACCTGATTTAATTATCCGGCTCAAACCTGAGCCAGCTAGTATTACCAACTGTCCGATCGAAAGTCCGGAATCAATCGATTGGAACCCTGCATGCATCCAATACTGCTACTACATCATATCGTCTGAACCAGGAAAACCCTCTGTGTTGGACTCTAAAGACTCGACAGTACGCCGGCAGTGAGTTACTGGATAAATCCATAACCACAAGCACGTCAGCGGTACTAGCTATACGTAACGGCTACCCGGGTACCTATCGAAAAGGAAGGCCGACGAGCAAACTCATCTGGATCCCTACTAAGCCTATCTGTGACAATCTCCATACAGTCCGGTCTCTTCGTCCAAGATTATCGCATACCGGGTCTAGGGTTGGTAAACGTCAAAACCTAATAACCTGGTAATTCATGCTGATGCGGCTCAGGACCAATCCGGAAAACTACTGATCAGCCTATCAGTAAATCCCAACTGCCTTGGCCAAGGTCTTATGGTCCTGACCAATCGAACACAGTATGATATCGACTCCCTATACTGGGAGAGACGAATCCCTGACAATCGCTCCCTGCCTCCATGTGGCTCGGGACTGTACCCAACCAAAACCTGTTTGCACGACTTAGTAGAGTCGTGGTAGGGTAGTGATCAAAGCACAGTGGGAACTCACACGAGACAAATGCCGATCTCAGGTCTAAAGACTAACCTGTACTCATGTCACCTGAGAACTTCCACCTGATGATAGGTATAATACCATCTGGAAGTTCTCGACGAGTCCGTCCGGTGTACTCACAACCAGTGAGCACCTGTATATGATCTTAGGTGTGAAAGACCAATGGTTGTAGGACCAAACCATCTTCCCTCGTCGGGGTCTAGAAACGTAAACACTAGTCTACTCAATAATATCGATGCCCAGTCTCGATACTCCCACGACCAGGAACCATTTAAGGATGTGCGTACCGACTGCCCAGCTCCCACAAGTATGATCGCCATCACAACGCAGGTAGTCTACCAATGATTCTACGGGCTTTATCAACATACAATCTCAAATATGTAATAGCAAGTAAAATATACACATGTTAAAATATTGACAAACCAGATAGCATACCATTATATCGAGCAAGACTGTCCTGTACATATATATGTCCAAGCATCCAAATATATATAAATACAATAATGGCCTCCAGGGCATACATATTCATCAATCTCCCACTTGCACTAAGGCCATATACACCGGCGTATCGAGTACCCAACGTCTGCTCTAGGTCCAGTTGTTGGCGTATCGAATACCCAACATATCAAAAAGTCTCTCGAACTGTGCTTGAGGAAAAGCCTTGGTGAATGGATCCGCAGTGTTTTCTTTTGACTCCACTCTCCGCACCTCGATTTCCCGGTGATCAATGATCTCCTTGATCAGGTGATATCACCTCAAGATGTGCCTGGATTTCTGATAGGACCGTGGTTCCCTTGCTAAAACCATAGCTCCATTGTTGTCGCAATACACAGGTATTGGGTTAACAATGTATGGAACTAACTGAAGTTCAGTAATGAACTTCTTAATCCAGACGGCTTCTTTTGCGGCATCATTGGCAGCAATGTATTCAGCCTCCATCGTCGAGTCTGCCATGGTGTCCTGTTTGGAACTCTTCCAACAGACCGCCTCTCCATTGAGGTTAAACACAAAACCCGAGATAGACTTGCTATCATCCTTATCACTCTGGAAGCTCGAATTGCTAAAAGACTCTACCTAGAGGTCTCCATTACCGAATACTAGGAACAGTTCTTTAGACCTTCTTAGGTACTTCAGAATGTTTTTAACAGCTGTCCAGTGGTTCTCACCTGGGTTAGACTGATACCGGCTCACCATGGTAAGTGTGTAAGCTACATCTGGTCGGGTACATTGCATCACATACATTATATATCCTACCGCCGAAGCGCAGGGTATAGTGCTCATACGAACCCTCTCCTTATCAGTCTTGGGAGACATCTTTTTGGTGAGGGTGATTCCGTGCAATGCGGGTATGTTACCGCGCTTGGAATCTTCCATACTAAATCTCTTTAGTACAGTCTCTATGTATCTGAACTGTAAAAGTCCCAGTAATCTCTTGGATCTATCTTTGTAGATCTTAATCCCCAAGATGTACGAGGCATCACCCAGGTCCTTCATGGAAAACTTTTGTGACAAGAACAGCTTGACCGATTGTAGCATAGGAATATCATTTCCTATCAAAAGAATGTCATCCATGTACAATACTAGAAACACGACAGTTCGGCCTACAATCTTCTTATATATACAAGGCCCATCCTCGTTCTTGATGAAGTCAAATCCCTTGACTATTTCATCAAAATAGATGTTCCAGCTTCGCGATGCCTGCTTTAATCTATAAATGGATTTAAGGAACTTGCATACCTTCCCGCTGCTCCCACTGTCTATGAAACATTCCGGCTAATCCATATAAACGCACTCTTCTAAACTTCCGTTTCGAATAGCCGTTTTTACGTCTATCTGCCAGATCTCATAGTCATGGAAGGCAGCAATGGCAAGTAGGATCCGAATGGATTTGAGCATAACCACTGAAGAAAAAGTTTCGTCATAGTCCACACCTGGTCTTTTATGAAAACCTTTTGCAACAAGTCTAGCCTTATAGGTTTCCACCTGCCCATCTACACCAAATTTCTTTTTGAAGATCCATTTGAATCCAACAGGTTTTACCCCAGGTGGAGCAATATCCAAGGTCCACACTTTATTGGTGTACATGGACTCCATTTCGATCTAATAGCATCCAGCCATTTGTCAGAGTCCCTACTAATAATGGCCTACCTGAAACTAGTAGGATCATCTTCTTCTAAGATGCAATCCTCTCGATCCCCGTCTATGAGAAAACCGTAGTATCTCTCGGGCAGACGAGAAATCCTAATAGATCTGTAGAGTGGCTGAGGTTCGTCTAGGATTACTGAATCTAGAAGTTCCATCAAATCTTAAGTTTCAGTTTGTGGTCGCTGAATTTCTTCCAGTTCTACCGTGCTTCCATTAATTTCTTTTGCAAGAAACACCGTTTTTAAGAAAACGGCATGCTGAGCAACAAACACCTTCTATTTCTCGGTGTGGTAGAACAGATATCCATAACCATTGTTTCGATATCCTACAAATTTACATAAAACTGACTGTGCCTCTAGTTTATCTGGTTTATGTTTTTTAACATAAGCTAGACAACCTCATATCTTAAATCTTTTAAGATATGGCATTTTTCCATTCCATATCTCGAACGGTGTCTTAGGCACTGATTTTGACGAAACATCATTCAATAGGTATGCTGCCGTCTGAAGCGCATGTCCCCAAAATTAAAGAGGTAACTCGGCGTTACTCATCATGGAGCGAACCATATCGAATAGGGTACGGTTCCTCTATTCCGATACACCATTGTGCTGTGATGTATACGGAGAAATAAGCTGAGAGAGAATTCCATTCTCTTTTAGATATTCTAGGAATTCTGTGCTTAAGTACTCCCTTCCTCTATCAGATCCGAGGATCTTGATACTTTTGTCAATCTGGTTCTCTACTTCGTTTCTGAATTCTTTGAATTTCTCAAAAGCTTCAGATTTGTGTTTCATGAGATACACATATCCGAACCTAAAGAGATCATCAATGAATGTGATGAAGTACGAAAACCCTCCCCTTGCATGTACAGACATTGGACCACATACATCACTGTGTATGAGTCCCAAGAGCTCTACTGCTCTTTCTCCGTGTTAGGTGAACGGAGATTTGGTCATTTTTCCTTTGAGACAAGACTAACATGTTTCATAAGATGAAAATTCGAACGTATCCAAAAATCCATTTTTATGTAACTTACTCAGTCTTTTCTCTCCGATATGACCAAGTCTACAATGCCACAAGTAGGATTCGTTCACTTCTGAACTCTTCCTCTTACGTGTGTTTTGTATGCTGAGAACTATGTTTTGATTAAGAGCATAGATACCATTACACAGTGTACTTTCTGCAACCAATACCTGATTAAGGTAAATGTTCATGATATTTCTATCAAGAAAAAACGTATATCCATCTTTATTGAATAAAGATACTTATATGATGTTGCAAACCATGGAAGGTACATAGTAGCAATTGTTCAAAATCATAGTATTGCCATTTGGCAATACTAGGTGATATTCACCGACGACAGAAGTATCAACTTGTACTCCGTTCCCTACTCTGAGGGACATATCACCAGGTCCAACTATCCTACTTTTTCTCAGTCCCGTAATAAATTACAGATATGAGATCCTGATCCGGTATCGAGTACTCAGGAAGTAGGACTGACCGAAAAACAGTTCTCAATAACAAGAACACCTGAAGAAGACCCAATTGTATGTTTCTTCTTCGATGTGGTCATCAAGGAATTCAAACAATCCTCTTTCCTTTACTCACACTTATGACAGTTGTTATAAGTTAGAGCCGAACCGACGTTCCCCAGCCCCGAAAAAGAATTCGGATTGGTCAAGCGATAGATTTTATTATCTTGATTAAGGCATGAAGTGGTTGCTACCTGGAGAGAGAAAAGAAACACTTAGCGTGCGCTCTTGCAAGATTAGATTGGTTATTAGTTTATCTAATCAGGATGGCTCCCACTGTTTCCTCGAATTCTTCTTCAAACCTAAAAGAAGAATTAGTTAGGATTAATCGCACGTCAAAATACTTGTTTAATCTTTCAGCCAGGCTAGTGTCGGTACTCCGAGAGAGGTTTTCCAACGCTTTCGCGAAGTTCCTTAATTATATAACCTCTTTTCTCTGGAGGCGTAGCCCTGCTAACACCGTTCTAGACACCTACTTGGTTTATACCATTGATTGTTAAGTGAAAAAATCTCCCAGGAGTAATCCTACTCATTAGTGGGACCGGAATCCAACTATCATTTCATGATAAACTAGATGGAAGCCCCTCTAGTCACCACACTCCAGAAGGTATACAACACCTGCAAGTTTCCTGTATATTTGAAACTCCCGATGTGGTTTTTTCCCCTAACGGTTTATGACCTTGACTGGGTCAACAAGCCATAAACCACTAGTCATGTTCTACCCGTCATTTTCTTGATTGCATTAAACCCATCCGTACGTGCCCTTGACTAGGTCAACAAAGCCGCACGACTGTCCTAACCAATCGCATTTACAATGCACAGAAAAATACCACTTAGCTTTCGTACACTACGCCTTGACTAGGTCAACAAATGCAGCACGAATATTAAATATTACTATTCTGAAAAGACGGAGGGCTACGGCTGGGTTTTTGGCGAAAAACCCGTTAACGTAATGAACTTGATATTGTAAGTCCACGTTGCCCACCCCGGTACTTGCGGGGAGGCGGAAAACGGAATAAAAATCAAATTTTTATGAGCTTAGGCAACATGGACTAGACTATGAAGGATCTTTGCTAAACAAAAACAAGCTAAAGCTAACTAGAAACTAGCTAAGTGCTAGAAAGGTTATACCTTGGGCTTTATGTCCTTCTCTCCTTGCTCCTTGGAGTGGTGGAAGGAGGTCACCTTTGTCGTCTTCTCACGTCGAAGAAAGATCCACCCGAAAGCCTCGACCTTTGGCTTCAACTCCAAGCTAGAAGTAACTAGGGTGCAAGAAGTGTTAATACTTGAACCCTAGATGAGAGTAGAGATTATCAAGAGAGGGTTTTTCTCAAGCTCAAGTGTTTCTCAACACATGAGAGGGAGGAACTTGTGGGAGAGGAAGAACAAGAGAGAGAATGTGAAAAATAGAATGAGAGAATAATATGAAGCATTCTCTCATATATGTGAATTATTGTAATTAGAAAATTAGTGAGATAATTGTCATGGCAAAATCAAGACATGACCATTATCATTTCATTTTTAATGCAAATTGCAAGCATCAAAGAGCATCTTCCAAATGAAATGATGATGGTCAAAGTGTCAACATGGTCAACAAGTCAAGATGGGTCAAATGGTCAACAACCATAACCATGCACAATTATTAAACTAATATCAATTAACAATAATACACACATAAGCATTAGGGTTAATAAAATGACAATAGTCATTAACCCTAATCAAGGTCCTCTCCCTCTGTCTCAAGCAACTGTGCATACGCACCCTTATTCGTGATCCGAGGAACACGAATACAATAAGAAAAAGCCAATCCCAAATCATATACTAGGATCCGGCTTAAACCAAAGCCCGCTAGTATAAGTTGTCCGGACAGCAAACGTGCACAAGTGCACGGATGTGAACGAACCTTGTCGCAAAACCTTGCGACCTCTACTCATTTTGCCTAAAGGCGAATAGCTCTCTGTGTAGGACTCTAAAGACTCGACACTACGCTGGCAGTGGGTTTAACCACAGACCGCAAGCGGCACTAGTTGTACGTAACGGTCCCCAGGTAGATGTCGATAAGTAGACTGACGAGGTGAACCCCATCTGAACTCCTACTGAGCCTGTATGTGACAGTTTCCGTACAGTCCGGTCTGTTCGTCTGATACATCGCATGGCGGGCCTAGGGGGCAGTGAACGTCAGTCCCCTAATAGCGGTACAAGTCGTGTCGGAGTGTAGCCCAGAACACCCTGAGATAACACTGGAAACCTACCAGTATATCTCGCTTGCCCTGGCCAGGGACTACTCGTGTAATGGCTCTCCTGGACACAGCATGATGTCAACCCCCAATACCGGGAGAGACGAATCCTGTCTAACCGTCACTGCCTCCAAGTGCTTCGGGACTGCACCCAAAAACTACCTGTTTGCACGACTCCTTTGAGCCGTGGTAGGGTAGTAGTCAAAGTGCAGTGGGAACACACTCGAGGCGAAGTGACAGTGTCAAGTCAGCGGACTAAGCTGTACTCATGTCACCTGGGAACTGATAACTGACGATAGGTATAATACCAACCAACAGTTCCCGACGAGTCCTGTCCAGTGTACTCGTAACCTAACGAGCACCCGCATACTATCTCAAGTACGACGTACTGACGGCTGTGGGACAGACCGTCTCCCACGCTGGGATGAGAAGCGCATACGCTAGTCTACTCCGGAGTATCGATGCCCTGTCTCGATAGTCCAACGACTAGGGACCTGTATAAGGATGTTCTTATAGATCACCCAGCTCCCACGAGTGTGAGCGCCATCACAACGCTGGTAATCAAGCAAAGATCCTGAGGGCTCTACTAATATGTATATCAGCGATATGCTAAAAGAAACACATGCACATATTAAAGCAGAGACAAACCAAGTAGCATACTACCATTTCGAGCAAGATTGTATATACAACTGTGAATATCCCAAGCTTCCATCAAGTAATATACAAACTAGTATGATACAGTAATGGCCTCTAGGGCATATACACTAACAATCTCCCACTTGCACTAAGGCCATGTACTAGCGTATCGAAGACCTATCATCTCGATCAGCCGCTCGAACTGAGTCTGGGGCAAGGCTTTGGTGAATGGATCTGCTGTGTTATCTTCTGAAGCAACCCTCCGAACCTTGATCTCCTGGCGATCCACGATCTCCCTGATCAGGTGATATCGCCTCAAGATGTGTCTGGATTTCTGATGGGACCTGGGTTCCTTCGCTAAAGCTATAGCCCCGTTGTTGTCGCAATACAGAGGTATTGGGTGAACAATGGACGGAACCACCTGAAGTTCTCTCAAGAACTTCCTCATCCAGACAGCTTCTTTTACGGCATCAGATGCAGCGATGTATTCCGCTTCCATAGTCGAGTCAGCAACGGTTTCCTGTTTGGAGCTCTTCCAACACACTGCCCCTCCATTGAGGGTAAAGACAAAACCCGACATGGACTTGGAATCATCCTTGTCACTCTGGAAGCTGGAGTCAGCAAAGGCCTCAATCTGGAGGTCTTTTCCGCCATACACTAAGAACATCGCCTTAGTCCTTCTCAGGTACTTGAGAATGTTCTTTACTGCTGTCCAATGTTTCTCCCCAGGGTTTTACTGATACCTGCTTACCACACTTAGTGCATAAGCCACATCCGATCTGGTACACAACATCGCATACATTATAGAGCCTACCGCAGAAGCGTAGGGTATAATAGACATGCGATCCCTCTCCAAATCAGTCTTGGGAGACATCTCTTTGGAGAGGGTGATCCCGTGACAAGCCGGTAGATTACCGCCCTTGGAATCTTCCATACTGAATCTCTTCAGTATGGCGTCGATGTACCTGGACTGCGAAAGTCTTAATATCCTCTTGGATCTGTCACGGTAGATCCGGATACCCAGAATGTATAAGGCATCACCCAGGTCTTTCATGGAGAACCTGTATGATAAGAACCCCTTGACAGATTGTAGCATAGGAATGTCATTTCCTATTAAGAGAATGTCATCCACGTATAAAATGAGGAATACTACAGTTCTCGCTACAAATCTACAATAGATGCATGGTTCATCTGGATTTTTGATAAAGCCAAATTCCTTGACCGTCTCATCAAAACAGATGTTCCAACTCCGCGATGCCTGCTTTAGTCCATAAATGGACTTAAGCAACTTGCACACCTTTCCGCTGCTCCCACTCTGAATGAAACCCTCTGGCTGATCCATATATACACACTCCTCTAAATGTCCATTTAGAAAAGCTGTCTTTACGTCCATCTGCCAAATCTCATAATCGTGGAAGGCAGCAATGGTAAGAAGGATCCGAATGGATTTCAGCATAGCTACTGGAGAAAAGGTTTCGTCATAGTCCAAACCAGGTCGCTGACGAAAACCCTTTGCTACCAGTCTAGCTTTATAGGTCTCAACCTGTCCATCTACACCAATCTTCCTTTTGAAGATCCACTTGCATCCTACGGGTTTTACCCCATCTGGAGCAATGTCCAACGTCCATACTTTGTTGGTGTACATGGACTCCATTTCGGTCCGCATTGCATCCAGCCATTTTACCGAGTCGACGCTCTGAATGGCTTGCTGGAAGCTAGTAGGCTCATCACAGTCTATGATGCAATCCTCTCTATCCCCGTCAATGAGAAAACCGTAGTATCTCTCGGGCGGATGAGACTGCCTACTACTCCTGCGGAGTGGCGTGGGAATGTCCTGATCTTTCGAACCCTTTGGTTCTACTAAGCTTTCAGTAATAGCTTGTGGTTCTGGAATTTCTTCCAGTTCTATTGCGCTCCCACTTATTTCTTTTTCTAAGAACTGATGTTCCAGAAAATGGGCATTACGAGAAACAAAGACTTTTTGTTCCTCTGCGTAATAGAAAAGATACCCCGTGGAGTTCTTTGGGTATCCCACAAACTTGCACAGTACTGAGCGTGCCTCGAGCTTGTCCGTATGCTGCTTTTTGACATAAGCTGGACATCCCCAAATCTTCAGGTATTGAAGATAGGGTTTCTTCCCACTCCATAACTCATATGGTGTGGTAGGTACAGTCTTAGTGGGAACTCGGTTCAAAAGGTATGCAGCTGATTCTAGCGCATATCCCCAGAACGATTGCGGCAACTCAGTATTACTCATCATGGACCGTACCATATCCAATAGGGTTCGGTTCCGTCTCTCCGATACACCGTTATGTTGCAGAGTGTATGGAGGAGTAAGCTGAGAGAGAATTTCATTCTCTTTTAAGTAACCCAGGAACTCGGCACTCAAGTATTCACCACCTTGATCAGATCTCAGTGCCTTGATACTTTTGCCTGTTTTTTTTCTACTTCATTCTTATATTCCTGGAACTTTTCAAAAGCTTCGGATTTATGTTTCATCAAGAATACATGTCCGAACCTTGAGAAATCATCCATAAAAGTAATGAAGTAAGAATAACCGCTTCGTGCATGTGTAGACATTTGACCGCACACGTCGCTGTGTACGAGTCCCAAGAGCTCGCTCGCTCTTACTCCGTGTCCAGTGAACCGAGTCTTTGTCATCTTTCCTTTGAGACAGGATTGACAAGTTGCATACGATTGATATTCGAACGGATCCAAATATCCTTCTGCATGTAACTTAGTCAACCTTCTCTCATTGATATGACCCAGTCTACAATGCCATAAGAAAGTTTTATTGATTTCTGGAGACTTTCTTTTGTGCGTATTCTGGACATTGAAAATCTGTGGTTGGTTTAATACGTATATACCGTTGTTCAATGTACCTGACCCAATCAAAACTTGATTAATGTGAATGTTCACTACATTACTTACAAATGCAAATTCATAACCTTTTTTAGATAATAAAGATACAGAAATGATATTACAGGTTGCATTTGGTACATAATAACAACTACGCAAAACCAAAAAGTGTCCATCCGACAATCCCAGGTGATAGTCCCCCACGGCCTCAGCATCCATGCTAGCACCGTTTGCAACTCTGAGGGTCATGTCACCTGCCTTCAAAACTCTACGCTTTCTCAACGCCTGCAAAGAATTACAGATATGAGATCCTGATCCGGTATCCAATACCCAGGATGTAGAGTTTATTGATAGACAGTTTTCAATAACATACACACCTGAAGCTGAAGCTGCAACTCGCTTCAAATCCTGTGTTCTGGCCTTCCAAGCCTTGCAATCCTGTTTCCAGTGACCACTTTTGTGACAATAGAAGCATTCTTCCTTCCCCACCAGCTTTCCCGCTATCTTTGTTGCTTTTCCTTTTCCCTTCGTATCCACTTTACCGACACCGCCTCTTGGTTTGGCGGGGGCTTTCTTCTTCTTACCCTTGGCTTTCGCCCTGGATCTAGAAGAGGAAGATCCTCCTACAAACAAAGTGGATGTCTCCCTACCTTTCTGTAGGGTGCCCTCAGCACTCCTCAACATGTTCAGAAGTTCGGAAAGTTCAACCTCCTTTCCTTGCATGTTGAAGTTAAGAATAAACTGGGCGTAAGTGGAAGGAAGGGACTGGAGAATCAAATCAGTACAGAGTTCATTCTCCAACGTGGTCCCAAAGTCCGCGAGCTCCTCTATGTAGCCAATCATCTTAAGCATGTGTTTCGCTACCGATGATCCGACGGCCAACCTTGCCAAAAACAACTTCTTCGACACTTTGTATCTGGCGATACGAGACTGCTCTCCATACAGTTATTTTGTATGAAGAAATATGGACTCAAGGTCCATATTCTCGTGCCACCTCTGATGTTCGTTGTCCATCGAGGCAAGTACGAGGCATTTGGCCTTCGCGCAATCTATCTCCCATGTCTTACAGATTTCCTTATCCGCGACGCTGGAGGTGGGACCTGGGACAGGGGGAGCTTTGGTGGTAAGGATATACCCTAACTTGTCGTAAGTGATTGCCATCTTGACATTCCTGAGCCAATTTTTGTAGTTTGGCCCTGTCAATATGTTTTTATCTAGTAATAACTTAAGTCCGGTCATGTTGAATGGTCGCTGCAATTAGGAGAGAGAAAAGAAACACTTTAGCATGATGCTCTTGCAAGTTTAGAGTGGTTTTTAGTTTGTCTAAACTGGATGGCTCCCACTGTCTCTCGAATCCCTTCTCAAACCGTAAAGAAAGGATTAGTCAGGATCAATCTCACCGTACAATACTTTCTTAACCGTTCAGCCAGGCCAGTGTCGGTACTTCGAGGGAGGTTTTCCAACGCTTTCACGAAGTTCCTTAATTAAGTAACCTCTTTTCCGTGGGGGCGTAGCCCCGCTAACACCTTTCTAGACACCTACTAGGTTTATAGCATTGATCGTTAAGTGAGAGTTTTCCCGAGGAGCAGCATATACTCACAGTAGGATCGGGATCCAAATATCATCGTGTGATAAAACCGAAGGAATCCTACCAGAATTATCACACTCCAAATGGTATGCAGCGCTAGCAAGTTTCAGTACTTATGAAACTCCCGATGTGGATTTTTGCCCCATGCTCTTATGACCTTGGCGTGAGGTCAAAATGTCATAAGTCACATGTCAAGTTCTTCCCATCATTATCCCGGTTAATTTGAACCCACCTGTACCTACCCTTGACGTAGGCCAAAATGGCAGTACGACTGTCTCAAAACCAACGCATTCTATCTATGCAACAGATAAATATCCGGCAGCTACCAATCACTATGCCTTGGCGTGAGGTCAAAATACATAGCTTGAATACTACCGAATATTTAACTGAAATGATGGAGGGCTACGGATGGTTTTGGCGAAACCGTGAACGTAGTGAACTTGATATAATCGATGGAACGAGATAGCTTTTAAAAGGAGTGGTTCAAGCTCCGCGTTTAAAAGTTTAGTTGTGAAAAGAACCGAGTGGTTTTCAAAGTGTTCCAATCGACTTTTACTTGGTTTATTTTCTTGCATTAGTTCTTTTAATGCGTCCCATCATTTAATCCTACCATTGCAGAAAACAACCAAAATATGACGTGCGCTTATGCCATTCGCATTCGCCACGGGGCCCCGTCATCACCAGTTAGGTTACTTAACTAACGACAGAGCGGGGGCTGGGCTAGCGCGGCTGTAAAACATAAGCAACGCCTAAATAGTTATCATATATAAATATATAGCAATGATAGACATTACAGATCACAGATGAATACATTGGATATACTAGGAATCCGCAATCCGTTCGAGCCTGCAACGAAAAGCGGATTACACGGTCGCGGTGAATAGCCAATACCCCACCCAAGACCCCTACGGGTGCGGCAAACTACCCGCCAAGTACCCAAAGCGAAGCAACCTCCCTCACCACCGTGAGTAGGCCACTCGGCACTTCGAGATACCCGGTAGTTTGTGCACCCCCTCCATGGGTCTATCCTAGGAGCAAAAACAGTAAAAAGAATTATACAATGACGGCTACAACCCCGACCTGGTTGTGCGGCCAAACAAATAATAACATTACATCAATTTACATGTTACAATGAATGATAGAAAAGGCAACACTCATCTCACATCCACCCCGGCTATTCACCCGCGACAATCCAACCCATTCATATACACATACCATCATCAATCACAGATCACAGATATGTATAACCCCGACTAATCGACATATAGCGATTAGCCGACGTTCAATACAGATAAACATCATAGATATAACCTTTTAGTCAAAGTGTATTGAAGTTCCGGAAAAAATACGGATTTATAGGCCCCCAAAAACAAATTTCTATTCTGGAAAATCTGGGCACATATAAACCATCTTAAAAATCCCAAAACCATGTCATAAGAAAACTGCACCAAACTCGACTCAGTGAAGAGTCAAAACGGCGGCGGTTCCGCGGCAATAGCTTGCTATTGCCGCTGAACCGCGGCGGTTTAGACGACTCACTGGATCGGGTTTGCTATGCTTCTTAAGAAAACCCTGAGATGATTTTTGGAGTATGACAAATTTTATTTTGAACAGAAAAATTTTCAACAGAAACTTAGGTTTTTAAAACTCGGTTTTTCGATTTTTTTTCGGTCGAACTTCCATACACTTTACTATATAGCTAGTTTATGTTTAGTTAGGCTCTGATACCACTGTAAGTCCACGTTGCCCACCCCGGTACTTGCGGGGAGGCGGAAAACGGAATAAAAATCAAATTTTTATGAGCTTAGGCAACATGGACTAGACTATGAAGGATCTTTGCTAAACAAAAACAAGCTAAAGCTAACTAGAAACTAGCTAAGTGCTAGAAAGGTTATACCTTGGGCTTTATGTCCTTCTCTCCTTGCTCCTTGGAGTGGTGGAAGGAGGTATCCTTTGTCGTCTTCTCACGTCGAAGAAAGATCCACCCAAAAGCCTCGACCTTTGGCTTCAACTCCAAGCTAGAAGTAACTAGGGTGTAAGAAGTGCTAATACTTGAACCGTAGATGAGAGTAGAGATTATCAAGAGAGGGTTTTTCTCAAGCTCAAGTGTTTCTCAACACATGAGAGGGAGGAGCTTGAGGGAGAGGAAGAACAAGAGAGAGAATGCGAAAAATAGAATGAGAGAATAATATGAAGCATTCTCTCATATATGTGAATTATTGTAATTAGAAAATTAGTGAGATAATTGTCATGACAAAATCAAGACATGACCATTATCATTTCATTTTTAATGCAAATTGCAAGGATCAAAGAGCATCTTCTAAATGAAATGATGATGGTCAAAGTGTCAACAAGGTCAACAAGTCAAGATGGGTCAAATGGTCAACAACCATAACCATGCACAATTATTAAACTAATATCAATTAACAATAATACACACATAAGCATTAGGGTTAATAAAATGACAATAGTCATTAACCCTAATCAAGGTCCTCTCCCTCTGTCTCAAGCAACTATGCATACGCACCCGTATTCGTGATTCGAGGAACACGAATACAATGAGAAAAAGCCAATCCCAAATCATATACTAGGATCCGGCTTAAACCAAAGCCCGCTAGTATAAGCTGTCCAGACAGCAAACGTGCACAAGTGCGCGGATGTGAACGAACCCTGTCGCAAAACCATGCGACCTCTACTCATTTTGCCTAAAGGCGAATAGCTCTCTATGTGGGACTCTAAAGACTCGACACTATGCTGGCAGTGGGTTTAACCACAGACCGCAAGCGGCACTAGGTGTACGTAACGGTTCCCAGGTAGATGTCGATAAGAAGATTGACGAGGTGAACCCCATCTGAACTCTTACTGAGCCTGTATGTGACAGTCTCCGTACAGTCCGGTCTGTTCGTCTGATACATCGCATGGCGGGCCTAGGGGGCGGTGAACGTCAGTCCCCTAATACCGGCACAAGTCATGTCGGAGTGTAGCCCAGAAACACCTTGAGATAACACTGGAAACCTACCAGTATATCTCGCTTGCCCTGGCCAGGGACTACTCGTGTAATGGCTCCCCTGGACACAGCGTGATGTCAACCCCCAATACCGGAAGAGACGAATCCTGTCTAACCGTCACTGCCTCCAAGTGCTTCGGGACTGCACCCAAAAACTACCTGTTTGCACGACTCCTTTGAGCCGTGGTAGGGTAGTAGTCAAAGTGCAGTGGGAACACACTCGAGGCGAAGTGACAGTGTCAAGTCAGCGGACTAAGCTGTACTCATGTCACCTTGGAACTAATAACTGACGATAGGTATAATACCAACCAACAGTTCCCGACGAGTCCTGTCCAGTGTACTCGTAACCTAACGAGCACCCGCATACTATCTCAAGTACGACGTACTGATGGCTGTGGGACAGACCGTCTCCCACGCTGGGATGAGAAGCGCATACGCTAGTCTACTCCGGAGTATCGATGCCCTGTCTCGATAGTCCAACGACTAGGGACCTGTATAAGGATGTGCTTATAGATCACCCAGCTCCCACGAGTGTGAGCGCCATCACAACGCTGGTAATCAAGCAAAGATCCTAAGGGCTCTACTAATATGTATATCAGCGATATGCTAAAAGAAACACATGCACATATTAAAGCAGAGACAAACCAAGTAGCATACTACCATTTCGAGCAAGATTGTATATACAACTGTGAATATCCCAAGCTTCTATCAAGTAATATACAAACTAGTATGATACAGTAATGGCCTCTAGGGCATATACACTAACAGATATCGTTGAAGGAACCTGAGTAGTTTTGAAAAGGGGTGGTTTAGGCTCCGCTTTTGAAAACTTGTGGTTTTGGAAAAACTGAGTAATCTACAGTATAGACTTTTTCTCAAGTGGTCACTCCCCGTGAAGTGATCTCGGCTCTTGCCTCCTGGAATGAGGTGCTGGATATTCACAACCGAATACCACTATGCAAAGCCAAAGAATATAACTATAGTTTTTTGAAATTTGTTCCAACAACATCTTTTAGGTTTTCTTATCTTGCATTAATCAAAATTAATACGGTCCCATCATTTAACCTATCACACCAGAAAAGAACGAAAATATGATGTACGTATATGCCATCCGCATTCGCCATGGGGCCCCGTCATCACCCGTTAGGTTACTTAACTAACGACAGAGCGGGGGGCTGGACTAGCGCGGGTGAAAAATATATACAACATCTACTAGTATATATATAAGTATATATAACATTCGTCCCAGGCATGATAATAAGCAACATCACAGAATCTCAGCAAATAATACAGAAAGGTGGATAATCTTGGAGCCTCGGGTTTCATTTGAGCCGCAAATAAAACCCGACGTTCCCGGTCCTGTGGATAGCCTGTGCAATGAAAACCTGGACCCCTACGAGCGCGGCAAGTTACCCACCAATCCTAGAAGTGAGGCAACCCCCTTTCAACAAAGTGAATGGACTACCCATCACTTCACAGAATTCGGTAACTTAGGCGCCCCACCTTGGATCAACCTATACCCCCTACGAGTGCGGTGAATAGCCCGGCAATTCTAGAATGAAGCCCCCTCTGTCTCAACGCTATAAGATGCGGATTGTTGCCTTCTAGAACACAGCTATTCGTGCACTCCACCATGGGGTAATCCTAGTACAGAAAAAGAAAATAATATGTACAAATGGTAACATCAACCTCATCCCGGTCGTGCCCTAAAAAAATAATATACAACCTGGCAAAGACGGCAGTCCACATATCAGACGCTCGCCCCGCAATAACAAATGTACAAATGAATACAAACTATACTAAATCATCGCACCACCGGCTATGCACCACGATAATCCAACCACAATATTAGCACAATCACAGAACATCAACGTGAATGCCATGTTCGCAAACTCGTCTAAAAGAACATATAGCAGATAGATGGGTTTACCGATCAAATGACATTCACGGTCGCAGATGCTAATCTAAGTACTGATAACAATTAAACAGTTGTTAAAATATCGATTTCGAAATACTCTGCAATGCCCCCAAAACACAAGTTAACTGATTCTGGGCAAAAATAAACTTATCCTGAAACCCTAAATCCAAGAGTTAGAGAGCACCAAAAAAAAATGACTCGATTCCCCTTCACAAAAACTGGCGATGCCAGATTTTTTCATGATGTGGCCGGTCCAAACATGTTAGAATTTCTTCATTTTTGTTCTGGGTTCATCTCACAGTCAAAGGATCACTATGCACTTGCTTAAAAAATTTTCAGAGGCCTTTTAAAAATTGACAGAAACTTGATTTCAAGGTTTCGTGTTTTGGAGTTATTTCGGCTTCATTATTTTAAACAATGTTTAAACTGCTAGTATAGGTTTTATGGGGTGGCTCTGATACCATATTGGGTTACCTCAACGCCGGAGCCATCGAACTTGGCAGTTTGCGGAAAAAAAAATTTTTTACTAGTTCGAAAATGATGCTAAGTTAGCCCAATGAAAACCCGGATCTTACCATAAACCTATCTAGCTAAACTAGTAGTGCTATCTACTATGGAAAGAATTCTCAGCAAATGACCCAAGTCCTTCGGTCTTCTTTCCTCGTAATTTGCTCCAAGTGGCCACCTTGAACTTGTTTGATCTCCCTTTCCGGCTCCATCGGTCCTCTGGGATCGAACTTGTTCTCCGGCCTTCCTTTGTTGTAAATGATCCACTCGAGGGATGTGATCCATGGCTCTAGCTCCTAACTAAGTAACAAAAGGAGCAACTAGAGAACTTGGGAAGCTAATCCAAGTTTTCTAGGATGTAGTATGAAGATCTATGTGTTCTACTATCTCTATCTTGCCTCTTCACTTGTTTCTCAACTCATGAAAGGGTAGTGAAGAAGAAGATGATGAAGGTGGAGGAACTCAAGAGGAGGAGGATGTGAAGCAAAATGGGAGCTCAAAAATAAAATGAAGCGTCCATGTGAGAGAAAATCAACACAATGGTTTTGTGTGTGAATTTCTTGAATAAACAATCAACAACCATACTTTAATAATAACTACAAATGAATTAAAAATTCATTTGTTAACTATTGAAGTATGGTTATCACCATACCTCCCACTTTAAACCTCATTTCCATTTATCAAATAAATGGAAAAAACATAATGTGGTGACCACCTTATAGAAGGTAATCTGTAATAAAGTACGGATTACTGTTGTATATACATACCTGCATTCGGATAAAAACACGAATGCCCAAAGAGATAGAATAACACGAAGAACGTAATACTAGAATATACATATCGAAATACATATACGTAAATAATCAAATCAATACATGATTTAATTATCCGGCTCAAACTCGAGCCGGCTAGTATTACCAACTGTCCGATCGAAAGTCCGGGTACAAAGTACATCAATCCATCGGAACCCTGCACATATCTAATACAGCTACTACATCATTTTTCCTGAACCAGGGAAACCCTCTATATGGGACTCTAAAGACTCGACAGTATGCCGACAGTGAGTTACTGGATAAATCCATAACCATAAACACATCAGCGACACTAGCTATATGTAACGGCTACCCGGATACCTATCGAAAAGGAAGGCCGACGAGCAAACTCATCTAGAACCCTACTGAGCTTATTTGTGACAATCTCCATACAGTCCGGTCTCTTCGTCTAAGAGTATCGCATACCGGGTCTAGGGTTGGTAAACGTCAGACCCTAATAACCTGGTAATTCGTGCTGATGCGGCTCAGGACCAATCCGGGATACTACTGATCAGCCTATCAGTAAATCCTAACTGCCTTGGCCAAGGTCTTATGGTCCTGATCAATCGAACAAAGTACGATATCGACTCCCTATACCGGGAGATACGAATCCCTGACAATTGCTCACTGCCACCATGTGGCTCGGGACTGTACCCAACCAAAACCTGTTTGCACGACTCAGTTGAGCCGTGGTAGGGTAGTGATCAAAGCACAGTAGGAACTCTGTCACGCCCCGCTTCCTAGTATACAGCGAAGAGGACGCGACTGGTCCGCTATGTATTTACTCTGAAGTAAATACGCTAAGCGTATCTAAGCAATATAAAAGTAAAATCACAAGAGACAAGATATAAGATAATAGCAATTTTATTTATTCATATTCTTTTGTACAATGCATGAAAAGTAAATACAACAGAATAAAAAACAATGTCTAAACAATGGCATAACATAAATGAAAGTACTGAATGGAAAGTGTACAATGACTAGAGCTCGGGGTCTTCACTAAACTGGTCCAAGTCTTCAGTAGTAGGCTCGATCTCTGACGGGTCCAAATCACCTGACGACATTCAAAGAAGAAATAAAGAGAATGTCGTCAGCGAACAGATCGCTCGGTTAGTCCCAAAGATAAGAGGAGAAATAGAATAGGCAGAGAGTAAGAGAGAGAGTAGATTTTACAGTTGTATTATATTATTATATTGTTGTATTTAGTGTTAACGCTGTTGTTTGTAGCTTGGTATAGAAGGATGCCAGTGTATACGAGAGGAGTCTCACTTGTCCCGGAGACTAAGGTATCAGGAACTCAAGGAACCGTTATGCCACGGTACAACAACAATGGAATATAGGTTAGGTGTCTTATGGTTGTAGTCTCATGCCACTTCTAACACCTTCCGTACCAATCTACCCCTTAAACCCCGCGATGTCTTGATTG
This sequence comes from Agapanthus africanus, assembly GCA_030015575.1. Lineage (NCBI taxonomy): Eukaryota > Viridiplantae > Streptophyta > Magnoliopsida > Asparagales > Amaryllidaceae > Agapanthus > Agapanthus africanus. The sequence continues at coordinate 121,678,130 of CM057344.1, forward strand.
TATTGTTTGTGTTGTATTGCAACTTGTATTGTCTCCGTACCAATCTACCCCTTAAACCCCGCGATGTCTTGATTGTATTGTTTGTGTTGTATTGCAACTTGTATTGTCTTGTATTATAGATTGTATAGTTGGATAATTGACCAAAACCATGATATCAGTAAACGAATATAACTATATAATCATGTAAATGGAATATCTGGAGAATCATATAAATGGATGTATATCCATGGTTCGGTTCGGTCAATGTATATTGAATGTATGGAATAGATTGAATATAGGTATTCATGTTGAATCAGAATATTGTAGATTGTAAATTGTAGATTATAGATTATAGATTGTACTTGAATCATGTTCAAGTCAGATTATAATGAAACTCAAAGTAAATTGAAGTCCTGATTGTTTTGATGTTATCGGTAACCGCTGCACATGGGCGGCAGGATTTGTGTCTTTTTCAAAAACAATTACCTTTTTGATAACACCATTGTTAAGTTGTCTACCTTAGATAGGCAAGCACCCACTTCTCCGGCTCCCCGAGGCTCAAGAGATTGGTCCCTCTTAAACCTATATTTACTAGGGTCCTTATTGTAATTTATAGCACTTGAGGGGTTTTATGTAAAATACTTTTGTATAGTTTTCAAAATACACCCTAAGTATTTATTAATCATCTATAAAGTTATAATAATTGTATATTTTATACTTGTGACAATTCTAATGAGAATAACCTAACTTTCATATTATATGGTATTAAAGTTTAATACTTGTATGGAATTCATGGTATTTTAAGGTAAATTGATTCTTGTGATATTTTAGAAAAAATAGAATATTTATATCATAACAAAAATAGGTATTTTAATGATAAATATACATATATTTATACAAAAATAATTTTAATATATATTTCATGTTCTAAAAATCTCATTTCCTCAAGATGTCGTATTTTAAATCTTTCGAGACCGAACGCTCCTTGCGGAGGTCTGAATCTCGCACTACTAAGCCTGAGGATGTGTAATAATCCGCACCATCCTGAACGGGTTCCCCAAAATGGGTTGTAGCAGCGCTTTGCAAAGATTATATAAATACTAAATCCTTCAAAAATGGTTTTATTAAGTAAATGGTATTTATTTGTAAAGATGTCAATTTCCCGTATTCTATGTTCTAGGGTCTCCTAAGTCAACTAGACTGCTCCTAACTGGTCCAAAGCGATAAGTTGTAAGATATCTCTCAAATCGCCTCTTCACCGACAATTGTGGCCAGGTAAGTACAAGTGAAGAAAGGACGGATCCGCTCACGAATCACCGTGAGACGGGCCTTTTAAAGTTACCTTCCTCACTTGGCTAGCCCAGAAATCACAAAGTCAGATTTAGATAAACGACTGAATGCCCACAACCTTCCTCTGTCCTAATGAGTGCGACAGTCCTTAATTGGCTGAGTCTAGATATTTTTATTATTAGCTCAAAGGTTATTTATTTGTAAAGATGTATTAATACTAAATCTTTTAGAAATGGTAAAGGGTATTTAAATGAAAATGTTTGTTTTCCCGTATTCTAAGTTCTCGAGGGCATCGTGTTATGTTGTATATGAGTATGTGAGGAGGTAGGTCATTACCTCGTGGTCTAATTAAAGGTATAGCAATTTTAATGAAGATAAATGTAGAATTGAAACAATGTGGTATTTAAGTGAAAAATACGATAAATTGAAATAGCCATCATTTTATGAAATGAAACTTGATCAATTTGGTTGATTAGTGTTTAATAGTCAACATGAGAGAGTTTAAGCATAATTATATTAACGAGAAGTGAAGTTTTATAAGAAAACCGAATCGGAAATCGGATTTGTTCCGATCCCGTCGGGTTTTGTAAATCCGTATTTTTAGAATAGAAAAGAGAGATAGAAAATGGGACTTACGGGTTTTGGACAATAATGAGAGTGAGATGGAAGAAGAGGAATCGCCGGTGCGTCGATTCGTCGCCGAGAGTTCCTTGAACGATCGCCGGAAGTTCGCCGGGAATTTCACCGTAGCTTCGCTTCGTGCTCGATTTCAAAGTACACAAGACTTCTTGAGAATTTTAGAGAGTTGGCTCAGAATTTTGGGGTTAGAGGGTAGAGGGTAGGGGTGATATTTATAGGGTTAGGCTAAGGTTATGGTAGATGAAGGGTTTTAAATTAAAAATATAAAAATAATGTTAAAATTCATTAAAAATAGAGTACATGGGGATTAATGGTGTCTCTGGAATCGATCCAATTAAATGGAGTGTGCAGGGGGGTAGGGCAGATAAAAAGTCACAACTCCTATGTTGGGGACTCGGCCGTCCGGCCGAGTCCGGCCGGCGGCGCCGGCCTGAGTCGGCCGGTCCGCCGGCCGACTCGGCCGAGTCGGGGCATAGGAAGGTAGGGGGTCACCTGATTAAGTTTCTGGTATTTTCAGTTTTGTTGGTGTAGTGGAAAAATTGGGAGTTATCTTATGTGGACTGTTGGGCTTCTATAAAATTTTAAAACAAATAACTATTAAAAATAATGTGTGGTATGGGATTTGAACTCTGGTGGCTTGGTTCAGCAGTGCAAGGTATTACCAATGAGCTACAAGCTCTTTCTTGTAATTAAATTGCTAATTAACTACTTAATTCTTGTGCTAAGGTAATAAATACCCCTTTAAGGATTTTGAACAATTTAAAAATTTGTATGGAAAAAATGTATAAGAAAAATAGGGTTGTTACATTCTACCCTCCTTATAAAAATTTCGTCCTCGAAATTTGTAAAAGGAAAGTGTAAAAAATCCAAGTAAAGTTTGGTGCTGGTGTACTGACAGTATGTGAAAAATCACAAGGTGGTGCAAGGGTTTTAAAATTGTGAAGTATGTGTGAAGGAATGAAAGAATGCGAAGGTTTTGGTAAAATTGTAAAAGGGGTGAGGGAATTTTGGGTTAGGACAGATTCAAGGTATATGATTCAAAGAACATGAAATTGTAAGATTCAAGGAACATGATTGTAAAGAATGTTTTAGTTGCTGGTTTTTGTGTTATATTGCTTAGGTTGTTCATACAGAACAGAGCTGCATAGTATGGTTCTGTACAGGTCTGACCTGCATGGGCCACCAACAAAACCTGTCACGCCCCGCTTCTCAGTATACGGCAAAGGGGACGCGACTAGTCCGCTACGTATTTAGTCTAAAGTAAATACGCTAAGCGTATCTAAGCAATATAAAAGTAAAATCATAAGAGACAAGATATAAGATAACAACAACTTTATTTATTCATATTCTTTTGTACAATGCATGAAAAGTAAATACAACTGAATAAAAAGCAATGCCTAAACAATGGCATAACAGAAATGAAAGTACTGAATGGAAAGTGTACAATGACTAGAGCTTGTGGTCTTCACTAAACTGGTCCAAGTCTTCAGTAGTGGGCTCGATCTCTGATAGGTCCAAATCACCTGACGACATTCAAAGAAGAAAGAAAGAGAATGTCGTCAGCGAACAGATCGCTCGGTAAGTCCCAAAGATAAGAAGAGAAATAGAATAGACAGAGAGTAAGAGAGAGAGAGAGAGAGAGAGAGTAGCTTTTACAGTTGTATTATATTGTTATATTTTTGTATTTAGTGTTAACGCTGTTGTTTGTAACTTGGTACAGAAAGATACCAGTGTATACGAGAGGAGTCTCACTTGCCCCGGAGACTAAGGTATCAGGAACTCAAGGAACCGTTATACCACGGTACAACAACAATGGAATATAGGTTAGGTGTCTTATGGTTGCAGTCTCGTTCCACTTCTAACACAATCCGTACCAATCTACCCCTTAAACCCCGCGATATCTTGATTGTATTGTTTGTGTTGTATTGCAACTTGTATTGTCTTGTATTATAGATTGTATAGTTGGATGACCGACCAAAACCATGATATCAGTAAACGGATGTAACTGTATAATCATGTAAATGGAATATCTGGAGAATCATGTAAATGGATGTATATCCATGGTTCGGTTCGGTCAATGTATATTGAATATATGGAATAGATTGAATATAGGGATTCATGTTGAATCAGAATATTGTAGATTGTAAATTGTAGATTATAGATTGTAGATTGTACTTGAATCATGTTCTAATCAGATTATAATGAAACTCAAAGTAAATTGAACTCCTGATTGTTTTGATGTTATCGGTAACCGCTGCACATGGGCGGCAGGATTTGTGTCTTTTTCAAAGACGATTACCTTTTTGATAACACCATTGTTAAGTTGTCTAGCTTAGATAGGAAAGCACCCACTTCTCCGGCTCCCCGAGTCTCAAGAGATTGGTCCCGCTTAAACCTATATTTACTAGGGTCCTTATTGTAATTTATAGCACTTAAGGGGGTTTTATGTAAAATACTTTTGTATAGTTTTCAAAATACACCCCAAGTATTTATTAATCGTCTTTAAAGTTATAATAATTGTAGATTTTATACTTGTGACATTTCTAATGAGAATAACCTTTCATATTATATGGTATTAAAATGTAATATTAAACTTGGATGGAATTCATGGTATTTTAAGGTAAATTGATTCTTGTGATATTTTAGAAAAAATGGAATATTTATATCATAAAAAAATAGGTATTTTAATGATAAATATACATATATTGATACAAAAATAATTTTAATATATATTTCATATTCTAAAAATCTCATTTCCTCAAGATGTCGTATTTTAAATCTTTCGAGACCGAATGCTCCTTGCGGAGGTCTGAATCTCGCACTACTAAGCCCGAGAATGTGCGATAATCCGCACCATCCTGAACGGGTTTCCCAAAATGGGTTGTAGCGGCGCTTTGCAAAGATTGTATAAATACTAAATCCTTTAGAAACGGTTTTATTTAGTAAATGGTATTTATTTGTAAAGATGTCAATTTCCCGTATTCTATATTCTAGGATCTCCTAATTCAACTAGACTGCTCCTAACTGGTCCAAAGCAACAAGTTATGAGATATCCCTCAAATCGCCTCTTCACCGCCAATTGTGTCCAGGTAAGTACAATTGAAGAAAGAACGGATCCTCTCACGAATCACCGTGAGACGGGCCTTTTAAAGTTACCTTCCTCACTTGTCTAGCCTAGACACCACAAAGTCAGGTTTAGATAAACGATTGAATGCTCACAACCTTCCTCTGTCCTAATGAGTGCGACAGTCCTTAATTGGCTGAGTCTAGATATTTTTATTATTAGCTCAAAGTTTATTTATTTGTAAAGATATATTAATACTAAATCTTTTAGAAATAGTTTTATTAAGTAAAGGGTATTTAAATGAAAATGTTTGTTTTTCCGTATTCTAAGTTCTCGAGGGCATCGTGTTATGTTGTATATGAGTGTGTGAGGAGGTAGGTCATTACCTCATAGTCTACTAAAAGGTATAGCAAGTTTAATGAAGATAAATGTAGAATTGAAACAATGTGGTATATAAGTGAAAAATACGATAAATTGAAATAGCCATCATTTTATGAAATGAAACTTGATCAATTTGGTTGATTAGTGTTTAATAGTCAACATGAGAGAGTTTAAGCATAATTGTATTAACGAGAAGTGAAGTTTTATAAGAAAACCGAATCGGAAATCGGATTTGTTCCAATTCCATCGGGTTTTGTAAATCCGTATTTTTAGATAGAAAAGAGAGATAGAAAATGGGACTTACGGGTTTTGGACAATAACGAGAGTGAGATGGAAGAAGAGGAATCGTCGGTGCATCGACTCGTCGTCGAGAGTTCCTAGAACGATCGTCGGAATTTCACCGGGAATTTCGCCGTAGCTTCGCTTCGTGCTCGATTTCAAAGTACACAAGATTTTTTGAGAATTTTAGAGAGTTTGCTCAGAGTTTTGGGGTTAGAGGGTAGAAGGTAGGGGTGATATTTATAGGGTTAGGCTAGGATTAGGGTAAATAAAGGGTTTTAAATTAAAAAATGTAAAAATAATGTTAAAATTCATTAAAAATAGAGTAAATGGGGATTAATAGTGTCTCTGGAACCGATCTAATTAAATGGAGTGTGCAGGGGGGTAGGGCAGATGAAAAGTTATAACTCCCATATTGGGGACTCGGCCGTCCGGCCGCCGGCCAAGTCGGGGCATGGGAAGGTGGGAGGTCTCCTGATTAAGTCTCTGGTATTTTCAGTTTTGTTGGTGTAGTGGAGAAATTGGGAGTTATCTTGTGTGGACTGTTGGGCTTCTATAAAATTTTAAAACAAATAACTATTAAAAATAATGTGGGGTATGAGATTTGAACTCTGGTGGCTTGGTTCAGCAGTGCAAGGTATTACCAATGAGCTACAAGCTCCTTCTTGTAATTAAATTGCTAATTAATTACATAAGTCTTGTGCTCAGGCAATAAATACCCCTTTAAGGATTTTGAATAATTTAAAATTTTGTATGGATAAAGTGTATAAGAAAAATAGGGTTGTTACAAACTCACACGAGATAAATGCTGGTCTCAGGTCTAAAGACGAACATGTACTCATGTCACCTGAGAACTTCCACCTGACGATAGGTATAGTACCATCTGAAAGTTCTCGGCGAGTCCGTCCGGTATACTCAACCCCAGTGAGCACCTGTAAATGATCTTAGGTGCGAAAGACCAATAGTTGCTGGACCAAACCATCTCTCTTCGTCGGGGTCTAGAAATGTATACACTAGTCTACTCCGGAATATCGATGCCCAGTCTCGATACACCCATGACCAAGGACCATTTAAGGATGTGTGTACCGACTACCCAGCTGTCACAAGTATGATCGCCATCACAACATAGGTAGTCTAGCAATGATTCTACGGGCTTTATCAACATGCAATTCCAAATATGTAATAGCAAGTAAAACATACACATGTTAAGAAAAAGACAAACCAGATAGCATACTATCATATTGAGCAAGACTGTCATGTACATATATATATGTCCTGAAAGGTTCCTAGGCACACCAAGGAGGTCTCACAAGGCATCAACCATGCCAATTTCAAAAATTAGAGGTGCCGAGAAACCCTAATACGGATCGTTGGCTAGATATATAGGCGACAAAGCAAACTAGTTAACACATAACTATAAGAATACGGAAATACAACCTTTGTAAATCCGGTTCTCCACCTCCATAGCTCCGCAATGAAGTCTCCTCGCTGTCCATATCAAATCCCGGGCTCTAGCGTCGGCTTCATCGGAGAAAGAGCGGGCTAGGTCATCGACGACGTGCCGAAGATGATCTACGTCGAGGCATCACTAGATCAAGCTCCACCTTAACCAAGCCATGAAAACTTGTGAAGGAAACACCCTATACTACTTGGCAAGAGGTAGAGGATGAAGAAATAGGAAGTGGGTTCACTTTAGAATTGTATTTCTCACTCATTTTCACCAATCACCATTGATGAAGTGAAGCTTTCTTCATTGAAGAAGATGAAGAAGAAGAAGAAAGAATATCATGAGTATTATCCAAAATGAATAATAAAATGAATACTTATCATATCCTAACCTTGGTTAGGTGTAGAGAATAGACTAGGGTTAAATGGAGTGGTTAGGGTTAAGCATGAGACAAAATGGTCACTTTGGTCAAATGTTCAAGAAGCTTCAACTAGAAAACAAATTAAGCCACCATTTTCCCTTTATGCTTATCATTTTCAAAATGAATAACTAAATAAGATAAATCAAAAAGAAAACAAAACCCTAACCATTCATATAACCATGGTTTAGTCTTTACACAAACCCAAGTTAGCATGCATCATCAAACATGATACAAACTTGTGTACAAAAGTATATCACATATACAATGTGCACAAACCAAGTGAGAAAATCCATTTAAAGTGAACCAATACTAGTTAGTGCAAAGGAATATATCAAATATATAATCATGCATTAAATCATTAAATCAACACTTGATTCAATGATCCGGTCATGTCGTACACAACCGACTAGTATTCAATGTATCGGCTTATCGAATCAATACTTGATTCGATAACTAGGTTATATCGCATACAACCAATCGATACATTCATCGTGAGAATAGAATACGGTATCACATACTGGTATCATTCTCGGTCCCGCACATATCTCATATGCGCTCTTATTTCGTTTCGCTTGAGCCAGGAAACCTCTGTGTAGGACTCTAAAGACTCGTCAATACGCCGGCAGCAGATGATGATCATATCAAGCACCCACAAGCCGCAAGCGGTCTGCTAAACGTAACGGCCACACGGGTATTGAGCGATCAGAAGATCAACGAGCAAGCCCGCTCACACTCCAGTGAATCCAACCAGTAACACTACCGTACAGTCCGGTCTCGTCGTCTGATATGTCGCATATCTCGCCTAGGGGTGGTAAACGTCAGACCCCAATAGCTCGATAAGTCGTGTCGATATGAGGTCTATAACAATTCGAGAAACTACTGGTAACACTTACCAGTAAATCTCAGCAACCCTGGCCAGGGATTTCCTGTTATAGCCAATCGAACACAGCGCAACATCAACCCCCTATACCGAGAGAGACGAATCACCTCCTATTGCTCATTGCCTCCATGTGACTCGGGACTGTACCCAAAAACCACCATTTTGCACGCCCTTCTGGACGTGGTAAGATGGAAATCAAAGGACAGTGGGAACCACACAAGACTCTATGACGATCTCGGGTCAACAGACTACTCTGTACCAGTGTCACCAGAGAACTGCCATCTGACGTAAGGTATAATACCATCTGGGAGTTCTCGGCGAGTCCGTCCAGTGTACCCAGACTCTACTGAGCACCCGTATATCATCTCTGATGTCAAACACCAATGGATATGGGATCATCCATCTCCCATCTGTATGGGTCGAGAAGGTACACGCTAGTCTACTCTGGTATATCGATGCCCCATCTCGATACACTCACGACTAGGGACTTTGAAGGATGTACTTATGGACTACCATGTCCCCACTAGTATGATCCGCATCATAGTCCAGGTAGTCAAGTACTCATCCTAAGGGCTTTACCAACATGTAACAGAGAGACAATCAGTATACACGTTAAGGTAAAGAGCAACCAGATAGCATACTATCATGTCGAGCAAGAAAGTCCTCCCTATATATGTCCCAGCATCCACTACAATATACATCCAATGTACAGTAATGGCCTCTAGGGCATACATATAACTAACAATCTCCCACTTGCACTAGGGCCATCTGATAGCAGTGGCTATAGTATCTCATACTTAACCATCCCATAAAAGTCTCTCTCTGGGAATAGGCCTTCGTGAGTGGATCCGCCGTGTTGTCCTCTGAGTCTACTCTCCTTTCCTCGATCCCTTAGAGATCAACCATCTCCATGATCAGGTGATACTGCCTTAGAATATGTCTGGATCACTGATGGGACCTGCGTTCCTTGGCATAAGCCACACTTCCATTGTCACACAATGGTAGGAACCTAGTTCATCTCATGAACCAATATACACCCAAACAGCCTCTTTGGTAGCATCTTAAGTAGCGATGTATGCTTTCTTTATCGTCTAGTATGCCACGGTATTTAGCTTGGAACTCTTCCAACATACCGTCCCTTTACTGAGGGTACAGACAATGCCTGTGACTGACACTCAGTCGTCTTTATCACCCTGGAACCCTTCCAGTGATTCTCCCCAGGATCGATTGATACCATCTCACTACAACTAGTGAGTATTCTAACATCCATTTAGATCTATCTCATAGATCCAAAACCCAGGATTTAGTAGGTATCACTTTGATCCTATATGGAGAATCATTGTGATAAGCGGAGATTGATCGAGCGTAGCATAGGAAACTCCTTCCCTATCAAGAGTATGTCATCCACGTACTCTACGAGGATCGTCACCATACTCCCTACAACCTTTTTGTTTATACAAGGTTCATCTACCATTTTGATGATGTCAAACTCTTTGACTATCTCATCAAAATAGATGTTCCAACTCCGCGATGCCTGCTTTATCCTATAAAGCATCTTGCACACGTTTCCGCTGCTCCCACTGTCTACGAGGCTCTCTGGCTGTGTACTTATAGACTCCCTCTTCTAAAACATTATTTAAAAAAGCAGTCATGACACCCAACCACCAGATATCGTAGTCATGGTATGTAGCCGTGGCAAGTAGGATCTGGATGGACTTAAGCATAACCACTGGAAAAAGGTTTCATCATTATCCACGCTTGGTCAATGATGAAAACCTTTAACAAGTCTAGCTTTGAAAGTCTCAACTTTTCCATCTACACCAAGTAATCTTCTCAAGATATACTTGCTCCTGATGGGGATTTAACCCTTCAGATATAGCAACCAAAGTCCATACTTTGTTGGTGTAGAAGGATTCCATCTCAGATCGCTAAGCATCCAGCCATTCTTACAGAGTCTTACTCCTGATGGCCAGCTCGAAACTAGTTGGGTCATCATCTTATGCTGCAATCCTCGCTCCCACTGTCATAAAGAAACCAAAGTATCTCTCAGGTGGGTGAGGTACCCTACTAGATCGGCGGAGAGGCTGAGGTTCGTTGGCATCTACTGAATCCTTTGGTTCTACCAAATCATTTGCTGTAGTTTGTATAGCTGGAACCTTTCCAGTTGTACATAACTGACTTTGCCTCGAGCTTGTCCGGATTTTGCTTTTTAGACATAGGCCGGTCAACCCCAAATCTTAACTAGCTTAAGACATTGGCTCTTCCCTTTCCATATCGTATATGAAATGGTAGGCAACTGATTTGATTTGAACCCTATTCAATAGGTATGCAGCTTCTCAAGTGCATAACTCCCAAAAGGAAATAGATAACTCAGTAGTACTCATCATAGAGCACACCATATCATATAGGGTGTGATTGCTCCGCCCTGATATACCATCGTGCTATGGTGTATACGGAGGAGTAATGCTGAGAGAGAATCTCATTCTCCTTTATAATAGTCCAGGATTTCCGTGCTCAAGTAATCTCCTCCCTGATCTCATCATAGGACATAATACTTATACCCTTATTTTGGTTCTCTACTTCTAACTTATATTCTGTGAATATCTCAAAAGGTTCGGACTTGTGTTTCAACAGGAACATATGTCTGAATCTTGAGAGATCATCAGAGAACGTAATGAAGTACAAAGAACCGGTCCTGGCATATGTAGACAGGGGACCTTGCATACATCATCATGTATCAGTCCCAAGAGTTTACTAACTCTTTCTCTGTTTCCAATAAACAGAGCTATGGTCATCTTATCTTTGTGACATGACTGGCAAGTTTCACCAGATGTAAATTCAAACTGATTTAAATATGCATCTATATGTAACTTCAGCTAGTCGGGTCGCATTGATATAACCTAGTCTACAATGCCTCAAGAAGGATTCGTTCATTTCTGAACTCTTCCTCTTGTGTGTGATCCATATACTAAGAACTGTAGTTTGATTTAGAACATCAACGCTTTTAGATAACGTGCCTGAACCGATCAACTTTTGATATAGGAAATGTTCAAAACATTATCCAACAATACAAAATTTTATCATTTCTTTACTAATAAAGAGAGTGAGATGATTTTGTATATCATGTTCGGTATCTAATAACCTTCGTTCAGAATCAATGTATTGGTAATACAGGGTGACAGTGACCAACAGACTTGGCTGCAACACTTGCCCCGTTTTCTGCCTCATGAAACTTATCACCCGTTCTTAGTTCTCTACCTATCTGTAGCCCTATGTAACAGATTACATATCTGGTATCACATACCCAGGACGTAGAGGATACAGAGAAAAAGTTCTTTGTAATGAACACACCCGAAGATGATGCATCAGCATGCACTCTCTTCGTTTGGGCGGCACGGGAATTCTGGTAATCCCCAATTTCCTGCTCGGTCTTATAACAATTATAAGTTGGAGCGGGACCAACGTTCCCCAGCTCAGTATAACAAGCGGGTTCGGTCAATAATCCGTATTATTATCTTGATTAAGGCGTGATATGGTCGCTACCTAGAGAGAGAGAGAGAAGAAAACACTCAACGTGCGCTCTATCAAGAATAGATTGGTTATTATTTTATCTAATCAGGACGGCTCCCACTGCTTTTTATCAAATCTTCCTTCAAACCCTAAAAGGAAAGACTAGCCGGGATTAATTACACACTACAAGTTCGCCAATCTTTCAGCCAGGCCAGTGTCGGTACTTTGAGGGAGGTCCCCCGTGCTTTCGCACGAACCTAATTAATGTAAACCTCGTTTTCCTAAAGGGTAACCCCGTTGACACATTTCTAGACACCTACTTGATCGGCTAATTGTAATGTGTAAAACTCTCCCAGGAGTAACTCTTACTCACAGCGGGTATCGGGATCCAACTATCTCATAGAAGGTATGCAATCTCATTGCAAATTTCAACACTTGAAATTTCCGATAATATTTTGCCCCTAGCGTCCTATGACCTTGACGGAGGTCAACAAACCATAGGCTACTAGTCAAGTTCAACCCGTCATTTCTTGATCGAATTAAACCCAGCCGCACGACCCTTGACGGAGGTCAACAAGGCCGCACGACTACCCTAATCCAATCTGCATCATATGCATATACAGATAAATACTAGTTAGCTACAGCACACTACGCCTTGACGGAGGTCAACAAACATAGCACGAATACTAAATAGGACTTATCTGAAATGACGGAGGGCTACGACAGGTTTTTCTGAAAAACTATTGCGTAATGAACTTGATATCGTTGTAGAATCAAATGATTTTGAAATGGAGTGTCTTTGAGGCTTTTCTAGTTTTGCTAAAGGAGTCACTCCCGGTGAAGGGATCGTCGGTCCTTTCCTCGTCGAATGAGGTGCGGGATATATCATATATATCACTGTGCAAAGCAAAAACACTTAAAAGCAATCAAAATACAAACCGAGTGTGTAGCATCTGCCAGTTATTGCTAAAGGAGTCACTCCCGGTGAAGGGATCTCGGTCCTTTCCTTATCGAATAAGGTGCAGGATATATCATATATACCGCTGTGCAAAGCAAGAACTGTAGCTACCTGTTTTATTTTGAAATTCGATTCTACAACATCTTAGGTTTCTTTTATTTCATTAATCACATTAATGAAGTCCCATCATTTAAGTGCCTAAACATCACAGATAAATACGACGTACACTTATGCCATCCGCATTCGCCTCGATGTCCCCTCGTGCACCGTTAGGTTAGGTAACTAACGGCAGAGCGGGGCAGGGCTAGCGCGGGTGTAAAACATAAGTAACGCCTATATAATATATCATATATACTATATACTGTATCTATCACAGAACATCACATGATCACATCACAGATATCGCAGCAGAAGAATCATATGAAATATTGGATATACTAGGATGTCCGTGTTTTCAATACAAGCCAGTATAAAATACGGATTCCACGGTCGCGATGAATAGCCAAACCCACACCCCTAGACCCCTACGAGAGCGGCAAGCAACCCTACCAATTCTGGAGTTAGGAGACCCGGACCCGACTCCTCGAGTTGGTCTCCCACTGGACTCCAGAACCCAGTTACTTGTGCCCTCCTCCTTGGGTCTATCCTAGTACGGAAAAGTAAATAATATACAAAAGGTGACAACTTCCGCAACCTGGAAGTGCCCCAATAAAAGAATATTACATACAAGTTCGTACATGAATGAAAATGAAAAACACTCATCTCACATAAAAACCCCCGGCTATTCAAACACGACGATCCAATATAACATATCCAGCAACACATAACATCTCATGTCATCAACGTAAGTAAATATGCACATCCCAATTGTCGTTGACATATAGCAACGAAACCGGCGATATCACATATTACACTTACGGTCACAGAAAAGAAAGTGTAAAACTACAACAGTTGGAATCCGCAACCACCTCAGACATCGCATGCCTGACCAAATGAATTCCTTAGACATCACATGCCTAACAATTATAAACCCCGCATTTTAGTCTCTATATTGAAAACTCTTTTCAATATCAAGTCGGGCAATTCAACAAGATTCCCGAAATACTGATCGAATGCTTGTCACAAACTTTAGTAGACGGTCGCACCCCCGATACCGTCGACGAAGTGCACCAAGGCGGAACACCGCTACCGGGAGCACCCGAACAGATGCTTTCGGCAACGGGGTTCTCCTACAGTCACTTGGTCGGGGCTATGGAGTGAGGCTGTCTATTAAGTTTACCCGGCGAGTATCCGCGTACGCTATATGATTGCGACGGACTTTTGATCACATCAAAATTCCGTGGCAACCGATCAAGTGAGGCTAAACTTCTATGTTTATAACATTCATTCAGTTATCACATAACTTTTGTGAATTCCAATTGTTGTATCACATTCCGGATAAACAGAAAATGTTAAACTTTCCGATTGAACATTCGAACACCCAAGTTTTCCCAATACAGATCAACACATAAAACAAGTCTAAAAACATTCAGTTCGTGCCTCAGTACCAACGGTCCAGCCGTAGAAGGGTCAAGCCAACGCCTCACATGTGGCACGCCGTACTGCCCCAAACCCGAAAGTTCAAAGGGCAGTTCAAGACGGTCACATAATCGAGTTAAGGTTTGTTGTCTTCTAGAGGGTCCATCGCGTTACTTGCACTACTTAGAACGTCTTTAAACTACGGAAAAATCCAACACTTGGAAATTTCCCGATAGGGGAAAATTGGGTATTTATATCCGGTCGAACTTTTTAACATATTCTAATATTTATCCGGAAAGCCACATAGACAAAATTTGATACTCCGATCGAAACACCGAATCCCCAAAACAACCCCAGAAAATTCAACTCTTGAATAAATATTAAAAATTCCCAGAAAATCCAGCATAATAAAATAGGAGTTACTGTGCAAACAGGAATTGATGATGTCACCATATGGCCGCGGAACCGCCGCAGAAGCCAAGCTTCTGCCGCGGTTCCGCCGCATGTTTTACTGCTCATGAGAAACATTTTGCACCGTAATTCTTAGATTTCCCTGCTGAATTTTTTAAGCATTTTTAATGCGGAAAAAACCCAGTTTTTAGAAAAAGTCCAGAGAGCACTAAATTTTAGGGTTTCGATGTTCATTCGGGTTTCAAACGACGTCTACGCGTCGTCTAAGGCTCTAGCTAGTCTCTGATACCAGTGAAAGGTTCCTAGGCACACCAAGGAGGTCTCACAAGGCATCAACCATGCCAATTTCAAAAATTAGAGATGCCGAGAAACCCTAATACGGATCGTTGGGTAGGTATATAGGCGACAAAGCAAACTAGTTAACACATAACTACAAGAATACGGAAATAGAACCTTTGTAGATCCGGTTCTCCAGCTCCATAGCTCCGCAATGAAGTCTCCTCGCTGTCCATATCAAATCCCGGGCACTAGCGTCGGCTTCATCGGAGAAAGAGCGGGCTAGGTCATCGACGACGTGCCGAAGATGATCTACATCGAGGCATCACTAGATCAAGCTCCACCTTCACCAAGCCATGAAAACTTGTGAAGGAAACACCCTATACTACTTGGCAAGAGGTAGAGGATGAAGAAATAGGAAGTGGGTTCACTTTAGAATTGGATTTCTCACTCATTTTCATCAATCACCATTGATGAAGTGAAGCTTTCTTCATTGAAGAAGACGAAGAAGAAGAAGAAAGAATATCAGGAGTATTATCCAAAATGAATAATAAAATGAATACTTATCATATCCTAACCTTGGTTAGGTGTAGAGAATAGAATAGGGTTAAATGGAGTGGTTAGGGTTAAGCATGAGACAAAATGGTCACTTTGGTCAAATGTTCAAGAAGCTTCAACTAGAAAACAAATTAAGCCACTATTTTCCCTTTATGCTTATCATTTTCAAAATGAATAACTAAATAAGATAAATCAAAAAGAAAACAAAACCCTAACCATTCATATAACCATGGTTTAGTCTTTACACAAACCCAAGTTAGCATGCATCATCAAACATGATACAAACTTGTGTACAAAAGTATATCACATATACAATGTGCACAAACCAAGTGAGAAAATCCATTTAAAGTGAACCAATACTAGTTAGTGCAAAGTAATATATCAAATATATAATCATGCATTAAATTATTAAATCAACACTTGATTCAATGATCCGGTCATGTCGCACACAACCGACTAGTATTCAATGTATCGGCTTATCGAATCAATACTTGATTCGATAACTAGGTTATATCGCATACAACCAATCGATACATTCATCGCGAGAATAGAATACGGTATCACATACTGGTATCATTCTCGGTCCCGCACATATCTCATTTGCGCTCCTATTTCGTTTCGCTTGAGCCAGGAAACCTCTGTGTAGGACTCTAAAGACTCGTCAATACGCCGGCAGCAGATGATGATCATATCAAGCACCCACAAGCCGCAAGCGGTCTGCTAAACGTAACGGCCACACGGGTATTGAGCGATCAGAAGATCGACGAGCAAGCCCGCTCACACTCCAGTGAATCCAACCAGTAACACTACTGTACAGTCCGGTCTCGTCGTCTGATATGTCACATATCTCGCCTAGGGGTGGTAAACGTCAGACCCCAATAGCTCGATAAGTCGTGTCGATATGAAGTCTATAACAATTCGAGAAACTACTGGTAACACTTACCAGTAAATCTCAGCAACCCTGGCCAGGGATTTCCTGTTATAGCCAATCGAACAAAGCGCAACATCAACCCCCTATACCGGGAGAGACGAATCCCCTCCTATCGCTCATTGCCTCCATGTGACTCGGGACTGTATCCAAAAACCACCGTTTTGCACGCCCTCTTGGACGTGGTAAGATGGAAATCAAAGCACAGTGGGAACCACACAAGACTCTATGACGATCTCGGGTCAACAGACTACACTGTACCAGTGTCACCAGAGAACTGCCATCTGACGTAAGGTATAATACCATCTGGGAGTTCTCGGCGAGTCCGTCCAGTGTAGCCAGTCTCTACTGAGCACCCGTATATCATCTCTGATGTCAAACACCAATGGATATGGGATCATCCATCGCCCATCTGTATGGGTCGAGAAGGTACACGCTAGTCTACTCTGGTATATCGATGGTCCATCTCGATACACTCACGACTAGGGACTTTGAAGGATGTCCTTTTGGACTACCATGTCCCCACTAGTATGATCCGCATCATAGTCCAGGTAGTCAAGTACTCATCCTAAGGGCTTTACCAACATGTAACAGAGAGACAATCAGTATACACGTTAAGGTAAAGAGCAACCAGATAGCATACTATCATGTCGAGCAAGAAGGTCCTCCCTATATATGTCCCAGCATCCACTACAATATACATCCAATGTACAGTAATGGCCTCTAGGGCATACATATAACTAACATGTCCAAGCATCCAAATGTATATATGTAATACCCCAGGTGGAGTTGGGGCTGAATACCACCTACCCCGTGAGAAGTGAGATGTTATCCGGTATCGAGGTGGAGATGTAACCGATACGGATGCACACGGGGACCCACCAGAACAATAGGGAGTATCGAATTCCATTCCGAAAGAGAGCACGATCTGAACTATAAATGGAATGATACCACTCTTATAACACAGAGGCGCCTTTTGGATGAATCGGAACTCCGGAGTTTGAAAAACTCCGTAGTTAAGCGTGCTTGAGCCAGAAAAATTCTGGGATGGGTGACCTACTGGGATGTAGCCCCGGGTTCATTCAAAAGGACAAAACCGTGCGGTTTCGGCCAGAGCAGACAATACCATCTGTGTTTGGGGGTGGGTCATGACAAATATGGTATCAGAGCGTTTGGTTTAACCTTTGTTCGAGTCTAGGTTGGCTATATGGGATCTAGGCATGCACTTTTGTTACCTGTATTTACTTTATTGGACTTAGACTTGACTTTGGGAGTCTTATACCCCAACTTTCGTTATGTAGGATGACCTTGATTGATGAAGTAGGTACTAAGTAGAGTGACATACCATACATATGTTCTGCAGCATATATACAATATGGTACTCCGCCTAAGTTACCTTAGGAATTATATCTTGAGATCTTCCTCTATTCCTTCCATTGATCTATCCTCGTCAGTGCATGTTGATTGTTTCGGTCACTATGTTTATGGGAGCCAAGGGGGAAACAGTTAGAGATACGGTCAGAGCAGACTTGTCGGGGACAAGGACTGACCAGGGTGACTTTTTGGTGATATAGAGACATGTCGTTTATTCATATTTGATCGAGTTCTAATATTAAAGCGAGTTTCTTCGGGATCCGCACCAGATGGTAGAGTCATTGCTAGAGATCAGTCGGACTTGAGGCGTGATATTTTCCCCTCTCCGAAGATCATGGTGTCGCGTACTATTTAGACAGTGGTACCAATCATTGCTGAGTTATCGAGATGTTGCTTCCAGAGTTCATTAAGTTAAAGGTTGACGATGTTTACAAGTGCAGATGGACCAGTAAGATTCGTAGCCGTTCAGATATGGGATGGTTAGGATTTTAATCCATAGTGGCGCCCTGATATGAGATCGGTGAAATTGATTTGCTTCTTCCGATGGATCTTGCTCAGACCAGACGCAAGTCGCATGAGAAAGAGATCGTACAGTAAGTTTTCCTCCAACAAATTGGGATGCGTTTTCGAAGGTGAACTTAGTCAGATTCTTCTAAAGAGTATCAGAGATGCCGGATTCGTGTTTTTTGGAAATCTTGCAAGACTCCGGGCATGGTCATGATCGAGTATGACTTGCAACTCGCCGGATAGTCGAGATACGCTCTTTAAGTGGTTGATATTGGAAATTTATGAAATAGGAGATTGATGCAGAGTTTTAGTGGACAGTTGTTCTTCACCGCCGATGCTGAAGATTCAAAGCAAATGCAGAAGCGAGTATGACCATACTTTCAGGGAAAAACTTAAGGAAATGACAGTCGTTACTAAAGAAAAAGTGGATTCATAAATGAGTGTTAGTTCCGGGCAGGCTGGATAGCTGAGATCAGCAGGAGACTTGAAGGGGTTCTTTCTAAAAGTTGATAATGAGTAAGATTGGACCCAGGATTAGTTGTTAGCACACAAGCAGAGAATAGAGATTTCCTTTATTAACAAGTTGCATTACGAGAGACTGGATTACTGGCCAAGAAGATGTGATGGGATGTATCAGCAATAAGAAGAATGGTGGCATTGCTCCTCACTGGACGATTGCATAAAGAAGCCATAGTATTAGGGATCCGCAAGAATAACCAAAATTCAGAGATAGAGAACGTTAGAACGTGGTAGACGGCACATAGTAATCCTTGCTATACCAATTCCGATGGTATAAACACCTTTCGACATTGAAGAGAATATGCTTCGATTGTCATTCGAGTTCGAATTGCGTTTTTTATGATCGAAATATTTTGTTTCCAATATTGAAGAAAGGAAAACTCAATGTTCGTTATTTAAAGTATGTATTTTTTTGAGGATTTGTTGGTCACATGATGTTTTGTGCACACCAGGTATACTTGAGGAGATTTCCATGTACATTGATTTCACTTTGATTTATGTTTTCTGCGCACCAGATGCATATGGTTAAGAATATATATATATATATATATATATATATATATATATATATCCTACGTATACTTGATATGATTTCATGCACACCAGTTGCACGTTTTGATTTTGTGCACTCTGATGCACTTGATTTTAGTTTTGTGCATCCCGATGCACTTGAGATTTATTTTGTGCACCCCGATGCACTAAAGATTTATTTTGTGCACCCGATGCACTTGATACTATTTTGTACACTTTGTTCCATGCACAGTGGATGCAGTGGATATCATTTCGTGCACGCCTGTTACACTTAATACTGTTTAGTTTTCGTGCACACCGTGACATGTGATTGAAATTTGCACGCAAACCCATTATGGTTGATTTTGTTTTCATGTTTTTCACTTGATAGGACATATTATAGATTTTATTTATATAAAATAATTTTCGCTTGGTCGTGTGCACCGATATTGCACTACGATTATGCAATTGATTGTGTACTTAGGATACACCATGGTTTTCGTATTTGGCAAATTGCATCCTAACTGGAGTAATTCTCATAACGCCCGCAAGAGTTACAGTTATGTGAGTTTTATATATTTTGAGGTTTCACGCACACGGTTGCGTTATGATGCGTTTTAGCTCATGTGGGACTTTGGAGTTCCATTATTTGCACGGACATAGTATGTTTTAAGTTGGACCCCGGAAAATTATTTTGAATTTGAGCAGATTGGATTAAGGAAAATGTTTTAAGAAAGGGATTTAATTTAAATTCGAGGACCGAATTTTCTTAAGGGGGAATATTGTAACATTTTGAAATATTCTAGATACTTAATTATTTTATTTAATTAATTAAAAATGTTATTTTAAATTTTATTGTAATAAAAAGGACTTTTAATATGCGGTAGAATATTTTAGTAAAGAAAATAGTTTGTTATAAATAAGATGTGTCATGAAGGGGGGTTTTGTGAAAAGTTTAATTCCTTGTGAAAATTGGATTTTGTATGAGGGTTTTTTTTGAAAATGTGTTAGGTCATGGTTTAGACTAAGTTAAACCTCACACACACCACAACTCAAGTTAAACCTAGTAACCCCACCTCCTACTTGCATGAAATGCACACCCCTTATTCATGGTAACACCTCCTCCTAATATCATCATTCTTATCTTTATCTTTTCTACAGATTTCTTCAGCTGAAACATTAGGTTTAGAACAATAATTAGTTAGTACCACAACTTCCCTTGAGAGCTAAAGAAGAAAAGTGAAGCTAAGTACTAAGATTTATCCCCACCACCATCAAGCTAGGATGGATTGAGCTTGTACATCTTGAAGGAAACTTTCAGTTGATCTTCTAGATAGGTATAATTTCCAAACCCTGTAGTTCTTTTAGTTTAGTACTGTTTTAGTGTAGATGTAAGAAATCGGAAATATCGTATTTTAGTAAATATAGGTTCTGTGTAAAATCTGCTGTAGTTTAGATAATAATCAATATAACCAAACAGTACCCGCATCTTGCTAATTTGACTTAGAATAACCCATAGGAAGACGGACCCGTTCCTTCGGATTTTGGACGGCGACATTTGGCAAAAATCCGAGTTCGCCGGACTTCTTGAGGAGTTGGATATTATAGTTTTTAGGGTAGCTCTATATAGGTGTATATGTATATTTGGTATTGTTTATTTAAGTAATTTTAGCAGTAGGTTAAATCTGTAAGCTAGTATCAATTTTGGAGTAAAGTTCTATATACGACACGTAGCATGTTTAGTTTATGCAGTATCATAAACTGG
The DNA here is from genome assembly GCA_030015575.1 of Agapanthus africanus. NCBI lineage: Eukaryota > Viridiplantae > Streptophyta > Magnoliopsida > Asparagales > Amaryllidaceae > Agapanthus > Agapanthus africanus. The sequence continues at coordinate 121,699,344 of CM057344.1, forward strand.
GATTTTATGATATCTAGCTCATTTCAATTGAACCTGGAACTAACAGGTACAACTAATAGAAAAACTAGCAAGACCAAAACTATAATGAGACCACTAGGAGACACCACTTAAAAAACCCGACCCCAAATTCCTTATTCTATCCGGCGACATACACCTAAATTCCGGCGACGCCGACCCCCTTGTGGGTATTGGTGTTGGTTTTTCTCCTGTAGCTTGGTGTTGGTATTTTATAAGTTTCTGTATTGTTTGTTGTGTCTAAATATTTACACAGTAAAATCCGGGATGTGTTTAGTAAAGGTTTTATCAAATTTCCGATATTATGATACGGGTTTTGCCTATTTCATACTGCGACTGAAATATCGACGTTCATACGTAGATTTCAGTGGCATATTATTGTTTTTGGGTTAAGTATAATGTAGGTTCTCACCTATGGGTGCTTATCTCGTTATTTTGGCTTTGATATGATATTTACGCCGATATTTCATAACTACGGTTATAGGTACGATTTCGAGAATTTCCGAGATGGAGTTGGCTGATATAACAACGTGGATTTCAGCAAGCTTATTAAGTTGGTGAGTAGATTTACATCTACTGGGGAAGTCGGGTGGATGGCGTATAGCACCCCCACAACCTTATAAATAGTATTATGATATCTAGTTAGTTTAGTATTTACTCAAGATATTGATATAGTATCGCATCTAGTATGTCCTTCATTTGCATATAGTTTCATACATAGTTTTAAATGAGATACGTACGTGTTGATAGATCCATGGATTGGTACGAGGAATCATGCCGTACTTGATATGATACAGATACAGTGGTACGATGAGGTATTATATAAGAAAGTCTATGTATTGGAAGTGATAAGATTCGTATGACGAATAACGACCATGTTTTTCCTTTAGACTCGTAAAGTTAGATTATATTCCGTTTTAGGATGTAATACCTGTGTGAGCTATATTCTTTTAAAAACTACGATTCGTTTCTCTTTTATATGATAAAAACAAGGATGCGGTGCTAATTTCCAAAACGAATATCGATTTTAACCAAAGGCAGCTTCCTTATCTCAAAACCAATGTTTCATTCCCCTTTCAAAGATAATGGTATAGCTCATAGAATGTAATTACAGTTATCAGTTACGTTTAGATTTACTTTACATGTTCGCGTTATATTTATCAATGTTATACGTTTCCGTAATACGAACACTCTGATAGAACACTGCACAACTACCAATGAGTATTATGCTGCACAAACATGTATACCTATGTTACACTACACCTCATTGATACTGCCATGTCAATGTAGGACCGTTATGATATATTGCATATGTAGATAACGATATGAGTAGGCTATTACACTTTAGAACACTTGCACAAATACTAGTGATTGGCATGCTGCACGAGCACAGACGTGTATACTACACTACACATCATTAGTAGTGCCATGACATAGTAAAATTGATATCATTATGCCTATATGACTTAATTAAGCAGTCTTTCTCTATTTCCTGTTGTAAATTACGAATATCAGTACAATAGATGTTGTATTTGATTCTTATGAATTTTCTGGATATTTACTCATGATGATATATATCAGTGGTATGGGACGCTGTTATATATGTATATATATAATATATCATCAGAATGATCTATGCAAGTATTCTCATTCTTTACTTGATATTTCTGGATATGATGAGTTTGAGTCCACCATGAGATTATTGTTTTCTGATTATTTTTATTCTGAACCGAGGTGGGGGGTTTATACGGTTTCGGACTTGTTACTTATCCAGACTGAGTGGGGGGCTATACAGTCGGATATATGGTGGATCCGGTTCGAGACCGAAGGGTAGGAGAGCCGCATTATAGGCGGGGAGCCTAACGAGGATACTTGATACGGAGATAGAGATGAGCACGGCAGATATCTAGGGGATACTGACCGGGGTTCGATGGGCACGGCGGATATCCAAGGGATACCGACCGGGGCCAGGGATATCGGGTGGCGATCATCTGTTGAGATGGTGTCGATGATATCTGTATTTATGTGTCGATGCTGGACACGAGAGATTTCTGATGCGATGTCGATGCTGGACATCCATATATATATTGATATGATTGTTATCATGAGGTACACAGTTAGATATCATTTATTGGATTAGATTAGGACTGATCCGGGGAACAATACCTATATATGTATTCTACTTGGGATTGTATGACAGTTAGTGTTGCATTATGATACATACGCATATCATATTATATTTATACAGATTATGGTAGTACTATACTTATGACCTAGGTATCGTCATGCATTTTGATTTCTACCCTTAGATGTACTTTTATTCACTGAGTTGGCAACTCATCCTCGTTGTGACATAGTTTCTTGCAGGTTTCACCGCTTGGATTATTAGCGGTTTGGGCACACATTCCTTTCGGTGATTGATTGGTAAGTGGGTTACTATTTTATCGTACTCACACTTGATTATTCATATATTCTTGTATCTAGTGAAAACTTCATCAACTTAGAAATGGTATATTATGGATTTAGAAGCGAGACTTAGACATCGTGAGGTCACACTCTTTAAAGTCGACTTCTGATATAGATTGTTGGCTGCTCTGTTGTTTGGACGTGGAAGCTAGCTCCCGTTGGGATGCTATTTTATTGTTGTAGTTGTATTAGGTTTTTATGTCAAATTTTCAAAGGAGGTGCTGTCAAATTTTTAAAACATCATAGATGCTTTTCAAACATACTTAGTTAAGTTTAAATGTTATTTAAACTGATTCCATCTGATGACTAGTATAAACTGACCTCCATTATTTTCAAAACGGTTAAGATTCCGGGTTTCGGCTTACTTGACCGCGTCGGCATCTTTTGATGTCACGTGATTTAAGTGCCGGTCACGTGCCACATTTTGGTCTTGACAGCTAATTGCAAGGTGCAAAACTCTCTCAGGAGCAACTTTTGCTCACAGCGGGTATCGGGATCCAACTATCTCATAGAAGGTATGCAATCTCATTGGAAATTTCAACACTTGAAATTCCCGATAATACTTTTACCCCTAACGTGCTATGACCTTGACGAAAGCCAACAAAGTATAGTCCGTTAGTCAAGGTCAACCCGTACATTTCATGATTGAATTAAACCCACCCGCACGACCCTTGACGAAAGCCAACAAAGACGTACGACTACCCTAATCCAATCGCATCATATGCTACGGATAAGTAGTAAGTAGCTACTGCACACTACGCCTTGACGAAAGCCAACAAACGCAGCACGAATACTAAATATTTATTATCTGAAATGTCGGAGGGATATGGCAGGTTTTTCAGAAAACCTTTCACGTAATGAACTTGATATCGTTGTAGAAACAAGTGATTTTGAAAAGAGGTGTTTTTAAGGCTTTTACAAGTTTCGCTAAAGAGGTCACTCCTGGTGAAGAAATCTCGGCTCTTTCCTTATCGAATAAGGTGCTGGATATTCTATAAGGAATACCGCTATGCAAAGAAAGAACTATAGAAGCAATCAAAAACATAACCGAATGAGTTGTAGCTGTAAGTCCATGCAACCTCTCCCGGTACTTACGGGCTTGCGGAATTTGGTGAAAAACAATTTTCTAGAGGCGGTAACATGGACTCAAACGGATCTGTGTTAAACATAGCTACCTAACAACCTAACTAAGAGTAGTTAACTACTCAGTTAGGGGGTTATACCTTTCTTTCTTGAACTCCTTCGTCTTCTACACTTGATGGTTGTCCGGATCGGCTTCACCCCGTCGTCTCCTTGCGCCGAAGATCGATCCACCCGAAAGCTTCTACCTTTGGCTTCTTCTTCGAGCTTTGAAGAAACTAGTTCACTCGGTTTGCTAAACCTTGTGAACTAGAGTGAGTAGAGGAGAGTGTGTTGGGATTTTTCTCTATGGTTCTTGGTTCTCAACACATGAGACAAGTGAACCATAGACTAAAAAGAGGGAGAGCAAGAGGAAGAAGATGAGAGCTCAAGAACAAGGGAGAGAATGAAAAATGATAGAATAAGAAAGACTTTTCTCTCTTGGCTCTCATAATCCAAAGCCATCATAACAAATTATAGTAATCAAGTATTATGTGATGGTTTAAGCTACAATAGCCATATCATGCACTCATTTTTCACAAGAGGACAAGCAAGCAAAAAGTTTTTGCCATGAAATGATAGCCATTGTCATCATGATGGTCAACTAGTCCAACCTAGTCAACCGGTCAACAAAGTCAACAAGTCAACAAAGTCAACCCCTCAACAACCATGTCACCATAATACTTAATTAATATTATTATTAATCATATTCTCATTACGGTTTAGCAAGAAGTCAATGTTCAACAGTCAACAGTCAACAACCCTAATGAGAATCCTCTGCCTCTATCTCTCCGTCAACTGTGCATACACACCCGCATCCGCGTTCCGAGGAACACGAATACATACGAGATAAAATCAATCCCAAAACGTACACTAGGATCTGGCTTAAACCAAAGTCCACTAGTGTTAGCTGTCCGGACACTAAACGTGCACAAGTGCACGGATGTGACCGAACCCTGTCGCAAAACCATGCGACCTGTCGCAAAACCATGCGACCTCTACTCATTTGCCTAAAGGCGAATAGCTTTCTGTGTGGGACTCTAAAGACTCGACACTACGCTGGCAGTGAGTTTAACCACAGACCGTAAGCGGCACTAGCTGTGCGTAACGGTCCCCAGGTAGATACCGACAAGAAGACTGACGAGGTGAAACCCATCTGAACTCCTACTGAGCCTGAATGTGACAGTCTCCGTACAGTCCGGTCTGTTCGTCTGATACATCGCATGGCGGGTCTAGGGGGCGGTAAACGTCAGTCACTTAATAGCGGTACAAGTCGTGTCGGAGTGAAGCCCAAAACACCCTGAGATAGCACTGGAAGCCTACCAGTATATCTCGCTTGCCCTGGCCAGGGACTACTCGTGTAATGGCTCTCCTAGACACAACTCGATGTCAACCCCCAATACCGGGAGAGACGAATCCTGTCTAACCGTCACTGCCTCCAAGTGCTTCGGGACTGCACCCAAAGACTACCTGTTTGCACGACTCCTTTGAGCCATGGTAGGGTAGTAATCAAAGTACAGTGGGAACACACTCGAGGCGAAGTGACAGTGTCAAGTCAGCGGACTAAGCTGTACTCATGTCACCTGGGAACTGATAACTGACGATAGGTATAATACCAACCAACAGTTCCCGACGAGTCCTGTCCAGTGTACTCGTAACCCAATGAGCACCCGCATACTATCTCAAGTACGACGTACTGACGGCTGTGGGACAGACCGTCTCCCACACTGGGATGAGAAGCGCATACGCTAGTCTACTCCGGAGTATCGATGCCCTGTCTCGATAGTCCTGCGACTTGGGACCTGCATAAGGATGTGCTTATAGATTACCCAGCCCCCACTAGTGTGACTGCCATCACAACGCTGGCAATCAAGCAAAGATCCTAAGGGCTCCACTAATGTGTATAGGTGATATACTAAAATAAACACATCTACACATTGAAGTAGAAACAAACCAAGTAGCATACTACTATTTTGAGCAAGATTGTTTATACAAGGTGAATATCCCAAGCTTCCATTAAGTAATATACAAACTAGTATGAAACAGTAATGGCCTCTAGGGCATATACACTAACAATCTCCCACTTGCACTAAGGCCATGTACTGGCGTATCGAAGACCTATCATCTCGATCAGCCGCTCGAACTGAGTCTGGGGCAAGGCCTTGGTGAATGGATCTGCAGTGTTATCTTCTGAAGTAACCCTCCGAACCTCGATCTCCTGGCGATCCACGATCTCCCTGATCAGGTGATACCGCTTCAAGATGTGTCTGGATTTCTGATGGGACCTGGGTTCCTTCGCTAAAGCTATAGCCCCATTGTTGTCGCAATACAGAGGTATTGGATCAACAATGGACGGAACCACCAGAAGTTCTTTCAAGAACTTCCTCATCCAGACGGCTTTTTTTGCGGTATCAGATGCAGCAATGTATTCCGCTTCCATAGTCGAGTCAGCAACGGTTTCCTGTTTGGAACTCTTCCAACACACCGCCCCTCCATTGAGGGTAAAGACAAAACCCGACATGGACTTGGAATCATCCTTGTCACTCTGGAAGCTGGAGTCAGCAAATGCCTCGATCTGGAGGTCTTTTCCGCCATACACCAAGAACATCTCCTTAGTCCTTCTCAGTTACTTGAGAATGTTCTTTACCGCTATCCAGTGTTTCTCCCCAGGGTTTGACTGATACCGGCTTACCACAGTCAGTGCATAAGCTACATCCGGTCTGGTACACAACATCGCATACATTATAGATCCTACCGCAGAAGCGTAGGGTATAATAGACATGCGATCCCTCTCCAAATCAGTCTTGGGAGACATCTCTTTGGAGAGGGTGATCCCGTGACAAGCCGGTAGGTTACCGCGGTTGGAATCTTCCATACTGAATCTTTTTAGTATGGTGTCGATGTACCTGGACTGTGAAAGTCCTAATATCCTCTTGGACCTATCACGATGGATCCGGATCCCCAGGATGTATGAGGCATCACCTAGGTCTTTCATGGAGAACCTGTGTGACAAGAACCCCTTGACAGATTGTAGCATATCAATGTCATTTCCTATTAAGAGAATGTCATCCACGTATAAAACGAGGGATACTACAGTTCTCGCTACAAATCTACTATAGATGCATGGTTCATCTGGATTTTTGATAAAGCCAAATTCTTTGGCCGTCTCATCAAAGCAGATGTTCCAACTCCGCGATGCCTGCTTTAGTCCATAGATGGACTTAAGCAACTTGCACACCTTTCCGCTGCTCCCACTCTGAATGAAACCCTCTGGCTGGTCCATATAAACACACTCCTCTAAATTTCCATTTAGAAAAGCGGTCTTTACGTCCATCTGCCAAATCTCATAATCGTGGAAGGCAGTAATGGAAAGAAGGATCTGAATGGATTTCAACATAGCCACTGGAGAAAAGGTTTCGTCATAGTCCAAACCAGGTCTTTGACGAAAACCCTTTGCAACAAGTCTAGCTTTATAGGTCTCAACCTGTCCATCTACACCAATCTTCCTTTTGAAGATCCACTTGCATCCTATGGGTTTTACCCCGTCTGGAGCAATGTCCAACGTCCATACTTTGTTGGTGTACATGGACTCTATTTCGGTCCGCAATGCATCCAGCCATTTTACCGAGTCAACGCTCTGAACGGCCTGTTGGAAGCTAGTAGGCTCATCATAATCTATGATGCAATCCTCTCTATCCCCGTCTACGAGAAAACCGTAGTATCTCTCGGGCGGATGAGACTGCCTACTACTCCTGCGGAGCGGCGTAGGAATGTCCTGTTCTTTTGAACCCTCTGGTTCCACTAAGATTTCAGTAATAGTCTGTGGTTTTAGAATTTCTTCCAGTTCTACTGCGCTCCCACTAATTTCCTTTTCTAAGAACTGGTGTTCTAGAAAGTGGGCATAACGAGAAACAAAAACCTTTTGTTCCTCTTCGCAGTAGAAGAAATATCCCTTGGAGTTCTTTGGATATCCCACAAACTTGCACTGTACTGAGCGTGCCTCGAGTTTGTCCACATGCTGCTTTTTGACAAAAGCTGGACTTCCCCATGTCTTAATGTGATTAAGATGGGGCCTCTTCCCGCACTACATCTCATATGGTGTGGTAGGCACAGTTTTAGTGGGAACTCGGTTCAAAAGGTATGCAGCTGATTCTAGCACATACCCCCAGAATGATCGCGGTAACTCAGTGTTACTCATCATGGACCGTACCATATCCAATAGGGTTCGGTTCCGTCTCTCCGATACATCGTTATGTTGCGGAGTGTATGGAGGAGTAAGCTAAGAGAGAATTCCGTTCTCTTTTAAATAGTCTAGGAACTCGGCACTCAAGTATTCACCACCTCGATCCGATCTTAGAATCTTGATATTTTTGCCGGTTTGTTTTTCTACTTCATTCTTATATTCCTGGAATTTTCCAAAGGCTTCGGACTTATGTTTCATTAAGAAGACATAACCATACCTTGAAAAGTCATCCGTAAAAGTAATGAAGTAAGAATAACCGCTTCGTGCATGTGTAGACATTGGACCGCACACGTCGCTATGTATGAGTCCCAAGAGCTTTCTCGCTCTTACTCCGTGTCCAGTGAACGGAGTCTTTGTCATCTTTCCTTTGAGACAGGATTGACAAGTAGCATACGATTGATATTCGAACGGATTCAAATATCCTTCTTTATGTAACTTCGTCAACCTTTTCTCATTGATGTGACCCAGTCTACAATGCCATAAGAAAGTCTGATTGATTTCCGGAGACTTTCTTTTGTGTGTATTCTGGACATTGAAAATCTGTGGTTGGTTTAGTACGTATATACCATTGCTTAATGTACCTGACCCAATCAGAACTTGATTAAGGTGAATGTTTACAACATGACTTACAAACGCAAATTCATAACCTTCTTTAGAAATCAAAGATACAGAAATGATATTACAAGTTGCGTTGGGTACAAAAAAGCAATTACGCAAAACCAAAATGTGTCCATCTGACCACCCCAGGTGATAGTCCCCCACGGCCTTAGCATCCATGCTAGCCCCGTTTGCAACTTTGAGGGTCATGTCACCTGCCTTCAAAACCCTACGGTTTCTCAACGCCTGCAAAGAATTACAGATATGAGATCCTGATCCGGTATCCAATACCCAGAAAGTAGAGTTTATTGATAGACAGTTTTCAATAACATACACACCTGAAGCTGAAGCCGCAACTTTCTTCAGTTCCTGTGTTCTGGCTTTCCAAGCCCTGCAATCATTCTTCTAGTGTCCACTCTTATGACAGTAGAAGTATTCTTCCTTATCCACAAGCTTCCCTACTTTCTTTGTTGCTTTTGCCTTTCCCTTCGTATCCACTTTACTAACACTGCCCCTTGGTTTGGCGGGGGCTTTCTTCTTCTTTCCCTTGGCTTTCTCCTTGGACTTAGAAGAGGAAGATCCTCCTACAAACAAAATGGATGTTTCCCTACCTTTCTGTAGGGTGCCCTCTGCACTCCTCAGCATGTTGAGGAGCTCCGGAAGTTCAACTTCTTTTCCTTGTAAGTTGAAGTTCAGGATAAACTGGGCGTAAGTGGAAGGAAGGGACTGGAGAATCAAGTCTGTATAGAGCTCATTCTCCAACGTGGTCCCAAGGTCCGCGAGCTCTTCTATGTAGCCAATCATCTTAAGCACGTGTTCCGCTGCCGATGATCCGACGGCCAACCTTGCTGAAAATAACTTCTTCGACACTTCGTATCTTGCGATACGAATTGCTCTCCATATAGTTCTTTTGTATGGAGAAATATGGATTCGAGGTCCATATTCTCGTGCCTCCTCTGATGTTCATTGTCCATAGAGGCAAGCACGAGGCACTTGGCCTTCGCGCAGTCTAGTTCCCAGGTCTTACGGATTTCCTTATCTGCGACGCTGGTTTTGGGACCTGGGACAGGGGGAGCTTTGGTGGTTAGAAGATACCCCAGCTTGTCGTAAGTGATTGCCATCTTGACATTCCTGAGCCAATCTTTATAGTTTGGCCCTGTCAGTATGTTTTTATCTAGAAGTAACTTAAGTCCAGTCATGTCGATTGGTCGCTGCAATTAGGAGAGAGAGAAGAAACACTCAGCATGATGCTCTTCCAAGTTTAGAGTGGTTTTTAGTTTGTCTAAACAGGATGGCTCCCACTGTCTCTCGAATCCCTCCTCAAACCAAAAAGGAAGAATTAGTCAGGATCAATCTCACCATACAATACTTGCTTAACCGTTCAGCCAGGCCAGTGTCGTACTTCGAGGGAGGTTTTCCAACGCTTTCGCGAAGTTCCTTAATTAAATAACCACTTTTCCCTGTGGGCGTAGCCCTGCTAACACCTTTCTAGACACCTACTTGGTTTATAGCATTGATCGTTAAGTGAGAAATTTCCCGAGGAGTAGCATATACTCACAGTAGGATCGGGATCCAAATATCATCGCGTGACGAAACTGAAGGAATCCTACCAGAATCATCACACTCCAAATGGTATGCAACTCTAGCAAGTTTCAGTACTTATGAAACTCCCGATGTGGATTTTTGCCCCATGCTCTTATGACCTTGACTTTGGCCAAAATATCATAAGTCACATGTCAAGTTCTACCCGTCATTCTCCAGGTTAATTTGGATCCACCCGTACCTACCCTTGACTTTGGCCAAAATGGCAGTACGACTGTCCCAAACCAACGCATCTATCTATGCTACACATGAATACCCAATAGCTACCAATCACTATGCCTTGACTTTGACCAACATACATAGCTTGAATGCTATTGACTATCCATGTGAAACGACGGAGGGCTACAAATGGTTTTGGCGAAACCGTGAACGTAGTGAACTTGATATAATCGATGGAACGAGATAGCTTTTAAAAGGAGTGGCTCAAACTCCGCATTTTAAAAGTTGGTTTTGAAAAGAACCGAGTGGTTTTTCGAAAGTGTTCCAACGACTTTTACTTGGTTTATTTTCTTGCATTAGTTCTTTTAATGCGTGATATTCTTACACTAGTTCTTTTAATGCGTCCCATCATTTAATCCTACCATTGCAGAAAACAACCAAAATATGATGTACGCTTATGCCATTTGCATTCGCCACGGGGCCCCGTCATTACCCATTAGGTTACTTAACTAACGACAGAGCGGGGGATAGGCTAGCACGGCTGTAAAACATAAGCAACGCCTAAATAATATCATATATAGATATATTGCAATGATAGCCATTTCAGATCACAGATGAACACATTGGATATACTAGGAACCCGCAATTCGTACGAGCCTGTAACGAAAAGCAGATTACACGGTCGCGGTGAATAGCCAATACCCCACCAAAGACCCCTACGGGTGCGGCAAACTACCCGCCAAGTACCCGAAGCGAAGCAACCTCCCTCAACTCCGTGAGTAGGCTACTCGGCACTTCGGGATACCCGGTAGTTTGTGTACCCCCTCCATGGGTCTATCCTAGGAGCAAAAACAGTAAAAAGAAATTATACAATGACGGCTACAACCCCGACCCGGTTGTGCGGCCATACAAATAATTATTATATCAATTTACAAATTTACATGAATTGAAAGAAAAGAAAACTCTCGTCTCACAACCCCCCGGCTATTCACTCGCGACAATCCAACAGATTCATATACACATACCAATAACATTACAGATCACAGATTTGTATAACCCCCACTAATCGACATATAGCGATTAGGAGACGTTCAATACAAATATCACTTCACAGAAATAAACCCGTCAGCTTAAGTCATAAGAAACTCGATCAAAATACGGTTTTTAAAGCCCCAAAAACAAAATTTTCTTTCTCGAAAATCTGGGCTGAAAAAACATATACCAAAATTCCCAAAATACCCCACTGAATATACTGCAGCAAAGACGATACAGAGAAGAGCCAAGATGGCCGCGGAACCGCGGCAATAGCAAGATATTGCCGCGTTTCTGTGGCGGTTTGATGGAATCTTTGCATCGTTTTTCTACAGTATCTTTAAAAAACCCTGAGTTGATTTTTAAAGCATGATTTATTATTTTTACAGACTTAAAAAAATCGACAGCAAGTTGGATTTTTGGGTGTATTTCGTGACTTTTTCTCCGATCGAATTTCTAGTTACTATGCTAACATGTTAGGTAGTGTTTAACTAGGCTCTGATACCACTGTAAGTCCATGCTACCTCTCCCGGTACTTACGGGCTTGCGGAATTTGGTGAAAAACAATTTTCTAGAGGCGGTAACATGGACTCAAACGGATCTTTGTTAAACATAGCTACCTAACAACCTAACTAAGAGTTGTTAACTACTCGGTTAGGGGGTTATACCTTTCTTTCTTGAACTCCTTCGTCTTCTACACTTGATGGTTGTCTGGATCGGCTTCACCCGTCGTCTCCTTGCACCGAAGATCGATCCACCCGAAAGCTTCTGCCTTTGGCTTCTTCTTCGAGCTTTGAAGAAACTAGTTCACTCGGTTTGCTAAACCTTGTGAACTAGAGTGAGTAGAGGAGAGTGTGTTGGGATTTTTCTCTATGGTTCTTGGTTCTCAACATATGAGACAAGTGAACCATAGACTAAAGAGAGGGAGAGCAAGAGGAAGAAGATGAGAGCTCAAGAACAAGAGAGAGAATGAAAAATGATAGAATGAGAAAGACTTTTCTTTCTTGGCTCTCATAATCCAAAGCCATCATAACAAATCATAACAATCAAGTATTATGTGATGGTTGAAGCTACAATAGCCATATCATTTCATGCACTCATTTTTCACAAGAGAACAAGCAAGCAAAAAGTCTTTGCCATGAAATGATAGCCATTGTCATCATGATGGTCAACTAGTCTAACCTAGTCAACAGGTCAATAAAGTCAACAAGTCAACAAAGTCAACCCCTCAATAACCATGTCACCATAATACTTAATTAATATTATTGTTAATCATATTCTCATTAGGGTTTAGCAAGAAGTCAATGGTCAACAGTCAACAGTCAACAACCCTAATGAGAATCCTCTGCCTCTGTCTCTCCGTCAACTGTGCATACACACCCGCATCCGCGTTCTGAGGAACACGAATACATACGATAAAATCAATCCCAAAACGTACACTAGGATCTGGCTTAAACCAAAGTCCACTAGTGTTAGCTGTCCGGACACTAAACGTGCACAAGTGCACGGATGTGACCGAACCCTGTCGCAAAACCATGCGACCTGTCGCAAAACTATGCGACCTCTACTCTTTTGCCTAAAGACGAATAGCTTTCTGTGTGGGACTCTAAAGACTCGACACTACGCTGGCAGTGGGTTTAACCACAGACCGCAAGCGGCACTAGCTGTGCGTAACGGCCCCCAGGTAGATGCCGACAAGAAGACTGACGAGGTGAAGCCCATCTGAACTCCTACTGAGCCTGAATGTGACAGTCTCCGTACAGTCCGGTCTGTTCGTCTGATACATCGCATGGCGGGCCTAGGGGGCGGTAAACGTCAGTCCCCTAATAGCGGTACAAGTCGTGTCGGAGTGAAGCCCAAAACACCCTGAGATAGCACTGGAAGCCTACCAGTATATCTCGCTTGCCCTGGCCAGGGACTACTCGTGTAATGGCTCTCCTAGACACAGCGCGATGTCAACCCCCAATACCGGGAGAGACGAATCCTGTCTAACCGTCACTGCCTCCAAGTGCTTCGGGACTGCACCCAAAGACTACCTGTTTGCACGACTCCTTTGGGCCGTGGTAGGGTAGTAATCAAAGTACAGTGGGAACACACTCAAGGCGAAGTGACAGTGTCAAGTCAGCGGACTAAGCTGTACTCATGTCACCTGGGAACTGATAACTGACGATAGGTATAATACCAACCAACAGTTTCGGACGAGTCCTATCCAGTGTACTTGTAACCCAACGAGCACCCGCATACTATCTCAAGTACGACGTACTGACGGCTGTGGGACCGACCGTCTCCTACACTGGGATGAGAAGTGCATACGCTAGTCTACTCCGGAGTATCGATGCCCTGTCTCGATAGTCCTGCGACTAGGGACCTGCATAAGGATGTGCTTATAGATTACCCACCCCCCACTAGTGTGACTGCCATCACAACGCTGGTAATCAAGCAAAGATCCTAAGGGCTCCACTAATGTGTATAGGTGATATACTAAAATAAACACATGTACACATTGAAGTAGAAATAAACCAAGTAGCATACTACTATTTTGAGCAAGATTGTTTATACAAGGTGAATATCCCAAGCTTCCATTAAGTAATATACAAACTAGTATGATACAGTAATGGCCTCTAGGACATATACACTAACAGTAGCATCTGCTAGTTTCGCTAAAGAGGTAACTCCCGGTGAAGGGATCTCGGCTCTTTCCTTATCGAATAAGGTGCTGGACATTCTACAAGGAATACCGCTATGCAAAGCAAAAAACTAGAGCAACCCTTTTTGAAAATTTGATTCTACAACATCTTTTAGGTTTCTTTATCTTTCATTAATCTCATTAATGAAATCCCATCATTTATGCTTCCTAAGCATCACAGAAGAAACGAAAGCAATAATATTTATATATCATATATATATAGTATAAGCATCCGTCTCAGGCATATAAAATGATCACATCACAGAATATCTGCAGCAGAAGAATCACATATGAAATATTGGATATACTAGGAATTCCATGTTTTATTTAAGCCAGTAAAAACGCGGATTCCACGATCGTGATGAATAGCCAAACCCACATTCCTTGACCCCTACGAGAGCGGCAAGAAACCCTACCAATTCTAGAGTTAGGAGACCCAGACTCGACTCCTCGAGTTGGTCTCCCACTGGACTTTAGAACTCGGTTATTTGTGTTCCCCGCCTTGGGTCTATTCTAATGTGGAAAAGTAAATAATATACAACAATGGTGAGATCATCCTCAACCCGGAAGTGCCCCAATAAAAGAATATTACATACAATGAATTTTACATGAATGAAAATAAAAACTCTCATCTTTCATAAAAACCCCCGGCTATTCTAATCACGACGATCCAATATAACATATCACAGCAACACATAACATCACATGTCATCAACGCAAGTAAATATGCGTATCCCAATTGTCGTTGATGTATAGCAACGAAACCGACGATACACCACATATTACACTTACGGTCACAGAAAAGAAAATGAAAACTACAACATTTGGAATCCATAATTACCTTAGACATCTTAAACCCAAGATATCACATATTAAGGATTTCATGCCTAACTATATGAATTCCACATATTGTATCACAATCACAGATTGCTAGGCGAAGTTACACAATCCGATCGATTCAACGAATTCCCAAAATTTCCCAGAGAGCTCAACACTTGAGCACTGTTAAACTTAACCAGAGACATACTATAGTTCCGACTGACCTACAGCTGAAGGGCCTGACCCAAGCCTCTCAAGTGGCGCCGCGGATCCGCCTCCAAAACCATGTTTTGGCTGCGGATCCGCGGTCACTTGGACAAGTTAGGGTTTCGTTCTTCAGTTGTGTCCATAGAATTCCCTGCATGATTTTCTGAATATTTTTAACATGGAAAAATCCAACTTTTTGAAAAATTTCCAGAGAGGGGGTCTGTTTCGGCTATTCGGAGTTCGATCGGAATTTTAATTTCGTCTAGACAACGCCTAATGCTCTAGCTTGGCTCTGATACCACTGTAGGGTTAGCTTAGCACCTTAGCAAGGTTTTGGCAAGCATCAAACATGCTATATTAAAATTTTTGGGGTGCTAAACAAACCAACCAAGTAATCGAACTAGAGAATTAGGGTTAACTTTGCATGTAAACAACTTTACATCTAAGTGATAGGGATTACAACCTTTGTAGTCCGTTCCTTCGCTTTATAAGCTCCGAGTAGTAGTCCCTTCGCTGCGATCCATAGACTCCCGAACTCTTGAGAGGCTCCATAAGATGTATGATGCATCCTTGCTTGATGTTTTCAAAGTCTATGATGATCTACGTCGAGAAAATACGAACTCAAACTCACTCTTCACTAATACGGAATTAGTGAAGCTAACACACTAATCTATATGGCCAGTATAGAAAAGGATGATGAAGTAGGAATTTAGCTCACTTTAGTATTTAATTTCTCACTATTTTTCTTCTTGATCTCAAAATCTAGAGAGCAAAAATGAGATGAGGAAGAAGAAGAAGAAAAATATCTCAAGTGATGAAAATACCTCTCATGGTTCAAATGCAACCCTTGGGTGAGTATATCATCCATACACTAACCCATGTAGAGAATTAACCATGGTAAGGGTTAATGGTTAGGTCACAAAATATTTTAAGTAGAAACAAAAGAGTGGACTAAGTCAAAACTTTTCTACAAGCTTCTACAAGCTTCTAATTTTGATTAAATCCACTAATTTGTAATTACTTAATGATAAATGAAACCCTAACATAAACCCTAGCATGGTATGAGTCTTATACATACATGTTGCATGTGTAACCTAGCATGTCACAATATTATACATCACATATATAATATTCATGTAACAAAAGAAAACAATACAATAAACATATATCACATATATGTTAAATGCATCATAAGTGAGAATAATAAATATTTAAGTGAGCATATAACACACACACACACACACACATACATACATATATATTATATATTATTTCATCGAATCAATACTTGATCCGATAACCCGGCTATATCACATATAAATGGCCGATATCACATATCGCGAGAATAGAATACGGTATCACATATGCGTATCAATCTCGATCCCGCACATATCACATATGTGCTCCTACTCCGTTTTTCCTAAGCCTGAAAACCTCTATGTAGGACTCTAAAGACTTGTCAATACGCCGGCAGTAGCTGATGATCACATTAAACACCAACAAACCGCAAGCGGTCAACTAAACATAACGATCATCCGGGTATTGAGCGATCAGAAGATCAACAAGTAAGTCTGCTTTAACTCCTGTAAATCCAGTCAGTAACACTACCGTACAGTCCGGTCTCTTTGTTTGATATGTCGCATATTCATTCTATGGGTGGTAAACGTTAGACCCCAGTAACCGATAAGTCGTGTCGATGTGAGGCTCATAACGGGTCAAGAAACTACTGATAACACTTACAAGTATATCTCCATATCAGCCCTGGCCAGGGACTTCTAGTTATAACCAATCGAACACAGCGCAACATCAACCCCCAATACCGGGAGAGACGAAACCCCTCCTATCGCTTATTGCCTCCATGTGATTCGGGACTGTACCCAAAAGCCACCGTTTTTCATGTTCTCTTGAATGTGGTAAGGTGGAAATCAAAGCACAGTGGGAATCACACAAGACTCTATGACTATCTCGAGTCTGCAGACCAACCTGTACCAGTGTCACCAGAGAACTGCTATCCGACAATATGTATAATACCAACAAGGAGTTCTCGGCAAGTCCGTTCGGTGTACCCAGTCTCCATTGAGCACCCGTATACCATCGATGATGTCAAACACTAATGGATGTGGGATCATCCATTGCCCATCATATGGGTCAAGATGCGTATACGCTAGTCTACACTGGAGTATCGATGCCCTGTCTCGATACACTCTTGACTAGGAACAGTTATAGGATGTACTCATAGACTACCCTGGCCCCACTAGTATGATCTGCATCATAGTCCAAGTAGTTAAGTACATATCCTAAGGGCTTTATCAACATTTGAGAGCAAGACAGTAACCCAATACCATTCAACATGTAAAGATAAAGTAAAACCAGATAGCATACTATCATATCGAGCAAGAAAGTCCTCTCTATATATATCCAAGCATCCACTATAATATACATCATATGTACAACAATGGCCTCTAGGGCATATACATAACTAACATCTATGATGTACGGGCCTTCATTGTTCAACTCGAACTTCCCCCGTTTTGCTCGATTGGGGATCATTGGTCTTTGGACGACTAGCACGAGTTCGCCTTGGCGGATTGATTATTTGATTTTTTTAGAGTTGTTTGTAGAATAACCGCAATCAATAATGGTGTCGCGTGTTGCTAGACCGAGATGAGTACAGGTCGTCCTCTGAGAAACGTTGAATCTTTTAATCTTACATTAGGCGTGTTGAGAAAGAAAGGATGAAGAATAAAGAATGGTGAAGAATGGTTGTAGGTTCTAGATCTACGTCAAACACGGATGCGGAATATAGATATAGATTAACTACGGATGTAGGTTTATAGTAAAAGGGGGCTTGTAGGGTTCGTTAAGATTTAGTAGTCATGGATGATTAATTAAAAATTACTCTTTTTATCCTTTAATAGATTTAAAACTAGATCGACAGTGATGCATGTAGATTAGGATTTTTGGAGGGAAAAGGGTTCCCACTCTTAACCCCTACCTTGACATGGATCTCCGTTCATGTCTAGCCTTTACAAAAACAATTGTTAATCTTATCTCTAATCGTGGTCATGAATATCAATGAATTGATAGCGTGTCCGATTATGATGTTAACTATTCTTTTGATAAAATTTATAAACTTTATAGAACGTAAAAAGAGTTTAAGGATCTTCATCATCCATTAATCTACCCTAATCCTATGAACCCTAACAAGCGGAGAATTACTGGTGCATGTTGGGAAAAGAAAAGATAGAAATCATGAAGAAAATAAAATGCAATAGAATAAAACTACCTTTATTAATCAACAAGATCAAGTACATTTTGTTCCCTTAGAAAATGATTACAAAACCCTAATTTGCTTCGCGATCTCTTCTTAAGGAGGTAGATGAACTGTCGATGATCAACCAGGATTCTTGAACCATCGTGGACTTCGTGATTGCGTTGGTTTGATAAATTTTCCAAGAGGCTCTCGATCCTTATTTATAGTCACAGAGCCAGAACCCGAGTTTCCTAATATGATAACTAGTTGTTAGGATCCCAACCAAAAAAATCCAGAACCCTAACTCTTCAGATATGCAGCAGAACCGCGACCAATAGATGGGTTTGGCCGCGGATCCGCCGCCTTCTGGTGGGATCATGGGCTCTAATTTCTGTGGCTTCATATCTGTAGCACTTGTTGATCTTTTGAATATTTAGACTTTGAAAATCTTTTTTACGTTTCTGCTAGAATTGGTTTCTTCAATTTACTTGAATATCTTCGGCAGATTTGATCTCACCAACTCGAATTTCTTTGATTTCGGTCATGATATAATTCCTGCACAATTATCTCAATAAATGATATTAGTAGAATTTATTTTTATTGAGATATTATCTTAACCATTTGTCATGATATTTTAGTTTTAAGAAAATTGGTCAAAGATATTTAATAAAGTAAGCATATTTAAATAGACCAAATATTACATGAATATTATATGCTTACATTTCCCTTCACAATGTTAATTATAATATAAACACATGAAAAGAGTATTTTTACGTATAAACCCTTATATGTGTCATATTTATAATAAACATCTTTTATTATATATAAATAGTAAGGAAAATGTCATATTAAAAGTGCATTTTATCAACTGAACAAATACCCCCAAACTTAACTTTGATCATCCCGAGCAAACTAGTTTTTCAAGAGAAGGAGAAAAAGAAAAAGAAAAACCTAAGCAGCACACTTTCGTAGGAAATACGAATGCACTGAGCACGTACAACAAGCCGTTAAACCTCTAGGTGTCCCTAGTAGAAGGAGTGTTGTCTCCTGAGGGTTTTCAGTGGATCACACCCACAAAATCCTATAATAAAAGAAAGCTGGTGAAAGTTACATATAAAGATAAGAACTATAAAAGAAAGAACTTGAAAATAAGTGTTTCCAACTACACCAGTTTTTCGGTTGTCATGAGCCTGTAGGATTACTAGGCACTCATACAAGGGTCTATAAAGCATCAACCATACCCGATTTAAAATTTAGACGTGCCGAATAACCCAAAGCGAGGATCTTTGCTAGATAATTAGGGTTACACATGCAAGTAAACATCTTTACTACTAAGAGAGAGGAATTACAATCTTTGTAGTCCGCTCCTTCGCTTCATAAGCTCCGAGTAGAAGTCCCTTCGCCGCGATCCATGATCTCCCAGACTCAAGAGAGGCTTCACAAGCCGAATGATCCATGCTTGCTTGTAGTCTTCCTATTCAAAGATGATCTACCTTGAAATCTCTTTAACTCAAGCTCTCACTCACTAATGAGGTGAACACCCTAATCTAATTGGCTAGATTAGATGAGGATGATGAAGTAGGATTTATGCTCTCTTTTATTATCAAATTCTCACACTCATTCATCACAAAATAAAAACCTAGAAAGCTTTTGTGAGCTCAAAGAAGAAGAAGAAGAATGAATATCCTTTTGTGATGAATAATGAAAAAGATATATGATTACAAATGCAATCATGGTCAAAGATGACAAGGCTAACCAATGTAGAGACTTAACTAGAATTAAGAGTGTGGTTTGGGTCAAAGAAATATCTAGCAAAATATCAACCATAATATCTTTGCTAGAAACAAAGTAAAACCTTCTAGAAGTATCATGAAAGAGCTAACCCAAATCAAATCCTAACCATATTTAATCTCCACTAATCATGTTGCAATAGTAATTATAATATGTTACAATATTATATATCATATATATAATATATTTTGTAACAAAAGAAAATAATACAATTAACATATATCACATATATATCAATGTATTATCCGGTGAGAAAATGAAATAATAAAGCGAGCCAATATTAGATAATGTAATGCAATAGATCATATATATTATTATACATTAAATTATCGAATCAACACTTGATCCGACAATCCGGCTATATCGAATATTACCGACTAATATATCAAGTACCGATTCATCGAATCAACACTTGATCCGATGATCCAGCTCATATCAAAATATCGCGAGAATATAATACGGTATCTCATATCGTATTATCCTCGGTCCTGCACATATCACATATGTGCTCCTACTCCATTTTGCCTGAATCAAGAAACCTCTGTGTAGGACTCTAAAGAATCGTCAATACACCGATAGCAGGTGATGATCATATCAAACACCCATAAGCGGTCAGCTAAACGTAACAGCCACCTAGGTATTGAGCGATCAGAAGATCAACAAGCAAGCCTGTACATTCTCCTGTGAATCCAATCAGTAACACTCCCGTACAGTCTGGTCTCTTCGTCTGATATGTCGCATATCTAGTCTAGGGGTGGTATAAGTCAGACCCCAGTAACTGATAAGGCGTGTCGATATGAGGCTCATAACAGGTAGAGAACCTACTGATAACACTTACCAGTAGTACTCTATATCCGCCCTGGCCAGGGACTTCCAGTTATAGCCAATCGAACAAAGCACAATATCAACTCCCTATACCGGGAGAGACGAATCCCCTCCTATCGCTCATTGCCTCTATGTGATTCGGGATTATACCCAAAAGCCACCGTTTTACATGCCCTCTTGGATGTGGTAAGGTGGAAATCAAAGCACAGTGGGAATCACACAAGACTCTATGACGATCTCGGGTCTACAGACTACCCTGTACCAGTGTCACCAAAGAACTGCCATCTGACGTGAGGTATAATACTATCTGGGAGTTCTCGGTGAGTCTGTCCAGTGTACCCAGTCTCCACTGAGCACCCGTACACTATCTTTGATGTCCAACACCAATGGATATGGGATCATCCATTGCCCATCATATGGGTTAAGATACGTATACGCTAGTCTACTCTGGTGTATCGATGCCCTGTCTCGACACACCCTCGACTAGGAACAGTTATAGGATGTACTCGTTGACTACCGTGGCCCCACTAGTATGATCTCATCATAGTCCCAGTAGTCGAGTATATATCCTAAGGGCTTTATCAACATGTGAGAGTAAGACAGTAAACTAATATAAGTCAAAATGTTAAGATAAAGAGAAACCACATAGCATACTATCATGACGAGCAAGAAAGTCCTCTCTCTATATATCCAAACATCCATTATAATATATATCATATGTACAACAATGGCCTCTAGGGCATATATATAACTAACAGAGGCCTATCTTAATGGTCATGAAAAAAATGTTAGAAATCACAGCATCCCTCAATAAACATCGCCTTTAGTCTTCCTCTCTATCTTCTTCCAAACATTGATCATATACCCCTACGTGTGTGTAAAAGACATCCCTACAGTTAGAGAATTCAATTCAAGCTATCATACTCTTGTCTATCTTCCAAAATACTTTATAGTTGGTGAATATTTTCGATAAAATTGCTCACACATTCTTCATACGACCGTCAATACTTCTTGAGGTACTAACCTCCGATTACAAAATGTGCTTGCGTATTTAGGCGTAATTCCTCGTTTTGCAACACCTAAGGCTTAGCAGTGGCTCCCAAACCAGTTGTTCTAAGGCACTAGATGATTAAGCACCCTCACTATATTTTTTTATGCTGCCTTGGTAATTACAAAACCAGTGTTCATTTTTTTCTTCACCCTCGCTATATTTTTTATGTAAGTCTACGGTAGCACCCCGGCCGTCAATTCGACGCCAAATGCGGAACAAAAACTTTTACAAACTGACGCTAACTGATTGGTAGAGATTTTGTTCGCGCTTGCGCTTTCAAAAGATGAATCAAAGAATTTAGTTAACCGCAATCAAGAACGGCGTCGCTTGGTAGCTAGCCGGTGAATACGGGTCGGTCCACAGGGATGTTGTGTATTTCCTAATTGTTCTAACGAGTTAATTCCAAATGGTGTTTGGTTCTTTATTACTAAAAACTAAGTTGACTTAGACTAGGATTAGAAATCTTGCTAGGGTTAGGTTTAGGTTAAGTTTGGAAAATTAAGATTTCCCACCGCTTTTAATGCCCTAATTTAGATCTCTTAGGTGTTATGGTAATTATTAATAAAGGGGATTATGACGATCGGGAAGAAACGATATTTCATCCTCTAGGTCCTTGTCCGTCCTTTCTTAATCCTTACCCTAATCTCCATGGAAAACATACGCATCCGGTCTTTTATACTACGGTATCACCGTTACCTCGTAGGTAGGGTTCCGTAGGGTGCGGAATGTGTATGCATGGAGTCTTAATAATTAATATGTGATAGGCAAGAAAGGGGTGAGAGATTTACATCTCTCAAACCTTACCTATTCCTAACCCTAACAACCGAGGAACTACTCGCTCATTAGGGGATCTATGAAAGACATGATTTTTATTTGAGTTTTCGATTTAAGAGATTAATTATCTAACTACTGCAGATTAAGAAAAAGTTCTAATCTAATTTAAATTAGGACAAAGAATAAATTTAAACTAGGGCAGAAAGAAAAATTAAGAACTAGGGCAAAATAAAAGAAGCTACTTACAAAATTGACGCTCTCAAAATATGATAGAAATTCTGAATTTTATTCAATGAAAAGAGGCATACCCTAAAGAGAGGTTTAGGGCTTCTATTTATAGATCATAGAAACCCCAGGGTTACAATCGATTCACGTCTGCATTTACAATTTTACCCCCTAAGAAAACCCTAGTCAACGCACCGCCAACCGCCACACATTTTTCCACCAACACGGGCTTAGCATGGCCGCGGAACCGCGGCCAAGAGCCAGGTTTCGCCGTGGTTCCGCGGCCATGTAGGGGCAACTTGGGCTGAAATTTTCTGGTCCTCTTCTGGTTGACTTTGTCTTCTTGTTTCTTCAGTTGGTTCTTCAGAATGTCTTCTAGTTCTCTTCCAGATCTCCACAGTGAATAATGTAGTGGACTTTTACCGTTGCTTTGTGTCGAAGTCTTGAACCTTGTGCTGTCTTTGTGCTTTGTGAACTTGTTCATTGATCTTCATTGTCCCTCAAAATATAGGCACGATCAAGATTCCACCTTTTATCGGTCGTAGTCTCACTTTTGTATCGTCTTTTCATCTTTTTACTGTTTTCGTTCCAAGAACCTATAACCTGCAACTATGTAGCAGACATGGATCAAAATCACCCATTTATTTGTAAAATGAACAAGAATGGGGAATATAAGAATGCAAAATTATGGTATGAACAAATACCCCCAAACTTATCTTTTGCTCGTCCTCGAACAAACCTAGTTTTATTCTCGAAAAAGACCTAGCCTCACTTTCGCAGGGAAACGCGATTGCACTGAGCTCGTGCAACAAGCCGTTAAACCTCTAGGTGTCCCTAGTAGGAGGAATGTTGTCTCCTGAGGGTTTTCAGCGGATACAACCCACAAAATCCTATCAATTCGACTTATCGATTTTTATTCTCCAATTAGGTTTTCCAACATGGAATTCTATTATCTTCGACTTAGAAATTATCCACCCGTATTTTTCACGCTTTCTTATTATTTAACTTAAGATTATATATATTCTTGTGAATTTACTTAGCTTTCGGCATCTTTAAGTTTTCCTTCTAGGGTTCT
Source organism: Agapanthus africanus (assembly GCA_030015575.1). Lineage (NCBI taxonomy): Eukaryota > Viridiplantae > Streptophyta > Magnoliopsida > Asparagales > Amaryllidaceae > Agapanthus > Agapanthus africanus. The sequence goes on from CM057344.1 coordinate 121,723,283, forward strand.
ATCTCAACTTAGGAATTTTTATCATCTCTATTAAAGATATAAGTCTTATCTTTCATTCCTATCTCTTGTCTAAACCCCAATCAAATACCCCTGCGTGTGCGTATCTATCACCCCTACACTTGGAAATTCAAATCAAGCTATCATACTCTTGTCCTTCATCCAAAGCACTTCTTAATTGGTGAATTTTTAGATGAAATTTGCTCACACATCCTTCATGCGACCGTTAATACTTCTTGAGGTACTAACAACCGATTACAAAATGTGTTTACACATTAAAGTGTAATTCCTAGTCTTGTAACACCTAAGGCTTTAGCAGTGACTCCCAAACTAGTTGGTCTAAGGCACTAGGCGATGAAGCACCCTCGCTAAATATTTTTTCTATTTTTGCAGCCTTAAGTAATTACAAAAACCAGTGTTCATTTTTTTCTTTATTCACACTTGTATTTTATTGTATTTTTCTTCGTACTAAGGACTTTAGACAAGTGCATTTCAAGGTCTCACCTGCTATTCCAAGTTTCAAGGTTCGTGTTTATGCAATTTTGTAGGGTATATATTTTCAGAATTTAGACTTAAGCTTAGGAATTATTTTTCAAAGTTATACTTTAATAAAAATATCAATACTTTTCCCTTGTTTTAACTTAGCCCAAGAAGTCAACTCGAAATTTGCCTATTTCTAAATAAACTACAAGACATATACTTTCTACCGTTAAATTTTAAGAAAGGTTATTTTTTAGGGTTTTTAATTTACTAAATCTAAGATCTAGTTGTTTCTAGCTAGTTAACCTATTTGAAAAACCCTAGTCAATTGAGACCAAAATTGAATGTTTTAATTTTTGAAATTTTTTCAATTTTTGAAATTTTTATGGGTTTTAAAATAAATATGCAAATGCAAAAATATACATATTTATGCGAAGGAAGAAAGCTTATCGAGCACACCCCCAAACTTAAACTTGGCAGTGTCCTCACTGTCATGCTACACAAAGAGGGTCAAAATGGCCGGCACTTCCCTGTTTTTTTTTTCTTATTTTACAAAAATACCCAAATATTAATTAATTTTTTTTTGTTATTTTGTATTTATGTATTTACAAATGGTACATACCCCCAAACTTGTTTGAAATAAAGTTTTGGCCAGAAGATCAAAAATTTGGGGGTCAAATGGAGGAAGATCAATCAGTGTAAACCGGCTCCTGCAAAAATAGGAGCTCCTCCGACTGGTCCGCAGTGAGGAACGATTTCAATCGATGTCCATTTACTTTAAATAAAGTACCATCCTCTGGATTTTCATGATCTATCGCACCGTGCGGATATACAGTGCGTACTAAAAACGACCCTTTCCACCTAGATCTGAGCTTGCCAGGGTGAAAGTGTAACCGAGTGTCGTAAAGAAAAACCTGTTGACCAGGTTTAAACGTTTTGCGCATAAGGTGTTTGTCATGGAACACCTTATTTCGGTTTATAACAATGACAGCATTATCATAAGCCTCATCCCGCAGCTCTTCTAGTTCATTTAATTGCAGCTTTCGATTGCCGTCCGCATCTCCCATTGATAAATTCAACTCCTTGATCGCCCAAAATGCCTTGTGCTCAATCTCAACTGGGAGGTGGCAAGCCTTCCCATAAACAAGCCGGTATGGAGACATACCAAGATCGGTCTTATATGCAGTACGGAATGCCTATAGTGCATCAATCAGCTTATGTGACCAATCTTTACGGTTTTTAGAAACCGTTTTCTCTAAAATTTGTTTAATTTGCCGATTCGAAACCTCGGCTTGCCCACATGTTTGGGGATGGTATGGCGTTGACAGTTTGTGAGTAATGGAATATTTGCGCATTATGGACTCAAAAGTCCTATTGCAGAAGTGAGATCCATTATCACTTATAATTGCGCGAGGGTGCCCGAACCGAGAAAAGATATGTTCTTTAAGAAATCGAACAACAACCTTGTTGTCATTCGTTCGGCTAGGCACAGCCTCGACCCACTTTGACACATAGTCAACAGCCAAAAGAATATACACATTCCCAAAGGAATTGGGAAATGGTCCCATGAAGTCTATTTCCCAAACATCGAAAATATCCACAACCAAAATTGGTTGGAGTGGCATTTCGTTTCTCCACGATATCTGGCCCAAGTGTTGGCACCGGGAGCATGTCTTGCAGTATTCATATGCATCCTTAAAGAGTCATGGCCAATAGAAACCACACTGTAAGATTTTCTCTGTTGTCTTCTTAGGGCTAAAATGCCCGCCACATGCTTGATCGTGGCAAAAAGACAGCACACTCCTAAACTCATTTGCAGGTACGCACTGACGAATGATTTGGTCGGAACAGTATTTAAAAAGATACGGTTCATCCCAGTAAAAATGTTTTACTTGGGACAAGAATCGGAGTTTATCCTGTTTCGACCAATCTTTAGGTATCAAGCCGGTGGCCAAGTAATTTACTATATCAATGAACTAAGGTTCGCAAGACACGGTTAAGAGTTGCTCATCGGGAAAAACATCTTTTATTGGAATTTCAAGTGTAGGCGAAGAAGGAAGTCGTGAAAGGTAATCGGCCACTACATTTTCACATCCTCTTTTGTCCCTTATAACAAGGTCAAACTTTTGCAGCAAGAGGATCCAATATATTAACCTCGATTTAGCATCCTTCTTCGCAAAAAGGTGGCGAAGAGCTAAATGGTCCGTATATACAATCACTGGAGAGCCGATTAAATAAGGCCGGAAATTTTCAAGTGCAAACACAACGGCTAAAAACTCCTTTTCTGTTATTGTGTAGTTTAGTTGGGCCTCATTTAATGTTCGGCTAGCGTAATAAATTACGTGCGGCATCTTATTAATGTGCTGTCCAAGGACAACACCAATGGCGAAATCTGATGCATCGCACATAATTTCAAAAGGATGCGTCCAGTCTGAAGATGAAAGAATGGGCGCAGAAATGAGAGAGTGTTTCAATGACTTGAACGCTTCCATGCAAGTTGAGTCAAAATCAAATTTTGTGTCCTTGGCCAATAAGAGAGTCAAAGGTCTAGCAATCTTGCTAAAATCGTTGATGAACCGTATATAAAAACTGGCATGGCCAACGAAGGCTCGGATGTCTTTGACGCATTTAGGAGGATGGAGATTAGAAATGACTTCAATCTTGGCTTTGTCAACCTCTATGCCGTTTTGAGAGATGCAATGTCCTAATACAATGCCTTCTCGTACCATAAAGTGGCACTTCTCCCAATTTAAAGTGAGGTTTTTATCCCTACAGCGGGTAAGAATTGCATCAAGGTATAGCAAACACTCGTCGAAGGAGTCACCAAAAATGGAGAAATTATCCATAAAGATTTCCAAAAACTTTTCAACCATATCTGAAAAGATCCCTATCATACACCGCTGGAATGTAGCGGGTGCATTACATAACCGAAAGGGCATGCGACGATAAGCGAAACTACCGAAAGGACAAGTAAATGTGGTCTTGTCTTGATCCTCTTTGGCGATGGGGACTTGGTTATAGCCGGAATAGCCATCCAAAAAGTAGTAAAACTCATGCTCAGCCAATCGTTCTAGCATTTGGTCAATGAAAGGTAAAGGAAAGTGGTCTTTCCTTGTCGCTGTTAGTGTATATGCCCTAGAGGCCATTACTGTATCATACTAGTTTGTATATTACTTAATGGATGCTTGGGATATTCACCTTGTATATACAATCTTGCTCAAAATAGTAGTATGCTACTTGGTTTGTTTCTACTTCAATGTGTACTTGTGTTTATTTCAGTATATCACTTATACGCATTAGTGGAGCCCTTAGGATCTTTGCTTGATTACCAGCGTTGTGATGGCAGTCACACTAGTGGGGGCTGGGTAATCTATAAGCACATCCTTATACAGGTCCCTAGTCGCAGGACTATCGAGACAGGGCATCGATACTCCGGAGTAGACTAGCGTATGCGCTTCTCATCCCAGTGTGGGAGATGGTCTGTCCCACAGCCATCAGTACGTCGTACTGGAGATAGTATACGGGTGCTCGTTGGGTTACGAGTACACTGGACAGGACTCGTCGGGAACTGACAGGTTGGTATCATACCTATCGTCAGTTATCAGTTCCCAGGTGACATGAGTACAGCTTAGTCCGCTGACTTGACACTGGCACTTCGCCTCAAGTGTGTTCCCACTGCACTTTGATCACTACCCTACCACGGCTCAAAGGAGTCGTGCAAACAGGTGGTGGTTGGGTGCAGTCCCGAAGCACTTGGAGGCAGTGACGGTTAGACAGGATTCGTCTCTCCCGGTATTGGGGGTTGACATCGCGCTGTGTCTAGGAGAGCCATTACACGAGTAGTCCCTGGCCAGGGCAAACGAGATATACTGGTAGGTTTCCAGTGTTATCTCAGGGTGTTTTGGGCTTCGCTCCGGCACGACTTGTACCACTATTGGGGGACTGACGTTTACCACCCCCTAGGCCCGCCATGCGATGTATCAGACGAACAGACCGGACTGTACGGAGACTGTCACATTCAGACTCAGTAGGAGTACAGATGGGGTTTCACCTCGTCAGCCTTCTTGTCGACATCTACCTGGGGACCGTTACGCACAGCTAGTGCCGCTTGCGGTCTGTGGTTAAACCCACTGCCAGCGTAGTGTCGAGTCTTTAGAGTCCCACACAGAGGGTATTCGCCTCTGGGCAAAACAGAGTAGAGGTCGCATGGTTTTGCGACAGGGTTCGTTCTCATCCGCGCACTTGTGCACGTTTGGAGTCCGGACGGATTATACTGGCAGGCTCTGGTTTGAGCCAGATACTGGTATATATATTTGGGGTTGCTTTTATATCTCGGTATTCTTGTTCCTTGGAACGAGAATGCAGGTGTGTATGCACAGTTGCTTGAGGCGGAGGATGAGTTTTTCATTAGGGTTTCGGAACGGGTGCGTATGCACAGTTGACAGTTATCATTTTCCAAACCCTAATGGATTTATGGATTATCTATTTATAATAGTAATTAAATGAGAATTTTGTTATGGTTGATTTTGTTGACTTGTTGACCATGGTTGACTTGTTGACCATGGTTGAATGTTGACCACCATCATGCTTCAAAAGTCTTCCTTGATTTATGCTTACATATTTTAAATGAAGCATGGTTGTGGTCATTCCAAATTGCCATCAACTATTCTCATTTTCAATTATTATTATTAGATAATTATTTTCTTTTGCATTATGGTTGCAAGAAGTAAAAAAGAATAGCTCATTCTATCATTCTCATTCTCTCTCCTCTCTTCATCTTCTTCTTCCTCTAGCAAAAGAGAAACCTTCTCATGTGTTGAGAATCCTTCTCTTTAAAACAAAAGCAACCCTTAGACACTCTCTCTACTCACTCTAGGATCAAGGGTTTAGCAAGCCGGCGATTCTAGTTCACTCCAAGTTTGAGAAAGAGCCCAAAGGTCGAGCCTTCGAGGTGGATCCATCTTCGACGGAAGAAGGCGACAAGAGAAGAGAACCATCAACCTCCACAAAGTTTGAAGAAGAAGGAGTTCAAGTTTAGGTATAACCATCTCTATCCGAGTAGCTAAATCTCTTTAGCTTAGTGTGCTAGTTTTAGTTTAGGTAACGATCCCGACCTAGTTTAGTCCATGTTGCCTCTTGCACTAAAAATTTGATTTTTATACCGTTTCCGCCTCCCCGTAAGAACCGGGGGTCGCAACGTGGACTTACAGTGGTATCAGAGCCTAACTAAACTTAAACTAGCTTGGTAGTGAAGTGTAACGAAGTTCGGAACCGAAAAAAATCACAAAACCGGATAATTTCAAAACCTGAGTTTCTGTTGAAAATTTTTTGGCTCAAAATGAAAAAATTTATACATGTAAATTCGGCTCAGGCTTTTCTGTGGACACTCAAGAAAAACGATACAGTAACTCGTCTAAGCCGCCGCGCTTCCGCCGCGTAAGGTAAGCATCCGCCGCGGAACCGCCGCGACTTGTCGTCTTCTGTGCATCGTTTTTCGTGCAGTGTGTGTCTGTATTGGTTTTGGGATTTTTAAAATATATTATATGTGCCCAGATTTTGCAGAAAAGAAATTTCCTTTTGGGGTCCTATAATTCCGTATTTTTCCGAACTTCACTACACTTTGACTATGATGGTTATATCTGTGATGTTTGCATGTATTGAACGTCGGCTAATCGCTATAAGACGATTAGTCAGGGTTATACATGATCTGTAATGTGCTGGAATGTGTATATAAATATGTTGGATTGTCGCGGGTGAATAGCCGGGGGTTGTGAGACGAGAGTTTTCTTTTCTTGCAATTCATGTAAATTTGTAAATTGATGTAATTATATTATTTGTTTGGCCGCACAACCGGGTCGGGGTTGTAGCCGTCATTGTATAATTCTTTTTACTGTTTTTGCTCCTAGGATAGACCCATGGAGGGGTGCACAAACTACCGAGGACTTGGCGGGTAGTTTGCCGCACCCGTAGGGGTCTTGGGTGGGGTTTTGGCTATTCACCGCGACCGTGTTATCTGTTTTTGTTACAGGCTCGTACAAATTACAGATTGCTAGTATATCCAATGTATTTATCTGTGATCTGAAATGTCTATCATTGCTTTCTATTTAGGCGTTGCTTATGTTTTACAGACGCGCTAGCCCAGCCCCCGCTCTGTCGTTAGTTAAGTAACCTAACGGGTAATGACGGGGCCCCGTGGCGAATGCGAATGGCATAAGCGTACGTCATATTTTGGTTGTTTTCTGCAATGGTAGGATTAAATGATGGGACGCATTAAAAGTACTAATGCAAGAATATCACGCATTAAAAGAACTAATGCAAGATAATAAACCAAGTTTAAGTCGATGGAACACTTTCGAAAAACCACTCGGTTCTTTTCAAAACTAACTTTTAAATGCGGAGATTGAGCCACTCCTTCTAAAAGCTATCTCGTTCCATCGATTAAATCAAGTTCACTACGTTCACGGTTTCGCCAAAACCATCCGTAGCCCTCCATCATTTCAGTTAAATATTCGGTAGTATTCAAGCTATGTATTTTGACCTCACGCCAAGGCATAGTGATTGGTAGCTGCCGGATATTTATCTGTTGCATAGATAGAATGCGTTGGTTTGAGACAGTCGTACTGCCATTTTGGCCTACGTCAAGGGTATGTACGGGTGGATTCAAATTAACCTGGATAATGATGGGACGAACTTGACATGTGACTTATGACATTTTGACCTCACGCCAAGGTCATAAGAGCATGGGGCAAAAATCCACATCGGGAGTTTCATAAGTACTGAAACTTGCTAGATTTGCATACCATTTGGAGTGTGATGATTATGGTAGGATTCCTTCATTTTCGTCACGCGATGATATTTGGATCCCGATCCTACTGTGAGTATATGCTACTCCTCGGGAAATTTCTCACTTAACGATCAATGCTATAAACCTAGTAGGTGCCTAGAAAGGTGTTAGCGGGGTTACGCCCCCAGGGAAAAGAGGTTCTTTAATTAAGGAACTTCGCGAAAGCGTTGGAAAACCTCCCTCGAAGTACCGACACTGGCCTGGCTGAACGGTTAAGCAAGTATTGTACGGTGGGATTGATCCTGACTAATTCTTCCTTTATGGTTTGAGGAGGGATTCGAGAAACAGTGGGAGCCATCCTGTTTAGACAAACTAAAAACCACTCTAAACTTGCAAGAGCATCATGCTGAGTGTTTCTTCTTCTCTCTCCTAATTGCAGCGACCAATCAACATGACTGGACTTAAGTTACTCCTAGATAAAAACAAGCTGACAGGGCCAAACTACAAAGATTGGCTCAGGAATGTCAAGATAGCAATCACTTATGACAAGCTGGGGTATCTTCTTACCACCAAAGCTCCCCCTGTCCCTGGTCCAACTTCCAGTATCGCGGATAAGGAAATCCGCAAGACTTGGGAGATTGATAGCGCGAAGGCCAAGTGCCTCCTGCTTGCCTCGATGGACAACGAACATCAGAGGAGGCATGAGAATATGGACATGGAGTCCATATTGCTCCATACAAAAGAACTGTATGGAGAGCAATCACGTATCGCAAGATACGAAGCGTCAAAAAAGTTGTTTTCGACAAAGATGGCCGTCGGATCATCAGTAGCCGAGCACGTGCTAAAGATGATCGGCTACATTGAGGAGCTCGCTGACCTAGGGATCACATTGGAGAGTGAGCTATATACGGATATAGTTCTCCAGTCCCTTCCTTCCACTTACGCCCAGTTTATACTGAACTTCAACCTACAAGAAAAAGAGGTTGAACTATCAGAGCTCCTCAACATTCTGAGGAGCGCAGAGGGCACCCTACAGAAAAGTAGGGAAACATCCACTTTGTTTGTAGGAGGATCATCTTCTTCTAGGTCCAAGGCGAAAGCCAAGGGAAAGAAGAAGAAAGCCCCCGCCAAACCAAGGGGCGGTGTTAGTAAAGTGGATACGAAGGGAAAAGGTAAAGCAACAAAGATAGCGGGGAAGCTTGTGGATAAGGAAGAATGCTTCTTTTGTCATAAGAAAGGACACTGGAAGAATGATTGCAGGGCCTGGAAGGCCAGAACACAGGAATTGAAGCAGGTTGCAGCTTCAGCTTCAGGTGTGTATGTTATTGAAAACTGTCTTTCAATAAACTCTACTTCCTGGGTATTGGATACCGGATCAGGATCTCATATCTGTAATTCTTTGCAGGCGTTGAGAAACCGTAGGGATTTGAAGGCAGGTGACATGACCCTCAGAGTTGCGAACGGAGCTAGCATGGATGCTAAAGCCGTGGGGGACTATCACCTGGGAATGTCAGATGGACTTGTTTTGGTTTTGCGTAATTGCTTTTTTGTACCCAACGCAACTTGTAATATCATTTCTGTATCTTTAGTTTCTAAAGAAGGTTATGAATTTGCGTTTGTAAGTAATGTTGTAAACATTCACCTTAATCAAGTATTGATTGGGTCAGGTACTCTGAGTAATGGTATATACGTGTTAAACCAACCACAGATTTTCAATGTCCAGAATACACACAAAAGAAAGTCTCCAGAAATAAATCAGACTTTCTTATGGCATTGTAGATTGGGTCACATCAATGAGAGAAGGTTGACGAAGTTACATACAGAAGGGTATTTGAATGCGTTCGAATATCAATCGTATGCCACTTGTCAATCCTGTCTCAAGGGAAAGATGACAAAGACTCCGTTTACTGGACATGGAGTAAGAGCGAGCGAGCTCTTGGGACTCGTACACAGTGACGTGTGCGGTCCAATGTCTACACATGCCCGAAGCGGACATTCTTACTTCATTACTTTTACGGATGACTTCTCAAGGTACGGTTATGTCTTCTTAATGAAACATAAGTCCGAGGCCTTTGGAAAATTCCAGGAGTATAAGAATGAAGTAGAGAAACAGACCGGCAAAAGTATTAAGATTCTAAGATCGGATCGAGGTGGAGAATACTTAAGTGCCGAATTCCTGGACTATTTAAAAGAGAACGGAATTCTCTCTTAGCTTACTCCTCCTTACACCCCGCAACATAACGGTGTATCGGAGAGACGGAACCGCACCCTATTGGATATGGTGCGGTCCATGATGAGTAACGCTGAGTTACCGCGATCATTCTGGGGGTATGCGCTAGAATCAGCTGCGTACCTTTTGAACCGAGTTCCGACTAAGACTGTGCCTACCACACCATATGAAATGTGGAGTGGGAAGAAACCCTATCTTCAATATCTGAAGATCTGGGGATGTCCGGCTTTTGTCAAAAAGCAGCATGCGGACAAGCTCGAGGCACGCTCAGTACTGTGCAAGTTTGTGGGATACCCAAAGAACACCAGGGGGTATCTTTTCTACTACGCAGAGGAACAAAAAGTCCTTGTTTCTCGTAATGCCCACTTTCTAGAACACCAGTTCTTGGAAAAGGAGATTAGTGGGAGCGCAGTAGAACTGGAAGAAATTCCAGAACCACAGACTATTACTGAAAGGTTAGTGGAACCAGAGGGTTCAACAGAACAGGACATTCCTACGCCGCTCCGCAGGAGTAGTAGGCAGTCTCATCCGCCCGAGAGATACTGCGGTTTTCTCATAGACGGGGATAGAGAGGATTGCATCATAGATTATGATGAGCCTACTAGCTTCCAGCAGGCCGTTCAGAGCGTTGACTCAGTGAAATGGCTGGATGCAATGCGGACCGAAATGGAGTCCATGTACACCAACAAAGTATGGACGTTGGACATTGCTCCAGACGGGGTAAAACCCGTAGGATGCAAGTGGATCTTCAAAAGGAAGATTGGTGTAGATGGACAGGTTGAGACCTATAAAGCTAGGCTGGTAGCAAAGGGTTTTCGTCAAAGACCTGGCTTGGACTACGACGAAACCTTTTCTCCAGTAGCCATGCTGAAATCCATTCGGATCCTTCTTGCCATTGCTGCCTTCCACGATTATGAGATCTGGCAGATGGACGTAAAGACAGCTTTTCTAAATGGAAATTTAGAGGAGTGTGTCTATATGGACCAGCCAGAAGGTTTCATTCAGAGTGGGAGCAGCGGAAAGGTGTGCAAGTTGCTTAAGTCCATCTATGGACTAAAGCAGGCATCGCGGAGTTGGAACATCTGCTTTGATGAGACAGTCAAAGAATTTGGCTTTATCAAAAATCCAGATGAACCATGCATCTATAGTAGATTTGTAGCGAGAACTGTAGTATTCCTCGTTTTATACGTGGATGACATTCTCTTGATAGGAAATGACATTCCTATGCTACAATCTGTCAAGGGGTTCTTGTCACAAAGGTTCTCCATGAAAGACCTGGGTGATGCCTCATACATCCTGGGGATCCGGATCCATCGTGATAGATCCAAGAGGATATTGGGACTTTCTCAGTCCAGGTACATCGACACCATAGTGAAAAGATTCAGTATGGAAGATTCCAAGCGCGGTAACCTACCGGCTTGTCACGGGATCACCCTCTCTAAAGAGATGTCTCCCAAGACTGATTTGGAGAGGGATCGCATGTCTATTATACCCTACGCTTCTGCGGTAGGCTCTATAATGTATGCGATGTTGTGTACCAGACCGGATGTAGCTTATGCACTGAGTGTGGTAAGCCGGTATCAGTCTAACCCTGGGGAGAAACACTGGATAGCAGTAAAGAACATTCTCAAGTACCTGAGAAGGACTAAGGAGATGTTCTTGGTGTATGGCGGAAAAGACCTCCAGATCGAGGCCTTTGCTGACTCCAGCTTCCAGAGTGACAAGGATGATTCCAAGTCCATGTCGGGTTTTGTCTTCACCCTCAATGGAGGGGCGGTGTGTTGGAAGAGTTCCAAACAGGAAACCGTTGCAGACTCGACGATGGAAGCGGAATACATCGCTGCATCTGATGCCGCAAAAGAGGCTGTCTGGATAAGGAAGTTCTTGAAAGAACTTCAGGTGGTTCCGTCCATTGTTGACCCAATACCTCTGTATTGCGACAACAACGGGGCTATAGCTTTAGCGAAGGAACCCAGGTCCCATCAGAGATCCAGGCACATCTTGAGGCGGTATCACCTGATCAGGGAGATCGTGGATCGCAAGGAGATCGAGGTTCGGAGGGTTGCTTCAGAAGAGAACACTGCAGATCCATTCACCAAGGCCCTACCCCAGACTCAGTTCGAGCGGCTGATCGAGATGATAGGTCTTCGATACGCCAGTACATGGCCTTAGTGCAAGTGGGAGATTGTTAGTGTATATGCCCTAGAGGCCATTACTGTATCATACTAGTTTGTATATTACTTAATGGATGCTTGGGATATTCACCTTGTATATACAATCTTGCTCAAAATAGTAGTATGCTACTTGGTTTGTTTCTACTTCAATGTGTACTTGTGTTTATTTCAGTATATCACTTATACGCATTAGTGGAGCCCTTAGGATCTTTGCTTGATTACCAGCGTTGTGATGGCAGTCACACTAGTGGGGGCTGGGTAATCTATAAGCACATCCTTATACAGGTCCCTAGTCGCAGGACTATCGAGACAGGGCATCGATACTCCAGAGTAGACTAGCGTATGCGCTTCTCATCCCAGTGTGGGAGATGGTCTGTCCCACAGCCATCAGTACGTCGTACTGGAGATAGTATACGGGTGCTCGTTGGGTTACGAGTACACTGGACAGGACTCGTCGGGAACTGACAGGTTGGTATCATACCTATCGTCAGTTATCAGTTCCCAGGTGACATGAGTACAGCTTAGTCCGCTGACTTGACACTGGCACTTCGCCTCAAGTGTGTTCCCACTGCACTTTGATCACTACCCTACCACGGCTCAAAGGAGTCGTGCAAACAGGTGGTGGTTGGGTGCAGTCCCGAAGCACTTGGAGGCAGTGACGGTTAGACAGGATTCGTCTCTCCCGGTATTGGGGGTTGACATCGCGCTGTGTCTAGGAGAGCCATTACACGAGTAGTCCCTGGCCAGGGCAAACGAGATATACTGGTAGGTTTCCAGTGTTATCTCAGGGTGTTTTGGGCTTCGCTCCGGCACGACTTGTACCGCTATTGGGGGACTGACGTTTACCACCCCCTAGGCCCGCCATGCGATGTATCAGACGAACAGACCGGACTGTACGGAGACTGTCACATTCAGACTCAGTAGGAGTACAGATGGGGTTTCACCTCGTCAGCCTTCTTGTCGACATCTACCTGGGGACCGTTACGCACAGCTAGTGCCGCTTGCGGTCTGTGGTTAAATCCACTGCCAGCGTAGTGTCGAGTCTTTAGAGTCCCACACAGAGGGTATTCGCCTCTGGGCAAAATAGAGTAGAGGTCGCATGGTTTTGCGACAGGGTTCGTTCTCATCCGCGCACTTGTGCACGTTTGGAGTCCGGACGGATTATACTGGCAGGCTCTGGTTTGAGCCAGATACTGGTATATATATTTGGGGTTGCTTTTATATCTCGGTATTCTTGTTCCTCGGAACGAGAATGCAGGTGTGTATGCACAGTTGCTTGAGGCGGAGGATGAGTTTTTCATTAGGGTTTCGGAACGGGTGCGTATGCACAGTTGACAGTTATCATTTTCCAAACCCTAATGGATTTATGGATTATCTATTTATAATAGTAATTAAATGAGAATTTTGTTATGGTTGATTTTGTTGACTTGTTGACCATGGTTGACTTGTTGACCATGGTTGAATGTTGACCACCATCATGCTTCAAAAGTCTTCCTTGATTTATGCTTACATATTTTAAATGAAGCATGGTTGTGGTCATTCCAAATTGCCATCAACTATTCTCATTTTCAATTATTATTATTAGATAATTATTTTCTTTTGCATTATGGTTGCAAGAAGTAAAAAAGAATAGCTCATTCTATCATTCTCATTCTCTCTCCTCTCTTCATCTTCTTCTTCCTCTAGCAAAAGAGAAACCTTCTCATGTGTTGAGAATCCTTCTCTTTAAAACAAAAGCAACCCTTAGACACTCTCTCTACTCACTCTAGGATCAAGGGTTTAGCAAGCCGGCGATTCTAGTTCACTCCAAGTTCGAGAAAGAGCCCAAAGGTCGAGCCTTCGAGGTGGATCCATCTTCGACGGAAGAAGGCGACAAGAGAAGAGAACCATCAACCTCCACAAAGTTTGAAGAAGAAGGAGTTCAAGTTTAGGTATAACCATCTCTATCCGAGTAGCTAAATCTCTTTAGCTTAGTGTGCTAGTTTTAGTTTAGGTAACGATCCCGACCTAGTTTAGTCCATGTTGCCTCTTGCACTAAAAATTTGATTTTTATACCGTTTCCGCCTCCCCGTAAGAACCGGGGGTCGCAACGTGGACTTACAGTCGCGGCATTGAGTTTTCTATAGTTGATGCAAACTCGCCACCCAGTTTGGGTGCGAGTAGGTATTAACTCATTTACCTCATTGGTTATGACCGTAATGCCCGATTTCTTTGGGACAACATGAATGGGGCTAACCTACTGGCTATCCGAGATAGGGTAAATGATACCACTATCAAGACATTTAACAATCTCCTTCTTGACAGCCTCTTTCAATATGGGGTTGAGGCATCTTTGAGGATCCCTTACTGGCTTGGCATCATCCATCAAGTGTATATGATGTTCAACTATGAGGGGACTAATCCCCTTGATGTCCACCATAGACCAGCCAAAAGCTTGCCGATTATTTTGTAAGACCATTAAAAGGGCCTTCTCTTGCTTGAGAGCTAGAGAGACCGATATGATAACGGGAAGGGTCTCATTCTCATCTAGGTAAGAATATTTAAGGTGAGACGGCAAAAGCTTTAGTTCGAGTTTAGGAGGTGAAACAATTGAAGGTAACATAGGTGAAACTGTTTCAAACTCGAAGGATTCCATCAACGGTTCAAATCGAGTGTACGCAACCGAGTCGGATGGTTCAACTAACTCATCCAAAAATTCAATAGACTCAAACTCGGGTGGTGGGTCTTCAAAATCGTCCAAACAGGTGAAACACTCATAATCGTTGTCCGGCGTGAAAGCTGTATCAGATTCTAGGAGGAACGCACTAGAGGCGTCAACACTGCTGTGATCGAACATAAATTTTTCGAGCTCACAGTCCTCCTCCATGATCTCATGGATCGAGCAAACATCAAGTATACTAGCATTAGGCTCGGAAGGATGATTTCCCAACTTAAAAATGTTGAGTTAAATTGTCATATTTCCAAAAGATAGGTTCATGGAACCATTACGACAATTGATCACCGTATTGGAAGTCGCAAGGAATGGTCGACTAAGTATCACCGGAATTTGACTCCGGGGGTTAGCTACAGGTTGTGTATCCATCACGATGAAGTCAACGGGGAAAATGAAATCCCCTACTCTAATCAACACATCCTCTAACTCACCTCTAGGATGGGTGATGGATCGGTCGACCATTTAGAGAGTACAATGAGTGGGTTTAAGCTCTCCAACACCTAATTGCTCGTATACTGAATAGGGTAGCAAATTGACATTAGCACCAAGATCTAATAGTGCTCTATTGGTGTTCTTGTCCCCAATTGTTATCGAAATAGTAGGACAGCCGGGGTCCTTGTGCTTTTAGGGTAAAGATTGGACAAGAGCATCACTAACAACACTAGCCATGAAAACTTTCTTTGGTACTTATGACCTCCTCTTCTTGGTGCATAAGTCCTTTAAGATTTTCGCGTAAGAAGGAACTTGTTGGATTGCATCCAAGAGAGGTATATTTATACTAACCTGTTTGAACAACTCTACAATCTTCTCCATTTGTGGAGTTGGTTTATTGGATCTCAACCTGTTTGGAAAAGGAATATTTTGAAAATTTGTTGAGTCCAATTTTTGTGGATCAGATTGTGGAGTTGGAACGGATCCCCATGTAGATGTGTTCGTGATGTGAGAAGTGGGTCCGTTTGAAGTAGAAGAAGTAGAGCCTTGTGAAGAATGAAGAATAGGCTCTAACGAAGAAGATGAAGGTGAAGAAGAAGAAGATGATGAAGAACCACCGGCAGGGGTGTCATTATTAATACCCACGTTATTTTGCAACACTTTTCCGGATCTCAACATGGTCACAGCATTTACGTTATGATTTTGTTGTTCATATGCAACATGTGCGTGATCGGGATTTGGCATTGGTTGAGATGGATTGTGTAGATTGCTTTAGGAACCAAAGATTGAATGTAAGTCTCCAACCTTGCTGCGGATTGTGTAGATTGCTTTAGGAACGCATCTAGACTTCTTTCTAGCGAGGTAACCTTATCATTATTTGGTTGAACAAAATTGTTTTGCGGGTAAGAGTTGTTAGGCACAAAATTGTTCATTTGGTTTTGGTAAGATTGTGGGTGGAAAGGTTGCTGGTATTTGAATTTGTGGAGGTGCATGTTGTTGTGGAGGAGGAGGCCTTTGAAAGTTGTTGTTTCCTTGGAATTGCTGATTTTGATTCCAAGAAAAATTTGGGTGACTCCTCCAACCCGGATTATAAGTCGAAGAGTATGGATCATTTTTTTGTCGTTGTTGAAAGGAAGCATTGACGTGATATTGTCCTTGAGCAGGTGGATTGTAAGGATACTCTTCGGTAAGATAGGATGGATCTAAACAACAAGCACAAACAGTTCGTGGGGGCAAAGTAGGGGCAGGAGAAGGCGATGAGATTTTGGTCTCAATGGCTTCTAGCTATTTCGTAAGTGCGGCCATTTCGGCCTTCATAGCTATCGACATATCTAGTTGATGTATGCCTGCCCTAGACTGACCAATAGAAGAAGATGAGGTGGTCTTGGTGCTTTCCTACTGAAGTGTTTGTTCAGCAAGATCGTAGAGAAACTGCCACGCTTCCTCACTAGATTTGGTTAGAAAGTGATCTTGACAAATGGTTTCTAACAACTGCTTCGTTGCTGGGTTCAATCCCTCGTATAAAGTTTGGCAAAGTTGCCAATTTTCTATCCCATGGTGAGGGCATTGAACAAGTAGGTCTTTGAATCTTTCAAAACACTTCCAAAAGGGTTCGGAAGGAAGCTGGGAAAATTGGATAATCTCATTGCGAATTCTTGTAGTCTTGTGATGTGGATAAAACTTTGTAAGAAAAGCTTTAACAAACTCTTCCCAATTTTTAATTGAATGTGATGTCGTGCTGTATAACCACTTCTCGGCTAAGTCACATAAGGTGAAAGGAATGACCCTTAGCCTTATAGAATCATATGATAATTGGGTTGTTTTCATCATTGCGCAAACGTTTTAGAATTTGTTTATGAAGATATATGCATCTTCGGATTCCAGTCCGTGAAATTTTGGCAACATGTTGATGAAGTTGGGTTTGATCACAAAATTGTCCCCATTTGCCGGTGGGAGTGAAAGACAAGTAGGTAAGGCGGTGCGGATCGGGTAGAAAAGATCCTGGAGTGTGATTCGTTGGGGCGCTTCAACAGGCGGGTGCTGCGGGTTATTCGCACCTAGCGGAGGTGGAATCAGTCCCGTAGGTAAGGTGTTGTTAGGATTATATCCCGACATCCCTTTGGAGGAAGAATGTGAGGGTGAAGGTAAGGAAGTGGAAGGAATTTCGACTTCGGAGTCGAAAATTTCGTCGGTCGGTACAAACGAGACACGGGATAATCGGGCGCTAGTGTCCCTATTCCAATCGGACATGCACTAAACAGGTAGTGTAGTCAAAAAGTGAAAAACAAAATGTGGAGGTAAGAAAACGTTAATGAGAAGAAAGTGGGTGTAAGTGGGGTGCACGGATTTCTTAGCGACAAGGTGCAAGTTTTTTTAAAAAGTTTTTTCCTTTTTTTCCTTTTTGTGTTTTTTTATGTGGTGCTTTTTGCAAAAAGATTTTCGATAAAAGTCTTAGACACACGTTCAATCAACCACAAATGCACATTCAGGCCTAGATCTAGGGTCACCTAGGTCAGCTAGACAGCTCCTAACTGTTCCAAAGGGCAAGAAGTAGGACCTCAAACCGCCTCTTCACCGTCAATTGTGGCCAGGTAAGTGCCAGGTAAGTGGGAGGTTCTCCATCACGTAAGTAGTGAGCCTAATTAAGTAACAACTTGACTTAGACACACTTTCCTAGACACCACAAAGTTAGGTTAGGATCAACGGTCGATGTCTACAACTATTCCTCTATCCTATTGAGCGCAACGTCCTTAGGGCTGGGTCTAATCTTTTTTAATTAAATGATGGTCAATGCAATATGCCTTATATGATTTCTAGGGTCCTGGGATGGGTGATGAAATTCCCACCCAATTTGGATTGGTTTCAAGCCCCTTAAAATCCGATTAAATATGCAAAACAGTAAACAACCACTTGCAAACAAATTTTTTTTTAGCGCGGCGTAAAGAATCCTGCACAAGATCAATTATTGGAAGGGGAGAGATTTTTAGCGCAAAGAATCCTGCATGCAAATTTTACAGAGGAGATATTGGGGTTTGCAGAGAAGGAGAGAGAAAGCTCACAGTGGTTTTTCCTCGTGTTGACGCCACCTCCCGACCGCATTTCCGCCACCAAAAGAGGGTTCGCGCCGCGGTTCCGCGGTGAGCTTTACGAATCGGTTCCCAAAAATTTTTCTACCCATCTGGTTTGACTTTACTCTGCTGTTCAGATCTAGGGTTTTGTGTTTTGATCTCTAGATTTTTCCAGATCCGAAATCGTTCGTTGATCCTGCAAAATTCACATGAAACACCCTTCAAACAATAAAACGATGATAAAATTTTTATATTTTTTAATTTTTCAGTTTTTATGATTTTTTTAATTTTATATTAACCCGAAATTGCAAAAAGAAAATACTACGCCATCCCCGGCAACGGCGCCATTTGATTGGTAGAGATTTTGTACGCGCTTGCGCTTTCAAAAGATGAATCAAAGAATTTAGTTAACCGTAATCAAGAACGGCGTCGCTTGGTAGCTAGCCGGTGAATATGGGTCGGTCCACAGGGATGTGTATTTCCTAATTGTTCTTACGAGTAAATTCCAAATGGTGTTTGGATCTTAATTACTAAAAACTAAGTTGATTTAGACTAGGATTAGAAATCTTGCTAGGGTTAGGTGTAGGTTCGGTTTGGAAAATTAAGATTTCCCACCGCTTTTAATGCCCTAATTTAGATCTCTTAGGTGTTATGGTAATTATTAATAAAGGGGATTAGGAAGATCGGGAAGAAACGATGTTTCTTCCTCTAGGTCCTTGTCCGTCCTTTCTTAATCCTTACCCTAATCTCCATGGAAAACATGCACGTCCGGTCTTTTATCCTACGGTATCACCGTTACCTCGTAGGTAGGATGCCGTAGGGAGAGGTATGTGTATGTATGCATGGAGTCCTAATAATTAATATGTGATGGGCAAGAAAGGGGTGAGAGATTTGCATCTCTCAAACCTTCTCTATTCCTAACCCTAACAAGCGAGGAACTACTCGCTCATTAGGGGATCTATGAAAGACATGATTTTTATTTGAGTTTTCGATTTAAGAGATTAATTATCTAACTACTGCAGATTAAGAAAAAGTTCGAATTTTATTTAAACTAGGACAGAGAATAAATTTAAACTAGGGCAGAAAGAAAAATTAAGAACTAGGGCAAAATAAAAGAAGCTACTTACAAAATTGATGCTCTCAAAACTTGATAGAAATTCTGAATTTTATTCTGAAAAGAGGCATACCCCAAAGAGAGGTTTAGGGCTTCTATTTATAGATCATAGAAATCCTAGGGTTACAATCGATTCACGTCTGCATTTACAATTTTACCCCCTAAGAAAACTCTAGTCAATGCACTGCCAGCCGCCACACATTTTTCCACCAACACGGGCTTAGCACGGCCGCGGAACCGCGGCCAATAGCCAGATTTGACCGCGGTTCCGCGGCCATGTAGGGGCAACTTGGGCTGAAATTTTCTGGTCCTCTTCTGGTTGACTTTGTCTTCTTGTTTCTTCAGTTGGTTCTTCAGAATGTCTTCTAGTTCTCTTCCAGATCTCCACAATGAATAATGTAGTGGACTTTTACCGTTGCTTCATGTCGAAGTCTTGAACCTTGAGCTGCCTTTTTGCTTTGTGAACTTATTCATTGATCTTCATTGTCCCTCAAAATATAGGCACGATCAAGATTCCACCTTTTATCGGTCGTAGTCTCACTTTTGTATCGTCTTTTCATCTTTTTACTGTTTTCGTTCCAAGAACCTATAACCTGCAACTATGTAGCAGACATGGATCAAAAGCACCCATTTATTTGTAAAATGAACAAGAATGGGGAATATAAGAATGCAAAATTATGGTATGAACACTAACGTAAACCTAAAAACCCGAATCGTTCCATTCACCGTAAACTAGTATACTTTAAAAGAGTTTGGACAGATTATACCGATCGATCCGTGTCCTTCGGTCTTCAATCTCCGCACCAATCTCCCCGCTGCTACGCCGACGAAGTCCGCTCTCCGATCTCACTCGTCGAGGTGGTACCACGTCAAGGATTCTTTATACGGGCTCCCGCTTCAAACCGAAGCAACTCGGACATGAAATTTGCTAGCTGACATGTCCAAGATTGAAGTAGAGAAAGTGTGAATACTTTGTCTTAATACACCCTAGGATTCTCATCATATGAGAGGGGTAGGGTGGAGGTTGAAGAAGATGCAATGAGATGAAGAGTGTGAGCTCAAGATAATATCAAGAGTGCAAAAAACCAAACCCCAAAACTTGTGATCGCTGCCCTCTCTCTCTCTTGTGTGAAGATATAATAAGGTTTTGTGTTTAAAAACAAAGAAAATATCTTACCAAAATATCTCCCATAAAACCCTAAAATATCTCACCCATGACAAACCTCGTTAATCCACCATGACTCACCATATGACTCATTACCATGTCATTAGTGAACATGCTAGAATAATGAGTCATCAAGATGAGTCACACTTTCCAAATCCAAATAAACATTTAAACCAAAATGTTTAACCAAAAAGAAATGCATCTTCTAAAGTAATCTCGTAACGGATTACGAGAATACCCTTCACCTGTAAATATATACCTGCATCCGTATTCTGACTGAATACGAATACTATGAGACGAAAGTATTCAAATACAATATAATACTAGGATCCAGTTTAAACCAAAGCCCACTAGTATTATCTGTCCGAATCATGACACGTGCACGTGTATGTTCGAACCCTGGCATAAAACCATACGGCCTCTACAACGTTTCGCCCGAACTTGGGAAACAATCTGTGGGGGACTCTAAAGACTCGTCAATACGATGGCAGTGGATTTAACCACAAGCACGTAAATAGTACTAGCTGTACGTAACGGCTGCCTAGGTATTGAGCTTAAGGGAGGCTGATGAGCGAACTCATCCTGAAACCCTACTGAGCCTATCAGTGACAATATCAGTACAGTCTGGTCTGTTCGTCTATAAGTATGGCATATCAGGCCTAGGGGCCGGTAAACGTCAGACCCCCAATAGCGGTATAAGTCATGTCAGAGTGTAGCACAGAATACCTTGAGATACTAATGGAGTACCTACCAGTAAACCTCGCTTGCCCTGGCCAGGGACTTGTGTAATGGGTCTCCAGACGTAGCACGATCTCACCCCTAATACCGGGAGAGACGAATCCCCTGCCGATCCGCTCACTGCCTCCATGTGGCTCGGGATTGTACCCAACTAAAACCTGTTTGTACGACTCCTTTGAGCTGTGGTAGGGTAATAATCAAAGCACGGTGACAACTCACACGAGACAAATGACGATCTCAGGTCGATAGACTAACCTGTATACATGTCACCTGGGAACTGCTATCTGACGACATGTATAATACCAACTAGCAGGTTCCCGCGCGAGTCCTGTCCGGTGCACTCATAACCCAATGAGCACCTGTATACATCTTAGGTGAACCAACTGACACCAATGGCTTGTGAGACCTGCCACCGTCCCTCGTCGGGGTCTCGACTGTATACACTAGTCTACTCCGGAGTATCGATGCCCTGTCTCGAAACTCCCATGACTAGGGACCACTTTTAAGGATGTGCTTATAGACTACCCAACTCTCACGTATATGATCGCCATCATACTGTTGGTAATCAAGAAAGAATCCTAGGGCCTCTATCAACGTGTAATAATGATCTTTAATGTCACCTAAAGCAGTACACGATGATAAAGATAAACCAGATAGCATACTATCATCTCGAGTAAGACTGTCCTACTGGTATAGATCCTCCCTCAATCATTGCAGTCACGTACCTGCGATCCAATAATTGACTTTGAGGGCACTATATCCAACAATCTCCCACTTGCACTTAAGGCTAATTATTGCGATGTCGTATACTCACAGTCCGTGTGATACCGAACACCCAACTCCTCTACTAATCAGTGTCACAAAGCTCGTTTGTAAAACTATTGTGTTCGAGAAATAGCCTGAGTGAATAGATGCGCCCTGATGTTTCTTTCTATTTCACACTTAATCTCAAGTTCGCGGAGAAAACCATCTCCCGAAATGAGCAATACCTGTCTTAGAATATGTCTTGATATCCGATGGGACCTAGTTCACAAATGAACTCCAAATCCAAACTTCTTAGACTGTATCGTCAACTGAACCTAATCAGTATCCTGTGCCACACCTCCCTCAATATCCGCTTGGACCACCTGTCCAAACTACTGCCCCTCGTCAGAGGGAAAACTATAAATCTAACAGTCACTCTGTCATCCATGTCACCTTGGAAGCCTGGAATGATAACCATCTCTCGAAGGAGGCCGCCGTTATCAAATCGCTAGAACATCCACTCATGTTCTAAAACTGCTTCCGAATGTTTTTCCAGGATTGGATTAATATAAACTTATTGCAGCTAGTGCAAAAACAACATCTGGTGTGGTACTTGACATGTCATGATCAATTCAATCACCTAAGCAAGTGATCTGCCAATCATGCACATTCCTCTCCCCTTTAGTCTGTGAGACACCTTTAGAGAGGGTGACTCCATCACCTACAGGTACACCACCATGCCAGGAGTCGTCCATTCGAAAATACCTTTAGAATACTGTCTAAGTACCCAGATTGGGAAACTACCCAAATCTATATCTAAGACCATAGATCTAGTAACCAGAAAGTCTTATATTATATCCATATCCTATGTGGAGAAACAACAGTGTGACAACCACAGTATAACCGATCGTAGTATAGGAATTTTACTTCCTACTCTGTGTATGTCATCCATATACCAGGACATCACACTCTAGTACCTTCTTAACAGATCCATCCCCTATTCTGATAAAGTCAAAGCCCATGACTGTCACATCAAAAATAGATGATCTATTTCCGCTATATCTGCTTTAGTCTATAAATAGACATAAGCTACTTGTCCACTATGCTTCCGCTGCTCCCACTGACTATGACAACCCTCTGGCAGAGTCATATACACGTGCACTTCTAAAGCTAGTTTAGAAAGACGCTATACTCATCCTCCTGCCGGGTCTCATACTCTGGAACAGTAGTAGTGGAAAGTCTGGGTAAACAAGAACCTCCCTGTCACCGTCCTTGAGGCTACCGGAGTACAACTTGGGTGGCCGAGGTTTCCCACCATATCTGCGGAGTGGCTAATGGAATGTCAAACCTGATCGAATCTTTAGGTCCTATTAAATTTTCTGTAATCGCTTGCTGTTCTGAAATGACTTCCAGTTCTACCATACTCCCACTACTGTTTTCTAAAAAAAAATTCCATTTTACTAAAACTGTAGTGAGTCAAGAACAATCTTACTATTGATCTTCGAGATGGTAGAAAATCAACCCTCGTCTAAGCCCGGGTCAACCTACAAACTGCCATTACAGAAACGTGCCTTGAGTTATCCAGAGTCTGGTTTTAAGCATAAGCCGGACAACTCCCCGTACCTTAACATCGTTAAGATATGAACCATTCTATATATCATATAGAAACATAGGCACTGATTTAATTGGAACTAGATTCAAATCATGCAGCTGTCTCCAGTGCTTGCCAACTAAATGGAGAGAGACTAATCAGCATTACTCAACTTAGGAGTTCATCCAATTATGAGTAACCTGAAAGAGAAACAAGTTTCTCAAAACCATTACTATCAACTGAATACCAAACACAAGTATCTACATCTTCGATCACCTTGAAGAATCCCGATACTTGCGACACCTAGTTCTCTACTTTATTCTTGTATCTATAACTTCTCAAAACTTAGACCTTGTATTTCTACGAAACATATGTCTAAAACTGGAGAAGTCACAAGTAATAAGAATATAGTACGGGAACCAAATCCTTTGTCCTAATGGACACTGGACAACATACAGTACTTTGTATAAGTCCGCTGAGTTGAATAACTCAAACCCTGTGCGTCGTAGGTTGAAAACTGTATTATGGTTTTGAAGAATTACAGCGCTGTTCATTACTCCTTACCTAACCATCAACTGATATAAGTAAATGTCATCGACATAATTTCAAAAAGTTATATCTCACTTTATAAAAATAAACGTACAGATATATCATTTTGAAATTGGTGCACAACAACGAATATTCTAAACCAAATATTTACCATCCGGCAAAAAACCCAGGCGATTTCCTCAAATATCACCAATTGCAACGAATTCCGATATAATGAGGATGATCGCCTAATTCCCAATAACTTACTCCCACTCATCATTTGTAAAACCATACAGATGTGAGAATCATACCTGGTAAATACATACCCTGGAGTATGTATCTAATTGGGAAATCAGTTTTCAATTAACAATGTACAGTGAAACTGAAACATGAATATGTTTCGAAGGGGTATTCGGGTATTCCTTGTAATGCCTCTTACATTATCAAGATTCATGATTGTAATAGTATATTTCGTTGCCATCTTTCCAAATCCCTTTATTTGTCTTTAGTTGTTTCCTTCTGTACACCATCGTTAGGCTTAATGGTTTTCTTCCTCCCCTACCATTCGGCACCAGCCTATGGTTTGGAAGAAGACTATCCAATAAGCGTAACAGGTGTACTCTCCTTATCCTAGGAGTACTCGCAACCTGAGAGAAGGTGATGATAAAAGACAACTGAATAAACCTTATTCTATTTCTCCCGAACCGGAGAAAAGCAAAGGTGAAATAGGAGTGGCGATAATATACTCGGTTTGGTCGTGAATGATAGCAGTCATAATTTACTTTGCCATCTTTCTAATCCCTTCATATGTCTTTACTTATTACCTTCTGTACACCATACTTCGGTTAATTGGTTTTCTTCATTCCCTACCTTTTGGCACCTGCCTATGGTTTGGAAGAAGACTATCCAATAAGCGTAATAGGTGTACTGTCTCCTAATCCTAGGAGCCCTAGCAACCTGAGAGAAGGTGATGATAAAAGACAACTGAATAGTCCTATTCAATTTCTCCAGAACCTGAATCCATCCTCTAATCTGGAACAAGTTCCTTCAAGTTCATATATAACCATATGATGGATTTATCTAATGGAAGTGGATGCTCGTAGTAATATGGGGTGTTCTGGAGAAATGCAAAGGGTAAAAGAAAGAGTGGCAATGATGTATGCAACTCAGACAATCCAACAGCCAGTGTTTTAAGAAAGTTCGGTTAACTTGGTTACTGAGTCATAGTCTAGGGTTGGGCCATGATCGCTGCCAAAAAGAGAGATAAAAGAAACACTCTGCGTACACTCTAACCTAGATCAGAATGGTTATCACTTTATCTAATAAGGAAACCTCCCACTTTATCTTCAAATTCTCCTCCAAACCTGAAAGAAGAATTAGTCGGGATCACCCGAAGAGTAAACCAACTCATCAGTGGGAATCGGGATCCAATTATCATCGCATGATAACGTGATGGAATCCACTCATGTTATCACACTCCAGAAGGTATGCGCATGCCTGGGAAGTTTCAGTTTCTTTAGAAACTCCCGATATGATTTTTACCCCATGCTCTTATGACCTTGACTAAGGCCAACAAATCATAAGTCACATGTCAAGTTCTACCCGTCATTGTCCAGGTTCATTTGAACCCACCTGTACAAGCCCTTGACTAAGGCCAATAAGGCTGTACGACTATCCCAAGCCAACGCATCTATCTTTGCAACAGAAAAGTAACAAATAGCTACCATAAACTATGCCTTGACTAAGGCCAACAAACATATCATGAATACTAAGTGCTACCTGTCTGAAATGACGGAAGGCTACGGCTGGTTTTTGGCGAAAAACCTTTAACGTAATGAACTTGATATCGTTGAAGGAACAGGATAGCTTTTTACAAAAATATAGTGGTGAAAACCTTTGCTAAAGAGGTCATTTCCGGTGAAGGGATCTTGGCTCTTTCCTCGTAGAATGAGGTGCAGGATATTCCAACTGAATACCGCGATGCAAAGTAAAAAGTAATCGACTATAGTGAAGTTATTACCCTGATGCAAACCTCTGTCCAAGGGGTCACTCCCGGTGAAGGGATCTCGGCCCTTGCCTCGTCGAATGAGGTGCTGGATATTCATAATCGAATACCTCTGTGCAAAACAAAAGAAAACAACCTTGCAATAACAGCCTTTTTGAAAAATGTTCCAACAACATCCAACAGGTTTGTTTTCCTTTGCATTGATCAGAATCAACGCAGTCCCATCAATTTATCACACCAGAAAAGAACGAAATAAAATGTACGTATATGCCATCCGCATTCGCCACTGGGTCCCGTCATCACCCGTTAGGTTACTTAACTAACAACAGAGCGGGGACTGGACTAGCGCGGGTGTAAAACATATACAACATCTACTAGTATATATATCAATATACAATAATCGCTCCAGGCGTGATAAATGCAACATTACAGAAAAGTAATAAGCATCACAGAACAATACAGATAATTTGGGAGCCCCGGGTTTCATTGAGCCGCAACTGAAACCCGACGTTCCCCTGGTCGTGTGGATAGCCTATGCAATGAAAACCTAGACCCCTATGAGTGCGGCAAGTTACCCACCAAAACCTGAAGCGAGGCATCCCCCTTCAGCAAAGTGAATGGACCACCTAACACTTCACGGAATCCGGTAACTTGAGCACTCCACCTTGGGTCAACCTGTACCCCCTACGAGTGCGGCGAATAGCCTGCTAATTCTAGAGTGAGGCTCCCTCCGTCTCAAAGTCATGAGATTCGGGCCCATTGCCCTCTAGAATCCGGCTATCCGTGCACTCCATCACGGGGTAAACCTAGTACAGAAAAGAAAATATGTACCACAAGTACATCGACCTCAACCCGGTCGTGTCCAAAAAGAATAATATACAAACATGCAGCGATGACAGTCCATATGTCGGACGCTCGCCCCGCGATATCAAATATACAAATAGATCAAAACTACACTACCATTGCACGCAAGCTTTCCACCACGACAAATCCGCAACATCACAGCACAACACAGAACATCAACGTAAATGTCACGTTCGCAAACCCGTCTAGAAGAGCTATAGCAATTAGATACGATTTACCATTCGAATGACATGCACTGCAAACTTTAAACAATGTTAGATAATATCGACTTCGAAATAACCCCCGAATAGCCCAAAGAACCAGAAAAAACCATATCCAAACTGGGCTAAACAAACAATACCACCGAACTAACTTTCCAGAGACCAGACCACACCCCAAAACCCAAACCCAGAATCTCCATATAAGCCGGCGACCTCAAAAATTTTGAGCTTGTGCTCGGCAAAAATCCGGCGAGGTGGGCTCATGTTTGGGGTGTTGTCTTGTAGTCATGTCAGTAGTCTTCTGCACTTGTTTAAATAATTTTAGAAGACACTTTCAAAATTGACAGAGAATGAAATGTGCATGGCAGTGTTTGGGTTTTATTTCAGTTTCGATAGTTTAACATTGTCTAAACCAATAATAAACGGTTAATAGTTTGGCTCTAATACCATGTAAGTCTACGGTAGCACCCCGGTCGTCATTCCGACGCCAAATGTGGAACAAAATTTTTTACAAATTGGCGCTAACATAAACCTAAAAACCCGGATCATTCCATTAACCATAAACTAGTATACTGTAAAAGAGTTTGGAGAGATTATACCGATCGATCCGTGTCCTTCGGTCTTCAATCTCCGTACCAAACTCCCCGCTGTTGCGCCGACGAAGTCCGCTCTCCGATCTTGCTCGTCGAGGTGGCACCACGTCAAGGATTCTTTAAACGGACTCCCGCTTCGAACCGAAGCAACTTGGACATGAAGTTTGCTAGCCGACAAGTCCAAGATTGAAGTAGAGAGAAGTGTGAATACTTTGTGTCAATACACCATAGGATTCTTATCACATGAGAGGGGTACGCAATGAGATGAATAGTGTGAGCTCAAGATAATATCAAGAGAGCAAAAAACCAAACCCCAAAACTTGTGATCGCTGCCCTCTCTCTCTTGTGTGAAGATATAATGAGGTTTTGTGTTTGAAACCAAAGAAAATATTACCAAAATATCTCCCACAAAACCCTAAAATATCTCACCCATGACAAACCTCATTAATCCACCATGACTCACTATATGACTCATTACCATGAGTCATTAGTGAACATGCTAGAATAATGAGTCATCAAGATGAGTCACACTTTCCAAATCCAAATAAATATTTAAACCAAAATGTTTAACCAAAAAGAAATGCATCTTTTAAAGTAATCTCATAACAGATTACGAGAATACCCCTCACCTGTAAATACATACCAGCATCCGCATTCCGACTGAATACGAATACTACGAGACGAAAGTATTCTAACACAATATAATACTAGGATCCGCCTTAAACCAACGCCTACTAGTATTATCTGTCTGAATCATGACACGTGCACAAGTGCACGTGTATGTTCGAACCCTGGCATAAAACCATACGGCTTTTACAACATTTCTCCCGAACTTGGGAAACAATCTGTGGGGGACTCTAAAGACTCGTCAATACGCCGACAGTGGATTTAACCATAAGCACGTCAGTGGTACTAGCTATACGTAACGGCTGCCTAGGTATTGAGCACAAGGGAGGCCAATGAGCGAACTTATCCTGAAACCCTACTGAGCCTATCAGTGACAATATCAGTACAGTCCGGTCCGTTCGTCTATAAGTATGGCATATCAGGCCTAGGGGCCGGTAAACGTCAGACCCCCAATAGCGGTATAAGTCATGTCAGAGTGTAGCACAGAATACCTTGAGATACTAATGGAGTACCTACCAGTAAACCTCGCTTGCCCTGGCCAGGGACTTGTGTAATGGGTCTCCAGACGTAGCTCGATCTCACCCCTAATACCGGGAGAGACGAATCCCCTGCCGATCCGCTCACTGCCTCCATGTGGCTCGGGATTGTACCCAACTAAAACCTGTTTGCACGACTCCTTTGAGCTGTGGTAGGGTAATAATCAAAGCACGGTGATAACTCACACGAGACAAATGACGATCTCAGGTCGATAGACTAACCTGTATACATGTCACCTGGGAACTGCTATCTGACGACATGTATAATACCAACTAGCAGGTTCCCGCGCGAGTCCTGTCCGGTGCACTCATAACCCAATGAGCACCTGTATACATCTCAGGTGAACCAACTGACACCAATCGCTTGTGAGACCGGCCACCGCCTCTCGTCGGGGTCTCGACTGTAGACGCTAGTCTTCTTCGAAGTATCGATACCCTGTCTCGAAACTCCCACGACTAGGGACCACTTTTAAGGATGTGCTTATAGACTACCCAACTCTCACGTATATGATCGTCATCATACTATTGGTAATCAAGCAAGAATCCCAGTGCCTCTATCAATATGTAATAGTGATCTGTAATGTCACCTAAAGCAGTACACGATGATAAAGATAAACCAGATAGCATATTATCATCTCGAGTAAGACTGTCCTACTGGTATAGGTCCTCCCTCAATTATTGCAATCACGTACCAACGATCCAATAATTGACTTTGAGGGCACTATATCCAAAATTTTATTTTCCTTCATACTAAGGCTTTTAGTCAAGAGCATTTCAAGGTATTCTCTACTATCCCAAGTTTTAAGATGTGTGACAGTGCATATAGTAGGGTATCAACGTTCAAAAGTTTGACCTCAAGAGTAGGGATTATTTTTCAGACTTATTTTTAACCTCAAATTAGCAATTTCCTTCATCTTACTAACTCTTGGGACAACAGCTCATAACTACTTATTACTAGTTTTGTTTAAAAAAACATCTAACTTTCTTATTTTTCTTAAACTATTCCTATCTTTCAAATGCAATTTTTCACTTTCTAACTTCCATTATCAAAAAAATTTGTGCTTATATAAAGTATAATGGAAAATAATGTGTAAATAAGCACAAACCTCTCCCAAACCTGTCTGCAGCAGTGTCCTCACTGTTGTCATCTTTTAAATCTCAAAATCTGTAGACTTGGGAGGAAAAATTATCAAAGGGGATAAGAAATAATGAAAGTGAAATTCTCACGCAAACTTATTTTTTGGCTCGTAATTTTGTAAAAACTTATCTTCAAGAGCCAAAATATTTTTCTTCCCCCCAAACTTGAGTAAAATAGTATTAAGCATTTCAATTATTTGAGGGGGAGGGGGTTAAAGTTATTGGTTAAAGTAAAGCCTTACAAAGACCAAAAGTCAACACCAACCATTCAAAAAATTTATCGATGTAAAGCACTGGTTGGTGGAAAATCAGAGATTTGAAGATGTGGGGAGATAGGAGGCAGTATGGTTTACGTCTCGGTTGATAGAGACGAAATAATAATGGTGAATGGAAATGAGAATGTGGATGATTAGGAATGGAAAGAATGGTCACATTCTCGTATGAGATAAGAAGAAATGGTGGTGGTTCAATTTCTTTAGGTGGAGGTTAATTAATCACAAAATCTGTGTTGTTTAGGAATTCAAGTTCGTCGGCAAAAAGTTCTTCAAAACTTTCATCGATAGCGTAATTGAACATTTTGCTGTCAGTAAGTTTTGTGCCAGAATTTATCATACTTGATTTGTCAAAAATTATGGTGGTAGGAGACTCGAAAAACTCATCTACCTCTTTTCAAAAGTATCCAAATCAAGTTGGCTTTCTGGAATTATCAAACTTGAATTATCGAAATGTAATTCATCAACACTCACTGAAATTATAGAAAGAATAGAAGAGGAACCTGAGAAAGTAGAAGGTGAAATGGGTAAACAAATTGGTGTGTCGAGTATCGCAGAACCAGATGTGGGAGATGAAGGCTGAATTTCGGTCTGCTGTTCGGTTATACAATTATCTTCAACTTCAAGACACATTTGGGGTTCAGGAAGAATAATTAATGGCTCGAGATGATGACCACAAGGAAGTGGAAGGACCTGATGAATTGGTGGGACAAACTCATCCAAATTTTCGGGTTCATCATTCAATATATCCCCAACGTCAATCTCCTCATTCAAGTGAAGGTTAGAATTCTCAAACACCTCATTCAAATTATGGTTTTCAATCAATTTTGGTTCAAGAGTGGAGGTGTAGAGATCACAAGGGTTGGGTATGGTTTCACTTAAAATGGAACCTTCACAATCTGGTAAATCAAACACTACAAAATTATAAAACTTATCAGACATTCTATCTTCAATTGGTGCACTCGATAGATCAGTGAAACTGGAGTTGTGGATTTCAATCTGGGATGGAGAGATTTGATTAGGAAGGGTGTATCGTTCTCTTTCATTACCCAAATTCTCACTTTGTCCTATGGCCGTATCATACGCTGAAATTTTTTGAGCTGGTTCAAAACTAGTTGCTCGTTTATACTCAGCCATGCTTTCTGCCAATTCCTTTCTGATGCGGCGCATCTATTCCACACCTTCTTCTAATTTCCACTCAAGACTAGACTTGGGTCGATAAAGGGTTTCAGTATAAGATTGAAATTCTTGTGGATAATTAAAACTCCCAAATGACTGATTAGAAGGACTGTCTAGAGAAGATGTAAAGGTCGGATAGGATTGATAGGAATAGAATGGTTGCGAAAATTAGGCAGGAGTAGGATCAACATTATGATAAGAAGAATATTGATATGGGTCGGTTGGTTGGCTATTTTCAATAGACATCATATATGCCATAAACCGATTTTGAAATTCTTCTTTAGAAACTGGTGGTGATGGTTGATGTTGGTCCGGATTGAAACTTTGGCCGTTAGCCCTCGCTATATGCTCAGCAATGGACATGCGTTTAGGAGTTCCTTCACTCGGAGTATCAACTGAAACAGATGTAGAATTAGGATGTGGTTGATAAGATCTGGACTGAGGTGGCCACTGTTTCTATCCGCATGTTCTATCCGATCTCTTAAAGAAATGGGAGAGTCGGATGGTATGCTGAAGCGATTACGAAGACAAGAAATTTCTGGTTGTGGATAGCAAAGCTCGGCAAGAGTTCGTCTGTTTGGGTTGCCCATTATAAGAAGGTGAAAAGAAAAGAGGGTGAAAAGATTTAAGCTCTATTGGATTTTTTTGCTTTGAAAGTGGACTTGGGGGTTTACTCACAAAAATCACAAAATGTACAAGCAAACTCTAGAACTAAGGTCACCTAGGTCAAGCATTAGACCGCTCGTAGACTTCCAAAGGACAAATCGCAGGATAAATGCTCTACTACCTCTTTATCTCTCTTGTGGCCAAGTAAGTTCCAGGTAAGTGGGAGGTATCCGCTATACGAATCACCGAAAATAGCGGGCCTAATTAAGTAACCACTTACCTTAGACACACTTGCCTAGACACCACAAAAGAAATGCAGATAAGCGATAGATTACCCACGACCTTCCTCTGTCCTACTTGAGCGCGACGGTCCTTAGGGTCTTGATCTAGATATTTTTTTAATTAATATAGGGTTATACGGATGCTCGTTTTGTGATTTGTGAGGCCTAGGAAGGGTGATGAAATCCCCACCTAATCTGAATTTTGGTCTTGCCCCTTAAAGTCCGTATTAAAATATGCAAAAACAACCTGCAAAACAAAGCACGCAAAAAGATTTTTGAGCGGCGATATTTTGTAAAGAATCCTGCAGAAAATATATTATTGGATTTTAAGAGGAGAGATAAAGAGTTGTAGAAGATACCAGAGAATTTTGAAGCCAAGATCCACCAATTAGGCCGCGGTTCCGCCGCAATACTGGTGATTTGGCTGCGGTTCCTCCGCGAGATGAGGGGATGTTTTGACAATTTTTGTACAGTAGCCTCCGCTTCTCCTCTGGGTCTTGATGAATGTTTCTGAATCTTTATCTCCTCGCTAAAGTGACTCCAGAATTCCTTGCAAGAATCACACACTAATCGTTAAATATGCAAGATGCGGTTTTGTTTTATGTTTATGATATAGATCGAAAAAGAATTCAACACGAATACTAAGAAAAATAAATTACGCACGTATCCCCGGCAACGGCGCCATTTGATCATTTGATTTTTTTTAGAGTTGTTTGTAGAATAACCGCAATCAATAACGGTGTCGCGTGTAGCTAGACCGAGATGAGTACGAGTCGTCCTCTGGGAAACATTGAATCTTTTAATTTTACATTAGGCGTGTTGAGAAAGAGAGGAAGAATAAAGAATGGTGAAGATTGGTTGTAGGTTCTAGATCTATGTCTAACACGGATGCAGAATATAGATCTAGATTAACTACGGATGTAGGTTTTATAGTAGAAGGGGGTTTGTAGGGTTCGTTAAGATTTAGTAGTCATGGATGATTAATTAAAGATTACTCTTTTTATCGTTTAATAGATTTAAAACTAGATCGACAGTGATGCATGTAGATTAGGGTTTCTGGAGGGAAAAGGGTTCCCACTCTTAACCCCTGCCATGACATGGATCTTCGTTCATGTCTAGACTTTACCAAAACAATTGTTAATCTAATCTCTAATCGTGATCATGAATATCGATGAATTGATAGTGTGCCCGATTAGGATGTTGATTATTCTTTCGATAAAATTTATAAACTTTATAGGACGTGAAAAGAGTTTAAGGATCTTCATCATCCATTAATTTACCCTAATCCTATGAACCATAACAAGCGGAGAATTACTCTTGCATGTTGGGAAAAGAAAAGATAGAAATCATGAAGAAAATAAAATGCAATAGAATAAAACTACCTTTATTAATCAACAAGATCAAGTACACCTTGTTCCCTTAGAAAATGATTACAAAACCCTAATTTGCTTCTCGATCTCTTCTTAAGGAGGTAGATGAATTGTCGATGATCATCCAGGATTCTTGAGCCGTCGTGGACTTCGTGATCCCGTTGGTTTGATAAATTTTCCAAGAGGCTCTCGGTCCTTATTTATAGTCATAGAGTCAGAACCCTAGTTTCCTAATATGGTAACTAGTTGTTAGGATCCCAACCAAAAAAATCCAGAACGCTAACTCTTCAGATGTGCGGCGAAACCGCGGCCAATAGGTGGGTTTGGCCGCGGATCAGCCGCCTTCTGGTGGGATCATGGGCTCTAATTTCCGTGGCTTCATATCTGTAGCACTTGTTGATCTTTTGAATATCTAGACTTTGAAAATCTTTTCTACATTTCTACCAGAATTGGTTTCTTCAATTTACTTGAATATCTTCGGCAGATTTGATCTCGCCAACTCGGATTTCCTTGATTTCAGTCATGATATAATTCATGCACAATTATCTCAATAAATGATATTAGTAGAATTTGTTTTTATTGAGATATTACCTTAACCATTTGTCATGATATTTTAGTTTTAAGAGAATTGGTGAAAGATATTTAATAAAGTAAGCATATTTAAATAGACCAAATACTACATGAATATTATATGCTTACATTTCCCTTCATAATGTTAATTATAATATATAAATACATGAAAATATTACTTTTATGGATAAACCCTTATGTGTGTCATATTTATAATAAACATCTTTTATTTTATATAAATAGTAAGGAAAATGTCATATTAAAAGTGCAGTTTTATCAACTGAACACGGATGTTCTCGGCCTGGTCAATCTTTCATATGACCGTGTCATCATTGCCTTATAAGCTTCTATAGTTTACTGTACTATAAGGCGGGTTTCATCAAGGGCATTGAGCTCCTCAAACCTAAGATAAGCATTTGTTACATCTGTCAGCTCGTATCGAACCGCTACTCGTAGAGAGGGGAGTTCTATTTCCAATGGGAGCACTGCTTCCATGTCGAACACCAATGCGTATAGTGGTGTATTCGTGGCCGTCTTAGACGTTGTTCAGTATGCCCGGAGAGTTTCGTGCCGGTCTTTTTTGTTTCTGAACACTGTTTTCTTTATAATCTTGGTTAGGGTCTTTTTGAAGGCTTCAGCTAGACCGTTGGCCTGAGAATTATAGACTGAAGAATATCTCCAAACTATTTTATGCTGTTGTGTGAATGGCTGATTTTATGGCTTCTGTAAGCTGGTCTATTATCCGAGATAATGCATCGACGAGTGTCGAACCGATAGATGACATAGGTTTTGAATAAGTGGATAATATTCTCCGTCTTCACCTCCCTAGGTGGTATTGCTTCTGCCCATTTAGATAAGTAATCGAACGTTGCCAATATAAACCGATGTCCTTTAGAGGACGCAGGTTCGATGGGGCCAATTATATCGGTTCCCTACAATTCGATCGGCCAGCTGGCCAGTATCGGGTGTAGCGGATTTGGGTGCTGGTGTATGGAATCCACATGAATTTGGCACGAGTGACACTGCTTTGTATATTCGAGGCAGTCCTGAATCATTGTGGGCCAATAGTAACACATTATTTTTATCTTCATCTTCATCTTCATCTTCGAACCCGCCTAATGGGAGCCGCAAAGTCCATCGTGTATTTCTTGGATGACTTTCTTTGCTTCCTTCGGCCCTAGGCACCTAATCAGTCGAAAATATTGCATCTTTTAACCGGCAATTTCCCTATCATTTGCACTCATTTAGAAGTGTTCAGTATTCATATTTCACATATTAGCAAATCAGTCGTTAAATATCAGATTGCATGTGTTAGACTTTAAAACCGACATTTCTAAGGAAATTGACTGCATTTCATGGCATCGCATCATTTCTGTATTTGCGCAACACTTGTCTTGAGTCTGTGCAGGAAAATAAGGAAGAAAAACCAAAGAGCTGATCAAAATTACGCCAACTAAAAAGATATAGATCTGGTAGCATTTCAGAAGGAGATATTAAATTCAACATATACAATAAAGGCCCATATATCCGCCCAAGCCTGTACCAGAAAGCCCAAGCTCCAACTCCCCCAAAGCGTCGCGGATCAGCGGCGGGAGAGTGCTGGCGCCGTGGATCCGCCGCGCTTCTGCCACGTCATCACTTTATTTTCAGTGCAAAATTCTTATCTCAGTGGCCACATTCCTTTATGATATGTCAAATTCCATAATTCTCCAGAAGCTACTGCCAGATCAGCAAAGAAGATTAAGCAAGGCTAATCCTAATTAAGCTCCTAATTAATCCTCTTCTAGAAGCTCCCTCCTAACTAATCACATCTAGAAGCTTCTCCTCTAACTAACTTTTGGAGGGAAATTCAAATTTCCTCAACAAACTTTAGGAGGGAAACTTAGAATTTGAAATCCTAGATCTAGGGTTTAGTTATCTATAAATAGGAACCTAGACCTAGGGTTAAAGGGGTTGTTCATCATTAGTTGTTAATCTTTTAGTTAGCTAATTCCCTCTTTCATCATCTTCTTCCACAAGTCTAGTGACAAGGCTTGTGCGAAACCCTAACCCTAATTCCACTCCAAATTCAAGATCTTGAGTGCCAATCAAGCAAGAAGCCTTCAACCTTTTAGGAGCCGAGCCGATCTTCAATCGGGCAAGTGATCCAAGCCGATCCGCGACCCACGGAGACGAGCGAAGCCAAATCAACGATCGAATTCTTCCTCTTGTAGTTCTTGAGCGAATGTAATGAAATCGTTGATATAAATAAAAGGTGAAATTCTTTAATCTTGCTTTCTTTTAATTCTTGCATCATGATTAGATCTCAATTTGTAATTGTTGCTCTTGTTGTGATGTTTGAGTAAAACTCCGCTCGTAAAGGAGTCGAGACGATTGTAGAATGATGATGTAACAAATCTTAATACGATTTTTAAGTCCTACGAGTTTTGTAAACCCTAGCAAGTTCAAGAATCGATGATCTAGTTTCGTAGCGATGCTTTCTTGATTGTGATCGCTCGAAATTAGGGATCTACGATCTTTTCTTGAATTTACTAGAGGCTAGAATATGAATGATATCGACGAAAGAACAAGGGATAAGATGAAACCCTAGTTTCACAAGAAGTCTCTAATTCTCATCGATCATCATCGATCTAGTATCAATTCATCGAAGGATAAGAATACGTAATTCTAAGATTACATCACATCTATAGATCAGATCGATTCCTACGAGCCTCATTTCGATTCTTGATATTTGGTTTGGAAAAATCATCAAACGATCAATTCTTGATTCTATCTTTTTCTTGTTATTAGATCTATATTTTCTAATTCTTGAACTTCAAATATAAATCATGAATTGTTTGTTTTCTTTTCTTTAAAGTTTCAACTCATCTAAATTCGAAAGACGAACTATTACACTGTCCCTGTGGACGATCCGCACTCACTTACAATCTACATCCGACACCGTAGTTGATTGCGGTCAAATAATTTTTTGTTGTGATTTCTTTACAATTTTCCAACTACACAAACAAGAATTCTTTACAATCAAATGGCGCCGTTGCCGGGGATAGTGCGCTAATTGTTCGTATTTTGAAATTTGAGTTGAAAATTTTATTCCATTGTAATTTTGTGATCTAAACTCACACAAACTCTAATACGTGTGTTGTGATTTGATTGCGAGGAATTCTGGAATCATTGGAGCTTTGATGAAATTTTTCTGAGCATTCCAGAGAGCTAAGGGGCAAGAGTATGATAGCTTGAATTGAATTCTCCGGGTGTAGGGATGTCTTTACACACACGCAGGGTTATATGATCGATGTTTGGAAAACAGATAGGAATGAAGAATAAGACGATGTTTTATTGAGGGAGGACGTGATTTCTAACATCTTTTCATGACCATTAAGATAGGGCTCATGACAACCGAAAAGCTAGCTTAGTTGGAAACCCTAATTTTCAAGGCTTTTCTTTTACAATTCTTTTCTTTAAATGTAATATTCATGATCTTCCTTTTATTATTGGATTTTGTGGGTGCAATCCGCTGAAAACCCTCAAGAGACAACACTCCTCCTACTAGGGACACCTAGAGGTTTAAAGGCTTGTTGCACGTGCTCAGTGCAATTGTGTTGCCTACGAAAGTGTGCTAGTTAGTTTTTCTTCTTTTTTATTTTCTCCTTCTCTTTTTAATAAAACAGTTCGCTCGAGACGATCGAAATTAAGTTTGGGGGAATTTGATCAGTCGAAAATATTGCATCTTTTAACCGGCAATTTCTCTATCATTTGCACTCATTTAGAAGTGTTCGGTATTCATATTTCACATATTAGCAAATCAGTCGTTAAATATCAGATTGCATGTGTTAGACTCTAAAACCGACATTTCTAAGAAAATTGACTGCATTTCATGGCATCGCATCATTTCTGTATTTGCGCAACACTTGTCTTGAGTCTGTGCAGGAAAATACGGAAGAAAAACCAAAGAGCTGATCAAAATTACGCCAACTAAAAAGATGTAGATCTGGTAGCATTTCAGAAGGAGATATTAAATTCAACATATACAATAAAGGCCCATATATCCGCCCAAGCCTGTACCAGAAAGCCCAAGCTCCAACTCCCCCAAAGCGCCGCGGATCAGCGGTGGGAGCGTGCTTGCGCCGCGGATCCGCCGCGCTTCTGCCACGTCATCACTTTATTTTCAGTGAAAAATTCTTATCTCAGTGGCCACATTCCTTTATGATATGTCAAATTCCATAATTCTCCAGAAGCTACTGCCAGATCAGCAAAGAAGATTAAGCAAGGCTAATCCTGATTAAGCTCCTAATTAATCCTCTTCTAGAAGCTCCCTCCTAACTAATCACATCTAGAATCTTCTCCTCTAACTAACTTTTGGAGGGAAATTCAAATTTCCTCAACAAACTTTAGGAGGGAAACTTAGAATTTGAAATCCTAGATCTAGGGTTTAGTTATCTATAAATAGGAACCTAGACCTAGGGTTAAAGGGGTTGTTCATCATTAGTTGTTAATCTTTTAGTTAGCTAATTCCCTCTTTCATCATCTTCTTCCACAAGTCTAGTGACAAGGCTTGTGCGAAACCCTAACCCTAATTCCACTCCAATTTCAAGATCTTGAGTGCCAATCAAGCAAGAAGCCTTCAACCTTTTAGGAGCCGAGCCGATCTTCAATCGGGCAAGTGATCCAAGCCGATCCGCGACCCACGGAGACGAGCGAAGCCAAATCGACGATCGAATTCTTCCTCTTGTAGTTCTTGAGCGAATGTAATGAAATCGTTGATATAAATAAAAGGTGAAATTCTTTAATCTTGCTTTCTTTTAATTCTTGCATCATGATTAGATCTCAATTTGTAATTGTTGCTCTTGTTGTGATGTTTGAGTAAAACTCCGCTCGTAAAGGAGTCGAGACGATTGTAGAATGATGATGTAATAAATCTTAATACGATTTTTAAGTCCTACGAGTTTTGTAAACCCTAGCAAGTTCAAGAATCGATGACCTAGTTTCGTAGCGATGCTTTCTTGATTGTGATCGCTCGAAATTAGGGATCTACGATCTTTTCTTGAATTTACTAGAGGCTAGAATGTGAATGATATCGACGAAAGAACAAGGGATAAGATGAAACCCTAGTTTCATAAGAAGTCTCTAATTCTCATCGATCATCATCGATCTAGTATCAATTCATCGAAGGATAAGAATACGTAATTCTAAGATTACATCACATCTATAGATCCGATCGATTCCTACGA
Organism: Agapanthus africanus; assembly: GCA_030015575.1. NCBI lineage: Eukaryota > Viridiplantae > Streptophyta > Magnoliopsida > Asparagales > Amaryllidaceae > Agapanthus > Agapanthus africanus. The sequence continues at coordinate 121,762,509 of CM057344.1, forward strand.
GCCTCATTTCGATTCTTGATATTTGGTTTGGAAAAATCATCAAACGATCAATTCTTGATTCTATCTTTTTCTTGTTATTAGATCTATATTTTCTAATTCTTGAACTTCAAATATAAATCATGAATTGTTTGTTTTCTTTTCTTTAAAGTTTCAACTCATCTAAATTCGAAAGACGAACTATTACACTGTCCCTGTGGACGATCCGCACTCACTTACAATCTACATCCGACACCGTAGTTGATTGCGGTCAAATAATTTTTGGTTGTGATTTCTTTACAATTTTCTAACTACACAAACAAGAATTCTTTACAATCAAATGGCGCCGTTGCCGGGGATAGTGCGCTAATTGTTCGTATTTTGAAATTTGAGTTGAAAATTTTATTCCATTGTAATTTTGTGATCTAAACTCGCACAAACTCTAATACGTGTGTTGTGATTTGATTGCGAGAAATTCTGGAATCATTGGAGCTTTGATGAAATTTTTCTGAGCATTCCAGAGAGCTAATGGGAGCAACAGAAGCATTCTCCTAAATTTCTGTGCAGTGATCCCTTTCCCCAACTGCGTTTTCGCGGCAAAACCCCCTCTCCTGCGGTGGTTCCGCGGCAACTCTAAGTCATCACTGCACCAAACTTTCTCTGTAAGTTTATTACCTTCTCCTCTCTCCTCTTTTTAGCTCCAACTAATATTTTGTGCAGGTTTCTTTGCAAATAATCGCAGCGCCGCAAAAGCAAAATTAAATTTGTGCGTGTTTTGATTCTTGGTTGTTTGTATAATTAATACGGAAATTAAGGGGCACGACCAAATCCAGATTAGGTGGAGAGTTCATTACCCTTCCTAAGCCCCGAAAATCACAAACTTGCATCCGCATTTACCCTCATTAATTAAAAGAAATCTAGAGATGACTCTAAGGACCGTCGCGCTCAATTAGGACAAAAGAAGGCCGTGGGTAATTCATTGCTTATCCGCGTTTTCTTGTGGTGTCTAAGGCGAGTGTGTCTAAGGCTAGTGGTTTTTAATTAGGCCCACTACTTACGTAGTGGAGTACCTTCCCACTTACCTGGCACTTATCCGGCCACAGGGGGACAAAGAGGCAGTGGAGGATTGATCCTGCGACTTGTCTTTTGGCAGTTAGGAGCGGTCTAGAGCCAGACCTAGGTGACCACTAGATTCTAGGGTTTTGTGTGTTGTATTTGTTTTGTTGCATCATTTTTTTCAAAAATCCGTATCAATTTTCAAAGAAAACATCGCATTCATATCATTTCCTCTAATTATAAATTCACGCTGCCACTTGTACTAACCCTTTTTAGTGTAAGATAGGCTGGACACGGGTTTCTAGTGCCCGTTAGTCCGCGTTTCCCTCATCGACCCAAAGTCGGTATTTCTCCATTTACCTTTCTTTTACCCACCACCACACCCACATCGATGGATCCACCTCCATCGAACTTCTTTTCCACTACCCTGCCGCCGTCCGTTGGTGCGCAGAATCCACCTCGCATCTCTCTCCAAGAGAGGTGCTATCCTACACGAGGCCCACTTTCCACCTGTCTTTCCATTCCACCAGCCAACGGGGAAAATTTTCAAATAAAACCCCAATACATCAACCTTTTACCAAAATTTCACGGTCTCGAGTCTGAAGACGCATACGTGTTTATTACGAAATTTGAAAATGTATGCGCAATGATGGATACCTCACAGTTGTCTGTGGATGCTTTCCGTCTTCGTCTTCTCCCATTCACCTTGTGCGATTTAGCCGAGAAGTGGCCATATAACACTACCGCACATTCCATTTCAAATTGGGACGAATTCGTCAAAGCATTCCTTAAGAAATTTTACCCACATCACAAAACAGCTCGAGTCCGTAGCGAAATCTATCAATTCACCCAGCTTCCAAATGAAACATTTTCAAAATGTCTTGAACGTTTCAAGGATCTGTTAGTCCAATGTCCACATCACGGCATCCCGAGATGGGAATTATGCCGAATCATTTATGAGGGCATTACTCCTTACACGAGACAGACCCTTGAATCCATGTGTCAAGGCAACTTTATGACTAAAGATGATGGGGAAGCCTGGGAATTCCTAGAAAATTTCGCTGAAAAATCTTTACAGTGGGAGGGTGTGAGTCAATCGTCTAGGGATGGCAATGATATTTTCATAGGAGTTAGAGCTGACATTTCAGCTATGCAAAAGAAACTTGAGACTATGGAAAACAAATTTTTAGCCGCCCTAAGTCAAATATCACTCTCCAAAACTGTATGTGGCTACTGTTCTGATCCGTCTCACTTGACGGAAGAATGTCCGTTTCAAGGTCATGAGCATACCAATGCCGCATTTCAAAGACCTAGAAATGATCCATCTTCCTCCACATATGATCAGGGTTGGAGAAATCACCCTAACTTTGCTTGGAACCAATCACAATTTCAAAACACGGTTCCAATTCCGAATCAATTCCAAAGGGCTCCTCCACCACAACAGCAACCAGAATTGAGTCAGCACCCCTTTCAAGCACAAAATTTTCAAAATCCGGTCAACACACCCGCACCATCTAGTCCTTTGCAGTTGACCGGGACTGATGAAACCTATTCATTTGCACAATGCATGAATTTGGTCTTAACAAATATCATGCAAGTTTCGGCTGAAATGAAGTCTTCTGTCGATAAAATTGAGAAAAACTCAGCGTCCCAAGCTGAGAGCATCAAATCGATGGAAGCAGAAATTGCACAACTAAGAGCCGAAATGAGTGCAAGGGAGAAAGGGAAACTTCCAGCTCAACCTTTACCCAATCCTGGCTATTCACATCATGTAGATGCAATCACGTTGAGATCTGGAAGAGTGCTTGACACTCACATTGGGGAAGAGTTTGATGATACTGATAAATCAATCAATAACACCCTGGCTGAGACCTTTCCTCACACACACACTTCTTACCCCAGTTCTTCTACCCCACCATCTTCTTCCGAGCCTATTCTTCGTTTCCCAAAAGGCTCGCCACTTCAGCCCACCTCTTTTTCTCCTCCACAGACGATTCCCACTTCTATTCTGGGATCGGTTCTACACACACTTCCTTCTCCTATGATGGACCCAGCGCTTATTGCTAAAGCACCTTATCCTAATCGGTTAAGAGCTAACACACCGAGTCCACATATGGAGAAGATTATGAACATTTTTAAGCAAGTAAACACCAACATCCCTCTCCTAGATGCCATCCAACAAGTTCCGTCCTATGCGAAAACTCTTAAGAACTTGTGCACTAGGAAGAGGAAGACTCAAGCGACCAAAAAGATATTCATGGAAAAAAAATAGACACGGCTTTCCCCCAGCAATTACCGAGGAAACGTAAGGATCCAGGATATCCTACTATTTCCGTTTCTATTGGGGAAAAACACATCAACCGTGCGCTACTAGACCTTGGCGCTAGTGTTAACTTGCTTCCATATACTGTTTATGAGCAACTAGGTATTGGAGAGTTGAAGCCAACCAATTGCACTCTCCAGATGGCTGACCGATCAATCACCAAACCTAGGGATGAACTGGAGGATGTGTTAATAAAAATCGGAGAATTTATATTCCTGGTAGATTTTATTGTAATTGATACACAGCATGTAGCGAACCCACGGAATCAAATTCCGGTGATTTTAGGTCGCCCCTTTTTGGCCACTTCCAATGCTATTATCAACTGTCATAACGGTTCTATGACCCTATCTTTCGGGAATAGGTCAATAGAGCTGAACATTTACAAGTTGGGAAGTGTACCCTCCGAACCTACTGCACAGGTATGTTCTTTCGACTTAATGGATGTCGACAGCAGCGAATTTGATAATCCTCCTGATATCGATCTTGACTCTTTTCATACGTTATTGTTTGACCCAACTATGTATCATACACATACGGACTCTTCCACCGAGATGTCCGGGTCAACAATTAACACGGATTATGAACTGTTCTTAGAGTCTGAAGATCACCCCGCACTTTGTGATGATATTATTCATCGGGGTATAGATGGAACTTTTGAGGAGATCTTCGCTGATGAACTCGCATTTTTGAATGACACGGGTGTTGAGATGAATCATGTCCCAATCAATGAAATTGAACCTCCACCCCTTCTTCTGAATTGTAAAAAGAATGCGAGTAATCCATCATATTCACTTCATCGTCTCTCCAAAATGAGACGCACACACACTCTCTTCCACCACTTAACCTTTCCCCACTTCTTCTTCCACCAACCAGAGCACGGCATTGATAAAATTTTTGAATGGTTAGTGTTAACATTTGGTCTTTGCAAAGCTTGGCATCGACCACTGATTCTTTGACTCCCTCATATGATTCTTAAAGATTAACATTGCTTAAGTTGGGAGGGGGTACATTTTATCCCGCTCTTGAAAAAAAAATTTTTACAAAATGATGAGCCAAAAATAAGTTTGGGGGAGGTTCTTCACTTAAATATTCTCCCCCCACTAATAAATTCCTCCCAAGCTTACAGGTTTTTTCGAGATTTAACGGAAGGCAACAGTGAGGACACTGTTGAAAACAAGTTTGGGGGAGGTTTGTGCTTATTTTCGCATCATTTGCATATCATTTGCATAAGCACAAAACATTTTTTTGAAAACCCATAAAAATTTAAAAAAAATTTCAAGAAAATAAAAATATTTTTGTACATAAATAAGATAATAAAAGTTTAGATAGTGAAAAATTACATCCATGAGATTAGAAAAATTTAAGAAAACCAAGAAAATTAGAAGTTTTCTTATACGAACTAGTAATAAGTAGTTATGAGCCGTTGTCCCAAGGGTTAGTAAGATGAAGGAAGTCACTAATCTGAGGATAAAAATAAGTCTAAAAAATAGTTTCTATTCTGGAAGCCAAACATTTTGAACGTTGATACCCTGCTATTCGCACTTACACACGTCTTAAAGCCTGGGATAGTAGAGGATACCTTGAAATGCTCTTGTCTTAAAGCCGATGTATGAAGGAAATAAAAAAAAATGAAGAAAATATAAATTGGTGAGAAAAATGGACACTGGTTTTGTTATCACCAAGGGCAATAAAAAAATATATCGCGAGGGTGCCTCTTCACCTAGTGCCCTAAGGCCAACTGGTCTGGGAGTCACTGCTATGCCTGAGATGGTGCAAGACGAGGAAAATACACCATATAAGCAAACACATGAGTAATCGGTCGGTTAGTACCTCAAGAAGTATTAACGGTCGCATGAAAGTGTGTGAGCAAATTCAGCTAAATATTCATTAATTAAAAAGTACTGAGGCTGATGGGCAAGAGTATGATAGCTTGAATTGAATTCTCCGGGTGTAGGGATGTCTTTACACACACGCAGGGTTATATGATCGATGTTTGGAAAACAGATAGGAATGAAGAATAAGACGATGTTTTATTGAGGGAGGACGTGATTTCTATCATCTTTTCATGACCATTAAGATAGGGCTCATGACAACCGAAAAGCTAGCTTAGTCGGAAACCCTAATTTTCAAGGCTTTTCTTTTACAATTCTTTTCTTTAAATGTAATATTCATGATCTTCCTTTTATTATTGGATTTTGTGGGCGCAATCCGCTGAAAACCCTCAGGAGACAACACTCCTCCTACTAGGGACACCTAGAGGTTTAAAGGCTTGTTGCACGTGCTCAGTGCAATCGTGTTGCCTACGAAAGTGTGCTAGTTAGTTTTTCTCTTTCTTTATTTTCTCCTTCTCTTTTTAATAAAACAGTTCGCTGGAGACGATCGAAATTAAGTTTGGGGGAATTTGATCAGTCGAAAATATTACATCTTTTAACCGGCAATTTTCCTATCATTTGCACTCATTTAGAAGTGTTCGGTATTCATATTTCACATATTAGCAAATCAGTCGTTAAATATCAGATTGCATGTGTTAGACTCTAAAACCGACATTTCTAAGGAAATTGACTGCATTTCATGGCATCGCATCATTTCTGTATTTGCGCAACACTTGTCTTGAGTCTGTGCAGGAAAATACGGAAGAAAAACCAAAGAGCTGATCAAAATTACGCCAACTAAAAAGATATAGATCTGGTAGCATTTCAGAAGGAGATATTAAATTCAACATATACAATAAAGGCCCATATATCCGCCCAAGCCTGTACCAGAAAGCCCAAGCTCCAACTCCCCCAAAGCGCCGCGGATCAGCGGCGGGAGCGTGCTTGCGCCGCAGATCCGCCGCGCTTCTGCCACGTCATCACTTTATTTTCAGTGCAAAATTCTTATCTCAGTGGCCACATTCCTTTATGATATGTCAAATTCCATAATTCTTAAGAAGGTACTGCCAGATCAGCAAAGAAGATTAAGCAAGGCTAATCCTAATTAAGCTCCTAATTAATCCTCTTCTAGAAGCTCCCTCCTAACTAATCACATCTAGAAGCTTCTCCTCTAACTAACTTTTGGAGGGAAATTCAAATTTCCTCAACAAACTTTAGGAGGGAAACTTAGAATTTGAAATCCTAGATCTAGGGTTTAGTTATCTATAAATAGGAACCTAGACCTAGGGTTAAAGGGGTTGTTCATCATTAGTTGTTAATCTTTTAGTTAGCTAATTCCCTCTTTCATCATCTTCTTCCACAAGTCTAGTGACAAGGCTTGTGCGAAACCCTAACCCTAATTCCACTCCAAATTCAAGATCTTGAGTGCCAATCAAGCAAGAAGCCTTCAACCTTTTAGGAGCCGAGCCAATCTTCAATCGGGCAAGTGATCCAAGCCGATCCGCGACCCACGGAGACGAGCGAAGCCAAATCGACGATCGAATATTCTTGAGCGAATGTAATGAAATTGTTGATATAAATAAAAGGTGAAATTCTTTAATCTTGCTTTCTTTTAATTCTTGCATCATGATTAGATCTCAATTTGTAATTGTTGCTCTTGTTGTGATGTTTGAGTAAAACTCCGCTCGTAAAGGAGTCGAGACGATTGTAGAATGATGATGTAACAAATCTTAATACGATTTTTAAGTCCTACGAGTTTTGTAAACCCTAGCAAGTTCAAGAATCGATGACCTACTTTCGTAGCGATGCTTTCTTGATTGTGATCGCTCAAAATTAGGGATCTACGATCTTTTCTTGAATTTACTAGAGGCTAGAATGTGAATGATATCGACGAAAGAACAAGGGATAAGATGAAACCCTAGTTTCATAAGAAGTCTCTAATTCTCATCGATCATCATCGATCTAGTATCAATTCATCGAAGGATAAGAATACGTAATTCTAAGATTACATCACATCTATAGATCCGATCGATTCCTACGAGCCTCATTTCGATTCTTGATATTTGGTTTGGAAAAATCATCAAACGATCAATTCTTGATTCTATCTTTTTCTTGTTATTAGATCTATATTTTCTAATTCTTGAACTTCAAATATAAATTATGAATTGTTTGTTTTCTTTTCTTTAAAGTTTCAAATCATCTAAATTCGAAAGACGAACTATTACACTGTCCCTGTGGACGATCCGCACTCACTTACAATCTACATCCGACACCGTAGTTGATTGCGGTCAAATAATTTTTGGTTGTGATTTCTTTACAATTTTCCAACTACACAAACAAGAATTCTTTACAATCAGCACCTTAGCTATAGGAGGTCAAATGATCTCTTATAAAGGGTATCATTGACAAAGGCGAAAGACAAAGCTCTTTTCATGAGCTGATATCTAGATGACGCATTTTTGGGCGTTCGTTGGGACTTGAAGTAGTCTATGAAGACTTCCCTCCAGTCCTTGACCTTTTCTTCGTCCTCTATTTGAAGGGCTACTTGTTCGGTCATTTTTTTTTCTTTGGATGGCTCTATCAGGTCTTCCGAAGATATATCTGTTGGTGCGAAGACCCTGCAGCTTTGCACAATGATCCTTACGTCAACGAGGTCTTCGTCGGCCAATTCTGTAGCCAATTTGTCTAACACATCCGCTTTACTGTTTTCCGCTCGCGGTATGTTTTCCAGGGTATAGGAAGAGATTTGTGTCAGGAGTTACTGCACTTTTTCGCTATACCTTATTAGGTCTGGCTTACATGTCTGATAGTCGCCATTTACTTGACTAACGATCAGTTAAGAGTCTCCATATATGAGGAGGCTTTGAATCTCAATTGATAGCGATCTCAGGACCAACTATTAAAGCTTCATATTCAGCTTCGTTGTTAGTCCTTGGCTCCATTAAAGAGAGGGCGTAACGCAAGATCCCTCTTTGCGGGGTCACGAAGATAAGGCCTACCCCAGTTTTGATTATGGAGGTGTTTTGCTTTCGCCGCTTCATGGAGGATGCTCTGTCGAAGTAAAGCTCCCACTGAGACTTATCTTCTTCCTTTTCTTCTTCAATTGCATCGAATTTGTGCTCATCCCGCAACTTGCAATTTAATAGGGAGTCGGCTGGTATCGGATGCTCCGCTAGAAAGTCGGCTATGGCATTTCCTTTCATTGCTTTGAGAGGTCAACACGTTACTGATAACTCCATTAGGAGGAGGGCCCATTTGGCAAGCCTTCCTGTCAGTATGGCCTTCGACATTAGATATTTGATAGGGTCCATTTTTGATATAAGGTGAATCTTATGTGCTAAGGCGTAATATCTGAGCTTCGTTATTGCGAAGATCAACACTAGGTAATGCTTTTCGATGGGGGAATAGTTGCTTTCTGCCTCCAGAAGAACTCAACTTAAATAGTATATGACTCTCTCCTTTCCTTGATCATTTTCTTATGTCCACAATGAGCCTAGAGAACCCTCAAGGGCCATTATGTATAGGATAAGGGGTTTTCCCTTAACCGGAGCGGCTAATACCGGCAGATTTTGCAGGTATTTCTTGATTTTGTCTAGTGCGTTTTGGCACTTCTGATCCTAGACGAACGGGGTCCCCTTCTTCATCAGATGACTATAAGGATGGCATTTTCCGGAGAGATTGGTTATGAACCACCGGATATACGCGAGCTTTCCTTGGAGTGATTACAGTTGTTTGAGATTTCATGGCGAAGGCATTTCCATAATCGCTTTGATTTTTAAGGGATCGATTTTGATGCCTCGGTGACGTATGACGAATCCAAGGAATTTTCCTGAGGAAACTCCAAACGCGCATTTTTGAGGGTTCATCTTCAGATTATACTTCCGAAAATTTTGAAACACTATTTTTAAATGTTTCCAATGTTCCTCATGAGATTTGCGCTTTACCACAAGGTCTTCGATATAGCATTCGACAATCTCGTGTATAAGGTCATTGAAAATCTTTGTCATGGCCCTCTGGTAGGTAGCATCAGTGTTCTACAAACCAAAGGGCATCACTTTAGTATCGTAGCTCTGGTACCGCCGGAATGTCCTGTGCGTCAGTCGCCGTCACATGCTCTGGTACCGCCGGAATATCCTGTGCGTCAGTGAACGTCACAGACAGATCTGTCCTAGCTGCATCCCTAGCTGCGGCTCGCCTAGCTTGTGTGGCCATAGCAACTGGAACAAAGAACGAGAGTTGATAAGGTGTACAAATAGGAGCAGCAATAATAGGGAGTCAAAGGAAGGATAAATCAAGACATACATCCTAAGGTTTCTTAAGCTGAGTATCATAGCGTAAATATGCCACGGAACATATGTATTGTACTCTACTCATCCTAAATCACCTACTCCATCAAACCAAGGGTCAACCTACATAACGAAATTTAAAGCCTACTAACTTCAAATCACTACTCGGTTCCTTAAGGTTAATCCTAAGCACTGATGCCAACTTTGTCATGACCCGAAATTTGGTGCGTGACGGGCACTTAGATTGTATGACATCTAAAGATGCCGACACAATCCGAGTAAGCCATAAAACTAAGATCAAAACCCTATTTGCATAATTTAGAAAATTACAGTTTTAAAGTAAAAAGAATGAGGTAGCATATCGAATGATTTTTACGAAATGAAATTTAAACCACAAATTTTTAGCATTTAAAATTTCGATAGCTCCTCCTTTTTAATTGTCAATAAAAGCAGTTATAAAATGTTTACTAAGTTGCGTCCCTAGGTGGGAGCAAAAAGACGCCAAAAGGCGAAAAGCAATTCGCAACAACAATACGGCGCTCAAAGCGAAGAATTTCACGCATAAGTAAAGAAAAATTTACACCACTATCCGATTTCACTCAACCAAATCAAACATATACAAGCAAATTTCATTCTAAGTCAAATATACAGGGTCTGATGGAGTGATACTAGATCCAAAATATATATATCAAAAATAGGCGGTCACTGTATTTGTAACCCATCTAGCAAAATAAGCGATATAAGCTGACAAGTGGATCCGCACTGCTGCTATGCGTCTACGAGTCTCCTGCAAGGAACTAAGGCACAACGGGGGTGAGTTTCCAACTCAGTGAGCAAAACTAACATCTAACAGTTGATATTGTAACCATGCCGAAATAATGGTAAAAAGCAACAAGATAAGCATGATGTATAGTATCACATTGATGCATGAATATATATTAAATGAATGTATAACACAATACTGAAATCTCATCAAATATCTTTGAATATTGGTCATTTCCAATTTAAGATTCATTTTTCCGTGTCTAACATCGACACAAATCTTCTATTTTAGCAGACATCGTTTCCCGAACAATCCTGTCAATCACTAACATCGATCGGTATCCACCAGATTTCCGCCATGTTTTACAACTATCTCCGATATCGAGTATCCTCGCTAGGCTCCCCGCCTCAAATGCGGCTTTCCAGCCTCTCGGTCTCGATCGGGTCCACCATGAATCCGACTGTATACTCCCCCACTCGGTCCAGATAGCGTAAAAATCTATAACCGTATAGCTCCCCCACTCGGTCCGGAATAAAACCAAATCATAAAAATAACATCTCATGGTGGACATATCACATCAATCAAGAAGAACTGCCGAATATAACTTAATAGTGCATAAAACTCAAAACCATTAAACCTCATAATCCAATACACCTTATACGTCAGGGCTTGATAGGATATTGTAGCCGCATGTCATTTTCATATACACTGATTTTGCATGTGTACCATTGTTGCATACCCTATTTCCTGTTGCATATGGACATAGTATTAATGAGACACAGCACTGTGACTAATGGTTCATGTTGCACGAGCACTAAACTGTATGCCACACACACACCGTTAGTAATTGCCATGCTACTCACACTATAGAATTGCCATAGATAATACATTGTTTAGCTTACCTTATCATTGATGATTAGACATGATTCTTTTCCTATTGCGCATATGAATTGCATTATGCGTACATACATATTTGCGTACATACATACTTGCATACATGCATACTTGTGTACAGCTACATGTGCACCTTTAGATGATGTTGGATTTGATTTTGGATAAATTGGGAACCGCATGATATATTTTAAAATTGAATTCATTTAAAGGAGCGGTTCTCCCTTGATATGCCAAAATTACTGTTTTATGTTGCATATATCATGTTGCATGGATTTAAGCATTGAGATATGGATTTCATGTGATTTATGGATTTAAGAACCGTGGTATTATTTCAATAAAGTATGCATCATTTTGAAAACCCGGTTTCTCTTGATATGATATTTCAGTGCATCCACCATGAGTTTTCTCGGTTCTGAGACTTGTGATAGAAACCCGATTCGAGGAGCGTGGGGCACCGTCTGCGGTACATGGTGGACCCGGTATGATACTCCGGGGAAAGAATGGTTTTGTGGTGTAGACAATGAGCCTGGCGGAGGGAGCATGACCTACCGGTGATAGTATGGAGCCCGACAGATATCCGGAGGATACCGTCTAGGAGTTATGACATGGGATATATTGAGGGCCGATCTGGTATGCGGCGTTTGAGAGATGAATATTTATGTATCGATGTTGGACATGAGTATTTCATGATGTTTTAGAGTGCCGATGTTGGGCACTCAGGTTCCATGAGATTTACAGGATATGAGGGCCGATCAGAGGGACGGAGCCTGAGTAATTAGGATTTGGGGTGTCGTTGATGGACACCGGGTTTTTCCACGATGATGATTCGTGATGATGATATGTTTTATCCCATACTCAGCATTCATTGATATGCATTGCTTCATGTATTCGTAGTACCTGATAGAGTACCTTTTATGATTGTTGCATATCCATATTGACATATTGTGCTACCAGATTGCATGTGTTAGAGTATCGCAGTACGTGCATACCTGCGATTATCTGTATGATGATACTTACATTCACGAGTTGGCAACTCACCCCCGTTGTGCCACAGTGTTTTGCAGGTTTGACCCTCAGAGTAGTCGCGTCAGGGCTATCTCATTGTATCTTTTTGCAGCGCATACCGCTACGGTTGGCTGTGAGCCGTTTTGCTGTAGGTATGTTGCGGTTATCTGACTTTATATTTCATTGTACATCATATTGTATCTAGTACTCTCCATCTACCATCTATGTATTGACTTAGAGACCAGTTGTGTGGGCGATATTGTATATTATTTTGTGACTCTGGGTGTCGAGCTCGTGTGAGCCGGCTTTTATTTATGCAGTTTTATCTCTTTTTATGTTGTTTTCACTTTTACTGTCTATTCTTCGCTACGGCGTCGTATATATATACTTGTGGTGGTTGTTTCCGCCTTTGGGCATAATTTTCTCCCGTTTGGGGATGCTTTATTTATTTCACATGTTGCTTTACTTATATTTTATGTTGTACCCGTTTTGGGGCTAGTATTTACAAAGGAGGTGCTGCCAAAATTTTTAAGAAAATAAATTTAAATTTTAAAGATGTTTTACTGAGGTTTCCAAATGTTTTTGACAATATTTTTATCACTTACTACTTTTGATGGTTTAGATTTCTGGGTTTTCGGTTTACTTAAATTGCGTTACTCCTGTAGACGTTACGCGGTTTAAGTGCTGGTCATATGCCAAATTTTGGGTCATGACAAAGTTGGTATCGGAACGCTAGGTTTTACCTTTCGGAGTGTAGGATGACCTTGGTATAATGGAGTAGGTAGCTTAAGCAGAGTGACGTAGCGTGTGTATGTTCCGCGGCATACTTACGACACGGTACTCCGCCTAAGTGATCTTAGGACTTGTTGGTTGAAATTCCTTCTGTGATTATATACATCTTTGTGATTCGATTTCCGTGTTCTTATCGAACCATGTTTTCATTTCCAGCCATTATGCCGCCGAAGACTACGAAGGCGCAGAGAGCGGCCACGAGAGCCGAGGTCAGAGTTGGCTCGTCTGAGATGAGGACCGACCAGGGCGATACGCCCGTTGTTCAGGAGCAGATTGATCCACCCTCGCTTGATCGTATTGCTAGGCTAGAGGCCGGTATGCAGGATTTACGCCAGATGATAGGATCATTAGTTGAGGCCGGTATGCAGGATTTACGCCAGAGATAGGAGATTGTCCCACCTGCTACGGGGACCGCGATGGTGCCTACTATTCAGGCATTTGTACCTGCAACTACAAAGGTGATCACCATATCGTTATCTGAGTTCATGAGGCTAAAGCTTCCGGTTTTCACAGGCACTGATGCAGCTGAGGATCCACAGTAATTTATCGATCGGATGGCCAGGATATGTCATTTGCTGAGATGCTCCGACGCGAGATGGGTAGAGTTCGTGAGTTTTCTTCTGGAAGGTCTTGCCCAGAAGTGGTGCGAGTCCTTAGAGAGGGGCAGAGCCGCAGGTCTTTCTTCTATGACCTGGGATGAGTTCGTGACGGTGTTTCTTACCCATTTTCTCCCGTAGAGCGTCAGGGATGCTCAAGCGTGCAGATTCGAGTCGTTACGCCAGACTCCGGATATGACAGTGGCAAAGTATGATGTGCAGTTTACCGAGCTATCTGCGTATGCTCCGTATTTGGTAGCTACTGAGGTGATGCGGATCAAGAGGTTTGTTCGAGGCTTTCTTACCCAGTTGTTCCTCGCTATCAGCGCACGACATTGTGATACACATGCAGCAGCAGTGGATGCATCCCTATTAGTTGAGGAGCTTCATTCCGAGATGTCGGTCGTTCCGGAACCAAAGAGGGTTCGTACCAGTGTATTAGCACGGGGACAGATGTTTAGACGCCGCGGCAGATTTCGTTCAGGTATGGGGAGTAGCAGAGACTTGGGACGAGACCAGTTTTTTAGCTCTTATCCCCAGGAGGGTCAGTAGTCATCGTATGGGTGCTTTGGGTGCGGCAATCTACATCACCTCGTTAGGGATTGTACCGTGACATGCCAGAGAGAGGCAGACGTACCACATGTTACCTTACCACCTTCTCCACCTCAGAGAGCGTTGCCTCTTGCGCCTGTTGTAGCTCCGTGTTAGACTTATGCTCAGAGAGGTCATGGTGACGGAGGGGTTGTTCAGAGATGACAGGGTGATAGAGGCAGAGGACAGCCAGTTGCCGGTAGAGGGCAGGCACGAGTATTCACTTTGACTCATTAGGACCCGTAGGCGTCCAATGTAGTGGTTTCAGGTACTCTTTAAGTATGTTCATTTAGTGCACACGTTTTTTTGATCCGGGATCTACGCACTCGTATGTTTCTACACACTTCGTGCCGATATTGGGCCGAGAGTCCTGCTTGCTAGATCAGCCGCTTGTTGTGATTACTCCTATTGGCTAGTCGTTTGTTGCGCGATACGTGTTCCGGTCGTGTGTTGTCCATATTGGAGATAAAGATTCGTCCATCGACTTAATCCTTCTTCAGATGTTGGACTTCGACGTTCTCCTGGGCATGGACTGGTTAGCTACTTGCTACGATTCTGTAGACTGCCACAAGAAGACAGTCAAGTTTTATTTTCCCGGCGAGTCAGTTCTTATTGAGCAGGGGGACCGTGGTGCCGTCCCTCACAATTTGATTTCAGCCCTTTCCGCTACTCGGCTTTTGAGGAGATGATGTCGGGGATTCTTAGCTTTCATTCGTGATACCGGAGCCACAGAAGATTCGTTGGACCGGGTTCCTATCGTGCGAGAGTTTCCCGACGTATTTCCTGATGAGTTACCTGGATTGCCGCCAGAGCGTGAGATAGAGTTTTGCATTGATCTGATTCCCGGTACAGGGACAATTTATATAACGCCTTACCGGATGGCCTCGGCGGAACTTAAGGAGCTTAAGGATCAGTTGCAAGAGTTTCTTGATAGGGGACTTGTACGTCCGAGTGTTTCGTCTTGGGGAGCTCCTGTTCTGTTCGTCAAGAAGAAGGACGATAGTTTGAGGTTGTGCATTAATTATTGTCAATTGAACCAAGTTTTGGTGCAGAATAGGTATCCTTTACCTCGTATTGACGATTTGTTTAATCAGCTCCAGGGTGCAGGACATTTTTCCAAGATTGGTTTGAGATCAGGTTATCATCAGTTGCGGGTTCGGAAATATGACGTTCCGAAGACTGCCTTTCGTATGCGCTACGGGCATTATGAGTTTTTGGTGTCGTTCGGACTCATCAATGCCCCAGCAGCGTCCATGGATTTGATAAACCGGATTTTCAGGCCGTTCCTCGACCAGTTTATTATTGTGTTTATTGATGACATTCTGGTTTATTCCAAGTGTCGAGAGGAACATGAGCGACACTTGAGGATTGCTTTGCAGACTTTGAGAGAGCACCAGCCGTTTGCTAAATTCTCGAAGTGTGCCTTCTGGCTTGATAGTGTTGATTTCCTTGGTCATGTGGTTACGAGAGCCGGTAATTATGTAGACCCGAAGAAGATCGAGGCCGTACAACTTTGGCCCAGACCTGTATCAGTGACAGAGATCCGTAGCTTTTTAGGCTTAGCCGGTCATTACCGCCGTTTCGTGCAGGACTTCTCGAGTATCGCTGCACCGCTGACCGGACTGACCAGGAAGGGAGTTCCTTTTCTTTGGACTGAGGCATACGGGCAGAGTTTTCAGCAGTTGAAGACTCGGTTGACTACTGCACCAGTTCTATCTTTGCCTTCTGGATCGGGCGGCTTTTTCGTTTATTGTGATGCTTCTCAAGTGGGCTCAGTTGTGTATTGATGCAGCAAGATAGAGTTATCGCTTATACTTCCCGGTAGTTGAAGAAGCACGAGCAGAATTATCCCACTCATGATCTTGAGATGGCCGCGGTGGTCTTTGCGCTTAAGATTTGGAGACACTACTTGTACGGAGAGTCGTGTCTGTAAGTCCACGTTACCTCTCCCGGTTCTTTCGGGCTTGCGGAAACGGTAAAAAATGATTTTTTGGGTTTAGGTAACTTGGACTACAAAAACGGATCTTGGCTAAACTACACACTAGCAACCTGACTAGAGATTTATCTACTCGGTTAGGGGTTAAACCTCGCTTGAACTCCTTCTTCTTGGACTCTTTGTAGTGGTTGGATGGTGCTTTCCTCGTCGCCTACTCTTGTCAAAGATGGATCCACCTGAGGGTTTCTTCCTTGAGCTCCTTCCTCGAACTTTGAGAGAACTAAGATCTTTGGCTTGCTAGACCCTCAACCTTAGAGTGAGTAGAGAGTGGTTTAGGGTATTTTATCTCAAGAAGAGGTTTCTAAACTCATAAGAATGGATCTCCTTGAACTAGAGGAGGAGGAAGAAGAAGAGAGGAGAGAGAATGGTTATGATAGAATGAGATGGTTTTTTACAACCATAACAATATAAGTGAATTATCAAATTAATAAAATTAATCAAAATGAAAAAGTTAATGGAAGGTTTGATAAGACTATTATCATTTCACATTAAATGGTTTTTGCTAGAATCAAAGAGCAACTTTGATGTGTAATAGTCAATGTTTCAACCATGGTCAACTAGTCAACCTTGGTCAACAAGTCAACAAACCCAACCATGACACAATTTCATTTAATTAATATTATTAATTGATATATCACAAATTCATTAGGGTTTGAAAAAAGACGACTGTCAACTGTGCATACGCACCCGTTCCAAAACCCTAATGAAAAACCTCTTCCTCCGCCTCAATCAACTGTGCATACACACCCACATTCGTGTTCCGAGGAACATGAATACTATGAGATAAACTAACCCCAAAACATATACTAGGATCTGGCACAAACCAGAGCCCGCTAGTAATGTCTGTCCGGACGCTAAACGTGCACAAGTGCGCGGATGTGAACGAACCCTGTCACAAAACCATGCGACCTCTACTCTGTTTTGCCCAAAGAAGAATAACCCTCTATGTGGGACTCTAAAGACTCGACACTACGCTGGCAGTGGGTTTAACCACAGACTGCAAGCGGCACTAGCTGTACGTAACGGTCCCCAGGTAGATACCGATAAGAAGACTAACGAGGTAAACCCATCTGAACTCCTACTGAGCCTGTATGTGACAATCTCCGTACAATCCGGTCTGTTCGTCTAAGAACATCGCATGGCGGGCCTAGGGGGTGGTAAACGTCAGTCCCCTACTAGCGGTACAAGTCGTGTCGGAGTGTAGCCCAGAACACCTGAGATAACACTGGAAACCTACCAGTCTATCTCGCTTGCCCTGGCCAGGGACTTTGTGTAATGGCTCTCCTAGACACAGCGCGATATCAACCCCCAATACCGGGAGAGACGAATCCTGTCTAACCGTCACTGCCTCCAAGTGCTTCGGGACTGCACCCAAAAACTACCTGTTTGCACGACTCCTTTGAGCCGTGGTTGGGTAGTAATCAAAGTACAGTGGGAACACACTCGAGGCGAAGTGACAGTGTCAAGTCAACGGACTAAGCTGTACTCATGTCACCTGGGAACTGATAACTGACGATAGGTATAATACCAACCAACTATTCCCAACGAGTCCTGTCCAGTGTACTCGTAACCTAACGAGCACCCGCATACTATCTCAAGTACGACGTACTGACGGCTGTGGGACAGACCGTCTCCCAAGCTGGGATAAGAAGCGCACGTGCTAGTCTACTCCGGAGTATCGATGCCCTGTCTCGATAGTCCTGCGACTAGGGACCTGCATAAGGATGTGCTTATAGATTACTCAGCCCCCATGAGTGTGACTGCCATCACAACGCTGGTAATCAAGCAAAGATCCTAAGGGCTCCACTAATGTGTAAAGGCGATATGCTAAAAGAAACACATGCACACATTAAAGCAGAAACAAACCAAGTAGCATACTACCATTTTGAGCAAGAATGTCAATACAAGGTGAATATCCCAAGCTTCCATCAAGTAATATACAATCCAGTATGATACAGTAATGGCCTCTAGGGCATATACACTAACAGTGTCAGATTTTTACGGACCACCAGAGCTTAAAGTACATCTTCCAGCAGCGGGATCTGAATTTGAGACAGCGCCGTTGGATGGAGCTTGTGAAGGATTATGATTGTGAGATCCTTTACCACCCGGGCAAGGCAAATATGGTAGCCGATGTTTTGAGTCGTAGGCTCGGGGGTAGCTTGTCCCAGTTGAGCACACTTCAAATACAGTCTTCTGTGGATTGGTAGATCTTGTGCAACAGCATAGTACAGTTTAAGTTCACATCCACTGGGGGACAGCTTGCTCATGTCCGCGCCCTTCCACTTCTACTTGATCGTATTTGTGAGGCACAACCCACCGATGCCCGTTTGTCTGAGACTCGTGAACTTGTTCGGCAGGGTAGAGATTCAGAGTTCTTGATTGATGACCAGGGTGTGCTATGTTTTGGGACTCGTTTTTGTGTACCTAATATCGATGGGTTGAGACGCGGGATCCTAGAGCAGGCACATCAGTCAGCTTTTAGTGTTCACCCAGGTTCCACCAAGATGTACCGTGACTTAAGAGATATCTACTGGTGCACAGGGATGAAGAGTGATGTTTCGGATTTCGTTTCGAAGTGCCTAACTTGTCAGCAAGTCAAGGCTAAGCATACCGGCAGGAGAGTAGCAGCCTTTACCCGTTCCGGAGAGGAAATAGGAGCATATTTTCATGGATTTCGTTGTGGGTCTACCCAGGTCTAGTCGAGGGTATGACTCCATTTTGGGTGATTGTTGACCGGTTGACGAAAGCGGCTCACTTCCTTCCAGTGAAGAACACTTTCGGTTATGCTCAGTATGCTCAGTTGTACATTGATGAGATTGTGCGTTTGCATGGAGTTCCTTCATGCATTGCATCCGATAGAGGCACCCAGTTCACTATCCGTTTTTGGCAGAAGCTTCAGGAAGCCATGGGTACCCGTTTGAGCTTTAGCACCGCTTTCCATCCGCAGACCGATAGTCAGTCAGAATGGACTATACAGACTCTGGAGGATATGCTTCGTGCGTGCGTGCCTGCTTTTGGTGGCAGCTGGGATTGTCACTTGCCATTGATAGAGTTCTCCTACAATAACACTTATCAGGAGACGATTCAGATGGCACCTTTTGAGGCTTTGTATGGTAGGAAGTGTCGATTGCCAGTATGTTGGACCAAACTTAGCGAGAGCAGGATTTTGAGACCCCAGCTAGTTCAAGAGACTACGAAGAAGATCCAGTTGATTCAGGATAGGATGAGAGCATCCCAGTGCAGACAGAAATCTTATGACGACCATCGTCGTCGCAGGCTCGAGTTCGCAGTCGGGGATCAAGTATTCCTACGGATTTCTCCGATGATGGGCGTGATGAGATTTGGGAAGAAGGGAAAGCTCAGTCCCAGATTTGTAGGTCATTTCGAGATCTTTGAGCGAGTTGGTACCGTTGCCTATCGTTTGGCTCTTCCACCCAGTTTTCCGGATGTGCACCCCGTATTCCATATATCGATTCTTCGCAAATACCTTCATGACCCTTCTCACATGATTCAGCACCAGACCGTTCAGCTAGAGCGCGATCTTTTGTTCATCGAGCAGCCAGTAGTGATATTGGATCGGCAGGTGAAGAAACATCAGTCAAACGTCTTGCCATCTGTGAAGGTTCTTTAGCGTAGTCCGAATGGTGAAGAAGTCACTTGGGAGACCGAGAGCGAGATGCGGAAGAAATTCCCTCATCTCTTTGAAGGTACGCATAGTAAGTTTTTTTAAATTCGGGGACGGATTTCTTTAAGGGAGGAAGATTGTAACACTTTAGAATGCGATTAGTGTTAATTAAGCGATAATGCGGGTTTTTAGTAAAAAATTTACCAAAATAGTTTTCAAATACTTTATAAAAATTACCGATTATTTTATTAATATTTATTGCGGGCCTGCACACACATCTGCATGTTAACCTTGAGTTAATTAGGTGTTAAACCATGCTTAAGTATCCATGACATCTAACCCCATTTTAATTAAGTTGTAATATGTATTTATTTAAAGTATTTAGTTTTCAAAAATATTAGGGTTTGAATTATGTTGACTTGGGAGAGAGAGAGAGGGTTGACCTTGGCATCATGAGGCATGGCAAGCATGCCATGCATTTAATGAGGTGAGAGAGGGGCATGGTTAATCTCACACCCTCATTCCATAACTCACACACATACCCCCTCACACTCTCATCTCATTCTCATTTTTCTTCATCTCATTTTCTCACACCCTCACCTCCCTCAAACTGAAACCCTAACCCAACCTTCATAAACCCACACCAAATCTCCACTAAACTTCACTAAACCCTTCACAAAGCCAAGATCAAGCCACTAGATTCACTTGGAGCATGGAAAGCTAGGGTTTTGAAGCAAGTTTGGGAAGGTAGTGACTTTAAACTGTTATTTAGGTTGTTAAATTGTTGTGTTGCTTTGTAGTTTCAGTTTAGAACACTAAAAGTATAGTTTTGTGCACGATATCGTATTTTTAGTGTCGTTTTGTGATATGTGTAACCTGCTGTGACCCCGAGTCTTTACTAGGAAAACTAGCAGTGTATAAGTGTTACACTAGTTACCCTGGATGTTCACCTGAAGTACGAGCCCAATCTGGGCGATTTTGGCCGGCGATTTAGGGGCTAAATCCAGCGACCTCAGGCATACGAGGGAGTTGTGGGTTGTAGTTTGCAGGGTAGCTGTTTGTAATGGTTTAAGGGTGTTTGGTAATGCTAGATTTTTATGTTTTGAATGTGGTAAAAATCTGAGATCGATTAGCTAGTTTTTAATGATTCGACGACGCACGTTACGATATCCGACACGGTGTCCGACTCAGTTCTGTGCCTCGCATGATTTTTGGACTTGGGTTGTTTTAGTGATGTCGTCACACACGTTAGCCACTAAGAAAACACTTGGGAGTTGTTAAAGTCGGCGCGTCGGTCTAAGCGTAGTTTGTTCGTATTATTGGTTGATTTCTACGTTTTTCCTTGCTATGTTTTATGTTTAAATAGGATCGCAGGAGGGGACTTCGGACGCTGCGAAGAAAGGGAAGCAGGTGGTCGGATATACTTAGCTCGAGATCACCGGTGAGTAGATTTAACATGTACGGGGAAATCGCCCGTATGACGTTATGCGACAGGGCTTGATAAGATATTGTAGCCACATGTCATTTTCATATACATTGGTTTTGCATGTGTACCATTATTGCATACCCCATTTCCTGTTGCATATGGACATAGTATTAATGACACACAGCACTGTTACTAACGGTTCATGTTTTACGAGCACTAAACTGTATGCCACATACACATCGTTAGTAATTGCCATGACACTCGCACTATAGAATTTCCATAGATAATACATTGTTTAACTTACCTTATCATTGATGATTAGACATGATTCTTATCCTATTACGCATATGAATTACATTATGCGTATATACATACTTGCGTACATACATATTTGAGTACATGCATACTTGCGTACGGCTATATGTGCACCTTTAGATGACGTTGGATTTGATTTTGGAGAAATTGGGAACCGCATGATATATTTTAAAACTGAATTCATTTAAAAGGAGCGGTTCTCCCTTGATATGCCCATATTGCTGTTTTACGTTGCATATATCATGTTGCATGGATTTACGCATTGAGATATGGATTTCATGTGATTTATGGATTTGAGAACCGTGGTATTATTTCAATAAAGTATGCATCATTTTGAAAACCCAGTTTCTCTTGATATGATATTTCAGTGTGTCCACCAAGAGTTTACTCGGTTCTGAGACTTGTGATAGAAACCCGATTCGAGGAGCGGGATGAACAGTCTGTGGGTACATGGTGGACCCGGTCTGGTACCCCGGGGTAAGAATAGTTTTGTGGTGTAGACAATGAGCTTGGCGGAGGGAGCATGACCTATCGGTGATAGTATGGAGCCCGACGGATATCCGGAGGATACCATCTGGGAGTAATGATATGGGATATATTGAGGACCGATCTGGTATGCGGTGTCTGAGAGATGAGTATTTACGTGTCGATGTTGGACACGAGTATTTCATGATGTTTTAGAGTGCCGATGTTGGGCACTCAGGTTCCATGAGATTTACAGGATATGAGGGCAGATCAGATGGACGGCGCCTGAGTTATTGGGATTTAGGGTGTCGTTGATGGACACCGGGTTTTTTCACGATGATGATTCGTGATGATGATATGTTTTATCCCATACTCAGTATTCATTGATATGCATTGCTTCATGTATTTGTAGTACCTGATAGAGTACCTTTCATGATTGTTGCATATCCATATTGACATATTATGCTACCAGATTGCATGTGTTAGAGTATCGCAGTACGTGCATACCTGCGATTATCTGTACGATGTTACTTACTATTCACGAGTTAGCAACTCACCCCCGTTGTGCCACAGTGTTTTGCAGGTTTGACCCTCAGAGTAGTCGCGACTGGGCTATCTCATTGTATCTTTTTGCAGCGGATACCGCTACGGTTGGCTGTGATCCATTTTGCTGTAGGTGGGTTGCGGTTATCTAACATTATATTTCATTGTACATCTTATTGTATCTAGTATTCTCCACCATCTATGTATTGACTTAGAGACCAGTTGTGAGGACGATATTGTATATTATTTTGTGACTCTGGGTGTCGATCTCGTGTGAGCTGGCTTTTATTTATGCAGTTTTATCTCTTTTTATGTTGTTTTCACTTTTACTGTCTATTAGTCGCTACGGCGTCGTATATATATGCTTTTGGTGGTTGTATCCGCCTTTGGGCGTGATTTGCTCCCGTTTGGGGATACTTTATTTATTTCACATGTTGCTTTACTTATATTTTATGTTGTACCCGTTTTGGGGCTAGTATTTACAAAGGAGGTGCTGCCGAAATTTTTAAGAAAATAAATTTAAACTTTAAAGATTTTTTTACCGATATTTCCAAATGTTTTTAACAATGTTTTTATCACTTACTAATTTTGATGGTTTAGATTTCTGGGTTTTCGTCTTACTTAAATTGCGTTACGCCTATAGACGTACGTGGTTTAAGTGCCAGTCACGTGCCAAATTTTGGGTCGTGACACCCATCTAACTCCTACTGCCTCCAAGTGCTTCGGGGCTGCACGCAACCACTACCTGTTTCCATGAATCATTTGAGCCGTAGAAGGGTAGTGATCTAAGTACAGTGGGAACACACTCGAGATTAATAGTGATGTCAAGTTAATGGACTAACCTGTACTCATGTCACCCGGGAACTGCTAACCGATGATAGATATAATACCAACCAGCAATTCCCATTCAGTCCGTCCAGTATATACTATCTCGGGTATCGCATACCAATAGCTGCGGGATAGGCCATCTCCCTGACTAGGATGAGAAGCGTATATGCTAGTCTACTCTGGAGTATCGATGCCATGTCTCGATAATCCTATGACTAGGGAAAAGTATAAGGATGTGCTTATAGACTATCCAGCCCCCACCAGTGTGACTGCCATCACAACGCTGATAGTCAAGCAATGATCCTAAGGGCTCTATCAATATGTATAACGATATGCTAAAAGAAACATATACACATATTAAGATAAAATCAAACCATATAATATACTATCATGTTGAGCAAGACTGTTATTATATCCATGTATATCCCAAGTTTTCAAAATATAATATACAATCCAGTACTGTACAATAATGGCCTCGAGGGCATATATCACTAACACCATCTAACGATAGATATAATACCATCTAGAAGTTCTCGGCGAGTCCGTCCGGCGTACTCACTTCTAGTGAGCACCTGTATACTATCTTAGGTGACACAACACCAATGGCTTGTGAGACCGGCCACCGCCCATCGTCGGGGTCTAAAAAAGTACAGTAGTCTACTCCGGAATATCGATGCTCGGTCTTGATACTTCCACGACTAGGAAAATTTAAGGATGTGCTTATGGACAACTCAACTCCCACATATATGATTGCCATCATAATGCTGGTTGTCAAGCAACAATCCTACGGGCTTCATCAATGATGAAGACAAAACAAATAGTATACTATCATCTTGAGTAAGGCTGTTATACCTGTATAAGTCCTCTCTCAATTATCATAATCGCCTACTTGTGATCACAATAATTGCCTTGAGAGCACTATATCCAACAATCTTCCACTTGCACTTACGGCCTGTTGGGTTATGGCAGCGCCCGGCCATCAAACCGTGTCCAAATTCGGAACAAAAATTTTCAAAACTGGCGCTACCATTACCCGATACCCGGATTTACCCTAAACCCTATACTTGCAAGCAATATAAAGAGTTAGTAATGGTTATACCGAGTTGATTCGTGTCCTTCGGTCTTCAACCTTCATCCCAAGCTTCTAGTGGTCATTTGAATCGAGTTTGGTTGCCGGTCTTCCTCCATCAACGATGATCCACCTAAAGGAAACAGTGCAAGCTTCAGCCTCGCCAAGAGAGGCAACCGACGCTCCAAGGTTGCTAGCAATGGAGAGTGGACGTATAGGAATGTGTCACTATAATTTTTCTCTCATCACAATGCTCAAAAGAGCAACTCAAGAAGATGAAGATGGTGAGGAAACATGTGGCATGAGCAACTCAAGAATGGCTAAGTGTTTTCAAGACAATGAAAATGGAGCCGTGAAGCAAGTGAAGAATCAAGTGAACAAAAGAAATGAGCAAAGCCACTAAAGAATGTGGCTGCCCCCCTCTCAATCATGCACACCCCCAAAAAAATATCTTCTCATTTTACTAATAAACAAATGCAAACCATACATCTCAACATACCATCACCCATGCTCATGCCAACTCACCCTCTACCTCATTTCCCAAATTGATTTTCTAAAAAGAAAATCAATTAATTAAGTGGTCATCTTCTAGAAACTATTCCGTATAAATACGGAATACAACCTGGTACACGTATCGAAATACATATACGCGTATTCGTATAAAAATATGAATAGCCAAGAGAGAAAATGAATAGTGAACAATAATACTAGAATACATATATATAAATAGATATATAAATTATTAAATCAAAACCAGATTTAATAATCCAGCTTAATCCTAAGCCGCTAGTATTATCAACCGTCCGATTAAAGTCTGTGCAACCTGTACACATATTTAATCGAACACCTGTATGTACCAACATACGTCATCTATACCATATCGCCTGAACCGTGAAAACCCTCTGTGTGGGACTCTAAAGACTCGTCAATATGATGGCAGTAGGTTTAACCATAAGCACGTCAGCGGCACTAGCTGTACGTAACGGCTACCCAGGTATTGAGCGAAAGGAAGGCCGACGAGCAAACTCATCCAAACCCCTACTGAGCCTGACAGTGACAATATCCGTACAGTCCGGTCTGTTCATCTAAGAGTATCGCAAATCAAGTCTAGGGGGTGGATAAAGTCAGACCCCTAACAACACGGCTTTTAGTGTCGGCATGAAACCCATCACCATCTGAGAAACTATCAATCCTGGATCGATAATTCCCGTCTACCCCGGTCGAGGATTTCTGGTGATGGCCACCCGTGCACAACGCGACATCAACCCCCAATACCGAGAGAGACAAATCCCCGACGATCCGCTCACTGCCTCTATGTGGCTCGGGACTGTACCCAACTAAAACATGTTTGCACGACTCCTTTGAGCCGTGGTAGGGTAGTAATCAAAGCACAGTGAGAACTCACATGAGACAAATGACGATCTCAGGTCGACAGACTAACCTGTAAACATGTCACTTAGGAACTGCTATCTGACAATATGTATAATACCAACTAGTAGGTTCCCGGCAAGTCCGTCCAGTGTACTCATAACCCAATGAGCACCTTTACACCATCTTAGGTAAATAACTGACACCAATGGGTTGTGAGACCGGCCACCGCCCCTCGACATGGTCTGGATAAGTATACACTAGTCTACTCTGGACCATCGATACCCAGTCTCGAGACTCCCATGACTAGGGACATTTAAGGATGTGCTTATAGACCCTCAGCTCCTACGTATATGATCGACATCATAATGCTGGTAGTCAAGCAAGAATCTTATGGGCTCTATCAATATGTACATGATGATAAAGACAAACCAGATAGCATACTATCATCTCGAGTAAGACTGTTCTACCAGTATAGGTCCTCCCCCAATCATCGCAATCGCGTACCTGCGACTATGATAATTGCCTTCAGGGTACTATAGCCAACAATCTCCCACTTGCACTTAAGGCTAATTATTGCGGTGTCGCATACTCACAGCTCGTGTGATACCGAACACCCAACTTCTCTACTAATCAGTTTCGCAAAGCTCATTTGTGAAACCATTGTGTTCGATAAATAACCTTAGTGAGTGGATCCGCTCCAATGTTTCTTTCTGTATCTCTCTATATCTCTTGCGGAGAATGACTATCTCCCGAAATGAGCAATAGCTGTCTTAGAATTTGTTTGGATATCTGATGGGACCCAGTTCACAAATGAACTCCAAATCCAACAAACTTCTTAGACTGTATCATGCACTGAATTTAATCAGTATCCTGCACCATGCCTTCTTCAGTATCCTCTTGGACCACCTGTCCAACATACTTCCCCTCAATAGATGGAAAAACTATAACTCTGACAGTCACTCTGTCATCCAGGTCACCTTGGAAGCATAAAATGATAACCGCCTCCTGAAGGAGGCTGCTTATACCATATACCAAGAATATCTACTTATGTTCATAACTGCTTCCCAACATTTCTCCAGGATTGGATTAATATATATGCTTATTGCAGCTATTGCAAAAGCAATATTTGGTGTGGTACTTGACATTGCATGATTAACTCAATTGCCTAAACAAATGATATGCTAATCATGCAGATCCCTTTCCTCATTAGTCTGAAAGACATCTCTTTTGGTGAGGGTAACTCTATCACCTGTGGGTACACCACCATGGCAGTAGTCGTCCATTTTAAAACACCTTTAGAATAGTGTCAAAGTACCCAAATTGGGAAACTTTCCAAATCTAGATCTAAAAGCATAGATCTAGTAACTAGAATGCCTGATATTGTATCCATATCCTATGTGGACAAACAACTGTGTGTCAACCACAGTATAACCGATCGTAATATAGGAATTTCAATTCCTATAGAGTACATTCCATCCAAATACCAGGACATCACACCCTATTACCTTCTTACCAGATCTATCTGTTGTTCTGATGAAGTCAAACTCTATGACTATCACATCAAAAATAGATGATCTATTTCCGCTATACCTTCTTTAGTCTATGAATAGACATAAGCTACTTGCCATCTATGCTTCTGCTGCTCCCACTGACTACAACAACGCTCTGGTAGGGTCATATACACATGCACTTATAAAGCTAGTTTAGAACGACGCTATACTCATCCTCCTGCCGGGTCTTATAGTCTAGAACAGCAGCATTGGCAAGTTTGGATAAACAAGAACCTCTATGTCACCGTCTCTGAAAAAACCGAAGTCCCTCTCGGGTGTTTGAGGTTAC
The DNA here is from genome assembly GCA_030015575.1 of Agapanthus africanus. NCBI lineage: Eukaryota > Viridiplantae > Streptophyta > Magnoliopsida > Asparagales > Amaryllidaceae > Agapanthus > Agapanthus africanus. The sequence goes on from CM057344.1 coordinate 121,790,142, forward strand.
CCATCAAATCTGTGGAGTGGATAATGGAATGTCATATCCAATTGAATCTTTAGGTTCTATTAAATTTTCAGTAATCATTTATGGTTCTGAAATCACTTCCAGTTCTACCATACTCCCACTATCGTTTTCTAAAAAAGTCCATTTTTACTAAAATGTGGCGAGTCAAGAACAATATCACTATTGATCATCCTAATGGTAGAAAGTTAACCATCGTCAATGTCCGGGATAACCCACAAACTACCATTACTGAAACGTGCCCTGAGTTTATCCGGATTCTGGTTTTAAGCATCAGCCGGACAACTCCCTATACCTTGACATCGTTAAGATATAAATTGATTTTATATATATCCAATATAGAAACAAAAGCACTAATTTAATTGGAACCAGATTCAAAATCATGCAGCTGTCTCCAGTGCATATGAACCAAATGGAATGAGGCATATCAGCATTACTTATCTAGGAGCGCATCATATATGAGTAACCTGAAAGAGGAAAAAGTTCTCAAAAACCATTACTATCAACGGAATACCAAACACAAGTATCTACATTTTCGACTACCTCGAAGAATCCTAATACTTCCAACAAATGGTTCTCTACTTTATTCTTATACCTATAACTTCTCAAACTCTGGATCTTGTATTTCAACGAAATGCTTGTCTAGAACTGGAGAAGTCATGAGTAAACAGAATATAGTATGAGTACCAACCCCATTTTCCCAATGGATACTGGACAATATACAATACCTTGTGTGTAAGTCCCCTGAGTTTAATAACTCAAACATTGTGCGTTGTAGGTTGAAAACTGTATTATGGTTAAGAAGAACTGCACCTCTGTTGAATGCACCTTACCTAACCATCAGCTGATATAGGTAAATGTCACTAACATAATTTCAAAAAATTATATCACACTTTATAAAATAAACATATAGATATATCAGTTTGAAATTGGTGCATAACAACGGATATTCAAAACCAAATATTCGCCGTCGGGCAAAACCCATGCGGTTTCCTCAAATATCACCAATTATAACAAATTTCGATATACAGAGGATCTAATAACCCAATTCTAATTATCTTACTCCTACTCACCATCTATAATAACATACAGATGTGAGAATCTGATCTGGTAAATACATACCCTGGAGATAGATTCCAATTGGGAAAACAGTTTTTAACATCGTATAATGAAACTGAAACATGAAAATGTTTCGAAAGGGATAACCGAGTATTCCTAGTAATGCCTCTTCCACTATCCTAATTCATAACTATAACCATATACTTACCTGCCCTCACTCCAATCCCTTTATTATGTCTTTACTTATTACCTTCTGTACACCACCTTTAAGCTAATAGGTTTTCTTCTTTCCTTACCCTTCGGCACCAGCCTAAGGTTTAGAAGAAGACTATCCAATAAGCGAAATAGGTGCTCTCCTAATCCTAGGAGCCCTTGCAACCTGATAGAATGTAAAAGGAAAAGGCAACTGAATAATCCTATTCTATTTCTCCTGAACGAGAAACCATCCTCGAATCTGGAACATATTCCTTCGAGTTCGTATGTAACTATACGATAGCATATCAATAGGAGTGGATATCCGTAGTGATACAGAGTGTTCTGTAGAAATCCAAAGTGGATGTGGGAGTGGAAGGGGTATACATGGTTTTGTCGTAAATGATAGCAGTCGCAATATTTTTTGCCTTTATTCTAATCCCTTTATATGTCTTTACTTGTTACCTTTTGTACACCACATTTAGGCTAATTGGTTTTCTTCCTTCCCTACCTTTCATCACCTGCCTATGGTTTGGAAGAAGACTATCGAATAAGTTCAATAGGTGTACCCTCTCCTAATCCTAGGAGCCCTCACAACCTGAGAGAAGGTAAAGAGAAAAGACAGTCGAATAATCCTATTCAATCTCTCCAGAACCTCGAATCTGGAACAAGTTCTTTCGAGTTCGTATGTAACTATACGATGAATTTATCCAATAGGAGTGGATGTTCATTTGTACGATTTTCTGCGTGCTTAATTTTAATTACCGCAACCAAGACGGTTTCGCTTGGTAGCTAGCCGGTTGAGTATGGGTCGATCCACAGGGAGATGGAATCTTTTTCTTTATGTTTTAACAAGTTAAATCCAAATATGTCGAGATTTGTTTTTAGATCTACTAATGAGATAAAGGATGATAAAAGAACTTTCTAGGGTTAGGATTAGGTTAGTTCGAGTTAGGAATTTCTCACTTCTTTCAATGCCCTTTTTAATATCGGTGTTAAGGTAATCGACAACAACGGGGATTATCACGACTAAGAAGGAACTTGCAAGTATAAGCTAGGCTTTCCATGCTTAGTTTCTTCCTTTTGGTCCTTATCCGTCCGTTCTTGGCTTTTAGCCCTAACCTTCGGTTAATTCAACCACAACCGGTCTGACTAGGGAATCACCGCTATCATGTAGGATAGGGTGCCGTAGTGAGCGGATTGTGGTTGAATTAAAGGGAGTCCAAATTAAAGTGTTGGGCAAAGAAAAGAGTGAGAGAGATTTCCTTCTCTCAAACTTTCCTTCTCCTGCCCTAACAAGTGAGAAATTACTCACCCATTAAAAAGATAAGAACAAATAAGATAGGTAGAAAGAATTGAGGTTAAGAAAAATTACAACTAGCTATTTGAGAGCTCACCTTGGCAAGGATCTTACTCAAGCATCATGGTTGTAAAAGATAAAAATAATAGAAGAAAAAAATATAAAGAAAGCAACAAAAAATAAACAACTAGAAAATAAAAATTACGATGAATAAAAGACATGTAAGATAATAAAAGAACTCTCTCTTTTTTATTTATCACCACCCAAAAACACACTATAATTTTCATAGAGAAAGATAACTAAAGAAATTAATCCTAAATTCTAAATAAAGAAAAGCACACTAATTTGGCTTTGAGCTCTGTTATTTATAGACAAGAGAGTGAAACCCTAGGTATACATTCTGATCTAAACACGAGATTACAAAACTACTCCAAGAGAGCCGAGTCAACACTGCTTCAACTGCCACCGACACTGTTCAAACGAGGCCGCGGAACCGCGGCAGAAGTGCCTATTTGGCCGCGGTTCCGCGGCCATTTGGTGAAATTGGGAGACCATCTTTTCAGGGCTTCTCTATGTTGTTGTTCTCTTATATTTTGTACACTTGGTTTCTTAGAATCTCTTCAGTTTTCTTCCAGATTTTCAGCAGTGCAAAATAATATGGACTTTTTCCTTGAGCTCCGTCTTTGAAGTCTTGGATCTTGTGCTGCCCTTGTGCTTTATGCATTGAAGTGACCAATGATTTGACATTTTTTCCCTTGAACTGGTAGGCGGTATCATACGGATGGTTAACGGAGATCAGTATTCATCTGTTGTTGGTCGTAGTCACGCATTCGTTGCGACTTTTCATGAATTTCACTGTAAAGAGCTGAGAACCTATAACCTGCAATTATTCAGCAAACACGGACCAAAAGTACCTACCTATATGCATTGTGATCAAGAATGGGCGGTATAAAAATGCAAAAATCTGATATGCACAAATGCTCGTAGTGATATGAGGTGTTCTGGAGAAATGCAAAGGTGATATAGAAGTGGCAATATTATATGCGACACCATGACATTCCAAAAGCCAAAGTGTTTTAAGAAGGTTCGGTTAACTGGGTTTATGAGTTTTAGTTAAGGGTCAGGCCATGGTCGCTGCCTGAGAGAGAGAGAGAAAAGAAACACTCAGCGTGCACTCAAACCTAGATCAGAATGGTTAATCACTTTATCTAATCAGGATGGCTCCCATTGTTTCCTCGAATTCTCCTCCAAACCCAAAAGGAGAATCATTCGGGATCATCTAAAATCACCCGAGGAGTAATCTTACTCATCAGTGGGAATCGGGATCCAACTATCATCGCATTATAACTTGATAGAAGTCACTCAAGTTATCACACTCCAGAAGGTATGCGCATGCCTGACAAGTTTCAGTTTATTTAGAAACCCCCGATGTGGATTTTTGCCTCGACGCTTATGACCTTGACTTTGGCCAACAAATCATAACACGCAAATCAAGTTCTACCCGTCATTATCCAGATTGATTTAGACCTACCCGCAAACACCTTTGACTTTGGCCAACAAAGTGGTATGATTGTCCTAAACCAATGCATCTATCTATGCCATGGATAATTAACACATAGCTACCATTCACGATGCCTTGACTTTGGCCAACAAACACCGCATGAATACTATATGTTATTTATCCGAAATGATGGAGAGCTACGGATGGTTTTTGGCGAAAAACCTTTAACGTAATAAACTTGATATCGTTAAAGAAACCGGATAGCTTTACAAATATATAGTGGCGCAAACCTTTTGCTAAAGAGGTCACTCCCGGTGAAGGGATCTTGGCTCTTTCCTCGTCGAATGAGGTGCAGGATATTCCAAACCGAATACCACGATCCAAAGCAAAAGGAAACGACTATAGTCAAGTTATTACGACAACGCAAACTTTCGCTCAAGGGGTCACTCCCAATGAAGGGATCTCGGCCCTTGCCTCGTCGGATGAGGTGCTGGACATTCATAACCGAATACCACTTTGCAAAGCAAAAGAAAACATCTGTAATATAATTTTTAAAATTGGTTCCAACAACATCATATATAGGTTTGTTTTATCCTTGCATTGATCAGAATCAACGCAGTCCTATCAATTAATCACACCAGAAAAGAACGCAAATATATGATGTACGTATATGTCATCCGTATTCGCCACTGGGTCCCGTCATCACCCGTTAGGTTACTTAACTAACGACAGAGCAGGTTATAGACTAGCACGGGTGCAAAACATATACAATATCTACTGGTATATATAAATATATATAACATTCTTCCCAGGCATCATATAAGCAACATCACAGAAACATCACAGAATAACAGATAATCTAGAAGCCCCCGGTTTCTTTTGAGCTGCAAATGAAACCCAACGTTCCCCGGGCATGTGGATAGCCTGTGCAATGAAAACCTAGACCCCTACGAGCGTGGCAAGTTACCTGCCAAAACCAGAAGTGAGGCAACCCCCTTCATCAAAGTGAATGGGCCACCCAGCACTTCATAGAATCCGGTAACTTGAGCGCCCCTCCGTGGGTCATCCTATACCCCCTACGAGTGCGGCGAATAGCCTGCCAATTCTAGAGTAAGGTCCCCTCCGTCTTAACGCTATAAGATGCGGATCCGTTGCCTTCTACAACCCGGCTATTCGTGCACTCCACCATGGGGTAATCCTAGTATAGAAAAGAAAATAATATGTACAAGGGTGACATCGACCTCAACCCGGTCGTGCCCCAAACAAATAATATACAAACTGGCAGTGACGGCAGTCCACATGTCTGACACTCGCCCCCAATATCAAATGTACAAATAAAACTAAAATGTACTAATATTGCACTCAAGCTATCCACCACGACAATCCAACCACAATACAGAACATCAACGTGAATGTCACGTTCGCAAACTCGTCTAAAAGAACATATAGCAATTAGACAAGTTGTACTTCTCTAATGACATTCACGGTCGCAGATAGTAACGCATGTACTGATAAACATTTAAACAGTGCTAAATTATCGACTTCGAAACACCCCGAATCGCCCCTAAACAAAAGATAAAATAATATCCAAAATAGGCAAAACTAGCAATACCACTAAACCAATATTCCAGAGACTAGACCACACCCAAAACACGAAGTCCCAACTCATGAAAATGGCCAGCCAGCTTGGAAAATTTGCACATTTGGCCTGTCCAAAATGGGTGGAATGGGTTCGTATTTGGAGAGTGTTCTAGTAGTCATACAAGTAGTCTTCTGCAGTTGCTTAAAAAAAATTTGAAGACTCTGAAATTTCGACAGAAACTGAAATGTGTAGTGCACTGTTTTGGGGTTGTTTCGATTTTGATACTTTAACATTGTCTAAAACTGCTAGTAAGGGGTTTACGGGTTGGCTCTGATACCATATTGTGTTACGGTAGCACCCTGGTCATCAAACCGTGGCCAAATGCGGAACAAAAAATTTCAAAACTGGCGCTACCATTATCAGATGCCCGGATCTACCCTAAAACCTATACTAGCAAGCAATATAAAGAGTTAGGAATGGTTATACCGAGTTGATCCGTGTCCTTCGGTCATCAACCATCATCCCAAGCTCCTAGTGGTCATTTGAATCGAGTTTGGTTGTCGGTCTTCCTCTATCTACGATGATCCACCTGAGGGAAACGACGCAAGCTTCAGCCTCGCCAAGCGAGGAAACCAAAGCTCCAAGGTTGCTAGCAATAGAGAGTGGAGGTGTAGGAATGTGTCACTATAATTTTTCTCTCATCACAATGCTCAAAAGATCAACTCAAGAAGATGAAGGAGCTGAGGAAACATGTGGCATGAGCAACTCAAGAATGGCTAAGTGTTTTCAAGAGAATGAGAATGGAGCAATGAAGCAAGTGAAGAATCAAGTGAAGAAAAGAAATGAGCAAGGCCACTAAAGAATGTGGCTGCCCCCCTCTCAATCATGCACACCCCCCAAAAAATATCTTCTCATTTTACTAATAAACAAATGCAAACCATACCTCTAAACATGCCATCACCCATGCTTATGCCAACTCACACTCAACCTCATTTCCCAAATTGATTTTCTAAAATGAAAATCAATTAATAAGGTTGCCATCTTCTAGAAACTACTCCGTATAAATACGGAATACAACCTGGTACACGTATCGAAATACATATACGTGTATTCGTATAAAAATACGAATAGCCAAGAGAGAAAATGAATAGTGAACAATAATACTAGAATCCATATATATAAATACATATATAAATTATTAAATCAAAACCTGATTTAATAATCCGGCTTAATCCTAAGCCGCTGGTATTACCAACCGTCCGATTAAAGTCTGTGCAGTCTGTACACATATTTAATCGGACACCTGTATGTACCAATATACGTCATATACACCATATCGCCTGAACCGTGAAAACGCTCTGTGTGGGACTCTAAAGACTAGTTAATACGCTGGCAGTGGGTTTAACCACAAGCACGTCAGCGGAACTAGCTGTACGTAATGGCTACTCAGGTATTGAGCGAAAGGAAGGACGACGAGCAAACTCATCCAAACCCTTACTGAGCCTGACAGTGACAATATCCATACAGTCCGGTCTGTTCGTCTAAGAGTATCGCATATCGAGTCTAAGGAGGTGGATAAAGCACACCCCGAACAACACGATATTTAGTGTCGGCATGAAACCCATCACCATCTGAGAAACTATCGATCCTGGATCGGTAATTCCCGTCTATCCCGGCCAAGGATTTCTGGTGATGGCCACCCGTGCACAACACGACATCAACCCCCAATACTGGGAGAGACGAATCCTCGACGATCCGCTCACTGCCTCCTTGTAGCTCAGGACTGTACCCAACTAAAACCTGTTTGCACGACTTCTTTGAGCCGTGGTAGAGTAGTAATCAAAGCACAGTGGGAACTCACACGAGACAAATAACGATCTTAGGTCGACAGACTAACCTGTACACATGTCACTTGGGAACTGCTATCTGACAATAGGTATAATACCAACTAGCAGGTTCCCTGCGAGTCCGTCCAGTGTAGTCATAACCCAATGGGCACCTGCATACTATCTTAGGTAAATAACTGACACCAATGGCTTATGAGACCGGCCACCGCCTCTCATCAGGGTCTGGATAAGTATACACTAGTCTACTGGAGTATCGATACCCAGTCTCGAGACTCCCACGACTAGGGACATTTAAGGATGTGCTTATAGACTCCCAGCTCCCACGTATATGATCGCCATCATAATGCTGGTAGTCAAGGAAGAATCCTATGGGCTCTATCAACATGTACATGATGATAAAGACAAACCAGATAGCATACTATCATATCGAGTAAGACTGTTCCACCGATATAGGTCCTCCTTTAATCATCGCAATTACCAACCTGCGACTATGATAATTGCCTTGAGGACACTATAGCCAACAAGGCCAATTATTGCGGTATCACATACCCACAGCTCGTGTGTTACCGAATATCCAACTTCTCTACTGATCAGTTTCACAAACTATGTTTGTGAAACTTAATTTGTTCGAGAAATAGCCTTAGTGAGTGGATTCGCTACAATATTCCAACTTCATCTCTCTAAATCTCAACTTTGCGGAGATCGACAATCTCCCAAACCGAGCGATACCCCGCCTCAAGAATTTGTCTGGATACTTGATGGGACCAAGTTCATAATTGAATAACTCCATCCAACAAACTTCTTATGTTGTATCGTCTGTTGAGTTATAACCAGCATCGTGCACCATGATTACCTCAGTATTCCTATTGGAACACTATCCAATATACTGATCCTTAGAAGAGGCTAAACTCAAAACTCTGACAGCATCTCTGTAAACTAGGTCACCTTGGAAGCCTGAACCGATAATCGCCTTCCAGAGGAGGTTGCCGCTACCTTGTATCAAGAACATCCTCTTATGTTCTTTACTGCTTCCCAATGTTTCTTGAAGGTTGGATTAATATATTCTTATTGCAACTAGTGCAAAAGAAATATCTGATGTTGTACAAGACATTGCATGATTGACTCAATTGCCTAAGCAAATGATATGTCATTCATGCCAGCCCCTCTCCTCATTAGTCTAGAAGACATCTCTATAGAGAGGGTGACTCCATCACCTACGGGTACACCACCAAACCAAGAGTCATCCATTCTAAAACACTTCACGAATGTTGTCCAAGTACCCGATTAGGAAACATCCTAAATCTAGATCTAAAACCAGAATCCCTGATACATTATCTATCTGGTTTTGTACAAGACATTACATGATTGATTCAATTGCCTAAGCAAATGATATAGTATTCATGCCAGTCACTCTCCTCATCAGTCTAGAAGACATCTCTTTAGAGATGGTGACTCCATCACCTGCGGGTACACCACCACGCCAGGAGTCGTCCATTCTAAAATACTTTTAGAATGATGTCTAAGTACCTGATTGGGGAACTTCCCAAATCTAGATCTAGAACCATAGATTTACTCATAAGAATTCCTGATATATTATCCATATCCAATATGGAGAACACACTATGTGACAACCAAAGTTTAACCGATTTTAGTATAGGAACATCACTTCCTATTTGGAGTATGTCATCTAAATCCAGGACAGTACTCCCTGCATCCTTCTTACTATGTTCATCTATTGTTTTGATGAAGTCAATCATCTTGACTTTCACATCAAAACAAATGATCCGTCTCCGCTATCCTTGCTTTAGTCTATGAATAGACATAAGCAACATGCACACTTTCCGCTGCTCCCACTGACTGCGATAACCCTCTGGCAGACTCATATACACGTACACTTCCAAATCCTCATTTGGAAAGACATTATAGTCATCCATCTGCCAGATATCTTAGCCATGAACTGCATCAGCGCCAAATCATATATATATAGACTTCAGCGTAAATACTGAAGTAAAAGTCTCATCATAATCCATAACGGGTATTTGATGAAAACTCTTTACAACAAGTCAAGCCTTAGTAGGTTATTACCTTTCACCTGCATAGATCTCGAAAGATCTCCGTGCTCCTAATGAGCTTCACCCCTTCAAGAGCACCCAGTAAAGTCTAAAATCCATAATCTGCTAAAGTACGTAGAGTCCATCTTGGATATGAAGTATCTAGTCACCTGGAAGCTATCACTTCCTATGACCTGCTGATAACAAGTAGGGGAAACAGCAGTGCCAGGTCATATCCATATGGGCTTCAACATAAACAATGAAGTAAAAGTCTCATCACAATCCACAACGGGTATTTGATGAAAACTCTTTACAACATGTCTTACCTTATTAGGTTAGTACCTTTCCACCTGCACAGATATCGAAAGATCTACTTGCTCCTAATGGGTTTTACCCCTTTAGGAGCACCCAACAAAGTCTAAAATCAATGATTTGCTGAAGTGTGTGGAGTTCATCTTGTATATGAAGTATCTGGTCATCTGGAAATTACCACTTATTATGACCTAATGAAACTAGTAGGACATCATCACTATGATGCTAACCTCCCTGTCACCGTCTACGAGAAAATCGAAGTATCTCTCGGGCATCTGAGATCACCTACTTTATCTGCAGAGCGGCTAATGGTTTGTTAAGTCAAATTGAATTCTTAGGTTCTACTAAATTTTCGGTAACCGTTTGTGGTTCTGGAATCACATCCAATTCTATCATACTCCCACTAGTTTCTTTTGCAAAAAGATTCATTTTTATAAAATGGCGGCATGTCAAGAACAATGTAATTATTGATCTTGAAAATGGTAGAAAATAAAATCCTAGCGAATGCTTGGGATAATCCACAAACTGCCATTACTACAGCGCTCCTTGACTTTTCTCGGATTCTTCTTTTAAACAAAAACCAGATAACTCCATATCTTAACAATCTCAAGATATGTAACGATTCTATGTCCATATAGAATCAAGGCACTAATTTAGATGGAACCAGATTCAAAAGTCATGCAGTTGTTTTTAGTGCATACCCTAAATGGAAAAAGGCCAATACAACATTATTCATCATGGAGCGTACTCATTGATGAGCAACCTGCGAGAGAATCAAGTTCTCAATATTACTATGATGGAATACCTAGCATAAGTATATACATCTTCGATCACCTCGAAGAATACTGATACTTCCAACGTATGGTTCTCTAGTTTATTCTTATACCTATAAACTTCTCAAAATATTTGACCTTGTATTATTACGAATCCGTGTTTAAAACTAAAGAACTTATAGGTAAACCTGAATGAATTAAGAGTACCAACCCTTATCCCGAAAGACATTGGACAACATACATTTTCTTGTATAAGTCCCAAGAGTATACTAACTCAAATTCTGTGTTTTGTAAATTGAAATCTGTATCTTGGTTAAGAATGTCTTACACCATTATTCAATGCACCTTACCTTATCCTCAACTGATAAAGGTAAATGTTTATAACGCAATTTTCAAAATGTATATCTCACTTTATAAAATAAAGATACAGATATTTCATTTTAAAATTTGGTGTATAACAACGGTTATTCGAAACCAAATATTTGCCGTTAAACAAAACCAGGCGATTTAATCTAATATCATCAATTGCTATGAATTTCGATATTGAGGATCAAATCACCCATTTCCCAATATTCTACTCCTACTCAGCATCTGTAACACCGTACTGATGTAAGATCTAAATCCGGTAAATACATACCCTGGAGTTAGAATCAATTGGGAAAATAGTTCTCTTTTATAAGTACACAGAAATACTGAAACATGAAAATGTTTCGTAGGGGTGGCTAGGTATCCTAGTAATGTCATTTCCATTATCCAGATTCATGACAATAGTTACAATTTCCTTTTCCCTCACTGCAATCCCTTTATATGTCTGTACATCATACCTTCTGCATACCGTCCTTAGGTTAATTGATTTTCTTCCTTCCCTATCTTTCGGCACCAGCCTAAAATTTGGAAGAAGACTATCCAATAAGCATAATAGGAGTACTCTCCTAATACAAGAAGCTCTCGCAACCTGAGAGAAGGTAAAAGGAAAAGACAACCAAATAATCCTATTCAATTTCTCCAGAACCTGTGGCCATCCTCGACTGAAGTAACTTGTTCGAGTTCGTATGTAACTATACGATGGTCCAAGCGATATGGATCATCGTAGTGATATGAAATATTCTGAAGAAATGAAAAGGCTAAAGTAGGAGTGGCAGGGATACGTGCAATTTTGTCGTGAATCATGACAATCCAAAGCCCAAGTGTGTAAGAAGGTTCGGTCAACTTGGTTTATGAGTTTTTAAGGTTAGTCATGGGTCGTTGTACAAGAGAGAGAGAAAAGAAACACTCAGCGTGCATTCTATCAAAATTAGATTGGTTTTCACTTTATCTAATCAGGATGGCTCCTATTGTTTCCTCGAATTCTCCTTCAAACCCTAAAAGGAGAACTAGTCGGGATCATTTACACTTTATAAGTTCGGTAACCGTTTAGCCAGGACAGTGTTAGTACTCCGAGGGAGGTCCCACGTGCTTTCGCACGGACCCAATTAATAACCCAGTTTCCGCAGAGGCGTAACCTCGTAAACACATTCTAAACACCTAATAAGTTAGCTAATTGTGAAGTGAAAAAATCTTCCGAGGAGTAATACATGCTCATCAGTGGGAACCGGGACCCAACTATCATTGTGTGATAACTTTGATGGAAGCCGACCAAAATTACCACACTCCAGAAGGTATACACAAACTAGGAAAGTTTCTCGAATGTTTGAAACTCCCGATATGGTTTTTGCCCCAAATGTCTTATGACCTTGATGAAGGCCAACAAATCATAAGTCGCAAGTCAAGCTCCACCCGTCATTCTCCTGATTAATCTAAACCCACCCGTACTCGCCCTTGACGAAGTCCAAAAAGGCTATACGACAGTCCTAGATTAATGCATCTCTATACTGCAAAAAAGTAACACATAGATACCATACACTATGCCTTGACGAACGCCAACAAATATAGCATGAATACTAGGCGCTACCCGTCTGAAATGACGGAGGCCTACGGCTGGTTTTTGACGAAAAACCTTTAACGTAATGAACATGATATCATTGAAGGAACTCGGGTAGCTTTGAAATGGAGTGGTTTAAACTCCGCATTTTAAAACTAGCAACATAAAATTTTGCTTAAGAGTGAACTCTCAGTGAATGGATCAAGGCTCTTCCCTCATAGAATGAGGTGCAAGATATTCCTAACCGAAAACCTCTATGCAAAGCAAAAGAATACGATTGTGAGTTTTGAAGAAAACTGAGTAGTTTTAAAATTAGTTCCGACAACATCATTTAGGTTTATTTTCCTTGCATTATTCAGATAATGCATTCCCATCATTTTAAGTTTCCGAGCCACAAAAGAAACAACCAAAATAACATGCAATTTATCTGCTATTCGCATTCGCTATAGGCCCCGTCATGCACCGTTAGGTTACATAACTAACGGCAGAGCGGGGGTAGGACTAACACGGATGCAAAATATATAGAAGCATCTACTAAATATATATATATATATATATATATACATATATATATATATATATATCAACATCGCAGGCAGATAATAGTCATCATGGGAAGATAAAAATGATCATAAGCATGCGAACAACAATATGGAATAGCGGATAATCTAGGAGCCCCGCATTTCTTTTGAGCCATAAATGAGACGCGTCGTTCCCCGGTCATATGGATAGCCAGTGTAATGAAGAACCTAGACCCCTATGAGTACAACAAGTTACCCACCAATCCCGGAAATGAGGCAACCCCAATCAACAAAGTGAATAACCACCCAGCACTTCATGGAATCCGGTAACTTGAGCACCCCTCTGTAGGTTAACCTATACCCTTATGAGTGTGGCGAATAGCCCGTCAATTCTAATTTAAGCCCCCCAGTCTCAACGCCATGAGATGCATGCCCGTTGCCCTCTAGAATCCATCTATTCGAGAACTCCTCCATGGGGTAATCCTAGTACAGAAAAGAAAAGATATATACAATGATGATATCAACCTCAACCCGGTCGTGCCCCAATAAAAGAATATACAAACTGACAGAAACGGTAGTCCACATGTTGGATACTCGCCCCACAATAATGAATATAGAAATGAATCTGAACTGTACATCTAACATCGCACACAAGGCTATCCATCACGACAATCCATCCATAATATCAGTGCAACAAAGAACATCAACGTGAATATCATGTTTGTAAACCCGTCTGATTGTACATATAGCAACCAGTCGGATTATACCACGCTATGATATTCACGGTCGCAAAAACTAACAAATGCACTGAAAACCATGAATTCAAAATTTTGATTGATTAAAACTTTCTGCATTGGCCCCAAATATAAACCAGTACTCAAATAAATCTGGGCCAAAACCAAATATGCAAAAAATTACATTTCCATGATCTAGAGCACTAGAAAAATTTTGGGGCACAACGGCCAAAACTTGACCGTGGAACCGCGGCCAAATGGCACTTTACGAGGCGGTTCCACGGTCGAATTTTAGGCTCATATGACCAAATTTCTTTCTGGTCTCTAGTTTTGCCTGCACATAATTTTAATACAACTTGAACAAATTTTTGAACAACTTTAAAATTCGAACATCAAGCGACGAAATGGAAATGCGAATCAGAAAAATCCGTCGATCGAAAATCTAAACTAGTGCAAACTAGCTAGTTAAGGTTTATGGAGTGACTCTGATACCATGTTGGGGTTCGGTGCTTGCGCCGCGGAGGCCGCGGCCGAGGCAGAAGCGAAAACAAAAATTTATGCGAGCACCAAACGCCCGTAAAACCAAGGATACAATCCAAAAACCTAAATTATCCAACTAGGAATACAAAGGTAGAGAAACTACAACCTTTGTCGCGTGTCCACCCAATTGTGGAAGACCCCTCCAAGCTCATAGACGCCGAGAACGGGCTTGAAAATCGATCACCTTCGCTGAAGATGATCCACCCGAGGGAAACCGGAAGAAGCTCTAACCGATGATCCAAACTTGCTAGGTGTGAATGGTCGGTGATGTAGGAATATTTCACTAAACTTTTCTCTCTTTTTCTCAAGCTCAAGTGAGCAAGAGGAAGAAGAAGGAGAAGGAGGTAAGGAGAGCTGTGGATGGTTGCTCTTACTTTCCACCATAAAGTATGAACTCTCTAGGATGAAGAAAAATCATCAAGTCACTAAAGAGAAGAATGGATACTAGCATTTTTCAACCATGCATCAATAGTGCATCCATAAATGATCAACAATAAATGCTAGAACCATACCTCTCTACATGCCTCATGCCACCATACTTCCACCTCATTTTCCCATTTAATTTTCTAAAAAGAAAATCAAATATGAGGTCTCCTTCTTCTAGAAGCATTCCCGTATAAATATGGAATAGTTCACCCGGTATATGTTCCGCTACATATACGCGTATCCGTATAAAAATACGGATAGCACCAAAAAAGAAAATGAATAGTGAACAATAATACTAAAATATTTGTATCAAAATACATATATATATAAATTATTAAATCAAAACCTAATTTAATAATCCATCTTAATCCTAAGCCGGCTAGTATTATCAACCGTCTGATTAAAGTTCATGTATCCCGTATACATATTTAATTGGACCCCTGTATGTACCAAGGTACGGCTCATACATCTATCGCCTGAACCAGGAAAACCTTCAATATGGGACTCTGAAGACTCGACAATACACTGGCAGTTGGTTTAATCACAAGCACATCAACGGCACTAGCTGTACATAATGGCTACCTAGGTACTTGTCGAAAGAGAGGACAACAATCAAGTACATCCTTACCCTACTGAGCCTGAATGTGACAATCATCGTACAATTCGGTCTCTTCGTCAAAGAGTATCGCATATTGGATCTAGGGGTGGATAACGTCAGACCCCTAATAACCCGATAAGTCGTGTATGAGTCAAGCTCATCACCAACAAAGATACTACTGATCAACTATTAGTAAATCTCATCCACCGTGGCCACGGATTTCTGGTGATAGCCAACTGAACATAGCGCAACATCGACTCCTAATACCAAGAGAGATGAATCCCTGACAGTCGACCACTGCCTCTAAGTGGCTCGGGACTGTACCCAACTAAAACCTTTTTACATGACTCCTTTAAGCCGTGGTAGGGTAGTAATCAAAGTACTGCGGGAACTCACACGAGATAAATGACGATTTCAGATCAAAGGACTAACCTATACTCATGCCATCTGAGAACTTCCATCTGACGATAGATATAATACCATCTAGAAATTCTCGACGAGTCCGTCCGATGTACTCACCTCCAGTGAGCATCTGTATACTATCTTAGGTGACACAGCACTAATGGCTTGTGAGACCGGCCACCGCCCCTCGTCGAGGTCTAGAAACGTATACACCAGTCTACTCCAGAATATCGATGTCCAGTCTCGATACTCCTACGACTAAGGACATTTAAGGATGTGCTTTGGACAACCCAGCTCCCACATATATGATCGCCATCATAATGTTGGTTGTTAAGCATCAATCCTAAAGTCTTCAGCAATGAAGAGGACAAACCAGATAGCATACTATCATCTTGAGTAAGACTAGTATACCTGTATAGGTCATCCCTCAATTATCATAATCGCCTACTTGAGATCACGGTAATTGCCTTGAGGGCACTATATCCAACACTTTCCCTGCTGGTACTGGTCTTCAACCTAATTTTTGAAGATATAGCAATTCTCAATTGGGTGGCTCACTATTCTGTGATAAGAGCAGCAATTAGGGTTGTTGACGTCGCCTGGTTGCGTTGGACGCTGCGGGTCTGGCAATGTAATGAGGTTATTACGCATCGTCAGTTCAAACAATCTTCTCGTCTTATCGTGGGGAAACGAGTAAGCACGTCCTAGCCTTTCTTCTAAGGACAAGTGCGGGCACACGTTGTTTTGGCGAGCAGCCGGTTTTGGACCACTCGGTTATTGTTGCGTATTGGCAACGAAGGCCGCTTTCCCTTTACCTTGTTATTTCGAGGGTCCTTTTTTAGGAGGAAATCTCATGGCCCATCTGACCCATTTGGGCCAACTTGTCTATCAGAGCCTGAAAGGTTGTGGACTTGAAGAACGTCATGAACTGGGACACAGTTGATTGAGAATCGAGAGTCCAGATGAACATGCCCACGGCAGGAGACTCTTCAATGCGCTGTTCGCACTTAGACCACAGGTTCTGCCACCGGATTGCGTATTAGACCCAAGTTTCTCCCGGCTTTACCCTGGCATTGATTAATGCCATGATCGGAGTGCGTTCTCTTGCACTGGCAAACCGTTGCGTGAAGAGTAGTTCCATTTCTGTGAAGGTTTTCACAGAGTTATTTGGGAGCTCCGAGTATCATTCAAAATTTATCTCTGACAAACTTCCGATAAATTGGCGAAGCAACAGTTTGTCATCGCCTCCAGTATTGCCGCACAATGTCCTGAATTGTGCGACATGCTGGTGAGGATTTGTAACAACTTTAAAATCCCTGTACAGAATTATTTGTTTAAATGTATAGAAAAGGGTATTTTGGACTGTGTAGGAGTTATAAGTTATTTTTGTTCAATAAAAGAAAGAAGTAACTTATAGCTCACTGGTAAAACCTCTATACTGCTGTGACGTAGCCTGTGTATTCGAATCCCATCAATCCTAAAATTTTTAAGATTTTTCTTTTAAAATTTTTCGGAACCCCAAGAGTTGCACATGCAATTCATGGGGAATCGAAAGGTTTCAAAAAAATCAAACTGCGCAAAGAGGAGTAAACACTAAACTAGACATGTGGCATGAATTTCGAAGCAAACCCTCAAGATCCGACCGCCCATTTCCTCTAAATGGCCGCCGCCGACGGTCCTGATGTGCCCGATCACCTCCGTGCTTTGCACACACGCCTCTTCAGCTCCTCTCAACTCCCATGCACTATTTGATTTCCCTACAATTAAACAGTGATTATTCAGTTCACCATTTAATATCAAATTTAATTCTTTTAATCAAAATTTTAATTCCCAAACCCTAAATTTTTCACTATAAATACCACCTCATCCCCTATCTCTCCCCCATTCTAAAATTTCTATCAAAAATTCTCTCAAACTCTCAAAATACCAAGTGGAGTGCAAGAGGAGTAGCAAACCAAGCTCGACGATTGGAGCATCTCTGACAAGACCACGACCCCCGAAGGCTTCCCCTCTCCCTTGTTAATAAGCTAAACTCGTAAGTTCCCATTCTCTCTCTATTTCTTTCATCTCAAACCACCTTCTAAAAACTCATTGACAGAGCAGAGTTAGCTCCGATATATTGTTATTTTTATCAATTGTACTCCACCTTGTAAGTAAAATAGGTCAAACTAACATCCTCACTTCACTCTTAACCATAGGTATATCGTTTAGCTTGTAGTTTAACAAAAATTTCATGTGAAACAATCATATAACAAACTTTTCATTAAAATACCATGAACTTTAATATAACCGTAATTTCAATAACTGGAGTATATACTTTTAGATCATTCACGAGGTAACGATCTACCCCATACGCACACTATGGTTTTATAGCATGAGATTCTAAACATAGAGTTTATTTAAAGAATAGGTTTTACATTAAAATACCACATTTTTTCAAAATGGGTTTCTTTTAATCGATATTTTTAAATCCTTGGCAATTGCGCCTCTACAACCCTCGTCAGGAGACCCGGTAATGGATGGTGTAGATTATCGCACATCCTTGGAATATTAGAGCAAGATGCAGAACTCCTTACGGAGTATTCGGTCTCGAAAGTAAATAAAATTACAGTTTTTAAGAAATACGATTTTCCTAAACAAAACTAAATTTTAGAAAATTAAACAAAATTATGAATCCGTATTTTGAATAAAAAAATAAATTATGAAACTATATTTTTAAAATGAAAGATTAGAATTTTTAATAAAATACCAACAAATTTTCCAAAAGTAGTAGTTTTCATAAAAATACCATAAACTTTCAAAAAGCTAGGTTTTAGCACTAAAATACCACAATATTTTCATAAAAACCCTAAATATTATAAATCACCCTCGAGATTTATTTTTAAATTATATTTAACTATTTTTCATAAAGCCCCCTTGAGATATGCAAACAGTATTTAAGAACTCTAAATTAATATAGGTTTAAGCGGTATCATTTCTCTTGAGCCCCAGGGAGCCAGAAAAAGTGAGTGCTTGCCTACTTAAGTTAGACAACTTAACGGAGTTATCAATGGCAATTGACTTAGAAAAAGACACAAATCCTACCGTCCATGTGTAGCAATTGCCGATTTCTCTCGAACATAAGATTTTTCAACAGTTTAAATCAATTCATATGAAAAAGGCCTGAACTCGAATCCATACTCGAATCCAAATTCGAACCTAAACTTGAACTCGAACTCGAACACAAAACCGAACTCTAACCCAACTCAAATCTAATCTTGAACTCGAACCCAGCCTACTCGAACTAACTTGACCCGAACCAAGATTGCAATTGACATGACTCGTATTTTACTCGACTCACTCGACTTCATTCTACACCTTTTGCAATCTATGATTTCGATCAAGACATGTTATAACCAATCGATCAATTTAATTAAGTATACCATACAATTATAAACTATTTATACTCGAGGTGCTTGGGATATTTTCTTGTGTGAATCCAACAGAGCTTCAGGAGTCCCGTATTAATCTTTTTTTTAACTCGAATATCAGTTGGATTGACTCATCCACAGTCTAGAGCCCCGATACTAACACATGAAATGGGCCCGTGTTTCTTTACTCCTGGGCTCCAGTCTTAAGCTCGTGAATACTTCTACGGCTGCGGTGATATTCACACTTGGAACTTAACGTTAACATAGTGACTATATAGAGACCTCTAGTACATATTTACCCAGGATCACATACTTTTACTCGTCATATATATATTATATACTTGTCATTCTTTTACTCTTACTTTATCCTTGGGACTTACCGAGTGTTAGTTCACTGACGAGCATTCTACCCACCCTTATTTTCTTGGAATGTTTGTCAGATACGGTTGAGACAGAGGAAGTGGAAGCCACAGACGAAGAATACAACCGAATTTCTCCTCAAGATTAGCCTAGCTTCACTTTTTATTCAGCTTATGTATGCCCCATTGTTCCCTGATTAAAAATCAGGAAAGGACTCAGAAGAGGTATCACGTGCTCATACGTGACCAGCGGTCACGTGTTGGCACATGACGTTCAAAGAAGCGGCACAAAGCGCTTTCAAGAAAAGATTCCAGAAAAGGTCACGTGCTCATACGTGACCAATGGTCACGTGTTGGCACGTGACGGCTAAGCAGCGGCCAGAAGACAGAGCGCAAAAGAAGAAGAAAGGCCCGTTCCAGGGGTCACGTGCCTACACGTGACCAGGGGTCACATGGCCACACGCGACCGGCGTTAAAAGATTTATTATTTAACAGGATTAAATTCTGAGAAGAGATCATTCAAATCTTTCCAAAATAGAGAATGATTATTTGGAACCGTTGGATTAAAAATCTAAAGGTGATTAAATATCACCAATTTATGGAAAAATCTTGGACTTGGAAAGATTTCCCCCCTAAATCTAACCGAGATAACAAAGAAATATCTTTGGATTTAAAATCCAATGGTGAATAAAATTCACTTAACAATCTAAAGGCCCAGATTAATGATAAATATAAATCAAATCTCTCAACATACAAATCAAATCTCTCAATGAGAGATTTAGTAAGCAGATTGATTCTCTTCCTTCTCCTATAAATAGGAGCCAAGAAAAGAAGAGGAGGACCCCTTTTTCGAAGATCTTTTCTCTAAAACTTTTTTCTGAAACCTTGAGACCTTTGGATATTTTTCTTTGATACATAGAGAGAGAGAGAGAGTTAGAGCCTTTGATTCTCTGCAAAAACGAAAACCTTAGGTAAGAAAGGAAAAGGGAGGCTTCAAAGGAGAATTTAATTCTCAAAAGAGTTTAACTGTTATATAAAAAGAAAAGAACTTAATTCTTTCTCTGGTTGAGGATCTGCAAAGTGCACATCTTTCCATGAATTGAGAATTTAATTCTCATTGGGTTGAGATTCTGCCATGCAGATCTAAAACGCAGAGGAGGGACCGAGTTTAGAGAATTTAATTCTCACAAAATGATAGAAATTCAATTCCTTTGAGATAAAGTTAGGGTTTAACCCTATATTATAGGAATTTAATTCCTTCAAAATGAACAGAACTAGGGTTTAACCCTAACTGAGAATATAATTCTCTCAAACTCACAGGAATTTAATTCCTTTAAGGAAAGAAACTAGGGTTTAACCCTATTAAGAATATAATTCTTCAGAAGAAAGCAGGAATTTAATTCCTCTGAGGTTTAGGGTTTGACCCTATGAACAGAACTTTAAAACATGCAAAGTCACGTGCTACCACGTGACCCCCGCAAAGACCCACAGAATAGAACTCTGGAATAGGCACCTCACGTGCTGCCACGTGACTTCTGCGAAGATATATAAAAGAGAATTTTGAGGCAATGCCTCACGTGCCCCACGTGATCCCCGGGACATATAAAAGAAACAGCAAAATAAAAGTGAACTCTGGGGTGCCCCCACGTGACCCCTAATGAGTATTCTAATAAACCAGAGCATGAGCCCCCATCGCGTGCCTGCACGTGATGGCTTTCTGAACCGAAAAATGTTAAACACTTATCTGTAGAACAAAATGAAGAGAAGAAGGGCGCTCTCACGTGTTACCGCGTGACCCCTCTTGCCTTACTGTTTAACACTAAAATTGAAAACTATGGGTCCAGTGTTTAACACTGATTCTCCTTAGTGTTTAACACTACTATATTTGCAGTGTTTAACACTGATTTGCTTAGTGTTTAACACTAATTTGAAAGCTCTTCTTCTAGTGTTCAACACTGATTATCCATTAGTGTTTAACACTAACTTGTTAAACCTTTCCCGGTGTTCAACACTGTTGGTCTCCAGTGTTTAACACTAGCTTTAGCCTAATCGGCTAAGTTTTCAGAGGCAAAGCCTCTCCTTCAATGAATCAACAGAGGGCCAATATCCCAGATGCAATTGGACTTAGCCCAAGATGGCCGTAAGTCCTCAATTCAAACTTAATTGGGCCAGTGGGCTCATAATATAATAATTGATCTTAGTTTCCAAATTGGACTGCAGATCACTTAATCTACCTCGGTTTAAGGGTACATCTCTTCACTCCTTTGATACTCGGCGTTGTAATTCCTCAACGTCTTTAAAGAGGTGACGGATCCCGACGACCATACATTGATACGGACTGTGGAGTCCTTAAATCCACGGACTATGTGGTCCTTAACCTTGACCGTGATGTCTTAAAACTAACATTGGACTGTGGAGTCCTTAAATCCATGGACTATGAGGTCCTTAACCTTGACAGTAATGTATTAAAACTAACATTGGACTGTGGAGTCTTTAAATCCATGAACTACGATGTCCTTAACTTTGACCGTAATGTCTTAAAACTAACATCGGACTGTGGAGTCCTTAATTCCACGGACTATGACATCCTTAACCTTGACTGTAATGTGTTAAAACTAACATCGGACTGTGGAGTCCTTAAATCCACGGACTATGACATCCTTAACCTTGACCATAATGTCTTAAAACTAACATTGGACTGTGGAGTCCTTAAATCCACGGACTACGACGTCCTTAACCTCGACCGTAATGTCTTAAAACTAACATCGGACTGTGGAGTCCTTAAATCCACGGACTACGACGTCCTTAACCTTGACCGCAACGTTTTAAAACTAACACTGGACCGCAATGTCCTTAAACTACCTATCAACCGCAATGTCACTAAACTAAACAACAGGGCCCCCCCTTAATCGCTCTCTTGTTGGATCTAAACGATCCCGTTAAGTTGATCTTAGTCTCAAACTAGACTAACGTATCCTTAATAAATGTTTAAGTTGATCTTAGTCTCCAATGAGGCTAACGTATCCTTAAACACAACCCCCAAACCCAAATCTAAGATAATACGGATTTGGACTAGTCCACGCCCTACGGGCGACAACATAACTCAGTCTCCGTATACAATCCACGGGCAACCAAATACAAATCAAACACACACGACACGAAGTGACCATCTGGAGAAGGAGAAAGTTGTTACCGCAATGCGGTAGCGTAATTAACTGCAGGGGCTTGCGCCTGCAGGGAAGAGCGTCCCCACAATCAAAAACCCCTCAAACGAGGGGGAATCTGACGAAGTCTGCTACATCGGCCGCATCCGTTTAGACCTTCGATACACGGTGCCATAAATCAACTTGGCATCTTCGGAGAGGTAGACGGATAGCACCAATTAGCATCTGCCCCGAATTTCAGGCAAGACGTCCCTGCGTCGCGCCGTCTTTCGGAGGGGAACAGATTCTGGCACGCCCGGTGGGACCTTTTCCTCTTTCCACTCCACACTTCGTGCGTCGTGATTCACGAACCAATCACGGTTCGTTAATGGTTGCCCTTGGGTTGCGAGGTACTAAGATTTGACGTTTTGCTTGGTGCAGAAAACAAAGGATCAATGGCGTTCAACTGCTCGAACTACATATGCAACCGACGCTCCGCCTCACCTGGAGGTGTAGCATATGGATCGCAGGCTGCTTCCCTATTCACTATGCCTGAGGAGAAAGTGACCAAAGCTACGACCGGTCTATTCTTTGGGACCATGCTCCTGCCGGTGAACGTTGATATCCCAATGCCCGTACCGGAAGCTTCGAAGAAGTCGGTCTTCAATCGACTTGCTACTCCCACGGCCCCTCTCAATGGGTCGTCCAATTCTTGAGTCTTCACCAGACTGAGCCTGAACTCCAAAGGGCCCGCCAAAAAGCCCATGATACCTGAGAAAGCCATCCCAAAGAAGACAGCTGCTCCCGAAGTCGTCAAGGCGGCTTCTACTGCCAAAGAGTCGGTCTTTGCAAGACTGGCTGTCCCAGCTTCCGCTCCGGTTCGAAGGTCTATCTTTGACAGATTGGATACCGCCACCCAAAAGACGTCAGGCATCAAGAGGCTGACACCGGCAACAGCCCCACACCTGAACAGGGGGCAAGAAGAAGCTGTTTCTGCCGCTGAACCAGTTCCAACAACCCGTCACGCCCGACGTCGCCACTGGCACCGGATAAGAAAAGCTGGGGGCAACTCCCCCACTGGGCTAACTCCACCAGTTCCAACGGTGGAAGTTAATGCTGCTATCCCAACTGGGAACAGTTTTGAGCCGCTGAACAGGTGTCACGTCCCGAAAGTACGGAACATGACCGGCACTTAGGCTACGAACGTCCCAAGGCGTACGTGCTCTAACTAAGCCGAGCCCAGAAATCCAAACCAAGAAAAGTAGTAGAGTGTAGGAAAACCACTATAAGTCAACCAGCTAGAAAAATAATATACAACGCCTAAAGTCGAGGATCACAACAGAAAGGAAACTCCAACAAGAAATCCACAGAATATAACGTGCGACTCTAAGGTCGAAAGAATAAACATCACTCATCTCTATCTCAAATAAGTACATGTTTGCTTGATGGAACTTCTAGATACAACTGAAATATAATATACAATGTATAATGATGGGTACGATACAATAAACCTACCAACTAGCAAGTCACCCGAAAGGAACAGTACCCGCGAAACCGTAATGAAACCTGTACGGCAACACCTGCAAGAAACTGGGGCACAATGTGGGTGAGTTGCCAACTCGTGAGTAGAAAAAGATCTACGAACAGAAAATCGCATGTATGACGCAATCCTAGGTCATACGATCATAATATATAATCCTCAAATATATAACCAGCAATTTATAACAAGACTAGGGTAAATATCTAACCCAAGTGTAAACCCATGTACCCGTGTCAGTGCATCAGGTGGCAAAATATCATATGAATGATGTATAAATGCATGAAACAGAATGCATGTACTGAAGAAAACTGCTTTCATAAATTTATGAGATTTCTGTATTTATAAAATGAGGTATCATAATGAAATCAGCATAAAACAGTGCCTAGCATCGGCACAAAACATAAATCTCAATATCTCAATATCTCTGTATCACAATCTCTGTACCTCAATGTCTCGAAATCTCAATGTCTCAATCATAAAATCCAGGGCGCCGTCAGTCCAGATCGGCCCCTACCATCCATCTTATGACTACGACGGTATCCTCCGGATATCCGACGCATCGGGTAAAATCACCGGTCGGTAGTGCTCCTTTGCCAAGCTCAACGCCATCTCTTGCGATCTTCTTACCCCGGGGTACCGCATCGGGCCCACCATGTACCCGCATTCGGTCTCATCCGCCTCCTCGAATCGGGTCTCACATGTCACTCTCAGCACCGAGAAAATACATGGTGGACGCACTGAAATATCATATCAAGGGTAACCGGGTTTTTTTAAAACAATTTCATAATCTCTTTGAAATATACATGGTTCCCAAATCCAGAAATATCATAGAAACAACATATCTCAATGCGTATAATCAGGAAACCAGATGTATGTGATATATAAATGAAATGCAAGTATAACAGTATATTATGCAACATGGAATAATAGTATGCACATACAAGGGTCATATCCTGATGCGATAATACTACTTTGTAGTGACATGGCAATTACCGATGAAGATGTGTATGAGCTGGCAAGTAAGTGTATGTGGAACATACGCATCATCGGTAATGGTGCTGGTGTCCTAACAGCATGATATCAATAATGGAATATGAATCACAACAGTATGCGATGCAGAGCAACAACAATAATATGCGGGAGCTGAATGCTAAACACAAAGATAGCTAAACTGCATCTAATGTCATAAGAGTCCTATAGCTACACCACTATAAGGCCGAGCTAAAACTAACAGTTGGTAAGGGAAACCGCCTAATCTCTGAGTCGATGCATATATATACATATATAGTGATCCCGCCTCGATAATATCACATCCGATACATATCTCTATAATCAGTTATTCCCAAATCAAGAGTGCGGATCAAATGTCAATTTATAGCTCGTACGTAAATCCGTCGTACGGCATCCCCAAATCTGGGTACGGGTCAATATCACATTCGTCATACATTCATCTGGTATTCTCTTTATCAAATATCATTATCTGGGTACTGACCTATGTCTAGTACAATGCTAACATCATCACTATAATCAAGATCTGACTACTGATCGACAGTCTAGTATAAATCGATATTATCATCGTATAACATCAATATAATCATAATCCGGCTTCCGATTGACAGCCTCTAGCAAAAACGATATCATCAGCGCATATCATCTCAAGCAGTAAAAAACGTCCAAGTCGGCCTATCATAAATATCTTGTCATGTCACATCATATCATATCCTATCTCGTATCATAATCACATGTCGATCATTTACATATATATGTCACTATTCCTATGGCATCATCATCCCAAAATCCGCTAAAGCATCAAGACGTATCCCAAATAGGAATTTTACCATATCACCGATATCATAATCTTGGATCAAATATCATCGACTCATCTCAATCCCAAGTATCATCCTCAAATCCGTACGTGAACACATACTCCCATACCCATGTGACCACATATCTATATAGGATCCCATAACCACATATGAGCAAAGATGTATGCAAGTATGTATGTGTGTATATGTATGTGTAGTGCACCCACTATTCTAGGTTCTCGCGACACTAAATTATCCAACAAACTAATGTCCATTCTAAACATCAATAATCTCCCAAAAAACTTATAATAATTATAGGTGTGTATACGCATCCGTATACATCACCCCGGACTGCGGGGGTGCTATACGCCATCCACCCGACTTCTCCCCTTAGATATAAATCTACTAACCTTCCTTTGTGCGTGCCGGTGCCGATGTCGCCATTGCATCTCCAACGCTTCGACGCCACGTGGGGTACCTACAAGGATATCACACGCTAAAACACATGAAAACCATGTCGGAAACCAAAATAGTGCACGCTACGCCCATAGATAAAAACCTGTGGCCTCGCGTGCAAACACAGCCAATATCCACTGCCGTTGACGTCCAAACGCCACCCGACAGAAATGAATCATCGAATACCAAAAATCATGCTAAAATAAGTCATAAATCATACGCCAACTCATGAAAATCAACCCAGATTTTACCCTAACTGGAATCAGTCAAAACTAGACATACCCAGGGTCAAGTTTACATGAAATAGGGCTATGCACGCAAAACGAGGGAGTTCCCTACTACTCTGGCCGCAAATTGCGGCCAGAGGGATTAAATTTGCGGCCGGGGTAAGGTGGTTTGGGCTAGGGTTTTGGGTAAAGGTTTCTATCTTCCTGCATACCTCACTGCCAAGTCAATATTATTTTAGGGTATCTTGGGTTGTAGCAGATTCCTTAAAGGTCACAAAATCGACAAAAACGATAAAATACACCAAGTCGAAATACTCAGGTAACTAACTGGAAATCTGGGGTAATCTTGGTTACAATGGTCTCAAATACCCCTAATAAGGTTACCCTAACGATTAAAACCATCACTTGGCCACATCTCACTCAAATTTATCTAAACTAGCACTAAGCCACATAATAACACTAAATTTCAGTTAAAAACTATAACCAAGCAAGAGGGGAGTTGGGTTGCAAGATTATACCTCAGGGAAATCCTAAGATGTAGGAGAAGAGAGGATGAAGGAAGGAGGAGGAAGTGGGGGAGTGAGTTGCTGCTGCTGAAGTGCCCCGGGACTGAAGTTGCTGTTGCAACAGATGCTGGTTTCTGTAGCTGTTGCTGCTTGTAAATCCCTTTTGCTTTTCTTTTGCTGTTGCAGCAGCAGCTGTGGCTGTTGTTGTTTCTGTTGGGGTGTTTGTGGGAATGGTGGTGTGAGAGTATTTGCTGAAGTTGGGGGTTTGGTGTGGTTTGAATGGAGTTGTTGCTGCTGCGGCTGTTTTTCACAGCAGTTGCTGATGCTGCATTTGCTGTTTGCAATCTATTTTCTTATGGCTGAAGTGTTGGGCTGTTGTAGGGGGGCTGTTCTGTGGCTGCTGTTTGATAGGGGCTGAAGTGTTGATATTGGGGGCTGATGTAGCTGCTGATGTGAGTGGGTAGGTATTGGGCTAAGGTGTCCGGGGCTGATGTCAATTGGGTGGCTGATGTATTGGCTGATGTTGTTTTTGAAGTGGTGTGATGTGTGAGAGTGTGAGGGAGTGTGAAAGAGCACAAAAGATAATGAAGATTGAGAGGGATCATGGCACACCCTAGCCACCTCTCTCTCTCTCTCCCCTCTACACAAGGTCAACTAACCCTAATCTTAACCAATCCTTAACAAAGCTAAACCCTTAATTAACCCACTTAACTTAATCAAAAGATTTAAGCCACCATGGTCATCTAAGCATGGTTCCAACCTAGGCTACCATGAGTCCAAAACATGAACAAGTGTGACAAGTGTAGAAAATGTTATGTGCACATTTTTGCACAAAAAGCCAAAAATCCAATTAGCGGTTTTTAATCGCAATTAACACTAAAATAGCATATAATCCATCATATAAACTGTAAAATTTCCACAAAATACCCTATTTTAGAATTTCCATAATTTTCCCAAAATTTTCACCATTTATCAGTATTTAATTATACCGACTATTAAAATATTCATTAAAAATTAATATTACATTATGAAAATTCCCAAAAATAATATTTTATTATTATTTTTTTTTTTGAAATGTTATAGTCTTCCCCCCTTAAAGAAATTCGATCTCCGAATTTAAATTTATACCCCCAAATTCTAAAACATTTCAATAAAATGTCCAAGTCAACGGGGCTCCGAAATCATCAATACATAGAACACGCCATAGCGCAATACATGTGCATGAGTAACGAGCAGATAACTCGAAAACAAAACTCCGTCAAGCACCTCGCAATCATCGGAGTCAAGGTGAAAACACGAATGCCAAATCCAAGGCAAAACCGATATGCTAGAAATCGGAACTATACATGTAAATATATGAAGGAAATGCATGCCAAAATTCTTTAAAGTCGATGTACAATGCGCATAACACTGCACAGTGGCGGACGTCTTTATAAGAAAATACCATATATGTATGTATACATCTTTTGTTTAGTATGCTCGATCCGCCGTTTGAAAACTGTTTAGAAGGGTTTTTCCTTGTTTTATACGCTTCGTGTCATACCGGACACGTATATAAATAATGAGACTATAGCTCGCTTTTGGAAATCCCTTTGAAATCTATCAGTGCATGCAACATATATCCAGGCACTGTCATCTGACTAGTCCTGCTCAGTACGAAAACAAATCGCAATATCATAAAAATGTACTGCTCCATAGAAATCAATCTAAAAGTGCATATGAAAACCCTGTGCGTCCGGTGAGCACGGAAATCAAAATCCATACATGTGCCAAGCAGGTGCACAAAAATGACATCAAGGTGCAACGGGTGTGCACACAACATCGGTCATAGGCAACGTGTGTGCCTGACAGCAAAATCAGGTGCATCTGTCATGCACGAAAAATCTCGATTTAGTGCATCTGGTTTGCACCAAATAGCATCTCATATTCTGCGCCCAACATGTGCTAAAAATCCAAATCCGGTGCATCCTTTATGAACGAAACCATGAAATCCAATATCAAGCGTCGAACACGCGCAAATCCAATCAGGTGCATAAAGTGCACAAAACAAATATCGAACATCACCATCGAAATCGATGTCCAGTGCATCCAGGTGAACAAAATACATGTCACTGCACTGCAAGCATATGTGAACTATACCAAGTGCAAAAACCAATCGTGTGCATGTATACGCACAAAATCAACTCAATGTCTAAACCCCATAAAATCACAAACATGTGAAACCAAGGCACGAAAACAATATCAAATGCAACGCTGTGCAAAATCGTAAATACTCAATAGCACATGAAAACAAACGTCATGAAACCCAATCATCAAAATCAGTCATGCGAATAAATCGCCTAAAATACCGAAAACAAGTATGGCGGAATAGTTCCGCTTAAGCACATCCTCCAAGAATCTCTGACCAACTGTCGTGATTACTCATAACATGCCTCGTCGACGATCCTGAACTCTGGCCTGCTGGTGTGCGTAACAATGACCACTCCTGGGTCTAAGTCTTCTATGTGGATTACCATTCTCACGATCCATCGGCTCATCGGCCCTGTCAGACATGCTAACGGGGATGCTTCCGTTTTGGCACTTCTCTGGTCATTTCTCGGTCAATCATCGCGACCACTAGTAAAGCAGCGTGTCACTGGCGTCGGCCGCTGGCTCTCCGAATGCACGTGACACAACTGATCCTGGGTGCAAATATCATTGCAGTAGTGTCCTGGAAGGAATCCTGCTCAAGGTCTCTTCTAAATCTCGTCTCTGCTTAACTGTCCGGAAGTCATCATCCTTTACTATATCTGTTTCGTGTTCCGGAGCGGCTGCATACTCATTGCGACTCCTTCTGGAATGTATATCCAAGTACTATGCCTCGGCATGCGCATCGCATCTTCGATGTCGGCGGAGTGGAACGTCATCATATCCAGATCTTGTACGAACCTCTTGCTCCACTTTTCTCTAATGTCGACTGCTTCAGACTCGTCTCGTCGTGGCTGCATGGACTGAGCTCCAATGGCTATCCTCGTATCTGGAGTCTCCCAAGAAATGCATCTCACCACCTAGCATCCGAATTAAGTCGAGCCGTCCGATCAATTCGTCAAAACCTCATAATCCCCCAAGAGCTCAACATCTTGGGTACAGTACAACAGTATCGAGTACATACCACAGCATCGGTGGTCCATCCGTAGAAGGGCAAACCCAAGCCTCACTAATGGCGCAACAGAACTGCCGCAAACCCTAAGGTTCAAAGGCTTTCATACGGTCATTAAGTCGAGTTAGGGTTTCATTCTTCTAGAGGGACTATAGAATTGCCTGCATGTCTTTCCGAATACTTTAAACTTGGAATAATAGGTTACTGACATTCGATCGTCTCTGTCTACTCTCAACGTCTCTGTGTGAAGTCGTCTCAGCTGGAATCAATCTATCTGATGACCTCGCATCGGGGTAGCGAACGACCCACATGTCCTAGTCATTCATCCTTGGTGACTAGCGACCTTCTATCATCTCTTAGTACAATCTCGTATTGCAATAGCTCTAATATCTGGGCGATATCCCGTCGTTCACAGTAATAACTGGCTCACTCGTCTGCACGCTGAACAGTGCCTCAATCATCATGAGTAAGCAATAAACCAACGGTCATCAAAATCTGGCTGGCCTCTGTCAGTGGCTTAATCCTCTGGTGCTGATCGGCACGTCCGAGCAATCTCATACAGCGATCCATCCAATGCTCGTGGCGCGAAAACATAGTAAAAAGACACATCTCTGCAATCGTGTGTCGCCCGAATCACGCCCTGGTCAGTCCTCGTTCGTGACGAGCTCATGCTGACCGCAACTCTAGCCGTAGCTCTCCCTGCCCGTAATCATGGCAGCAAAACCATAACTGGTACCGATGAGGCTAGATCAGGAATGAATATGATATTGAACAAAGAAATGTACATCCTAAGGTTTCTTAAGTGGAGTGGCGTATCGTAAATATGCAGCGGACATACCCACGGTAGTGTTACTCTACTTTAGTCACCTATTCCATCAACCAGGGGTCATCCTACGCTCCGAAGGTAAAACCTAATGCTCTGATGCCAACTTTGTTACGTCCCGAAAGTACGGAACATGACCGGCACTTAGGCTACGAACGTCGCAAGGCGTACGTGCTCTAAGTAAGCCGAGCCCAAAAATCCAAACCAAGAAAAGTAGTAGAGTGTAGGAAAACCACTATAAGTCAACCAGCTAGCAAAATAATATACAACGCCTAAAGGCGAGGATCACAACAGAAAGGAAACTCCAACAAGAAATCCACAGATTATAACGTGCGACTCTAAGGTCGTAAGAATAAACATCACTGGTCTCTATCTCAAATAAGTACATGTTTGGTTGATGGAACTTCTAGATACAACTGAAATATAATATACAATGTATAATGATGGGTACGATATAATAAACCCACCTACTAGCAAGTCACCCAAAAGGAACAGTGCCCGCGAAGCCGTAATGAAACCTGTACGGCAACACCTGCAAGAAACTGTGGCACAACGGGGGTGAGTTGCCAACTCGTGAGTAGAAAAAGATCTACGAACAAAAAATCGCATGTATGACGCAATCCAAGGTCATACAATCATAATATATAATCCTCAAATATATAACCAGCAATCTATAACAAGACTAGGGTAAATGTCTAACCCAAGTGTAAACCCATGTGCCCGTGTCAGTGCATCAGGTGGCGAAATATCATATGAATGATGTATGAATGCATGAAAAAGAATGCATGTACTAAAGAAAACTGCTTTCATAAATTTGTGAGATTTCTGTATTTATAAAATGAGGTATCATAATGAAATCAGCATAAAACAGTGCCTAGTATCGGCACAAAACATAAATCTCAATATCTCGATATCTCTGTATCACAATCTCTGTACCTCAATGTCTCGAAATCTCAATGCCTCAATCATAAAATCCAGGGCGCCGTCAGTCCAGATCGGCCCCTACCATCCATCTCATGACTACGACGGTATCCTCCAGATATCCGACGCGTCGGGTAAAATCACCGGTCGGTAGTGCTCCCCTGCCAAGCTCAACGCCATCTCCTGCGATCTTCTTGCCTTGGGGTACCGCACCGGGCCCACCATGTACCCGCATTCAGTCTCATCCGCTTCCTCGAATCGGGTTTCACATGTCACTCTCAGCACCGAGAAAACACATGGTGGACGCACTGAAATATCATATCAAGGGTAACCGGGTTTTTTTAAAACAATTTCATAATCTCTTTGAAATATCCACGGTTCCCAAATCCAGAAATATCATAGAAACAACATATCTCAATGCGTATAATCAGGAAACATGATGTATGTGACATATAAATGAAATGCAAGTATAACAGTATATCATGCAACATGGAATAATAGTATGCACATACAAGGGTCATATCCTGATGCGATAATATTACTGTGTAGTGACATGGCAATTACCGATGAAGATGTGTGTGAGCTGGCAAGTAAGTGTATGTGGAACATACGCATCATCGGTAATGGTGCTGGTGTCCTAACAGCATGATATCAATAATGGAATATGAATCACAACAGTATGCGATGCAGAGCAACAATAATAATATGCGGGAGCTGAATGCTAAACACAAAGATAGCTAAACTGCATCTAATGTCATAAGAGTCCTATAGCTACACCACTATAAGCCGAGCTTAAGCTAACAGTAGGTAAGGGAAACCGCCTAATCTCTGAGTCGATACATATATATACATAAATATATATAGTCGGTGATCCCGCCTCGATAATATCACATCCGATACATATCTCTATAATCGGTTATTCCCAAATCAAGAGTGCGGATCAAATGTCAATTTATAGCTCGTACGTAAATCCGTCGTACGGCATCCCCAAATCTGGGTACGGGTCAATATCGCATTCGTCATATCATTCATCTGGTATTCTCTTTATCAAATATCATTATCTGGGTACTGACCTATGTCTAGTACAATGCTAACATCATCACTATAATCAAGATTTGACTACTGATCGACAGTCTAGTATAAATCGATATTATCATCATATAACATCAATATAATCATAATCCGGCTTCCGATTGACAGCCTCTAGCAAAAACGATATCATCAGCACATATCATCTGAAGAAGTAAACAACGCTTAAGGCGGCCTATCATAAATATCTTATCATGTCACATCATATCATATCCTATCTCGTATCATAATCACATGTCGATCATTTACATATATATGTCACTATTCCTATGGCATCATCATCCCAAAATCCGCTAAAGCATCAAGACGTATCCCAAATAGGAATTTTACCATATCACCGATATCATAATCTTGGATCAAATATCATCGACTCATCTCAATCCCAAGTATCATCCTCAAATCTGTACGTGAACACATAGTCCCATACCCATGTGACCACATATCTATATAGGATCCCATAACCACATATGAACAAAGATGTATGCAAGTATGTATGTGTGTATATGTATGTGTAGTGCACCCACTATTCTAGGTTCTCGCGACACTAAATCATCCAACACACTAATGTCCATCCTAAACATCAATAATCTCCCAAACAACATATAATAATTATAGGTGTGTATACGCATCCGTATACATCACCCCGGACTGCGGGGGTGCTATACGCCATCCACCCGACTTCTCCCCGTAGATATAAATCTACTCACCTTTCTTTGTGCGTGCCGGTGCCGATGTCGCCATTGCATCTCCAACGCCTCGACGCCACGTAGGGTACCTACAAGCATATCACACGCTAAAACACATGAAAACCATGTCGGAAACCAAAATGGTGCACGCTACGCCCATAGGTAAAAACCTGTGGCCTCGCGTGCAAACACAGCCAATATCCACTGCCGTTGACGTCCAAACGCCACCCGACAGAAACGAATCATCGAATACCAAAAATCATGCTAAAACAAGTCGTAAATCATACGCCAACTCATGAAAATCAACCCAGATTTTACCCTAACTGGAATCAGTCAAAACTAGACATACCCAGGGTCAAGTTTACATGAAATAGGGCTGTGAAAGCAAAACGAGGGGGTTCCCTTCTGCTCTGGCCACAAATTGCGGCCAGAGGGATTAAATTTGCGACCGGGGTAAGGTGGTTTGGGTTAGGGTTTTGGGTAAAGGTTTCTATCTTCCTGCATACCTCACTGCCAAGTCAATATTATTTTAGGGTATCTCGGGTTGTAGCAGATTCCATAAAGGTCACAAAATCGAAAAAACCGATAAAATACGCCAATTCGAAATACTCAGGTAACTAACTGGAAATCTGGGGTATTCTTGGTTACAATGGTCTCAAATACCCCTAATAAGGTTACCCTAACGATCAAAACCATCACTTGGCCACATCTCACTCAAATTTATCTAAACGAGCACTAAGCCACATAATAACACTAAATTTCAGTTAAAAACTATAACCAAGCAAGAGGGGAGTTGGGTTGCAAGATTATACCTCAGGGAAATCCTAGGATGTAGGAGAAGAGAGGATGAAGGAAGGAGGAGGAAGTGGGGGAGTGAGTTGCTGCTGCTGAAGTGCCCCGGGACTGAAGTTGCTGTTGCAACAGATGCTGGTTTCTGTAGCTGCTGCTGCTTGTAAATCCCTTTTGCTTTTCTTTTGCTGTTGCAGCAGCAGCTGTGGCTGTTGTTGTTTCTGTTGGGGTGTTTGTGGGAATGGTGGTGTGAGAGTATTTGCTAAAGTTGGGGGTTTGGTGTGGTTTGAATGGAGTTGTTGCTGCTGTGGCTGTTTTTCACAACAGTTGCTGATGTTGCATCTGCTGCTTGCAATCTATTTTCTTGTGGCTGAAGTGTTGGGCTGTTGTAGGGGGGCTGTTCTGTGGCTGCTGTTTGATAGGGGGCTGAAGTGTTGATTTTGGGGGCTGATGTAGCTGCTGATGTGAGTGGGTAGGTATTGGGCTAAGGTGTTGGGGCTGGTGTGTGCTGATGTCAATTGGATGGCTGATGTATTGGCTGATGTTGTTTTTGAAGTGGTATGATGTGTGAGAGTGAGAGGGAGTGTGAAAGAGCACAAAGGATAATGAAGATTGAGAGGGATCATGGCACACCCTAGCCACCTCTCTCTCTCTCTCTCTCTCTCTCTCTCTCTCCCTCCTACACAAGGTCAACTAACCCTAATCTTAACCTATCCTTAACAAAGCTAAACCCTTAATTAACCCACTTAACTTAATCAAAAGATTTAAGCCACCATGGTCATCTAAGCATGGTTCTACCCTAGGCTACCATGAGTCTAAAACATGAAACAAGTGTGACAAGTGTAGAAAATGTTATGTGCACATTTTTGCACAAAAAGCCAAAAATCCAATTAGCGATTTTTAATCGCAATTAACACTAAAATAGCATATAATCCATCATATAAACTGTAAAATTTCCACAAAATACCCTATTTTTGAATCTCCATAATTTTCCCAGAATTTTCACCATTTATCGGTATTTAATTATACCGACTATTAAAATATTCATTAAAAATTAATATTAAATTATGAAAATTCCCAAAAATAATATTTATTATTATTATTATTATTTTATTTTTAATTTTTTTGAAATGTTACAACAGGGTACGCAGAAACTCGCCAACTGCGGTGCTCAGAAGATCTCCTCCACCGGTAGAGACTGCCATGGAAGCAGGAAAGCCGGAGCAGTCCCTTTAATCGCTGTCCTCCAGGATCTACAAGACATGGTGACAAGTTCGAGAATCTGTGATTGATCCTAGTTACTCTCGCCAACACAAGAAGTCGAAAGGTCGGCCAGAAGAAAATTCCCCGATCAAGCAACGAAAGATGACGACCAATTGGGTGCTCAAAGCAACGGCCCCCTCAACTTCAACAGCCTACAAGAGAGGAAGACCGGAGGAAGTCCCCGCTCCCATAGCAAATATCATGGACAATAAGCTAAAACGCCCTAAGTCTGGGGGCATGATGGTGCATACAGTATACATGGCGCTTGGAAAAGAAGACAGTCGTGCGTCCACGGGTCATAGACCGCTTACACGGTCAGTGACCAAAGCTCAGGAGCAACAAAAGAAGCTCCAAGAAATGTTGAACGCGATGGCCGCACTCACTGGGCCGAAAGAAAACCTCGAAGCGTCATCTGATCAACGCCAGGAATAGGAAACTGACGCTGAGTTCCTTCGTAGGATATTGGAGAAGAAGGATAAAGAAGCTGCCGAACAAGCAACTAATATACAATGAATGGCCCTTCTGTTTCAGGACATGGTGGGTATGACGATCCAGCAAGAGCCTCCTGCTGAAGATCCTCCAATCGTTCTTGAAGACGACAAGGGAGAAACGTCAAATCCTCAGCCCGCTCTGTCCACAGCCATGGAGGAGACAATCTCCAAGGCTGACCTGGACGAATACATAGCCCAACAGATACACGTTCACCAGACGACTGAGGCAGCTAGTCAAGTTGTCAGGACGGGAAGACCATATCCGAGCTGGTATGACCAGATCAAATACCCGCCGGGCTACACAATCCCGAAATTCGATGTCTACAAGGGGACAGGCAATCCCCATCAGCATATGGCCCAGTTCAGGGCGCTTTGTGGCAACACTGGTGGCGACGATAAGCTCTTGCTTCGCCAATTCGTCGGCAGCTTGTCAGAAACAGCGTTCGAGTGGTATTCTGAGCTCCCGAACGATTCCATCAAGACATTCGCTGAAATGGAGTTTCTATTCACTCAGCGATTTGCAAGCGCCAGCAAACGTACCCCGATAACAGCATTGATTAATGCCAGGGTGAAACCAGGCGAGACGTGGGTCCAGTACGCTATACGTTGGCGAAACTTATGGTCAAAATGCGAACAACGCATTGAGGAAGCACCCGCGGTGGGCATGTTTGTGGGTACCTTAGATCCTCATGCAACTATCTCACAGTTCATGATGTTTTTTTAAGCCAACCACGTTCCAGGCTCTGAACGACAAGTTGGCCCAGATGGACCAGATGGGTCACAGACCACCTCCCCCGAAGCCGGAACCTCGGAATGACAAGGGTGAAGGGAAAGCAACCTTCGTTACGAACGCTCAGCAGCAACCCAGTGCCCCAAAGCTGGCGGATCAACTGGAAGAAAGACGGCGGTATTACAATGAGAGAATGAAGCGTCCCTACTCATTCCCACAGGATAAGACGAAAAGGCTATTTGAGCTGGCAATGCGCAACAGGCTTATCAACTTGCCAAACCCGAGGTGGCCGCAGAAACCCAGTGAGGTGAACAACCCCAACTACTGCCCTTACCATCAAAAGGTAAGCCATCCGATCGAGGATTGTTTCGTCTTCAAAGGATGGATTGAAGATCAATACCTACAGGGCAAGTTTGCGCTGTCCGAGAAGTGGAAAGTGAAGCCACCACAACCTCACACTGCTAAGAAGATGGAAACACCGGGGGAAACTTGTTCTTTCATTGAAGAAGCCCCATGAGAAATCGTGCTTTCAGCAAAAACTAAAAGAATGCTGAACGAGCTCCAGACATGCCCGGCAGTCAGGTAGAAGAACCCGCTGGAACCTCAGGTCATTGAAGGGATGCAGAAGCCGCACCCAACTCCGAGGATCAGTGGTGATAGCCCGAACACTAGCAACCAGCCGTCGAAATCTTTAAAGAAAAAGAAGAAGAAATCTAAGAAGCCCGTGAAGCCTGGTGACAAGCGTACGGACTTGCAGAAGCAGATTGACGCGCTGGAGGAGTATAACCAGAAAGCACGGACTCCCATCACACTCCAAGAGTTCCTCAACCACATCTTTCAAGAGGAAGATGAGGGGGAGAGTTCGTCGGATGAATCTGAGGGATACGTGGCAAGTTGTAATATGATCTCCCACTCGTGTACCGATGATGAAAAAACTCCTGGCACTAAGAAACTAGGGACGGAGCCTGAACCGGAGCTTGTGTGGCCAACAGACGAAATGATCGACGCCTTTCTCGACGAGATTCGTTTGAAAAGTAAAGCCGACCAGGAGCGTGAGATAGCCGCATCAGAAGGAGCCAAGCACCGGCGACTAGATGAAAGAGCCGAAGCACTCCCGTCAAATCAAAAGACATCCGCCGCGGATAAAAATAAATTCAAGATGAGGAAAAGGTTTGCCAAAACCATGTCGATGGGAATAAAGCTACCACCCTCGGAGGAGAACATGCGCAATGGAACGGAGATGCATCCTAATTACTGCTCATATCACCGGAAGATTTCACACCCCACTGAGGAGTGTGACGCCTTTAAGACATGGTGGCAGGGATATGTTACTCATCGGCAACATTTTAAGTGAATGAAATGCAGAACTCGTCGGGAGCAGAGAAGTACGACCGAAGGACACAAAAGAATTGTTGGCAATTGTCGCACGCTCAACGCCGGAGGATCACAGGTTCTCACCTTTGGGAGCGACTCTGACGATGAAATGGCTCTTAGCCCCCTCTTTAAAGAGTCCACCTCAGGAAAAGAGGAAGAACCAGAGCTCTGCGAAAACATTCAGCTGCGTAATCGCACGCTTCCAGAAAAGAATCTCGGACCCTAAACTAGAAAGGATAAGGGAAAGGAAAAGGTCGCTGAGGATATCACCTTAGATGACCAAGTTATGAAAGAGCTGACTGCCAAGGACCCGCCTAAGTAGAGTAGGGTGGACTACAACTTCTTAGCGCACCTGAGGAAGCTACCCTCGCAGCTCAGCATTCTCGACGCCCTCCTGTTGTCAAAGGAAGCGAGAGATTCATTAATCAAGGCGCTGCAAGAGCCCGAACAATTCCAAGCCTTCCTCGCCGAAAAAAGGATGAAGGATGAGCTGGAAGAAGTGCACACGGCTGATATCACTTTCGGTGACGAAGACCTGCTCCTCGGGACGTGCGACCACAACCGTCCCCTATATGTCTCTGGATACTACCACGATATCAAGATAGGCAAGATCCTGGTAGATAATGGACCCTCCGTCAATCTCCTTAATGTTCGGGTGTTGAAGGAAATCTGCATGAGCATGCAGCACCTCGCTCGTGACAAAATTACCATCTCCGGTTTCGACTCCCAGTCATCACGGACTCTCGGATCTTCAATACTAATATTACGCTTCGGACTGCTCGTCATGGACATCAAGTTTCACGTCATTGACGCCAAGACCTGCTATAACGCCTTGCTCGGTCGTCCTTGGTTACACGAGTACAACATCATCCCTTCTACACAGCATCAGTGTATGAAGTAATTTAAGGATGGTTTTGAGTATACCGTAACAGGTGAGCTGAACCCATTCTCTATGAACGAAGTCCGCAAGTACGAAGATGCAAAGTACTTTTTGCCAGACTTCGAGGATACAGAAAGGTGTCGCAAACCGGAAAACAAAGCCGCCGCCGCCATCCCTGTTTTCGGGAGTGATACCGAAGAAGAAGAAGAGATAGTCTACTCTGGGCCGTCTCGACGCAATAACCCGGGACCATCCGCCCCCATATTGATCTTCGGAAGTGACTCGGAAGATGAGGTTAATGTTGTGTTCTCCAGTCGGCCACCAATACAAGAACTCCTTGGTGATGATCGGAGATTGCAAATCACCATGATCCCGCCGGAGCACTACAAAGATCTTGACGCACTTGAAGCTTACAATGTGCAGGACCTGCAAACGTTTTACGTCCCTCCCAAGTGAAAAGGCGAAAAGGCGATCCTATTCTATCGATCCTCGGAAACAAGAGTGAAGAAAGAGATCTGGCATGGCGTGGATTCTACACTTAACAAGCTTCTGTTAGTTATATGTATGCCCTAGAGGCCATTACTATACATAGGATGTATATTGTAGTGGATGCTTGGACATATATAGGGAGGACTTTCTTGCTCGACATGATGGTATGCTGTTTGGTTGCTCTTTACCTTAACGTGTACACTGATTGTCTCTCTGTTATATGTTGGTAAAGCCCTTAGGATGTGTACTTGACTACCTAGACTATGATACGGATCATACTAGTGGGGACATGGTAGGCCATAAGTACATCCTTCAAGGTCCCTAGTCGTGGGTGTATCGAGACGGGGCATCGATATACCAGAGTAGACTAGCGTATACCTTCTCGACCCATACAGATGGGCGATGGAT
Source organism: Agapanthus africanus (assembly GCA_030015575.1). Taxonomy (NCBI): domain Eukaryota; kingdom Viridiplantae; phylum Streptophyta; class Magnoliopsida; order Asparagales; family Amaryllidaceae; genus Agapanthus; species Agapanthus africanus. Next base: position 121,830,444 of record CM057344.1, read on the forward strand.
GATCCCATATCCATTCGTGTTTGACATGGGAGATGATATACGGGTGCTCAGTGGAGACTGGGTACACTGGACGGACTCGCCGAGAACTCCCAGATGGTATTATACCTTACGTCAGATGGCAGTTCTCTGGTGACACTGGTACAGGTTAGTCTGTAGACCCGAGATCGTCATAGAGTCTTGTGTGATTCCCACTGTGCTTTGATTTCCACCTTACCACGTCCAAGAAGGCATGCAAAACGGAGGTTTTTTGGTACAGTCCCGAATCACATGGAGGCAATGAGCGATAGGAGGGGATTCGTCTCTCCCGGTATAGGGAGTTGATGTTGCGCTATGTTCGATTGGCTATAACCGGAAATCCCTGGCCAGGGTTGCTGAGATTTACTGGTAAGTATTACCAGTAGTTTCTCAAACTGTTATAGACCTCATATCGACACGACTTATCGAGCTATTGGGGTCTGACATTTACCACCCCTAGGCAAGATATGCGACATGACGAGACCGGACTGTACGGTAAGTGTTACTGGTTGGATTCACAGGAGTGTGAGCGGGCTTGCTCGTCGATCTTCTGATCGCTCAATACCCAGGTGGCCGTTACGTTTAGCAAACCGCTTGCGGCTTGTGGGTGTTTGATATGATCATCACTTACTGCCGGCGTATTGACGAGTCTTTAAAGTCCTACACAGAGGTTTCCTGGCTCAAGCGAAACGAAATAGGAGCGCATATGAGATATGTGCGGGACCAAGAATAATGCGTGTATGTGATACCGTATTCTATTCTCGTGATGAATGTATCAATTGGTTGTATGCGATATAACCTAGTTATCGAATCGAGGATTGATTCGATAAGTCGATACATTGGATATTAGTCGGTCATTTGCGATATGACCGGTTCGTTAAATCAAGTGTTGATTTAATGATTTAATGTATAATTATATATTTGATATATTACTTTGCATTAACTAGTATTGGTTCACTTAAGATAGATTTTCTCACTTGATGTGTATATTATATATATGATATAGTTTTGTGCACTAGTTTGTATCATATTTGATGATACATGTAAACTTAGGTGAATGTATGCTTTAAACTATGTTTAGGTAAATGGTTAGGGTTTTGCTTAATTATTTATTTTATTTCTTTTATTTTTGCAAGAAATAAAATGGTGGCTTTTTGTTTCTTATGAATCTTCTAGCATCTTTGAAAAAGTCTAGCCATTTTGGATTTTCCCTTGACCTAACCATTCACCTAATCCTAGTTTATTCTCTACATTAGTTTACTTCACCCATGATTAAATATATGATAAGAATCACTTGATTTATTTTAAGAGATGATTCATTTTCTTTCTTCTTCATCTTCTTGTTCAAGTGAAGAAACCATTCTTGAAAAATATCAAGTGATGATTTCAAGTGAGAAATCCAAATCCAAAGAGAACCCACTTCCTATTTCTTCATCCTCTACCACTTTCCATGTAGTATAGGGTGTTTTCTTCACAAGTTTCATGACTTGGTGAAGTTGGAGCTTGATCTTGAGTTGCCTCGACGTAGATCATCTTCGGCATCGAAGTCGACGACCTAGCCCGATCATTTCTTCGACGAAACCATCGCTAGAGTCCGGGATCCGATGATCGCAGCGGAGGGACATCATCACGGAGCTATGGAGGTGGAGGACTGGATCTACAAAGGTTGTATCTTCCGTTCACACTTAGTGTAAATGAGATTTACTTTCATTTCGTTTCGCCTAAACTCTAGTTAACGATCTTTGCTTAGGGTTTCTCGGCACCTAAAATTTGAATTTGGCATGGTTGATGCCTTGTGGAACCTCTTGAGTGTGTCTAAGAACCCTACAGTGGTATCAGAGCCTAGCTAGAGCTTTAGGCGATGTGTAGACGATGTTAGAAACCAGATCGAACCCGAAACCCTAATTCTAAACCACTCTCTGTACATTTTCTGAAAAAGTGGTTTTTTCAAAATTAAAAATATGCAGAAAATTAAGCAGGGTTTTCTATGAATTACTGTGCAACACGAGGTCCTAAGTCCATCAAATCGCCGCGGAACCGCGGCAAGAGCTGGCTTGTGCGGCGGTTCCGCGGCCGTGCGGTCAGTTCTTTCACCAAGTTTTGCACAGTAATGTCACTATTTTATTCCTGAGTTTTCTGGGTATTTTTATTTTATACTCAACAGTTGAGTTTTCTGGTGTGTATTGGGGACTCGATGATTCGATCGGATCATTCAACTTTATCTATGTGTTTTTCCGGGTATTTTGTAATATATTAAAAAGGTCGACCGGATAGAAATACCCACTTTTTCCCCTGCCGGGAAATTTCCAAGTGTTGGATTTTTCCATATTTTGAAAACGTTCTAAGTAGTGCAAGTAACGCGATGTACCCTCTAGAAGACAACAAACCTTAACTCGATTATGTGACCGTCTTGAACTGCCTTTTGAACCTTAGGGTTTGGGGCAGTACGGCGTGCCACATGTGAGGCGTTGGCTTGACCCTTCTACGGCTGGACCGTTGGTACTGAGGCATGAAATGGATGTTTTTAGACTTATTTCATGTGTTGAGCTGTTTCGGGAAAAGTTGGGTGTTTGATTGTTCAATCGAAAAGTTTAACATTTTCTATTTATCTGGAATGTGATACAATATTTGGAATTCACAAGTAGTTATGAGATAACTAATATGAATGTTATAAACATAGCAGTTTAGTCTCACTTGATCGGTTGCCACGGAATTTTGATGTGATCAAAAGTCCATCGCAATCATGTAGCATACGCGGATACTCGCCGAATAAACTTAATAGACAGCTACACCCATTAGCCCCGACCAAGTGACTGTAGGAGAACCCCGTCGCCGAAAGCATCCGTTCGGGTGCTCGCAGTAGCGGTGTTCCGCCTTGGTGCACTTCGTCGACGGTATCGGGGGTGCGGCCGTCTACTAAAGTTTGCGACGAGCATTCGATCAGGATGTCGGGAATCTTGTTGAATTTCCCGACTTGATATTGAAAAGTGTTATCGATTTTAAGAATAAAATGCGGGGTTTATAATTGTTAGGCATGTGATGTCTAAGAAATTCATTTGGTTAGGCATGCGATGTCTAAAGAAGTTGCGGATTCCAACTGTTGTAGTTTTACACTTTCTTTTCTATGACCGTAAGTGTAATATGTGATATCGCCGGTTTCGTTGCTATATGTCAACGACAATTGGGATACGCATGTTTACTTACGTTGATGACATGTGATGTTATGTGTTGCTGGATATGTTATATTGGATCGTCGTGTTTGAATAGCCGGGGGGGTTTTATGTGAGATGAGTGTTTTTCATTTTCATTCATGTAAAAACTTGTATGTAATATTCTTTTATTGGGGCACTTCCAGGTTGCGGAAGATGTCACCTTTTGTATATTATTTACTTTTCCGCACTAGGATAGACCCAGGGAGGAGGGCACAAGTAACCGGGTTCTGGAGTCCAGTAGGAGACCAACTCGAGGAGTCGAGTCCGGGTCTCCTAACTCTAGAAATGGTAGGGTTGCTTGCCGCTCTCGTAGGGGTCTAAGGGTGTGGGTTTGGCTATTCATCGCGACCGTGGAATCCGTGTTTTATACTGGCTCGTATTAAAAACACGGACGTCCTAGTATATCTAATGTTTCATATGATTCTTCTGCTGCGATATCTGTGATGTGATCATTTGATAGGTTGTGATAGATACTGTATATAGTATATATGATATATTATATAGGTGTTACTTATGTTTTACACCCGCGCTAGCCCTGCCCCGCTCTGCCGTTAGTTACCTAACCTAACGGTGCACGAGGGGACATCGAGGCGAATGCGGATGGCATAAGTGTACGTCGTATTTATCTGGGATGTTTAGGTACTTAAATGATGGGACTTCATTAATGAGATTAATGAAATAAAAGAAACCTAAAGATGTTGTGGAATCGAATTTCAAAAATTAAAACAGGTAGCTACAGTTCTTGCTTTGCACAGCGGTATATATGATATATCCTGCACCTTATTCGATGAGGAAAGGGCCGACGATCCCTTCACCGGGAGTGACCCCTTTAGCAATAACTGGCAGATGCTACACACTCGGTTTGTATTTTGATAACTTCTATAGTTTCTGTTTTGCACAGTGATATATATGATATATCCCGCATCTCATTCGACGAGGAAAGGGCCGACGATCCCTTTAGCGGGAGTGACCCCTTTAGCAAAACTAGAAAAGCCTCAAAAACACTCCATTTTGAAATCTTTTGATTCTACAACGATATCAAGTTTATTACGCAATAGGTTTTCAGAAAAACCTGTCGTAGCCCTCCGTCATTTTAGATAAGTAGTAGTTAGTATTCGTGCTACGTTTGTTGGCCTGCGTCAAGGCGTAGTGTGCGGTAGCTAACTAGTATTTATCTGCTTATACGTATGATGCAGATTGGATTAGGGTAGTCGTGCGACTTTGTTGGCCTGCGTCAAGGGTCGTGCGGGTGGGTTTAATTCAATCAGGAAATGACGGGTTGAACTTGACTAGCGCACTATCGTTTGTTGGCCTGCGTCAAGCTCATAGGACGCTAGGGGCAAAATTATCGGGAATTTCAAGTGTTGAAATTTGCAATGAGATTGCATACCTTCTATGAGATAGTTGGATCCCGATACCCACTGTGAGTAAGAGTTACTCCTAGGAGAGTTTTACACATTACAATTAGCCGATCAAGTAGGTGTCTAGAAATGTGTTAACGAGGTTACGCCTCTGGGAAAACGAGGTTTACTATAATTAGGTTCGTGCGAAAGCACGGGGGACCTCCCTCAAAGTACCGACACTGGCTTGGCTGAAAGATTGGCGAACTTGTAGCGTGTAATTATCCCGGCTAGTCTTTCCTTTTAGGGTTTGAAGGAAGATTTGATAAAAACAGTAGGAGCCATCCTGATTAGATAAAATAATAACCAATCTATTCTTGCAAGAGCGCACGCTGAGTGTTTTCTTCTCTCTCTCTCCAGGCAGCGACCATATCACGCCTTAATCAAGATAATAATACGGAATATTGACCGAACCCGCTTGTTATACTGAGCTGGGGAACATTCGTCCCGCTCCAACTTATAATTGTTATAAGACAGAGCAGGAAATTGGGGATTACCAGTATTCCCGTGCCGCCCAAACGAAGAAAGTGCATACTGATGCATCATCTTCGGGTGTGTTCATTATACAGAACTGTTTCTCAGTATTCTTTACGTCCTGGATATGAGATACCGGATCAGGATCCCACATATGTAATTTGTTACATGGGCTACAGATAGGTAAAGAACTGAGAACGGGTGATAAGTTTCATGAGACAGAAAACGGGGCAAATGTTGCAGCCAAGTCTGTTGGTCACTGTCACCCTGTATTACCAATACATTGATTCTGAACGAATGTTATTAGATACCGAACCTGATATACAAAATCATATCAGTCTCTTTATTAGTAAAGAAAGGATATAATTTTGTATTGTTGGATAATGTTTTGAACATTTCCTATATCAAGAGTTGATCGGTTCAGGCACGTTATCTAAAAGCATTAATGTTCTAAATCAAACTACAGTTCTTAGTATACGGAACACACAAAAGAGGAAGAGTTCAGAAATGAACGTATCCTTCTTTAGGTTTTGTAGACTAGGTCATATCAATATGACCCGACTAGCTTAAGTTACATAGTAGATGCATATTTAAATCAGTTTGAATTTACATCTTATGAAACTTGTGAGTCATGTCACAAAGATATAATGACCTCAGCTCTTTTTATTGGAAACAGAGAAAGAGTTAGTAAACTCTTGGGACTGATACATGATGATGTATGTAAGGTCCCCTGTCTACACATGTCAGGACCGGTTCTTTGTATTTCATTACATTCTCTGATAATCTCTTAAGATTCAGACATATGTTCCTATTGAAACACAAGTCTGAAACTTTTGAGATATTCATATGAATATAAGTTAGAAGTAGAGAACCAAAAACCGGGTAGAAGTATTATGTCCTATGATGAGATCAGGGAGGAGAATACTTGAGCACGGAATTCTTGGACTTTTCTAAAGGAGAATGAGATTTTCTCTCAGCATTACTCCTCCGTATACACCATAGCACAATGGTATATCGGGGCGGAGCAATCACACCCTATATGATAAGGTGTGCTCTATGATGAGTACTACTGAATTACCTATTTCCTTTTGGGAGTTATGCACTTGAGAAGCTGCATACCTATTGAATAGGGTTCAAATCAAATCAGTTGCCTACCACTCCATATATGATATGGTATGAGAAGAGCCCATGTCTTAAGCTAGTTAAGATTTGGGGTTGTCCGAACTATGTCTAAAAGCAAAATCCGGACAAGCTCGAGGCAAGGTCTGTTATGTAGAACTGGAAAGGTTCCAGATATACAAACTACAGCAGATGATTTGGTAGAACCAAAGGATTCAATAGACACCGACGAACCTCAGCCACTCCGCCGATCTAGTAGGGTTCCTCACCTACCTTAGAGATACTTCGGCTTCTCTATGACAGTGGGAGCGAGGATTGCATCATGAGATGATGACCCAACTAGTTTCGAGCTGGCCATCAGGAATGGGACTCTGTAAGAATGGCTAGATGCTTAGCGATCTGAGATGGAATCCTTATACACCAACAAAGTATGGACTTTGGTTGCTATATCTGAAAGGTTAAATCCCCATCAGGAGCAAGTATATCTTGAGAAGATTACTTGGTGTACATGGAAAAGTTGAGACTTTCAAAGCTAGACTTGTTAAAGGTTTGCATCATTGACCAGGTATGGATTATGTTGAAACCTTTTCTAAGGATCTATGTTTAAGTCCATCCAGATCCTACTTGCCACGGCTACATACCATGACTATGATATCTGGTGGTTGGGTGTCATGACTGCTTTTCTAAATGATGTTTTGGAAGAGAGCGTCTATAAGTATACAGCCAGAGGGCCTCGTAGAAAGTGGGAGCAGTGGAAACGTGTGCAAGATGTTTTATGTGATAAAACAGGCATCGCAGAGTTGGAACATCTATTTTGATGAGTTAGTCAAAGAGTTTGACATCATCAAAATGGTAGATGAACCTTGTATATACAAAAAGGTAGTAGAAAGTATGGTGGTGATCCTCGTAGAGTACGTGGATGACATACTCTTGATAGGGAAGTAGTTTCCTATGCTACGCTCGATCAATCTCCGCTTATCATAAGGATTCTCCATATAGGATCAAAATGATACCTCCTAATCCCTGAGTTTTCATCTATGAGATAGATGTAATTGGATGTTAGGATTCTCACTAGTAGTAGTGAGAAGGTATCAATCGATCCAGGGGAGAATCACTGGAAAAGTTCCAGAGTGATAAGGATGACTGAATGTCAGTCACAGGCATTGTCTTTACCCTCAGTAAAGGGACGGTATGTTGGAAGAGTTCCAAGCTAGATACCGTGGCATACTAGACGATAAAGGCTGGATACATCGTTACTTAAGATGCTACCAAAGAGGCAGTCTGGATGTATATTAGTTCATGAGATGAACTTCGTTCCTACCATTGTGAGACAATGGAGTTGTGGCTTATGCCTAGGAACGTCCGTCCCATTAGTGATTCAGACATATTCTGAGTCAGTGTCACCTGATCAAGGAGATGGTTGATCTCCAAGGGATCGAGGTTAGGAGAGTAGACTCAGAGGACAACACGGCGGATCCACTCACAAAGGCTTTTTCCCAGAGAGAGACTTTTATGGGATGGTTGAGTATGAGATACTACAACCACTGCTATCAGATGGCCCTAGTGCAAGTGGGAGATTGTTAGTTATATGTATGCCCTAGAGGCCATTACTATACATAGGATGTATATTGTAGTGGATGCTTAGATATATATATGGAGGACTTTCTTGCTCGACATGATAGTATGCTATCTGGTTGCTCTTTACCTTAACGTGTACACTGATTGTCTCTCTGTTACATGTTGGTAAAGCCCTTAGGATGTGTACTTGATTACCTGGACTATGACGTGGATCATACTAGTGGGGACATGGTAGTCCATAAGTACATCCTTCAAGGTCCCTAGTCGTGGGTGTATCGAGACGGGGCATCGATATACCAGAGTAGACTAGCGTATACCTTCTCGACCCATACAGATGGGCGATGGATGATCCCATATCCATTGGTGTTTGACATCGGAGATGATATACGGGTGCTCAGTGGAGACTGGGTACACTGGACGGACTCGCCGAGAACTCCCAGATGGTATTATACCTTACGTCAGATGGTAGTTCTCTGGTAACACTGGTACAGGTTAGTCTGTAGACCCGAGATCGTCATAGAGTCTTGTGTGATTCCCACTGTGCTTTGATTTCCACCTTACCACGTCCAAGAGGGCATGCAAAACGGTGGTTTTTGGGTACAGTCCCGAATCATATGGAGGCAATGAGCGATAGGAGGGGATTCGTCTCTCTCGGTATAGGGAGTTGATGTTGCGCTGTGTTCGATTGGCTATAACCGGAAATCCCTGTCCAGGGTTGCTGAGATTTACTGGTAAGTGTTACCAGTAGTTTCTCGAACTGTTATAGACCTCATATCGACACAACTTATCGAGCTATTGGGGTCTGACGTTTACCACCCCTAGGCAAGATATGCGACATGACGAGACCGGACTGTACGGTAAGTGTTAATGGTTGGATTCACAGGAGTGTGAGCGGGCTTGCTCGTCGATCTTCTGATCGCTCAATACCCGGGTGGCCGTTACGTTTAGCAGACCGCTTGCGGCTTGTGGGTGTTTGATATGATCATCACCGACTGCCGGCGTATTGACGAGTCTTTAGAGTCCTACACAGAGGTTTCCAGGCTCAAGCGAAACGAAATAGGAGCGCATATGAGATATGTGCGGGACCGAGAATAATGCGTGTATGTGATACCGTATTATATTCTCGCGATGAATGTATCGATTGGTTGTATGCGATATAACCTAGTTATCGAATCGAGGATTGATTCGATAAGTCGATACATTGGATATTAGTCGGTCATTTGCGATATGACCGGATCGTTAAATCAAGTGTTGATTTAATGATTTAATGTATAATTATATATTTGATATATTACTTTGCATTAACTAGTATTGATTCACTTAAGATAGATTTTCTCACTTGATGTGCACATTGTATATATGATATGGTTTTGTGCACTAGTTTGTATCATGTTTGATGATACATGCAAACTTGGGTGAATGTATGCTTTAAACTATGTTTAGGTAAATGGTTAGGGTTTTGCTTAATTATTTATTTTATTTCATTTATTTTTGCAAGAAATAAAATGGTGGCTTTTTGTTTCTTATGAAGCTTCTAGCATCTTTGAAAAAGTCTAGACATTTTGGATTTTCCCTTGACCTAACCATTCACCTAACCCTAGTTTATTCTCTACATTAGTTTACTTCACCCATGGTTACATATATGATAAGAATCACTTGATTTATTTTAAGAGATAATTCATTTTCTTTCTTCTTCATCTTCTTGTTCAAGTGAAGAAACCATTCTTGAAAAATATCAAGTGATGATTTCAAGTGAGAAATCCAAATCCAAAGTGAACCCACTTCCTATTTCTTCGTCCTCTACCACTTGCCATGTAGTATAGGGTGTTTTCTTTACAAGTTTCATGACTTGGTGAAGTTGGAGCTTGATCTTGAGTTGCCTCGACGTAGATCATCTTCGGCATCGAAGTCAACGACCTAGCCCGATCATTTCTTCGACGAAACCATCGCTAGAGTCCGGGATCCGATGATCGCAGCGGAGGGACATCATCATGGAGCTATGGAGGTGGAGGACCGGATCTACAAAGGTTGTATCTTCCGTTCACACTTAGTTACTTTCATTTCGTTTCGCCTAAACTCTAGTTAACGATCTTTGCTTAGGGTTTCTCGGCACCTAAAATTTGAATTTGGCATGGTTGATGCCTTGTGGAACCTCTTGAGTGTGTCTAGGAACCCTACAGCTTGAACCCATCCATTTGCCCAGATATTACACAAACGGATTTAAAAGGCTATTGAAGCGCCAAGGGGTGCTCTTAAAACAGACTAGTCGACAAGCTCGATTCTATAACAGGATTTGGGATGTCCCTGGGACTCAGCGCAAATTGCCCAATGGGAGAATGGAAACGCTTGGGCTTGGATACGTGAGAGCAGGAAAACGGGAACGGGTCTGCGGTAGCTACGCCATATATACCTTTGATGAAGAAGAGGACGCCTTGTCAGAAAATGTCAACCCATCATCGGAACTGGTTCCCGCGATTGAAGTCCCGAGTCCATCATTTGAAGAGTTTGAAGAGCGAATAGACAAGCTTATCAGGAAAGCGGGTCAAAAAGCTCGGGACGATCATAGTCGCGAAATGGCCATTTACAAGAAAGCCAGGGCGCAACGCCTTTTTCAACAGGCTGCGAAAGATGAAAACACTCCTCCCTATCAATCTGTTGTGCAAGAGGCCTGACGCAGAAGTAGAAACAAGTCAAAGAGCAGAAAAGGCGCTCGACAACGACAAAGCGGGACTAAGAAGTCGTGTGATTGGGTATTGCGCAGTCCGGATTTGTCCCTCATAAAGAAGATGAGTCGAGCGTATTCTTTCCCTCAAGACAAAACACGGAAGATACTTGACCTCGCTTTAAAATATCGAATGATTACACTTCCGGAGTCTAAACACCCTGAGCAAGCTAATGAGGTCTTTCATCCGGGCTATTGCTCTTATCACCAAGCCATAGGACACCCTATCGAAGACTGCTTCAGCTTCAAGAACTGGGTCGAAGACCAGTACCGGCAAGGCAAGTTCGCTCTATCTGACAGCTAGAGGGTAACCCCGCCACAGAAGCATGAAACCAAAGCCACAAGAGCATAACCAGATCCACATCGGTCTTGGAAACGAGCTCGTACCTGTCGTATGATAATGGTATCAAAAGAAGAGCTCGAGAATACGGATGACTTTCCCTGGTGCTTCGAAAACGGGGACGACGAGGTAATCTCAGAATTTCCACCAGCGCCGAGAGAGCTGGAAGATGGCATACATACTACTGCAGATAACCTCAAGAAGATTGAGTTGGGGACGGCAAACGACCCACGACCGACATTCATCAGCGAGCTGCTATCTGAAGAAAGGGTGGCTGCGTTAAAATACGTGCTTATGCAGCATAGAGATTGTTTCGCATGGAACTATTCTGAAATGCCAGGACTCGATCTAGAAATTGCTATGCATAAACTGGCAATATCCCCGGACATCAAGCCAGTCAAACAGGCGCCGAGAAGAATGCGGCTCGAGCTTGAGATGAGCATCAACGCCGAAGTCAAGAAGCTGATCGACTCTGGGTTTATCCAAGAAGTTCAATATCCTGACTGGATCGCCAACATCGTCCCGGTAATGAAGAAAAATGGGACAGTGCGCATATGCGTGGACTTCCAGGATCTCAATAAAGCTTGCCCGAAAGACGATTTCCCAGTGCCAGCCACCGAACTGATGATAGACAATACGTCAACTCATGAGGTTTTCTCCTTCATGGACGGCTCATCAGGGTATAATCAGATAAAGATGCATCTTGAAGACCAGAAGCACACCGCTTTTCGGACTCCTCTGGGAATATTCTGTTATAAAGTGATGCCCTTCGGTTTAAAGAACGCCGGTTCTAGCCATGACGAAGATCTTCGATGACCTTATACATGAAATCGTCAAATGCTATATCGACGACCTCGTTGTGAAAAGCAAGTCATACAAGGAACATCTCGAGCATCTGAAGACCGTATTTCGACGCCTTCGGCAATACAACTTGAAGATGAACCCTCTCAAGTGTGCATTCGGAGTCTCCTCGGGAAAATTCCTGGGATTCATCGTCCGACACCGAGGTATTGAGATAGATCCGTCAAAGATCAAAGCGATCATGGAAATGCCTCCGCCAAGGACTCTCAAACAGTTGCGGTCTCTCCAAGGGAAGCTCGCGTATATACGGCGATTTATAGCTAACCTTTCAGGCAAGTGCCATCCTTACAGCCACCTGATGAAGAAGGGAACCCCGTTCGTCTGGGACCAAAAATGCCAAAGCGTGCTAGACGAGATCAAGCAATACCTGCAGAACCCGCCAGTGTTGGCTGCTCCGGTTAAGGGAAAGCCTCTCATCCTTTATACAACCGCCCTCGAAGGTTCCTTAGGTGCATTATGGGCATAAGAGAACGATCAAGGGAAAGAAAGAGCACTCTATTATTTGAGTCGAGTTCTACTGGGGGCAGAAAGCAACTGCTCCCCCATTGAAAAACATTGCCTGGCGTTGATCTTTGCGATAACAAAGCTCAGGCACTATGCGTTGGCGCATGAAGTCCGTCTCATTTCAAAAGTGGACCCCCTTAAATATTTAATGTCGAAGGCCATATTGACAGGTCAACTCGCTAAATGGGCCCTGCTCTTGATGGAGTTCTCGATAACTTATCAACCTCTCAAGGCAGTGAAAGGCCAGGCCATCGCCGACTTCCTTGCTGAGCATCCGGTACCGGCCGACTCTCCTTTGAATTGCGAACTGCCAAACGAACACTCGTTTGATGCGATCGACGGTGGTAATATCCGATGGGAGCTTTATTTCAATGGGGCATCTTCCGTGAAAAAGCGCAAACAAAGCACCCCTATAATCAAATCAGGGGTGGGTCTTGTTTTTGTAACTCCACAAGGAGGGATAATACGCTTCGCTTTCTCCTTAGCAGAGCCGAGGACGAACAATGGAGCCTAGTACGAAGCTTTGATAGCAGGCCTCGAGATCGCCATCGACATGGGAATTGAAAACCTCCTCATATACGGATACTCCCAACTGGTCGTTAGTCAAGTAAACGACGACTACCAAACATGCAAGCCAGAGCTGGTGAAGTATGGAGAGAGAGTACGACAGCTGCTGACTCAAATCCCTTCCTACACCTTAGAAAACATACCGCGTGCCGAAAATAGCAAAGCGGATGCATTGGCTAAGCTCGCTAAAGAACTGGCTGATGAGAACCTCGATGACGTCAGGATCGTGGTACAAAGCCGTCGAATACTTGCCCCTACAGGAATATCCCTAGAGCCACCCGAAGGAAGGGGAGCAAATGAGCACACGGCCCTACAAATGAATGACCAAGAAAAGGCCGAGGATTGGAGGGAAGTCTTTATAGACTACTTCAAATACCGTCGAACGCCCGAGGATGCGTCCTCAAGACATCAGCTTATGAAACGAGCTCTGTCTTTCGCCTTCGTCAACGATACTCTGTACAAGAGGTCGTTCGATTCTTTGTGGTTGAGATGCCTGGGACCTATCGAAGCGAAAAGAGTCGTTCAGGAAGTTCATGACGGACTCTGTGGTTCCCACCAAGCGGGCCCGAACATGAAGTTGAAGATCAAACGGATGGGTTACTATTGGCCCACGATGATCCAGGACTGCTTCGAATATGCGAAGCAATGCCACTCGTGCCAAATTCATGGGGATTTTATCCACCAGCATGCAAATCCACTCCATCCAACGGTAGCTAGCTGGCCATTCGAAATGTGGGGGACTGATATAGTCGGCCCTATCGAACCAGCATCATCTAGAGGACATCATTTCATCCTAGCGACCACTGACTACTTCTCCAAATAGGCAGAAGCAGTACCGTTGAGGGAAGTGAAAACGGAGAATATCCTCCACTTCTTCAAGACGCACGTCATTTATCGGTTTGAAACTCCACGACGGATCATCTCCGATAATGGGCCAGCTTACAGAAGCCACAAAATCAGTCGTTTCGCTCAACAACACAATATAGACTGGAGATATTCCTCGGTTTATAATCCGCGAGCTAACGGTCTGGCGAGGCTTTCAACAAGACCTTGACGAAGATCATGAAGAAAACGGTGTCCCGAAATAAGAAGGACTGGCATGAGAGGCTGCAAGAAGCTCTCTGGGCGTATCGAACTACGTTCAAGACAGCCACAAACGCAACGCTATATGCGTTGGTATTCGGTACAGAAGAGGTACTCCCCCTCGAGATAGAGTTACCCTCTCTACGAGTGGCGGTCCACTACGAGCTGACGGACGAAGAAAATGCTCACCTTCGGCTCTAGAAGCTTGATCCCTTGATGAAACCCGGTTCATAGCGCAACAAAATCTGGAGGCTTACAAAGAAAAGATGACGCGCTCATATGAAAGATTGACCAGGCCGAGGACATTCCGCCAAGGCGAACTCGTGCTAGTAGTCAAAAGGCCTATGATCCCCAATCGCGCCAAGCGGGGAAAATTTGAGCCGAACCATGAAGGCCCGTACATCATAGACAATTTCTACCAGGGTGGAGCCTATCTACTCATGGATATGCACGGTGAAAGGCCTTTCAGGCCCATAAATGGCCGCTTCCTAAAGAAATACTACGCTTGGCGAGTTATCTCCTAGGTCAACGATGGATGACGACGACTATGTCCGCTCGCTATCTTCCTAAGCTCAAACTTTATAAGCAGTGGCCCGCCTTCTCCCTACAGACCGAAACGTCCTTAAACTAATGGCGGACCGAAACGTCCTTAAACTAATGGCGGACCGAAACGTTCTTAAACTAATGGCGGACCGAAACGTCCTTAAACTAATGGCGGACCGAAACGTCCTTAAACTACTACCGCAGCATCTTCAGGCTGACGAGATGAATAAAAAAAAATGTAAAGTAAAAATATATATATATATATAAAAACGGTATGTCCATAAGCAAAAAGGGCATGGATGAAAACCCGAAAGGGCTCCGTGAGTAAAAACAGCAGGGCTACCGGCGAGTGTTCGTGAAAACCCGAAAGGGCGCGACCTTGTAAAAAAATATATATATAAAAAGAATTAAAAAAAGGTATGTCCATAAGCAAAAAGGGCACGGATGAAAACCCGAAAGGGCTCCGTGAGTAAAAAAAGCAGGACTACCGGCGAGTGTTGTGAAAACCCGAAAGGGCGCAACCTCGTTAAAAAGGCACTTGCAGGGTCCTCACGACCTTGTAAGAAGAAACCACCCGCGTGAGATCCTTACGACTCACAAGGGAGCAACACACTTAGGGGTCTTCACGATTCCTAGGGAGAAATAACACTTGCGAGATCCTCACGACTCGTAAGGAGAACTCTCTTATGGGACCCTCACGGCCCATAAGATTTGAAAGTCTTAAGTCACAGAGACCTAAACCTGTGCTTAAGCAACCCCCGCAACCTTCAATTTATGCCCTACAAGTGGCTCAATACTGACCCTTGTATACAATCCACGGGCGCGAATAAACATTTCCCTAACCAAGTCCCGTCCGTGACTAGGGATATGTTCGTATGGCAAATGACCCCTATAGGTCCTCTCGACTTATAAGGAGAAAACACTTTTGTAAGATCCTTATGACTTACAAGAGAACATGCACTTAGGGATCCTTACGATTCCCAAGGAGAAACACACCTGCAAGATCCTCACGACTCCCAGGGAGAAATACCTTTATGAGACCCTTACGGCTTATGAAGTCAAAAGCCTTAGTCGACAGGACCCTTAACCCTGTTTGCTAAGCCACCTTTAGTCAACATCGACAGAGGCAAATGATGATTACCTCCTGGCAACATCCCAGTTGCAGTGGTGCTGATGCCGAAATCGGTGTCTAAGATCTCAGCTTGCAGCGAAAAGGCTAGCGAGCCACGCATGCATGCGAAATAGCCGAAATGATGGGGCAACTTGCAATAAAAAGCAGCAAGTAAAAAATGTATGCATGAGAAATAGAAGAAATGATTGGGCAACTCACAATAAAAAAGCAGCGAGTAAAAATAAAATAAATAGCCGAAATGATTGGGCACCGCGAAAAATAGCCAAAATGATTGGGCAATCGATATAAAGCTGAAATGATAGAGCATCGCGGAAAAAGAAATGAAACAAAAAATGAAATTTATGCTCTACAGGTGATATTACATCAATCCCTGTTTACAATCCAGGGGCGCAAACAAAGAAAGAATCGCACTCCTCCTCTCCCAGGTTTCATCAGAAGAAGAAGCCAAATCTCGATAAGCCGCAAGTGATCTAGAGATCATCTCGACATTCGTCTCATTGCAGCAGACACAATATCAAGCAAAGCGGAACAACGGCAACTCCCAGTTCCATAGCTAGGCGGTATACAGATCACCAAGAGTCAAACCCCCATCCCGTGAAATGCGGATACAATGAGCAAAATTCCTGGTCACATGGAACGCGGATAACGTCACTCTTTGACCCCGTGGAAAACGTCCAGAGCGGATCCTGGTCCTCGCAGAGCACGGCAGTGAACCCGTATGAAGCATCCAGAGCGGAGCCTAGTCCTCACCGAGCATGACAGTGAACCCGTGTGAAGCATCTAGTGCAAATTCCTGGTTACGTGGAACGCAGATAACGTCACTCTTTGACCTCGTGGAAAACGTCCAGAGCAGATCCTGGTTCTCGCAGAGCACGGCAGTGAACCCGTGTGAAGCATCAAGAGCGGAGCCTAGTCCTCGCCGAGCACGGCAGTGAACCCGTGTGAAGCATCTAGTGCAAAATTCCTGGTTACGTGGAACGCGGATAACGTCACTCTTTGACTCCGTGGAAAACGTCCAGAGCGGATCCTGGTCCTCGCAGAGCACGGCAGTGAACCCGTATGAAGCATCCAGAGTGGAGCCTAGTCCTCGCCGAGCACAGCAATGAACCCGTGTGAAGCATCTAGTGCAAAATTCCTGGTTACGTAGAACGCGGATAACGTCACTCTTTGACCCCATGGAAAATTTCCAGAGCGGATCCTGGTCCTCGCAGAGCACGGCAGTAAACCCGTGTGAAGCATCCAGAGCGGTGCCTAGTCTTCGCCGAGCATGGTAGTGAACCCGTGTGAAGCATCTAGTGCAAAATTCCTGGTTACATGGAACGCGGATAACGTCACTCTTTGACCCCGTGGAAAACATCCAGAGCGGATCCTGGTCCTCGCTAAACACGGCAGTGAACCCATGTGAAGCATCCAGAGCGGAGCCTAGTCCTTGCCAAGCGCGGCAGTGAACCCGTGTGAAGAATCTAGTGCAAATTCCTGGTTACATGGAACGCGGATAACGTCACTCTTTGACCCCGTGGAAAACGTCCAGAGCGGATCCTGGTCCTCGCAGAGTACGGCAGTGAACCCGTGTGAAGCATCCAGAGCGGAGCCTAGTCCTCGCCGAGCACGGCAGTGAACCCGTGTGAAGCATCTAGTGCAAATTCCTGGTTACGTGGAACGCGGATAACGTCACTCTTTGACCCCGTGGAAAACGTTCAGAGCGGATCCTGGTCCCCGCAGAGCACGGCAGTGAACCCGTGTGAAGCATCCAGAGCGGAGCCTAGTACTCGCCAAGCACAGCAGTGAACCCGTGTGAAGCATCTAGTACAAAATTCCTGGTTACGTGGAACGCAGATAACGTCACTCTTTGACCCCGTGGAAAACGTCCAGAGCGGATCCTGGTCCTCGCTAAACGCGGCAGTGAACCCGTGTGAAGCATCCAGAGCGGAGCATGGTTCTCGCCAAACACGGCCGTGAATCCGTGTGAAGCATCCAGAGCAAACACCGGACTGTGGAGTCCTAAAAATCCACGGACTATGATGTCCTTAACCTCGACCGTAATGTCTTAAAACTAACGACCAACCACGATGATTCTAGACTGATTGGTTACCTTGGTTAAAGGGTACATCTCTTCACTCCTTTGATATTTGGCGTTGTAATTCCTCAACGTCTTCAAAGAGGTGACGGGTCCCGGTAACCACACATTTCGCGGACGGTGGAGTCCTTAAATCCACGGACTATGAGGTCCTTAACCTTGACCGTGATGTCTTAAAACTAACATCGGACTGTAGGGTCCTTAAATCCACGGACTATGAGGTCCTTAACCTTGACCGTGATGTCTTAAAACTAACATCGGAATGTGGGGTCCTTAAATCCACGGGCTATGAGGTCCTTAACCTTGACCGTGATGTCTTAAAACTAATATCGGACTATGGGGTCCTTAAATCCACGGACTATGAGGTCCTTAACCTTGACCGTGATGTCTTAAAACTAACATTGGACTATGGAGTCCTTAAACCCACGGACTATGAGGTCCTTAACCTTGACTGTGATGTCTTAAAACTAACATTGGACTGTGGAGTCCTTAAACCCACGGACTATGAGGTCCTTAACCTTGACCGTGATGTCTTAAAATAACATCGGACAGTGGAGTCCTTAAACCCATGGACTATGAGGTCTTTAACCTTGACCACGATGTCTTTAAACTACGGTACCCTGGAGAACATCCCAAAGCAACCCTTGACCCCGTGAAATGCGGATAAGGATGACCGCACCCAGCACTTGTGGGTCCTCACGACCTACAAGGAAGAAAACTCTTTTGTGAGATCCTTACGACTCCCAAGGGAGAACCCGCTTAAGAATCCTCACGACTCTTTAGAAGAACTTACACCTACAGGATCCTCTCGACTTGTAGGGAGAAAAACTCTTTATGAGACCCTCACGGCTCATAAAGCTCAAAAGTCTTTGGAGGCAGATCTTAACCCTGAATCCTAAGCCATCGCTATCCTGCAAAGAGATCAAGATAAATTGTCCGCAGAACACATTCAATAAAAAGGGGACACACCACCGAGAAGAAAAATATGTCTTTATTCATAAACCAAAATAGGTACAAAGTACAATTCATGAGAGAATAAAAAGAAAATACTCTCATTCAGGAGTATGCACAAGAAAAACAAAAAATATACAAGTTTTCAAGCCGACGGCCGATTTAGTAACTTTGCTAGCTCATCCTGCTTCTGCTGGGCCACGGCTTCATGATTCAGGATCGCCAGAAGACGGGTCTCCGCCTGGGCCTGTTGGGCCTGATACGAAGCAAGCCTGCCTTCAAGCTCTTTCTCGGTGGCCTTGTGAGCCTCGACCCTTTCACGAGTGAACATGGAAGCTTTGTCAAGAGCCACCACCTCTTTGATAGACTCTTGAAGCACCCGCCAGAGATCATATACTTTGTTGGCCTTGGCAGTAAGATTAGCCTGAAGCTCGCTTAGCTCCTTAGAAGCCAGCCCCCTTTCCGAAAATTTACGGCCGAGCCCTTTTCTCGCACAACAATATGTTCTCCACGCGTCGCTCTATCAGGCGACGTAAGCTCGCTTTCGTGACCGCAACCAGACCGTGTAAATGAGCCTCCAGTCGACAGTAACGGTCAATCTAAAACGCGCACATATCACCTGGTACGGAAGGCAACAAAAAGTTCTCGGTGTACATCCTATCAAGCATGCATTCACAACTATATGAATATCTGAAAAGAAATAATACCCCGAAACTCTGATGTGCATGCAACATAGTGACAGTGTTCCCAATTAAAGAAAAATCTCATGGGAAGGACACAAAGTTCATTTATGCAAGCAAAAACATACATACGGATACCCAATACACATTAAAGTTCAACATAAGGCATGCGAAAACTAATTTGAAAATACTACACTAGCGGGAAAAGGTCGCCGAACAAAGAGTCGGTAGTGCAAGGGTTGACAAAACAAAAGACAAAATTCTCCATCACTCACTCTGCTCTCTCCAACACGTCAAAGCGCTAGTTCTCACGAGGAGTCGCTCCCCACCGATTGGCGCCATGTTCGTCCGCAAAAGCAGACATAACAGACCGACGGGCTCTTATTTCGCTCAAAAGGTGAACCGAGCGATCTTTCAAAGCTTGAGTGATTAGGCACGCTTCGTGAAAGACCTCAAGCTTTTCTTCTGCCGCGTCAAGCATCGCCAGGGTCATCTCCGCCGGGTGAGGAGGGACGTCGGCAAGCACGGCAGCAAGAATCATCCGGAGCCAGAAGGAGCCCATTGGGAGGGGAGACCCCCTGCGGATCGAGAGTTCATACGCCGCTGAGTCGCAATCGTCGTCGGAAAGGAGGGGATCCACCAATCGGGCGGCAAAGCGCGAGATCATCTTCTCGATAGGAACTTCCCATGGCTGTCGACGCGCATGAGGGCGATTGCAGGCCATGGCGCTCAGTTGTCTCTCAAGAAAAATCACACCAAAATGAGAATGAATTTCTCTGTGAAGAAAAAAAGAAGGCCATGGCCCCAGTATATAAAGAGGAGCATTAAGTGCTGCGCACGGAAAATCTTGCATGTTGAAGCTATTTCCAAGGCCCAAAAAGGGGAAGGCATTGGAAATCAAGGAGATGGAACTATTTCCAAGGCTCCTTTTCTGCATGTAATATTGTGCACTAAAAATATTGCATAAAAAAATTGAACAGCCCCATCAAAAGGACCCCACGTGCAGAGCACGTGACCCCCAAACTTGACGTTGACTAAAAAATGGAATAGCACCCTGCACATTAAAAACAGCAACAGCAACAATGGAAAAATGATAAAATCCCACAAAAAGGCATTCAAACACAGAAAGGCACGACAAAACTCATCATTCATGCTTTAAGAAGTTCATACAAAATGAAAAGAACACGTTTACAACGGTAAGACCTCGGACGCGGGGCACGGATTGAGGAACTCGAACGTCACTTTGTCCAAGATCTTCCAGGCATTTCGAACCGCCCTAGTATGTTTTCTCTCACGATCACAAGCGTCGGGGTCCTCGCGAATGTCCTCCACCCTCTAATAAGCGGCAAGTATGGCCGACTGCTGAAATGCCTGGTGCAAGAGATCAATGAGGTTGTCGCGCCTTCTCTTCGAGATTAGACTCATCAGATACACCGAATGTATCTTATCCTCGGCAGCGTCTAATGCCCTAAGCGGTACACCGGTGCAGAAGAGAGGAAGCGCCTCCCAAATCGCCAGCACGATGAGTCTCAGAAGAGAAGAGCGACATGGGAGTAGCCGATGGTTGTACTCGTCAAAGCGGATCATAATCTCAGCACACTGAGCGTTGGTGAACTCCTGATTCTGACTACGGCCCAGTGCACGGATATTCCCGTAAGAAATGATTTCGTTAAGATCATACAAATGAGCATCCATGACACCTGAAATAACGATCATGAAAGATTCATTACAAACTCTTTCCTCTCGGATGTGAAAGAGGACAACCTAGGGCAAGAAGACCCTAAGAAGCCTCCATAGGAAGAACTGAGTTCTCCATGGGAATTAAATTCCTTATTAAGAAAAGGGGAATTAAATTCCCAGAAATATTTTTTCTATGAACGGAGTTAAACTCCATGGATTTGAACTGTCATCATCATCTCCCTGAAGGATCAGATGAACCCCAAAAGAGATTTACTGCTGAAGATTAAATGGTTTCATATTTCGGTTGAAAAACTTAAAGGAAAAATGGGTTCATATTTAAAAGGGTGAAACCCTTGCTATGGATTTAAAATCCAGAAGGACATGAAAGTTCATCATTCGTTCGAAAGCGTTACCTGAAGAAAAGAATTCTTTTCGAACAGAGTTAAACTCTGAAAATTGTTCAAGGCAGAGAACTAAGCTCTGGAAAGGAGAATGAAATTCTCAGAAAGAAAAGTATGAAAGGAGGAAGATGAGCAAAGTGGAGGCTCTCCTGAAAAGACATGGGCATTTATAGGATGGGATGGAAAACGCTTCATCTACCCTACTCCCAAAGCAGATCCGACGGTCACAAAAGTGACAGCGTTGCACTCACGTGTAGACATGTGAGAACAACGCTGTGGGGGCATTTGTTCCCTGATTAAAAATCAGTAAAGGACTCAGAAGAGGCATCACGTACTCACACGTGACCAGCGGTCACGTGTTAGCACGTGACGTTCAAAGCAGCGGCACAAAGCACTTTCAAGAAAAGATTCCAGAAAAGGTCACGTGCTCAAACGTGACCAATGGTCACATGTTGGCATGTGACGGCTAAGTAGCGGCCAGAAGACAGAGCGCAAAAGAAGAAGAAAGGCCCGTTCCAAGGGGTCACGTGCCTACACGTGACCAGGGGTCACGTGCCTACACGTGACCAGGGGTCACGTGGCCACACGCGACCGGTGTTAAAAGATTTATTATTTAACAGGATTAAATTCTGAGAAGAAATCATCCAAATCTTTCCAAAATAGAGAATGATTATTTGGAACCGTTGGATTAAAAATCTAAAGGTGATTAAATATCACCAATTTATGGAAAAATCTTGGACATGGAAAGATTTCCCCCCCCCCCTAAATCTAACCGAGATAACAAAGAGATATCTTTGGATTTAAAATCCAATGGTGAATAAAATTCACTTAACAATCTAAAGGCCCAGATTAATGATAAATATAAATCAAATCTCTCGACATACAAATCAAAGCTCTCA
This sequence comes from Agapanthus africanus, assembly GCA_030015575.1. NCBI lineage: Eukaryota > Viridiplantae > Streptophyta > Magnoliopsida > Asparagales > Amaryllidaceae > Agapanthus > Agapanthus africanus. Next base: position 121,852,682 of record CM057344.1, read on the forward strand.
ATGAGAGATTTACTAAGCTGATTGATTCTCTTCCTTCTCCTATAAATAGGAGCCAAGAAAAGAAGAGGAGGACCCCTTTTTCGAAGATATTTTCTCTAAAACTTTTTTCTGAAACCTTGAGACCTTTGGATCTTTTTCTTTGATACAAAGAGAGAGAGAGAGTTAGAGCCTTTGATTCTCTGCAAAATGGAAAACCTTACGTAAGAAAGGAAAAAGGAGGCTTTAAAGGAGAATTTAATTCTCAAAAGAGTTAACTATTATATAAAAAGAAAAGAACTTAGTTCTTTCTCTGGTTGAGGATCTGCAAAGTGCACATCTCCCCATTAATTGAGAATTTAATTCTCATTGGGTTGAGATCCTGCCATGCAGATCTAAAACGCAGAGGAGGGACTGAGTTTAGAGAATTTAATTCTCACAAAATGATAGGAATTCAATTCCTTTGAGATAAAGTTAGGGTTTAACCCTATATTATAGGAATTTAATTCCTTCAAAATGAACAGAACTAGGGTTTAACCCTAACTGAGAATATAATTCTCTCAAACTCATAGAAATTTAATTCCTTTAAGGAAAGAAACTAAGGTTTAACCCTATTAAGAATATAATTCTTCAGAAGAAAGCAGGAATTTAATTCCTCTGAGGTTTAGGGTTTGACCCTATGAACAGAACTTTAAAACATGCAAAGTCACATGCTACCACGTGACCCCTGCAAAGACCTACAGAATAGAACTCTGGAATAGGCACCTCACGTGCTGCCACGTGACTTCTGCGAAGATATATAAAAGAGAACTTTGAAGCAATGCCCCACGTGCCTCACGTGATCCCCGGGACATATAAAAGAAACAGCAAAATAAAAGAGAACTCTGGGGCGCCCCTGCGTGTCACCACGTGACCCCTAATGAGTATTCTAATAAACCAGAGCATGAGCTCCTATCACGTGCCTGCACGTGATGGCTTTCTGAACCGAAAAGTGTTAAACACTTATCTGTAGAATAAAATGAAGAGAAGAAGGGCGCTCTCACGTGTTACCACGTGACCCCTCTTACCTTAGTGTTTAACACTAAAATTGAAAACTATGGGTCCAGTGTTTAACACTGATTCTCCTTAGTGTTTAACCCTAATTTGGAAAACTATATTTGCAGTGTTTAACACTAATTTGAAAGCTCTTCTTCCAGTGTTGAACACTGATTATCCGTTAGTGTCTAACACTAACTTGTCAAACTTTTCCCAGTGTTCAACACTGTTGGTCTCCAGTGTTTAACACTAGATTTAGCCCAATCGGCTAAGTTTCCAGAGGCAAAGTCTCTCCTTCAATGAATCAACAGAGGGCCAATATCCCAGATGCAATTGGACTTAACCCAAGATGGCCGTAAGTCCTCAATTCAAACTTAATTGGGCCAGTGGGCTCATAATATAATAATTGATCTTAGTTTCCAAATTGGACTGCAGATCACTTAATCTACCTCGGTTTAAGGATACATATCTTCACTCCTTTGATACTCGGCGTTGTAATTCCTCAACGTCTTTAAAGAGGTGACGGGTCCCGACGACCATACATTGATACGGACTGTGGAGTCCTTAAATCCACGGACTATGAGGTCCTTAACCTTGACCGTGATGTCTTAAAACTAATATTGGACTGTGGAGTCCTTAAATCCATGGACTATGAGGTCCTTAACCTTGACCGTAATGTCTTAAAACTAATATCGGACTGTGGAGTCCTTAAATCCACAGACTACGACGTCCTTAACCTTGACCATAATGTCTTAAAACTAACATCGGACAGTAGAGTCCTTAAATCCACGGACTATGACGTCCTTAACCTTGACCGTAATGTCTTAAAACTAACATCGGACTGTGGAGTCCTTAAATCCACGGACTATGACGTCCTTAACCTTGATCGTAATGTCTTAAAACTAACATTGGACTGTGGAGTCCTTAAATCCACGGACTACGACGTCCTTAACCTCGACCGTAATGTCTTAAAACTAACGTCGGATTGTGGAGTCCTTAAATCCACGGACTACGACGTCCTTAACCTTGACCGCAACATCTTAAAACTAACACTGGACCGCAATGTCCTTAAACTACCTATCGATCGCAATGTCATTAAACTAAACAACAGGGCCCCCCCTTAATTGCTCTCTTGTTGGATCTAAAAGATCCTGTTAAGTTAATCTTAGTCTCAAACTAGACTAACGTATCCTTAACAAATGTTTAAGTTGATCTTAGTCTCAAATGAGGCTAACGTATCCTTAAACACAACCTCCAAACCCAAATCTAAGATAATACGGATTTGGACTAGTCCACGCCCTACGGGCGACAACATAACTCAGTCTCCGTATACAATCCACAGGAAACCAAACACAAATCAAACACACACGACACGAAGTGACCATCTGGAGAAGGAGAAAGTTGTTACCGCAATGTGGTAGCTTAATTAACTGCAGGGGTTTGCGCCTGCAGGGAAGAGCGTCCCCACAATCAAAAACCCCTCAAACGAGGGGGAATCTGACGAAGTCTGCTACATTGGCCACATCCGTTTAGACCTTTGATACACGGTGCCATAAATCAACTTGGCATCTTCGGAGAGGTAGACGGATAGCACCAATTAGCATCTGCCCCGAATTTCAGGCAAGACGTCCCTGCGTCGCGCCGTCTTTCGGAGGGGAACACCCATGTTTAGGCATTTTCCTTTATTGTATTTAGTTTCCAACTGAAACTCATGTACTTGTAAACATTGGAAGTTGAATGTAAATAAAGATGTATGTTGAAAAATTTTATAGTCTCCATTTATTCTTGCATTGTGTATTATTGTTTCAATACGCTTAGTATATTTATTTAGGGAATGACCTTCTCTGAATAAATATGTCGCGGGCTTGCCATATCATCATTTCCGTCTACTGGGAAGCGGGGCAAGACAGGATTGCCCGTTCCTTTGTAGACGTGGAACTTGGGGATTGCATATACCAATGGGTACTTGATTTGGTCATACCAGGCCAGATATGGTCGCCCAGTTCTGACGAGTTGGCAGGCGGCTTCACTGGCCTGGTGAGCTTTTATTTCCTGAGCGATGTAGTCATCAAGGGCCACCTTGGAGATGGTTTCTTCCTTTTCCGCTGACAAGACCAGAGGAGGGTTTGATGTTTCCCCTCTGTCATCCTCGATAACTATTGGTGGGTCTTCGGCCAGGGGTTCCAGTTGTATCACCATTCCCACCATGTCTTGGAATAGAAGAGCTATCTGCTTGATGTTAGTAGCTTACTCCACAGCCTCCTTAACTTTTCTTTCCAGCACCTATCGCAAGAACTCTGTATCGGTCTCTTGCTCTTGGTGTTGTTCAACTTTTTTGTCCATACCTTCTTTTTTTCCGGTAAGTACTGCCATTTTGGGAAGCATTTCTAGGAGCTTTTTATGTTGCTTCTGAGCCTTCATCTACGATCGAGTTTGTGGTCGGTGACTCACCAAAGTGCAGCTTTCTTCTTTACCCTTAGCCATATAAACCGTATGTACGATTATGCCCCCAGACTTGGGGCGTTTAGGTCCATCGTCTTTGGAATTTGCCGCGGACGGTAGAGTTTTCTCCGGCCTCGTTCTTTTATGAGAAGTCAGATCTGAAGGAGCCATTATGAAAGGCACCTGTTTAGGAACGGCCCCCATTGTATGGTGGAGAAGGAGTCTTTTTCTTGTCGGCCATCAGATCTTTTAGGTCGACGGAGAAATTTTTTTAAGCACAGAGTCTTAGAATTTTCGCCAGACCCTATGTATTTGCGAAGAAAGTCGTTGACGAGGCTACTCTGACTGTCTCTGCACAGGGGCCTCTACTAGCGAAGGTGATTTCTTCAGCACCGCCGTTGGAGAGTTCTTGCAGGCTCTTCTGAGCCGATCAAAGTTATTCCCGATTTGAAAAGCAGCGTTGATATTCACCATAGGAGCTAGTAGGATGAGCCCGGAGGGGAATTGCCCCCAGTCTGTCTTACTCGGCGCCAGTGGCGACGTCGAGCATGCCTTAGAGTGGGAATTGCCTCAGTTTTGGAGACGTCTTCATCATGTCCCCTGTGTTGCTCAAGGGTTTCGTTTGGTGTCAGCCTGTTGAAGACTGACGTCCTAGTTGGAGTTGGAGCGGGGTTGGCCAATCTTTCGAACACCAACCATCTTGGAAGGGAAGCACTTTTTCGGCTTCACCTATAACAGGAGTAGGGAGAGCTAGCCGTTTTTGGGTAGCTCCCTCTGGTATCATGGGCTTCTTTACGACCCCGCTTAACCTCTTGCTCAGCCTATTGAAAACTGAGGCTTCAGGGTTTGATGGCTTACTGATAAGAGCCGTCGTGATTGTCAGCCGATCGAAGACTAACTTTCTGGGAGCTTCTCCTTGTGGCGTTGAGGCTCCAAAGATCATAGACGGGAGCATGGTCCCGAAGAAGATTCCGGTAGTGGCTCCTGTAACCTGCCTTACCGGCATTGAGAAAATGGAGGCCGCGTTAGGCCCATACGTCATTCTTCCAGTTGGGGTGGAGCGGGAGCTGCTGTTGCATGAGGTACCGTAGGAAGCCATTAATTTTCTGCACAGAAGAGAGACACCAAATTTTAGCACCCCGAATCCAGGGGCAACCAATAGCAAACCGCGATTTCGTTCGCGAAACACGACATACGAAGTGTGGAGTGGAAAGAATAAAAGGTCCCACCGGGTGTATCAGAATCCATTTACCGCTGAAGGCTGGACTGAGACGTTGTGGCGTTTATCCTAAATTTGAGGACAGATGCTATTTGGACATATCCATCCACCTCTCCAAAGATACCAAGTTAATTTATGGCACCGTATATCGGATGTTTGGACAGATGCAACCGATGTAGCAGACTTCATTAGATTCCCCCTCATTTATGACGGCTTTTGATTGTGGGGACGTTCTTCCTTGCAGGCGCAAGCTCCTGGAGTTAATTACGTTAGCACATTGTGATTACCACTTTCTTCTGCTCCAGAAGGTCATTTTGTGTCGTGTGTTATTTTGTTTGTTAAGGTTGCCCGTAGATTATATACGGAGACCGGTTTATGTCGTCGCCCGTAGGGCGCGGATTAGTCCAAATCTGTATATTTTAAATTTAGGGATTGAACTTAGGTTGTATGTTCTGTCGGTTCAAAGAGTATTTTGTTTTATTTAAGGACCGTTAATCTTTTTTTTTCGATTAAGGTCGACTTCAATATATGAGTATTTGGGATCAATTTATTTTAACTAAGAATACGTTAGTCCTATTTGAGACTAAGATCAACTTAGCAACATTTTAAGGATCATTTTTTATTTAATATCCAACAACAGAGCATTTGGGTTCAGTTGTAAATAATTACAGAGACTTAGCCAATTTGGACTTGGTCTACTCGGTCTTGGGCTTTCCTTCCTTTTTTTCCAGACGTGTTGAGCACTTATTTGTGGTTCTGACGCTCATGTGGGAAATACATGAGGCGCTTAGACATGGACGCTGCCCAATCAGTGCTAAGTACTTAGTCATTTTGACTGAATATAGAGTGCTAAGCACTTTATATGGCACTCACGTGGAGAGTACGTAAGGCGCTGAGCATCTTTTTTTGTTTTTTTGGGTGCTCACGTGGGAAGCACGTGAGGTGCCGAGTCTCATTTAAGGGAATCTTTTGGGCGCTCACGTGTGTTTCACATGAAGCGCCAAGTCCTTTTCTTTTTAGAGATTGAATCTTTGTTAGTGGCATTTTTGGCCATTAATGATCACCAAGATCTATGTTTTGAAGGTCTGAGATCGTTTTTTATTGGAAAACTAAGTTCTTCTGTTTTTTTGTAAGAACTAAGTTTTTATGTAGGGTTAAACCCTGTTTTCAAAGGAATTAAATTTCTAGAACATACGTTCTCTTTTCTCATTTTCTTTTAATCTAGTTCTTTCCCCTAAATTTTGAGTCTGAAGAACAGAACCTCTCCGATGAGAATTAAATTCTCAACTTGTGAGGAGATTTTCTTTGCAAATCTCAGATCAGAGGAAGAACTAAGTTCTTTTTGTGAAGTTCGTCTTTGAGAAGAGAATTGAATTCTCAGTTTTGTGGCTTCTGGCTTTTTTGCAGAAGCTTAGGGGGTCAATCTTCTATATCTGAGACTTGAATTCTCCTATTCTTTATATAGGAGATGCAAATTATTAATTAGTTTGAGAAAATCTCTTATTTTAAAGATACCAATTGATTTAATTGGTCGCAAAAATTGTTCGAGGGATTTTATCCACCGTTGGATTTTTGATCCAGTGAATTTCTATTTTACAGAATTTATATTCTTGTTTTTAACAAGATTAGGGATATATTTTCTCATATACAGAATTTAATTCTGTCATACGGTGATGTCATGCCTCGCTTCCCAAAAGAAGGTGAAGGGTGACGTGGCATGGTTCGCAACCTAACTGTATTGAAGGTGATCTATTCAATACAGTATGTTAAGCGTATGAATATCTATAACATGCAGGATATATACCAAAACAAAATAATAAAAGCGGAAGGCATTTATTTCCATTAACCAAACTTTATTACATCCCAAAAGAATGAGTAAAATAAACTAAATAGCTTAATTATATCGAAGAAGAAGCAAAAGCCCTAAACAAGTGGACAACAAATAAAAATAAAACTAGCTAATCTTCCGTCGTCAAGTCCGCATAATCTTCATTAGTAGGCTCCACACCTTAATCCTCATCATAATACCCATCCTCATCTAACAGACATTCCAGAGATAGAGAAGAGAAAAGGAAAGTCCGTCAGCGAGTTACACTCAGGTAGAATTGCCTCAAAATGAAGTAAAGGTATAGAAACGAGCAATTGTATATAGGTATGATGTGTATGTGCAGATATGATATATATGGGTATAAGGGTATAAGGTGTATACAAATAAAACATGTTGGCATAGGTATATGTGAATATGAGTATGTTCTATGAGGTGTATGTGAATAAGAGTACGTTTGTATGACATATATGTTAGGTAAAAGTTTACATTAGTCTGTTAAACAAGGGTCCGGATACTCGCGATTATTCCATTGTGGCCACAGAACAACAACTAGGGAAGAGAAATGTACCGTTTCACTTCCTGAGATCATGATTGAGTAGTAAGGAAATCCAAGTTCCGCATCTCCTTGTCTAATCAAACTACTCATTCCCGTTATTCAGTGTAAAGGTTTTGACGAATTAGATTTGGTGTGTATATCATCTAGGCATGGAATTTCCACATTGTTTGTCATCCACATATTGGATTATTCGACCTCAAAGTAGGGTTAGTATTCGCCCGAATATCGGGTTAGTATTTTCCCGGAGACCGGGTTAGTATTAGCCCGGAGACCGGGTTAGTATCCGCACGGAAACCGGGTTAGTATTTGTCCGAATATCAGGTTAGTTGTCACGACCCGAAAGTACGGAACGTGACCGGCACTTAGATTACGAAGCGTTTAGAGGCGCCACGTAACCTAAGTAAGCCGAAGCCCAGAAATCTAAACCATGAAAAAGAAGAAGAAGCAGTAAAAGGAAACATGAAGGAACAAGTTTAAAACATCAGCAAATTTTCCCAAAAATTTCGGCAGAGTTTCCTCTGTAAAAACTGGCCCCAAACGGGTACAACAAGTATAATATACATAAACAATAAAAAGCATCCCCGAACGGGTGCTAGCTCAATGCCAACAGGCGGAAACAACCACAACAAGCACAATAATATACAACGCCAAAGGGCGAGCCTCAAAACTCAAAAGAAAACAAAACCACCAGATCAGAATAATACATGCGCGACTCTAAGGTCGAAATAAAAGACTGGCCCAATAAACTATCAAATAATACAAGTTTGGTTAATGGAGCTTTCTAGATACAAATGAAATAATAAAAATACAACTGCGGTTCAGATACAAATGAACCAACCTACCGTGCAAATCACCCGAAATGAAAATGATGTGCCAGCAACTGCCAAGGGAAACCTGTACATCGAACCTGTAATAAAATTTGGCACAACGGGGGTGAGTTGCCAACTCGTGAGTAGAAGACATCTAAATCGAATGCACGACGCTATCCTAGGTCATAATAATACACTATTATATCCCAATCATCTAGTAATAGCAGGGTAAAACTACGTGTAAATGCAGATACTCCATGCTCGTGTGCCTCATATAATACTATGTCATATGAATGGATATGCATGCATCATGAATATAAAATAATCAATCCTGAAATCCAGAAATATCTGAATAAGAAATCTTTAGCTGTTATCATAGTAAAATGTGTATAGGAATCTGAAATCTCAACAATGAAGTCCATGGAAATCCGTGTCAAACATCGACACAAGCATGTAAACCTCAAGTCTCATAGTCTCAATACCTCGGGCTCCGTCAGTCCAGATCGGCCCATAACATCAAATATCACGACAACGGTCGGTATCCTCCGGATATCCGCCGCGCCAGACATCACCGGTAGGTAGCCTTCCCCTGCCAGGCTTATCGTCTACAACTCGATTTTCTTGCCCCGGGGTACCATACCGGGGCGACCATGTACCCGAGACGGTTCATCCACTCCTCGAATCGGGTCTCGAAATCCATCAGAAAACATGAAATCTCATGGTGGACGACACATACATCACGAGAAAACCGCATCTTATATTTTAAAAAGAGAGGAGGAGAGAGAGAGAAGTTTTTTATATTTTCTTGCGGTTTTCCCTAAAAGTCCAGAAATCTCATAGAAATCCAAATCTCAAAATCATGAGTAAGAATATGATAAATGTCGGCATATGCCCCATAATACTGCATGATAACCTGAAAATGTGAATGCATGAATGTCTACGTAATGATGCCATGTCTAGACTAACATCTGAGAGTAATCACGATATTATATCAATCTAGCTGTTAGCTGAATGTATCCATAAAAGATAATATGATTTAAAGTGTACGTGACATAGCAATTACCTATGATGATGTGTGTGAGCCGGCAAATAAGTGTGCGTGGAATATGCACATCATCGGTAATGGTGCTGGTGTCCTAACAGGTAAAGTTTATACTGATTATAGCAACATATGTATGAACATGCAACATTATGATTACAGTGAAAAAGTAAAGACGGATGTGTGTTATCCACTCATTTGATATACAAATACCACTACCACTATATGGCTCAAACCTAACCTAGTGTTCATCTAACCCTCCTAAGGAAAACTAAACCTAAGAACTGGTCGATAGAAGTACACCTAACGCCCGAGTCCATATCTCTAATAGTCGGCGATCCTGCCTCAATAGCGTCACGTATATAGTACGACTTCCTCAAAACAAGAGTGTGGGTCAATCATCATATCTATGCCTCGTACAGTAAAATCCATCGTACGTCATCTAAATATCGGGGTACGGGTCAAGTATCTCGTAGGTGTCTCATCATTCATATAATGTCATCATCAACACATCTCATGATCAAGGTGCTAAACTGTAACCGCCTACATCAATTATATATCATTGCCATCATAATATGCATCATTAGTTTATCCTCAGAAATATCATGTCATATGTATCATATTGTGATTAAGTCATACTGATATCATATCGTCATCAAGTCACACTTATATGATATCGACATCTGGTCACACCTATATGATGTCGTAATTAAGTCATACGTATATCTTATCGTGATCAGTCACAAGTTACAGTCCGGGTACTATTTTAGAGTCCCATGTACCTCAATATCATCACCACCAATTATAATTTATGTATATATGTTCATTATCTCATTCTCTAATGATCCGCTAACACTTAATACGACTGTATAGCCAAGAATCACGGCATCAAGCCCAGTTATACTGTTTCATCATACACTAGAAAAGATAAGGTGCGAAATGAGGATATTCGTGCAAAAGTTGGTGTAGCACCCGTGGAGGAGAAGATGCGGGAAAACCGGCTAAAATGGTTTGGTCATGTGCGACGCAGACCTATGGAAGCACCGGTTCGACGAATAGATACTCTCGATATGGGCAATGGCAAAAGGGCAAAAGGGAGACCGAAGAAAACATGGATGGAGGTGATACGAAACGATATGGTTGCCAAAGGACTCAATGAAAGTATATTGTTCGATAGAAGTGAGTGGAGACAGAGGATTCATGTGCTGGACCCGGCGTGATTCTCATGTTGGTTCATGTAGCCTACCCTATATGCTTGGGATAAAAGGCTCAGTTGTTGTTGTTGTTGTATCATACCTCGGATATCATATCACATCAATGTATCACATACACGTGTTGTATATATATATATATACCTATACCTAGTCCTATATGTATATATACATGCACGTATACACCATGTCGAGTTTCAGTGTGTGCGTGTGTGTGTTTCTACCTGAAACCTACGAACCTCTTCCAAGGTACTCATCCTCTGATATGGTTTTCCTAAATCTGTCTAGTCCAGCCTAGGGTCATTACTAGGGTCCTACTCATTAAGAATCTAGAGTCACATCTTGTTTCCTAATGTCAATAAGTACTATTCCTATTCTACATTGCGGGGGTGCTAAACGCCATCCACCCGACTTCCCCTCGTAGATATACATCTACTCACCTGGTCCATGTCTGCCGAAGACGGTGTCGCCATCCTCCTCTTCATCGCCCGCAGTCCACGTGAGGGGTACCTAAATGCAAACATATAAATAGCATCGTAAACTGAATCACATACAAAAGTCAAAACGACGCAAGGAACAAGCATAGGTTAAAACCTATGTCCCGTCCACACAAAAGCACCAAATATCGCTCGATATCGGCGTACAAACTCCGATGGATCGAGATAACATCAACAAATAACTCATAGTTTTAAAACACATTACTTATATTATAAAACATGATTAAATCCATCGAAACCCTAAAATCCATCAAACCGTCCAATTTCGTAAAACCCGAAAATGCCAATTTACCGTTTTTCATCAAAACTTGACATTTAAATGAAACCAATGGTCATAAAACTCATTAAATAGCATAACTAGACTATACAAACCATTACTATATTTTTATTACACAAATTTGTATTAATTTGAAATTTCTAGTTTGCAACCTTTAACAATTTTCAACATTTTTAAAGCAAAATACCACAATTCCACCACAAAACATGATTTTGCATGAATTAATGTATTAAACCACAATTCATGATGATAATGATTTAATGAAACTATAAATTATATTTTTAATCTCATTTATTTAGGAATTTCTAAAATCTAGTTTATAAAATAGCAATTTTTATCACAATTTATCAATTATCAATAGAAACTAGCAATCAATTTAAGTTTCCATTCCACCAACAAGTTAATACCCTTATTAAGACCACAATCTAGTGTTACAAATATTAATTGAAATTTTATTTCACCAAAAATTATGCTTTATAGAAACCTAGTTAGCAAAATTCCTAATTTAAACAATTTTAAATGAAAAATTTACAATTCAACAACCATGCAGGATTTTCCAATTCTAAAAGTGTTAAACTAACTATTATAACCCAAATTAATTAATAAAAATCATAACTTGAATTTACAAACCCTAACTTGAATTTTAAAAATTTAATATAGAATTAATTCATTAAATCTAAACATGCTTAAAAGAAACATCTAATAATAAATAAACAAAAGAAGGAAATTTATACCTCCAAAATATGAAATCCAAACAAGAAAATGAGCCTCCAAAATTCATGCTTTCCATCTCCAAATTCCATATAAAAATGCGCAAAGAATAAAAGGTATGAAATAAATAGGATTTTGTGGATTTTTATTGAATTTTTTAAAGGATTTTTGATGAATTTTGGAGCAAAATAAAATGAGGAAAATGGGGGCTACCATGGGGGGTGAGGCCGGCCATTTTTTTGGAGGTGAGGGAGAGAATAAATAGGGTGAGAAAATGTGTAGAAGTCTCCCCCAAAATATCACTTCATTATGTCTTTTCATGCATTTCTTTATTTTATTTTATTTCTTTACTATAGCAACTCAAGAAAGCTCTAGAAAAATGGAAAAATTTGCAAATAAATTTTGCATGATACACACTAAATTCTAATATGCCATGGTTCATTTTTACAAATTAAAATCATTCAAATTTGTAATTTACACTAATTTAGTGTAAAAATAAAGCTTATGTTAATATTTAAAATAATTAATTTAGGAAAAATATTTAATTAAACTAAAAATTTATAAGTGGCTAAATAAACACCATTTACTAGTAATTACATAATTAAAATAGGTATTTTTGAAATTATAATGAAAAACAAACACGGTTTAATTTTACGAAAAATACATTTTACTTTACCGAAATTCATAAAATTCACTTAAACAATTTTATTCATTTAATTATTTATTTAATTATTTTTAAAACGTTACAATCTTCCCCCCTTTAAGAAATTCAGTCTCCGAATTTAAATTAAAACTCCCCCTCCAAATACTAAAACATTTAGCAAAACACTCAAATCGTGGGAGCTCCGAAATCATCAATACATAACAAAAATCAACTCCATCAAGCATAACGCAATCATCGGAGTTATGGTGAAGATAAAATATAAAAACCCAATATGAAAACCATCATAATATACATCAATCGATAACTTATATATAGCACGCATCATAGTAAAATCGCCTAAACATCATAATAAAGAAGCATACAAAAACCCCTCTTGAAAATCGCCGTGCAATGCACGTGTCACGGCATAAGTAGCGGACGTTTATTTTTTTAAAAAAAATTGCTATATATATATATATATATATATATATATATATCTTTTATTTAACATACACGTCCCGCCTGGTTACTAAATCAAATAATAATGATTATGAAACATACTGCTCAAACTGAAATCAATCCCAATCACATCAATAAAATATCATGTGCGTCCGGTGCGCACTGAAATCGAAACCAAATACAGATACCATGAATACGTACAAAAACAAAATAAGTGCAACAGGTGTGCACCAAACATCTGTCAAGTGCAACGGGCGTGCACGACTCACTATCAGGTGCATCTAATCTGCACAAAACCCCGATTTAGTGCATCTGGTGTGCACAAAATCGCATCAAGTGCGCCAAGTATGCGCAAGAATCCTAATCAGGTGCACATGGTGCACGAAAACATACATCGAATATCAAAATCGAAATCACAGCACAAAAATGCATGAAAACTAGGTCGAAATATATGTCAAAATCATGTGTGACCCCTATGCACGAAATCAAATCAAAAATCTCAAAATATATAAAACCTAATCAAGTGTACTGGGTGTATACTAAGCAACATCAATGCAACTGATATATCAAACACAGATAGAATGTAATGAAGGTACACATAAGAAATAACAATCGTAGAACAAAATCCTCAAAATACCAAAATCCAATAACAGAAATATGAAATTCAAATCACCAAGTCACATCGTAATCACTATCGTCAATGTGCGCCTCTTTCCTCTGATGTCTGCTGCTTTAAACTTGTCTCTTCATAAGTGTGCTGACTGCGCTACCAACGACAATACTCACATCTAGAGTCTCCCACATAGTCGATCCTTTCACCTGATATCCGGACTACATTAAACTTTTCGATCGATCCATCAAAATCCCAAAATTCCCCGAGAGCTCAACACTCAAGTACAGCTTAAAAATATCCGGTACATACCCCAGCATCGATGATCCAGCCGAAGAAGGGCAAACCCAAGCCTCACTAATGGCACCGCAGAACTGCCGTAAACCCTAAGGTTCAAGGGCGTTCTCGTGGTCATTATGTCGAGTTAGGGTTTCATTCTTTTAGAGGGTCCATCGAAATACCTGCATGTTCTTCCGAATACTTTAAACTTGGGAAAATGGTTTTCTGATAATCGTTCGAACCCTTTAACTTCATCCGGACGGCATGTGAATACCCTTCGTCCGCACGCTAAGCAATGCTTCAATTCTCAAGAATAACCAATACTCTAATGGTTATCGCATTCGAGCCGCAGCTCCCTCTGCCAGTGTGCCCGTGGTAACAGAAACCACCCTCCAACATTGACGAAGATAGATCAAAAGAACGAATGGAATACGGTGCAAACAATTGTACATCTTAAGGCTCCTTAAGCAGAGTAGCGTATCGTAAGTATGCCGCGGACCATACCCACGGTACGTTACTTTACCTAAATCGCCTACTCCATCAACCATGGGTCACCTAGACTTATACAAGGTTAAACCTAGTGCTCTGATACCAACTTTGTCACGACCCGAAAGTACGGAACGTGACCGGCACTTAGACTACGAAGCGTCTAGAGGCGCCACGTAACCTAAGTAAGCCGAATCCCAGAAATCTAAACCATGAAAAAGAAGAAGAAGCAGTAAAAGGAAACATGAAGGAACAAGTTTAAAACATCGACAAATTTTCCAAAAAATTTCGGTAGAGTCTCCTCTGTAAAAACTGGCCCCAAACGGGTACAACAAGTATAATATACATAAACAATAAAAAGCATCCCCGAACGGGTGCTAGCTCAACGCCAACAGGCGGAAACAACCACAACAAGCACAATAATATACAACGCCAAAGGGCGAGGCTCAAAACTCAAAAGAAAACAAAACCACCAGATCAAAATAATACATGCGCGACTCTAAGGTCGAAATAAAAGACTGGCCCAATAAACTATCAAATAATACAAGTTTGGTTGATGGAGCTTTCTACATACAAATGAAATAATAAAAATACAATGGCGGTTCAGATACAAATGAACCAACCTACTGTGCAAATCACCCGAAATGAAAATGATGTGCCAGCAACTGCCAAGGGAAACCTGTACATCGAACCTGTAATAAAATTTGGCACAACGGGGGTGAGTTGCCAACTCGTGAGTAGAAGACATCTACGAAAAGAAATCGAATGCACGACGCTATCCTAGGTCATAATAATACACTATTATATCCCAATCATCTAGTAATAGCAGGGTAAAACTACGTGTAAATGCAGATACTCCGTGCTCGTGTGCCTCATATAATACTATGTCATATGAATGGATATGCATGCATCATGAATATAAAATAATCAATCCTGAAATCCAGAAATATCTGTATAAGAAATCTTTAGCTGTTATCATAGTAAAATGTGCATAGGAATCCGAAATCTCAACAATGAAGTCCATGGAAATCCGTGTCAAGTATCGACACAAACATGTAAACCTCAAGTTTCATAGTCTCAATACCTCGGGCTCCGTCAGTCCGGATCGGCCCATAACATCAAATCTCACGACAACGGTCGGTATCCTCCGGATATCCGCCGCGCCAAACATCACCGGTAGGTAGCCTTCCCCTGCCAGGCTCATCGTCTACAACTCGATCTTCTTGCCCCGGGGTACCATACCGGGCCCACCATGTACCCGAGACGGTTCATCCACTCCTCGAATCGGGTCTCGAAATCCATCAGAAAACATGAAATCTCATGGTGGACGACACATAGATCACGAGAAAACCGCATCTTATATTTTAAAAAGAGAAGAGGAGAGAGAGAGAAGTTTTTTATATTTTCTTGCGGTTTTCCCTAAAAGTCCAGAAATCTCATAGAAATCCAAATCTCAAAATCATGAGTAAGAATATGATAAATGTCGGCATATGCCCCATAATACTGCATGATAACCTGAAAATGTGAATGCATGAATGTCTACGTAATGATGCCATATCTAGACTAACATCTGAGAGTAATCACGATATTATATCAATCTAGCTGTTAGCTGAATGTATCCATAAAAGATAATATGATCTAAAATGTACGTGACATAGCAATTACCCATGATGATGTGCGTGAGCCGGCAAATAAGTGTGCGTGGAATATGCACATCATCGGTAATGGTGCTGGTGTCCTAACAGGTAAAGTTTATACTGATTATAGCAATATATGTATGAACATGCAACATTATGATTACAGTGAAAAAGTAAAGACGGATGTGTGTTATCCACTCATTTGATATACAAATACCACTACCACTATATGGCTCAAACCTAACCTAGTGTTCATCTAACCCTCTTAAGGAAAACTAAACCTAAGAACTGGTCGATAGAAGTACACCTAACGCCTGAGTCCATATCTCTAATAGTCGGCGATCATGCCTCAATAGCGTCACGTACATAGTACGACTTCCTCAAAACAAGAGTGCGGATCAATCATCATATCTATGCCTCGTACGGTAAAATCCATCGTACGTCATCCCAATATCGGGGTACGGGTTAAGTATCTCCTAGGTGTCTCATCATTCGTATAATGTCATCATTAACACATCTCATGATCAAGGTGTTAAACTGTAACCGCCTACATCAATTATATATCATTGCCATCATAATATGCATCATTAGTTTATCCTCAGAAATATCATGTCATATGTATCATATTGTGATTAAGTCATACTGATATCATATCGTCATCAAGTCACACTTATATGATATCGACATTTGGTCACACCTATATGATGTCGTAATCAAGTCATACATATATCATATCGTGATCAGTCACAAGTTACAGTCCGGGTACTATTTTAGAGTCTCATGTACCTCAATATCATCACCACCAATTATAATTTATGTATATATGTTCATTATCTCATTCTCTAATGATCCGCTAACACTTAATACGACTGTATAGCCAAGAATCACGGCATCAAGCCCAGTTATACTGTTTCATCATACCTCGGATATCATATCACATCAATATATCCCATATACGTGTTGTATATATATATATATATACCTATACCTAGTCTTATATGTATATATACATGCACGTATACACCATGTCGAGTTTCAGTGTGTGCGTGTGTGTGTTTCTACCTGAAACCTACGAACCTCTTCAAAGGTACTCATCCTCTGATATGGTTTTCCTAAATCAGTCTAGTCCAGCCTAGGGTCATTACTAGGGTCCTACTCATTAAGAATCTAGGGTCACATCTTGTTTCCTAATGTCAATAAGTACTATTCCTATTCTACATTGCGGGGGTGCTAAACGCCATCCACCCGACTTCCCCCCGTAGATATACATCTACTCACCTGGTCCATGTCTGCCGAAGACGGTGTCGCCATCCTCCTCTTCATCACCCGCAGTCCACGTGAGGGGTACCTAAACGCAAACATATAAATAGCATCGTAAACTGAATCACATACAAAAGTCAAAACGACGCAAGGAACAAGCATAGGTTAAAACCTATGTCCCGTCCACGCAAAAGCACCAAATATCGCTCGATATCGGCGTACAAACTCCGATGGATAGAGATAACATCAACAAATAACTCGTAGTTTTAAAACACATTACTTATATTATAAAACATGATTAAATCCATCGAAACCCTAAAATCCATCAAACCGTCCAATTTCGTAAAACCCGAAAATGCCAATTTACCGTTTTTCATCAAAACTTGACATTTAAATGAAACCAGTGGTCATAAAACTCATTAAATAGCATAACTAGACTATACAAACCGTTACTATATTTTTATTACACAAATTTGTATTAATTTGAAATTTCTAGTTTGCAACCTTTAACAATTTTCAACATTTTTCAAGCAAAATACCACAATTCCACCACAAAACATGATTTTGCATGAATTAATGTATTAAACCACAATTCATGATGATAATGATTTAATGAAACCATAAATTATATTTTTAATCTCATTTATTTAGGAATTTCTAAAATCTAGTTTACAAAATAGCAATTTTTATCACAATTTATCAATTATCAATAGAAACTAGCAATCAATTTAAGTTTCCATTCCACCAACAAGTTAATACCCTTATTAAGACCACAATATATTGTTACAAATATTAATTGAAATTTTATTTCACCAAAAATTATGTTTTATAGAAAGCTAGTTAGCAAAATTCCTAATTTAAACAATTTTAAATGAAAAATTTACAATTCAACAACCATGCAGGATTTTCCAATTCTAAAATTGTTAAACTAACTATTATAACCCTAATTAATTAATAAAAATCATAACTTAAATTTACAAACCCTAACTTGAATTTTAAAAATTGAACATAGAATTAATTCATTAAATCTAAACATGCTTAAAAGAAACATCTAATAATAAATAAACAAAAGAAGGAAATTTATACCTCCAAAATATGAAATCCAAACAAGAAAATGAGCCTCCAAAATGCATGCTTTCCATCTCCAAATTCCATATAAAAATGAGCAAGGAATAAAAGGTATGAAATAAATAGGATTTTGTGGATTTTTATTGAATTTTTTAAAGGATTTTTGCTGAATTTTGGAGCAAAATAAAATGAGGAAAATGGGGGCTACCATGGGGGGTGAGGCCGGCCATTTTTTTGGAGGTGAGGGAAAGAAAGAAGAGGGTGAGAAAATGTGTAGAAGTCTCCACCAAAATATCACTTCATTATGTCTTTTCATGCATTTCTTTACTTTATTTTATTTCTTTACTATAGCAACTCAAGAAAGCTCTAGAAAAATGTAAAAATTTGCAAATAAATTTTGAATGATACACACTAAATTCTAATATGCCATGGTTCATTTTTACAAATTAAAATCATTCTAATTTGTAATTTACACTAATTTAGTGTAAAAATAAAGCTTATGTTAATATTTAAAATAATTAATTTAGGAAAAATATTTAATTAAACTAAAAATTTATAAGTGGCTAAATAAACACCATTTACTAGTAATTACATAATTAAAATAGGTATTTTTGAAATTATAATGAAAAACAATCACGGTTTAATTTTACGAAAAATACATTTTACTTTACCGAAATTCATAAAATTCACTTAAACAATTTTATTCATTTAATTATTTATTTAATTATTTTTAAAACGTTACAATAGTAGTCGTCCACACATTGGACTGTTCACCTTGCCTGCAGAGATCTTCATTTATAAATATTCCATACCTAGGTTCGCGCATTCTAACCCTAACCGTATCATTTGTCATGTATGTTGTAGCTTGTATTTAAATAATTGATCTCATTTAATATGGTTTTCCACTACTATTCATTTTATTTTGTTACCCTTTAAAGTCTGTAAGCTGCATCATAATATTTTATAGAAACCTTAGTTAAAAAGATCATGACATTTAATTGTAGTTATTGTTTATAGAAAAACCATGATATTTTAGAGTAATTATAATTTTGGGAAACCCATGGTATTTTAATGAAAATATTTATTTAATGAAATATTATGGTATTTATTTGAAATTATCTTTTAATAAAGGTTTAGATATTATTATTTTTTTTTGAAAATATCATATATAAAGGTTATGGGTTTTTTTGCTGAAAATAACCTTTTAGTAAAGATCAAGGTATTTAAATGAAATTATATTCTTTTAGGATGGACTAAGGTATTTTATTGTAAATACTAATTTTATAAAGTTATGGTTTTAATTTAGGGGTAAAATTTTAGAAATACGTCCATGTTGGCAACCGTTGCACATGGGCGGCATGATTTGTGTCCTTTTCAGGGACGATTGCCTATCAACCACGAGATATTTACGTAAAACATTATCCTATAAAAATTAGGGTAGTTTTATTAAATGTGATATTCTACAATAACAACTCCGCGTTGACAACCGCTGCACATGGACGGTTGGATTTGTGTTCTTTTCAGGGACGATTGTCTAGTAACCATGGGTGTTTCATGTAAAATATTACCCAATTAGGGTATCTTATTAAACTTTAGTTAATAGGCTAATAAAAATTTAATATAAAAATATTCTCTCTAAGTGAAAGGGGGTTAAGTTGGAAACCATAATATAATTATTTAGCTTAGTATTACCTCTTTTCAAAAGGTAAAGAAATTTTAATAAAACTAAAGTAATTAGTGGATAAGAGTGCAAGTAAAAATATATCGTTTTAGTATGACTAAAGTATTTTATTCAAATCGTCTTATTTCATATGAGCATTTTAATCGGATATAACATTCTAATACAATGAGCGTATTTTGTGGAAATAACCTATTTCGAGATCTTATTGGTATCATAGGTAAGTGTGTGTACATAAAAGATGGATTGATACCCCGTGGGTTATAACATTAAGCATATCATTTTCCATATGGGACGATGGTGCAATATTTACACATATAAAGATAATTTAATTATTCAATTTCAAGCTATGTCAAAACTATAATTATGAGGTTTCACAAAAGGGATACAAAATTATTTTTAACATCATTTCAATATAAGGTTGGAGATTAGAACTTAAAACTAAGACCACTAAAGGAAAGAAGGTGACAGACAAGTGGTGAGAGGCAGATTCTACCTTTGTTTTAAGTTGGATGTCGATGGGTCGAAAGCGTAGACTTATACTAAAATCTCAATAACTCCGTGCTCAGATTTTTCCTTGATGATTAAGTGGAACCACAGCATCAGCATCATCGATACGAAGGTCTGGATATTTTTTTCAGAATTTTTAGAGTTTTGTGGTGTGAGAAAATAGAGTTTGAAGGTCTCTATTTATAGGGTCTTTCTCTCAACGATAAAATCCAAAAAAAATCTGGTCAAATCCCCCAAAATCCGCACCTTAATGATTTCAAATCATCTCCTGATGATTGTCGCCGCCGCCAGCCTCTCTTAACCGTTGGATCTTGATCCAATGGCTGATGCGCCACCAGGACCTCGCCCACATGGCAGCGGGTGGGAATCACGCGTTTTGCGTGGTCCCTACCACCACGTGGAGCCGCAGAAAATCCTGGGCCGTTGGATCTCTCATCGAACGGCCCGGGTTAAATCGTTCTTTAATATTTTTATCTTTTTTAAAATCTAAAACTGTTTTTAATAAACCGAATTTATTTTGGCAAATTTATTTAAAATATGAGAAAAATTCTACAAAAAATATTTTATTGTTATCTTTAGTTTAAAGATTTTGGGCTAAAACTAAATAATTTTCCTATATCTAAGATATTTGTTAGTTATTATAATTATTTAAAAATCTATTTTATCCTTGAAAATATTTTAATTAGGAAATAATTATTTTAATTGATAATAAAAATATGTAATTTATTTTAAGGTATTATAAAATTTTATTAAAACATTTTAAGCTTAGAAAAATAGATTTTAGAAAATTCCTTTAATTATTTTTCAATGTTTTTAAAAAAATTACTCGCATCACTTTTAAATATAAAATCATTAAGATAAAATATTTTTCCATCCGGTAAATACGAAATTAAATACTTGGTACTAATTAAAAGACCTTTTATTGGGTATTAGAAAATACGGTCGTTACAATCTACCCTTTTTAAAACAATTTTGTCCTCAAAAATTATGAAGGTAGGCGAAAGAGAAAATTTACATGGGGAAAACCCAAATAGGTAAGGATATCGTTCTCTCGTCTCATCCTCTCATTCCCCTGTGGACTCGCCTGGAGAGTCCTTCCTCTACACGCCCCTAACCAATTTGATCGTCTTGTCCCTCAAGGTCTTCTCCTTCCGGTCTAGAATCTCAACAGGGTTGTTGTTCATACGTTAGATCATCCCCAACAGTGATTTCGGAATGATCCAAAACGTGACCAGGGTCGCCGACATAACTCCTCAACTGTGAGATATGGAAAACGTTGTGTACGCCTTCCAGAGAAGGTGGTAAGGCTAGGCGATACGCAACCTCCCCAACTCGTTCGAGAATATCGAAGGGACCTATGAATTGTTGGCTGAGTTTTCCGCGTTTCCCAAAACGTATCACTCCCAGGTTAGGAGAAATCTTCAAAAACACGTGTTTTCCTGGTTGAAATTCTAGAGGCCTTCTCTTCGTATCAGCCCAATGTTTATGCCGATCTTGTGCTATGCATAACTGTTCCTTGATTGTTCTTATTACGTCCACTATCTCGACAATCATCTCGAGACCCAAAAGTTCTCGATCCCCAATATAGTCCTAACTTAATGGTGACCTACACTTCCTCCCATACAAAGTGGCGAAAGGCGCCATGCCGATACTAGACTGGTAGCTATTGTTGTAAGCAAACTCTACCAAGTGTAAGTGATCTTCCCAAGATCCTTTAAAATCCAATATATAGGCCCGGATCATGTCTTCGAGAATCTGAATAACCCTTTCTAATTGGCCATCGATATGAGGGTAGTAGGCGGTACAGAAACTTAAATTCATGCCCCGACTCTCTTGTAGACTTTGCCAAAGCTGAGATCTGAAGCGCGTATCTTGATTGGACACAATGCAAATTGGCACTCCATGAAATCTTACAATCTCTTCCATGTACCTCTTTGTGAAGATTTCAATTGATTAACGGACTCGAAAAGGAATGAAATGTGTCGACTTGGTGAGTCGATCCACTTCACCGACACTGCATCGTTTCCCTTGGGCCTGCAAAGGAGTGCGGTCACAAAATCCATTGTGATGTTCTACCATTTCCATTCGAGTATCAGTAAAGGCTGTAATAGACTTGCTATCCTGTGGTGTTTAGCCTTTACATGTTGGCAAACTAGGCATTTAGACACACTCTTGGCTATCTCTCGCTTCATCCTATGCCACTAATAGTTTTGTCTGAGGTCCTTGTACATTTTTGTTTCTCCGGGATGAACAGAGTATGGAGAACTATGTGCTTCTCTTAATAATTCTTCTCTTATCCCACCTTTAGGCACACAGATTCTGCTTCCATACCTTAAAGAACCATCTTCGTGGATGATGAAGTCCGCCCGCAAACTCATTTCCACCTGTTCTCTGATCCTTTGCAATCTAATGTCCCCAATTTGAGCTGTCTTGATTCGTTTGACTAACGTGGAGTGAATTTGTAGATTCATGAAGGATGCGAGCATTCCTGACATAATCATCTCAGTCTCTAGTTCATTGAGGTCTTGATGATTCCTCCAATGAGTAGTTAGACTCGAAACCATTGGTTGGCGACTCAAAGCATCCGGAACTACATTCACCTTCCCCGGATAGTACTGTAAATTTACATCGAAATCCGCCATTAAATTTAGCCATCTTCTTTGTCTCAGGTTGAGTTCCTTTTGGGTGAAGATATACTTCAAGCTCTTATGATTAGTATAAATTCCTACCCTCTCTCCCAATAAGTAGTGCCTCCAAATTTTGAGTGCGATGACAACTGCGGCAAGCTCTAAATTGTGCGTTGGGTAATTTCGTTCATGAATCTTTAATTGTCTTGACGTATAAGCCGCCACGCTGCCATGTTAGTGTAATACACATCACAAACCTTTTCCCGAGGCTTCGCAATATATGTCGAAACCTCTAGTTCTGTCGGGAATTGTAAGAATGGGTGCTGAGATCAAACGAGTCTTCAACTCTAAGAACGCTTTCTCACAAACCTCGAACCATATATATGGCACATCCTTCTGAGTCAAAGTAGTCAGTAGTTCTTTGTTCAGTTGATAAAACTGTACTTTTGATATGATATTTTCCTTACTATTTCTATATAATAAAAGGTGTTTATTATAAATTTGACACATATGAAGGTTTATCTGTAAAAATACTATTTTCATGTGTTTATATATTATAATTAACATTATGAAGGAAAATGTAAGCATATAATATCTATGTAAAATTTGGTCCATTTAAATATACTTATCTTATTAAATATCTTTGACCAATTCTCTAAAAACTATAATAGCATGCCAAATGGTTAAGATAATATCTCAATAAAAAAAATTCTACTAACATTATTTATTGAGATAATTATGCAGAAATTATATCAGGACTGAAATCAAGGAAATTCGAGTTGGCGAGATCAAATCTGCCGAAATGTTCAAGTAAATCGAAGAAATCAACTCTGGAAGAGACGTAGAGAAGATTTTCAGATTCCATATATCAAAATAGTCTATATGTGTCACCAGAAGAAGCCAAAAGTGAAACGAATCCACGATCCTCCTAATCCACCGTGGATCCACGGCCAAACCCACCAAATGGCCACGGTTCTGCCGCAAGTTGAGGGAGTTGGGATTTTGGATTTTTTGGGTAGGATCTTAATAACTAGTTGCCTTATTAGGAACTAGAGATTCTGGCTCTGTGACTAAAAATAAGGACCGAGAGCCTCTTGGAAAAATCATCAAACCGACACGATCACAAAGTCCACGATGGCTCAAGAATCCTGGTTGATCATCGACAGTTCATCTTCCTCCTTAGAAGAGATCGAGAAGCAAACTAGGCTTTTATAATCATTTTCTAAAGGAACAAAGTGTACTTGATCTTGTTGATTAATAAAGATAGCTGTTTTCTTATATCATTTTATTTTCTATAGTTTTCAATATGATTTCCCTTTCTACTTTTTCTTTTCCCAACATGCGCGAGTAATTCTCCGATTGTTAGGGTTCGTAGGATTATGGTAGATTAATAGATGATGAAGATCCTTAAACTCTTTTTACGTCCTATAAACTTTATAAACTTTACCAAAAGAATCATTAACATCCTAATCGGGCGCGCTACCAATTTATTGTTAGTCTCGACCGTGATTAGAGATTAGATTAACCATTGTTTTGGTAAAGGCTAGACATGAACGGAGATCCATGTCAAGATAGGGGTTAAGAGTGGGAACCCTTTTCCTTCCAGAAACCCTAATCTACATGCATCACCGTCGATCTAGTTTTAAATTTATTAAAGGATAAAAAGAGTAATCTTTAATTAATCATCCATGACTACTAAATCTTAGCGAACCCTACAAGCCCCCTTCTAATATAAAACCTACATCCGTAGTTAATCTATATCTATACCCTGCATCCGTGTCTGACATAGATCTAGAACCTACAACCATTCTTCACCATTCTTTATTCTTCCTCCTTTCCTAATCAACATGTCTAAAGTAAGATCAAAAGATTCACTGTTTCCCTGAGGACGGCCCGTACTCATCTCGGTCTAGCTATACGCGACACCGTTATTGATTGCGTATAACTACAACAAAACTCTAAAAACATCATCAATCAAATGGCGCCATTGCTGGGGATACGAGCATAATTTATTCTTCTTACTATTCGTGTTGAATCTTATTTCATCCATATCATAAATAAACAAAACTGCAAATTATATATTTAACGATTATTGTGTGAATTTTGCAAGGGGATCTGGAGTCACAGACTTGAGGAAAAAGAGAGCTAGAGACATTCATCAAGATCCAGGGGAGCAAAGGAGGCCACATAGCAAAATCTCCACCAGATCTCCCAAGTCGGCGGCGGAAGCGCAGCAATAAGAGCACATTGGCGGCGGAACCGCGGCTTTCTAGGGGATTTAGTGTTTCAAACTTCTCTGGTATCTTCTCTATATCTTTCTCTCTCCTCTAAAATCCAATAAAATATCTTTTCTGCGGGATTCTTTGCAAAATATCGCCGATCAAAAAAAAATCTTTTTGCAAAGTTTTGTAATTGGTTTTTTTATTCATATTTTAATAGGGACTTTAAGGGGCAAGACCAAAATTCAGATTATGTGGGGATTTCATCACCCTTCGTAGGCCCCACAAATCACAAAACGAGCATCTGCATCAACCCTACATTAATTAAAAAATATCTAGACAAGACTCTAAGGACTGTCACGCTCAAATAGGACAGAGAAAGGCTGTAGGTAATTTATCACTTATCCGCATTACTTTTGTGGTGTCTAGGCAAGTGTGTCTAAGGCAAGTGGTTATTTAATTAGGCCCGCTATTTTCGGCGATTCGTATAGCGGATACCTCCTACTTACCTAGCACTTACCTGGCTACAAGAGTAGTAAAGAGGTGGTAGAGGATTGATCCTGCGGCTTGTCCTTTGGAAGTCTAGGAGCGGTCTAAAGACTTGACCTAGGTAACCTAAGTTCTAGGGTTGTTTGTGCATTTTTGTGTGATTTGTCTTGAGTCCCACTTTTTCAAAAAACAAACCAATTTTAAATCACACACACGCTGCCACTTGCGCTAAAACCGTTTAGTGCATGCTCTGCTGGACACGGGATTCTAGTGCCAGTCTTGTCCGCGTTTCGGCTATCGACTCCGAAGTCGGTGCTTCTTCATCTTCTTTTCTCCCACCACCCACCACATCGACCGAAATGGACGGTACTCCATCAAATTATAATAACACTACCCTGCCACCGCCCGTAGGTGCGCAGAATCCACCACGCATTTCTTTCCAAGAGAGATGCTATCCTATACGCGGTCCACTTCCTACCTGTCTATCCATTCCACCAGCCAACGGGGATAATTTTTAAATTAAACCCCACTACATCAACCTATTGCCCAAATTTCACGGGCTCGAGTCTGAAGACGCATACGTTTTTATCACCAAATTCGAAAACGTATGCGCAATGATGGGTACTTCACAACTGTCCGTGGATGCTATGCGCTTGCGTCTTCTCCCGTTCACTTTGTGCGACTTGGCAGAAAAATGGCTTTATAATACTGCCGCACACTCTATTACCAATTGGGATGAACTCGTGATAGCATTCCTTAAAAAAATTTACCCCAATCATAAGACCGCCCGTGTTAAGAGCGAAATCAACCAGTTTACCCAGCTTCCCAATGAACCATTTTGGAAGTGCTTTGAACGGTTCAAGGATTTGCTTGTCTAATGTCCTCATCATGGAATACATAAATGGGATCTGTGTCGAATTATATATGAGGGTATTAATCCAGCGACAAAGCAGATGCTTGAAACCATGTATCAATGCAATTTCATGTCTAAAGACGATGATGAAGCCTGGAAATATCTGGAAGATCTCGCTGAAAACACTTTGCAGTGGGAAAGCGTTAGACCACCTTCTAGGGGAGGTATCCATCAGCTCGATGTTTCCATAGCCGTAAAAGACGAAATGACAGCAAAACAAAAGAAACTCGAGGCTATGGAGAACAGATTCTCATCAATCTCCCTAAACCAGGTTACGCTTCCTAAGACTGTATGTGGTTGTTGTTCCAATCCATCACATCTGACGGAAGAATGTCCTTCAAATGCACCATTTCAAGGTCAAGAACACACTAATGCTACTTTTCAGCAGCGACCTAGAAACGATCCTTATTCTTCCACATACAACCAAGGGTGGAGGAATCATCCTAATTTTGCTTGGAACCAAAACCAATACCAAAATCAAAACCAGTTCCAATGCAATTATCAAAGACCTCCTCCACAGCAACAGCAACCACCACCCCTTTAAATCATAACCTTTTCAAAACCAGGTCAATAATTCTTTCTAAACGGCCGGGAATGAAAACTCATCTTCACTTGAACGAAGCGTGGATATGTTTATTAAACATTCCATGCAATCGACGGACGAAATAAAGTCTTTTATCCGATCTTTAACACAGACCACCAACTCCCACGATGAGAGTATAAAATTGATAGAAGCACAACTTGCAGAAATAAATGCCATGATGAGTGCTAGATAAAAAGGGAAACTTCCATCTCAACCCCTACCGAATCTTAGTCACTCGAAAAATCATAATGTGAGTGCCGTCACCACGTTGAGATCAGGACGAGTGCTAGATAACCAAGTGGATGAACATGTTGATGAACACGTCGGTGATATTAATGATACCCCGGCTTCTACTTCTTGCCCTACTTCATCTAGTCTCCCACCTTCTTCCGAGCCTATTCTCCGTTTTTCCCAAGGCTCAAACATTCCGCCCACTTCCTCGAATCTACCTAAAACGATCCCCACTCCAATTCTAGGATCGATTCCATCCCCACAAGCTTCTCCACAAATGTTGGACCCAAGACTTATTGATAAAGCTCCTTTTCCAAACAGGTTAAGGGGCAACAGACCAAGTCCACAAATGGAGAGAACGGTCGCATGAAGAAAATGTTAGCAATTTTATCTAAAATATTCACCAACTATAAAGTACTTTGGAAGATGGATAAGAGTATGATAGCTTGAATTGAATTCTCTAAGTGTAGGGATGTCTTTTACACACACGTAGGGGTATATGATCAATGTTTGGAAGAAAGATAGGGAGGAAGACTAAAGGCTATGTTTTATTGAGGGATAATGTGATTTCTAATATTTTTTCATGATCATTAAGATAGTGCTCATAGCAACCGAAAAGCTAGTATAGTTGAAAACTCTTATTTTCAAGTTCTTTCTTTTATAATTCTTATCTGTGTATGTAACTTTCACTATCTTTCTTTTATTATAGGATTTTGTGGGTGTAATCTGCTGAAAACCCTCAGGAGACAACACTCCTCCTACTAGAGACACCTAAAGGTTTAACGGCTTGTTGCACGTGCTCAGTGCAATCGTGTTGCCTACGAAAGTATGCTACTTAGGTTTTTCTTTTTCCTTTTCTCCCTCTCTTGAATAACTAGTTTGCTCGGGACGATCAAAGTTAAGTTTGGGGGTATTTGTTCACTTGATAAAACTGCACTTTTGATATGACATTTTCCCTACTATTTCTTTATAATAAAAGGTGTTTATTATAAATATGACACATATGAAGGTTTATCTATAAAAATACTATTTTCATGTATTTATATATTATAATTAACTTTATGAAGGAAAATGTAAGCATATAATATCTATGTAAATTTGGTCCATTTAAATATGCTTACCTTATTAAATATCTTTGACCAATTCTCTTAAAACTATAATATCATGTCAAATGGTTAAGATAATATCTCAATAAAAATAAATTCTACTAACATTATTTATTGAGATAATTATACAGAAATTATATCAGGACTGAAATCAAGGAAATTCGAGTTGGCGAGATCAAATCTGCCGAAATGTTCAAGTAAATCAAAGAAATCAACTCTGGCAGAGACGTAGAGAAAATTTTCAGATTCCATATATCAAAATAATCTACATGTGTCACCAGAAGAAGCCACAAGTGAAATGAACCCACGATCCTCCTAATCCACCGCGGATCCGTGGCCAAACCCACCAAATAGTCGCGGTTCAGCCGCAAGTTGAGGGAGTTAGGATTTTGGATTTTTTGGGTAGATCTTAACAACTAGTTGCCTTATTAGGAAACTAGAGATTCCGGCTCTGTGACTATAAATAAAGACCGAGAGGCTCTTGGAAAAATCATCAAACTGACGCGATCACGAAGTCCACGACGGCTCAAGAATCCTAGTTGATCATCGACAGTTCATCTACCTCCTTAGAAGAGATCGAGAAACAAACTATGGTTTTGTAATCATTTTCTAAATAAACAAAGTGTACTTGATCTTGTTGATTAATAAAGGTAGTTGTTTTCTTATATCATTTTATTTTCTATAGTTTTCAATATGATTTCCTTTTCTATCTTTTCTTTTCCGAACATGCGTGAGTAATTCTCCGCTTGTTAGGGTTCGTAGGATTAGGGTAGATTAATGAATGATGAAGAACCTTAAACTCTTTTTACGACTTATAAAGTTTATAAACTTTACCAAAAAAATTATTAACATCCTAATCGGGCATGCTACTAATTTATTGCTAGTGTCGACCACGATTAGACATTAGATTAACGATTGTTTTGGTAAAGGCTAGACATGAACGGAGATCCATGTCAAGATAGGGGTTAACAGTGGGAACCTTTTTCCCTCCCGAAACCCTAATCTACATGCATTATAGTCGATCTAGTTTTAAATCTATTAAAGAATAAAAGGAGTAATCTTTAATTAATCATCCATAACTACTAAATCTTAACGAACCCTACAAGCCCCCTTCTAATATAAAACCTACATCCGTAGTTAATCTAGATCTATATCCTACATCCGTGTTTGACGTAGATCTAGAACCTACAACTATTCTTCACCATTCTTTATTCTTCCTCCTTTCCTAATCAACACGTCTAAAGTAAGATTAAACGATTCACCGTTTCCCTGAGGACGACCCGTACTCATCTCGGTCTATCTACACGCGACACCGTTATTGATTGCGGTTAGATACCAAACTCTAAGAACAACAAACAATCATTCTGCTATCTTAGAGAAGTTCTTAATGAAACGGCGGTAATATCCGGCAAGTCCTAAGAAGCTTCTGATCTCCATAACTGTTCTTGGTGTTGGCCATTTCTGAACAGTGATAATCTTGGCCGGATCCATTGAAATTCCTTCACCTGACACAACATGTCCCAAGAAGCTACTCGCTTTAACTAAAACTCCCATTTGCTGAGCTTTGCATATAGTTGGTGTTGACGCAAGGTTTTGAGCACCACGCGCAAGTGCTCCGCGTGTTCCTCCTGATTCTTCGAATACACAAGAATATCGCCGATGAAGATAATGACAAACTTGTCAAGTATTCATAAAAAACTTGGTTCATCAAATTCATAAATACTGCTGGGCATTGGTTATTCTAAAAGGCATCACTAAGAATTCATAGTGTCCATACCTAGTACCGAAAGCCGTCTTAGGTATATCAGACGTTTTTACTTTAAGTTGATGATAGCCCGTCCGCAAATCCAACTTTGAGAACACTCGAGATCCCTCCAATTGATCGAACAGATCGTCTATCCTCGGTAAGGGATACTTATTCTTGATTGTTACCTTATTTAACTCCCGATAGTCGATACACATCTGCTTAGTTCCATCCTTCTTAGGTATCAAAAGAACCGGGGTACCCCAAGGTGACGAGCTCGGTCTAATAAATCCCTTATTGAGGTGGTCCTCAATTTGCTTCCGAAGTTCCTTCAATTCCGCTGGCCCCGTCCGGTATGGTGTTCTCAATATAGGTTGAGTCACCGGCATCAAGTCTATAGTGAACTCGATTGCCCGATCTGGTGGTAAACCCAACACATCTGTAAATGCGTCTTCAAATTCTCGTAAAACCATCGGCATACTCTCTTCCTCCTGTACGGTGTATAACATCTCCTCCTTTCTCGGTACAGCTCTGTAAGTTGCTGGATCCAAGGACTTACCTCCACTCTCGAATATGAACATTGGGTGGTCAGGGATTTCAAACAGTACCATCTTTTGACGACAATCGATGGTAGCGTAAAAGGTACTCAACCAGTCCATACCCAAGACCACGTCGAAATTTGGCATATCTATCACCATAAAGTTGGCGTAGAAACCTCGACTGCAGATCACCACGGGACATAGATCGTATCTCATAGTGTACTTGATCACACCGTTTCACGTGTTGACATTCCATTCAGTGATGAGAGGTGCCACTGGAATGGAACTGGCGATCGCAAACTTTTGTGCCATAAATCAATGCAACGCTCCAGAGTCAAAAAGTGTAAGTGCAGGTGTAGAGTCTACTAGTAAGGTACCTATGTTTTATACGGAAAAATAGTGATGAGCCTAACAAGATATGCATGCACGAAAGGAGGGTAAAATTGGAAGTGTGACAGCCAAAAAAAAAAGAGTAGCGGTACCTGTAATAACTTCTCCCGTTGCTTCAGCATCTTCCGTAGTCATAGTAAAGGCCCGACGCTTCGGATCGTTGCTCTGAGCTTGCTGGAAGACTCATTTCTAAGAGGGAAAGGGTGGTCCCCTAGCTGGCGGACCTAGCCCGATTGGCTTATTAGCGGGAGGTGGCCAGGCTCCCTGTTGAGGCGCTCCATGATTGGCTGGTTTGTTGTCAGGGACTAGTTGTCATCTTCTCTATGGACAATCCCCTATAGCATGATCTATTGACCCATAGATTATGAAAAGTTTGTTCAACACGCGGCAGTCCCACATGTAATTTCTGGTTCTACCGCAATGGTTGCATATGACGGCTGGTTTTCTGAAGACAGTTGGCCTTGCTGGTCTCTTGGGTTGCTGCCTTCCTTTGAATTTGGAAGATGATCCACTAAAAATTTGATTGCCCGATCACTTAACACCTAACAAACGGTCATCCTTCCTTATGCATCTCTGAAGGTCTTCAAAGTTTCGCACCGCCTCTAAGATTTCATCATAAGTTAAAAGGGTAGCAGAAGACATGGAGGATTGTGTCTTCAGATTCAACCTTTGTCAGAATCTTTTAGCATATAGTTCAGGGGTTGCCACCAGATGATGCGCGAATCGACTTAACCTTGCAAACTCCGAAGCTTACTCGTCCATTGGCTTATCCCACATGCTCCCTTGTTGGAATTGTATAAATTCTCTTTCCATCTTTAGGTGTACCACGACTGGAAAGTATTGAGAATCAAAATGCTGCTTAAACGTTCCCCAGTCGATGGGCTCCTTCGGTCTATTTTCCACTGCCTCCAACCATATTCTGGCATTATCCGTAAGTTGCAGTTTGGCAATGTTTGCCCACGCATCCTTGGGAATTTGAGCGGCAGAGAGGTCATTGACGGTTCCTTTGAGCCATTCTTCAGCTTCCAAGGGGCTTTTCTTCCTCGAAAAGGTCTTAGGGTGAAGTGATCTGAATTGTTTCACTCCTGCTGCACCTTGAGGAACGGGGGCTAGTTCCTTCCTTAAAATCTCCGCTTGTTACTGTCTACTTTCCCTCAGCTTCTGATGAAGGGCAGCCGTCTACTGTTGCTGTTGTTCTAATAGTCCTTGCATCATTTGTATCATAGCTGCTTGTGGAGCAGCGGCTTTATTAACCCTATTTCCCCTTCTGTTGCAGTTATGGTGTCGTCCGGCCATGATGATCTGAATTAGAAAGGGTTAGGTTATAAAAGGCTGGGGATGACATAAGATAGTAACTTGCGTGAAAAGCAACAATTAATGCAAGAGGAAAACTAATAAGGAAAAAGCAAGATGGTCAAGGGTTAATTTGTTTGAAATTATGATTTTATTAATAAATGCTAAAGGAGATACAATAAAGATTAAATATGGCCCTACTGCTATACATAGCTTATTTGGCCCACTGAGGAACTAAGAAACTAAACATGACACGAACTAATCATAAGCGTTTCGGTCATCGTCTATCAATCATACGGTGGAAACTGCGCATTGTTGGCTTGGTGTTTATTGACCTTCCTTGCAAAACTATAAAAGAAGGGTAAGCCTGGTACATCCCGGCGATAGAGTTGTGGAGGGGTATGACAAACACATCGATAAGAATGTCCCCAAATATAGAGTGTTTCCCCAATAAACCATATGTGCGGACCGTATTCTTCTGGTTCCTCCTCTTCAACTTGAATCTCCTCTTCAGTAAGGGCCTCCTCTGTAAGTCTATGTCACGCATCCCACAAACTTGCGGGAAGGCGGAATACATGAAAAACGATAATCAAAGCTTCGTAACACGGACTTGAGCGCATGAATCGTTATCTAAACCATTGCTAACTAACTACTAGAGGTTTAACTACTCGGATACAAAGTTATACCTCACGTTACTTATCCTTCGGGTCTTCATCGCGGTCCTCCACTCCTCGTAGGCTCCTTGGAACATCGGCACCTCAACGGCCTCCTTGAATCAAAGACGATCCACCCGAAAGCTCCTACGCTAAGCTTAATCTCAAACTTGAGATAACTAGATTGCTTAAAGTGCTAATCTAAGCTACCTAGGGGATATAGAGTGAAAGTTATGGATGTATTAGTCTAGCTAACCCTTGATCTCAACTCATGAGAGGTTAGGGTTAGGGTTTGAAGAGAGAGTGAGCTTGAGGAGAGAGAAGGTGAGAATGATAATGAAATGAGATAATGATATATCATAATATATATGAAGCATTATTTATTTATCCAAAAATGAAATAATAGAATTAACAACCATACTTCATAAATATCTATGAATGATTCATCTCCATGAGTCATTAAGCATTTATGATGCATTAATGACATGGATGAATCACACAAATGAGTCACTAATCTCATTTAATGCAATGACACCTTACACCCCCCCAAGTCACCACTCTTCTAGAAGCTTCTTGAAAAATTATGAGAACGCCCCTCCAATCTGTGAAAACACGGAAAAACTTTAGACTGTATAAATCCAATAATCTGATACTAGAAACTGGCTTAAACCAAAGCCGGCTAGTAAAAACTGTCCGAAAAGTCGTACGTGCATAAACACACGTATGCGTCCGAACCCTTGTCGTAAAACTATACGACCTCTATATCGTTTCGCCTGGAGTAGGGAAACTCTCTGTGTGGGAATCTAAAGACTCGACACTACGCTGGTAGTGGATTTAACCATAGACCGCAAGCTGCACTAGCTGTACGTATCGGTCCCCAGGTAGATGTCGATAAGAAGGCCGATAAAGAAAACCATCCAAACCCCTACTGAGCCTGATGTGACAATCTCCGTACAGTCCGGTCTGTTCGTCTAAGACTATCGCATATCAAGCCTAGGGGACGGCAAGCGTCAGTCCCCTAATAGCTATATAAATCGTGTCGGAGCGAAGCCCATTACACCCTGAGAAGCTACTGGAACCTACCAGTATATCTCACTTGTCCTGGCCAGGGACTTCGCGTAATGGCTCTCTGACACAGCGCGATATCAACTCTCAATACCGGGAGAGACAAATCCTATCTAACCGCCACTGCCTCCAAGTGCTCGGGACTGCACCCAACTGCTACCTGTTTGCACGACTCCTTTGAGCCGTGGTAGGGTAGCAATCTAAGTCCCCGGCGAGTCCTGTCCGGTGTACCCGTAACCTAACGAGCACCGTATACTATCTCTAGTACAACGTACTGATGGTTGTGGGACAGACCATCTCCCCAACTGGGATGAGAAGCGTATACACTTAGCCTACTCCGGAATATCGATGCCCTATCTCGATAATCCAATGACCAGGGACCTGTATAGGATGTTGCTTACAGACTATCCAACCCCCACTAGTGTGACTGCCATCACGACGCTGGTAATCAAGCAAAGATCCTATGGGCTCTACTAATATGTATAAGTGATACGTTACAAGAAACATATGCACATGTTAAAGTAGACTCAAACCAAGTAGCATACTACCATGTTTAGCAAGACTGTTATATACAACTGTGAATATCCCAATCTTCCATTAAGTAATATACAACCTAGTATGATACAATAATGGCCCCTAGGGCATATACATTAACATCCTCCTCGGGCTCTTCTTCCTCCGTATGAGCTTCCTCTTCCTGTGGTTCTTCTTCCACGAAATCCCCTTTAATAGGATCCTCCTCCTCAATGGGAGCCTCCTCTTTAGCAGGGGCATCTTCCCCAAGCTCTTCTTCCTCCGCATGAGCCTCCTCTTCCTCGGGTTCTTCCTCCACCGGGGCTTCTCCTTCTTTATCTTCCAAGCCGCCATTGGAGATATTTTTCTGGGGACCTAATACTTCGTCATCCGAATATCCAAGCATAGCCTAAAAAGTGATGTCTGACATGTTGTCCTCATTCGAAAGATTTGCCATGACCTGAAAGGAAAGGCCATGGTCAGGATTCAGAATGTCAAGGAAAGGACAAGGAATATGGAAAAATTATGAAATCGACATAAGTGGATGAGATTCATAAATATAATAAGTCAGTTAACGGTTTCATTTTAGTACATTAAGGACCTGCATGGGCCACCACTAAAACTCGTCACGCTCCGCTTCCCAAAAGAAGGCGAAGGGTGACATGGCATGGTCCGCAACCTAACTGTATTAAAAGTGGTCTATTCAATGCAGTTACGTTAAGAGTATGAATATCTATAACATGCAGGATATATACCAAAACTAAATAATAAAAGCGGAAGGCATTTATTTCCATTAACCAAACTTTATTACATCCCAAAAATGAGTAAAATAAACTAAATAGTTTAATTACATCGAAGAAAAAACAAAAGCCCTAAACAAGTAGGCAAAAAATAAAAATAAAACTAACTAATCTTCCGTCGTCAAGTCCGCATAATCTTCATTAGTAGGCTCCACACCTTGATCCTCATCATAATACCCACCCTCATCTAACGGACATTTCAGAGATAGAGAAGAGAAAAGAAAAGTCCGTAAGCGAGTTACACTTGGGTAGGATTGCCTCATAAGCAAGTAAAGGTACAGAAATGAGCAAGTGTATATAGGTATGATGTGTATGTGCAGATATGATGTATATGGGTATAAAGGTATGAGGTGTATACAAATAAGACATGTTGACGGAGGTATATATGAATATGAGTGTGTTGTATGAGGTATATATGAATAAGAGTATGTTTGTATGAGGTATATGTTAGGTAAAAGTTCGCATTAGTTTATTAAACAAGGGTCCGGATACTCGTGATTATTTCGTTGTGGCCACGGAACAATAACTGGGAAAGTGAAATGTACCGTTTCACTTCCCAGGATCATGATCGAGTAGTAGGGGAATTCGAATTCCGCATCTCCTTACCTAATCAAACTACCCATTCCCTTTATTCAGTGTAAAGGTTTTGACGAAATAAAGTTAGTGCGTATTTCATCTAGGCATGGAATTTCCACATTATATGTCATCCACATATTGGATTATTCGCCCTCAAAGTAGGGTTAGTATTCGCCCGAATATCGGGTTAGTATTTTCCCGAATATCGGGTTAATATTCGTCCGAAGACTGGGTTAATATTTGCCCGAAGACCGGGTTAGTATTCGCCCGAAGACCGGGTTAGCATTCGCCCGAATATCAGGTTAGCAGCTGTCCAAACATTGGATTGTTCACCCTACCTGCAGAGATCTTCATTTATAAGTATTCCATGTAGGGTTCCTAGGAACACTAATGAAGTCTCACAAGGCATCAAACATGGCGAATTCAAATTTTTACAAGTGCTTACAAACCCTAATACGGATCGTTAACTAGATATATAGGCTATGCGATGCAAGTTAACGACTTTTAACTAAAGGAAAGAAGCTACAACCTTTGTAGATCTGGTCCTCCACGTCCTAGGCTCTGTGATGAGGTCCCTCCGCTGTCCAAATCAAATCCATGAGTCTAGCATCGGCTTCATCGGAGAAATGGGCGGGCTTGGTCGTCGGTTCGATGCCGAAGATGATCTACGTCGAGGCATCACAAGATCAAGCTCCAACTTCACCAAGCCTTGAAAACTTATGAAGGAAACACCTTATACTACTTGGAAAGAGGTAGAGGATGAAGAAATAGGAGGTGGGTTCACTTTAGAATTGGATTTCTCACTTGTTTTCATCACTTGCCATTGATGTAGCAAGCTTTTCTTCATTGCTCATGAAGAACAAGAAGAAAGAAAATGAATATGATAAGTCTTTTAAAAAGAAAATAAAATGAATACTTATCATGTATTCAACCATGGTTTAGTGTAGAGATTTAACTAACGTTAGATGAATGGTTAGGGTTAGAGAAGAGACAAGAATGGTGGACTTGTTCAAAGCTTCAAGAAGCTTCAAATAAAAACAAAACTAGCAACCATTCTTTTCTCTTTATCTTTTCTAAATGAAATAAATAAAATAAATAAATAGATAAATGAATAAGTAAAAGAAATGAAACCCTAACCACTAACTAACCATGGTTTAATTCTTTACACAAAACCAAGCTAGAATGTATCATCAAACATGATACAATCATGTGCACAAAAAATATATCACATATACAATGTGCATTTCAAGTGAGTAAATCCATTTAAAGTGAACCAATACTAGTTAATACAAAGTAATATATCAAATATAATTATATATTAAATCATTAAATCAACACTTGATTCAATGATCCGGTCATGTCGCATATAACCGGCTACTATCCAATGTATCGGCTTATCGAATCGATCCTTGATTCGATAACTAGGTTATATCGTATATAACCAATCAATACATTCATCGTTAGAATGGAACACGGTATCACATACACGAATTATCTTCGGTCCCGCACATATCTCATATGCGCTCCTATTTTGTTTCGCTTGAGCTAGGAAACCTCTGTGTAGGACTCTAAAGACTCGTCAATACGCCGGCAGCAGATGATGATCATATCAAACACCCACAAGCCGCAAGCGGTCTGCTAAACGTAACGGCCACCCGGGTATTGAGCGATCAGAAGATCGACGAGCAAGCCCGCTCACACTCCTGTGAATCCAACAAGTAACACTTACCGTACAGTCCGGTCTGTTCGTCTGATATGTCGCATATCTCGCCTAGGGGTGGTAAACGTCAGACCCCAATAGCTTGATAAGTCATGCCGACGTAAGGTCCATGACATGTGTGAAACTACTGATAACACTTACCAGTAGGTCACTGCAACCCTGGCCAGGGATTTCCTGTTATGGCCAGTCGAGCATAGCGCAACATCAACCCCCAATATCGGGAGAGACGAATCCCCTCCTATCGCTCATTGCCTCCATGTGAATCGGGACTGTACCCAAAAAACCACCTGTTTGCATGACTCAGTAGAGCCGTGGTAGGGTGGAAATCAAAGCACAGTGGGAGACACACAAGACTCTATGACGATCTTGGGTCAACAGACTAAGCTGTACCAGTGTCACCAGAGAACTGCCATCTGACGTGAGGTATAATACCATCTGGGAGTTTTCGGCGAGTCCGTTCAGTGTACCCAGTCTCCACTGAGCACCCGCATACCATCTCTAATGTCAAACACCAATGGATATGGGATCATCCATCGCCCATCACATGGGTCGTGAGGATATACGCTAGTCTACTCTGGAATATCGATGCCCCGTCTCGATATTCCCACGACTAGGAACAATGAAGGATGTACTCATTGACTACCCAGGCCCCACTAGTATGATCTTCATCATAGTCCTGGAAGTCGAGTACACATTCTAAGGGCTTTATCAACATGTAATCAGAGAGACAGAGAGTATACATGTTAAGATAAAGAGCAACCAGATAGCATACTATCATGTCGAGCAAGAAAGTCCTACCTATATATGTCCCAGCATCCACTACAATATACATCCAATGTACAGCAATGGCCTCTAGGGCATACATATAACTAACAATCTCCCACTTGCACTAGGGCCATCTATAGCAGTAGTTGTAGTATCTAATACTCAACCATCCCCTAAAAGTCTCTCTTTGGGAAAAGGCCTTCGTGAGTGGATCCGCCGTGTTGTCCTCTGAGTCTACTCTCCTAACCTCGATCACCCTGGAGATCAACTATCTCCATGATCAGGTGATGCTGCCTCAGAATATGTCTGGGTCACTGATGGGACCAGGGTTCCAAGGCCAAAGCCACAGTTCCATTGTCACACAATGGTAGGAACCCGGTTCATCCTATGAACCAATATACACCCAAACTGCCTCTTTGGTAGTATCTTTAATAGCGATGTTACCAGCCTTTATTGTCTAGTTTGCCACGGTATCTAGCTTGGAACTCTTCCAACATACCGTCCCTTTACTGAGGGTAAAGACAATGCCTGTGACTGACAATCAGTCGTCTTTATCACCCTGGAACCCTTCCAGTGATTCTCCCCAGGATCGATTGATACCATCTCACTACATCTAGTGAGAATCCTAGCATCCAATTACATCTATCTCATAGATGAAAACTCAGGATTTAGGAGGTATCACTTTGATCCTATATGGAGAATCCATGTGATAAGAGGAGATCGACCGATCGTAGTATAGGAAACTCTTTTCCTATCAAGAGTATGTTGTCTACGTACAATACGAAGATGACCACCTTACTCTCTACTACCTTTTTGTATATACAAGGTTCGTCTACCATTTTGATGAAGTCAAACACTTTGACTATCATATCAAAACAGACGTTCCAACTCCGCGATGCCTGCTTCATTATGTAGAGCAACTTGCACATGTTTCCGCTGCTCCCACTGTTTACGAAGCCCTCTGGCTGTGTACTTATAGACTTTCTATTCTAAATCAGTATTTAGAAGAGCAGTCATGACACCCAACCACCAGATTTCGCAGTCATGGTATGCAGCAATATTAAGTAGGATCTGGATGGGCTTAAGTATAGTCCCTGGAAAAGGTTTCATCATTTTCCACTCTTGGTCGATGACGAAAACCTTTAATAAGTTTAGCTTTGAAAGTCTCAACTTTTCTATTTACACCAAGTAATCTTCTCAAGATATACTTTCTCCTGATGGGGATTTAACCCTTCAGATATCGCAACCAAAGTCCATACTTTGTTGGTGTACATGGATTCCATCTCAGATTGCTAAGCATCCAGCCATTCTTACAGAGTCCCTACTCTTGATGGCCTGCTCGAAACTAGTTGGGTCATCATTTCATGATGCAATCCTTGCTCCCACTGTCATCGAGAAACCGAAGTATCTCTCAGGTGGATGAGGAACCCTACTAGATCGGCGGAGAGGCTGAGATTCGTTGGAATCTACTGAATCCTTTGGTTCTACCAAATCACCTGCTGTAGTTTGTATAGCTGGAACCTTTCCAGTTCTACACAACAGACCTTGCCTTGATCTTGTCCGGATTTTGCTTTTGATATAGGCCGGACAATCCTAAATCTTAACTTATTTAAGAGATAGGCTCTTCCCATACCATATCTTATATGGAGTGGTAGGCACTGATTTGATTCGAACCCTATTCAATAGGTATGCAACTTCATAAGTGCATAACTCCCTAAAAGGAAATAGGAAACTCAGTAGTACTCATCATGGAGCACACCATATCTAATATTGTGCGATTGCTCCACCCCGATACACCGTTATGCTGTGGTGTATTCAGAGGAGTAACACTGAGAGAGAATCTCATTCTCCTTTAGAATAGTCCAGGAATGCCATGCACAAGTATTCTCCTCCCTGATCTTATCATAGGACATAATACTTATACCCGGTTTTTGGTTCTCTACTTCTAACTTATATTCTGTGAATATCTCACAAGGTTCGGACTTGTGTTTCAACAGGAACATATGACTGAATCTTGAGAGATTATCAGAGAATATAATGAAGTATAAAGAACCAGTCCTGGCATGTGTAGACAGGAAACCTTACATACATTATCATGTATCAGTCCCAAGAGTTTACTAACTCTTTCTCTGCTTCCAATAAACAGAGCTATGGTCATCTAATCTTTGTGACATGACTGGCAAGTTTCACAAGATGTAAATTCAAACTAATTTAAATATGCATCTAAAATGTAACTTCAGCCAGTCGGGTCGCATTGATATGACCTAGTCTACAATGCCTCAAGAAGGATTCGTTCATTTCTGAACTCTTCCTCTTGTATGTGTTCTGTTTACTAGGAACTGTAGTTTGATTTAGAACGCCAATGCTTTTAGATAACGTGCCTGAACCGATCAACTTTTGATATAGGAAATGTTCAAAACATTATCCATCAATACAAAATTTTATCATTTCTTTACTAATAAAGAGACTGATATGATTTTGTATATCAGGTTCGGTATCTAATAGCATTTGTTCAGAATCAATGTATTGGTAATACAGGGTGACAGTGACCAACAGACTTGGCTGCAACACTTGCCCCGTTTTCTGTCTCATGAAACTTATCACCCGTTCTCAGTTTTTCTACCTTTTTGCAGCTCTATGTAACAGATTACATATCTGGGATCCTGATCCGGTATCATATACCCAGGATGCGGAGGATACTGGGAAACAGTTCTTTGTAATGAACACACCCGAAGGAGATGCATCATATGCACTTTCTTCGTTTGGGCGGCATGGGAATCCTGGTATTCCCCTAATTCCTGCTCTGTCTTATAACAATTATATGTTGGAGCGGGACCAACGTTCCCCAGCTCAGTATAACAAGCGGGTTCGGTCAATACATCCATATTATTATCATAATTAAGGCGTGATATGGTCGCTACCTGGAGAGAGAGAGAAGAAAACACTCTGCGTGCGCTCTTGCAAGATCAGACTGGTTATATATTTTATCTAATCAGGATGGCTCCCACTGTTTTTATCAAATCTTCCTTCAAACCTTAAAAGGAAAGACTAGCCGGGATTAATTACACTCTACAAGTTCGCCAATCTTTCAGCCAGGCCAATGTCGGTACTTTGAGGGAGGTTCCCCGTGCTTTCGCACGGACCTAATTACTGTAAACCTCGCTTTCCCAGAGGCGTAACCCCGTTGACACCTTTCTAGACACCTACTTGATCGGCTAATTGCAAAGTGCAAAACTCTCCCAGGAGTAACAATTACTCGCAGTGGGTATCGGGATCCAACTATCATATAGAAGGTATGCAATCTCATTGCAAGTTTCAACACTTGAAACTCCTGATAAAGGTTTTTACCCCTAGCACCTATGATCTTGGCTAAGGTCAACAAATCATAGGTACTAGTCAAGTTCTACCCGTCATTTCGTGATTAATTAGACCCACCCACATGACCCTTGGTTAAGGTCAACAAAGCCACATGACTGTCCTAACTAATCGCATCATATGCTGTGTAGGAAGACATCACTTAGCTACCGCACACTACGCCTCGGCTATGGTCGACAAACGTAGCACGAATACTAAGTACTCTACTTCCTAAAATGACGGAGGGTTGCGGATGGTTTTTATGAAAATCTTTAACGCTTTGAACTTGATCTCGTTGCGGAATCAAATGGTTTTTAAATGGAATGTTTTTGAGGCTTTTCTAGTTTTTCTAAAGGGGTCACTCCCGGTGAAGGGATCGTCGGCCCTTTCCTCGTCGAATGAGGTGCGGGATATATCATATATATCACTGTGCAAAGAGGAAACTATAGAAGCGATCAATAGACAAACCGAGAGTTGTAGCATCTGCCAGTTATTGCTAAAGGAGTCACTCCCGGTGAAGGGATCTCGGTCCTTTCCTCATCGAATAAGGTGCAGGATGTTCTACAATGAACACCGCGATGCAAAGCAAGAACTGTAGCTACCTGTTTTATTTTTGAAATTCGATTCCACAACATCAATTAGGTTAATTTTCTTTCATTAATCTCATTAATGAATATCCCATCATGTAAGTCCACCTTATCATCACAGATAAATATAACGT
This sequence comes from Agapanthus africanus, assembly GCA_030015575.1. Lineage (NCBI taxonomy): Eukaryota > Viridiplantae > Streptophyta > Magnoliopsida > Asparagales > Amaryllidaceae > Agapanthus > Agapanthus africanus. The sequence goes on from CM057344.1 coordinate 121,895,213, forward strand.
ACGCTTATGCCATCCGCATTCGCCTCGATGTCCTGTCTGCACCGTTAGGTTAGGTAACTAACGGCAGAGCGAGGCAGGGGTAGCGCGGGTGTAAAACATAAGCAACGTCTATATAATATATCATATATACTATATACTATATCTATCACAGAACATCACATGATCACATCACAGATAACGCAGCAGAAAATATCATATGAAATATTGGATATACTAGGACGTCCGTGTTTTTAATACGAGCCAGTATAAAACAGGGATTCCACGGTCGTGATGAATAGCCAATCCCAAACCCCTAGACCCCTACGAGAGCGGCAAGCAACCCTACCAATTCTAGGGTTAGGAGACCCGGACTCGACTCCTCGAGATGGTCTCCCACTGGACCCTAGAACCCGGCTACTTGTGCTCCCCTCCTTGGGTCTATCCTAATGCGGAAAAGTAAATAATGTACAAAAGGTGACATCTTCCGCAACCTGGAAGTGCCCCAATAAAAGAATATTACATACAAGTTTTTACATGAATGAAAATGGAAAGCACTCATCTCACATAAAAACCCCCGGCTATTCGAACACGACGATCCAATATAACATATCCAACAACACATAACATCACTTGATATCAACGTAAGTAAATATGCGCATCCCAATTGTCGTTGACATATAGCAACGAAAACGGTGATATCACATATTACACTTACGGTCACAGAAATGAAAGTGTAAAACTACAACAGTTGGAATCCGCAACCACCTCAGACATCGCATGCCTGACCAAATGAATTCTTTAGACATCGCATGCCTAACAATTATAAACCCCGCATTTTAGTCTCATTATCGAAAACACTTTTCAATACCAAGTCGGGCAATTCAACAGGATTCCCGACATTTTGATCGAATGCTCGTCGCAAACTTTAGTAGGCGGCCGCACCCCTGATACCGTCGACGAAGTGCACCAAGGCGGAACACCGCTACCGCGAGCACCCAAACGGATGCTTTCGGCGACGGGGTTCTCCTACAGTCACTTGGTCGGGGCTATGGGGTGAGGCTGTCTATTAAGTTTACCCGGCGAGTATCCACGTACGCTACGTGATTGCGACGGACTTTTGATCATATCAAAATTCCGTGGCAACCGATCGAGTGAGACTAAACCGCTAGATTTATAACATTCATTCAGTTATCTCATAACTGCTTGTGAATTCCAATTGTTGTATCACATTCCGGATAAATAGAAAATGCTAAACTTTTCGATCGAACAATCGAACACCCAAGTTTTCCCGAAACAGATCAACACATGAAATAAGTTTAAAAACATTTACTTCGTGCCTCAGTACCAACGGTCCAGCCGTAGAAGGGTCAAGCCAACGCCTCACATGTGGCACGCCGTACTGCCCCAAACCCGAAGGTTCAAAGGGCAGTTCAAGACGGTCACATAATCGAGTTAAGGTTTGTTGTCTTCTAGAGGGTCCATCGCGTTACTTGCACTACTTAGAACGTCTTTAAACCCCGGAAAAGTCCAACAATTGGAAATTTCCCAACAGTGGAAAACTTGGGTATTTATATCCGGTCGAACTTTTTAACATATTCTAAAATTATCCGGAAAAGCACACAGACAGAATTAGACAATCCGATCGGTACACCGAGTTCCCAATACAACCCAGAAAATTCAACTCTTGAATAATTATTAAAAATTCCCAGGAAAACCAGAACCACAGAATAGGAGTTAGTGTGCAAAGCAAATAGGGCAAAGAGACCATTAGGCCGCGGAACCGCCGCACGAGCCATGCTCGTGCCGTGGAACCGCCGCTGTTTGATGGAATTGGGTCATCAAAATTGACAATAACTCTTAGATATTCCTGCTGGTCTTTCTGCATATTTTTAATCTGGAAAAACCATGATTTTAAAAATTGTCCAGAGAGCAAATTGCGATTGGGGTTTCGGTTCAATCGGACTTCTAACTCCGTCAACGCATCGCCTAAGGCTCTAGCTAGGCTCTGATACCACTGTAGGGTTCCTAGGCACACTAATGAAGTCTCACAAGGCATCAAACATGGCTAATTCAAATTTTGACAAGTGCCTACAAACCCTAATACGGATCGTTAACTAGATATATAGGCTATGCGATGCAAGTTAACGACTTTTAACTAAAGGAAAGAAGCTACAACCTTTGTAGATACGGTCCTCCATGTCCTAGGCTCCGTGATGAGGTCCCTCCGCTGTCCAAATCAAATCCATGACTCTAGCATCAGCTTCATCGGAGAAATGGGCGGGCTTGGTCGTCGGTTCGATGCCGAAGATGATCTACGTCGAGGCATCACAAGATCAAGCTCCAACTTCACCAAGCCTTGAAAACTTGTGAAGGAAACACCCTATACTACTTGGCAATAGGTAGAGGATGAAGAAATAGGAGGTGGGTTCACTTTAGAATTGGATTTCTCACTTGTTTTCATCACTTGCCATTGATGTAGCAAGCTTTTCTTCATTGCTCATGAAGAACAAGAAGAAAGAAAATGAATATGATAAGTCTTTTAAAAAGAAAATAAAATGAATACTTATCATGTATTCAACCATGGTTTAGTGTAGAGATTTAACTAAGGTTATATGAATGGTTAGGGTTAGAGAAGAGACAAGAATGGTGGACTTGTTCAAAGCTTCAAGAAGCTTCAAATAAAAACAAAACTAGCAACCATTCTTTTCTCTTTATCTTTTCTAAATGAAATAAATAAAATAAATAAATAGATAAATGAATAAGTAAAAGAAATGAAACCCTAACCACTAACTAACCATGGTTTAATTCTTTACACAAAACCAAGCTAGAATGTATCATCAAACATGATACAATCATGTGCACAAAAAATATATCACATATACAATGTGCATTTCAAGTGAGTAAATCCATTTAAAGTGAACCAATACTAGTTAATGCAAAGTAATATATCAAATATAATTATACATTAAATCATTAAATCAACACTTGATTCAATGATCCGGTCATGTCGCATATAACCGGCTAGTATCCAATGTATCGGCTTATCGAATCGATCCTTGATTCGATAACTAGGTTATATCGCATATAACCAATCAATACATTCATCGCGAGAATGGAACACGGTATCACATACACGAATTATCCTCGGTCCTGCACATATCTTATATGCGCTCCTATTTCGTTTCGCTTAATCTAGGAAACCTCTGTGTAGGACTCTAAAGACTCGTCAATACGCCGGCAGCAGATGATGATCATATCAAACACCCACAAGCCGCAAGCGGTCTGCTAAACGTAACGGCCACCCGGGTATTGAGCGATCAGAAGATCGACGAGCAAGCCCGCTCACACTCCTGTGAATCCAACCAGTAACACTTACCGTACAGTCCGGTCTGTTCGTCTGATATGTCGCATATCTCGCCTAGGGGTGGTAAACGTCAGACCCCAATAGCTTGATAAGTCATGCCGACGTAAGGTCCATGACATGTGTGAAACTACTGATAACACTTACCAGTAGGTCATTGCAACCCTGGCCAGGGATTTCCTGTTATGGCCAGTCGAGCATAGCGCAACATCAACCCCCAATACAGGGAGAGACGAATCCCCTCCTATCGTTCATTGCCTCCATGTGAATCGGGATTGTACCCAAAAAACCACCTGTTTGCACGACTCAGTAGAGCCGTGGTAGGGTGGAAATCAAAGCACAGTGGGAGACACACAAGACTCTATGACGATCTCGGGTCAACAGACTAAGCTGTACCAGTGTCACCAGAGAACTGCCATCTGACGTGAGGTATAATACCATCTGGGAGTTCTCGGCGAGTCCGTTCAGTGTACCCAGTCTCCACTGAGCACCCGCATACCATCTCTGATGTCAAACACCAATGGATATGGGATCATCCATCGCCCATCACATGGGTCGAGCGGATATACGCTAGTCTACTCTGGAATATCGATGCCCCGTCTCGATATTCCCATGACTAGGAACAATGAAGGATGTACTCATTGACTACCCAGGCCCCACTAGTATGATCTTCATCATAGTCCTGGAAGTCGAGTACACATCCTAAGGGCTTTATCAACATGTAATCAGAGAGACAGAGAGTATACATGTTAAGATAAAGAGCAACCAGATAGCATACTATCATGTCGAGCAAGAAAGTCCTACATATATATGTCCCAGCATCCACTACAATATACATCTAATGTACAGCAATGGCCTCTAGGGCATACATATAACTAACATTCCATACCTAGGTTCGCGCATTCTAACCCTAACCGTATCATGTGTCATGTATGTTGTAACTTGTATTTAAATAATTGATCTCATTTAATATTGCCTTCCACAACCACTCATTTTATCTTGTTACCTTTTAAAGTCTGTAAGGTATATCATAATATTTTATAGAAACCTTAGTTAAAAAGATCATGGCATTTAATGGTAGTTATTGTTTATAGAAAAACCATGATAATTTAGAGTAATTATAATTTTGGGAAACCCAAGGTATTTTAATGAAAATATCTTTTTAATGAAAGATTTTGGTATTTATTTGAGATCATCTTTTAATAAAGATTTAGGTATTCTTTTTTTTGAAAATATCATTTATAAAGGTTATGGGTTTTTTTTGCTGAAAATAGCTATTTAGTAAAGATCAAGGTATCTAAATGAAATTATATCTTTTTAGGATGGATTAAAGTATTTTATTGTAAATACTAATTTTATAAAGTTATGGTTTTTATTTGGGGGTAACATTTTAGAAATACGTCCGTATTGGTTACCGCTGCACATGGGTGGCAGGATTTGTGTCCTTTTCAGGGACGATTGCTTATCAACCACGAGATATTTAAGTAAAACATTATCCTATAAAAATTAGGGTAATTTTATTAAAGGTGATATACTATAGGAACAACCGCTGCACATGGACGACAGGATTTGTGTCATTTCATGGACGATTGTCTAGTAACCATGGGTGTATCATGTAAAATATTACCCAATTAGGGTATCTTATTATACCTTAGTTAATAGGCTAAGAAAAATTTAATATAAAAATATTCTCTCTAAGTGAAAGGGGTTAAGTTGGAAACCATAATATAATTATTTAGCTTAGTATTACCCCTTTTTAAAAGGTAATTTTTTTTAATAAAACTAAAGTAATTAGTGGATAAGAGTGCAAGTAAAAATATATCGTTTTAGTGTGACTAAAGTATTTTATTCAAATCGTCTTATATCATATGGGCATTTTAATCGGATACAACATTTTAATACAATGAGGCTATTTTGTGGAAGTAACCTATTTCGAGATCTTAATGGTATCATAGGTAAGTTTGTGTACATAAACAGTGGATTGATACCCTGTGGGTTATACTATCAAGCATATCATTTTCCATGTGGGACGATGGTGTAATATTTACGCATATAAAGATAATTTAATTATTCTTTTCAAGCATGTGTCAAAACTATAATTATGAGGTATCACAAAAGGCATACAGAATTATTTTTAACATCATTTCAAAATAAGGTTGGAGATTAGAACTTGAAATTAAGACCACTAAAAGAAAGAAGGTGACAGACAAGTGGTGAGAGGTGGATCCTACCTTTGTTTTGAGTTGGATGTCGATGGGTCGAAAGCTTAGACTCGTACTAAAACTTTAATAACTCGGTCTTCTGATTTTTCCTCGATGATTGAGTGGAACCACAGCGTCGGCGTCGTCGATACGAAAGTGGGTATTTTTTTTCAGAATTTTCGGAATACCGTGATATGAGAAAATAGAGTTTGAAGGTCTCTATTTATAGGGTCTTTCTCCCAACAATAAAATCCAAAAAAATCCTGTCAAATCCTCCAAAATCTGCGCCCCCAATGATTTCTAATCATCGCCTAATGATTGCCGCTGCCGCCAGCCTCTCTTAGCCATTGGATCTTGTTCCAACGGCTGATACGCCACCAGGACCTCGCCCACGTGGCAACGGTGGGAATCATGCGTTTTGCATGGTCCCCACCACCACGTGGAGCTGCAGAAAATCCTGGGCCATTGGATCTTTCATCGAACGGCCCAGGTTAAATCGCTCTTTATTATTATTTTTTTTAAATCTAAAATTCTTTTTAATAAACCGAATTTGTTTTGGAAAATTTGTTAAAAATATTGTAAAATACGGAAAAATATGAGAAAAATTCTAGAAAATATATGTTATTGTTATCTTCGGTTTAAAAATGATTTGGGCTAAAACTAAATAATTTTCCTATATCTATGATATTTGTTAGTTATTATAATTATTTAAAAATCTGTTTTATGCTTGAAAATATTTTAATTACGAAATAATTATTTTAATTGATAATAAAAATATGTAATTTATTTTAAGGTATTATAAAATTTTATTAGAACATTTTAAGAACAGAAAAATAGATTTTAGAAAATTCCTTTAATTATTTTTCAATGTTTTTAAAAATTTACTCACATCAATTTTAAAAATAAAATCACTAAGATAAAATATTTTTCTATCAAGTAAATACGAAATTAAATACTTGGTACTAATTAAAAGACCTTTTATTAGGTATTAGAAAACACGGTCGTTACGGGTGATTTTTTAATCACCATTGGATTTTTAATCTAAGAGCTCTCTGTTTAATAAAGCACAATCTTTCTTTATTTAGAAAGATATAGGGAAATATTTTCCCATCTCACTGGATCTTTGATCAACAGATTTCTGTTTAACAGAAAATATCATTCTCATTTAGAAATATCAGGGAGTTATTTTCTCTCTAATAGAATTTAATTATATCATTTGATGATTGTAATCACCCTTGGATTTTTGATCCAACGGCTCTGTTTAACAGAGAATCTTTCTCTTTTTAAAAAGATCAGGGGAAGTACCTTTTCAAAAATAGATTTTAATTCTATCTGAAGCTAGTGCTTCTAAAGGTGTGTTCTCACGTGTTTAACACGTGACCCAGTGTGGATTTCAGCATGTTTTCTTTAGCGCTCATATGCTTTGCATATGAGCGCTCACGTGTTTAACATGTGAGGCTAATTTGTCCTCTCTTGGTTGTTTATTCTCAGCGCTTATATGCTTTTGCATATAAGCGCTCAAGTGTTTAACATGTGTTTAAATTCTTTTGCATATAAGCGCTCACGTGCCCCGTACGCGGGTGCTGGGCGCCAGCTGGTCATGTGCATAGCGCGTGGGTGCTGGGCGCTAGCGGATCATACACCCTACACATGGGTACTGGGCGTCCGTAGAAAAAGGGGCTTAGCCCCTGTACTGAAATTTGTATTCTCGATTGACTTTTGGAGTTAAACTCCTAAAAAAGGAAAGAGGAGCTTAGCCCCTGCACAGGGAGTTATACTTCCCGATTAACTTTTGGAGTTAAACTCCTAAAAAAAGGATTTTTTATTTATTTTTTTATTTTATTGTGTGGAGTTAAACTCCTAAGAGATTTTCGGAAATGATGAAAGGGGACCTCTTTCTTCTCCCTTAGGCCCTGGATTTTCTTTTGAGGTTTGGATCTTCCTAAAGTGAGATTTTTGGATATGGGTCTCCTTCTTCCTCCTCTTTGTTGGCTGGATCTTGAAGAAAAAGGGGGGGTGAGACTTAAAAATAATCTTCCCATTTAGATATCTGATGGGAGATTTGAGCTCCCCTTTATGGGTTTTATGGTGAAAAACTATTATTTTTTAGGAAAAGAAGAGTGAAACTCTTGATTTAATTCAAGAAAAAGGAAGAAGGTTTAGAGCCTTGGACATTTTTTTAGAGAATGTTAAAGTTCTTGCTTTTTTCATCATGTTTGCCTTTATAGGCTACACACTTTACATATAGCTCTTTTAGCTTTGCCAAATGGCACTTATACCACCCTATGCCATATGTGCTTATCCCTTTGTGCGCATAAGCCATGGGGTTTACGAATTTTTGGCTTTTTGCCCATTTTACATACATTTATTCCTAAAAAAGAATTACATTAAACTAATTTATGGTTTCATTATTTTTGTCATGGGGCCGGTCCCTTCCATGCTCGGTCTTGACCTGGGCTTAGGCCCACTTAGCTTGGGGTTGAATTTGATTTTGACTTGGTCAACCGGGGTGTAATTTTTGACCCCAACATGGATAATTTAAATTCTAATATATCAGCAGATGGTTTGATAGGAACATAGCTAGTATTACTAGCTGGCTTGAATATAATAGATGTTTCTACTAGAGCAGTGTGTTGAGGTTTCTAGTGCCCTAGCCGCTAACCGCGGCCGTTGCAGAACGAAAAACTTTAACTTTTAAAATCCTTGGCACTAGAAACAACTACCTAGAATCGAAACCAAATATTAAACCAGTAATCTAGAGAAGTTCTAAATACTATGTAAAGAGAGTTATACCAAATGATCCGTATCTTTCGGTCTTCTACCCTCTTCCTTAGCTCCTTGAGGTCTCATTGATTGATCTTCACCGCCGGTCTTCCTCCATCAAAATTGATCCACCCAAGAGATGTGGTTCATGGCTCTAGCTCCACACTAAAAATCTAGTGGAGCAACTAAAGGCTCTATGTTGCTAATCTAGAGTGTCTAGTGATGTAGTGAGTTGTTATAGTGTTTTCTATCTCTTTTCCACCCTTAATTATTAACTCATGAGAGGATAGGGAGGAAGATGAAGGAGGGGCTCAAGAAAAGTAGAGAGAAAAAGAATGGTGAAATGAAAAAAAAATCTCATCTCAAAACAACAATGCTAGCATGGTTTTGTCAAATGATATTTTGCAATAATAAAAACCAACCATACTTGAATAGTGTAGACAAATGAATCATATTCAACAATGCTTAACACCATTCTTTTGCCATCTGATTGTTGTGAAAAATTGAGTCTTTATGTTTCCTAGTTACCGCAATCAATAACGGTGTCGCAATAACTAGACGATAGTGAGTACGGGTCATTCGTAGGGAATGGTAAACTATCTTTTTTGTTTTAGACGAGTTAATAGAAGAAAGGTTGAATTTTTATCGTTTTATACTAAAGAGATTTGAAAACTTTATAAGTAAAGGGCTTTTAGGGGTTTTTTCGGATTGAGTAGTTAAATGATAGAGTTTTTAAAAATAATTCTTTTTATCTTTTAATTATTTAATACTAAATAAATAGAGATTAATGTGGATTAGGCTACTTGGAGAGATTAGGGATTCCCTATACTGACTCTTGTCCTTCTATTGATCTCTATTGATCTCAAGCCTTCAACAAAGCAAATATTAACGAATTTGAAATCAAAGTCGCAACTATCATGAATTGGTAGTTGATTGGTTGGAAAAAAGTGTGTTTGTAGTTTAACTGCAATCAATAACGGTGTCGCACGTAGCTAGACCGAGATGAGTGCGGGTCGTCCTCTGGGAAACGTGGAACCTTTTACTTTTACTTTAGGTGTGTTGAGAAAGAGAGGAGGGATAAAGAATTTTATAGAATGGTTTCTAGATCTACGTTAAATAAGAATGTAAAATATAGATCTAGATTATTTTAAAGATGTAGTTAATATTAATAAGAGGGCTTGTAAGGTTCGTTAGGATTTAGTAGTTATGGACGATTAATTAAAAGTTACAATGTTTATCCATTAATAGATTTAGAACTAGAACGACGGCGATGCGTGTAGATTAGGGTTTCTGGAGGGAAAAGGAATCCCACTCTTAACCCTTATCTCGACACGGAACTCCGTTCATATCTAGCCTTTACCAAAGCAATCATTAATCCAATCTCTAATCGCGGTCGGAACTAGCAAAGAATTGCTAGCGCGCCCGATTAGGATATTAATGATTCTTTTGATAAAGTTCCTAAACTTTATAGGACTTAAAAAAGGTTTAGTTGTTTTCATCGTCCATTAGCCTACCCTAATCCTACGAACCCTAACAAGCGGAGAATTACTTGCGCATGTTGGGAGAAGAAGATGAAAAGACAGAGAGGGAAAACATAATGTAAAATGCAAAAACAATTAAATAAAAATAACTACCTTTATTAATCGACTTGAACAAACTACACTTTAATCCGTAGAAAATGATTACAAACTAGTTGCTTCTCGATCTTTCCTAAGGAGGTAGTCGAACAGTCGATGATCAGCCTGGATGCGTGAGCGTCTGGGGCTTCGTGATCTCTTTGGCTTGATAGCTTTTCCAAGAGGCCCTCGGTGACCTTTTATAGTGCAAAGCCAGAATGTTTTAGTTGGAAACTTGGTAAAATTCAGCAGAGATTTACTCCACAAAATTTTAGCACACAATCTCTCTAGATTGCCGCGGATCCGCGGCCAACAGAAGGGTTTGGCCGCGGTTCCGCGGCCAATGGTGAGGATCTCTTCACCAATTTTCTTGGGCTCTCTGATTTTGACATTTGGCAATCCTAGGCATCTTTAGAATTCAGAAATCTTCTCTCGGTTGCTTCCAGACTTGGTCTCTAAGTTTTACTTCTTAATTTGGCAAGTTTTCTTCAACAAATTGATTTGTTTGATAAATTCTTCATAACAACTTGGAAATATTCTGCACAACAACTCAAATAAGATTTTAGTAGACTTTGTTCTACTAGGATTAGGTCAATAATATTTGCATACATTTTCCTACCAAATGATAATTAAAATATATTAACACATGGAAAATAATATTTTTACACATAAACCCTCATATGTATAATATATTATAATAAAATCCTTTTTTAATATGAAAATGGTAGGAAAAATGTAATACAAATGTGCAGTTTTATCAACTGAATAGTAGCACGTCCGAATAAGATGGTTAAGACTCCTTTTGTTAAACTTTATAAAAATTAAAGTATAAAAAGAAGATAAGAGATTTTTTCATCCATTATACTACCCTTTCCAACAAACCCTGACAAGCAAGAATTTACTCGATCATTGGGAAAAATGAAGTAAAAGAAGAAAGGTAGAAGAATAATGAAACAATAAGAAAAACAAAAAAAAAGTGTGGAAAATAAATGCAGAAAGTAATGCGGAAAATAATAACACAAAATTAAAAGAGAAAACTACCTTTTATTGAAAATTTGCATTACAGACTTTGATTGGCTAAAAAACTAAAAACCCTAGATTGATCGATAGATTGTTGCTCGATCCTTTATATAGTCTCTGGAACTTGAAACCCTAGACATCATCTCGAAGTATATGAAAAGACGATCCTGCTCATGAAATTGTACATCGAACGGACACTATTTGACTACGGTTTCGCCGACTATAGGTTCACTCCACCGAGGTTCCGCCGCCTATTGGTGTTATCGCACCTCTAGATTTTTTGTGCTTTTGTCTCTCAATTTTAGGAGATTTTTTTTATCAATATATTTTGAAAATATATTTTTCTCTCTGCAGTTGCGAGAATCTTCAATTTGCTCCTAAAATTAGACAGATTTAGTTTGCTTGATGTGGATCTCCTACTTATATTTGTAGCCCTGAACTGATTTGTTATTTTAATACCTGCACAATATCTCAAATCAAATCATTAGTAGTGTTTATTTTATTTGATATAATATTCCAACCATTCATTCACAAATAAGTTACTTAATGGATATGATATGATATGATATGATATGCACATCTTAATAATAATGGTTAAGAATATTTGATATGATATGATATGCACATCTTAATAATAATGGTTAAGAATATTTGATATGATATGATATGCATTATTTAAATAATTAAAGATCACATGGATATTTTATTTAAATATGATATGCATATAGTCGCCCAATTATATTAATTATAAATTAAGAAACATCTGACAAAAATCTTTTTACACATAAACCCACATATGTTCTTAAATTATAAATAACACATTGAGTAATTACTTTAAAATAGGAAAAATGACCGTACAAATGCGCAATAAATATGACTAATAAAAAACCCTCAAACTTATCTTTTGATCGTCCCGAGCAAATTGTTTTATTTTTAAATGAAAAAGAAAAACCTAGCACACTTTCATAGGCAACACAATTGCACTTAGCTCGTGCAACAAACTTTTAAATCTCTAGATGTCCCTAATAGGAGGAATGTTGTCTTCTGAGGGTTTTCAGTGGATTACACTCACAAAATCCAAAAATTTAGAAAATAAAGGAAAGAAGACGAAAATTATATGCAAAAATAAGAACATATAAAAGAAAAACTTGAAAAATAAGAGTTTCGAACTACACTAGCTTTTTAGTTGTCATGAGCCATATCTTAATAGTCTTGAAAAGATACCGGAAATCACATCCTCTCTCAATAAAACATCATCTTTAGTCTTCCTCCCTACCACTTCTCTAAACATCGATCATATACCCTTACGTCTGTGTAAAAGCCATCCCTAAGCTTGAAGTATTCAATTCAAGCTATCATACATCTTGTTCATATTCCTTAGTACTTTTTAGTCGGTGATGTTTTAAATGGATTTGCTCACACATTATTCATGAGACCGTTAATACTTCTTGAGGCACTGACCAACCGATTACCAAATGTGTAACAACTCTAAAATCCCTATACAGAATTACTTGTTTATTATATAGAGAGGGTATTTCAGCCTGTTGTAGATTTATAAGTTAAATTTGTGTAATAAAAGCAAGAAATAACTTGTAGCTCATTGGTAAAGCCTCTACACTGCTGCGACATAGCCTGTGTGTTCGAATCTCATCAGACCCAATTATTTTTAAGATTTTTCTTTTTAATTTTTTAGAACCCCAAGAGTTGCACGTGCAATTCATGGAGAAACAAAAAGTTTCAGAAAAATCAAACATGGGCAAAAAGGAATAAACACAGATTAATGTATGTGGCGCGAATCTCGAGGCAATTGCCTAAGATCCGACCGCATGTTTTCGTCTTTGGGCCGGCGCCGACGGTTGAGATGAGTCCAAATGACTCCATGCTTTGCATACACACCCCTTCGACTCCCCTCAACTCCTTTGCACTGTTTTATTTTCCTGCAATCAAACAGAGACCATTCAATTCACCATTTAACTCCATTTTAATTCTTTTAATCTAAATTTTTAATTTCCAAACCCTAATTCTTCACTATAAATTGCACCCCATCTCCTAGCTCTTCCCCATTCTGAAAATTCTATCAAAAATTCTCTTAAACTCTCTAAGAACCAAGTGGAGTAGTAAGCCATACTCGATGGCCGAAGCCTTTCCAACGACACCACGACACCCAAAGGCTTCCCATCATCCTTGTTAATGCTTTAAAGTGGTAAGTCCCCTCTTCTCTATTCTTCTTTCATCTCAAACCATCTTCTAAAAATATATCGGTAAAGTGAAGTTAACTTCGATATGTGTGATTTTAACCTTTCTATTCCCATCTTTAAAGCAAATTAGGACAAACTAACTCTCTCACACTAATCGTAACATTGTTTACAATCATTTAGTTTTGAGTTTAACAAAAACTTTCATGTGGAACAATCATATAATGAACTTTTCATTAAAATACCATGAATTTTAGTATAACCTTTCTCGATAACTAGTTTATCTATCTTTAAGAAAATTCCACGGGATAACGACTTATCCCACACGCACACTATGGTTGCACAGCACGATATTGTAAACATATGGCTAATTTAAATAATAAACTTTTCATTAAAATACCACACCTTTTCAAAACAGGTTTGTTTTACTCGGTATTTTTGTAATCCTTGGCAATTACGCCTCTACAACTCTCGTCAGGGGACCCACTAATGGATGATGTGGATTATCGCACATTCTTAGGATAGTAGAGCGAGATACATAACTTCTCACGGAGTATTCGGTCTGAAAGGAAATAAAAAATATGGTTTTTAAGAAATACGACTTTTCTAAATAAAAACCTAAATTTTGGAAAATTATATAAAACTATGAATTTGTATTTTCAATAAAAACATATTATGAAACTATAATTTTTTTAAATGAAAGATTAGAATTTTTAATAAAATACCACCAAGTTTCCAAAAGTAGCGGTTTTCATAAAAGTACTATAAACTTTCAAAATGTTAGGTTTTATCACTAAAATACCACAACAATTAAAATACATGTTCATGAAAACCTTAAATATTATAAATCACCCTCGAGATTTATTTTTAAACTATATTAAAATATTTTTCATAAAACCCCCTCGAGATATGCAAACAATACTTTAAGGACTCTAGATTAATATAGGTTTAAGCGGTATCATTTCTCTTGAGCCCAAGGAAGCCGAAGAAAGTGAGTGCTTGCCTATTCAGGTTAGATAACTTAACGGAGTTATCAAATGGCAATTTTCTTGGAAAAAGACATAAATCCTGCTGTCCATGTGCAGCAGCTGCCGATTACTCCCGAACATAAGATTTTTAACAGTTTAAAACAATTCATATAAAAAGACCTGAACTCAAACCCCAAACTCCAAACTCAAATCTACATTTTAACCCGAACACAAACTATGACTCTAACCCAACTCGAATCTAAACTTGAACATGAACTAGAATCCAGTCTACTCGAACAAACTTGACTCGAACCAAGATTGCAATTGACATGACTCGCATTTTACTCAACTCACTCAACTTCATTATTTCACCTTTTGCGATCTAAGGTTTCGATCAAGACATGTTATAATCAATCAATCAAATTTAATTAAGTATACTATACGGTTATAAACTATTTATACTCGGGGTGTTTGGGAAAGTTTCTTGTGTTAATCCAACGGAGCTTCAAGAGTCCCGTATTAAACTCTTTTTTATTTTACTCGAATATCAGTCGGATTGACTCATTCAAAGCCTGGAGCCCCGATACCAACACATGAAATGGGGTCGTGTTTCTTTACTCCTAAGGCTCCACTCTTAAGCTCGTGAATACTTCTACGGCTGCGTTGATCTTACACTTGGAACTTAACGTTAACATAGTGACCATATAGAGACCTATAGTACATATTCACCCATGAACATATACTCTTACTTATCATCTATATATTCTATATTTATCATTTTCTTTGCTCTTACTTATCCTTGGGACTTACCGAGCGCTAGTTCGCCGACGAGCATTTCACCCACTTTTTTTTCTTGGAATGTTCGTCAGATACAATCGAGACGGAGGAGGTAGAGACCACGAAGAGGACTACAACTGAATTGCTACTCAGGAATAGCTCAGCTACACTTTTCTTCAGTTTATGTATGCAACATGTTTAGGCATTTTCTTTTATTGTATTTACTTTCCAACTAAAACTCATGTACTTGTAAATATTAGAAGTTGAATGTAAATAAAGATTTTTGTTGAAAATTTTTACAGTCTCCATTTTTTCTTGTATTGTGTATTATTGTTTCAATACAGTTAGTATATTTATTTAGGTAATGACCTTCTCTGGATAAATATGCCGCAGACTTTCTACATCACTGTTTCCGTCTAATGGGAAGCGGAGCATGATAGAATATGCTCACTTATTAAGGCGCATTTAGCAATATCCTAATCTTGCAATACCTAAAACTTAACAGTGACCTCTAAATCAGTTGGTCTAAGACACTAGGTGATAAGGCACCCTCGCTATATTTTTTATATGCTGCTTTAAGTAATTAGAAAACCACTGTTCATTTTTCTTATAAAATTTATTTATGCACCATTTATATTTTGTTGATTTTGTTTTTCATATTAAGGTTTTCAGGCAAGAGTATTTCAAGGTATCCTCTACTATCCTAAGTTTCAAGATGTGTGTAAGTGCGTATAGTAGGGTATCAAAGTTCAGAAGTTTGGACTCAAAAATATGGACTATTTTTCAGACTTATTTCTATCCGTAGACTAGTGATTCCTTCATCTTACTGACCCTTGGAACAACAGCTCATGACCACGTATTACTAGCTTCATTATAAAATATCTAATTTCTTGCATTTCTTAAGTCTCTTTCTCTCTTTCATATGTATTTTTCACTTTCTAACTTTTATTTTCAAAAATTTTTATAGTGCTTTTCTTATAGTGCAAAATGATACATGAATAAATACAAACCTCTACCCCAAACCTGTTTACAGCAGTGTCCTCACTGATACTGTTGTTCGAGCACAAAAACCTGTAGACTTGGGTGGAGAATGATAGGATCAAAAGTTAGTCAAATGGAAAGCCTCCCCCAAACTTGTGCTTAGCACAAACTTTTTTTCCTATTAATATACACACCTCCACTCTAAGTTGAAACAGTGTTCCCTCTGTTTATGGCTGGAAAACCGAAGCATGAAGGAAAGGCGGAGGAAAGTTAGTCATGATAAAGCGGCTCCTATAAGAACATGAGCTCCTCCTATGGGTCAGCGGAAAAGTATGGTTTTAATCTATGCCCATTTACTTTGAAAAGGGAACTGTCTTTAGGATTTTCTACATCCACTGCTCCGTGCGGGTATACAAACCACACCACAAAAGGTTCCATCCAACGAGATCTCAGCTTACCCGGATGAAGATGGAGACGGGTATCGTAAAGAAGGACTTTTTGTTCGGGTGTGAATGTTTTTCGCAAAAGATATTTATCATGAAACACCTTTATCCGGTTCTTTACTATAACCGCGTTATCGTAGGCTTCATCACGAAGCTCATTCAGCTTATTTAATTGCATCTTCCGATAGCTGCCCGCTTGGTAAAAATCGATGTTAAATTGCCTACATTTCCCTATGTAACAACTCCGAATTTATTGTACGAATTTTTTTTTTTTAATATACATAAGGAGTTTGCAAGACTGAGTACAATTTATAAGTTAATTTTTGTTTAAGAACAGCAAGAAACAACTTGTAGCTCACTGGTAAAGCCTTGCACTGCTGTGATGTAGCCCCTGTGTTTGAACCCCATCAGACACATTATATTTTTCTGATTTTTCGTTTAAACTTTTTGAAGCCCAAAAGTTTACACGTGCAATGTACATAAAAATGAAACACAAAGAAAACAAACATGTGCAAAATGTTGTAAATACAGAGATGTATATATGGCTACAATCCGACGGCTCCCCCTCACAAAACGACCGGCGAGATGCCCAATTTGGCTGGCACCGACAAGCCCCCCGTAGCCAACTAACCCTGGGCTTTGCACACATGACCTTTCCCCTATCCCTAACTGTAACAACTCTATTTCAGTGTACAGAAAATTGATTAAAAGTTAATGTACAAATGGAGTATTTACAATCATGTGTACACTATAAATATTTGAATTGCTTTTGAACAACAAGAAATAGCGTGCAGCTCATTGGTAAAGCCTTGCACTACTGTGATATAGCCCTTGTGATCGAATCCCCCTAGCCACATATATTTTTAATTGATTTTTCTTTTAATCTTTTAGAAGCCCAAAAGTTTACACGTGCATTATACATAAAATGAAAAGTCACAAAGTAAATAAACATGTGCACTGAGTTATACCAAACGACACCAACATGTGGCAAGCATCCCAACCCCATCCCACTGGATTGGACCGGTGAGATGTGAAGAAAGGGACAGCACCGCCGGTCATGTCCGTAGGGGATGCCTCTAATTTTTAACCACAGAACCCCTTGGCCTACCCCACTACCCCCATATTGTTTGATTTCTCTGCACATTTCCAGAGAATTAAAAATGGGTATTAATCCACATTTTAATTCTCAAAATTCATTACCTTAAACCCTAATTTTCCCTATAAATACCACACTACATTTCACGCCTCCTCATTCAGAATTCCATTACAAAAACTCTTTAAAATTTCCAAGTCCAAAGTTATACAAGTGGAGTTAGCAAGAGGTGAAGTTTCGGGAAGATTCTGGCGACGAAACGACGCTCCGACGGTTCCAAAAGCTTCCTACATCTCCCCTCTTTATTTTTAACCTGTAAGTTCCTACTTTCCCCCTTCTCTTCTATTAAAACGAAATCGCCTTTCAAAACTAGTCGAAAGCGGAGTTAATCCGACTTCCTATTCTATTTTAACTAAAAACACAATTTTTCTTTAGAAAAAATCTACCATCATTTTTTTTATTGTTTAACAAACAAAATACAACATTCACAACAAGTTTCATCTCAAAATAATATAAATTGCGACTTCTATTCCATCTTTACGGTAAAATACCATCATGTTACATATGGCATTGCTTATTCAATTTTACCGTATTACTTTTAGGAAACGCACGAGGTAATGACCTACCTTATCACAACATACATTCTTGGCATAGTACGATAATTTGTGGAACATTAGCTTGTGGGAAAATACGAATTTATGATTAAATACCATAAACATTCAAAATCGTTTTCTTTAAAAGTGTATTACTTAATTCTTTGCAAATACGCCTCTACAACCCATTTTGTGGAACCCCGATCGAGATGGTGCGGGTTATCGCACATCCTCGGGCCTAATAGAGCAATATGCAGACCTCCACAAGGAGCATTCGATCTCGATGGAATTTTTAATGCAATTTTTAAGAAAAATGTGATTTCTATTTAATAAATAAATTCTATATTTTTATAAATATTTGATATACATAAATACTATCAAAATATCTACTTTAAGTATACAATATATATATTCCATGTTTTCTAAATCAAAGGAATCACAAATTTCATGAAACTACCTTTACAATTCAATACCATTCTAAGATTTCACTAAAATACCATATAGAATGAAATCTAGGTTATATCCATTAGAATATTTCATTTTTATAAAAATTAAAATTATGAAAACCCTAAAGACTATAATAAAATACTTGAAGTGTATTTAGAAAATATATCAAAACTATTTTTCATAAAACCCCCTCAAGTTATATTAATTTACAATAAGGACCCTAATAAACATAGGTTTAAGCGGGACCAGTTCTCTTGAGCCTCAGGGAGCCGAAGAATATGGGTTCTTGCCTATCTAAGGTAGAAAACCTAACAATGGTGTTTTCAACACCGTAATTGTCTTAGGAAAAGACACAAATCCTGCAGTCCGTGTGCAGATACCGATAACATCAAAACTAATTCAGGATTTCAATTTCTTTTCAAAGTGTCTGACTCAGGCAGAGTCTCCATCTAATATGAAATCAATCCGATTGAATCCAATTCAAATATAACTACAAAACAACATGAATCCATTTATACAAGAATTCCATCTATATCAATAGGACTCGACTGAACCGAACCATGGATATACTCTGATTACATGACTATCCATTTATATCCATTCCGTTTACTGATATCATGGTATCGGAAAGTCTTCCATTTACTATAAGACAATACAATATAATCAGTGCAATCAATATAATCAATACAATAAAAATTATGGGGTTTTTAAAATGGTAGACTGGTATGGAAAGTGTTAGAAGTGGCACGGGACGGTCACTTTAATACACCTAACCTGAATATCCATTGTTGTTGTACCATGGCTTAATGGTTCCTTGTGCTCCGTATACCCTAGTCTCCGGAATAGTGGGACTCTCATATACACTGGCATATTCTGTACCAAGCTACAAACAACTGCCATAACAGAACAAAAGATAACATTATACAGTTATATTCTATTTTCTGTTTATTCTACTTCTCTCATTCTTTGGGACTTACCGAGCGATTGTTCGCTGACGACATTCCTTTTCTTCTTTCTTTGGAATGTTGTCAGGTGGATCCGACTCACTAGAGATCGAGGGCAGTACTGAGAACTTGGAGCAATTTTCTATCGACCCAGAGCTGTAGGCACTTGTATATACTTTTCAATTCAATTATGCCATTGTTTAGGCATTGCTTTCTATTCCTGTATTTACGTTTCCATTTGTACTTGTAAAGAATTGTTAAATAAATAAAAGTCGTTGTTCATTTATATTCATATCTCTTATGTACATTTTACTTTATATTGTTTAGATACGCTTAGCTTATTTACTTCTGAGTAAATACGTCGCGTGACCCGCCGCGTCTCCTTACCGTACACCGGGAAGCGGGGCATGACAGGTTTTGTTAGCGGCCCATACAGGTCAGTTCTGTATGGACATGTAGGTCAATTCTGCATGAAGTTCTAAGCAATATAACACAAGAATCAGCAACTAAAAACATTCTTTACATTTCATATTCCTTGAATCTTACAATTTCATATACTTTGAATCTATCCTAACCCTATTTTTATTTCAAGATTATGGATTCTCCAAACAATACCAGCACCAACTTCAAAAACACACCACCACCTCTACCGCTTACGCCTACCATTGCTGCTCCAAACAATGAGCAGACGGTACTGCTTGAGGAAATCCGTAGCCTCCTAGAAGAACAGCAGTAGCAGACTGCTATATTACGGAACCGTCCAGAAGCGGAAGCGCCCGGAGTAAAGCAATTCTGGGCACTGCATCCAAAATAATTTTTGGGGAAAGAGAGCCCTATAGAAGCTGAAGAATAGGCTCAGAGCATCGAGGACGATTAGGCAGCAGCGCAAGTGCCAGAGATCGCTTGGGTACGAGTTGCGAAGCTGCAACTCACTGACAGCGCCTAAGTTTGGTGGAAGGCGGAAGAAAGCCGTCTTGATCAGCCGATCGAATGGAAAACTTTTCGCGACATGTTCGATGCGAAGTACTTTCCAGAGACTGCCCGATTTGACATGGAGAAACAATTCATCCACCTACAACAGGGTTCGATGTGGACTAAACCCATGGATGAGTGTGATGCTGAGTTTACCATGCTCAGTAGGTAAGATATGTCTCAATATTCATTTTTCTAATATTACATACTATACAGCTAACAAAAGACCTTAACATGTTCGCGGCACACTTGATACCGACTATTGAGATCAGGTCCAGACGATTTCAGCAAGGGTTGGATTCGGAGATCCAAGCTGCCTTAGCTACAGGGGATTTCCCAACCCATGAACTGGACCTGAAAGCTACCCGTCGATATAAGGCAGTGGTGAAAGGTAGAGCCCAATCTGCCGGAGTGAAGCACCATATCACTCAGATAGTAGGAGGAGCCTCTTCTAGGCCACCTTTTGTGCCCAGGAGACCAGGAGTACCAAACAACCGGCCCAGCACAGCCTTTTGCACCTACTGCAGGAGGCATGGACACCTAGTGAAGGACTACCAGCATGCAAATCTCCTTTGCTTCGTCTGCATCTCAGCCACATATAATATTGGGTCTTGTCCTCGTAGACTCAATCCCAATGCTTCACGACTAACTCTCCTAGCTCCACCACTAACTCTCCTAGCTCCACCACCTCGTTGACCGACTACACCTCATCCTCATCAGTTCCATCAAGCTCAACGGAACTTACCTTAAGGACAACGAAACGGACAGAGGAATGCTCCTCCAGTAAGGAGGAACGTACCAAGGCGACATGCTTTCACAATGACTGTGGAAGAAACTGATACCACCGGCCAAGTCATTACTGGTAACCTTTCAATTTTCAAAGCTGTTCAATACTTGTTGTATCCATATTTTTCAATACCTAAACCTATCCCACATAACTTAGGTACAATCTTAGTAGCCTCACTTCCTGCACTAGCACTCTTTGATACCAGAGCATCTCATTGCTTTATGTCGTAACGGTTCGTCCGAACTCATGTGATTCCAGTCAAACCTCTCGTATCCAGCTGGAATGTCAGTTCAGGAAACGGTGTTATAAAGGAAATAATAGGATACGACCTGTGTCCAGTGATCTTCTGCAACAGAGAATTCTATGCTGACTTCAAGGTGCTGGACATACCAAATTTTGATGTCGTTTTGGGTATGCATTGGCTCAGAACTTTTTACGCTACCATCGACTGTCGTCAAAGGAGGGTAGTGTTCGAGATTCCAGACCATCCGGTCTTTTATTTCAAAAGTGGAGACCGTACCCTGGAGCCAAGCACATACAAGGCAAAACCAAAGAAGGAAATGATTGCAAAACTTTAAGTGGAGGATGAATCGAAGCCAGAGATAGTTCTAGAATTCGACGATGTATTTCCTGAAGACATATCAAGTTTGCCTCCTGATCGAGCTCTTGAAATCAGCATTGATTTAGTACCTGGAGCACAACCGGTGATCAAAGCACCGTATCGGTTAAGCCCTGAAGGTTTGAAAGAGGTTTGTACTCAGTTGGACGAATTATTGGCAGCACTTCAAGTTGGGGATCACCAGTTCTACTTGTGAAGAAGAAGGAAGGTTTATATCGAATGTGCATTGATTATAGAGCTCTGAACGAAGTAACTATAAATAACAAGTATCCACTTCCGCGCATCGACGACCTATTCGATCAGCTAAGTGGGTCTTGCGTTTTCTCCAAGTTTGATCTTCGTTCGGGTTATCGTCAGGCGAAGGTCAAAGAATCTAATATGCATAAAACGGAATTCAGAACTCGCTATGGACATTATGAATTTCTTGTGATGCCATTTGGAGTGACCAACGCACCAGTTATATTCATGAACCTAATGAATCAATTTTTCCGGGAGTACCTAGACAGGTTTGCTGTCATCTTCATCGACGACATCCTGGTGTATTCTAAGAGTCGGAAAGAACATGCCGAACACCTATGAATTGTCCTGGAGACTTTACGACGGCATCAACTCTATGTAGTGTGAGTTTTGGCTAGATCAAGTTGGTTTCCTCGGACATATTGTATCAGGCGAAGGAATCTCTGTAGATCCAGCTGCGGTATCAGTAGTAAGCGAATGGCCAACACCGAAGTCAGTGATTCGAAGCTTCTTGGGTTTAGTAGGATATTACAGAAGGTTTATTGAAGGATTTTCGAAGATTGCAACACCCCTGACTAAGCTCACGCGTAAAGATGAAGAATTCGTGTGGTCAGAAGCATGCGAACAAGCTTTCATAGAACTTAAGTCAAGATTGACATCAACACCAATTCTCATTATATCGGACCAATCTGGAGGTTTTGAAGTGCATTGCGATGCATCTGGTAAGAGATTAAGATGTGTTCTACATCAGCACGGTAAAGTCGTAGCTTATGCATCAAGACAACTGAAGATTCATGAGCGCAACTATCTGACGCATGATTTGGAGTTGGCGGCCGTAATCTTTGCACTTAAGATTTAGCACCATTATCTTCTTGGTGAACGAGTGGAGTTGAATATGCGGCAGAGAAGATGGTGAGAACTTATGGAAGATTTCGACATCAACCTACAATATCATCCAGGGAAGATGAATGTAGTTCCTGGTGCACTTAGTCACCAACCATTAGCATTGAATCTCATCGCACAGTGGAAGCTTCAATAAGATTTACATCAGATGAAAATAGAAGTGTTCATGCCAGGTAACGCTTCAAGTTTGATGAACTTACAAGTTCAATCTACCATTGTCAATCAGATCAAAGCAGCTCAAGAAAGTGATGCTAAGTTGAAAAAGATCAGAGAACAAGTAGAATGTGGACTAAGAACAGACTTCATCATCCATAAAGACGGATCTTTGAGATACGGAAGCAGATTGTGTGTACCCAAAGGTTCTGAACGGGAAGAGTTGATGAAAGAAGCTCACAACTCTCCTTATTCAGTACACCATGGAGGCATAAAGATGTACAAAGATCTACGTCAAAATTACTTGTGGCATGGAATGAAGCGTGAAGTAGCCAGAAGCGTCGCTAAATGCTTGGTGTGTCAACAAGTAAAGGCTGAACATCACAGGACAGCTGGTTTACTTCAACCATTACCTATCCCAGAATGGAAGTGGCAACACATCACTATGGATTTCGTGACAGCACTTCCTCGCAGCACAAAAGGTAACGATGCGGTATGGGTTATTATGGATCGAATCACAAAGTCGGCTCACTTCATCCTATTTTGAGTTAGCCAATCTACCCATACACTAGCAAAGAAGTACATGGAAGTAAGAATCTAAGTAAGATTTAAACTCTTCAATGTATATTATCTCTGATACCTATGAACTCATGCAGGAAATCATGAGATTACATGGAGTACCGGTCGTGACACCAGATTCCGATCGCAATTTTGGCAGAGTCTGCAAGCTAGCTTCGGAACAAGCCTGAACTTCAGCACAGCTTACCATCCACAAACAGATGGACAGTCTGAGCGAACTATTCAGATACTTGAATATATGCTAAGAGCTTGTATGCTAGACTTCGGAGGATCGTGGGAAGATCACCTACATCTTGTGGAGTTTTCATACAACAACAGCTACAAAACAAGTATAGGAATGGCATCATTTGCAGCTCTTTATGGAAGGAAGTGTCGATCGCTATTAAGTTGGGACAACGTCGGAGATAAAGAACTCCTTGGAACTGAGATGATAGTAGCAACAGTCGATATAGTTCGCACTATCAGGAAAAGAATGCGCATAGCCCAAGATCGACAGAAGCACTATGCTGATGCAAAGCGCCGTCATTTGGAGTTCCAACCGAAAGATCATGTCTTCTTGAAGATATCTCCAAACTGTGGAGTGATTCGCTTTGGAAAACAGGGTAAGCTCAGTCCAAGATATATTGGACCGTTCGACATACTCGAACGAGTCGGAGAAGTGGCTTATCGCTTGGCACTTCTACCCTCATTGAAAGGAGTGCACAATGCGTTCCACATATCACAACTCAGAAGGTATGTGAGTGACCCCAGCCATATTCTTGATCACTCTGAGCTCACTGTACAGCCAGATTTATCCAGTGAGCAACAACCTGTTGAAATCCTGGATAGAAAGGTGAAGTCACTTCGGAATAAGGAAGTAAACTTGGTTCGAGTGATGTGGAGAAAGGACTCACCAGGAGAATCAACATGGGAACGTGAAGATGACATGCGTGCAAGATACCCTCATTTGTTTGTAAACTAGTTCTTAAAATAATTGTAAATTTCGAGAACGAAATTTTGTAAGGAGGGTAGAATGTAACAACTCTATTTCAGTGTACAGAAAATTAATTAAAAGTTATTGTACAAATGGAGTATCTACAATCCTTTGTACACTATAAGTAATTGAATTGCTTTTGAACAGCAAGAAATAATTTGTAGGTCATTGGTAAAGCCTTACACTGCTGTGACATAGCCCCTGTGATCGAATCCCCTCAGCCACATATATTTTTAATTGATTTTTCTTTTAATCTTTTAGAAGCCCAAAGGTTTACACTGTTCCTTTATAAAAAAATAATTAAAAAGGAAGAAGAGAAAAGAAAAGAGAGGAAAAGCAATGGAAAAAATTTCTTTGATGGAGCATCACGTGCCCACATGTGATGCGCTTATAAACAAAATTCATTGGCATTGCACTTAACTATTATGGATGAAATTGAACCTCACGTGAAAGCACGTAAGCATCTATATACAAAGTATATAATCGCTTTTTTAATAAAAAAAAAGACAAATAACAGGACAGAGAAGCTCACGTGTCAGCACGTGATGCCTTTTTTGGGCTGTTGCACATAAGCAAATGAGTTTAACTCTGTGGGGTCACGTGCTACACGTGAGTGGTTTCAAATGCCTTCTGAGCCGATAGAATTAAATTCTAAGTAAAGAGATCAAAACCCTATTTGGAAAATATTTACTTGAATCTTTCTAAACAAGAAAGATTGCTCTCTGTAAAACAGAGCATCGTTGGATTAAAAATCCGATGGTGGATAAAAATCACCAAGATATAGAATAAGCTCTGTATGGGAAAATATTTCCCCAATCTTATTAAAAACAAGAAAAATATGTTCTGTAAAACAAAAGTTCTTGGATCAAAGATCCAACGTTGGATAAAATTCCCAAATTAATTAAGATCTCTCAATGAGAGATTTCTTTAACTAAATCAACAAACTTGCCTCTACTATATAAAGGACCCAAGACTTCAAGTCTTGCACAGACAGGAGAAACCCCCCATAAGATTTGAGAAAACAAAACAAGAGAGAGGAGATCTCTTTTGAGTAAAGAAACCCTAGGTAAGAAGAAAGACCTAAAGATCAATTTATCTCCTCTCCACTGCTTCAAGAGTTTAACTCTTTTATAAAAAAAAAGAACTTAGTTCTCTCTCTGGTTAAGGTCTGCAGAAGCAGATCTCCCCATAAGTTGAGAATTTAATTCTCATCGGGGAGATTCTGTCATGCAGACTCAAAATTTAGAAGAAAGAACTAAGCTTGAAGAATTTAATTCTTCCAAAAAAATATATAGGAATTTAATTCCTCTGATAAAACTAGGGTTTAACCCTGCATAAGAATTTAATTCTTATAAAAATAAGGGACATGAAATTCTCAAAACTCAGATCAAGATCTTCAAGCACATAAAGGAAATAATTAGCGTTCAACGCTATAAAAACATATCACGTGCTCCCACGTGAGCACCTCCGAGGAACAAAAGGAACGGCTGAGATCGCCTCACATGATCCCACATGACCCCCCAACAGTGCTTAGCACTTATAAAAGAAAAAAGGAATAAACCAAAGACAGTTCCCATTTTTGGGGCGCCTCATGTGATCCCACGTGACCCCCAATAGTGCTTAGCACTTATAAAAGAAAAAGGGAATAAACCAAAGACAGTTCCTATTTTTGGGGCGCCTCATGTGATCCTACGTGACCCCCACTAGTGTTTAGCACTTATAAAAGAAAAAGGGAATAAACCAAATACAGTTCCCATTTTTGGGGCGCATCACGTGATCATACGTGACCCCCAATAATGCTTAGCGCTTATAAAAGAAAGGGAGGATAAATTCAAGGAAGCAGTGCCCAATTCTCAGGCGCCTCACGTGCCACACGTAAGCGCTCCAAATTTTAGTTTTTAACACTGCTTTAAAGCCTCACGTGGGAGCACGTGAGCGCCGAGCAGATATTAGTGTTTAACACCATGAGAGGCCAACCTTAGCCCAAATTAGCCAAGTTTCCCGAGGCCAAAACCCTTTTGATCACTAATCAACCGAGCCCTCCTATGCTCAGGTCTCCCCAAATCGATCTTAATTGGAAAGATGACTAATGATCTCTTAACAGATGGTATCTAAAATGATGTTCATTCCATCATGATCTCACCCTTCAATCTGGAATTCGTTTCAAGGGTACATCTCTCCATACCTATGATACACGGCATTGTAATTCTTCAACGTCTTTAGAGAGGTGGAGGGTCCCGACAACCAACAACTCTTTAGAGCACTCCTAAAACCATGAGCACGTCCCAATGGACCGCAATGTCCTTAAACTAGCTATGGACCGCAATGTCCTTAAACTAGCTATGGACCAAAACGTCCTTAAACTAAACCCTCACACAAAAAATGGTGATCTATGGACCGAAACGTCCTTAAACTAGCAACAGACCGTAACGTCCCTAAACTAAAACGATAGAGCCAAAATGCTCTTTTGCTGGATCAAAAACGATCCTAAACCCCCGTTAAGTAAATCTTAGTCCAAGATCGGACTAACGTATCCTTAACAAATATTTAAGTTGATCTTAATCTCGAACGAGATAACGATCGTTAAATCAAACCAAACCAAAATCTAAGAATATACGGATTTGGACTAATCCACGCCCTACGGGCGACACTATAAATTGGTCTCTGTATACAATCCATGGGCAACCAAAAGTAAAACAAACACACACGACACAAAGTGAACATCTGGAGCAGGAGAAAGTGGTTATCGCTACGTGGTAACATAATAAACTGCAGGGGCTTACGCCTGCAGGGAAAAGCGTCCCCACAATCAAAAACCCCTCGCAAGCGAGGGGAATTTGACGAAGTCAGCTACAACGGCCGCATCCGTCCAAATCTCCGATAAACGGTGCCATAAATCAACTTGGCATCTTCGGAGAGGTGGACGGGTAAATCCAAATAGCATCTGCCCCCAAATTCAAGCAAGATGTTTGTCTTCCCGGTTTTCGGCGGTAAACAGATTCTGGTACACCCGGTGGGATCTTTTCCTCTTTCCACTCCATACTTCGTATGTCTTGTTCGTGAACGAATCACGGTTTAATATGGTTGCCCTTGGATTCGAGGTATTAAGATTTGGTGTCTTACTCCATGCGGAAAATGAAGATAACATCAATGGCTTCCAGCTGCACCAACTGCAACGGCAATTCCCATTCCGTCCCCGCCAGAAGAGTGACTTACGGGCCCCAAGCAGCCTCCATCTTTACAGTGCCAGTAGAGCAGGTGACTCAGCCACCACTGGATTGTTCTTCAGGACCTTGCTCCCGCCAATGAGCTTCAATGCTTCAGTGACGTCACAGGAGGCTCAGAAGAAGTCGGTCTTTGATCAACTTGCAACCACCACGGCCCCTCTCAACGGGTCGTCCAAGTCTGCCACCTCGGTCTTTGATAGACTGAACCAAAGCTCAAGTGGGCCTACAAAGAGGCTCTCAATACCTGAAAGGGTTATCCCGAAGGGGATAGCCATTCCAATTCCGGCAGACGAAGTCGTCAAGGGGGATTCTTCTGCTAAAGGATCGATCTTCGCAAGACTGGCCGTTCCAACTCCTGCTGCAGGAGAGCTCGTTAAAAATCCTTCCCTTACCAGAAAGTCTGCCTTTGAAAGATTGACCATTCCCTCTCAGCGGACGTCAGTCTTCGACAGGCTGACACCGACAGCAACCTTTCATTAAAGCAGGGGGCATAACGAGGTCGCTTCCACAACAGAGGTGGTCCCGTCTGCAGGATATGCTCGATGTCGCCATTGACGCCGAGTAAGGAAGGCTGGGGGAAGTTTCCCCTTTGGACTTACTCCACCATCTCCAATGGTGGAAGTTGATGCCGCTGATCTAACTGGGAACCACTTTGAACTGCTTAGGACGGTGCGCAAAAACTCTCCAACCGCCATACTGAAGAAGTCTCCTCCGCCTACCGAAACCATGACACAGGTGAAGCCGGAACAGCCTCCTCGGCGGTTGTCCTCCAAGATCCACAGAGTTTGGCGAAAAGTTCAAGACTCTGTAATTGACAAAGATTACTTTCGCCGGCTGAAGAAGACAAAGGCTCGGAAAGATAAGGACCATCCCTCTGTCTTACCACGGAAAGTATCATCTACATGGGTGCCTGCTGCAACCGTCCCCTCAACTTCGGCTTCACATAAAAAGAGAGGGCCTGAGAATCTCCCACCACCGGCGACAAATTCTGAGCATGATGGATCCAAACGCCCAAAGTCTGGAGGCATGGTAGTACACACGGTGTACATAGCTTCCAGCAAAGAGGAAATCCGTACTTCCGCGGGTCATCGACTACTTACACAGTCTGTGAAAAAGGCTCAGTAGCAACAACAAAAGCTCCAGGAGATGCTAACAAAGATGGCCACATTTACAGGGTAGAAAGAAAGCCCGAAAGTATCGTCCGAACAGCGCCAAGATCAGGAGACCGATACGGAATTCCTACGGAGGATACTAGAAAGAAAGGATAAAGAGGCCACAGAACAAGCTACTAATATGAGGCAGATGGTGCTCCTGTTCCAATACATGGTCGGGATGATGATTCAGCCGGAACCTCCAGCCGAACATTCGCCGATAATCATTGAAGACGACAGAGGAGAGACATCGAACCCTCCTCCGGTTTTATCAGCAACCAGAGAGGAGACAATCTCTAAAACTTCCCTTGATGACTATATAGCTCAACAAATACGAGCTCATCAGGCAAGTGAAGCGGCAGGTCAAGTTGTTAGAACTGGGCGACCTTATCAGGCTGGTACGATCAAATTAAGTACCCGACGGGATATACGATTCCTAAGTTCCACGTGTATAAAGGGACGGGCAATCCGCACCATCACGTTACTCAATTTAGGGGTTTGTGCAGTAATACCGAGAGCGATGACAAACTTCTACTTTGCCAATTCGTCGGCATCTTGGCGAAGACAACATTTGAACGGTACTCTGAGCTCCCAAATGATTCTATCAAAACATTCACGGAGATGGAATTATTATTTACACAGCGGTTCACTAGCGCAAGTGAGCGTACCCCGATCATGGCATTAATCAATGCCAGAGTGAAGCCAGGAGAGACCTGGGTTCAATACGCAATTCGATGGCATAACCTATGGTCAAAATACGAACAACGTATAGAAGAAGCGCCTGCCATGGGCATGTTCGTGGGAACCCTCGATCCCTAGGCAACTATATCCCAGTTTATGATGTTCTTCAAGCCGACTACCTTCCAGGTCTTAATTGAAAAACTTGCCCAAATGGACCAGATGGGTCATAGGCCATCCCCTTCAAAGACAGATCTTCAGAATGAAAAGGGCAAAGGGAAAGCGACCTTCGTCGCCAACGCTCAACAACAACCGAGTGAGCCGAAACTGGTAGCTCGCCAAAACAACAACCAAGATCCCTCGAAGAAAAGTTGAGACGTCCTTACTCGTCCCCCCGGGATAAAATGAGGAGACTATTCGAACTGACGATGCGCAACAGGCTTATCACTCTGCCAGATCCGAGACGCCCACTGCAGTCGGGCGATGTCAACAATCCCAATTACTCCTTTATCACCAAATAGTAGGCCACTCAATCGAAAATTGCTACGTCTTCAAAAACTGGGTTGAAGACCAGTACCAACAGGGCAAGTTCGCGCATCCGAAAACTGGAAGGTAAACCCGCCAGCAGCACACTCCTAAAAAGGTGGATACGCTAGGGGCATCATGCTTATTTATAGAAGAAGCTCCGTGGGAAGTTGTCCTCACGGCTAAAACTAAAAGAATGCTGAAGGATCTTCAAGCGTGTCCGGCCATCAGGTGGAAAAACCCCAACGCCAAAAGTTGGTAATGATGGGCAAAACCTCCAGGCCAAGCCTCCGAAGTCTTCAAAGAAAAAGAAGAAGGCCAAGAAGCCCATGCAGCTCGACGGTAATCGTACGGGTCTGCAAAAATACATCGACGCACTGGAGGAATACAACCAAAAGGCATGGACCCCAGTCACACTGGAAGAATTCTTCAAGCATGTTCTTGAGAACGGAAACAGTGACATTGATGAAGGAGACGATTCTTCAAAAGAACCCGAGGATTATGTAGCGAGTTGCCACATGATCTCTCACCTGTTGTTAAAAGATGAAGAAGCTCTCTCAGCGTCGGAAAGCAACACAGAGGAACCGGGGGCAGGACCGGCTTCAAAATCCCTGGAACCGTCAAACGACCTGATCGATAAACTGCTGGACGAAGCCCTTCAAAAGAGCAAAGCTGATCGAGAACGTGAAGCGGCCATATACGAGGTGGCCAAGCATCGGTGTCAGGCTAAAGAAGCTTCGGTAATAAGAAGCCATAAAGTATCTCAACTAGATCGAAGCGCCCTTGCCACTAGTAAGAGCAGAATAAAGATAAGGAAGCAGTTCGCCAAAGCTCTGTCAGTGGGAATGAAGTTGCCACCTTTCAAAGAAAATACTTCCGGGAGTACGTGCCCCGACGAACCGGATGTACATCCGAAATACTGCTTTTGTCATCGGAGGGTCACACACCCTACCGAAGAGTGTAATGCCTCCAAGAAGTGGTGGCATGGATACGTTGCTCACCGATAACACTTCAAGTGAATAAAGTGCAAAGCCCGTCGGGAGCAGAGAAGCACGACAGATGAGCATAAAGGAATAGACGGTAACTGTCATATGGTTGATTCCATCCCAACAAAAGGGAAGTCTCAAGTTCTTATCTTCGGGAGCAATTCGGACGAAGAAATGGCCCTCGGCCTTCTCTTCAAAGAATCTACCTCTGGAAAAGAAGAAGAGACAAAGAACTGTGAGAACATTTAGCTGCGTAACCGTACGTTGCCTGAAAAGAATCTCGGACCCTCAAACAAAGGTTCGTGCAAGAAAGACAAGGGGAAGGAAAAAGTCTCTGGGGAGATTGCCCTCGATGATAGAGTCGCCGAAGAGATCACAGCCAAGGACCTGCTGAAGAAGAATAAGGTGGATTACAATGTCCTTGCACATCTGAGGAAGATACTCTTACAATTGAGTATTTTGGATGCCCTTCTCCTATCTGAAGAGGCACGAGATTCCCTGATCAAGGCGTTATAAGAGCCCGATCAGTTTCAAACCTTCCTTGTAAAAGAAAAGATGAAGGACGATCTGGAAGAAGTCCACACGGCTGACATCACCTTCAGCGATAAAGACCTCCTTCTCGGAATGTGCGAGCACAACCGTCCGCTGTATGTAACCGGGTACTGTCATGATATCAAGATAGGGAAGATCCGGGTCGACAATGGGTCCTCCATCAACCTTCTCAATGTAAGAGTGTTGAAGGAGATTTGCATGAATGTGCAGCACTTAGCTCGGGATAAAATTACCATCTTCGGTTTTGACTCCTAATTATCACAAACGCTCGGGTCTGTAATACTGACATTAAGCTTTGGGCTACTCGTCACTGACATCAAGTTCCATGTTATTGGCACCAAGACTTAGTACAGCTCTTTGCTCTGCAGGCCTTGGTTACTGTAAGTCGATGTACAACACCCTACGACTTGCGGGGAGGCGGAAATATGAAAAACGATCTTGTTTTTATGCTAAACATCGACTAACCGCATGAATCGAAGCTAAACGATAACTAACATCAAACATAGTTGTTAACAATTACTATGTAAAGGGATTATACCTAAAGAACCGTGTCCTTCGTCTTTACGAACTCCACCTCCTCCTCGGCCTTCTCCAAGTAGTAGACGATCCACCACGAGAGCTAAACTCCAAGCTTTACCTCTAAACTTGAGGCAACTAGGTATCTTTAAGTGCTAATCAAAGTACCTAGATGAAATAGAGTATGGTTATGGATTAAGTAGTCTAACTAATCCTTATACTCAACACATGAGAGGGGAGGATTAGGGTTTGAAAAAAGAGAGCTTGAGGAGAGAGAAGATGAACATAATAATGAGAAGAGAAAATGAGTTATCATAATATATATATATCAAGCATTTTTATTTATCAAGAAAAGAAAAGAAAAAGATTTACAACCATGCTTGATAAATATCTAATGGTGATTCATCTTCATGAGTCATTAAGCAATTATGAAGCATTAATGATATGGATGAATCATCAATATGACTCACAAATCTCATTCAACCTCCTTAGTCACCTAAACCTCCTTAGTCACCATCTTCTAGAAGCTTCTCGCGCAATTACGAGAACGCCCCTCTTATCCGTGAAAACACGGAAAAACTTTAGACTGTATAAATCCAATAACCGGATACTAGTAACTGGCTTAAACCAAAGCCGACTAGTAAAAACTGTCCGAAAGTCGTACGTGCGTAAACACACGTATGCGTCCGAACCCTTGTCGTAAAACCATACGACCTCTATATCGTTTCTCCTGGAGTAGGGAAACTCTCTGCGTGGGACTCTAGAGACTCGACTACTACGCTGGCAGTGGGTTTAACCACAGACCGCAAGCGGCACTAGCTGTACATAACGGTCCCCAGGTAGATGTCGATAAGAAGGCCGATGATGAAACCCATCCGAACTCCTATTGAGTCTGATGTGACAATCTCCGTACAGTCCGGTCCTTTCGTCTAAGACTATCGCATATCGGGCCTAGGGGGCGGCAAGCGTCAGTCCCCTAATAGCTGTATAAGTCGTGTCGGAGCGAAGCCCATTACACCCTGAGAAACTACTGGAACCTACCAGCAAATCTCGCTTGCCCTGACCAGGGACTTTGCGTAATGGCTCTCTGACACAGCGCGATATCAACCCCCAATACCGGGAGAGACGAATCCTGTCTAACCGCTACTGCCTCCAAGTGCTCGGGACTGCACCCAACTGCTACCTGTTTGCACGACTCCTTTGAGCCGTGGTAGGGTAGCAATCTAAGAACAGTGGGACACACTCGAGGCGAAGTAGCAGTGTCAAGTCTGCGGACTATGCTGTACTCATGTCACCTAGGAACTGTTCACTGACGACTGGTATAAAACCAACCAACAGTTCCCTGTGAGTCCTGTCCGGTGTACCCGTAACCCAACGAGCACCTGCATACTATCTCCAGTACGACGTACTGACGGCTGTGGGACAGACCATCTCCCCAACTGGGATGAGAAGCGTACACACTAGTCTACTCCGGAGTATCGATGCTCTGTCTCGATAATCTAACGACTAGGGACCTGAATAAAGATGTGCTTGTGGACTACCCAGCCCCCACTAGTGTGACTGCCATCACAACGCTGGTAGTCAAGCAGGATCCTAAGAGCTCTATCAATACGTATACTTACATATTAAGATAGGAAAACCAAGTAGTATACTACTATGTTTAGCAAGACCGTTGTATACATGTGAATATCCCAAGCTTCCATTAAGTAATATACAAACTAGTATGATACAATAATGGCCCCTAGGGCATATACACTAACAATCTCCCACTTGCACTAAGGCCATGTACTGGCATATCGAAGACCGATGATCTCGAATAGCCTCTCGAACTGAATCTGAGGTAGGGCCTTCGTGAATGAATCAGCAATGTTCTCTTCAGAAGCAACTCTCCGAACCTCGATCTCCCGACGATCAATGATCTCCCTGATCAGGTGATACCGCCTCAAGATGTGTCTGGACTTCTGATGGGACCTTGGTTCCTTCGCTAAAGCTATAGCTCCGTTGTTGTCGCAATAGAGAGGTATTGGATCAACTATGGTAGGAACCACCTGAAGTTCTGTTAGGAACTTCTTCATCCAGACTGCTTCTTTTGCGGCATCGCAAGCAGCTATATACTCCGCTTCCATCGTCGAGTCAGCAACGGTGTCCTTCTTGGAGCTCTTCCAGCACACCGCCCCTCCATTGAGGGTGAAGACATAACCCGACATGGACTTGGAATCGTCCTTATCACTCTGGAAGCCGGAATCAGCAAAGGCCTCCAACCTGAGGTCTTTTCCGCCGTAAACCAAGAACATCTCCTTAGTCCTTCTTAGGTACTTGAGAATGTTCTTTACTGCTATCCAGTGCTTCTCCCCTGGGTTTGACTGATACCGGCTTACCACACTTAGTGCGTAAGCTACATCTGGTCTGGTGCACAACATCGCGTACATTATAGAGCCTACCGCAGAAGCGTAGGGTATAATAGACATGCGTTCCCTTTCCAAATCAGTCTTGGGAGACATCTCTTTGGAGAGGGTGATTCCGTGACAAGACGGTAGATTACCGCGCTTAGAATCTTCCATACTGAATCTTTTCAGTACAGTATCGATATACCTGGACTGCGAAAGTCCCAACATCCTCTTGGATCTATCACGATAGATCCGGATCCCCAGAATGTAAGAGGCATCACCCAGGTCTTTCATGGAGAACCTGTGTGACAAGAATCCTTTGACAGATTGTAGCATAGGAATGCCATTTCCTATCAATAGAATGTCATCCACGTACAAGACGAGGAATACGACACTTCTGGCTACAACTTTACTATATATGCACGGTTCATCTGGATTTTTGATAAAGTCATATTCTTTGACCGTCTCATCAAAACAGATGTTCCAACTCCGTGATGTCTGCTTTAGTCCATAAATGGACTTAAGCAGCTTGCATACTTTCCCGCTGCTCCCACTCTGATTGAAACCCTCTGGCTGATCCATATAAACGCACTCTTCTAAATTTCCATTCAGAAAATCCGGCTTTACGTCCATCTGCCAGATTTCATAATCATGGAAGGCAGCAATAGCAAGAAGGACCCGAATGGATTTGAGCATAGCCACTGGAGAAAACGTTTCGTCATAGTCCAAACCAGGTCTTTGACGAAAACCCTTTGCAACAAGTCTAGCCTTATAGGTTTCCACCTGTCCATCTACACCAATCTTTTTCTTGAAGATCCATTTGCATCCTATGGGTTTTACCCCATCTGGAGCAAAGTCCAAAGTCCATACTTTGTTGGTGTACATGGACTCCATTTCGGTCCGCATTGCATCTAGCAATCGTAACGAGTCGCCGCTCTGGATGGCCAGCTGAAAGTCAGTAGGTTCATCATCATCTATGATGCAATCCTCTCTATCCCCATCTATGAGAAAACCGTAGTATCTCTCAGGAGGATGAGACGGCCTACTACTCCTGCGGAGGGGTGCGGGAATGTCCTGTTCTTCTTGAACTACCGGTTCTACCAAACTTTCAGTATTAGTTTTTGGTTCTGGAATTTCTTCCAGTTCTATTTCGCTCCCGCTTGATTCCTTTTCTAAAAACTGATGTTCTAGAAAATGGGCATTACGAGAAACAAATACCTTTTGTTCCTCTGCGTAATAGAATAGATATCCCCTGGAGTTCTTTGGATATCCCATAAACTTACACTTTACTGATCGTGCCTCGAGCTTGTCCACATGCTGCTTTTTAACAAAAGCTAGACATCCCCAAATCTTTATTTACTATAGATGGGGTTTCTTCCCGCTCCACATCTGATATGGAGTGGTAGGCACAGTCTTGGTAGGAACCATGTTCAAAAGATATGCCGCTGATTCTAGCGCATAACCCTAGAAAGATCGCGGTAACTCAGCATTACTCATCATGGATCGTACCATATCCAATAGGGTTCGATTCCGTCTCTCCGATACACCATTATGCTGTGGAGTGTATGGAGGAGTAAGCTGAGAGAGAATTCCTTTCTCTTTTAGGTAACCTAGGAACTCGGCACTCAAGTATTCACCACCTCGATCAGATCTAAGTGTCTTGATACTTTTGCCGGTTTGGTTTTCTACTTCATTCTTATACT
Source organism: Agapanthus africanus (assembly GCA_030015575.1). Lineage (NCBI taxonomy): Eukaryota > Viridiplantae > Streptophyta > Magnoliopsida > Asparagales > Amaryllidaceae > Agapanthus > Agapanthus africanus. The sequence goes on from CM057344.1 coordinate 121,931,542, forward strand.
CTTGGAATTTCTCAAAAGCCTCGGATTTATGTTTCATCAGATAAATGAATCCGTATCTTGAGTAATCATCAGTGAAAGTAATGAAATAGGAAAAACCACCTCTTGCATGTGTAGACATTGGACCACATACATCGCTGTGTATGAGTCCTAAAAGCTCGCTCGCTCTTACTCCATTTCCAGTAAATGGAGTCTTTGTCATCTTTCCTTTGAGACAAGATTGACAAGTGTCATAAGTTTGATATTCGAACGAGTCCAAATATCCTTCTCTATGCAACTTAGTCAACCTTCTCTCATTGATGTGACCCAGTCTATAATGCCATAAGAAAGCTTTATTTAAATCTGGAGACTTTCTTTTTAGTGTGTTCTGGACATTGAAAATTTGGAGTTGGTTTAAAACATATATACCGTTATTTAGTGTACCGGACCCAATCAAACCATGATTAAGGTGGATGTTAACAACATCTCTTACAAACGTGAAATCATAACCTTTATTTGATAACAAGGAAACTGATATGATATTACTCGTTAAGCTTGGTACAAAAAAACAGTTATGTAAAACCAAAATGTGTCCACTCGTCAATCCCAGGTGATAATCCCCGACGGACGCAGCTCCCACGCTAGCTCCGTTAGCAACCTTTAAGGTCATATCACCTTCCTTCAGCACTCTACGGTTTCTCAGTGCCTGCAATGAATTGCAAATATGAGATCCTGATCCGGTATCCAATACCCTGGAAGTAGAGTTAATTGACAGACAATTCTCAATTACAAACACACCTGAAGTCGAAACCACAGCTTGCTTCGGTTCCTGGTTCTTGGCGTTCCACGCCTTGCAATCTTTCTTCCAGTGCCCTTTCCTGTGACAATGGAAGCACTCATCCTAGCCCACTACCGGTACCGCAAACTTTTTCTTTCCCTTCCCTTCCACCTTACCAACACCTCCTCTAGGTTTGGTGGCGGCTTTCTTCTTCCTTCCTTTGGCCCTAGCCTTGGACCCGGAAGAAGACGCACCGCTAACAAACATAGCGGGTGTTTCCCTTGCTTTCTGCAAGGTGCCCTCTGCACTCCTTATCATGTTCAGGAGTTCCGGAAGTTCAACTTCTTTTCTTTGAATGTTGAAGTTCAGGATAAACTGGGCGTAGGTGTGAGGAAGGGACTGGAGAATAAGGTCTGTATAGAGCTCATTATCCAAAGTCGTCCCAAGGTCCGCGAGCTCTTCTATATAGCCGATCATCTTTAGGACATGTTCTCCTACCGATGACCCGACAGCCAACCTCGCTCGAAACAAGTTCTTAGAGGTCTCGTATCTTGCTATACGAGATTGCACTCCATAAAGTTCCTTTGTATGGAGAAATATGGCATCTAGTTCCATATCCTCGTGCCTCTTCTGACGTTCATTGTTCATCGAGGCAAGCACGATGCACTTGGCTTTCGCGCAATCGAAATCCCAGGTTTTGCGGATTTCCTTATCCGCATTACTGGATTTTGGACCAGGGACAGCAGGTGCCGTAGCGGTGAGGACGTACCCCAATTTGTCATAGGTCAAAGCCATTTTGACATTCCGCACCCAATCTTTATAGTTTGGTCCTGTCAGTATATTTTTCTCTAAAAGTAACTTAAGTCCAGTCATTTTCAGGGTCGCTGCAATTAGAAGAGAGAGAAGAAAAACTCTTTAGCATGATACTCTTGCAAGTTTAGAGTGGTTTTTAGTTCATCTAAACTGGATGGCTCCCACTGTTTCTCGAATCCTTCCTCAAAACATAAAAGAAGAATTAGCCAGGACTATTCTCACCGTACAATTCTTGCTTAACCATTCAGCCAGGCTAGTGTGGATACTTCGAGGGAGGTTTTCTAACGCTTTCGCGAAGTTCCTTAATTAAATAACCTCTTTTCTCTGGGGGCGTAACCCCGCTGACACCTTTCTTGACACCTACTTGGTTTATAGCATTGATCGTTAAGTGACGAATATCCTGATAAGTAGCATATACTCACAGTAGGATCGGGATCCAAATATCATTGTATGATAATGTTGAAGGAATCCTACCAACATTCATCAAACTCCAAATGGTATGCAACTCTTTGCAAATTTCAATTTCTTTAGAAATTCCCGATATATATTTTTGCCCTATGCTCTTATGACCTTGGCGTTAGGTCAAAATATCATAAGTCACATGTCAAGTTCTACCCATCATTATCTTGTCAATTTGAACCCATCCGTATATATCCTTGACGTTCGGCCAAAATGATAATACGACTGTCCCAAACTAACTCATCTATCTATGCAACAAATGAATACCCAGTAGCTACCAAACACTATGCCTTGGCGTTAGGTCAAAATACATAGCTTGAATACTACTGAATACCCAGATGAAATGACGGAGGGCTACGAATGGTTTTGGCGAAACCGTGAACGTAGTGAACTTGATATAACCGAAGGAACCTGATAGCTTTTAAAAGGAGTGGTTAAAGCTCCGCATTTAAAAATATCTGTTTTTAAAATTAACCGAGTGGTTTCTTTTAAATTGTTCCAACGATTAAACTTTTTGGTTTATTTTCTTTGCATTATAAATAATGCGTCCCATCATTAACCTATCATTACAGAAAACAACGAAAATACAACATCCTCTTATGCCATCCGCATTCGCCACGGGGTCCCGTCATCACTCGTTAGGTTACTTAACTAACGACAGAGCGGGGGCTGGGCTAGCGCGGATGTAAAACATAAGTGACGTCTAAATAGCTATCATATATAGATATTGTATATTCGTCAGACGCAATAATAGGCATTCCAGATCACAGATGAACTTTATTGGATTTGCAAGTAATCCGTGTTTGTTTTGAGCCTGCAACAAAAGACGGATTACACAGTTGTGATGAATAGCCATTACCCCACCCAAGACCCCAACGGGTACGGCAAACTACCCACCCGGCAGTTTGTGCACCCCATCTTGGGTCTGTCCTAGGAGCAAAAGCAGTAAAATGAAATAATACAACGATGGCTACAACCGCAACCTGGATGTGCCCCGTAAAATAATATTACAAAAAATTACATTTACATCAAATGAATTAAATAATAACCCATCACATAACCCCGGCTATACATCACAACAGTCCAACACAGTTCATATCCACAAACAGTAAAATCCATTACAGAAATGTGCAACCCCCTGCCAACCGACATACTAGCAGTTAGGGGAGGTTTACGAACACATTATACAAACACAGATATAATCCAACAAGCAAATACTGTATAATTTCGATCGATTAAACACATTTAATTTTTCTCCAATACTTGTCTGTAAATCTGAAACCTGAGCAAAAATAAAAAAATCCAGAAAATACCAAATATCACAGAGAACCAACACAGGAAAATTGGGTTCATGAATCGGCAACTCGGCGGCGGAAGCGCGGCAGATCGGAGGGATCCGCCGCAGTTCCGCGGCGCTTTAGCCGATTCATGGGCCCAATTTTCTTGGGTGTTCTACTACTATCATCTTGGACGGGAGCAGAGAAGCACGACAGATGAGCATAAAGGAACAGACGGTAACTGTCATATGGTTGATTCCATCCCAACAAAAGGGAAGTCTCAAGTTCTTATCTTCGGGAGCGATTCGGACGAAGAAATGGCCCTCGGCCTTCTCTTCAAAGAATCTACCACTGGAAAAGAAGAAGTGACGAAGAACTGTGAGAACATTTAGCTGCGTAACCGTACGTTGCCTGAAAAGAATCTCGGACCCTCAAACAAAGGTTCGTGCAAGAAAGACAAGGGGAAGGAAAAAGTCTCTGAGGAGATTGCCCTCGATGATAGAGTCGCCGAAGAGATCACAGCCAAGGACCTGCTGAAGAAGAATAAGGTGGATTATAATGTCCTTGCACATCTGAGGAAGATACCCTCACAATTGAGTATTTTGGATGCCCTTCTCCTATCTGAAGAGGCACGAGATACCCTGATCAAGGCGTTATATGATCCCGATCAGTTTCAAACCTTCCTTGTAAAAGAAAAGATGAAGGACGAGCTGGAAGAAGTCCACACGGCTGACATCACCTTCAGCGATAAAGACCTCCTTCTCGGAATGTGCGAGCACAACCGTCCGCTGTATGTAATCGGGTACTGTCATGATATCAAGATAGGGAAGATCCTGGTCGACAATGGGTCCTCCATCAACCTTCTCAATGTAAGAGTGTTGAAGGAGATTTGCATGAATGTGCAGCACTTAGCTCGGGATAAAATTACCATCTCCGGTTTTGACTCCCAATTATCACAAACGCTCAGGTCTGTAATACTGTCATTAAGCTTTGGGCTACTCGTCACTGACATCAAGTTCCATGTTATTGGCACCAAGACTTAGTACAACTCTTTGCTCTGCAGGCCTTGGTTACTGTAAGTCGATGTACAACACCCCACGACTTGCGGGGAGGCGGAAATATGAAAAACGATCTTGTTTTTATGCTAAACATCGACTAACCGCATGAATCGAAGCTAAACGATAACTAACATCAAACATAGTTGTTAACAACTACTATGTAAAGGGATTATACCTAAAGAACCGTGTCCTTCGTCTTTACGAACTCCACCTCCTCCTCGGCCTTCTCTAAGTAGTAGACGATCCACCACGAGAGCTAAACTCCAACCTTTGCCTCTAAACTTGAGGCAACTAGGTATCTTTAAGTTCTAATCAAAGTACCTAGAAGAAATAGAGTATGGTTATGGATTAAGTAGTCTAACTAATCCTTGTACTCAACACATGAGAGAGGAGGATTATGATTTGAAGAGAGAGAGCTTGAGGAGAGAGAAGATGAACATAATAATAAGAAGAGAAAATGAGTTATCATAATATATATCAAGCATTTTTATTTATCAAGAAAAGAAAAGAAAAAGATTTACAACCATGCTTGATAAATATCTAATGGTGATTCATCTCCATTAGTCATTAAGCAATTATGAAGCATTAATGATATGGATGAATCATCCATATGACTCACTAATCTCATTCAATGTATGTGCCACCTAAACCTCTTTAGTCACCATCTTCTAGAAGCTGCTCGCGCAATTACGAGAACGCCCCTCCTATCCGTGAAAACACGGAAAAACTTTAGACTGTATAAATCCAATAACCGGATACTAGTAACTGGCTTAAACCAAAGCCGACTAGTAAAAACTGTCCGAAAGTCGTACGTGTGTAAACACACGTATGCGTCCGAACCCTTGTCGTAAAAACATACGACCTCTATATCGTTTCTCCTGGAGTAGGGAAACTCTCTGCGTAGGACTCTAGAGACTCGACTACTACGCTGGCAGTGGGTTTAACCACAGAACGCAAGCGGCACTAGCTATACGTAACGGTCCCCAGGTAGATGTCGATAAGAAGGCCGATGAGGAAACCCATCCGAACTCCTACTGAGTCTGATGTGACAATCTCCGTACAGTCCGGTCCTTTCGTCTAAGACTATCGCATATCGGGCCTAGGGGGCGGCAAGCGTCAGTCCCCTAATAGCTGTATAAGTCGTGTCGGAGCGAAGCCCATTACACCCTGAGAAACTACTGGAACCTACCAGCAAATCTCGCTTGCCCTGGCCAGGGACTTTGCGTAATGGCTCTCTGACACAGCGCGATATCAACCCCCAATACCGGGAGAGACGAATCCTGTCTAACCGCTACTGCCTCCAAGTGCTCGGGACTGCACCCAACTGCTACCTGTTTGGATGACTCCATTGAGCCGTGGTAGGGTAGCAATCTAAGAACAGTGGGACATACTCGAGGCGAAGTAGCAGTGTCAAGTCTGCGGACTATGCTGTACTCATGTCACCTGGGAACTGTTCACTGACGACTGGTATAAAACCAACCAACAGTTCCCTGTGAGTCATGTCCGGTGTACCCGTAACCCAACGAGCATCTGCATACTATCTCTAGTACGACGTACTGACGGCTGTGGGACAGACCATCTCCCCAACTGGGATGAGAAGTGTATACACTAGTCTACTCCGGAGTATCGATGCTCTGTTTCGATAATCCAACGACTAGGGACCTGAATAAGGATGTGCTTGTGGACTACCCAGCCCCCACTAGTGTGACTGCCATCACAACGCTGGTAATCAAGCAGGATCCTAAGAGCTCTATCAATACGTATACTTATATATTAAGATAGAAAAACCATGTAGCATACTACTATGTTTAGCAAGACTGTTATATACATGTGAATATCCCAAGCTTCCATTAAGTAATATACAAACTAGTATGATACAATAATGGCCCCTAGGGCATATTCACTAACAGTTACATGAGTACAACATCATCCCTTCTACACAACATCAGTGTATGAAGTACTTCAAGGACAGCTTCGAGTACACAGTTATAGGGGAGCTGAACCCATTCTCTGTAAATGAATTCCGCAAATATGAAGACGCCAAGTACTTCTTACCAAACTTAGAAGACATGGAAAGATGTCGCAAACCAGAGAATAAACAAAAAGCCATCGCCACTATCGCGATCTTTGAAAGCGATACCGAGGAGGATGAACAGATGGTCTACTTGGGACAACCCCAAGGCAACAGGACGGGACCATCTATTCCTATTCTAATCTTTGGCAGTGACTCTGAAGACGAGGTTAACACAGTGTTCTCCGTCCGCCCGTCAATGCAGACCTTTGCTAGAGCTGACCAGAGTTTACAAATTACTATGGTTCCGTAGCGGCATTACAAAGAACTTGATGCACTTGATACGTACAACGTGCAAGAGCTGTAGACCTTCTACGTCCCTCCTAAGCAAAGTGGTGAAAAGGAAATCATTTTCTATCAATCTATGGAGACTAAAGTGGAGAAAGATGTATGGCACGGTGCCGAACCTGCACTCAACAAGTTTCAACCAATCCGTCTGCCTAGGTACTACGCAGAAGGACTGAAAAGGCTATTAAGATGCCAAGGTGTACCCTTCAAACAGACTGCTTGATAAGCCCAGTTCTATAAAAAAATTTAGGACGTTCCCGGGACCTAGCGAAAGATGCCCAACGGGAGAATGGAGACGACCGGCCTTGGATACGTTCGGTCAAAGAAATGGGAGAAATTCCATGGCTGCCATGTTATAAATGATTCCGGTAGAAAAGAGAATGCCTTTCCAGATAGTGCTGATATTGAAACCGAGAGAAATCCCACCGTGGGAATACCAAGCCCATCATTCGAAGAACAGATTGACAAGCTAATAAAAGAAGCAGGTCAAAAGGTTCGGGATGACCACAGCCGCGAAATAGCAATTTACGAAAAAGCCAGGACGCAACATATCATTCAGCAAGCTACAAAGGATGACGATCCCCTTCACCCTCAACCCGCTGTGCGCTCTCGTGGCAAAAAGAAAGCCCAACGTAGAAACAACAATTAGGTAAAGAATGGGAGTGACGTTCAAAAACAGCGAAGCGGATTCAAGAAGCCACACGATCAAGAAAAAGTCAGCTGGAATCCGTCTTTTATGAGAAAGATGGGTTGAGAATACTCTTTCCCTCAAGACGAGACAAGGAAAATATTCCACCTTGTCATGAAGCATCAAATTATGACACTCCCAAAGTCTCGGCACCCCGAGAAAGTAAATGAGATCCACCATCCGGCTTATTGCTCCTACCACCGAGCAATAGGACATCCTCTTAAAGATTGCTTCATCTTCAAAGACTGGGTCAAAAATCAGTATCAACGAGGCAGGTTCGCTCTATCCGACAGTTGGATGGTAACCCCGCTATGAAAGCACGAGCCAAGAGCAACCTACGCCGCGAAGGAAAGTCCAGATCAACATCGAACTTGGAAACGGACTCGTACCTGCCACGTGATAACGTTCTCAAAGGAGAGAGAGAATGAGAATATGGATGGCCTCTCTTAATGCTTCGCAAATGAAGATGAAGACGAGGTGATCTCAGAATTTCCACCAGCACCAAAGGAGTTGGAAGACGGGATACATACCATAGCAGACAATCTGAGGAAAATCGACTTGGGGACGACAAACGATCCAAGGCCAACGTTCGTCAGTGAGCTGGTGTCTAAAGAGCAGCTGGCTACATTAAAAGACGTGCTTATGCAGTATAAAAACTGTTTTGCATGGAAATATTCCGAGATGCCGGGATTAGATCCAGAGATAGCTGTGCATAATCTGGTGATATCACCGGACGTCAAGCCAGTCAAACAGGCGCCAAGAAGAATGCGGCTCGAACTTGAAATGGGCATCATCACCGAAGTCAAGAAGCTAATTGACTCTGACTTCATCAAAGAAGTTCAATACCCCGAATGGATTATCGATATTGTCCCTGTGATGTAGAAAAATGGGACGATGCGTATCTGTGTAGACTTTCGAGACCTCAATAAAGCTTGCCCAAAGGATGATTTCCCATTACCGGTTACCGAGCTAATGATAAATAACACGTCCACTCATGATGTCTTCTTCTTCATGGACGGGTCCTCAGGATACAACCAAATCAAGATGCATCCTGAAGACTGAAAGCACACTACTTTCCGGACTCCGCTGGGCATATTCTGCTACAAAGTGATGCCCTTCGGTCTGAAGAACGCTGGCGTCGCATACCAGAGGGCCATGACAAAGATCTTCGATGACCTCATACACGACATTGTCTAATGTTATATCGATGACCTCGTGGTGAAAAGCAAATCGTACGAGTAGCACTGGGAGCATTTGAAGATAGTGTTCCGGCGCCTTCGGAAGTACAACCTGAAGATGAACCCTCTAAAATGCGCGTTTGGAGTTTCCTCAGAAAAATTCCTAGGATTCATCGTATGACACCGAGACATCGAAATAGACCCATCAAAGATTAAGGCGATTATGGAAATTCCCGCTCCAAGAACTCTTAAACAACTGCGGTCACTTCAAGGAAAGCTCGCGTATATCCGGCGGTTCATAGCTAACCTCTCCGGCAAATTCCGCCCCTATAGTCATCTAATGAAGAAAGGGACCCCGTTCGTTTGGGATCATAAATGCCAAAGTGCACTGGACGAAATCAAGCAATATCTGTAGAACCCGCCAGTACTGACCGCTCCGGTCAAGGGAAAACCCCTCATCCTGTACACAACAACCCTTGAAGGTTCTTTAGGCGTGAGCACAGGAAAACGATCAGGGAAAAGAGAGAGCTCTTTACTAATTGAGTCGAGTTCTCCTGGGGGCAGAAAACAACTACTCTCCTATCGAAAAGAATTGCCTGGCATTAATCTCCGTGGTAACGAAACTCACATGAGGTCCATCTCATATCAAAGGTGAATCCTCACAAATATTTGATGTCAAGAGCCATACTAACGGGAAGGCTTGCCAAATGGACCCTCCTCTTGATGGAATTCTCGATAATCTACCGACCTCTCAAAGCAGTAAAAGGCCAGGCCATCGCTGACTTTCTCACGGAGCATTTGATACCCGCTGACTCCCCCTTGAACTGCGAGTTGCCGGACGAACATGCATTTGACGCAATTGACAGGGAGAAAGAAGGGAGTGATACCCTATGGGAACTCTACTTTGATGGGGCATCGTCTATGAAGAGGAGGAAGCAAAGCACCCCCATAATCAAAGCCGGAGTGGGCCTTATCTTCGTGACTCTACAAGGAGAGATAATGTGTTTTGCCCTCTCCTTAACAGATCCAAGAACAAACAACGAGGCCGAATATGAAGCTTTGATAGTGGGTCTTGAGATTGCTGTCGATATCGGAATCGGACATCTCCTCATATATGGAGACTCCCAGCTAGTCGTTAGCCAAGTAAATAGCAACTATTAGACGTGAAAACCGGAGTTAGTAAAATAAGGCAAAAGAGTGCAGCAACTGCTGACTCAAATTCCCTCCAACATCCTGGAAAGCATACTGCGGGCAGAAAATAGCAAGGCGGATGCGTTAGCCAAGCTTGCTAAAGAACTGGCCGACGAAAACCTCGATAACGTAAGGATCATTGTGCAAAGCCGCCGGATTCTTGCGCCAGCAGAAATATCTCTGTAGTCGTCTGAAAGAAAGGGAGCGACTGAACAAGCGGTCTTCCAAACAGAGGAAGAAATGGCTGAGGATTGGAAAGAAGTCATTATAAACTACTTCAAATCCCATCGAACGCCCGAAAATGTATCATCAAGACGTCAGCTCATGAAGTGAGCTCTGTCTTTTGCCTTCGTCAATGATACTCTATATAAGAGATCGTTCGATTGTTTGTGGCTAAGATGTCTGGGACCAAAAGAAGCAAGAAGAGTCATCCAAGAAACTCATGAAGGACTCTACAGTTCTCATCCATGTAACATTTCAAAAAAATAAAATATTATTTTTGGGAAATTAAACAATTTAAATAATAAATATTATGAATATTTTAAAGTATGGAGATTAGTTTTAAATGATATGGTATAATTATATACCGATAAATTGGGAAATATTTGGAAATTTATATTAAATATTGATTTTTAAAAGAATTTATGAAGATTGGGAATTTTACAATTTAGTATACAATTAATTGTATATAAGTTAGTATTACTAAACTTAATTAGTACTTAATCATGCATTGATTGTGTTTTGTGCATGTGACATGCACCATGTCAAGTTTCAAAACAGCATTTTTGAATTTCTATGAACCATGGCATCTTGATTTTCTTTTATATGTATATGGGTTTCTGTTTTAAAAAGAAATGAAAGAAGAAAAGAAAAGAATAAAGAATATGTGACATGGAAGCATGGTGGAAGCATGGGCAAAGAGAGAGAGAGAGAGGGTGGGGGGTCATTTTTTGACCATGGCTCTTGTGCTTCATTTCATCTTCATCATTTTCTTCTCCTTCCTCCTCCATGGCTGCCCTCTCCCTCCACCTCTTCTACTTTCTCACATCACCACCAAAAACACTTCAAAACACCTTGTTTCCTTCACAAAAATTATGCACAAGCCCCTCACATTGACCATGGTGGGATCAAGACAAGATTGTGAGCACTTGGGGTAACTCAAGAAAATTATTGAGTTGCCAAATGAGATAATTCTTTCACCCTTAGCTTAGTATTTGAGTTTCTATAGCCTCTAGTTTAGTTTAGAATTCATTTAGTAAGGTTTAATGATGTCGGAAAATTCCGAGTTGAGGTTTATGGTGGTATTATGAATTGTGATTGTGTAATGAGTGTAATTGGTGATTACAAACCCCCCTTAGATGTTAAAAATCCAGATCAAACCAGTGTCTAACCCTAAAACTTGAAATTTAAACTTTCCGTGTCGGTTTTGTGATATTTTGGAGGTCTACAGGGAATCTGGAGCAACCCGGGAACTTTATAAAATAATTAAAAATATACATTAATCTAGTTAGACCAATAGGAGACCACCACGAGAAGACGAGACCCAAATTCCAAGGTGGGGCCGGCCCCGGCGGTTACTGTAGCAGTTAGGTCAGTTACTGTAGCAGATTTGGTGTTGGGGTTTTTCCAGTAGCTCACACTCCTCATAACTTAGCCACTGTATTTTTCTTTTTGTCCCAGATTACCTGAGTCAAAATCTGGAGCTAGTTTCTTAAGTTGTTGTTTTGAGTTTTGCGGATTTTAATAACTTGAGTTTTGATATTGTGTTTTATCTCGATCGATTGGCGTCTGTACGTCAACGACGAGGATTGATTGTTTTTGCATTCATATGCTATAGGTTCTAACCTATGAGCACTTCGCGTATCGTGTCGGTTTTTTAGTCGGATTTTGATGCGATACGATGTATTTTGTAATATGTAGGTACTTCGCGTGGACTTCAGGATGACAAGGTAAAACGAGCGTCATCGACTTCGGCAAGCAACGATCAAGGTGAGTAGATGTATATCTACAGGAGAAGTCGGATGGATGGCGTATAGCACCCCCGCAGTTTCGTAGTGTAGTATATGAATACTATATATATATATATATATATATATATATATATATATATATAATGTAAGTCTACGGTAGCGCCCCGGCCGTCATTCTGACACCAAACGCAGAACAAAAACTTCTATAACTGGCGCTATCGCATACTATAGCCCGGATCTTGCCATTAACGCTAAATTAACAAGCTGTAAAGAGGTAGAAAGGCTATACCGATCGATCCGAGTCTTTCAGTCTTTAGCCATCATCCTATGCTACTCGCGGCAACTCCAATCTCTTGTCTCCTTGTCTAGGTGGCACCACGTCAACGGATCTTTAAACGGGCTCCCGCCTCTATACCGAGGCAACTCGGTCATCAAGTCTGCTAAAAGAGATGACCAAAATGAAGTAGAGAATGAGTAGAATACTTTGTCTCAAACACCCTAGGGTTCTCATCACATGAGAGGGTTACGGTGGAGGTTGAAGAAGATGCTAAGGATTGGAAATGGTGAACTCAAGAAAATCAAGAGACCAAAAGAAAACCAAGCATATAAACTTCTCTCTTATTTTCTTATCACTTTCGTGAATAGATATATGAGGTTTATTTATCAATGACCAAAGAAAATATCTAATGAAAATATCTCCTCAAATATCTGTTCACAAAACAAAACTCATTAACTCTTTAATGACTCACTAGATGACTCATTACATGAGTCATTAGTGAACATTCTAGAATTGATGAGTCACAACCATGAGTCACAATTTCCAAAACCTATTTAATCATTTAAACTAAAATGATTAACCAAAAGAAATTCATCTTCTAAAGTATTCTCGTAACGGATTACGAAAATACCCCTCACCTGTATATACATACCTGTATCCGTATTCCGACCGAATACGAATACGAGAGACTAAAATATTCCGACTCAATATAATACATGGATCCGGCTTAAACTAAAGCCCACCAGTATTATCTGTCCGAAATATGACACGTACACAAGTGCACGTGCATTTTCGAACCCTGCCATAAAACCATATGGCCTCTACAACGTTTCGCCCGAACTTGGGAAACTATCTGTGGGGGACTCTAAAAACTCGTCAGTACCCTGGCAATGGGTTTAACCATAAGCACGTCAGCGGCAATAGCTGTGCGTATCGGCTGCCCATGTACTGACCGAAAGGGAAGCCGATGAGCGAACTCATCCTAGAACCCTACTGAGCCTATCAGTGACAATATACGTATAGTCCGGTCCGTTCGTCTATGAGCATCGCATATCGGGCCTAGGGGGCTGGTAACGTCAGACCCCCAATACCGGTAAAAGTCGTGTCAGAGAGTAGCCCTGAACACCCTGAGAAACTACTGGAATACTTACCAGTAATTCTCACCTGCCTTGGCTAAGGACTTGGTGTAATGGCTTTCCTAAACACAGCACGATCTCACCCCCAATACCGGGAGAGACGAATCCCCTGCCGATCCGCTCACTTGCCTCCTTGTGGCTCGGGACTGTACCTAACTAAAACCTGTTTGCACAAATCCTTTGAGCCGTGGTAGGGTAGTAATCAAAGCACAGTGGGAACTCACACGGGACAAATGACGATCTCAGGTCGATGAACTAACCTGTACACATGTCACCAGGGAACTGCCATCTGACGCTAGGTATAATACCAACTAGCAGGTTCCCGGCGAGTCCTGTCCGGTGTACTCATAACCCAAAGAGCACCTGTATACATCTTAGGTGATCCAACTGACACCAATGACTTGTGAGACCGGCTACCGCCCCTCGTCGGGGTCTCGACTGTATATATTAGTCTACTCTGGAGTATCAATGCCCGTCTCGAAACTCCTACGAGTAGGGACCACTTTTAAGGATATGCTTATGGACTACCCAACTCTCACGTATATGATCGTCATCATACTATTGGTAGTCAAGCAGGATCCTAAGGGCTCTATCAACGTGTAATAGTGATCATGTCACCTAAAGCTGTACACGATGATAAAGGCAAACCAGATAGCATACTATCATCTCGAGTAAAACTGTCCTACTGGTATAGGTCCTTCCTTAATCATTGCAATCATGAACCTGCGATCAAATAATTGACTTTTAGGGTACTATATCCAACAATCTCCCACTTGCACTTAAGGCTAATTATTGCGATGTCGCATACTCACAGCCCGTGTGATACCGAACACCCAACTCCTTTACTAATCAGTTTCACAAAGCTCGTTTGTAAAAACTCTTGTGTTCAAGAAATAGCCTCAGTGAGTGGATCCGCCCTGATGTTTCTTTCTATGTCTCTCTTAATCTCAAGTTCGCAGAGAAAACCATCTCCCGAATTGAGTAATACCTGCCTTAGAATATGTCTGGATATCTGATGGGACCTAGTTCATAAATGAACTCCAAATCCAAACTTCTTAGACTGTATCGACAACTGAACCAAATCAGTATCCAGCACCATGCCTCCCACAGTATCATCTTGGACCACCTGTCTAAACTACTGGCCCTTGTCAGAGGGAAAACTATAACTCTGACAATCACTCTGTCATCCATGTCACCTTTGGAAACCTGGAATGATAACCGTCTCCTAAGGAGGCTGCCGTCATCAAATCCGTAGAACATCCACTTATGTTCTAAAACTGCTTCCGTATGTTTCTCCAGGATTGGATTAATATAAACTTATTGCATCTGGTGCAAAAACAACATGTGGTGTGGTACTTGACATCTGATGATCAACTCAATTGCCTAAGCAAGTGATATGTTAATCATGCACATCCCTCTCCCCTTTACCAGGAGTCGTCCATTCTAAAATACAATTAGAATACTGTCAAAGTACCCACATTGGGAAACTACCCAAATTTAGATCTAAAACCATAGATCTAGTAACCAGAATGTCAGATATTATATCCATATCCTTTGTGGAGAAACAACAGTGTGACAACCACAATATAACCGTTTGTAGTATAAGAATTTTACTTCCTACTCTGTGTATGTCATCCAAATACCAGGACATTACACCCTACTACTTTCTTAACAGATCCATCCCTTATTCTGATTAAGTTAAACCTATGACTATCACATCAAAAATAGATGATCTATCTCCACTATATCTGCTCTAGTCTATAAATAGACATAAGCTACTTGCCCACTTTTCTTCTGCTGCTCCCACTGACCACAACAACCCTCTAGAAGAATAATATATACGTGCACTTCTAAAGCTAGTTTAGAACGACACTATACTTAACCTCCTGCCGGGTCTCATAGCCTGGAACAACAGTAGTGTCAAGTCTGGGTAAACAAGAACCTCCCTGTCACCGTCCTTGAGGCTACCGGAGTACCTCTCGGGTGCCTGAGGTTACCCACCATATCTGCGGAGTGGCTAATGGAATGTCAAACCTGATTGAATCTTTAGGTCCTATTAAATTTTCTATAATCGTTTGCGGTTATGGAATCACTTCCAGTTCTACCATACTCCCACTACTGTTTTCTGAAAAAAAAATCCATTTTACTAAAACTGTGGCGAGTCAAGAACAATATCACCATTGATCTAGATGGTAGAAAGTCAACCCTCGTCATAGCCTGGGCCAACCCACAAACTGCCATTACAGAAACGTGCCCTGAGTTATCCAGAGTCTGGTTTTAATCATAAGCCGGACAACTCCCCGTACCTTAACATCGTTAAGATATGAACCATTCTATATCCAATATAGAAACTTTGGCACTTATTTAATTGGAACCATATTCTAATCATGCAGCTGTCTCCAGTGCATATCCACTTTATTGGAAAGAGGCCGATCAGCATTACTCAACTTAGGAATGCATCCAATTATGAGTAACCTGAAAGAGAAACAAGTTTCTCAAAAATATTACTATCAACTGAATACCAATCACAAGTATCTACATCTTCGATCTCTTTGAAGAATCCTGATACTTGCGATACCTGGTTCTCTACTTTATTCCTATACCTATAACTTCTCCAAACTTAGACCTTGTATTTCTACGAAACACTTGTCTAAAAAGTAGAGAAGTAACAAGTAAACAGAACATAGTACGAGGACCAACCCCTTTGTCCTGATGGACACTGGACAACATACAATACTCTGTATAAGTTCGCTGAGTTGAATAACTCAAAACCTGTGCATTGTAGATTGAAAACTGTACTTATGGTTAAGAACTACTCCGCTGTTCAATGCTCCTTACTCAATCGTCAACTGATATAGGAAAATGTCATCGACATAATATCAAAAAGTTATATCTCAATTTATAAAAATAAACGTACAGATATATCAGTTTGAAATTGGTGCACAACAACGGATACTCAAAACCAAATACTTGCCGTCCGGCAAAAACCAAGGCGACTTCCTCAAATATCACCAATTACAACGAATTCCGATATAATGAGGATGATCACCATATTCCCAATAACTTACTCCCACTCAGCATCTGTAAAACCATACAGATGTGAGAATCATACCTGGTAAATACATACACTGGAGTAAGTATCTAATCGGGAAAACAGTTTTCCTTTAACAATGCATAGTGAAACTGAAACATGAAAATGTTTCGAAGGGGTATCCTTGTATTCCTAGTAATGCCTCTTCCATAATCCAATTCATGACTATAACCATATATTTCTTTGCCATCTCTCCAAATCCCTTTATTTGTCTTTAGTCGTTACCTTCTGTACACCCCTTCAGGCTAAGTGGTTTTCTTCCTTCTTTACCGTTCGGCACCAGCCTATGGTTTGGAAGAAGACTATCCAGTAAGCATAATAGGTGTACTCTCCTAATCCTAGGATTACTCGCAACCTAAGAGAAGGTGATGATAAAAGAAAACTGAATAATACCTTATTCTATTTCTCCCGAACTGGGGAAAAAAGCAAAGGTGAAGTAGGAGTGGCGATGCAGTACGCGGTTTGGTCGTGAATGACAGCAGTCGCAATTTACTTTGCCCTCTTTCTAATCCCTTTATTTTGTCTTTACTTATTACCTTCTGTACACCCTACTTAGGCTAATTGGTTTTCTTCATTCCCTACCTTTCGGCACCTGCCGATGGTTTGGAAGAAGACTATCTAATAAGCGTAATAGGTGTACTTTCCTAAACTAAGGAGCCCTCGCAACCTGAGAGAAGGTGATGATAAAAGACAACTGAATAAACCAATTCAATTTCTCCTGAACCTGGATCCATCCTCGAAGAAGTCCCTTCGAGTTCGTATATAACCATACGATGGATCTATCCAATAGAAGTGGATGTTCGTAGTGATACGAGGTGTTCTGAGAAATGTAAAGGGTAAAAGAAGGAGCAGCAATAACTTATGCAACTCAGACAATCCAAAAGCCAGTATTTTAAGAAGGTTCGGTCAACTTGGTCACTAAGTCATAGTCTAGGGTCGGTCAATGGTCGCTGCCAAAGAGAGAGAGAAAAGAAACACTCTGCGTGCACTCTAACCTAGATCAGAATGGTTATCACTTTATCTAATCAGGAAACCTCCCACTGTACTGTCAAATTCTCCTCCAAACCTGAAAGAAGAATCAATCGGGATCACCCGAAGAGTAAACAAACTCATCAGTGGGAATCGAGATCCAACTATCATCGTATGATAACGTGAAGGAATCCACTCATGTTATCACACTCCAGAAGATATGCGCATACTTGGCAAGTTTCTGTTTCTTTAGAAACTGACGTTGGCCAAAATGCCATAAGTCACATGCCAAGTTCTACCCATCATTATCTTGTCAATTTGAACCCATCAGCACATGCCCCTGACGTTGGCCAAATGGCAGAACGACTGCCCCAAACTAACTCATTTATCTATACAACAGAAGAATATCCAGCAGCTACCAAACACTATGCCTTGGCGTTGGTCAAAATACATAGCTTGAATACTACTGAATACCCAACTGAAATGAGGGAGGGTTATGGCTGGTTTTTGGCGAAAAACCTTTAACGTAACGAACTTGATATCGCTGAAGGAACCTGATAGCTTTTTATAAAATATAATGGCGAAAACCTTTGCTAAAGAGGCCACTCCCGGTGAATGTATCTCGGCTCTTTCCCCGTAGAATGAGGTGCATGATATTCCAACTGAATACCGCGATGCAAAGCAACATGTAATTGACTATAGTGAAGTTATTACCCTGACGCAAATTTTTTCCCAAGGGGTCACTGCCGGTGAAGGGATCTCGGCCCTTGCCTCGTCGAATGAGGTGCAAGATATTCCAACTGAATACCACTGTGCAAAACAAAAGAAAACGTCCTTGTAATAACACTTTTTAAAACTGTTCCAACAATGTCCAAATAGGTTTGTTTTCCTTTGCATTGATCAGAATCAACGCAGTCCCATCAATCAATCACACCAGAAAAGAACGAAATTAAAATGCACGTATATACCATCCGCATTTACCACTGGGACCCGTCATCACCCGTTAGGTTACTTAACTAACGATAGAGCGGGGACTGGACTAGCGCGGGTGCAAGATATATACAACATCTACTAGTATATATACCAATATACAATAATCACTCCAGGCATGATAAATGCAACATCACAGAAAAGTAATAAGCATCACAGAACAATACAGATAATCTGGGATCCCCGGGTTTCAAAGAGCCGCTGCTGAAACCCGACGTTCCCCTGGTCGTGTGGATAGCCTGTGCAATGAAACCTAGACCCCTACGGGTATGGCAAGTTACCCGCCAAAACCTGAAGCGAGGCAGCCCCTTACAGCATAGTGAATAGACCACCCTGCACTTCACGGAATCCGGTAACTTGAGCACCCCTCCTTGGGTCAACCTGTACCCCCTACGAGTGCGGCGAATAGTCTGCCAATTCTAGAGTGAGGCCCTCCACCACTCAAAGCCATGAGATGCGGACCCGTTGCCCTCCAGAACCCAGCTATCCGTGCACTCCATCGCGGGGTAAACCAAGTACAGAAATGAAAAATATGTACAACGGGTACATCGACCTCAGCCCGGTCGTGCCCCAAAAGAATATTATAAAAACAGGCAGCGACGGCAGTCCACATGTTGGACGCTCTCTCCGCAATATCAAACGTACAAATAAATCCAAACTGCACTACCATTTCACACTGCTATCCACCATAACAAATCCGCAACATCACAGTACAACACAGAACATCAACGCGAATGTCACGTTCGCAAATCCGTCTAAAAGGACTATAGCAATTAGACGCAATTTACCGCTCGAATGATATTCACGGTCGGAGATATAATGTAAGTACTGTAAACTAACAAGTTTAAAATTCCGATCGACAAAACTTCCCGAAGTGGTCCCCATGTACAACTGTAGTGCACAAACAAAATCTGGGCCCAAACAAAATATTTCAGAAACCACAATTCCCTATACAAGAGCCCCAGAAGAAATATGGCACACTAAAGCACCAAGCCTGCGACGGAACCGCGGCCAAACCTGGGCATGTGCGGTGGTTCCGCGGCATTATGGTTGAATCAGTGGCTCGAATTTCTACTGTTCTCTTAAAAAAGCCTGCTCAATTTTTTGAGATGCTCAAAATAATTTTTAGACCTGTTTAAAAAATCGACAGAAACTTTGGCCTGAAAAGTGCGGTTTTGGAAATTTCGTTCGATCGTTGTTTAAACACGTTAGAACAAGTTAGTAAAGGTTAATGGTGTGGCTCTAATACCATGTAAGTCTACAATAGCGCCCCGGCCGTCATTCTGACGCCAAACGCGGAACAAAAACTTTTATAACTGGCGCTATCGCATACTATAACCCGGATCTTTCCATTAACGCTAAACTAACAAACTGTAAATAGGTAAAAAGGCTATACCGATCGATCCGAGTCCTTCGGTCTTTAGCCATCATCCTACGCTCCTCGCGGAAACTCCAATCTCTTGTCTTCTCATCTAGGTGGCACCATGTCAACGGATCCTTAAACGGGCTCCCGCCTCTATACCGAGGCAACTCGGTCATCAAGTCTGCTAAAAGAGATGACCAAGATGAAGTAGAGAACGAGTAGAATACTTTGTCTCAAACACCCTAGGGTTCTCATCACATGAGAGGGTTACGGTGGAGGTTGAAGAAGATGCTAAGGATTGGAAATGGTGAACTCAAGAAAATCAAGAGAGCAAAAGAAAACCAAGCATATAAACTTCTCTCTTATTTTCTTATCACTTTTGTGAATAGATATATGAGGTTTATTTATCAAAGACCAAAGAAAATATCTAATGAAAATATATCCTCAAATATCTGTTCACAAAACAAAACTCATTAACTCTTTAATGACTCACTAGATGACTCATTACATGAGTCATTAGTGAACGTTCTAGAATTGATGAGTCACAACCATGAGTCACAATTTCCAAAACCTATTTAATCATTTAAACTAAAATGATTAACCAAAAGAAATGCATCTTCTAAAGTATTCTCGTAACGGATTACGAAAATACCCCTCACCTGTATATACATACCTGTAGCCGTATTCCGACCGCATACGAATACGAGCGACCAAAATATTCCGACTCAATATAATACATGGATCCGGCTTAAACCAAAGCCCACCAGTATTATCAGTCCGAAATATGACACGTGCACAAGTGCACGTGCATTTTCGAACCCTACCATAAAACCATACGTCCTCTACAACGTTTCTCCCGAACTTGGGAAACTATCTGTAGGGGACTCTAAAGACTCGTCAGTACCCTGGCAGTGGGTTTAACCACAAGCACGTCAGCGACACTAGCTGTGCGTAACGGCTGCCCATGTACTGACCGAAAGGGAATCTGATGAGCAAACTCATCCTGGAACCCTACTTCCTATCAGTGACAATATACGTACAGTCCGGTCCGTTCGTCTATGAGCATCGCATATCGGGTCTAGGGGGCTGGTAACGTCAGACCCCCAATAGCGGTATAAGTCGTGTCGATGAGTAGCCCTGAACACCCTGAGAAACTACTGGAATAGTTACCAGTAATTCTCACCTGCCTTGGCCAAGAACTTGGTGTAATGGCTCTCCTAGACACAGCACGATCTCATCCGCAATACCGGGAGAGACGAATCTCCTGCCGATCCGCTCACTTGCCTCCATGTGGCTCGAGACTGTACCCAACTAAAAACTGTTTGCACGACTCCTTTGAGCCGTGGTAGGGTAGTAATCAAACCACAGTGGGAACTCACACGAGATAAATGACGATCTCAGGTCGATGAACTAACCTGTACACATGTCACCAGGGAACTGCCATCTGACGCTAGGTATAATACCAACTAGCAGGTTCCCGGCGAGTCCTGTCCGGTGTACTCATAACCCAATGAGCACATGTATACATCTTAGGTGATCCAACTGACACCAATAGCTTATGAGACCGGCCACCGCCCCTCGTCGGGGTCTCGACTGTATACACTAGTCTACTCTGGAGTATCGATGCCCTGTCTCGAAACTCCTACGACTAAGGACCACTTTTATGGATGTGCATATGGACTACCCAACTCTCACGTATATGATCGCCATCATACTGTTGGTAGTCAAGCAGGATCCTAAGGGCTCTATCAACGTGTAATAGTGATCATGTCACCTAAAGATGTACACGATGATAAAGGCAAACCAGATAGCATACTATCATCTCGAGTAAGACTGTCCTACCGGTATAGGTCATCCCTCAATCATTGCAATCACGTACCTGCGATCCAATAATTGACTTTGAGGGCACTATATCCAACATATAATTATGTGTATTGTGATACGTGGATAATTAGCAAGAGGGGCTCTAGGAGATCATGGGTTAATTTAGTGTAATTGGAAGATAGTGCTTTTAGTTAGTTCTTAGTTGCGAAACCCTAGAGTAAAGTTATACACACACACATGAACACACGTGACATGTTTTTGGTATATATGATATATGTATATGTGTGTGTGTATGGATGTGTTGATATATATATATATATATATACACACACACACACACACGCAAACACGGGTGATGAGGATAGTATATTATACTCGGAGGAGAGTCGATATGATCGGGCATGATGCCGTGGGATCGGTTATGTGATTCGGGTCGTGTTATGATATACGACATGATATTATAGTGGATCGATGGGCGATGTGTTTTCATACACACATGGATATATGTTGATGGTATTGGAATGTACTAGACTTTAGATCAGTACCCCTAATTCATGATATTATGATAACAATACCATATGAATAATGAGATATATGTGATATTTGACCCGTACCCTGATTTGGGATGTCGTATGATGGATTTTACCGTACGAAGTATAGATATGATGATTAATCCGCACTCTTGACTTGAGAATGTCGTATTATATATTTTACTGTACGTGACGTTATTGAGGCGGGATCGCCGACTACTAGATATATCGACTCGGACTTTAGATGGATTTCCTTACCTTTTTGACTAGTCTCTTAGTTTAGTCATGTATTTTATTTGGTAGATATTAGACTGGGCTCGAGTCATACTTAATTTCAGAAAGTAACAAATCGTGAGTATTTTCAAAAGACAACCCGGGGGATATTATGGATTTTCAAAGGACGTACCTTTTCTTAAAAGCACCGTAGCCCCTATTTTCTAAAAACTACGATTCGTGCTATTTCAAATGCCAAAACTGTATGACTCGTATATATAAATGTATATTCTTATATGTTGCGGTTACTACATCTTTTTCCATATATTCATGTTCTCATTTCATTGCATGTTTATACATATGTTTCCTTACTATTATGATCTCGTTTGTTAAGACACCAGCACCATTATCGATGATGCGTATGTCCACGAACACTTGCTTGCCGGCTCACACACATCATCATCGGTAATTGCCATGTTACGTACACTTTGGAAAACATTAACTTATCGGTATAACCTGCTAGCTGGTAGTTTCAACATACTATTAGTATGCTTGCTTTCATGTGCTAAATTAGATATTACATCCTTTACCTTGTTAGTTATATGTATGCCCTAGAGGCCATTACTGTACATTGGATGTATATTGTAGTGGATGCTGGGACATATATAGGGAGGACTTTCTTGCTCGACATGATAGTACGCTATCTGGTTGCTCTTTATCTTAACATGTATACTCTCTGTCTCTCTGATTGCATGTTGATAAAGCCCTTAGGATGTGTACTCGACTTCCAGGACTATGATGCAGATCATACTAGTGGGGCCTGGATAGTCCATAAGTACATCCTTCAATGTTCCTAGTCGTGGGAATATCGAGACGGGGCATTGATATTCCAGAGTAGACTAGCGTATATCTTCTCGACCCATGTGATGGGTGATGGATGATCCCATATCCATTGGTGTTTGACATCAGAGATGGTATATGGGTGCTCAGTGGAGACTGGGTACACTGAACGGACTCGCCGAGAACTCCCAGATGGTATTATACCTCACGTCAGATGGCTGTTCTCTGGTGAGACTGGTACAGCTTAGTCTGTTGACCCGAGATCGTCATAGAGTCTTATGTGTCTCCCACTGTGCTTTGATTTCCATCCTACCAAGGCTCTACTGAGTCATGCAAACAGGTGGTTTTTAGGTACAGTCCCGATTCACATGGAGGCAATGAGCGATAGGAGGGGATTCGTCTCTCCCGGTATTGGGGGTTGATGTTGCGCTATGCTCGACTGGCCATAACAGGAAATCCCTGGCCAGGGTTGCAGTGACCTACTGGTAAGTGTTATCAGTAGTTTCACACATGTCATGAACTTCACGTCGGCATGACTTATCGAGCTACTGCGGTCTGACGTTTACCACCCCTAGGCGAGATATGCGACATATCAGACGAACAGACCGGACTGTACGGAAAGTGTTACTGGTTGGATTCACAGGAGTGTGAGCGGGCTTGCTCGTCGATCTTCTGATCCCTCAATACCCGGGTGGCCGTTACGTTTAGCAGACCGCTTGTGGCTTATGGATGTTTGATATGATCATCATCTGATACCGGCGTATTGACGAATCTTTAGAGTCCTACACAGAGGTTTCCTGGATCAAGCAAAACGAAATAGGAGCGCATATGAGATACGTGCAGGACCGAGAATAATGCGTGTATGTGATACCGTATTCTATTCTCGCGATGAATTTATCGAATGGTTATATGCGATATAACCTAGACATCGAATCAAGGATTGATTCGATAAGCCGATACACAGGATACTAGTCGGTTATATACGATATGACCGGATCGTTAAATCAAGTATTGATTTAATGATTTAATGCATAATTATACATTTGATATATTACTTTGCATTAACTAGTATTGGTTCACTTTAAATGGATTTTCTCACTTGAATTTTGCAAGTTGTATATGTGATATACATTTGTGCACATGATTGTATCATGTTTGATGATACATGCTTACTTGGTTAAGTGTAAAGAATTAAACCATGGTTAAACTAATGATTAGGGTTTTGTTTTTTCATTTACTTATTTGTCTATTTATTTATCTTTTTCATTTTGGAAAGGAAAATGACAAATGGTGGATTTTCTTTCTTTGCTAGTTGAAGGTTGTTGAAGCTTTGAACTAGTCCACCATTCTTGTCTTATACTTAACCCTAACCATTCAAGTTAACCATGGTCCATTCTCTACAATTAACCAAGGGTTAATATATGATAAGTATTGATTTATTTATCTAATTATTCAACACTTATCATATTCTTTCTTCTTTTTATTCATCATGAGCAATGAAGAAAAGCTTGCTACATCAATGGCAAGTGATGAAAACAAGTGAGAAATCCAATTCTAAAGTAAACCCACTTCCTATTTCTTCATCCTCTACCTCCTGCCAAGTAGTATAGGGTGTTTTCTTCACAAGTTTCATGACTTGGTGAAGTCGGAGTTTGATCTTGTGATGCCTCGACGTAGATCATCTTCGGCATCGAAGCCGACGATCAAGCCTGCCCATTTCTTCGATGAAGCCGATGCTAGAGGTCGGGATCCGACTTAGACAGCGGAGGGACATCGTCGCGGAGCTTAGTAAGTGGTGGACCAGATCTACAAAGGTTGTAGTCACTTTCCTTTAGCATTTAATTCGTTTACATGCTTGCATCGCCTATATATCTAGTTAATGATCCGTATTAGGGTTTGTAGGCACTTGTAAAATTTGAATTAGCCATGTTTGATGCCTTGTGAGACTTCATTAGTGTGCCTAGGAACCCTACATACCTAGATATCCATGCATGTTTATATTCATTTGTCATGCAATATCGTGAGGCTTTATGCCGATATTCATTGTTCACCGACTAGTGATTTTGAGATTTCAGATCTTTCATGAGATTTCTGGTTTTGGGAAACTGCATGTGAATGTTTATAAACTTATGATAATTTTAAAAGAGAAAGATACGGTTTTCCTTGATATGATGAGTAGCGTCCACTATGATGTTTTCTCGGTTCTGAGTTGGTTTTCTAGACCCAATTCGAGGAGGAAGATGAACCGTCTGCAGGTACATGGTGGACCCGGTGAGGTACCCCGGGGCGAGAGTGATTTTGTGGGGATGACGATAAGCTTGGCAGGGGAGAACTACCTACCGTTTTGTAGGCACTTGTAAAATTTGAATTAGCCATGTTTGATTCCTTGTGAGACTTCATTAGTGTGCCTAGGAACCCTACAGTGGTATCAGAGCCTAGCTAGAGCCTTAGGCGATGCGTAGACGGAGTTAGAAGTCCGATCGACCCAAAACCCCGACTTTAAAGGGCTCTCTGGACATTTTTGAAAAACTGGGATTTTTCCAGATTAAAAATTCCTTAAAAATTCAGCAGGAAGACCTAAGAATTATGGTGCAAAACGAGAACCTATCTCATCTAAACCGCCGCAGAACAGCGGCAGAAGCATGGCTTCTGCCGCGGTTCCGCGGCCATAAGGTCACATCATCCAATAAAATTTGCACAGTAATTCTTATCTTATGATGTTGGATTTTCTGGGATTTTTTAATATTTATTCAAGGGTTGAATTTTCTGGGTTGTATTGGGGACTCGGTGTATCGATTGGATTGTCTAATTTTGTCTGTGTGTTTTTCCGGGTAATTTTAGAATATGTTAAAAAGTTCGACCGGACATAAATACCCACCTTTTCCCCTGCCGGAAAATTTCCAAGTGTTGGATTTTTCCGTGGTTTAAGGACGTTCTGAGTAGTGCAGGTAACGCGATGGTCCCTCTAGAAGACAACAAACCTTAACTCGATTATGTGACCGTCTTGAACTGCCCTTTGAACCTTAGGCTTTGGGGCAGTACGGCGTGCCACATGTGAGGCGTTGGCTTGACCCTTCTACGGCTGGACCGTTGGTACTGAGGCATGAAGTGAATGTCTTTGAACTTATTTCATTCGGTTGATCGGGAAAACTTGGGTGTTCAATTGTTCGATCGGAAAGTTTAACATTTTCTATCTTATCCGGAATGTGATATAACATTTGGAATTCACAAGTAGTTATGAGATAACTGAATGAATGTTATAAATCTAGTAGTTTAGTCTCACTTGATCGGTTGCCACGGAATTTTGAAGTGATCAAAAGTCCGTCGCAATCACGTAGCGTACGCGGATACTCGTCGGGTAAACTTAATAGACAGCCTCGCCCCATAGCCCCGACCAAGTGACTGTAGGAGAACCCCGTCGCCGAAAGCATCCGTTCGGGTGCTCGCGGTAGCGGTGTTCCACCTTAGTGCACTTCGTCGACGGTATCGGGGGTGCTGCTGCCTACTAAAGTTTGCGACGAGCATTCGATCAGTATGTCGGGAATCTTGTTGAATTGCCCGACTTGATATTGAAAAGAGTTTTCGATAATGAGACTAAAATGCGGGGTTTATAATTGTTAGGCATGTGATGTCTAAGTATTTCATTTGATTAGGCATGCGATGTCTAAAGAAATTGCGGATTCCAACTGTTGTAGTTTTACACTTTCTTTTCTATGACCGTAAGTGTAATATGTGATATCGCCGGTTTCATTGCTATATGTCAACGACAATTGGGATGCGTATATTTACTTACGTTGATGACATGTGATGTTATGTGTTGCTGGATATGTTATATTGGATCGTCGTGTTTGAATAGCCGGGGGGTTTTTATGTGAGAAGAGTGTTTTTCATTTTCATTCATGTAAAAAACTTGTATGTAATATTCTTTTATTGGGGCACTTCCAGGTTGCGGAAGATATCACCATTGATGTATATTATTTACTCTTCCACATTAGGATAGACCCAAGGAGTGGAGCACAAGTAACCGGGTTCTGGGGTCCAGTGGGAGACCAACTCGAGGAGTCGAGTCCGGGTCTCCTAACCCTAGAATTGGTAGGGTTGCTTGTCGCTCTCGTAGGGGTCTAGGGGTGTGAGATTGGCTATTCATCACGACCGTGGAATCCGTGTTTTATACTGGCTCGTATTGAAAACACGGACGTCCTAGTATATCCAATATTTCATATGATATTTTCTGCTGCGTTATCTGTGATGTGATCATGTGATGTTCTGTGATAGATATAGTATATAGTATATATGATATATTATATAGACGTTGCTTATGTTTTACACCCGCGCTAGCCCTGCCTCGCTCTGCCGTTAGTTACCTAACCTAACGGTGCAGACGGGACATCGAGGCGAATGCGGATGGCATAAGCGTACGTTATATTTATCTGTGATGATTAGGTGGACTCAAATGATGGGATATTCATTAATCAGATTAATGAAAGAAAATAAACCTAACTGATGTTGTGGAATATAATTTCAAAATAAAAACAGGTAGCTACAGTTCTTGCTTTGCATCGCGGTGTTCCTTGTAGAACATCCTGCACCTTATTCGATGAGGAAAGGACCGAGATCCCTTCACCGGGAGTGACTCCTTTAGCAATAACTGGCAGATGCTACACACTCGGTTTGTCTTTTGATTGCTTCTATAGTTTCTGCTTTGCACAGTGATATATATGATATATCCCGCACCTCATTCGACGAGGAAAGGGCCGACGATCCCTTCACCGGGAGTGACCCCTTTAGCAAAACTAGAAAAGCCTCAAAAACATTCCATTTAAAAACCATTTGATTCCGCAACGAGATCAAGTTCAAAGAGTTAAAGGTTTTCACAAAAACCATTCGCAACCCTTCGTCATTTTAGGAAGTAGAGTACTTAGTATTCGTGCTACGTTTGTCGACCATAGCCGAGGCGTAGTGTGCGGTAGCTAAGTGATGTCTTCCTACACAGCATATGATGCGATTAGTTAGGACAGTCATGTGGCTTTGTTGACCTTAGCCAAGGGTCATGTGGATCGGTCTAATTAATCACGAAATGACGGGTAGAACTTGACTAGTATCTATGATTTGTTGACCTTAGCCAAGGTCATAGGTGCTAGGGGTAAAAATCTTTATCGGGAGTTTCAAGTGTTGAAATTTGCAATGAGATTGCATACCTTCTGTGTGATAGTTGGATCCCGATACCCACTGCGAGTAATTGTTACTCCTGGGAGAGTTTTGCACTTTGCAATTAGCCGATCAAGTAGGTGTCTAGAAAGGTGTCAATGGGGTTACGCCTCTGGGAAAACGAGGTTTACTGTAATTAGGTCCGTGCGAAAGCACGGGGAACCTCCCTCAAAGTACCGACACTGGCCTGGCTGAAAGATTGGCGAACTTGTAGAGTGTAATTAATCCCGGCTAGTCTTTCCTTTTAAGGTTTGAAGGAAGATTTGATAAAAACAATGGGAGCCATCCTGATTAGATAAAATATATAACCAATCTAATCTTGCAAGAGCGCACGCAGAGTGTTTTCTTCTCTCTCTCCTGGTAGCGACCATATCACGCCTTAATCAAGATAATAATACGGAATATTGACCGAACCCGCTTGTTATACTGAGCTGGGGAACGTTGGTCCCGCTCCAACTTATAATTGTTATAAGACAGAGCAGGAAATTGGGGAATACCAGATTTCCCGTGCCGCCCAAACGAAGAGAGTGCATGCTGATGCATCATCTTCGGGTGTGTTCATTACAAAGAACTGTTTCTCAGTATCCTCCGCATCCTGGGTATATGATACTGGATCAGGATCCCAGATATGTAATCTGTTACATAGAGCTGCAAAAAGGTAGAAAAACTGAGAACGGGTGATAAGTTTCATGAGACAGAAAACGGGGCAAGTGTTGCAGCCAAGTCTGTTGGTCACTGTCACCCTGTATTCCAAATATATTGATTCTGAACGAATGTTATTAGATACCGAACCTGATATACAAAATCATATCAGTCTCTTTATTAGTAAAGAAAGGATATAATTTTGTATTGTTGGATAATGTTTTGAACATTTCCTATATCAAAAGTTGATCGGTTCAGGCACGTTATCTAAAAGCATTAATGTTCTAAATCAAACTACAGTTCTTTAATAAACAGAACACACACAAGAGGAAGAGTTCAGAAATGAACGATTCCTTCTTGAGGTATTGTAGACTAGGTCATATCAAATGCGACCCGACTAGCTGAAGTTACATATAGGTGCATATTTAAATATGTTTGAATTTACATCTTGTAAAACTTGCCAGTCATGTCACAGAGATAAGATGACCATAGCTCTGTTTACTAGAAACAGAGAAAGAGTTATTGAACTCTTGGGACTGATACATGATGATGTATGTAAGGTCCCCTGTCTACACATGCCAAGACCGGTTCTTTATACTTCATTACGTTCTCTGATGATCTCTCAAGATTCAGACATATGTTCCTGTTGAAACACAAGTCAGAACCTTTTGAGGTATTCACAGAATATAAGTTAGAAGTAGAGAACCAAAATAAGGGTATAAGTATTATGTCCTTTGATGAGATCGAGGAGAAGAATACTTGAGCACGGAAATCCTGGATTATTCTAAAGGAGAATGAGATTCTCTCTCAGCATTACTCCTCCGCATACACCATAGCACGATGGTATATCGGGGTGGAGCAATTTCACCCTATTCGATATGGTGCGCTCTATGATGAGTGCTACTGAGTTACCTGTTTCCTTTTTCGGAGTTATGCACTTGAGAAGCTGCATACCTATTAAATAGGGTTCTGATCAAATCAGTTGCCTACCACTTCATATGTGATATGGAAAGGGAAGAGCCCATATCTTAAGATGGTTAAGATTTGGGGTTGTCCAGCCTATATCTAAAAGCAAAATCCGGACAAAATCGAGGCAAGGTCAGTTCTGTAGAAATGGAAAAATTCCAGCTATACAAAACTGCAGCTGATTTGACTGGACAAAGGATTCTATAGTCCCCGACGAACCTCAGCCTCTCCGCCGAACTAGCAGGGTTCCTCATCTGCTTGAGAGATACTTCGGTTTCTCGATGACAGTGGGAGCGAGGATTGCATCATGAGATGATGACCCAACTAGTTTCGAGCAGGTCATCAAGAGTAGGGACTCTGTAAGAATGGCTGGATGCTTAGCGATCTGAGATGGAATCCATGTACACCAACAATGTATGGACTTTGGTTGCTATATCTGAAGGGTTAAATCCCCATCAGGAGCAAGTATATCTTGAGAAGATTATTTGGTGTAGATGGAAAAGTTGAGACTTTCAAAGCTAGACCTGTTAAAGGTTTTAGTCATCAACCAGGCGTGGATAATGATGAAACCTTTTCCAGTTGCTATGCTTAAGTCCATCCAGATCTTACTTGCCATTGCTTCACACCATGACTACGATATCTGGTGGTTGGGTGCCATGACTACTTTTCTAAATAATGATTTAGAAGAAAACGTCTATAGGAACACAGCCAGAGGGCTTCGTAAATAGTGGGAGCAGCGGAAACGTGTGCAAGTTGCTTTACAGAATAAAGCAGGCATCGTGGAGTTGGAACGTCTGTTTTGATGTGGTAGTCAAAGTGTTTGACTTCATCAAAATGGTAGATGAACCTTGTATATACAAAACGGTAGTAGAGAGTAAGGTAGTCATCCTCGTATTGTACGTAGACAACATACTCTTGATAGGAAAAGAGTTTCCTATGCTACGCACGGTCAATCACCGCTTATCACAAGGATTCTCCAATAGGATCAAAGTGATACCTCCTAAATCCTGAGTTTGCATCTATGAGATAGATGTAATTGGATGCTTGGATTCTCACTAGATGTAGTGAGATGGTATCAATCGATCCTGGGGAGAATCACTGGAAGTGTTCCAGGGTGATAAGGACGACTGAATGTCAGTCACAGGCATTGTCTTTATCCTCAGTGGAGGAACGGTATGTTGGAAGAGTTCCAAGCTAGATACCATGGCAAACTAGACGATAAAGGCTGGTAACATCGCTATTAAGGATACTACCAAAGAGGAAGTTTGGGTGTATATTGGTTCATAAGATGAACTAGGTTCCTACCATTGTATGACAATGGAACTGTGGCTTTGGCCTAGGAACCATGGTCCCATCAGTGACCCAGACATATTCTGAGGCAGCATCATCTGATCATGGAGATAGATGATCTCCGGGGTGATCAAGGTTAGGAGAGTAGACTAAGAGGACAACACGGCGGATCCACTCACGAAGGCCTTTTCCCAAAGAGAGACTTATATGGGATGGTTGAGTATTAAATACTACAACCACTGCTACAGATGGCCCTAGTGCAAGTGAGAGATTGTTAGTTATATGTATGCCCTGGAGGCCATTACTGTACATTGGATGTATATTGTAGTGGATGCTGGGACATATATAGGTAGGACTTTCTTGCTCGACATGATAGTACGCTATCTGGTTGCTCTTTATCATAACATGTATACTTTCTGTCTCTCTGATTATATGTTGATAAAGCCCTTAGGATGTGTACTCGACTTCCAGGACTATGATGCAGATCATACTAGTGGGGCCTGGATAGTCCATGAGTAAATCCTTCAATGTTCCTAGTCGTGGGAATATCGAGACAGGGCATCGATATTCCAGAGTAGACTAGCGTATATCTTCTCGACCCATGTGATGGGCGATGGATGATCCCATATCTATTAGTGTTTGACATCAGAGATGGTATACGGGTGCTCAATGGAGACTGGGTACACTGAATGGACTCGCCGAGAACTCCCAGATGGTATTATACCTCACGTCAGATGGCAGTTCTCTGGTGACACTGGTACAGCTTAGTCTTTTGACCCGAGATCGTCATAGAGTCTTGTGTGTCTCCCACTGTGCTTTGATTTCCACCCTACCACGGCTCTACTGAGTCATGCAAACAGGTGGTTTTTGGGTACAGTCACGATTCACATGGAGGCAATGAGCGATAGGAGGGGATTCGTCTCTCCCGGTATTGGGGGTTGATGTTGCGCTATGCTCGACTGGCCATAACAGGAAATCCCTGGCCAGGGTTGCAGTGACCTACTGGTAAGTGTTATCAGTAGTTTCACACATGTCATGGACTTCACGTCGGCATGACTTATCGAGCTACTGGGGTCTGACGTTTACCACCTCAAGGCGAGATATGCGACATATCAGACGAACAGACCGGACTGTACGATAAGTGTTACTGGTTGGATTCACAGGAGTGTGAGCGGGCTTGCTCGTCGATCTTCTGATCGCTCAATACCCGGGTGGCCGTTACATTTAGCAGACCGCTTGCGGCTTGTGGATGTTTGATATGATCATCATCTGCTACCGGCGTATTGACGAGTCTTTAGAGTCCTACACAGAGGTTTCCTGGCTCAAGCAAAACGAAATAGGAGCGCATATGAGATACGTGCGGGACCGAGAATAATGCGTGTATGTGATACCGTATTCCATTCTCGCGATGAATGTATCGAATGATTATATGCGATATAACCTAGATATCGAATCAAGGATTGATTCGATAAGCCGATATACAGGATACTAGTCGGTTATATACGATATGACCGGATCGTTAAATCAAGTATTGATTTAATGATTTAATGCATAATTATACATTTGATATATTACTTTGCATTAACTAGTATTGGTTCACTTTAAATGGATTTTCTCACTTGAATTGTGCAAGTTGTATATGTGATATACATTTGTGCACATGATTGTATCATGTTTGATGATACATGCTTACTTGGTTAAGTGTAAAGAATTAAACCATGGTTAAACTAATGATTAGGGTTTTTTTTTTCATTTACTTATTTGTCTATTTATTTATCTTTTTCATTTTGGAAAGGAGAATGACAAATGGTGGATTTTCTTTCTTTGCTAGTTGAAGGTTCTTGAAGCTTTGAACTAGTCCACCATTCTTGTCTTATACTTAACCCTAACCATTCAAGTTAACCATGGTCCATTCTCTACAATTAACCAAGGGTTAATATATGATAAGTATTGATTTATTTATCTAATCATTCAACACTTATCATATTCTTTCTTCTTCTTCTTCATCATGAGCAATGAAGAACAGCTTGCTACATCAATGGCAAGTGATGAAAACAAGTGAGAAATCCAATTCTAAAGTAAACCCACTTCCTATTTCTTCATCCTCTACCTCCTGCCAAGTAGTATAGGGTGTTTTCTTCACAATTTTCATGACTTGGTGAAGTCGGAGTTTGATCCTGTGATGCCTCGACGTAGATCATCTTCGGCATCGAAGCCGACGATCAAGCCCGCCCATTTCTTCGATGAAGCCGATGCTAGAGTTCGGGATCCAACTTGGACAGCGGAGGGACATCGTCGCGGAGCTTAGTAAGTGGTGGACCGGATCTACAAAGGTTGTAGTCACTCTCCTTTAGCATTTAATTCGTTTACATGCTTGCATCGCCTATATATCTAGTTAACGATCCGTATTAGGGTTTGTAGGCACTTGTAAAATTTGAATTAGCCATGTTTGATGCCTTGTGAGACTTCATTAGTGTGCCTAGGAACCCTACATACCTAGATATCCATGCATGTGTATATTCATTTGTCATGCAATATCGTGAGGCTTTATGCCGATATTCATTGTTCACCGACTAGTGATTTTGAGATTTCAGATCTTTCATGAGATTTCTGGTTTTGGGAAACCGCATGTGAATGTTTATAAACTTATGATAATTTTAAAAGAGAAAGATGCGGTTTTCCTTGATATGATGAGTAGCGTCCACTATGATGTTTTCTCGGTTCTGAGTTGGTTTTCGAGACCCAATTCGAGGAGGAAGATGAACCGTCTGCGGGTATATGGTGGACCCGGTGAGGTACCCCGGGGCGAGAGTGATTTTATGGGGATGACGATGAGCCTGGCAGGGGAGAACTACCTACCGGTGATTGTATGGAAACTCGACGAATATCCGGAGGATACCGTTCCGAGTTATGAGAGAGATGGATATGGGCCGATCCTGATTATGTAGAGCCCAAGATTTGAGTATTATGTGTCGCCGTTGGACATGGACTTCATGATGTTTTGAGTGCCGATGCTGGACACTCGGGTTTTATCATGATTTGTGTGTCGTTGCTGGACACACGTTGGATGTTGCATTAGTACATGTCACGCATCGATATGTTATTATTCTTGGCACAGACACTAGTACCTTGACATCACACTTATGATATACTATTACCCTTGTAGTAGTATTGTGTATTTATTTGTATGACCTGGGAGAGAATCATACATGCGATTTCTTCTCGGTGATGTTTTCTACTCACGAGTTGGCACTCACCCCCGTTGTGCCAAAGTTTCTTGCAGATTTGGCCATACAGGTTTCATTGCGGCATGCTGGCGCACCTCTTCCTTCCGGGTGATTACTTTGGTAGGAGGGTTCACTTGCATCGTGACCACCATTATACTTGTATTTATTTCAGTTATATCTAGTAAACTCCATCAACCAGACTTGTATTATTGATAGACTTAGAAGACCAGTGTTTATTCTTTCGACCCTAGAGTCGTGCGCTTGTATTATGATGATTCTTCTCTGCTTTTCTTGAGGATGTTGGTTTCCTTATGAGTTTTTGATCCTCGCCTTTCGGCGTTGTATATTATATTGCTTACATGGTTGTTTCCGCCAATTGGCGAAGCGCTAGCTCCCGCTTGGGGATGCATTTATTCATTACTTATGTATATTCCTGTTTGTACCCGTTTGGGGCCAGTATTTACAAAAGAAACTCTACCGAAATTTTTGGGAAAGACTTGATGTTTTTGAAAGTGTTTACTATGACTTTCAAAGGTGATTCTATATGTTAACTTTTAAATGAACTTTCATTCATTCTCTTTTTAAAATGGTTTAGATTTCTGGGCTTTTGGCTTACTTGAATTAGGTGGGGTCCTATAGACTTCACATGATTCAAGTGCCAGTCACATTCTATTTTGGGTCGTGACAATGTTGGTATCAGAGCGCTAGCTTTAACCTTGATTCGAGTCTAGGTTTGACTATGCGGAGTCTAGGGAGTATTTATATTCGGAACCTAGGCTTGACCTTATGGAACTTAGACTTGGTCGAGGGGGTATTAGACCCGAACTTTCGTCGCGTAGGTTGACCTTGGTTGATGGAGTAGGTAACTTAAGTAGAGTGACGTACCGTGTGTATGTTCTGTGGCATACTTACGATACGCTACTCCGCTTAAGAAGCCTTATGATGTACATTTCTTTGCACCGTATTCTATTCGTTCCTTTGATCTATCCTTATTGATATCGGATGGTGGTTTCTGTTACCACGGTTGCACGGGCAGAGAGAGCTGTGGCTAGAGTTGCGGTCAGCATGAGCACGTCTTGGACAAGGACTGACCAGGGCGTAATTCCGGTGACACACGATTGTATAGATGTGTCGTTTTATTATGTTTTTCGTGATAAAGCATTTTGATGGATTGTTTTTACTAAGATTTCTCGAACATTCAGACCAGCACCAAAGGATTGGGCCACTGCTAGAGGCCAGCTAGAATGTGATGACCGTTAATGTATCGTCTATTCTTGAGGATTGAGGCATTGTTTAGCGTGCGGAAGAATGAGCCAGCTGTTGCTGCGACTGACAAGATATCACCCCAGATGTTTGAAGCTATTGCAGCACGAGTTTGTACTTAGGGATCTGATAGAAGATCGCTAGTCACCCATGGATGAATGACTAGGACACGTGGTTCATTTTCATACCCCGATGCGAGGTCATCAGATTGATTGATCTTAGCTAGAGAGGACTTCACACAGGCACGTTGAGATTCGATAGAAAACGGACGAATGAAGAGTATTTCTCTGACAATTTGGAAGAGTTTCTGAGGACGTAGTTGGCCATATACTTACCACAAGATTTTGAGCTATCGAAT
Source organism: Agapanthus africanus (assembly GCA_030015575.1). Lineage (NCBI taxonomy): Eukaryota > Viridiplantae > Streptophyta > Magnoliopsida > Asparagales > Amaryllidaceae > Agapanthus > Agapanthus africanus. The sequence continues at coordinate 121,967,476 of CM057344.1, forward strand.
TCGTAGTTTTCGGAATGGAGACTCCAGATATGAATATAGCCGTTTATAGCGCAGCCCATACAGCTACGAAGAGACGAGTCCGAATCAATCCACATTAGAGAAAAGTGGAGTAAGAGGTTCGTACGAGATCTTGACGAGATGACGTTCCACTCCGTTGACATCATAGATATGATACGCATGCCGAGGTGTTGAATATAGATATATCTTTTAGAAGGTATCATGATGAGTATGCAGCCCTTCCGGAATAAGAAATAGATTTAGTAAAGGATGATAACTTCCGGGCGGTTCGGCAGAAACGAGATTTGGAAGAGACCCTAACAGAATCGTTCTGGAATACTACACGAGAAGACTTGGACCCAGGATCGGTCGTATTACGCACACCCAGTAGGCCAGACTTCGGCATCATCGACGAGACATATTATGAGTGACCATGATAGTTGGCCAGAGATCTTTTAGAGGATGTGCCAGAGCGGAACTGTTTCTATCATCATTCCCATATTGGGCCGTTGAGCCGTGGAGTTATGTAACCGGCAATCCGCAGTGAGAGACGAGGGCCTAAAGGCACAAGGCGCCAGACTATGAACATGAGGCATGTAGATATCTTGCTCTGCTAGCTTGGTGGCACCGACACATTCACGACTTTGAAGAAAGGACATATCGACGACCGTGTTTATGATTTATGATTTGGTGATTCGAATATCACGTATCCGTCATTTTTGATTTCAGTATTTTGGGCGACTTATTTGCATGATTGAGATTTTGTGCACCACAGCTGCACTCGACTTCGATTTGATTTCGTTCGAGATGGTTGATTTTGATTTCATGCCTATGCCATGTATGTGATTTGACTTGTGCTTTCGGTGTAGTTTTTCATGCACTTTTAGTACTTTGATTCGATTTTGTGCATGCTGATACACATGGTAGTGAGATTATATACCACGGTATACCCGATTTGGATTAAGGTATGCTGTATACCGTCGATTTCGATTGTGATATTCAATATTTGTTTTCGTGCACCTTTTGCACTTGAGTTGGATTCTTGCGTATACTTAGCGCGCTTGATGCGATTTTGGTGCAAACCAGATGTACTAAATCGGGATTCTTCGTCCATATCAGATGCACCTGATATTGTTGTCAGGCATACTCGTTGCCCTTGACAGGTGTTTTCGTGCACACCCGTTGCACTTAGATTTTGTTTCTGTGCACATGTATGTCACATTCATCGATTTTGATTTCTGTGCACACAAGACGCAGTGGCATTATTGCATATACTATTGAGGATGATTTCCTTTAAGCAGTACGTTTTTATGGTAATTACTATTTGGTTTAGTAACCGAGCAGAACAGTACCTCGGTGTTTTTGCATGCATCGATAGTTATCGAAGGGATTTCCAAAAAGGAGCTACAGTCTCAATATTTTCCTATTGTGTCCGAGATGACATGAAACATTATACAAAGGAAACCCTTCTAAATTATTTTCAAAACGGCGGGACGTGTATGTTAAACAAAGGATATATATAGTTATTTTTCTTATAATAAACATCGGCTACTTGTGCCGCGATACGCGCATCGCACATCGACTTGAAAAAGGGTTGGCATGCATTTCTCTTCAGATGTTTTAACTAGTTTACAATGATGCGTACTATGTACATGTTATAGTTTTGATTTATATCATATTGGTTTTCGTATTGGACTTTGACATTGGTATCTTCACCATAACTCCGATGATTGCGTGATTCTTGAAGGAGTTTGATTTTGAGTTATATACTTGTTTTTCATGAGCATGTATTGCGTTAAGATGTGTTTTAAGTATTTATGATGTCGGAACCCCGACGACCTTAGTGTTTTGCTGAAATATTTTAGTAATTGGGGAAGTTTTAATTTAAATTCGGGGACCAAATTTATTTATGGGAGGAAAACTGTAACATTTCGAAAAAATGAAATATTGTTTTTGGGAAGTTAAACAATTTAAATAATAAATATTATGAATATTTTAAAGTATGAAGACTAGTTTTAAATGATATGGTATAATTAGATACCGATAAATTGGAAAATATTTGGAAATTTATATTAAATATTGATTTTTAAAGAATTTATGAAGATTGGGAATTTTACAATTTAGTATACAATTAATTGTATATAAGTTAGTATTACTAAACTCGATTAGTACTTAATCATGCACTGATTGTGTTTTGTGCATGTGACATGCACCATGTCATGTTTCAAAACATCATTTTTGAATTTCTATGAACCATGGCATCTTGATTTTCTTTTGTATATATATGGGTTTTTGTTTTAAAAAGAAATGAAAGAAGAAAAGAAAAGAATAAAGAATATGTGACATGGAGGCATGGTGGAAGCATGGGCAGAGAGAGAGAGAGAGAGAGAGAGAGAGAGGGTGAGGGGTCATTTGTTGACTATGGCTCTTGTGCTTCAATTCATCTTCATCATTTTCTTCTCCTTCCTCCTCCATGGCTGCCCTCTCTCTCCACCTCCTCTACTTCCTCACAACACCACAAAAAACACTTCAAAACACATTGTTTCCTTCACAAAAATTGTGCACAAGCCCCTCACATTGACCATGGTGGGATCAAGACAAGATTTTGAGCACTTGGTGCAACTCAAGAAAATTCTTGAGTTGCCAAATGAGCTAATTCATTCACCCTTAGCTTAGTATTTGAGTTTCTATAGCCTCTAGTTTAGTTTAGAATTCATTTAGTAAGGTTTAGTGATGTCGGAAAATTCTAAGTTGAGATTTAGGGTGGTATTATGAATTGTGATTGTGTAGTGAGTGTAATTGGTGATTACAAACCCCCCTTAGATGATAAAAATCCAGATCAAATGTTGAATGTTATCCACATGCATACAGGCATTGATTATTATTGTTGGCACATATACATATACGATCACCCTAGATATCATAGTATTACCTTCATGATATAGTTGACCTAGGAATCATTGTTTATTCGATTTCTGCATGTTGATGTTTTCTACTCACGAGTTGGCAACCCACCCCCGTTGTCCCATAGTTCTTGCAGGTTGACCGTATGGATCGGCAGCGGCATCGTTGGCACACAGCTTGCATTCGGGTGACTTACTTTGGTAGGTGGTACATGTTAGATCGTACCATTTTTGTACTTATTATTCATTTTGTATCTAGTCAACTCCATCAACCAAAACAAGTATTTGTATAAATAGTAAGACTTAGTGAGACTTGTAGTTCTGAGATTTGAGCGATGGGTTTTATATTCGCTTATTGGGATAATGTCTTGCTTTATTCATTATTTTTTGTGTTGATCTTCGTCGTTGAGCGTCGTATACTTATTTTACTGTCTTGTGTGGTTGTGAATCCGCCGGTTGGCGAAGAGCTAGCTCCCGCTTAGGGATGCTTTTTATATTATCATGTATTTGTGGTTTTGGATCAAAATATACAAAGGAGGTGCTGCCCAAATTTTTAAAAGACGAAACATTCTTTTCAACTAGTAAGATAAACTTACATTTTTCATGTTCCCTTTTTCTATGCATTTAAGAAAACATTTTACTTCATTATACCTTATTTCAAAACTTCATCTCTTTTAATTCATAAAAAGGTTTAGAATTCTGGGTTTCAGCTTACTTGAATTAAGTTACGCCTTTAGACGTCTCGTGATTTAAGTGCTGGTCATGACCCGAAAATATTGCTCGTGACTGGCACTTGAATCATATGAAGTCTATAGGACCCCATCTAATTCAAGTAAGCCGAAACCCAGAAATCTAAACCTTTTTAAAGAAATAAGAGAGGTGAAGTTTGAAATAAGGTATAATGAAACAAATGCTTTCTTTAATGCATAGAAAAAGGAACATGAAAATTGCAAGTTTATTTTACTAATTGAAAAACATGTTTCGTCTTTTTAAAAATTTGGGCAACACCTTCTTTGTATATATTGATCCAAACCCATAATTACATAATGATAATAAAGGCATCCCCAAACGGGAGCTAGCTCTTCGCCAAATGGCGGATTCACAACTACGCAAGTAATAAAACAAGTATACGACGCCCAACGGCGAAGATCAACACAAAAGATAATGAATAAAGAAAGACATCAACCGAATAAGTGAACATAAAACTCATCGCTCAAATATCGCAACTACAAGTCTCACTAAGTCTTACTATTTACACAAATACTAGTTTTGATTGATGGAGTTGACTAGATACAAAATGAATAATAAGTACAAAAGTGGTACGATCTAATATGTACCACCTACCAAAGCAAGTCACCCGAATGCAAGTTGTGTGCCAACGATACCGCTACCGATCCATGCGGTCAACCTGCAAGAACTGTGGTACAACGGGGGTGAGTTGCCAACTCGTAAGTAGAAAACATCAACAGGTAGAAATCGAATAAACAACGATTTCTAGGTCAACTATATCATGAAGGTAATACTATGATATCTAGGGTGACCGTATGTGTATATGTGCCAACAATAATAATCAATGCCTGTATGCATGTGGATAACATCCAACAATATAATAAATGCCTGTATGTATGTAGATCTTGTCCACTCGAAACATCATAAAAACATATGCATGTAAATATATGAGGATATCAAAGAATGTGTGTCCATCAATGACACATCAAATCATGGAACCTGAGTGTCCAACACCGACACTCGAAAACATCATGAAACTCGTGTCCAGTATCGATACGTAAATCCTCATATCTTAAGTACCGCATTCTCAGATCGGCCCTCATATCCATCTCACTACTCCGGTCGGTATCCTCCGGATAACCGCCGAGTCCAAATACTATCACCGGTAGGTAGTGCTCCCCTGCCAGGCTCAACGCCATCATCTGCGACCATTTTGTCACTGGGTACCGCTTCAGGTCCACCATGCACCCGTAAACGGTTCCTCCTCCTCCTCGAATCAGGTTTCATATGCCACTCTCAGAACTGAGAAAACACATGGTGGACGCACTGAAATATCATATCAAGAGAAACCGTGTTTTTAAAATAATATATACTTTCCTTTGAAATAACCACGGTTCTCAAATCCAGAAATCTCATGAAAGCAGCATATCTCAATGCGTAAAATCATAATGCATGGTGTATGCGACATATAACAGAATATAAGCATATCCGTAAATCATGCAACATGGAACAGTACTATGCACATATCAAGGGAAAACCACTCTTTAAAATGAATCTAGTTTTAAAATATATCCTGCGGTTCCCAATTGCTCCAAGGTCAAATGCAATATCGTATAAAGGTGTATATGAACTATAGCAAGTAAATTATGCAAGGAGACATATCATGATGCAGCAATTCTACTGTGTAGTGACATAGCAATTATCGATGATGAAGTGTGTGAGCCAGCCAATCTGTGTAAGTGTGACATACACATCATCGATAATGGTGTAAGTGTACTATCACAGGTATATGAAATGCAATGGGAATGGCATGAAAGTATCACAAAGTAAATCGGCAACTAAAAGCTATAAGGTATACGTATTTAACATGACTGAGTCGGTGAATCTATCAATCGGCATCCTCTAATCAAGGGTATGGATCAATCATCCATTAAACTCGTCACGTACGGTAAATCATCGTACGACGTCATTAAATAATTTGGGATCCTAACGATCTATATGACAATAAGGGTACGGACCTAACATCTCGTATGGCTTATCACTCATGATTCACAACATTTTATATCCCTATATGCCTATGTCCCCAGGTCACATCCATAACAACCTCATATCAAGGGACCGATAAAGGTATCAATCCTCTCTTATCGACTCGCATCCGTATACCGACATATAAATCAAGTTGTCATATCACATCAAATTTTCATAACCCTAAGCTTTCATCTCATATCATCTCTAACTGTCCTTTTAACCATATCCCTAGTTTCCTAATCTAGGTTTCTACGACTGTATCTTATAGATCGGTTTCCATTTAATAATTTGCGGGGGTGCTATACGCCATCCACCTGACTTCCCTCGTAGATATAGATCTACTCACCTGATCCTTGCTCGCCAAAGTCGATGACGCCACGATCTGTCGCCTCAGAATCTACGCGAAGGTACCTACAATAATACATAATCGAAATCGCTATTAACATCAAGTCCGGAAAACCAATACGGCACACGGTGCGCTCATAGGTTAGAACCTATAGCCTACGCATGCAAAATAATCAAACAACCCTTATTGTTGACGTACAAATGCCCAACAACTAAATCCAAATCCAAATATCAAAACCAAGCATTCCAAAATATGGAAAACATAACCAAAAACACCCTAATGTGCTCCCAGATTTCATCCGAGGCCAAACTAGGGTATTTTGCATATAGGGTTGCTCTAGATATCGCCTAAGAGACTCACCAACCAAAATTCATCGAATTCCACCAAAATGTGGCCGCAATTTGAGGCCACAATGAATAAATCTGCGGCCGGATTACTGCATTAGAGGCTAGGGTTTCTGGTGGGGATTTTAGGTTGCCTGCTCGTATTACAGTCAAGGGAACTTTATTTATAATGGTCTCGGGTCATCCCAGATCTCTAAATACCATCACTAAATCCACAAAAACCCGATATCGACAAATCTAAAGTTCTTATCTTGGTTTCTAATCCGGGTCTTGGCCGGTAAAAATAGCACTAAAGTTCCTACAACAGCCACTTCCATCACCACAACACAATTCAAATCATAACTTCAACTTGGAAAATTCCAAGATCACTAATCCACACTAAATCACATTCTAAACTAAACTAGAATACTAGGAAACTTAAAATAAACTAAATAAAAGAAGATATAACTCATTTGGGTATCTCAAGAAAAACCCTAGAAGTCCAAAGTCATCAAAATCCAATTTCGCTTGGTCCAATGTGTTGAGGGTGGGGTGGGGATTAACTTTTGTGAAGGGGGTATAGGGTTTTGATGAGGGAATTGGGATGGTTCATGAGGGTAGAGGAGGTGGAGGAGGAGTTGAAGGAGAAGAAGAAGGAAACAAAGGGGAAGGGAAATGAGGCATCCCCCCTCTCTCTCTTATCTCACTCCCTCTCAATTATTTACTCTATTACCCTTTTTCTCTTTTTCTTTTCTTTTAATAGTAAATCACATAATACCCTAAAAAAATACAAAGAAACAACATGTAACCAAAATGTAACATGACATGTCTACTAGTCATGGAAAACTGTAGAAACACGGATTAGGCCTAATCGCGATTAGTAGTGCACTAATCGGGTTTTTATTTAAACCGCATATAATTAATTATAAAAATGCCAAATCCGATAAATATATTTTTAAATGAGTAAATCATTTTAATCCCCAAATATTTCACAATTATTGGTATATATTTATACCAGTTTACGGAAACCCCAATTTCGCAAATCGGTTTGTTTTCGCGAAATATATTACTTTAATATTAAATTCCAAAAATAATATTTTATATTTTCTGAAATGTTACAATCTTCCCCCCTTAAAGAAATTCGGTCCCCGAATTTAAATTTAAACCCCCAAAATACTAAAATATTTCAATAATCAACTCAAATCGACGGGGCTCCGAAATCATGGAAGATATAGAAAAGCCACAGCGCATCGCGTACGCCTGAAAACGAATATAGAACTCAAAATCGAACTTCGTCAAGCGTCACACAAATCATCGGATTTGCACGCATATCATCAGAGTTACAGTGGAAATACAGACCTCGAAATGCACTACTGAAATCCAATATACACAGTCAAATACTATAATACATATATATCACGCATCCTTGGAAAAATCTTAAAACTGAATAAAAACACATGCAAAATCTTTTCTGAATTGCCGTGTGATGCGTAAGTCACGGCAAGAAGGGGCGGACGCTCATTTGTAAAGTAGTAAATATACCTACATATGTTTTTGCTCAAATTATACGTTTCGCCATTTTTAACACATCCCCAAGGTTTTGTTTTGTAAATGATCGTGTCGCTCGCGGACACATAAGAAATAGCGAGACTATAGCTCCTTTTTGAAAACCTCTGGTTAAACTTTTTAATGCATGCAAAGTACTCAGGTACTGTCCTCAGATCAGTCCTGTTTGGCTGCTACACAATATAGTGCCCAACAAGAAAACAAAGTGCTCAAAAGCAAAATCAGCCTCAAAAGGCGTATCCAACAATCACGTGCATCTGGTGCGCACGGAAATCAAATCCAAACACAGGTGCCATAATATGCACAAAGCAAAACTAAGTGCAACGGGTGTGCACGAAACATCTGTCCAGTGCAACGGGTGTGCATGACAACAATATCCGGTGCATCTATTGTGCACGAAAATCTCAATCGAGTGCATCCGGTGTGCACAAAATCACATCTCATATCATGCGCCCAACATGCGCGAAAATCCAAATCAGGTGCATCAATGCACAAAATACCAATCAATAACTCAAATGAGTAGAAATCAACACCGAGTGTACCAAGGTGTATAAAATTATAAACGTGTGCAACTGCGTTCATAAAACACATATCAATGCACTGCAAGCACATATAAGCTATAACGAGTGCAAAATCAAATCGAGTGCGTACCACACGCACAAAATCAAATCAACTGTATGAAATCCAGGAAATCATAAACATGTGCAGCCAAAGCACAAAATCAATATCAAGTGCAATAGATATGCATAATTCATAGACCAACACAACAGTGTGTAAAACGTATATCAAGTGTGATAACTATGCACAAAAATATAAATACCCAGTAGGTGCAGCCATGGTGCACGAAATCAATATCAAAACTCAAATCCAAGCGATATAAGCATGATACTCGGATCACAAACGCAAATCATAACAAATGACATCGAGGTACAACTCCTACAGTGTCGACAAAAAAATGTCGGTGCGCCCAAAAGTGGCAGAGCAAGAACATCCGCTTTCCCCTTGCTCACGGTCTGGCGTCCTCTGTCTCTGGGTCCTCATCTTCTCTGTGGATTACCAATCTCGCAATCCATCGGCTCATCGGTCCGTTCCGGTGTGCTAACGAAAACGATTCCGCTCTGACACTTCTCTGGTCATCTCTTGGCCAATTAGTATGACCACTCATAAAGCAGCACATCACTGGCGTTGGCCTCTGGTCCTCTGAATACACGTCACACATCTGATCATCGGAGCAGATCTTATTGCAGCAGTATCCTGGAAGGAACCTGCTCAGGGCCTCTTCCGATCTTGTCTATGCCGAACTATACGAAGGCTGGTACTCTTGCCAAATCTTTTCTTGTTTCCTGGACATTTGCATTCTCAGCACAGCTTTTTCTCGGGAACTGGTCGTATCTCACGCCTCTGTATACATATCAGATCTCTAATCTCAATGGGGAGTAACAACAGCTCGTTGACATCTCGTACGAACCTCTTGTTCCGCTCGTCTTTATTATCGTCTGTTTCGACATCACGTTATGCTATCTGCGTACTGCAATTGTCTCAGCTACAGTCAATCCGGAATCTCTCACACGGACTCGAAATCGCGAACTCGGTATCTTCATCACTCTATAGAAGATCTCTAGCCGAGCACGTCCTCGAGAACTCATCCATACCATCGGAGGAATACTCAATACTCGTCCGTTCTTGATCAACTCACAACACATCTGGGTGAGGTCCTCTATCTGAAACTGGTCAACTTACTGGTCTCCTATCACATGATATCCAGACGACGTTAAACTTTTCGATCGATTCGTCAAAATCCCATAATTCCCCGAGAGCTCAACACTTAAGCACGGTTTAATAATATCTAGATGCCACAGCACCTATGGACCAGCCATAGAAGGGCAAACCAAAGCCTCATTAATGGCACCGCGGAACTGCCGCAAACCCTAAGGTTCAACAGCGGTTCCATGTGCATTATATCGAGTTAGGGTTTCATTCTTCTGGAGGGTCTACAGAACTACTTGCATGTTCCTCCGAATACCTTAAATTTGGAAAAATGGATTTCTGACATTCGTTTCGAACTTTTTAACTTTGCGTAGATAACATGTGAATACCTTTCGTCTCTCAACTCGGGGTAGACTAGCTATCATCTATCGCATCTCTTCCAGAAACCTCCAGCGATCACAGCTCGTAAAGTATGGAGGCGACATCTATCAATCTCAGCAACAGTTGGGTCATCTGTCTGCATAGAAGAAGACATCACAATCTGTAACGTTTTAGAAATCGTTATGCGAATTTTCCGTTAATAGGTAAAATAAATTGTGTTTTTCCGTAAAAACCCCGAAGTGATCATTTTTTCAGTATTAATTTAACTGCACCTAGTTTAACTAGGAAATTGCAAGTTTACGGTTTTTAGTTGTCACTTGAAAATTTTGGTTCACTTTAATATTTTTCCTTAATTAAAATATTATTATAAGCTTTTAATTATGCACTTAATTAGTGGTAATTACAAATTTGATTGGGTTAATTATGCTAAAGTGAATCTATACAAACTTAATCATAAGATTAAGCATTAATCCATCCATGCGAAATATCCTACAAATATCTAGATATTTTTTGATTTAAAGAAAACTTTAATAAGAAAAGAAAAGATTAAGAGGTGGCATTGGATGGGAGGTGCATTAATGAGCATTAATTTGTGTTTTTAGCTAGAAATTTCCACACAATTTCATAACCTCCCTATTTCTCCTAGCCTTGGCCGAGCCCCCCTTCCTTTTGCTGCCGTCTCTTGCTCTTTGCCCCATTCTCACTTCTTCAAGCTCAAATAAATTGTCTAAAATTCTCAAATAATCCCACAAACTCAAATATAAATCCCTACCCATTATTCTTCAACCCTAAACAATCTTGGATCTTTATGAAAGTTAGCATTTTGGAGTCTATCTTGGAATTCTTTTGCAAGTTTATGGATCTTTTGTGAGGTATAAAATCCTAATCCTAAACTTAGTTATTGTTTAAATACATTAAGCTAGCTTATTAGATGTTTAATATAGCTTTAATTAACATGTTTAGAAAATTCAAGAAAAGTTATGAAGATCAAGTTAAGGTTTTGTTTGGTTGAAATGGTTAAGTGAGATATTTAGACAAGGAAAAACTTAACTTAGATATGAGTTTGTTAATTGTTATTTTCCTAATCATCTAATTAAGTTTAAGTGCAAACTAAACTTTTACTAATCTTATATGGGTGAGATTAAATTGTAGTAAAGGTATGTGTGGTTTAGGTAAGCTATTATGTGATGATTGTGATCGCTATATTTGGTTGAACATTTAGATTTGGGCGAAAATAATTAAAGTGCTTACTAGGTTTTCAGATAAATTAGGCGTGGGTTTCTATTGACGTTGTGATGTTATATATATTAGATTCCACGAAATATATTATGTTGTGAATGCGTGATCGGTATGATCGGGGTCTAGGCTTGGTGGTTGTATCATCCTAGCTAGGGTTGTGCCGATATCATACGCGTTTTGTGTACTGAGTGCACAGTGTGTTTACCTTGTGGACGTTATCCTTATGTTTCGTTGTCTTGTGTCGACGCAGGATATTTAGTCTTATGTGTGGTGTTTATGAAATTTTATGATCGCGAGCAGGGACTTCAGACGCTGCGAAGAAAGGAAAGCAGGTGGTCGGATTTACTTAGCTCGAGGTCATCGGTGAGTAGATTTAAGATCTGCAGGGGAATCGCCCATATGGCGTTATGCATCTGGGCTGGATTATATAACATGATTATTAGTTACAAGTATTGCACATATAAAGATTGTGCATGAACTTCATTTCATATTATTACTTGTTGTGCTGGGACTTGTACCCATTGGACACTGCACTATTATTGACGGTTCATGTTGCACGAGCACAAATTGTATGCTATACCCACACCGTCGATAATTGCCATGACACGCACAACACCTATACATACGTGATATTGTATTGGTTAGGGACATTGAGACATGATCCTTATTTCCATTGTGCATATAAGATGTAGCATACATGTATACCTACATGCTTACACATATGCATTGCTATACCTTGATATAGCTACACATATACCTGGAGGGTATTGCATCATTATTGACATGTATATAGATATACCTTGCTATGCTATAGCTACGCATATACCTGGAGGGTATTGACATGTATATACATATAGGTTGCTACAGCTATACATATACCTAGAAGGTATTACATCATTATTGACAGATATAGACACATATACCTGGACATAGCTACACCTATACCTAGAGGGTATTGAATCATTACTGACATGTATATACACATGCCTGGACATAGCTACACCTATATCTAGAAGGTATTACATCATTATTGACATGTATATACACATACCTGGACATAGCTACACCTATACCTAGAGGGTATTACATCATTATTGACAGGTATATACACATATGAGATATAGCTACATGTAAATCTTGCATACATACTTACATGTACACACATATACCTTGCTATAGCTGCATGTTCACCCATATATGATGTTGCGTTGGATTTTTGAGGAATTAGGAACCACATGATATATTTAATAACTTGTTGCATTTAAATAGCTGTTTTTCCGTTATATGCTCATATTACTGTTTTATTTTGCATATATTATAGTTCATGGATTTACGCATTGAGATATAGATTTCATATGATATTTTCTGGATGTTTTACTCCTGAGAATATATATATCAGTGGTATGAGATGCTGTTATATATGTATTTATATATCAGTAGTATGGGACGCTGTTATATATGTATTTATATATCAATGGTATGGGACGTTGTTATATATGTACATATATATAATATATATCATCATAATGGTCTATGCAAGTATTCTTATTCTTTACTTTATGTGATTTATGGATTTAAGAACCAAGGGCCGATCCAGACTGACGAAGCCCGAGGTATTGATAAGGGCCGATCCGGACTGACGGAGCCCTATATTGATGTTGATCTGGGCCGATCCGGACTGACGGAGCCCTATATAGATGTTGATCTGGGCCGATCCGGACTGACGGAGCCCAAGGGTCGATCTAGACCGACGGAGCCTTATATAGATATTGATCTGGGCCGATCCGGACTGACGGAGCCCTAGGGCTGATCTGGACTGACGGAGCCCTATATAGATATTGATCAGGGGCCAATCCAGCCTGACGGAGCCCAAGGGTCGATCTGGACTGACGGAGCCCTATATAGATATTGATCAGGGTCCGATCCGGACTGACGGAGCCCTATATATGAGGATTTACGTGTCGATGCTGGACACGAGTATTTTCACAATATTTTCGAGTGTCAATGTTGGACACTCAGGTTCCATGATTTTGATATGTCGTTGAGGGATGGACACACACACATACACACACATATATACACAGGTATAGTTTTCAGGATGTTTTTAGGTGTCGATGTTGGACACTCGGGTTCCATAAGACTTACAGGATATGAGGGCCGATCGGAGGATACGGTGCTTTCGGTATTGGGATTTAGATTGTCTTGATGGACACTAGTTTCTCCATGATGAGGATTTCGTGTTGATGATATGTTTTATCCCATACTCAGCATTTATTTGATATGCATTGCTTCATGTATTAGTAGTACCTGATAGAGTACCTTCCAAGACTGTTGCATATACATATTGGCATTTATTGCTATGAGCTTGCATGTGATAAATTATCGCAGTACGTGCATACCTGCGATTACCTGCATATGTTATTTACTATTCACGAGTTGGCAACTGACTCCCGTTGTGCCACAGTGTTTGCATGTATCCCTCAGAGCAGTCGCGGCAGGGCTTCTTCTTATCGTATCATCAGCGGATATTTCTACAGCTGACTGTGTGCAGTTTTGCTATAGGTGGGTTTTGCGATTATCCAATGATGCTCATTTGTATATTCGTTGTATCTAGTACTCTCCATCTACCACTTTCATGTATTGACTTAGAGACGAGATGTGAGGACGATATTGTATATTATTTTGTGACTTTGGATGTCTATTATGCTGTTATCACTTTTTATTGTCGATTTTCTTCGCTACGGCGTCGTATATCTGTTGTAGTGGTTGTTTCCATCTTTAGGCGTGGATTTGCTCCCGTTGGGGATGCTTTACTTACATTATTTGTTGTACCCGTTTTCGGGGCAAGTTTTTATAAAGGAGGTGCTGCCGAAATTTTTAAGAAAGTAAATTTGGACTTTAAAATATTTTTACTTGAGATTCCCAAAAGCTTTAAACAATGTTCTTATCACTTACTACTTTTGATGGTTTAGATTACTGGGTTTTCGCTTACTTGAATTGTGTTGCGCCTGTAGACGTTACATAGTTTAAGTGCCGTCACGTGCCAAATTTCTGGTCATGACAAAGTTGGTATCAGAGCGCTAGGTTTTATCTTTCGGAGTGTATCATGACCTTGGTATGATAGAGTAGGTATCTTAAGCAGAGTGATGTACCGTGTGTATGTCCGCGGCATACTTACGACACGGTACTCCGCCTAAGTGACCTTAGTACTTATTGCTTGAAATTCCTTCCATGATGATATATATCCTTGTGATTCGATTTCCGTTTTCATATCGAATCCTATTTCCATTTCTAGCCTTTATGTCGCCGATGACTATGAGGGCTCAGAGAGAGGCAGCGAGAGCCGAGGTCAGAGTTGACTCGTTTGGGACGAGGACTGACCAGGACGGTACGCTCGCTGTACTGGAGCAGTTTGATCCGCCTTCGATAGATCGTATCTCTAGGTTTGAGGCAGATATGCAGGATTTATGCCAGATGATGAGATCGTTGGTTGAGGCCAGTCGAGCGCAGCGACAGGAGGTTGCCACCCTTGTTACCCAGTTATTCCTTGCTATCAGCATACAGCATTGCGTTACGTATACAGCAGCAGTGGACGCAGCCCTACTAGATGAGGCACGTCTTCCCGAGACTTTGGAAGTTTCAGGACCGAGGAAGACTCGTACAGGTGTATCAGCCCAGAGACAGATGCTTTGACGCCGTGACAGTTTTTATTCGATTCGCGAGAGTAGCAGAGGCTTGGGATGAGGACAGTTGTTTAGCTCTTATCCCCAGGAGGGTCAGCAGCCATCGTATGGATGTTTCCGGTGCGGGAGTTTCCATCACCTCGTCAGAAATTATACCTTGGTACGCCAGAGGAGGGCAGCAATACCATATTTTACCTTACCACCTTCACCTCAGAGAGCGCTGCCCTTGCGCTTGTTGTCACACCACGTCAGACTTATGTTCAGAGTGGTCATGGTCGCGGAGGGTTCGTTTGGAGAGAACAGAATGGTAGAGGAGGAGTACGGCCAGTTGCAGGTAGAGGGAAGGCATGAGTGTTTGCTTCTACTCATCGGGACGCGCGGGCGTCCAATGCAGGGTTTTCAGGTAATCTTATTTGTACGATCTTTTGATATGTATGTTTGTTCAATTCGGGATCTATGCACTCGTTTGTTCTACACACTTCATGCCGGGGTTGGGCAGAGAGTCGTGTATGCTAGATCAGCCGTTTATTGTGCTTACTCCTATTAGTTATCTTTGGGTTGCGCGACACATGTTTCGGTCATGTGCCAATTGGGTAGGAGATAGAGATTCATCCGTCAATTCGATCCTTCTAGAGATGTTGGACCTTGACGTTCTCCTGGGCACGGACTGGTTAGCCACGTGCTATGCATCTGTGGACTACTGTGTGAAGACAATCAAGTTTTGTTTTTCCAGCAAGTCAGTTCTTGTTGTGCAGGGGGACCGTGGTGCCGCCCCTCACCGCTTGATTTCAGCCTTTTTCGCTAGTCGGCTTTTGAGGAGAAGATGTCGAGGATTCTTGGCTTTCATTTGTGATACCGGAGCCACAGTAGTTTCGTTGGACCGGGTTCCTTTCGTGCAAGAGTTTCCAACGTTGTTCCAGATGAGCCGGCGGAGCTTAGAGAGCTTAAGGATCTGCTGCAGAGTTGTTAGATAGGGGGACTTGTGCGTCCGAGTGTTTCGCCTTGGGGAGCTCCTGTGCTGTTCGTTAAGGAAAAGGACGACAGTTTGAGGTTGTGTATTGATTGATCGTCAATTGAACCGAGTTACGGTGTGGATTAGGCATCCTTTACCACGCATTGACGATTTCTTTGATCAGCTCCAGGGTGCGAGACATTTTTCTAAGTTAGATTTAGGATCAGGTCATCATTAGCTGCGGGTTCGGAGTGATGACATTCCAAAGACTGCTTTTGTGCGCGCGACGGGCATTATAAGTTTTTGGTGGTGTCGTTGGACTCACCAATGCCCTAGCTGCATTCATGGATGTGATGAACCAGATTCTTCAGGCCGTTCCTCGACCAGTTTATTATTGTGTTATCGATGACATTCTGGTCTATTCCAAGAGTCGTGAGGAACATGGGCAGCACTTGAGGACTGCTTTGCAGATATTGAGAGAGCACTAGCTGTTTGCTAAATTCCCTAAGTGTTTCCTTCAGGCTTGATTGTGTTGACTTTATAGGTCATGTGGTTATAGGAGACGGTATTCGTATGGACCCGAGGAAGATCGAGGTCGTACAGCTTTAGCCCAGACCTGTTCAGTGACAGAGGTCCGCAGCTTTTGGGCTTAGCCGGTTCTTACCACCGTTCGTGCAGGATCTTGAGTATCGCTGCACCGTTGACCGTACTGACAAGGAAGGGGGTTCCTTTTCTTTATACTGAGGCATGCGTGCGGAGTTTTCAGCGGTTGAAGACTCGGTTGACGACTGCACCGGTTCAACCTTTACTTTCTGGATCGGGGGACTTTGTTGATTATAATGGTGTTTCACGAGTGGGGCTCGATTGTGTATTGATATGGTACGATAGAGTTATCACTTATGCTTCCCGACAGTTGAAGGAGCACGGGCAGATTTATCCCATGCATGATCTGGAGATGGCCGCGGTGGTCTTGCGCTGAAGATTTGGAGACACTACTTGTTCGGAGAGTCGTGTCAGATTTTCACAGACCACCAGAGCTTAATCTTCCTGCAGTGGGATCTGAGTTTGAGACAGCGCCGTTGGATGGTGCTTGTAAAGGATTATGGTTTGTGAGATCCTTTATTACTCCTGGCAAGGAGATTGTGGTAGCTGATGCTTTGAGTCGTAGGCACAAGGATAGCGTGTTCCAGTTGAGCGCACTTCAGAGACAGTCCTTTGCAGATTTACAGTTCTTGTGCGACTGTTGAGTACAGCTTAAGTTCGCCTTTACTAAGAGGACAGCTTTCTCATGTCCATGCCCGTCCACTTCAATTAATTTTTTTCGTGAGGCACAGCCTGCCGATGCTCGTTTGTCTGAGATTCTTGAGCATGTTCGGCAGGGTAGAAATTCGGAGTTCTTGATTGATGACCAGGGTGTGCTATGTTGCGGGACTCGCTTGTGTATACCAGATATTGATGGGTTAAGACGCGAAATCCTAGAGCAGGCACATTAGTTAGCCTTTAGCGTTCATCCAGGTTTCACCAAGATGTACCGTGAGTTGAGAGACATTTACTGGTGGGAAGGGATGAAGCGCGATGTTTCGGACTTCGTTTCGAGGTGCCTGACTTGTTGGCGAACTAAGGTTGAGCATTTAAGACCGGCAGGAGAGTTGCAAATTTTAACCGTTCCGGAGAGGGAATGAGAGCAAATCTCCATGAAATTCGTTGTGAGTCTATCTAGGTTAGTCAAGGGTATGACTCCATTTGGGTGATTGTTGTTCGGTTATTCAGTTTGCTCAGTTGTTCTTCGATAAGTTTATGTGTTTGCACGGAGTTCCTTCTTGCGTTTTATCCAATAAAGTCACCCAGTTCTCTAGCCGTCTTTAGCAGAAGCTTCAGGAAGCCTTGGGTACCTTGTTGAGCTTTAGCTCCGCTTTCCATCCGTAGGCCGATGGTCAGACAGAGCGGACTATGCAGACTCTGGAGGATATGCTTGTGCTTACGTACTAAGAGTTTGTTGATTGTAGGATCGTCACTTGCCATTGATGGAGTTCTCCTACGATAACAGTTATCAGGAGACATTTCAAATGTAGGGTTTCTTTAGCATCTCACCTAAGGTTTTGCAAGCATCACACATACCATATTAAAATTTTGTGAGGTGTTAAACAAACTAACCTAGGAATCGAACTAGAATGATTAGGGTAACAAGTTCTAGTATCATATACTAGCTAGTGTCTAACACTAAGTGGGGAGAGATACAACCTTTGTTGACCTCCTTTGCAACTCCTTGGATCTCCTAGAGGTTGAACAGGCTAGCTCGAGCTTCTTCCACGTCTACGATGATCCACCCGGAGTACCTTTGCTCAAAGCTCCTTGCTCCACTTGATCACAATGAAGATGAAGCAAACAAACTACACCAATGGGCTAGACAAGTCTAGTATGATGATATGGTTGTGTTCTCACATAAAAACCCTTTCTTTCTTTTATCCTCACTCACTTAGAAATCTCAAGAGAAAGCTAAAGAGAGGAAGAAGAAGATGGCAACCTTGAGCTCATTTCATTTGGATGAAAGATAATGATAAAAGATAATGACAGAAAGATAAATATCAAGATAAATATCTTAATCTCTAACTATGGTTAATAAATATCTAGATATTTTAGAATGAGGAAAAATAATAAGTGAAATGAAACCATGGTTCCAAACTAGGTCAAGTAAAGAATAGTCAACCATAATTTAATATCATTTTCTTTTTCTCATTCTAATATATATAAAGATATTTACTTTCCATATGAGTCTTATATTGCCATCATTCTTGTATCATCAACCATGATACAAATGCATGTATGTATGTGTGTATGCACATCAACATGTACATATACATCCATGCATCCATCATAAAGAAAAGGTTTATTTAAAAGAGATAAAAGTCAATATTAAATCAACACTTGATTTAATAAACCGGTCATATCTCATATGACCCGACCAATAGAAAACGTCCGATTAAAACACGGCCTCAAGTGAGCAAGGAATACAACCTTTGTAGACCGGTCCTTCACTTCAATAGCTCCGTGTAGTAGTCCCCTTCGCTGCGATCGTAAACTCCGGACTCTAGAGAGGCTCCATGAAGAAACGAACATGCTTGCTTCGATGACTTCGAGGCCGAAGATGATCTACGTCGAGGAGAAACTAACCCAAGATATTCCTTCACTAGGTTATGAACTTTGTGAAGAGAACACCCTATACTAAATGTCAAGTAGTAGAGGATGATGAAGTAGGGGCTTACACTAGAATTGATTTTCTCACATTATTTCTCATATCTCTATTGAAGCTAGAAAGCTTTTCATGGAGCTTGAAGAAGAAGAAGAAGAGCTCATGAATAATTCATCCAAATGAATTATTGCACCCATGGTTGAGTTAAGCCCTCATGCCTAACTCATGTAGAGAATAAACTCATGGATATGGTTAAGGGTTGGGTCAAGTAAAATAACCTAAGGAATGACAAAAGAGTGGACTTTGTCAAAGTTCTACAAGCTTCATAATGCGTGAAAACATTGACCAAGTCAATTCCCTTTTGTAATAACCTAAGGTATAAATAAAACCCTAACTTAACCTTAGCATGATGTTAATCTCATACACCCATCTTGTATGTATCATCAAACATGACACAAACATGTACACTTGCATATATCACATATATACAATGTGCACAATCTAGTGAGAAAAGAAATCATAAGTGAGCTAATACTAGTTAATTTAATGTAATATATCAAATATATAATTATACATTAGATTATCAAATTAACTCTTGATTTAATAATCCGGCTATATCACATATAACCGACTAATATCATGTGTAACAACTTATCGAATTAACACTTGATCCGATAACCCGGCTATATCGCATATAACCGACCAATGTCACAAATCACCAGAATTGTAACATTTCAAAAAACAAAATATTATTTTTGGGAATTTTTATAATTTAATATTATTTTATTGAATATTTTAATATTTTGGTATAATTAAATACAGAAAAAATTTGGAAAAAATTATGGAAAATTCTAAAATAGGGTATTTTATAGAATTATGCCATTTTTAAGTTTTTATGATTTGTTATATACTAATTTAGTGCTAATCGCGATTAAAAATCGCTAATCGGGTTTTTAGCAATTTTGTGCAAAATATGCACATATCATTTTTCTTACACTTGTGCATTTTTCCACCATGTTTCTTTTGGGTTCACTATTTGAGTGAGAAAGGAATTTTGGAGAAAAGAAAAGAAAAAAAAAGAAAAGAGAAAGGAATAAGATAATGAGGTATGGGTGAGAGAGAGAGGGTAACCTTTGACCAAGACTTAGCCATTCCTCCATTTTCTTCACCATTTCTCTCTCCCTCTTCTTTGCCTGCTGCTGTTGCTACTTCTTCACCTCCCTCCCCACTTCAACTTCTCAAATCACCATGAAAACAACACCAAAACCTTACCCCCATTTCATTAAAAGATGCACAAGCTCAAGATCTACACATGGGACCAAGAAAGCAAGGATTTTGGCCACTAGGGGCAACTCAAGAATTTTCTTGAGTTGCCAAATGAGGTATTTTCTGGACCATTAGATTAGTTTTAGCATTTCTTATACCCTCATGCTAGTTTAGAACCGATATTGTGTGTGTTTGTGGACTTAAAGAAAACCTAGTTAGGGTTTGAGGAAATTATAAGTTGTGATGGGAAATTTAGCTCAGTAGAGACTATACAAACACCTTAGTGCTGGAATTTAGACCCAAACCTGAGAACCAGAATACGGATTTAGAAACCGATATCGGAGAAATTGTGAAATCTGTGAAGGTTTTATTGAATCTGCTTTCACCCGAGACATCCTAAAATAAAATTGACTGGACAGTGAGATATGCAGGCACCCTAGAACCACCACACAAGACCCCAGCCCCTAACTCTTTTTCCCGGCCGCAGATTTATTCTGTTTGGCCGCAATTTGTGGCCATACCTACTCTATTTTGTCTCGTTTTGGTTCTGCAGCTCCTACATGTGTAGATTAGGCCCCTGGCATGTGTAGATTTGTCTAATTTGACCTAGAGTGAAATCTGGAGCCTATTTCCTTAGTTGCTGTTTTGGATTCGTGTTTCTATATTCCGTATTTCTAATTCTGAATTTGCTTATGGTGTTTTACCTCGACTATTTGGCGTTTATACGACGATATCGAGGATTGATTGATGGTTTTGGGAGGTGTACCCATAGGTTCTAACCTATAGGCCCCATAGCGTAGCGTTTTGGGTTTTCGTGTGTCGTTTTAGCTTTGATTGGGTTTTAATGCGCATATACGATACTTTGATGTGTAGGTACCCCATGAAGACTTCGGGACGACAGGCAAGCGCGTGGCGACGTCGACCAATGAATACGCAAAGTGAGTAGATTATATCTACAGGTGGAAGTCGGGTGGATGGCGTATAGCACCCCCGCAGTCCGTAGATAGTATACTATATACGTATATTATATTTATGTTAGTTTATAGTGCGTCGTGGATTTTGTGCTAGGTGTATTATGGATATTTTAGGGTTAGAAGTAACTAGTGTAGTTCATTGTCGCGAACCCTAGAATAGATTTACACCTACACGCACACCCTTACATATTTATTATACTTGCACTGTGTTTGATGATTTTGGATGACTTTGGAGATGAGTCGATGATGTTGGGCATTGTGCCGTGAGATCGGTGATTTGATGTGATTCGTATTTGGGATACGACATGTGATCTCTAGCGGGCCTTTGGACGCGTGTTTACACACGTAGTGATGGATGGTATCGATTTGTACTAGACTATGATCAGTACCCCAGATTTGGTGATATTATGATAATGATACCTGATATGTGATGAGAGGAATGTGATACTGACCCGTACGCAACTATTGGGATGCCGTACGACGATTTACCGTACAAGCTTTATATTGATGATAGATCCGCGCTCATGACTCGAGGATGTCAGATGATATACTGTATCGTACACGATACTATTGAGGCGGGATCACCGACTATTGTGTTATTTATATATATCGACTCAGATTTAGGTGGTTTCCATACCCCTCCTGATAGACTTGGCTTAGTGTTAGTTATATGTATGCCCTAGAGGCCATTACTATACATAGGATGTATATTGTAGTGGATGCTTGGACATATATAGGGAGGACTTTCTTGCTCGACATGATAGTATGCTATCTGGTTGATCTTTACCTTAACGTGTACACTCATTGTCTCTCTGTTACATATTGGTAAAGCCCTTAGGATGAGTACTTGACTACCTGGACTATGATGCGGATCATACTAGTAGAGACATGGTAGTCCATAAGTACATCCTTCAAGGTCCCTAGTCGTGGGTGTATCGAGACGGGGCATCGATATACCAGAGTAGACTAGCGTATACCTTCTCGACCCATACAGATGGGCGATGGATGATCCCATATCCATTGGTGTTTGACATCAGAGATGATATACGGGTGCTCAGTGGAGACTGGGTACACTGGACGGACTCGCCGAGAACTCCCAGATGGCATTATACCTTACGTCAAATTGCAGTTCTCTGGTGACACTGGTATAGGTTAGTCTGTAGACCCGAGATCGTCATAGAGTCTTGTATGATTCCCACTGTGCTTTGATTTCCACCTTACCACGTCCAAGAGGGCGTGGTTTTTGGGTACAGTCCCGAATCACATGGAGGCAATGAGCGATAGGAGGGGATTCGTCTCTCCCGGTATAGGGAGTTGATGTTACGCTGTGTTCGATTGGCTATAACCGGAAATCCCTGGCCAGGGTTGCTGAGATTTACTGGTAAGTGTTACCAGTAGTTTCTCGAATAGTTATAGACCTCATATCGACAAGACTCATCGAGCTATTGGGGTCTGACGTTTACCACCCCTAGGCGAGATATGCAACATATCAGACGACGAGACCGGACTGTACGGTAAGTGTTACAGGTTGGATTCACAGGAGTGTGAGCGGGCTTGCTCATCGATCTTCTGATCGCTCAATACCCGAGTGGCCGTTACGTTTAGCAGACCGCTTGCGGCTTGTGGGTGTTTGATATGATCATCATCTGCTGCCGGCGTATTGACAAGTCTTTAGAGCCCTACACAGAGGTTTCCTGGCTCAAGCAAAACGAAATAGGAGCGCATATGAGATATGTGCGGCACCGAGAATAATGCGTGTATGTGATACCGTATTCTATTCTCGCGATGAATGTATCGAATGGTTGTATGTGATATAACCTAGTTATCGAATCAAGGATTGATTTGATAAGCCGATACATTGGATATTAGTCGGTTATATGCGATATGACCGGATCGTTAAATCAAGTGTTGATTTAATGATTTAATGCATAATTATATATTTGATATATTACTTTGAATTAACTAATATTTATTCACTTAAAAAGGATTTTATCACTTGAAGTGCACATTGTATATGTGATATATTTTTGTGCACAAGATTGTATCATGTTTGATGATACATGCTAGTTTGGGTGTATGTTTGGTTTAAACCATGGTTGGTCAATGGTTAGGGTTTCACTTGATTTATTTGCTTATTTATTTATTTATTCATTCATTTTGGCAAAAGGAAAAATGGTGGCTTTCTTTGTTTGCTTGTTGAAGCTTCATGAAACTTTGAACAAGTCCACCATCTTTGTCTCATGCTTAACCCTAACCATTCAACCTAACCATAGTTTATTCTCTACACCTAACCATGGTTGTTAGATGATAAGTATTCATTTTAGTTTTCTATTTTGAAGATAACTTATCATATTATCATCATCTTCTTCTTCTTCTTCTTCAAGAAGAAAGCTTGCCACCATTAATGGCATCTTGAGAAAAAGAGTGAGAAATCCAATTCTAAAGTGAACCCACTTCCTATTTCTTCACCCTCTACCACTTGCCAAGTAGTATAGGGTGTTTTCTTCATAAGTTTCATGACTTGGTGAAGTGGGAGCTTGATCTTGTGTTACCTCGACGTAGATCATCTTCGGCATCGAAGTCGACGACATAGCCCGCCCATTTCTCCGATGAAGCCGACGCTAGAGCCCGGGATCCGATGATCGCAGTGAGGGGACTTCATTACGGAGCTATGGAGGTGGAGGACCGGATCTACAAAGGTTGTATTTCCGTTCAGTTAATAGTTAAGTTGTTAACTAGTTGCATGTTTCGCCTAATTTCTAGTTAACGACCCGTATTGGGGTTTCTCGGCACATGTAAAATTTGAAATTGGCATGGTTGATGCCTTGTGAGACCTCATTAGTGTGCCTAAGAACCTTTCAATGGTATCAGAGACTAGCTAGAGCCTTAGGCGAAGTGTAGACGACGTTTGAAATCCGAATGAACATCGAAACCCTAACTCAAATTGCTCTCTGGACAATTTTCAAAAATGTGGATTTTTGTGAATTAAAAATATGCAGAAATATCAGCAGGAATATCTAAGAATTACAGTTAAGTTCGATCACCTGATTCCATCAAAGTGCGGCGGAACCGCGGCATTAGCATGGCTAATGCGACGGTTCCGCGGCCATTTTGTCTCTTCTCCCATTTATCTTTTCACAGTAGTTCTTATATATTGGTGCTTTATTTTCTGGGAATTTTTAATATGCACTCAAGAGTTGAGTTTTCTGGGTTGTATTGGGAGTTCGTAGATTCGATCGGATTATCAGACTTTGTCTATATGGCTTTCCGGGTATTTTTAGAATATGTTAAAAAAGTTCGACTGGATATAAATACCCATCTTTTCCCCTGTCGGGATATTTCCAAGTGTTGCATCTTTCCGTGGTTTAAAACGTTCTAAGTAGTGCAAGTAACGCGATGGACCCTCTAGAAGACAACAAACCTTAACTCGATTATGTGACCATCTTGAACTGCCTTTTGAACCTTCAGGTTTGGGGCAGTACGGTGTGCCACATGTGAGGCGTTGGCTTGACCCTTCTACGGCTGGACCGTTGGTACTGAGGCACGAAGTGAATGTTTTTAAACTTATTTCATGTGTTGAGTTGTTTCGGGAAAACTTGGGTGTTCGATTGTTCGATCAGAAAGTTTAACATTTTCTATTTATCCGGAATGTGATACAATAATTGGAATTCACAAAAAGTTATGAGATAACTGAATGAATGTTATAAATCTAGCGGTTTAGTCTCACTTGATCGGTTGCCACGGAATTTTGATGTGATCAAAAGTCCGTCGCAATCACGTAGCGTATGCGGATACTCGCCGGGTAAACTTAATAGACAGCCTCACTCCATAGCCCCGACCAAGTGACTGTAGGAGAACCCCGTCGCCGAAAGCATCCGTTCGGGTGCTCACGGCAGCGGTGTTCCGCCTTAGTGCACTTCGTCGACGGCATCGGGGGTGCGGCCGCCTACTAAAGTTTGCGATGAGCATTCGATCAGGATGTCGGGAATCTTGTTGAATTACCCGACTTGATATTGAAAAGTGTTTTCGATAATGAGACTGAAATGCAGGGTTTATAATTGTTAGGCATGCGATGTCTAAGGAATTCATTTGATTAGGCATGCGATGTCTAAAGAGATTGCGGATTCAAACTGTTGTAGTTTTACACTTTCTTTTCTGTGATCGTAAGTGTAATATGTGATATCGCCGGTTTTGTTGCTATATGTCAACGACAATTGGGATACGCATGTTTACTTACGTTGATGACATGTGATGTTATGTGTTGCTGGATATGTTATATTGGATCGTCGTGTTTGAATAGCCGGGGGGTTTTTATGTGAGATGAGTGTTTTTCATTTTCATTCATGTAAAAACTTGTATGTAATATTCTTTTATTGGGGCACTTCCAGGTTGCGGAAGATGTCACCCTTTGTATATTATTTACTTTTCCGCACTAGGATAGACCCGAGGAGGGGAGCATAAGTAACCGAGTTTTGGAGTCCAGTGGGAGACCAACTCGAGGAGTGGAGTCCGGGTCTCCTAACTCTAGAATTGGTAGGGTTGCTTGCCGCTCTCGTAGGGGTCTAGGGGTGTGGGTTTGGCTATTCATCGCGACCGTGGAATCCGTGTTTTTTATACTGGCTCGTATTGAAAACACGGACGTCCTAGTATATCCAATGTTTAATATAATTCTTCTGCCGCGATATCTGTGATGTGATCATTTGATATGTTGTGATAGATACTGTATATAGTATATATGATATATTATATAGACGTTACTTATGTTTTACATCCGCACTAGCCCTGCCCCGCTCTGCCGTTAGTTACCTAACCTAACGGTGCATGAGGGGACATCGAGGCGAATGCGGATGGCATAAGTGTACGTCGTATTTATCTGTGATGTTTAGGTACTTAAATGATGGACTTCATTAATGAGATTAATAAAATAAAAGAAACCTAAAGATGTTGTGGAATCGAATTTCAAAATAAAACAGGTAGCTACAGTTCTTGCTTTGCATCGCGGTGTTCCTTGTAGAACATCCTGCACCTTATTCGATAAGGAAAGGACCGAGATCCCTTCACCGGGAGTGACTCCTTTAGCAATAACTGGCAGATGCTACACCCCTCGGTTTGTCTTTTTGATTGCTTCTATAGTTTCTGATTTTCACAGTGATATATATGATATATCCCGCACCTCATTCGACGAGGAAAGGACCGACGATCCCTTCACCGGGAGTGACTCCTTTAGCAAAACAAGAAAATTCTTAAAAGCACTCCATTTTAAAATCATTTGATTCTACAACGATATCAAGTTCATTACGCAATAGGTTTTCAGAAAAACCTGTCGTAGCCCTCCGTCATTTCAGATAAGTACTAGTTAGTATTCGTGCTGCGGTTGTTTGGCATGCGTCAAGGCGTAGTGTACGGTAGCTAACTAGTGCTTATCTGCTAGCATACGATGCGATTGGATTAGGGTATTCGTACGGCGTTGTTTGGCATGCGTCAAGGGTCGTGCGGGTGGGTTTAATTCAATCAAGAAATGTACGGGTTGAACTTGACTAGCGGACTATGGGTTGTTTGGCATGCGTCAAGGTCATAGCACGTTAGGGGCAAAATATTATCGGGAATTTCAAGTGTTGAAATTTGCAATGAGACTGCATACCTTCTATGAGATAGTTGGATCCCGATACCCGCTGCGAGTAAGAGTTACTCCTGGGAGAGTTTTACACATTACAATTAGCCGATCAAGTAGGTGTCTAGAAAGGTGTCAACAGGGTTACGCCTCTGGGAAAACGAGGTTTACATTAATTAGGTTCGTGCGAAAGCACGGGGGACCTCCCTCAAAGTACCGACACTGGCCTGGCTAAAAGATTGGCGAACTTGTAGTGTGTAATTAATCCCGGCTAGTCTTTCCTTTTAGGGTTTGAAGGAAAATTTGATAAAAACAGTGGGAACCATCCTGATTAGATAAAATAATAACCAATCTATTCTTGCAAGAGCGCACGCTGAGTGTTTTCTTCTCTCTCTCTCTCCAGGTAGCGACCATATCACGCCTTAATCAAGATAATAATACGGATGTATTGACCGAACCCGCTTGTTATACTGAGCTGGGGAACTTTGGTCCCGCTCTAACTTATAATTGTTATAAGACAGAGCATGAAATAGGGGATTACCAGAATTCCCGTGCCACCCAAACGAAGAGAGTGCATGCTGATGCATCATCTTCGGGTGTGTTCTTTATACAGAACTGTTTCTCTATTCTCTACGTCCTGGGTATTTGATACCGGATCAGGATTCCAGATATGTAATATGTTACATAGGGCTACAGAAAGGTAGAGAACTGAGAACGGGTGATAAGTTTCATGAGGCAGAAAACGGGGCAAGTGTTGCAGCCAAGTCTGTTGGTGACTGTCACCCTGTATTACCAATACATTAATTCTGAACGAATGTTATTAGATACCGAACCTGATATACAAAATTATATCAGTCTCTTTATTATTAAAGAAATGATAAAATTTTGTATTGTTGGATAATGTTTTGAACATTTCCTATATCAAAAGTTGATCGGCTTAGACACATTATCTAAAAGCATTGAAGTTCTAAATCAAACTACAGTTCTTAGTATACGAAACACACACAAGAGAAAGAGTTCAGAAATGAACGAATCCTTCTTGAGGTATTGTAGACTATGTCATATCAATGCGACCCGACTAGCTAAAGGTACATAAAGATGCATATTTAAATCAGTTTGAATTTACATCTTATGAAACTTGCCAGTCATGTCACAAAGATAACATGACCATAGCTCCGTTTACTGGAAACAGAGAAAGAGTTAGTAAACTCTTGGGATTGATACATGTTGATGTATGAAGGTCCCCTGTCTATACATGCCAAAACCGGTTCTTTGTACTTTATTACATTCTCTGATGATCTCTTTAGATTCAGACATATGTTCCTGTTGAAACACAAGTCCGAACCTTTTGAGATATTCACGGAATATAAGTTAGAAGTAGAGAACCAAAATGAGGGTATAAGTATTATGTCCTATGATGCGATCAGGGAGGAGAATACTCGAGCACGGAATTCCTGGACTATTCTAAAGGAGAATGAGATTCTCTCTCAGCATTACTCCTCCGTATACACCATAGCACGATGGTATATCGGGACGGAGCAGTTGCACCCTATTCGATATGGTGCACTCTATGATGAGTACTACTTAGTTACCTGTTTCCTTTTGGGGGTTATGTACTTGAGAAGCTGCATACTTATTGAAAATAGGTTCGAATCAGATCACAGCCTACCACTCCATATGAGATATGGTATGGGAAGAGCCCATGTCTTAAGCTAGTTAAGATTTGGGGTTGTCCGGCCTATGTCTAAAAGCAAAATCCGGACAAGCTCGAGGCAAGATCAGTTATGTAGAACTGGGAAGGTTCCAGCTGTACAAACTAGAGCAGATGATTTGATAAAACCAAAGGATTCAATAGTTACCAACGAACCTCAGCCTTTCCGCCGATCTAGTAGGGTTTCTCACCCACCTGAGAGATACTTCTGTTTCTCTATGACAGTGGGAGCGAGGAATGCTTTATGAGATGATGACCCAACTAGCTTCGAGCAGGCCATCGAGAGTAGGGACTCTGTAAGAATGGCAGGATGCTTAGCGATCTGAGATGGAATCCATATACACCAACAAAGTATGGACTTTGGTTGCTATATCTGAAGGGTTAAATCCCCATCAGGAGTAAGTATATCTTGAGAAGATTACTTGGTGTAGATGGAAACGTTGAGACTTTCAAAGCTAGACTTGTTAAAGATTTTTCGTCATCGACCAGGCGTGAATATTGATGAAACCTTTTTCCAGTGGCTATGCTTAAGTCCATCCGGATCCTACTTGCCACGGCTACATTCCATGACTACGATATCTGGCGGTTGGGTGTCATGACTGCTTTTCTAAAATGATGTTTTAGAAGAGAGCGTCTGTAAGTACACAGCCAAAGGGCTTCATAGACAGAGGGAGTAGCGGAAACGTGTACAAGATGCTTTATAGGATAAAGCAGGCATCGCGGAGTTGGAACATCTGTTTTGATGTAGTAGTCAAATAGTTTGACTTCATCAAAATGGTAGATGAACCTTGTATATACAAAAAGGTAGTAGGGAGTATGGTGGCGATCCTCGTAGAGTACGTGGATGACATACTCTTGATAGGGAAGGACTTTCCTATGCTACGCTCGATCAATCTCCGTTTATCACAATGATTCTCCATAAAGGATCAAAGTGATACCTCCTAAATCCTGGATTTTGGATCTATGAGATAGATCTAATTGGATGTTAGGATACTCATTAGTTGTAGTGAGATGGTATCAATCGATCCTGGGGAGAATCACTGGAAGGGTTCGAAGGTGATAAGGACGACTGAAAGTCAGTCACAGGCATTGTCTTTATGCTCAGTAAAGGGACGGTATGTTGGAAGAGTTCCAAGCTAGATACCGTGGCATACTAGAAGATTAAAGGCAAGATACATCGCTACTTAAGATGCTACCAAAGAGGCAGTCTGGGTGTATATTAGTTCATGAGATGAACATCGTTCCTGCCATTGTGAGACAATGGAGTTGTGGCTTATGCCAAGGAACGTCCGTCCCATCAGTGATCCAGACAAATTCTAAGGCAGTGTCACCTGATCATGGAGATGGTTGATCTCCAGGGTGATCGAGGTAAGGAGAGTTGAATCAGAGGAAAACACGGTGAATCCACTCACAAAGGCCTTTTCCCAGAGAGAGACTTTTATGGGATGGTTGAGTATGAGATACTACAACCACTGCTATCAGATGGCCCTAGTGCAAGTGGGAGATTGTTAGTTATATGTATGCCCTAGAGGCCATTACTATATATAGGATGTATATTGTATTGGATGCTTGGACATATATAGGGAGAACTTTCTTGCTTGACATGATAGTATGCTATCTGGTTGATCTTTACCTTAACGTGTACACTGATTGTCTCTCTGTTACATGTTGGTAAAGCCCTTAGGATGAGTACTTGACTACCTGGACTATGATGCGGATCATACTAGTCGGGACATGGTAGTCCATAAGTACATCCTTCAAGGTCCCTAGTCATGGGTGTATCGAGACGGGGCATCGATATACCAGAGTAGACTAGCGTATACCTTCTCGACCCATACAGATGGGCGATGGATGATCCCATATCCATTGGTGTTTGACATCAGAGATGATATACGGGTGCTCAGTGGAGACTGGGTACACTGGACGGACTCGCCGAGAACTCCCAGATGGTATTATACCTTACGTCAGATGGCAGTTCTCTGGTGACACTGGTACAGGTTAGTCTGTAGACCCGAGATCGTCATAAAGTCTTGTGTGATTCCCACTGTGCTTTGATTTCCACCTTACCACGTCCAAGAGGGCGTGCAAAACGGTGGTTTTTGGGTACAGTCCCGAATCACAAGGAGGCAATGAGCGATAGGAGGGGATTCGTCTCTCCCGGTATAGGGAGTTGATGTTACGCTGTATTCGATTGGCTATAACCGGAAATCCCTGGCCAGGGTTGCTGAGATTTACTGGTAAGTGTTACTAGTAGTTTCTTGAATAGTTATAGACCTCATATCGACACGACTTATCGAGCTATTGGGGTCTGACATTTACCACCCCTAGGCGAGATATGCAACATATCAGACGACGAGACCGGACTGTTCGGTAAGTGTTACTGGTTGGATTCACAGGAGTGTGAGCGGGCTTGCTCGTCGATCTTCTGATCGCTCAATACCCGGGTGGCCGTTACGTTTAGCAGACCGCTTGCGGCTTGTGGGTGTTTGATATGATCATCATCTGCTGCCGGCGTATTGACGAGTCTTTAGAGTCCTACACAGAGGTTTCCTGACTCAAGCAAAACGAAATAGGAGCACATATGAGATATGTGCGGGACCGAGAATAATGCGTGTATGTGATACCGTATTCTATTCTCGCGATGAATGTATCGAATGGTTGTATGTGATATAACCTAGTTATCGAATCAAGGATTGATTCGATAAGCCGATACATTGGATATTAGTCGGTTATATGCGATATGACCGGATCGTTAAATCAAGTGTTGATTTAATGATTTAATGCTTAATTATATATTTGATATATTACTTTGCATTAACTAATATTTGTTCACTTAAAAAGGATTTTATCACTTGAAGTGCACATTGTATATGTGATATATTTTTGTGCACAAGATTGTATCATGTTTGATGATAAATGCTTGTTTGGGTGTATGTTTGGTTTAAACCATGGTTGGTCAATGGTTAGGGTTTCACTTGATTTATTTGCTTATTTATTTATTTATTCATTCATTTTGGCAAAAGGAAAAATGGTGGCTTTCTTTGTTTGCTTGTTGAAGCTTCATGAAGCTTTGAACAAGTCCACCATCTTTGTCTCATGCTTAACCCTAACCATTCAACCTAACCATAGTTTATTCTCTACACCTAACCATGGTTGCTAGATGATAAGTATTCATTTTAGTTTTCTATTTTGAAGATAACTTATCATATTATCATCTTCTTCTTCTTCTTCTTCAAGAAGAAAGCTTGCCACCATTAATGGCATCTTGAGAAAAGAGTGAGAAATCCAATTCTAAAGTGAACCCACTTCCAATTTCTTCATCCTCTACCACTTGCCAAGTAGTATAGGGCGTTTTCTTCACAAGTTTCATGACTTGGTGAAGTGGGAGCTTGATCTTGTGTTGCCTCGACATAGATCATCTTCGGCATCGAAGTCGACGATCTAGCCCGCCCATTTCTCCGATGAAGCCGACGCTAGAGCCCGGGATCCGATGATCGCAGCGAGGGGACTTCATTACGGAGCTATGGAGGTGGAGGACCGGATCTACAAAGGTTGTATTTCCGCTCACTTAATAGTTAAGTTGTTAACTAGTTGCATATTTCGCCTAATTTCTAGTTAACGATCCGTATTAGGGTTTCTCGGCACATGTAAAATTTGAAATTGGCATGGTTGATGCCTTGTGAGTCCTCATTAGTGTGCCTAAGAACCCTTCAGTGGTATCAGAGACTAGCTAGAGCCTTAGGCGAAGTGTAGATGACGTTTGAAATCCGAATGAAGATCGAAACCCTAACTCAAATTGCTCTCTGGACAATTTTCAAAAACGTGGATTTTTGTGAATTAAAAATATGCAGAAATATCAGCAGGAATATCTAAGAATTACAGTGAAGTTCGATCACCTGATTCCATCAAAGTACGGCGGAACCGCGGCATTGGCATGGCTAATGCGACGGTTCCGCGGCCATTTTGTCTCTTCTCCCATTTATCTTTGCACAGTAATTCTTATATATTGGTGCTTTATTTTTTGGGAATTTTTAATATGCACTCAAGAGTTGAGTTTTCTGGGTTGTATTGGGAGTTCGTAGATTCGATCGGATTATCAGACTTTGTCTATATGGCTTTCCGGGTATTTTTAGAATATGTTAAAAAAGTTCGACCGGATATAAATACCCATCTTTTCCCCTGTCGGGAAATAACCAAGTATTGGATCTTTCCATGGTTTAATAACGTTCTAAGTAGTGCAAGTAACGCGATGGACCCTCTAGAAGACAACAAACCTTAACTCGATTATGTGACCGTCTTGAACTGCCCTTTGAACCTTCGGGTTTGGGGCAGTACGGCGTGCCACATGTGAGGCGTTGGCTTGACCCTTCTACGGCTGGACCGTTGGTACTGAGGCACGAAGTGAATGTTTTTAAACTTATTTCATGTGTTGAGTCGTTTCGGGAAAACTTGGGTGTTCGATTGTTTGATCGGAAAGTTTAACATTTTCTATTTATCCGGAATGTGATGCAATAATTAGAATTCACAAAAAGTTATGAGATAACTGAATGAATGTTATAAATCTAGCGGTTTGGTCTCACTTGATCGGTTGCCACGGAATTTTGATGTGATCAAAAGTCCGTCGCAATCACGTAGCGTACGCGGATACTCGCCGGGTAAACTTAATAGACAACCTCACTCCATAGCCTCGACTAAGTGACTGTAGGAGAACCCAGTCGCCGAAAACATCCGTTCGGGTGCTCGCGGCAGCGGTGTTCCGCCTTAGTGCACTTCGTCGACGACATCGGGGGTGCGGCCGCCTACTAAAGTTTGCGACGAGCATTCGATCAGGATGTCGGGAAACTTGTTGAATTACCCGACTGGATATTGAAAAGTGTTTTCGATAATGAGACTGAAATGCGGGGTTTATAATTGTTAGGCATGCGATGTCTAAGGAATTCATTTGATTAGGCATGCGATGTCTAAAGAGATTGCGGACTCAAACTGTTGTAGTTTTACACTTTCTTTTCTGTGACCGTAAGTGTAATATGTGATATCGCCGGTTTCGTTGCTATATGTCAACGACAATTGGAAACGCATGTTTACTTACGTTGATGACATGTGATGTTATGTGTTGCTGGATATGTTATATTGGATCGTCGTATTTGAATAGCCGGGGGGTTTTTATGTGAGATGAGTGTTTTTCATTTTCATTCATGTAAAAACTTGTATGTAATATTCTTTTATTGGGGCACTTCCAGGTTGCGGAAGATTTCACCCTTTGTATATTATTTACTTTTCCGCACTAGGATAGACCCGAGGAGGGGAGCACACGTAACCGGGTTTTGGAGTCCAGTGGGAGACCAACTCGAGGAGTCGAGTCCGGATCTCCTAACTCTAGAATTGGTAGGGTTGCTTGCCGCTCTCGTAGGGGTCTAAGGGTGTGGGTTTGGCTATTCATCTCGACCGTGGAATCCGTGTTTTTTATACTGGCTCGTATTGAAAACACGGACGTCCTAGTATATCCAATGTTTAATATAATTCTTCTGCCGCAATATCTGTGATGTGATCATTTGATATGTTGTGATAGATACTGTATATAGTATATATGATATATTATATAGACGTTACTTATGTTTTACACCCGCGCTAGCCCTGCCCCGCTCTGCCGTTAGTTACCTAACCTAACGGTGCATGAGGGGACATCGAGGCGAATGCGGATGGCATAAGTGTACGTCGTACTTATCTGTGATGTTTAGGTAATTAAATGATGGGACTTCATTAATGAGATTAATAAAATAAAAGAAACCTAAAGATGTTGTGGAATCGAATTTCAAAATAAAACAGGTGGCTACAGTTCTTGCTTTGCATCGCGGTGTTCCTTGTAGAACATCCTGCACCTTATTCGATAAGGAAAGGACCGAGATCCCTTCACCGGAAGTGACTCCTTTAGCAATAACTGGCAGATGCTACACCCCTCGGTTTATCTTTTTGATTGCTTCTATAGTTTCTGATTTGCACAGTGATATATATGATATATCCCATACCTCATTCGACGAGGAAAGGACCGACGATCCCTTCACCGGGAGTGACTCCTTTAGCAAAACTAGAAAAGCCTCAAAAGCACTCCATTTTAAAATCATTTGATTCTACAACGATATCAAGTTCATTACGCAATAGGTTTTCAGAAAAACCAGTCGTAGCCCTCCATCATTTTAGATAAGTACTAGTTAGTATTCGTGCTGCGGTTGTTTGGCATGCGTCAAGGCGTAGTGTACGGTAGCTAACTAGTGCTTATCTGCTAGCATACGATGCGATTGGATTAGGGTATTCGTACGGCGTTGTTTGGGATGCGTCAAGGGTCGTGCGGGTGAGTTTAATTCAATTAAGAAATGTACGGGTTGAACTTGACTAGCGGACTATGGGTTGTTGGCATGCGTCAAGGTCATAGCACGCTAGGGGCAAAATATTATCGGGAATTTCAAGTGTTGAAATTTGCAATGAGATTGCATACCTTCTATGAAATAGTTGGATCCCGATACCCGCTGCGAGTAAGAGTTACTCCTGGGAGAGTTTTACACATTACAATTAGCCGATCAAGTAGGTGTCTAGAAAGGTGTCAACGGGGTTACGCCTCTGGGAGAACGAGGTATACATTAATTAGGTTCGTGCGAAAGCACGGGGGACCTCCCTCAAAGTACCGACACTGGCCTGGCTGAAAGATTGGCGAACTTGTAGTGTGTAATTAATCCCGGCTAGTCTTTCCTTTTAGGGTTTGAAGGAAGATTTGATAAAAACAGTGAGAGCCATCCTGATTAGATAAAATAATAACCAATCTATTCTTTCAAGAGCGCACGCTGAGTGTTTTCTTCTCTCTCTCCAGGTAGCGACCATATCACGCCTTAATCAAGATAATAATACGGATGTATTGACCGAACCCGCTTGTTATACTGAGCTGGGGAACGTTGGTCCCGCTCCAACTTATAATTGTTATAAGACAGAGCAGGAAATAGGGGATTACCAGAATTCCCGTGCCACCCAAACGAAGAGAGTGCATGCTGATGCATCATCTTCGGGTGTGTTCTTTATACAGAACTGTTTCTCTATTCTCTATGTCCTGGGTATTTGATACCGGATCAGGATTCCAGATATGTAATATATTACATAGGGCTACAGAAAGGTAGAGAACTGAGAACGGGTGATAAGTTTCATGAGGCAGAAAACGGGGCAAGTGTTGCAGCAAAGTCTGTTGGTCACTGTCACCCTGTATTACCAATACATTAATTCTGAACGAATGTTATTAGATACCGAACCTGATATACAAAATTATATCAGTCTCTTTATTATTAAATAAATGATAAAATTTTGTATTGTTGGATAATGTTTTGAACATTTCCTATATCAAAAGTTGATCGGTTCAGGCACGTTATCTAAAAGAATTGAAGTTCTAAATCAAAGTACAGTTCTTAGTATACGGAACACACACAAGAGGAAGAGTTCAGAAATGAACGAATCCTTCTTGAGGTATTGTAGACTAGGTCATATCAATGCGACCCGACTAGCTGAAGTTATATAAAGATGCATATTTAAATGAGTTTGAATTTACATCTTATGAAACTTGCCAGTCATGTCACAAAGATAACATGACCATAGCTCCGTTTACTGGAAACAGAGAAAGAGTTAATAAACTCTTGGGATTGATACATGTTGATGTATGAAGGTCCCCTGTCTACACATACCAAAACCGGTTCTTTGTTCTTTATTACATTCTCTGATGATCTCTTTTGATTCAGACATATGTTCCTGTTGAAACACAAGTCCGAAGCTTTTGAGATATTCACGGAATATAAGTTAGAAGTAGAGAACCAAAATGAGGGTATAAGTATTTTGTCCTTTGATGCAATCGGGGAGGAGAATACTTGAGCACGGAATTCCTGGACTATTCTAAAGGAGAATGAGATTCTCTCTCAGCATTACTCCTCCGATACACCATAGCACGATGGTATATCGGGGCAGAGCAGTTGCATCCTATTCGATATGGTGCGCTCTATGATGAGTACTACTAAGTTACCTGTTTCCTTTTGGGGGTTATGCACTTGAGAAGCTGCATACTTATTGAAATTAGGTTCGAATCAGATCACAACCTACCACTCCATATGAGATATGGTATGGGAAGAGCCCATGTCTTAAGCTAGTTAAGATTTGGGGTTGTCCGGCCTATGTCTAAAAGCAAAATCCGGACAAGCTCGAGGCAAGGTCAGTTATGTAGAACTGGGAAGGTTCCAGCTGTACAAACTAGAGCAGATGATTTGATAAAACCAAAGGATTCAATAGTTACCAACGAACCTCAGCCTTTCCGCCGATCTAGTAGGGTTTCTCACCCACCTGAGAGATACTTCTGTTTCTCTATGACAGTGGGAGCGAGGAATGCATTATGAGATGATGACCCAACTAGCTTCGAGCAGGCCATCGAGAGTAGGGACTCTGTAAGAATGGCTGATGCTTAGCGATCTGAGATGGAATCCATGTACACCAACAAAGTATGGACTTTGGTTGCTATATCTGAAGGGTTAAATCCCCATGAGGAGTAAGTATATCTTGAGAAGATTACTTGGTGTAGATGGAAAAGTTGAGACTTTCAAAGCTAGACTTGTTAAAGGTTTTTCATCATCGACCCGGCGTGAATATTGATGAAACCTTTTTCCAGTGGCTATGCTTAAGTCCATCCGGATCCTACTTGCCACGGCTACATACCATGACTATGATATCTGGCGGTTGGGTGTCATGACTGCTTTTCTAAAATGATGTTTTAGAAGAGAGCGTCTGTAAGTACACAGCCAGAGGGCTTCATAGACAGAAGGAGCAGCGGAAACGTGTACAAGATGCTTTATAGGATAAAGCAGGCATCACGGAGTTGGAACATTTGTTTTGATGTAGTAGTCAAATAGTTTGACTTCATCAAAAAGGTAGATGAACCTTGTATATACAAAAAGGTAGTAGGGAGTATGGTGGCGATCCTCGTAGACTATGTGGATGACATACTCTTGATAGGGAAGGAGTTTCCTATGCTATGCTCGATCAATCTCCGCTTATCACAATGATTCTCCATATAGGATCAAAGTGATACCTCCTAAATCCTGGATTTTGGATCTATGAGATAGATCTAATTGGATGTTTGGATGCTCACTAGTTGTAGTGAGATGGTATCAATCGATCCTGGGGAGAATCACCGGAAGGGTTCGAGGGTGATAAGGACGACTGAAAGTCAGTCACAGGCATTGTCTTTACCCTCAGTAAAGGGACGATATGTTGGAAGAGTTCCAAGCTAGATACCGTGGCATACTAGATGATTAAAAGCAAGATACATCGCTACTTAAGATGCTACCAAAGAGGCAGTCTGGGTGTATATTAGTTCATGAGATGAACATCGTTCCTGCCATTGTGAGACAATGGAGTTGTGGCTTATGCCAAGGAACGTCCGTCCCATCAGTGATCCAGACATATTCTAAGGCAGTGTCACCTGATCATGGAGATGGTTGATCTCCAGGGTGATCGAGGTAAGGAGAGATGACTCAGAGGACAACACGGCGAATCCACTCACAAAGGCCTTTTCCCAGAGAGAGACTTTTATGGGATGGTTGAGTATGAGATACTACAACCACTGCTATCAGATGGCCCTAGTGCAAGTGGGAGATTGTTAGTTATATGTATGCCCTAGAGGCCATTACTATACATAGGATGTATATTGTAGTGGATGCTTGGACATATATAGGGAGGACTTTCTTGCTCGACATGATAGTATGCTATCTGGTTGATCTTTACCTTAACATGTATACTGATTGTCGCTCTGTTACATGTTGGTAAAGCCCTTAGGATGAGTACTTGACTACCTGGACTATGATGCGGATGATACTAGTGGGGACATGGTAGTCCATAAGTACATCCTTCAAGGTCCCTAGTCGTGGGTGTATCGAGACGGGGCATCGATATACCAGAGTAGACAAGCGTATACCTTCTCGACCCATACAGATGGGCGATGGATGATTCCATATCCATTGGTGTTTGACATCAGAGATGTTATACGGGTGCTCAGTGGAGACTGGGTACACTAGACGGACTTGCCGAGAACTCCCAGATGGTATTATACCTTACGTCAGATGGCAGTTCTCTGGTGACACTGGTACAGGTTAGTCTGTAGACCCGCGATCGTCATAGAGTCCTGTGTGATTCCCACTGTGCTTTGATTTCCACCTTACCATGTCCAAGAGGGCGTGCAAAACGGTGGTTTTTGGGTACAGTCCCAAATCACATGGAGGCAATGAGCGATAGGAGGGGATTCGTCTCTTCCGGTATAGGGAGTTGATGTTACGCTGTGTTCGATTGGCTATAATCGGAAATCCCTGGCCAGGGTTGCTGAGATTTACTGGTAAGTGTTACCAGTAGTTTCTCGAATAGTTATAGACCTCATATCAACACGACTTATCGAGGTATTGGGGTCTGACGTTTACCACCCCTAGGCGAGATATGCAACATATCAGACGACGAGACCGGACTGTACGGTAAGTGTTACTGGTTGGATTCACAGGAGTGTGAGCGGGCTTGCTCATCGATCTTCTGATCGCTCAATACCCGGGTGGCCGTTACATTTAGCAGACCGCTTGCGACTTGTGGGTGTTTGATATGATCATCATCTGCTGCCGGCGTATTGACGAGTCTTTAGAGTCCTACACAGAGGTTTCCTGGCTCAAGAAAAACGAAACAGGAGCGCATATGAGATATGTGCGGGACCGAGAATAATGCGTGTATGTGATACCATATTCTATTCTCACGATGAATGTATCGAATGGTTATATGTGATATAACCTAGTTATCGAATCAAGGATTGATTCGATAAGCCGATACATTGGATATTAGTCGGTTATATGCGATATGACCG
This sequence comes from Agapanthus africanus, assembly GCA_030015575.1. Taxonomy (NCBI): domain Eukaryota; kingdom Viridiplantae; phylum Streptophyta; class Magnoliopsida; order Asparagales; family Amaryllidaceae; genus Agapanthus; species Agapanthus africanus. The sequence continues at coordinate 122,006,997 of CM057344.1, forward strand.
TATCGTTAAATCAAGTGTTGATTTAATGATTTAATTCTTAATTATATATTTGATATATTACTTTGCATTAACTAATATTTGTTCACTTAAAAAGGATTTTATCACTTGAAGTGCACATTGTATATGTGATATATTTTTGTGCACAAGATTGTATCATGTTTGATGATACATGCTAGTGTGGGTGTATGTTTGGTTTAAACCATGGTTGGTCAATGGTTAGGGTTTCACTTGATTTATTTATTCATTCATTTTGGCAAAAGGAAAAATGGTGGCTTTTTTGTTTTCTTGTTGAAGCTTCATGAAGCTTTGAATAAGTCCACCATCTTTGTCTCATGCTTATCCCTAACCATTCAACCTGACCATAGTTTATTCTCTACACCTAACCATGGTTGCTAGATGATAAGTATTAATTTAAGTTTTCTATTTTGAAGATAACTTATCATATTATCATCATCATCTTCTTCTTCTTCTTCAAGAAGAAAGCTTGCCACCATTAATGGCATCTTGAGAAAAAGAGTGAGAAATCCAATTCTAAAGTGAACCCACTTCCTATTTCTTCATCCTCTACCACTTGCCAAGTAGTATAGGGTGTTTTCTTCACAAGTTTCATGACTTGGTGAAGCGGGAGCTTGATCTTTTGTTGCCTCGACGTAGATCATCTTCGGCGACCTAGCCCGCCCATTTCTCCGATGAAGCCGATGCTAGAGCCCGGGATCCGATGATCTCAGTGAGGGGACTTCATTACGGAGCTATGGAGGTGGAGGACCGGATCTACAAAGGTTGTATTTCCATTCACTTAATAGTTAAGTTGTTAACTAGTTGCATGTTTCGCCTAATTTCTAGTTAACGATCCGTATTAAGGTTTCTCGGCACATGTAAAATTTGAAATTGGCATGGTTGATGCCTTATGGGACCTCATTAGTGTGCCTAGGAACCCTTCACTTAGTAGATGTTAGACTAGACCCGAGTCATACCTATTTCTAAACTAACGAACCGTGACTATCTTAAGGACAATAAAGGGATTCTACTGGTATTTTAAAAAGACGCATCTATTCTTAAAAACACTGTAACCCTTATTTTACCAAAACCCCGATTCGTCTTATTTCAAATGGCACCACTACTTGACATGTATATATTGGTGTAGATTCTTCACTGTTGCATTGATTATTCGATTCTGCATCGCATTGCATGTGTTATTTCTATATTGCAATCATTCTTTTAGGACACCAGCACCATTATCGATGATGCATATGTTCCACGTACACTTGCTTACCGGCTCACACACTTCATCATCGATAATTTCTATGTCACTACACAGTAGTATTATTGCATCATGATATGACATTGTATGTGCATACTATTATTCTATGTCACATTCATCATGCTTTCTGATTATACGCATTGAGATATTCGTTTTCATGATATTTCTGGATTTGGGAACCGTGGATAATTTCAAAGGAGAGTATGTACTTATTTGAAAAACCCGGTTTTCTTGATTTGATATTTACACAGTCACCATGAGATTTATCGGTTCTGATTACATACCCCATACGAGGAGTGTGTGCCGTATGAGGATATATAGTGGGGCCCGGTATGGTTCCCCTCGGCAAGATGACCGAAGGATTTTGCCGATTGAGCCTGGAGGTCGGTGAGTACCTACCGGTGATCGTATTTGAGGTCGGCGGATATCCGGGGGATACCGACCGGAGTTGAGAGAAGGACATGGGTTAACCCGTGCTGCCGGGGCTGAGGGCCGATACCGCAGATGGAGCCCCATATGGACGAGGATTTACGTGCCGATGCTAGGCACAGGTTTCATGATATTTCTATGATTTTGATTATATCCTCATATTTACATGAATGATGCTTATTGTCATTGGGTGACAGATGGACGAGATCCACATATATACAGACATTGATCACATACAGAGTTTTATTACATTGATCATACTTCACTTGTATATATAACAGGGTATGAGGGCACTGTTATATATACCCTTACACCAATATTAGTGGAATGAGACGCTAATATATGTGTATTGATATTCATTTTGATACTTCATCATATTTACTTCATGCAGACATACCTTATGTGTATGACATGTTATTACCTGAGGCACTGGCACGGGTACTTGGCACTACATACACGATTAGATGTTACATTGCCACCTTATCATGCTTCAGGCTTATTCCTTGAGGTTTTTATACTGATCGTATTGACCTCGGATTATGTCATGCATTCGTTTTCTGCTTGTAGATATTCTCTATTCACGAGTTGGCAACTCACCCCCGTTGTGCCACAGTTCTTACAGGTTTTGCCGTACAGGTTCCATTGCGGCATTTCTGGCACACTGCTTCTTTTGCGGGTGATTTGCTTGGTAGGGGGTTCGTTTGTATCCGAACCACCATTGTATTTGTATTATTCAGTTGTATCTAGGAATTCCATCAACCAAAACTTGTATATTGTTTCAGACTTAGACACTTGTGATGTATTATTTCGACCTTAGAGTCGCGCTTAGTAGTATTGTGTTTTCATGCTTATTGAGTTTCTTTTGGATTTGATCCTCACCATTCGGCGTTGTATATTATATTGCTTGCGTGATTGTGACCGTCGATTGACGAAGATCTAGCTCCCGCTTGGGGATGCCTTTTATCACTGCATATATATTATTCTTGTTGTACCCCATTCGGGGTCAGTTTTTACAAAAGAAACTCTGCCGAAATTTTTAGAAAAACTGTACATTTTAAAAATGCATATTCGGCTTAGTTATTCAAAAACCTTGACTTCAAACATGTTTTTCTTTACTTCTTTAAACCAGTTTTCTTTATTTACTCTTAAAATGGTTTTAGATTTCTGGGCTTTTGGCTTACTTGGATCAGATGGAGTCCTATAGACTTCATATGGTTCAAGGTCCAGTCACGTGCTCTTTTGGGTCGTGACAAAGTTGGTATCAGAGCGCTAGGTTAACCTTGGTTCGAGTCTAAGTTTGACTATGTGGAGCCTAGGGCGTCTATATATACACGGAACTTAGGCTTGACCTTACGGAACTTAGACTTAGTCGAGGGGGTATTAGACCCGAACTTTCGTCGCGTAGGATGACCCTTGGTTGATGGAATAGGTAACTAAAATAGAGTGACGTACCATGGGTATGTTCCGCGGTATACTAACGATACGCTACTCCGCTTAAGGAACCTTAGGATGTACATATGTTCGAGATCAGTGATACTCTTCATATCCATGATTATACATCCATTTGAGATCCTCGATTCTATTAGTTCCATGATCATACTTTCCTTGATGCTGTTTCCTTCTTATTATCATGTATCCATTCTGGATCTGTTGTTTTCTTTTTGCCATTGATCTGCTCTCTTCGATACTCGATTGAGGTTCCTGTCACCATTGGTTGAGCGCAGTAGAGCTGCTGCTAGTGCTACGGTCAGGGCGAGCTCGTCTGGTACGAGGGCCAACCATTGTGTTTTCTGGTGACATGGGAACGTCTCGAGTTAGTATTGATGATTGTGACCTCTTGTGGAGGCGAGTGCTTGGTTTTACATCGGATGATCGGGCCATTGTTAGAGCTGCCAGTTGAGGGAGGACTGTTGATGTACAGCATATCTCAGAGATTATGATGTCGCCTACCGTGCAGACAGATGAACCCGCTGTTGCTGAGATTGACAGGATGTTGCTTCCGGAGCTTATGAGCTGAGATCGCCGGAGCTTCCAGGCAGATATGAGACAGATGAAACCTAGCCTACCCGATTTGGGAGGTGAAGGTGATTCGTTCGATTTATGCCCCGGAGCAGGCCCAGTTGAGTTGAAGATTTCCAGTGTGGAAATTCTTACTCAGATCTAGAGCAGATTGATTTAGAGATGACCGCCAATGTATCCTCTTTCCTGGAGGATAGAGGCGTTGTTCAGCGTACAGACGAATGAGCCAGTTGCTGTTGCAAACGACGAGATATCACCCGGATGATTGGAGCTACTGCAGCCTGAGTATGTACTTAGAGATATGATGGTGAGTCGCTAGTCACCTGAGGATGAATGACTAGGATAGGTGTTCGTTCGCTTACCCCGATGCGAGGTCATCAAATAGTTGCTTCCAGCTAGAGACGACTTCACGCGGAGACGTTGAGAGTAGACAGAGACGATCGAATGTCAGGAGCCCATTTTCCAAGTTTAAAGTATATGGAAAGACATGCAGGCGATTCCATGGACCCTGTAGAAGAATGAAACCCTAACTCGACTTAATGACCGTGTGAAAGCCTTTGAACCTTAGTGTCTGAGGCAGTTCCGTGGCGCCATTAGTGGGGCTTGGGTTTGCCCTTTTACGGCTGGACCACCGACGCTGTGGCATGTACTCGATACTATTAAACTGTACTCAAGATGTTGATCTCTTGGGGGATTATGAGGTTCTGACGAGTCGATCGAATGATTCGACATCATTCGGATATCATATGATGGGATGTTTTGCTTGGGAGACTCCAGATACAAGTATAGCCGTTGGAGCACAGTCCATGCAACCACGATGAGACGAGTCCGAATCAGTCGACATTGAAGAAGAGGAAAGTAAAGAGTTCGCTAGAGATTTCGACGAGATGACGTTCCCCTCCGCTGACATCAAAGATGCGATACGCACGCAGAGGCATGGTTTATGGATATATCTTCCAGAAAAAGGCGCGATGAGTATGCAGCCGTTCCGGAACAAGAATTAGCTTCAGCATTGGACGATGACTTCCGGGGAATTCGGCAGAAAAGATATATGCGAGAGACTTTGGATGGACCGTAGCCGAGAACGTTGCAGTGCGCAGATAGAGAGATGACGTCGAAGTGGACGATGATACAGACAAGCGGGACAAGAGGTTCGTGCGAGACGCTGACAAGCTGTCATTACTTCCCGTCGAGACCAGAGGTCAGATATGTCTACAGAGACGTTGGGACGCGACCAGCTTCCAAGGAGATGCTGTGCTGAGGGCGAAGATGTCCATCGAGCAAGAAGAGATTATGCAAGAGTACCAGCCTCCGTACAGATCGGCATAGATAAGATCGGAAGAGACCCTGAGCGGGATTCCTTCCAGGACACTGCTGCAATGATATTTGCACCCAGGATCAGATGTGATATGCATTCAGGAATCAGAGGCCGACGCCAGTGACATGCTGCTTTACGAGTGGTCGTGAGGGTTGACCGAGAGATAACCAGAGAAGTGCCAGAACGGAATCGTCCCCGTTAGCACACCTGACAGGGCCGATGAGCCAATTGATTGTGAGATTGGTAATCCACAGAGAAGATAAGGACCCAGAGGCAGAGGACGCCAGACCGTGAGCAAGAGGCAAGTAGATATCTTGCACTGCTAGCATTGGATTCACCGACACCTTCTCGACTTTGAAGGTGGGACTACCGATGACGGTATTTATGATTTGTGATTTTGTGATTCGATTATCACGAATCCGTCACTTTGGATTTCGGTATTTTGGGCGTTCTGTTTGCATGATTTGGTCTTGATGGCTGAGTTTCATGATATTTGTTTTTATGCACTATGGTTGCACCCACTGGGTATTTATATTTTGTGCCTAATTATTACATTTGAGGTATTGATTATGATTTCATGCCTATTTTATTCCACTGATTTGATTTACGCTTCCAGCATAGTGTTCATGCACCTTTAGTGTTTTGATACGATTTTAGTGCACACCAGATGCGTTAAATCGGGATTCCTTGTGCATGTCAGATACACCTGATTTTGCTGTCAGGCACATACGTTGCCTATGACAGATGTTTCGTGCACACCAGTTGCACCTAGATGTTGTTTTGTGCACCTGTATGAACATATATGGATTTTGATTCCTTGCGCACTAGACGCACATGATATTCTTATATATACATTTTTGGGATTGATTTTTTTTTAGCAGTACATTTTTATGGTATTCGCTATGTATTGATGTTTTCGGAGCCCCGACAATTTGGATTTTTACTGAAATGTTTTAGTACTTGGGGGTTTAAATTTAAATTCGGGGACCGAATTTATTTAAGAGGGAAAGATTGTAACATTTCAAAAAATAAAATATTATTTTTGGGAATTTTTATAATTTAATATTATTTTATTGAATATTTTAATATTTTAGTATAATTAAATACAAAAAAAATTTGGAAAAAATTATGGAAAATTCTAAAATAGGGTATTTTATAGAATTATGCCATTTTTAAATTTTTATGATTAGTTATATGCTAATTTAGTGTTAATCGCGATTAAAAATCGCTAATCGGATTTTTAGCAATTTTGTGCAAAATATGCACATATCATTTTTCTTACACTTGTGCATTTTTCCACCATGTTTCTTTTGGGTTCACTATTTCAGTGAGAAAGGAATTTTGGAGAAAAGAAAAGAAAAAAAAGAAAAGAGAAAGGAATAAGATAATGAGGTATGGGTGAGAGAGAGAGGGTAACCTTTGACCAAGACTTAGCCATTCCTCCATTTTCTTCACCATTTCTCTCTCCCTCTTCTTTGCTTGCTGCTGCTGCTGCTTCTTCACCTCCCTCCCCACTTCAATTCCTCAAATTACCATGAAAACAACACCAAAACCTTACCCCCATTTCATTAAAAGATGCACAAGCTCAAGATCTACACATGGGACCAAGAAAGCAAGGATTTTGGCCACTAGGGGCAACTCAAGAATTTTCTTGAGTTGCCAAATGAGGTATTTTCTGGACCATTAGATTAGTTTTAACATTTCTTATACCCTCATGCTAGTTTAGAACCGATATTGTGTGTGTTTGTGGACTTAAAGAAAACCTAGTTAGGGTTTGAGGAAATTATGAGTTGTGATGGGAAATTTAGCTCGGTAGAGACTATACAAACACCCTAGTGCTGGAATTTAGACCCAAACCTGAGAATTAAGAAACCAGAATATGGATTTAGAAACCGATATGGAAGAAATTGTGAAATCTGTGAAGGTTTTATTGAATCCGCTTTCACCCGAGACATCCTAAAATAAAATTGACTGGACGGTGAGATGTGCAGGCACCCTAGAACCACCACACAAGACCCCAGCCCCTAACTCATTTTCCCAGCCGCAGATTTATTCTGTTTGGCCGCAATTTGTGGCCATACCTACACATTTTGTCTCATTTTGGTTCTGCAGCTCCTACATGTGTAGATTAGGCCCCTGGCATATGTAGATTTGTCTAATTTGATCTAGGGTGAAATCTGGAGCCTATTTCCTTAGTTGCTATTTTGGATTCGTGTTTCCGTATTCTGTATTTCTAATTCTGAATTTGCTTATGGTGTTTTACCTCGACTATTTGGCGTTTATATGACGATATCGAGAATTGATTGATGGTTTTGGGAGGCGTACCCATAAGTTCTAACCTATAGGCCCCATAGCGTATCGTTTTGAGTTTTCGTGTGTCGTTTTAGATTTGATTGGGTTTTAATGCGCATATATGATACTTTGATGTGTAGGTACCCCATGAAGAGTTCGGGATGACAAGCAAGCGCGTGGCGACGTCGACCAATGAATACGCAAAGTGAGTAGATTATATCTACAGGGGGAAGTCGGGTGGGTGGCGTATAGCACCCCCGCAGTCCGTAGATAGTCTACTATATACGTATAGTATATTTATGTTAGTTTATAGTGTGTCATGAATTTTGTGTTAGGAGTATTATGGATATTTTAGGGTTAGAAGTAATTAGTGTAGTTCATAGTCGCGAACCCTAGAATAGATTTACACCTACACGTGCACCCTTGCATATTCATTATACTTGCACTGTGTTTGATGATTTTGGATGACTTTGGAGATGAGTCGATGATGTTGGGCATTGTGCCGCGAGATCGGTGATTTGATGTGATTCGTATTTGGGATACGACATGTGATCTCTAGCGGGCCTTTGGACGCATGTTTACACACGCAGTGATGGATGGTATCGATTTGTACTAGACTATGATCAGTACCCCAGATTTGGTGATATTATGATAATGATACCTGATATATGATGAGAGGAATGTGATACTGACCCGTACGCAGCTATTGGGATGCCGTACGACGATTTACCGTACGAGCTTTATATTGATGATAGATCCGCGCTCATGACTCGAGGATGTCAGATGATATACTGTATCGTACGCGATACTATTGAGGCGGGATCACCGACTATTGTGTTAGTTATTTATATCGACTCAGATTTAGGTGGTTTCCATACCCCTCCTGATGGACTTGGCTTAGTAGATGTTAGACTAGACCCGAGTCATACCTATTTCAAAACTAACGAACCGGGAATATCTTAAGGGCAATAAAGGGATTCTACGGGTATTTTAAAAAGACGCATCTATTCTTAAAAACACCGTAACCCTTATTTCACCAAAACCCCGATTCGTCTTATTTCAAATGGCACCACTGCTTGACATGTACATATTGGTGTAGATTCTTCACCGTTGCATTGATTATTCGATTCCGCATCGCATTGCATGTGTTATTTCTATATTGCAATCATGCTGTTAGGACACCAGCACCATTATCGATGATGCATATGTTCCACGTACACTTGCTTGCCGGCTCACACACTTCATCATCGATAATTGCCATGTCACTACACAGTAGTATTATTGCATCATGATATGACGTTGTATGTGCATACTATTATTCTATGTCACAATCATCATGCTTTCTGATTATACGCATTGAGATATTTGTTTTCATGATATTTCTGGATTTGGGAACCGTGGATAATTTCAAAGGAGAGTATGTACTTATTTGAACAACCCGGTTTCCTTGATATGATATTTGCGCAGCCACCATGAGATTTATCAGTTCTGATTACATACCCCATACGAGGAGTGTGTGCCGTATGATGGTACATGGTGGGGCCCGGTATGGTTCCCCTCGGCAAGATGATCGAAGGATTTTGCCGATTGTGCCTGGAGGTGGACGAGTACCTACCGATGATTGAGCTCGGCGGATATCCGGGGGATACCGAACGGAGTTGAGAGATGGACATAGGTTGACCCGTGCTGCCGGGGCCGAGGGCCGATACCGCAGATGGAGCCCCATATGGACGAGGATTTACGTGCCGATGCTAGGCACAGATTTCATGATGTTTCTATGATTTTGATTATATCCTCATATTTACATGCATGATGCTTATTATCATTGGGTGACAGGTGGACGGGATCCACATATATACAGACATTGATCACATACAGAGTTTTATTACATTGATCATACTTCACTTGTATATATAACAGGGTACGAGGACGCTGTTATATATACCCTTACACCAATATTAGTGGAATGGGACGCTAATATTTGTGTATTGATATTCATTTTGATACTTCATCATATTTACTTCATGCAGACATACCTTATGTGTATGACATGTTATTACCTGAGGCACTGGCATGGGTACTTGGCACTACATACACGATTAGATGTTACATTGCCACCTAATCATGCTTCAGGCTTATTCGTTGAGGTTTTTATACTGATCGTATTGACCTAGGATTATGTCATGCATTCATTTTCTGCTTGTAGATATTCTCTATTCAGGAGTTGGCAACTCACCCCCGTTGTGCCACAGTTCTTGCAGGTTTTACCGTACAGGTTCCATTGCGGCATTTCTGGCACACTGCTTCTTTTGCGGGTGATTTGCTTGGTAGGTGGGTTCGTTTGTATCCGAACCACCATTGTACTTGTATTATTCAGTTGTATCTAGGAATTCCATCAACCAAAACTTGTATATTGTTTCAGACTTAGACACTAGTGATATATTATTTCGACCTTAGAGTCGCGCTTACTAGTATTACGGTTTTCATGCTTATTGAGTTTCTTTTGGATTTGATCCTCGTCATTCGGCGTTGTATATTATATTGCTTGCGTGGTTGTGGTCGTCGATTGACGAAGAGCTAGCTCCCGCTTGGGGATGCCTTTTATCACTGCATATATATTATTCTTGTTGTACCCCATTCGGAGTCAGTTTTTACAAAAGAAACTCTGCCGAAATTTTTAGAAAAACTGTATATTTTAAAAATGCATATTCGGCTTAGTTATTTAAAAACCTTAACTTCAAACATGTTTTTCTTTACTTCTTTAAACCAGTTTTCTTTATTTACTCTTAAAATGGTTTTAGATTTTTGGGCTTTTGGCTTACTTGTATCAAATGGAGTCCTATAGACTTTATATGGTTCAAGAGCCAGTCACGTGCTCTTTCGGGTCGTAACAATAATAGAATACAGTATCACATACTCGTATCAATCTCAGTCCCGCACATATCACATATGTGCTCCTACTCCGTTTTTCTTGATCCAGGAAACCTCTGTATAGGACTCTAAAGACTCGTCAATACGCCGGCAGCAGGTGATGATCATATCAAACACCCACAAGCCGCAAGCGGTCTTCTAAACGTAACGGCCACCCGGGTATTGAGCGATTAGAAGATCAACAAGCATTCCTGCTCACACTCCTGCGAATCCAATCAGTAACACTACCGTACAGTCCGGTCTCTTCGTCTGATATGTCGCATATCTCGTCTAGGGGTGGTAAACGTCAGACCCCAGTAACCCGATAAGTCATGCCGATATGAGGCTCATAACGGGTCGAGAAACTACTGATAACATTTACCAGTATATCTTTGAAGCAGCCTTGGCCAAGTACTTCCTGTTATAGCCAATCGAACACAGCGCAACATCAACTCCTTATACCGGGAGAGACGAAACCCCTCCTATCGCTCATTACCTCCATGTGACTCGGGACTGTACCCAAAAGCCACCATTTTGCACGTTCTCTTGAACGTGGTAAGGTGGAAATCAAAGCACAGTGGGAATCAAACAAGACTCTATGACGATCTCGGGTCTACAGACTAACCTGTACCAGTGTCACCAGAGAACTGCCATCTGACGTGAGGTATAATACCATCTGGGAGTTCTCAGTGAGTCCGTCCAGTGTACCCAGTCTCCACTGAGCACCCGTATACTATTTCTGATGTCAAACACCAATGGATATGGGATCATCTATCGCCCATCTACATGGGTCGAGAAGCTATACGCTAGTCTACTCTGGTATATCGATGCCCTGTCTCGATACACCTACGACTAGGAACATTTGAGGGATGTACTTAGCGGCTACTTGTCCCCACTAGTATGATCAACATCATAATCCTGGTAGTTAAGTACTCTTCCTAAGGGCTTTATCAGCATGTAACATAGAGACAATCAGAGTACATGTTAAGATAAAGAGCAACCAGATAGCATACTATCATGTCGAGTAAGAAAGTCCTCCATATATATGTCCAAGTGTCCACTACAATATACATCGTATGTACAGTAATGGCCTCTAGGGCATACATATCACTAACAATTATTTAATCAAGCTCCCGCATATATCTAATATGTACACATCCTTTCTCCTGAGCCAGGAAACTCCTGTGTGGGACTCTAAGACTCGTCAATACGCCGGCAGTAGGTGATGATCACATCAAACACCTACATGCCGTAAGCGGTCAGCTAAACGTAACGGGCACCCGGGTATTGAACGATCAGAAGAAGAACAAGTGAACCTGTCAAAACTCCAGTCGAGCCAACTGGCAACACTTACCGTACAGTCCTGTTTCTTCGTCAGATATGCTGCATATCGAGTCCAGGGATGGTAACGTCTACCCCAATAATTTAATAAGTCATGCCGGTATATGGTCTACAACAGATCGAGAAACTACTGATAACACTTATCAGTAATATCTCAGTAGCCCTGGCCAGGGACTTCCTGTTATAGCCAATCGTGCATAGCGCAACATCAACCCCCAATACCGGGAGAGACGAAACCCCTCCTATCTCTCATCGCCTCCATATGCCTCGGGACTGTACCCAAAATCCACCTGTTTGTATGCCTCAGTAGAGCCATACTAGGGTGGAGATTAAAGTACAGTGGGAGGACACACAAGACTCTATGACGATCTCGGGTCTACAGACTAACCTGTACCAGTGTCACCTGAGAACTGCTATCCGACGTATGATATAATACCACATAAGAGTTCTCAGCGAGTCCGTTCAGTGTACCCCGTCTTACTGAGCACCCGTATACAATCTTTGGTGTCACCACACCAGATGGATATGGGATCATCCATCGCCCATCATATGGAACAAGAATGATATATGCTAGTCTACTCTCGAATAACGATGCCCTGTCTCGATATGCCTACGACTAGGAACATTTCAAGGATATGCTTATAAACTGCAGGTGTCCCACTAGTATGATCCACATCATAATCCCAGTAGTCAAGCAAATATCCTAAGGGCTTTATCAACATGTATCAAATGAGTAAAAGCATGATCAAGTGAACATATGATAAAGAGCAACCAGATAGCTTACTATCATGTCGAGCAAGACTGTCCTCTGAATATATATATATATACATCAGTACATACACTATCATATAATGGCCTCTAGGGCATACATATATCCAACAATCTCCCACTTGCACTAAGGCTAATTATTGGTGTATCTTATACCCAACATCTCAAAAAGTCGCTCATGCTGTGACTGAGAGAGGGCCTTGGTGAATGGATCCGCAGTGTTTTCCTTTGTATCTACTCTCTTAATCTCGATCTCGTGGCGATCAACTATCTTCCGGATCAAATGATATTGCATCAGGATGTGTCTGGACTTCTGATAGGACCTGGGCTCCTTGGCTAGCGCCATAGCCCCATTATTATCACAATACAAAGGTAATGGAACTACTCCTAGCTCCGAGGTGAGCTTCCTCATCCAGACGTCTTCCTTGGCAGCAGCATTTGCAGCAATGTACTCAGCTTCCATCGTTGAGTCTGCAACGGAATCCTGTTCGGAACTCTTCAAACTCGTCGTCCCTCTGTTGAGGGTAAATGCAAACCCTGAGATAGACTTGTTGTCATCCTTATCACTTTGGAAGCTCGAATCGGTAAAGGCCTCCATCTGAAGATCCCCGTTACCATACACCAAGAAAAATTCTTTAGTCCTTCATAAGTACTTAAGAATGTTCTTCACAGCAGTCCAGTGATTCTCCCCTGGGTTTGACTGATGCCTGCTTACTACACTCAGTGCGACGTGTACACAACATCGCATACATTAATGATCCTACGGCTGAAGCGTAGGGAATAATGCTCATGCGAGCTCTCTCTTCATCAGACTTTGGGCAATCGTCCTTGGAAAGAGTGACTCCGTGGCAAGCGGGTAAGGCACCCCGCTTGGAGTCTTCCATACTAAACCTCTTTAGGATGGTGTTGATGTACTTGGTTTGGGACAATCCCAATAACCGTTTGGATCTATCCCTATAGATCCGAATGCCCAATATGTACGTAGCATCACCCAGGTCCTTCATGGAGAACCTTTGTGATAAGAATGATTTGACCGACTGTAGCATAGGAATGCCATTTCCTATCAGAAGTATGTCATCCACGTACAATACGAGGAATGCGACAGTTCTCCCTACAGTCTTCTTATAAACACAAGGTTCATCTGGATTTTTGACGAAATCAAACTCTTTGATAACATCATCAAAATAGATGTTCCAACTCCGCGATGTCTAATTTAATCCATAAATGGATTTAAGCAACTTACATGCTTTTCTGCTGCTCCCACTATCAATGAAGCCCTTTGGCTGATCCATATAAACACACTCATCTAAATCACCATTTAGAAATGTAGTTTTAACGTCCATCTGCCAGATTTCATAGTCGTAGTGAGCAGCAATAGCAAGTAGGATCCGAATGGATTTAAGCATGGCTACCAGAGAGAAAGTCTCGTCATAGTCTAAATCTGGTCTTTGACGAAAGCCTTTCGCTACCAACCTTGCCTTATAGGTCTCCACCTGTCCATCTACACCGATCTTTCTTTTAAAGATCCATTTGCATCCTACAGGTTTTATCCCAGAGGGTACATCTTCCAAAGTCCATACTTTGTTGGTGTACATGGACTCCATTTCGAATCTCATGGCATCCAGCCACTTCACAGAGTCACCACTCGTGATAGCTTGCTGAAAACTGGCAGGGTCATCATCATCCATGATGCAATCTTCTCTATCACCATCAATGAGAAAACCGTAGTATCTCTCCTGTGGGCGAGAAGTCCTACCAGATCTACGGAGTGGCTGAGGTTCATAAGATTCTGTTGCAACATCAGATTCAACCAAGTCATCATTTGTAACTTGTGTTTCTAGAACCTCTTCTAGATCTACTACATTGCCATCAGCATCATTTGGAAAAATCTAATTTTCCAAAAATGTGGCATACTGAGAAACAAACACCTTTTATTCCTCCTTGTGTTAGAATAGATACCCAAACGAATGTTTTGGATATCCCACAAATACACATTTAACCGATCGTGTCTCGAGTTTGTCTGGATTCTGCTTTTTGACAAAAGCCGGACAACCCTAAATCTTAACTCGTTTAAGAGATGGTCTCTTCCCATGCCATATCTCATATGGAGTGGTAGACACGGTCTTGGTTGGAACTTTGTTCAACAGAAAAGCTGCAGTCTCCAATGCATGCCCCCAAAAGGAGAGGGGTAACTCAGAATCACTCATCATAGATCGTACCATATCTAATAGGGTACGATTCCGTCGCTCTGACACACCGTTGTGCTGTGGTGTGTAAGGGGGAGTGAGCTGAGAGAGAATCCCATTCTCTTTTAGGAAGTCCAAGAACTCAGTACTTAAGTACTCTCCAGCTCGATCTGATCGAAGTATCTTGATTCTCATTCCAGTTTGGTTTTCTACTTCAATTTTGTACTCCTTGAATTTCTCGAAAGCTTCAGACTTATGCTTTATGAAAAACACATGACCGAATCTTGAGAAATCATCAGTAAAAGTTATGAAGTATGAAAAACCGCCTCTTGCATGTATAGACATTGGCCCACATACATCACTATGTATGAGGCCTAAGAGCTCAGTAGCTCTTTCTCCGTGTCCAGTAAACGAAGTTTTGGTCATTTTATCTTTGATACAAGATTGGCAAGTCACATAAGATTTATACTCAAAAGAATTTAAATATCCATCTTTATGAAGCTTGTTTAGTCTTGTTTCATTAATATGACCAAGTCTATAATGCCAAAGAAAAGATTTATTTATATCTGAAAATTTTCTTTTACTTGTGTGTTGAATGTTGAAAACTGTGTGTTGATTAAGGACGTATATCCCGTTATTAAGTGTACCACAACCAATCAACTCTTGATTTAGTCTAATGTTCATAACATTATGTTGCACAGCAAAATGATATCCTTCATTGTCTAACAAAGAAACGGATATAATATTACAAATCATAGTTGGTACAAAATAATATGGGTTCAAAACCAATATACAACCCGACGGCAACCCTAGGTGATTCTCTCCCACTGAAACTGCATGTACATTGGAACCATTTCCAACTTGGAGAGTATGATCACCTGTCTTCAAAACTCTGCTATTTCTTAATGCCTGCACAGAATTGTAAATATGAGAACCTGAACCGGTATCTAATACCCATAAAGCAGAGTTAATAGAAAAACAGTTTTCAATCACGAACACACCTGAAGCTGAAGCATCACCATGCTTCTTTTTCTTGAGTTCAAGGTACTCGGTACAGTTCCGCTTCCAGTGTCCCGTCTTCTTGCAGTGAAAACATTCTCCCTTCCCCGACTCTGCAGCTTTGGATTTGTCTTTCCCCTTCGCCTTTTTTATTCCTCCTCTCATCTTGGTGAATTTCTTCTTATTCTTTCCCTTGGCCTTGGCTTTTGGGACGGAACAGGAAGATTGTCCAACAAGCATAGAGGGGGACTTCGCTTTCAGCGTGCTCTCCGCACTCCTCAACATATTGAGAAATTCGGGTAGTGATTTCTCCATGTCATGCATGTTGAAGTTCACTATGAATGGAGCAAAGGCGGAAGGAAGAGACTGAAGAACAATATCAGTATACTGTTCGTTATCCATTGTCCATCCTAGGTCCTTAAGCTCTTCTATAAGAGCTATCATTTTCAAAACGTGATCGCCTACTGGTGTGCCGGGTGCCATCCGTATCTGAAACAACTTTCGAGATGATTTGTATCTCAGGGTCCGAGATTGCTCCCCATACATATCTTTTGTATGGAGAAAGATGGATTGAACATCCATCTGCTCGTGTTGCTTTTGATGTGTATTGTCCATCGATGCAAGGGCGAGGCATTTGGCAGTAGCACAGTCAATATCCCACGTTTTACGGATTTCCCTATCCGCAGTAGAAGATTCAGGTCCTGGGCTGGGCGGGGCTTTGGCAGTGAGAACATATGATACTTTATCATATGTTAGAGCAATGTTAATGTTCCTCAGCCAGTCTTTGTAGTTGGGTCCGATCAGCTTGTTTTTATCTAGTAGAAGCTTAACGCCTGACATTGGTATCTGCCATTAAGAGAGAGAAAAGAATACACTCAGCGAAATCTCTTGCAAATATCAGATTGGTTATTATCTTGTCTAATCGATGTCTCCCACTGTTTTTATCAAATTTTCATTAAAACCTTTTAAAAAGAAAACTAGCCGGGATTAATTACATTCTACTACTTCGCTAACCGTACAGCCAGGCCAATGCCGGTACTTTGAGGGAGGTTCCCCGTGCTTTTGCACAGACCTAATTAGAATAAATCTCGTTTTCTCAGAGGCGTAGCCCCGTTGACACCTTTCTAGACCCCTAATGGGTTAGCTAATTGTAAAGTGCAAAACTCTTCAGGGAGCAACTCTTGCTCATAGTGGGATTGGGATCCTACATCATATGGAAGATATGCAATCTCATTACAAATTTCAACTCTTGAAACTCCCGATATTGTTCTTACCCCTAGCACTCATGACTTTAACTATGGTCAACATATCATAAGTACTAGTCAAGTTCTTCCCGTCATTTCATGATTAACTAAACCCACCCACATGACCCTTAACTAAAGTCAACATAATCATATGAATGTCTTAACTAATCCGCATCATATGCGGTGTAGGAAGACATCAATTAGCTACCATACACTACGCCTTAACTAAAGTCAAAATATGCAGCACGAATACTAAGTACTCTACTTCCTAAAAATGACAGAGGGCTGCGGATAGTTTTTAAGAAAACTTTTAATGCTTTGAACTTGATATCGTTGTAGAATCAAATAGGTTTAAAAGGAGTGGCTTAATCTCCGCACTTTGAAAACTTGCTTTTTCATAAAAAGCCGAGTGGGCTTCAAATCCGATTCTGCAACATCATTTTAGGTTCATTTTTCTTTACATTAATCTTATTAATGTAGTCCCATCATTTAAGTCCTAAAGCCATCACAGAAAAGAAACGAAAATAGAACGTACGCTTATGCCATTCGCATTCATCACGGTGTCCCGTTATGCACCGTTAGCTTACTTAACTAACGGTATAGCGGGGCGGGACTAGCGCGGATGTAAAACATAAGCAACGTTTATTATATATCATATATATAATACCATTCGTCTCATCATGTAAAGTTATCACATCACAGAACAAACACAGCAGAAGTACATATGAAAATATAGGATATCTAGGAGGTCCGTATTTTGTATTTAATCATTAATAGAAAAGACGGATTCCACGGTCGCGATTTATGGCCAAGCCCACACCCCTAGACCCCTACGAGAGCGGCAAGTGACCCTACCAATTCTAGAGTTTAGGAGACCCGATCTCGATTCCTCGAGATGGCCTCCCACTGAACCCTAGAACCCGGTCACTTGTGCTCCCCTCCTTGGGTCTATCATAATGCGGAAAAGTAAATAATATACAATAATGGTGACATCATCCTCAACAAGGAAGTGTCCCAAATAAAAGAATATTACATACAATTGAATTTTACATGAATGAAAATAAAAACTCTCATCTCACATAAAACCCCCGGCCATTCAACCATGACGATCCTGTACAACATATCTCAGCAACACATAACATCACATGTCATCAACAAAAGCAAGTATGTGTATCCCAATTGTCATTGATGTATAGCAACGAAACCGGCGATACACCACATACTACACTTACGGTCGCAGAAAAGAAAGTGAAAAATAACAACACTTGTGATTATCACATTCACATATATCAAGACAATGTTAAACGATTCGATCCAATCAACAAACACCCACAAGTTACCCCGAGAGCTCAACACTTGAGCGAAGTTGAAAATACGCAAAAGACGTGTCGCGGTGTCTATGGACTAGCCGTAGAAGGGGTTAACCAATGCCTCACCTATGACACCACGAAACTACGGCAAACCCTAAGGTTCGATCGCGGTTCCGTGGGTAAAGAATCGAGTTAAGGTTAGTATGGTCTTCTAGAGGGTCCATAGGAATACTTGCATGATTTTACGAATACAATCAACTTCGGAAAAATTACAACACTTGAAAATTTCAGATGGGGTGATAATGTGGGGTTTGAAAATCTGTTCGAACTGTTAAACATCGTCAAGGTTACCAATACAATGTTAAATTTACGACGACGAAACACTAAGAAATAGCCCCTAAGCACAATAGTCATCACATGAAAAATTGTGCTTAGCAAACAATCCCTGAAAACCGAAAATCAACACACCAGAGCACACACGCAAAACGAGGCAAATTGGGAATGGTACGGCCGGCCTCCTCGGTTTTGAAGGCTTAGGGCTCGGCCAAAATCCGATGGAAAGTCCCCATTTTTCTTGTGTGCTCTAGTGATGTTATATGCCAACTTCTACAGTTATTTAAATATTTTTTCTGGATCGTTTAAAAATTGATAGAGAGTGGATCTAGGGTTTCCAGAAATCCGTATTTTTCGTATTTGTTTTGTTTTCGTGATATCTAACATCGTCTAAAATTCTAGCTTGGCTCTGATACCACTTTAGGGTTTCTTTAGCACCTCACCTAGGGTTTTGCAAGCATCACACATGCCATATTAAAATTTTGTGAGGTGTTAAACAAACTAACCTAGGAATCGAACTAGAATGATTAGGGTAACAAGTTCTAGTATCATATACTAGCTAGTGTCTAACACTAAGTGGGGAAGATACAACCTTTGTTGACCTCCTTTGCAACTCCTTGGATCTCCTAGAGGTTGAACCGGTTAGCTCGAGCTTCTTCCACGTCCACGATGATCCACCTGGAGCACCTTTGCTCAAAGCTCCTTGCTCCACTTGATCACAACGAACATGAAGCAAACAAACTACACCAATGGACTAGACAAGTCTAGTATGATGATATGGTGGTGTTCTCACATAAAAACCCTTTCTTTCTTTTACCCTCACTCACTTAGAAATCTCAAGAGAGAGCTAGAGAGAGGAAGAAGAAGATGGCAATCTTGAGCTCATTTCTTTTGGATGAAAGATAATGATAAAAGATAATGAGAGAAAGATAAATATCTTCATCTCTAACTATGGTTAATAAATATCTAGATATTTTAGAATGAGGAAAAATAACAAGTGAAATGAAACCATGGTTCCAAACTAGGTCAAATAAAGAATAGTCAACCATGATTTAATATCATTTTCTTTTTCTCATTCTAATATATATAAAGATATTTACTTTCCATATGAGTCTTATATTTCCATCTTTCTTGTATCATCAACCATGATACAAATGCATGTATGTATGTGTGTATGTAGATCAACATGTACATATACATCCATGCATCCATCATAAAGAAAAGGTTTATTTAAATGAGATAAAAGTCAATATTAAATCAACACTTGATTTAATGAATCGGTCATATCTCATACGACCCGACCAATAGAAAAATGCCCAATTAAAACACGGCATCATATACACGTATTTAATCGAGCTCCCGCACATATCTCATATGTACACCACATCGTTTCGCCTGAGCCAGGAAACTCCTGTGTGGGACTTTAAGACTCGTCAATACGCCGGCAGTAGATGATGATCACATCAAACACCTACAAGCCGCAAGCGGTCAGCTAAACGTAATGGCCACCCGGGTATTAAACGATCAGAAGAAGAACAAGCGAACCTGTCAAAACTCCCGTCGAGCCAACTGGCAACACATACCGTACAGTCCGGTGTCTTCGTCAGATATGCTGCATATAGAGTCCAGGGATGGTAACGTCGACCCCAATAACTCAATACGTCATGCTGGTATATGGTCTACAATAGATCGAGAAACTACTGATAACATTTATCAGTAATATCTCAGCAGCCCTGGCCAGGGACTTCCTGTTATGGCCAATCGTGCATGGCGCAACATCAACCCCCAATACCAGGAGAGACGAAACCCCTCCTATCGCTCATCACCTCCATGTGTCTCGGGACTGTACCCAAAATCCACCTATTTGTATGACTCAGTAGAACCGTAGTTGGGTGGAGATCAAAGTACAGTGGGAGGACACACAAGACTCTATGACGATCTCGGGTCTATAGACTAACCTGTACCAGTGTCACCTGAGAACTGCTATTCGACGTATGATATAATACCACATAGGAGTTCTAGGCGAGTCCGTTCAGTGTACCTAGTCTCACTGAGCACCCGTATACAATTTTTGGTGTACCACACCAGATGGATATGGGATCATCCATCGCCCATCATATGGAACAAGAATGGTATATGCTAGTCTACTCTGGAATATCGATGCCCTGTCTCGATATGCCTACGACTAGGAACATTTCAAGGATATACTTATAAACTACAGGTGTCCCACTAGTATGATCCACATCATAATCCCAGTAGTCAAGCAAATATCCTAAGGGCTTTATCAACATGTATCAAATGAATAAAAGCATGATCAAGTGAACATATGATAAAGAGCAACCAGATAGCATACTATCATGTCGAGCAAGACTGTCCTCTAAATATATATATACACATCAGTACATACACTATCATATAATGGCCTCTAGGGCATACATATATCCAACATCAAATGGCAACTTCTGGCCTTGTGTGGTAGGTTGTGTCGATCGCCAGTCTGTTTTACTGACTCCGCGAGAGCAGGATTTTTGGACCCCAGCTAGTCCAGAGACTTCGGAGAAGATCCAGTTGATTCAGGTCAGGATGAGAGCAGCCCAGTGCAGACAGAAGACTTATGCCGACCATCGTTGTCGCAGACTTAAGTTCACAGTGAGAGATCATGTATTCCTACGGATTTTTCCGACGAAATGGCGTGTTGAGTTTTGGGAAGCTTAGTCCCTGATTGTAGGTTCTTTTGAGATCATTTAGCGAGTTAGTTCAGTTGCCTATAAGTTAGCACTTCCGCCCAGATTTTTGAGTATTCACCACGTATTCCTTGTGTCGATACTTCGCAGATACCTTCATGACCTTTCTCACATGATTCAGCACTAGACCATTCGATTTGGATCCGATCTTTTATTCACCAGCAGTCGTTAGTTAGTGGATCGGCAGGTGGAGAAATTTCGGTCAAAGATCTTTCCATCTGTGGAGTTTTCTTTGGCGTAGCCGTCAAAATGAGGAGATCACTTGAGAGGCTACGAGCAATGATTTGTACCATTTTTTTGAAGGTACGCATAGCAAGAATTTTAAATTCGGGAAGCGAATTTCTTTAAGGGGGAAGATTGTACCATTTTAGAAATCGTTATGCGAATTTTCCATTAATAGGTAAAATAAACTGTGTTTTTCCGTAAAAACCCCGAAGTGATCATTTTTTCAGTATTGACTTAACTGCACCTAATTTAACTAGGAAATTGCTACTTTGCGGTTTTTAGTTGTCACTTGAAAATTTTGGTTCACTTTAATATTTTTCCTTAATTAAAATATTATTATAAGCTTTTAATTATGCATTTAATTAGTGGTAATTACAAATTTGATTGGGTTAATTATGCTAAAGTGAATCTATACTAACTTAATCACAAGATTAAGCATTAATCCATCCATGCAAAATATCCTACAAATATCTTGATATTTGTTGATTTAAAGAAAACTTTAATAAGAAAATAAAATATTAAGAGGTGGCATTGGAAGGGAGGTACATTAATGAGCATTAATTTGTGTTTTTAGCTAGAAATTTCCACACAATTTCATAACCTCCCCCATTTCTCCTAGCCTTGGCCGAGCCCCCCCCCCCAGCTACCCTCTCTTGCTCTTTGCCCCATTCTCACTTCTTCAACCTCAAATAAATCATCTAAAATCCTCAAATAATCCCACAAACTCAAATATAAATCCCTACCCATTATTCTTCAACCCTAAACAAGCTTGGATCTTCATGAAAGTTAGTATTTTGGAGGCTATCTTGGAATTCTTTTGCAAGTTTATGGATCTTTTGTGAGGTATAAAATTCTAATCCTAAACTTAGTTATTGTTTAAATACATTAAGCTAGATTATTAGATGTTTAATATAGCTTTAATTAGCATGTTTAGAAAATTCAAGAAAAGTTATGAAGATCAAGTTAAGGTTTTGTTTGGTTGAAATGGTTAAGTGAGATGTTTAGACAAGGAAAAACTTAACCTAGATATGAGTTTGTTAATTGTTATTTTCCTAATCGTCTAATTAAGCTTAAGTGCAAACTAAACTTTTACTAATCTTATATGGGTGAGATTAAAATTGTAGTAAAGGTTTGTGTGGTTTAGGTAAGCTATTGTGTGATGATTGTGATACCTAGATTTGGTTAAACTTTTAGATTTGGGCGAAAATGATTAAAGTGCTTAATAGGTTTTCGGATAAATTAGGCATGGCTTTCTATTGACGTTGTGATGTTATATATATTAGATTCCACGATATATATTGTGTTGTGAATCCGCGATCGGTACGATCGGGATCTAGGCTTGGTGGTTGTGTCATCCTACCTAGAGTTGTGCCGATATCGTACGTGTTTTGTGCACTGAGTTTACAGTGTGTTTATCTTATGATCGTTATCCTTGCATTTCGTTGTCTTGTGTCGGCGCAGGATATTTATTCTTATGTGTTGTGTTTGTGAAATTTTAGGATCGCGAGAAGGGACTTCGGACGCTGCGAAGAAAGGAAAGCAGGTGGTCGGATTTACTTAGATCGATGTTATCGGTGAGTAGATTTAACAAATACAGGTGAATCGCCCGCATGGCGTTATGCGTCTGGGCTGGATTATATGACATGATTATTTGTTACAAGTATTGCATATATAAAGATTGTGCATGAACTTCTTTTCATATTATTACTTGTTGTGCTGGGACTTGTACCCATTGGACACTGTACTATTATTGACGGTTCATATTGCACGAGCACAAATTGTATGATACACCCACACTGTCGATAATTTCTATGACACACACAACACCTATACATACGTGATATTGTATTGGTTAGGGACATTGAGACATGATCCTTATTTCTATTGTGCATATGAGATATAGCATACCTGTATACCTAAATGCTTACACATATGCCTTGCTATACCTTGATATAGCTACACATATACCTGGAGGGTATTGCATCATTATTGACATATATAGACACATACCTTGCTATGCCACAGCTACGTATATACCTGGAGGGTATTGCATCATTATTGACATGTATGTATGTATATATATATATATATATATATATATATATATATATATATATAGCTTGCTACTGCTATACATATACCTAGAGGGTATTACATCATTATTGACAGGTATAGACACGCATACCTGGACATAGCTACACCTATACCTAGAGGGTATTGCATCATTATTGACATGTATATACACATGCCTGGACATAGCTACACCTATACCTAGAGGGTATTACATCATTATTGATATGTATATACACATACCTGGACATAGCTACACCTATACCTATAGGGTATTACATCATTATTGACAGGTATATACACACATGAGATTTAGCTACATGTAAATCTTGCATACATACTTACATGTACACACATATACCTTGCTATAGCTACATATTCACCCTTATATGATGTTGCGTTGGATTTTTGAGGAATTAGGAACCACATGATATATTTAATAACTTGTTGCATTTAAATAGCGGTTTTTCCTTTAGATGCTCATATTACTGTTTTATGTTGCATATATTATTGTTTATGGATTTACGCATTGAGATATGGATTTCATATGATATTTTCTGGATGTTTTACTCCTGAGGATATGTTAGTTGTATATATGCCCTAGAGGCCAGTATTGTACAGATGATGTATATTATATTGGATGCTTGGACATATATAGAGAGGACTTTCTTGCTCGACATGATAGTATGCTATCTGGTTGCTCTTTACTTTAACATGTATACTTGTCTCTTTATACTGTCTTATAGTTGCATGTTGGTAAAGCCGTTAGAATGTGTACTTAACTACCTGGACTATGATACGGATCATACTAGTGGGGACATAGTAGTCCATAAGTACATCCTTCAAAGTCCCTAGTCGTGGGTGTATCGAGACGGGGCATCGATATACCAGTGTAGAGTAGCGTATACGCTTCTCGACCCATGAGATGGGCGATGGATGATCCCATATCCATTGGTGTTTGACATCAGAGATGGTATACGGGTGCTCAATGGAGACTGGGTATACTGGACGGACTCACCGAGAACTCCCAGATGGTATTATACCTCACGTCAGATGGCAGTTCTATGGTGACACTTGTGCAGGTTAGTCTGTAGACCCGAGATCGTCATAGAGTCTTGTGTGATTCCCACTATGCTTTGATTTCCACCTTACCACGTCCATGAGGGCGTGCAAAACGGTGGTTTTTGGGTGCAGTCCCGAGTCACATGGAGGAAATGAGCGATATGAGGGGTTTCGTCTCTCCCGGTATTGGGGGTTGATGTTGCGCTGTGCTCGATTGGCCGTGACAGGGAAGTCCCTGGCCAGGGCTTATTTAGAGATTTACTGGTAAGTGTTACCAGTAGTTACTCGACCAGTTATGAGCCTCACATCGGCACGAATTATCGGTTAATGGGGTCTGACGTTTACCACCCCTAGACTTGATATGCGACATATCAGACGAGGAGACCGGACTGTACGGGAAGTGTTACCGACAGGCTTTTACAGGAGTTGGAGCGGGCTTGCTTGCTGATCTTCTGATCACTCAATACCCGGGTAGCCGTTACGTCTAGCTAGTACCGCTGACGGCTTGTGGGTGCTTGATGTGATCATCACCTACTGTCGGCGTATTGACGAGTCTTTAGAGTCCTACATAGAGGTTTTACTGGCTCAGGAAAAACGAAATAGGAGCGCATATGTGATATGTGTGGGACCGAGAATATGCGTGTATGTGATACCGTATTCTATTCTCGTGACTTTTTGTATCGGTCGGTTATATATGATATGACCGGGTTATCGAATCAAGTGTTGATTCGATATGTCGATACGATGAATGTTAGTCGGTTATATGAGATATGACCGGATTATTAAGTCAAGTGTTGATTTAATAATTAAGTGTATAATTGTATATTATATATACTAGTTTACATTTACTAACACATGTTCACTTAGGGTTTTTTCTCACATGTACACATTTTTACTATATATATGATATATATTAAAATGTGTTATCTTATTGTATCATGGTTGATGATACATCATACTTGGGTGCATGAGACTTACACCATGCTATCTTTTATGTTGGATTTTAATATTCAAAGTAATTACAAAATTAGTGGAGAATTAGCTAAATGCTTGAAGCTTGTGGAAGCTTGTGAAAGCATTTGACTAATTCCACTAAATTTGTTTTCACTATGGATATTTCTTAACCCAATCATAAACTTTAGCCATGGTTATGGCTCTACAAAGGTTAGTATATGATACTCACTCACCATGGTTAGCCTTCTCACTTGATCATTATCCTTTCCTCTTTCTTTTGTTCATCTTCTTCATTGAACAAAAGAGAAAGCAGACTAGGGTTTTGAAAAGAGAGCAAAAGATTGTGAGATATAAAATTCCAAAAAGAACCCACTTCCTATTTCTTCATCCTCTACTAGACTAGCACTTTAGTTTAGGGTGTTTACTTCACTAATTCTCTAGTTAGTGAAGTAGGAGCTTGAGTCGGAATTCCCTCGACGTATATCATCTTCGGCCTCGGAGACTTCAAGCAAGGTCGCATCTTTCGCCTCGTGAAGCCATGCAAGAGTCCGGGAGAACCTTGATCGCAGCGAAGGGACTTCATCAAGGAGCTTTAGAAGTGAAGGACCGATCTATAAAGGTTGTATTTCGTATTCCCTTTAGAGTAAAGTTGTTTGCTTGCTAATTGTTTCGCCTAAACTCTAGTATACGATCTTCTTAGTGTTATTCGGCACATAAAAATTTAATTTTGGCATGGTCGATGCCTTGTAGAGCCTTGTTAATGTGCCTAGTAACCCTACAGTGGTATCAGAACCTAGCTAGAGCATTAGGCGATATGTTAACGAAGTTAAAACTCCGAACGAACCCGAACACGTCAAAATCAACCCCTCTCTGGACATTTTTTCAAATCTGTGATTTTTCTGAATTAAAAATACATAAAAAATCAGCAGGGTTTTCTAAGCATTGTTGTGCAAAACGAGAACATGAATTGTACGGACCACCACGGTTCCGTGGCAAATCCCTGCTTGTGCCGCGGAACCGCTGCGGTTTAGTGGCATTGGGGTTTTGTGTTTGCATAGTAATGTTTTCTTCTGCTGTTGTATTTTTATGGGTATTTTAAATTTGACTCAAATGTTGAGTATTTTGGGGTTTATTTTGTAATCGTCGATTCGATCGGAGAATTTAATTTTGTTATGTTATTCCGGATAATTTAGAAAGTACTAAAATGTTCGAACGGATATCATTAACTCAATTTTTCCCGGCACGAAAAACATTCAAGTGTTGATTTTTTCTCGGGTTTAAATCTTTCGGAAATGCGTGCATGTGATGCGATGGACCCTCTAGAAGACAACAAACCTTAACTCGATTATGTGACCGTCTTGAACTACCCTTTGAACCTTAGGGTTTGGGGCAGTACGGCGTGCCACATGTGAGGCGTTGGCTTGACCCTTCTACGGCTGGACCGTTGCTACTGTTACGTATTCTGGAATTTTTGAACTCCACTCAAGTGTTGAGCCATTTAGGAAATTTTGGGTATTTGATTATCAGTTCGGAGAGTTTAATACTGTCTATTTATCTGGAATATGATACAATATGTGGAATTCATAAAGTTAGGCATGAAATGCGAAATATGTGATATTTCGGATTTACGATGTCTAAAGAGATTGTGGATTCCAATTGTTGTAGTTTTACACTTTCTTTTCTGTGACCGTAAGTGTAATATGTGATATCGCCGGTTTCGTTGCTATATGTCAACGACAATTGGGATGCGCATATTTACTTACGTTGATGACATGTGATGTTATATGTTGCTGGATATGTTATATTGGATCGTCGCATTCTGAATAGCCGGGGGGTTTTATGTGAGATGAGAGTTTTTATTTTCATTCATGTAAAATTAAATGTATGTAATATTCTTTTATTGGGGCACTTCCGGGATGAGATTGATGTCACCTTTTGTATATTATTTACTTTTCCGCACTAGGATAGACCCAAGAAGGAGAGCACAAGTAACCGGGTTCTGGAGTCCAGTGGGAGACCAACTCGAGGAGCCGAGTCCGGGTCTCCTAACTCTAGAATTGGTAGGGTTGCTTGCCGCTCTCGTAGGGGTCTAGGGGTGTGGGTTTGGCTATTTGTCGCGACCGTGGAATCCGTGTTTTATAGAGGCTCAAAATAAAACACAGACGTCCTAGTATATCCAATGTTTCATATGTTTCTTCTGCTGCGATATCTGTGATGTGATCATGTGATGGGATGTGATAAATACTGTATATAGTATATATGATATATTATATAGGCGTTACTTATGTTTTACACCCGCTCTAGCCCTGCCCCGCTTTGCCGTTAGTTACCTAACCTAACGGTGCACGAGGGGACATCGAGGCGAATGCGGATGGCATAAGTGTACGTCGTATTTATCTGTGATGTTTAGGTTACTTAAATGATGGGACTTCATTAATGTGATTAATGAAAGAAAAGAAACCTAAAAGATGTTGTAGAATGAAATTTTAATAAAAAAGGGTAGCTACAGTTTTGCTTTGCATAGCGATATATATGATATATCCCACACCTTATTCGATGAGGAAAGAGCCGAGATCCCTTCACCGGGAGTGACTGCTTTAGCAAAACTGGTAGATGCTACAACACTCGGTTTGACTTTTGACTGCTTTTGGAGTTTTGCTTTGCATAGTGATGTATATGATATATTCTGCACCTTATTCCATAAGGAAAGAGCCGAGATCCCTTCACCGGGAGTGACCTCTTTAGCAAAACTAATAAAAGCCTCAAAATCACTCCATTTCAAAATTCACATGATTCTACGACGATATCAAGTTCATTACGCAATAGGTTTTCAGAAAAACCTGTCGTAGCCCTCCGTCATTTCAGATAAGAACTGTTTAGTATTCGTGCTGCGTTTGTTGGCCTTTGTCAAGGCATAGTGTGCGGTAGCTGAATGGTGCTTATCTGCTTATGCATATGATGCAGATTGTTTTGGGGTAGTCGTACGACCTTGTTGGACTTTGTCAAAGGTCGTGCGGGTGGGTTTGATTCAATCAAGAAATGACGGGTTGAACTTAACTAACATCCTATGATTTGTTGGCCTTTGTCAAGGTCATAGGGGTTAGGGGCAAAATATTATTGGGAATTTCAAGTGTTGAGATTTGCAATGAGATTGCATACCTTCTATGAGATAGTTGGATCCCGATACCCACTGCGAGTAATTGTTACTTCCGGGAGAGTTTTACACAGGACAATTAGCCGATCAAGTAGGTGTCTAGAAAGGTGTCCACAGGGTTAGGCCTCTGGGAAAATGAGGTTTACTTTAATTAGGTCCGTGCGAAAGCACGGGGAACCTCCCTTAAAGTACCGACACTGGCCTGGCTGAAAGATCGACGAAGTTGTAGGGTGTAATTAATCCCGGCTAGTCTTTCCTTTTAGGGTTTGAAGGAAGATTTGATAAAAATAGTGGGAGCCATCCTGATTAGATAAAATAATAACCAATCTGATCTTGCAAGAGCATACGCTAAAGTGTTTTCTTCTCTCTCTCTCTAGGTAGCGACCATATCATGCCTTAATCTAGATAATAATATGGATGTATTGACCGAACCCGCATGTTATACTGTGCTGGGGAACGTTGGTTCTGTTCTTTTTATAAGAGTTATAGGACTGAACAGGATATAGTGGAATACCAGGATTCCCATGCCACCCGTATGAAGAAAGTACATGTTGATGCATTTTCTTCGGGTGTGTTCGTTACAGAGAACTGTTTTTCCATTTCCTCTACGTCCTGGGTATTAGATACCGGGTCAGGATCCCATATATGTAATCAGTTATACGGGATTAGGAAAGGTAGAGAACTTGGAGAAAGTGATAAAGACATAAGGGTTGGAAATGGTGCAATTGTTGCAGCTAAAACCGTCGGGGAATATCACCTTGTATTGCCAACTGGTAATACATTGATTCTGAACGAATGCTATTTCATGCCGAACCTGATATGCAACATTATATCGGTTTCTTTGTTGGGTAAAGAGAGATATAATTTTGTATTACAGGATAATATTATGAACATTTTCCTAAACCAAAAGTTGGTTGGATCAGGCACGTTGTGCAATGGCATTTATGTTCTAAATCAATCAACAGTTCTGAGCATAAAAACACAGACAAGAGGAAGAGTTCAGAAATGAACGAATCCTTCTTGTGGCATTGTAGACTGGGTCACATCAATATGACACGACTAGCTAAGTTGCATAAGGATGGATATTAGAATCCGTTTGAATTTTTATCTTATGACACTTGCCAGTCATGTCTCAAAGGCAAGATGACCAAAACTCCGTTTACGGGACACGGAGAGAGAGTTACAGAACTCTTGGGACTGGTACATAGTGATGTATGCGGCCCCATGTCTACACATGCCAGGAATGGTTCTGCGTACTTCATTACATTCACTGACGATCTCTCTAGATTCGGATATGTGTTCCTGATGAAACACAAATCAGAAGCTTTTGAGAAATTTAGAGAATATAAACAAGAAGTCGAGAACCAAACCGGGAAAAGTATTAAAATCCTTCGATCTGATCGAGGAGGTGAATACTTGAGCAATGAATTCCTGGACTTCCTGAAAGAGAATGGGATTCTCTCTCAGCTGACTACTCCATATACACCACAGCACAACGGTGTATCGGAACGAAGGAACCGTACCCTATTAGATATGGTGCGCTCTATGATGAGCACAGCTGAGTTACCTATTTCCTTCTGGGGGTATGCGCTGGAGACAGCAGCATACCTATTGAATCAAGTTCCATCTAAATCTATACCTACCACACCATATGAGATATGGAGTGGGAAGAGACCATGTCTTAAACGAGTTAAGATATGGGGTTGTCCGGCCTATGTCAAAACGCAAAATCCGGACAAACTCGAGACACGGTCAGTTCTATGCAAGTTTGTGGGATATCCCAAACATTCACATGGATATCTTTTCTACCATACTGAGGAACAAAAAGTGTTTGTTTCTCGACACGCCACCTTTTTAGAAAAGAAATTTCTTACAAAAGAAATTAGTGGCGACAAGGTAGAACTGGAAGAAATTCCGGCTACACAAACTAACACTGAAGATTTAGTGGAACCGGAGGATTCGGTAGTTCCTAACGAACCTCAGCCTCTCCGCCGATCTAATAGGGTTTCTCACCCACCTGAGAGATACTACGGTTTTCTCATGGACAGTGGGAGCGAGGATTGCATCATGGTTGATGATGACCTAACTAGCTTCGAGAAGGCCATCACGAGTGGGGACTCAGTGAAATGGTTGGATGCAATGCGGTCCGAGATGGAATCCATGTACACCAACAAAGTATGGACTTTGGAAGCTGCTCCTGAAGGGGTAAAACCCATTGGGAGCAAGTGGATCTTCAAGAAAAAACATGGTGTAGATGGGAAAGTGGAGACTTTCAAAGCTAGACTTATTGCAAAGGGTTTTCGTCAAAGACTAGGTATGGAATATGACGAAACCTTTTCTCCAGTGGCTATGCTTAAATCCATCCGGATCATGCTTGCCATCGCCGCATATCATGACTACGAAATCTGGCAATGGATGTTAAGATCGCCTTTCTAAACGGTGATTTAGAAGAGTGCGTGTACATGACTCAGCCAGAGGGCTTCGTAGATAGTGGGAGCAGCGGGAAGGTGTGCAAGCTGCTTAAATCCATTTATGGATTAAAGCAAGCATCGCGGAGTTGGAACATCTGCTTTGACGTCGTTATCAAAGAGTTTGATTTCGTCAAAAACGTAGATGAACCTTGTATCTACAAGAAGGTGGCAGAGAGTAAGATTGTCTTCCTCGTATTGTACGTGGACGACATACTCTTGATAAGAAATGACATTCCTATGCTGTAATCGGTCAAGCTCTTCTTATCACAAAGATTCTCAATGAAAGATCTTGGTGATGCCTCATGCATATTGGGAATTATGATCTATAGAGATAGATCTAAAAGGATATTGGGATTGTCCCAATCCAGGTACATTGACACCATACTAAAGAGGTTTAGTATGGAAGAGTCCAAACGTGGGTTTTTACCCACGATCTCAGGGCTCACTCTCTCCAAAGAGATGTCTCCCAAGACTGATTTGGAGAGAGCTCGCATGCAAGGGATACCCTATGCTTCAGCTGTAGGCTCTATCATGTACGCGATGCTATGTACCAGACCCGATGTTGCATACTCACTAAGTGTAGTGAGTAGGTATCAAGCTGATCCTGGAGAGAGTCACTGGACAGCTGTGAAGTGCATTCTCAAGTACTTGCGAAGGACTAAAGAGATGCTCTTGGTGTATGGTAACGGAGAACTCCAAGTGGAGTCCTCTACCGATTCGAGCTTCCAAAGTGATAAGGACGACTCTAAGTCGCAGTCGGGATTTGTCTTTACCCTTTACGGAGGGGCGGTTAGCTGGAAGAGTTCCAAGCAGGAAACCGTGGCAGACTCGACGATGGAGGCTGAATACATCGCTGCCAACGATGCTGCCAAAGAGGCTGTCTGGATCAAGAAGTTCATTACTGAACTTGGAGTGGTTCCATCCATTGAGCATCCAATACCTTTGTATTGCGATAACAATGGAGCGGTGGCTTTGGCTAAGGAACCCAGGTCCCATCAGTGATCCAGGCATATTCTGAGGCGGTATCACCCTATCCGGAAGATAGTTGATCGCCGGGAGATCGAGGTCAGGAGAGTTTATGATTTGTGTAGGTTTTACGATCACCAAAAATATTTTACCGTAATCAGAAACGGCGTCGCATGTAGCTAGCCGGTGAGTACGGGTCGGTCCACATAGATGTTGTGAATCCCCTAATCGCGCTAACGAGTTAATTCCGAAGGGTGTTCGGATTGATTATTAAATCTAAAATCTAAATTAATCTATCTACGGTTATCTAGATCTATTCTTGCTAGGGTTAGGTTTAGGGATGGTTTGGAAATGCAAGAAAATCTCAACGCTTTCTATACCCGGATGAAGATCTATGAGGAGCTATGGTAATTATCAATAAAGGGGATTAGATCCATTCGGGAAGGTGTTCCTTCCTCTAGGTTCTTGTCCTTCCTTTAGAGATCCTTACCCTAACCTCCATGGAAAACGCGCGCAACCGGGCTTTTAAACTACGGTATCACCGCTACCTCGAGGGATAGGGTGCCGTAGGGCGCGGTGTGTGCTTGTATGCATGGAGTCCTATTGTAAATATTTGATGGGTAAGAAAGGGATGAGAGATCTCATATCTCAAAAGCCTTCCCCAAAGCTAAACCCTAAACAAGTTTCTACTGCGAGGAATTAAACATACCTAGGGCAAATAATTGAAATCTAAACTAGGCAAGGAATTAAATCTACTTACAGATGCATTTCTCCAATCATCAATGCAGGGTTGTCAGATCTGAATTTCTGAATTGAAGAGAGGTACCGATGCTCTCCATAAAGGATTTCTGAATTTTTATTAAAAGGAGGTAAAAGATTTAGAATCTTTAGAGTTCTATTTATAGGAAATAGAAACCCTAGGTTACATTTTGATCCGCATGTCTACAATTAAAAAAATAGCCCTAGAAAATCTTTTCAGCACAGAACCCAATTTACTGTAAAATTTTTACGCAGCACGGGCACTAGACGGCCGCGGAACAGCGGCAATGGCAGGCTTGGGCCTCGGTTCCGCGGCCTATTGGTGAGATCACCTCATGAATTTTCTTGGGCTGGTTCATGGTTCTTTGGGCTTCTGGTTCTTGGGTTTATTTTATTAATTGGGCTTCTCCATTGGTTCCAGATCTTCAGTGAACATTTTGCAATGGATCTTTTAACCATTTGCCTTATTATTTTGGACCTTGCCTTACCTTGTTGATTGTGAACTGTTCTTTGATATAGGCTTGATCAAGAGTCCTCTGTTTGTTGGTCAAAAGTCCATATTTTCATTGTCTTTACATCGTTTTCACTGTTTCCTATCCAAGAACCTGCAACCTGTAACATGTAGCAGACATGCATCAAAAGTACCTGTTTATTTATAAAAAGAATAAGAATGGGGAATATAATAATGCAATATTATGGTGTGAACAAATTCCCCCAAACTTATCTTTTTCTCGTCCTCGAGCAAACTTATTTTTATTCACTAAAATCCTAACCTAACTGCACTTCCCAGGGAGACGCGATTGCACTGAGCTCGTGCAACAAGTCGTTAAACCTCTAGGTGTCCCTAGTAGGAGAGTGTTGTCTCCTGAGGGTTTTCAGCGGATACTACCCACAAAATCCTATCAATTCGGCACATTAACTTTTGTTCTCCAATTAGGTTTTCTAACAAGGAATTCTATTATCATCGACTCGTAAATTATCCACCCATATTCTTCACGCTTCCTCATCATTTAACTTAAGATTATATATGTTCTATAGACTTACTTATCTTTCAGCATTTCTTAAGTTTTCCTTCTAGTGTTCCATCTACACTTAGGAATTTCTATCAACTCTACTAAAGATACAAGTTCTATTCTTCATTCCTTTCTCTCATCTAAACTCCAATCACATATCCCCACGTGAGTGTAAATATCACCCCTACACTTGGAAATTCAAATCAAGCAATCGTACTTTCGTCCATTATCCAAAGCACTTATTAATTAGTGAATTTTTAATTGAATTTCGCTTACACATCCTTCATGCGACCGTTAATACTTCTTGAGGTACCAACAACCGATTACAAGATACGTTAGCCCTTTAAAGCGTACTTCCTAGTTTTGCGACACCCAAAGCTTTTAGCAGTGACTCCCAAACCAGTTGGTCTAAGGCACTAGGTGATGAAGCACCCTCGCTAAATATTTTTCTATTTTTGCAGCCTTAAGTAATCACAAAAACCAGTGTCCATTTTTTATTCTTTATTCACTTTTTTTCTTTTATTTTCATTGTACTAAGGACTTTAGACAAGAGCATTTCAAGGTCTCTTCTACTATTCCAAGTTTCAAGGTGCGTGATTGTGCAAATTGTAGGGTATACGTTTTCAGAATCTAGACTTAAGTTAGGAACTATTTTTCAAACTTATACTCTAATAAGAACATCAATACTCTTCCCTTGCTTCGACTTAGCCCAAGAAGTGAACCCAAAATTTGTCTATTTCTAAATAAACTACAAGGCATATACTTTCTAACGTTAAACTTTAAGGAATGTTATTTTTAGGGTTTTTAATTCACTAAGTCTAAGATCTAGTTGTTCCTAGCCAGTTGACCTATTCGTCAAACTCAAGTCAATTAGCCAAAATTGAATACAATAATTTTTATAATTTTTGAATTTTTTCAATTTTTATGGATTTTCAAATAAATATGCAAATGCAAAAATATATACAAATGAATGCGAAGGAAGAAGACGTACCGAGCATACCCCCAAACTTGAACTTGACAGTGTCCTCACTATCATGCTAAATCAAGAGGGTCAAAATACCAATACTCCCCTGTTTATTTATTTACAATTTTTTTATATTTTTAATGTTATGAATTTTTTTTTAAATTTTTTATAGAAAAGGAAAACAAAAAGATATATTCATATATACAACAACTTTCCCCCCAAACTTAAGCTTGGCCTTACACAAGCCAAAGGTTAGCACCAACCATTCAAAAATTTTATCGTGGTAATGGCTGAGTTGGTGAAATAATGGGGTGGAGATGAAAGAAATGAGAAACACGCGAGACCGCGTGGAAAGAAGAATGATAGAATATGGTCTCGGTGGGGGAGAAGAAGGGCGGAAAGGAGAAAGAAGTAGAGTACGATCTTGAGGGTGTAAATTGAGTGAATAAATTAGCGCAATTTGTGATGACCGATGTGTTAAAAGCGATTGCGCTAACCTATCAACCCGTCGAGAAATGGGGTCAAATCCCTCAAGATTCGCAAGAAAACATGGGTACGCCGAACTTGGTATAGGAGATGAAAGCGTAACGGTCACTTGCACAGTCGGAACAATAGGAAGGACGAAAGGGAGTGAATTAGGGATAGTATCATTCTCACCGTAGTAAACTGTCTCGAACTTGAAAGATTCCATTAATGGTTCGAAACTACTGTAAGCAACCGAGTCTGATGGTTCAACTAACTCATCTGAAAATGTAAAGGACTCAAACTCGGGTGGTGAGTCATCAATATCGTCCAAAAAAGTGAAACACTCGTCTGTGAGAACTATGTCAGATTCAAAGGAAAAGTTTTCAAGCTCACAGTCTTCAAACGTGGTCGGAACGATGGAAAAGAGGATGGGTGATTTAGTTAAAGGTTCAAGAGGATGAATTGGAAAATCAGACACATCAAACAAAAATGGTTCAATCTCAATATGATCCTCAATACTATCCTTATAATTCTCCTCAAAATTTATCTCATCCATGCCATTATCTTCAACATCAAGAAGCATATGAAGTTCGGGAGAAACATTTAATAACTCGGGATGGTGATTTGAACATAAAATTTCAATTAAATCGACAGGTTCATCATCCGAAATATTCCTGGCGTCTATATCCTCAATCAAGTGAAAATCAATTTCTTTAGACACCTCATCAAAGGCATGGATATGTATCGATTTAGGTTCTAGAGTGGAGGTGTAAAGATCAAAAGGATTAGGTGCGGTTTCACTCGAAAGGGGTTCCTCACAATTTGGCAAATCAAACACTACAAAGTCGCACAACTCATCATTTTGGACACATGTTTGAAAATTGGAGTTGTTGGATTCAATTGGGTAGGTTTGATTTGGAAATCCTCTCTCATTCTCACTCAGTCCAACCGCCTCCTCATACATTGAAAAATTTGAAGCTAGTTGGAAACTAGCTACCGGTTCACTAGGTTGCATAAGGGCGGCTACGGACGCTTCCACATTCCTAGTCATTTTATTTGTTGCTGCGATATACGCCTCCAACGACTCTTCCAAACTAGACTTAGGTGGTGAGGGGGTTTCGGTGAAAGATTCAAAATCGTGTGGATATGCAAAACTCCCAACAGGCTGTGTAGAAACAGTGTCTTGTGAAGGTGGGAAAGTCGGGTAGGACTGGTAGGAAGTGGGTGATTG
The DNA here is from genome assembly GCA_030015575.1 of Agapanthus africanus. Classification (NCBI taxonomy): domain Eukaryota; kingdom Viridiplantae; phylum Streptophyta; class Magnoliopsida; order Asparagales; family Amaryllidaceae; genus Agapanthus; species Agapanthus africanus. The sequence goes on from CM057344.1 coordinate 122,043,485, forward strand.
GACGGGGGTAGGGTCAACATATGGATAAAAAGGTGAATAGTCGTGTGGATCCCTAGAACTAGATGAGTGGAGAGGGGTGAAAGATCGGCTGCGAGAATGAGCAATATGCTCAGCAATGGACATCGGCTTAGGAGTTACAGCTGGACTTGAAAAAGTGGTGTCAACATACGAAGGTGGTAAAGGTTGACTTGGTTAACACAAAGTGGGTTGAAAAGTCAAACTGTTTCTCCTAGACGCTTCTATGTGATCTTTCAAAAATATTTTAGGCAAGGAAGGATCGTTTTTAAATTAACCGAACAGATTGACGTACGACGCAAAGTTCGGTTCGGGATACCAAAGTCGGCAAGTGATTTATTGTGTGTGGTACCCATGTTGTAAGAAGCGGGAAAGAAAAAAAATTTGTGGTGGTGCAAGGATCTATTTGCGCCCAAAAATTTTGCAAGTTTCTATAAAAGATTTGTCCTTTTTATTTTTATTCTTTTTCTCTTTATTTGGAAAAATTTGTTGCAAAAAGATTTTAGAGAAAAGATACGCAACAGCAAAATATTACTTGCAATCAATTTTATTTCAAGCGGGGCCCAAAAATCCTGCACAAGATTGTTATCTGAGGGAAATATTTTTAAAGCGCACCAAATCCTGCAGGCATTTTTCAGAAAATATCTTAAAATTTGCAGAGGAGAAATAACAGAAAACTTACAGTGCAAATTTCGTGCAGAGAGGACTCCAGAAGGGCGCGTTTCCGCGGTCAAAGAGGGCCTACCGCGGCTGTTCCGCGGTGAAGAAGCAGGCTCGGGTCCCCAGAATTTTTTCCGTGCGACAACTCGATAAGACGGCCGCGTTTCCGCGGCCTTAGGCAGGTTTTGGCCACGGAAACGCGGCATGATGATGGATTTGGTTCTCCAGAAAAATTTCACTGTTCTGTTATTTAAAATCGCTTCTGTTCCGATGTTTTATTTCCTGTTTTGCTTTCTGGAAATTTCCAGATCCGAATTTGTATATCCTGCAAAATTCAAACGACAAAGTATCCCTTCCAAAAATAACAATTGAAATATTTTTATAATTTTTTGTGATTTTTCAGATTTTTATGATTTTTTTATATTTTGATTAACCCGAAATTGCGAAAAGGAAAGTTCTACGCCATCCCCGGCAACGGCGCCATTTGATTTGTATGTCAAAAACTATTTCTAAACCGCAATCAAGAACGGCGTTGTAGTATAGTGGTAAGTATTCCCGCCTGTCACGCGGGTGACCCGGGTTCGATTCTCGGCAACGGCGCCATTTGATTTGTGTAGGTTTTACGATCACCAAAAATATTTTACCGTAATCAGAAACGGCGTCGCATGTAGCTAGCCGGTGAGTATGGGTCGGTCCACAGGGATGTTGTGAATCTCCTAATCGTGCTAACGAGTTAATTCCGAAGGGTGTTCGGATTAATTATTAAATCTAAAATCTAAATTAATCTATCTACGGTTATCTAGATCTATTCTTGCTAGGGTTAGGTTTAGGGATGGTTTGGAAATGCAAGAAAATCTCAACGCTTTCTATACCCGGATGAAGATCTATGAGGAGTTATGGTAATTATCAATAAAGGGGATTAGATCCATTCGGGAAGGTGTTCCTTCCTCTAGGTTCTTGTCCTTCCTTTAGAAATCCTTACCCTAACCTCCATGGAAAACGCGCGCAACCGGGCTTTTAAACTACGGTATCACCGCTACCTCGAGGGATAGGGTGCCGTAGGGCGCGGTGTGTGCGTGTATGCATGGAGTCCTATTGTAAATATTTGATGGGTAAGAAAGGGATGAGAGATCTCATCTCTCAAAAGCCTTCCCCAAAGCTAAACCCTAAACAAGTTTCTACTGCGAGGAATTAAATCTACCTAGGGCAAAGAATTGAAATATAAACTAGGGCAAGGAATTAAATCTACTTACAGATGCATTTCTCCAATCATCAATGCAGGGTTGTCAGATCTGAATTTCTGAATTGAAGAGAGGCACCGATGCTCACCATAAAGGATTTCTGAATTTTTATTAAAAGGAGGCATAAGATTTACAATCTTTAGAGTTCTATTTATAGGAAATAGAAACCCTAGGTTACATTTTGATCCGCATGTCTACAATTACAAAAATAGCCTTAGAAATTCTTTTCAGCACAGAACCCAATTTACTGTAAAATTTTTACGCAGCACGGGCACTAGACGGCCGCGGAACTGCGGCAATGGCAGGCTTGGGCCGCGGTTCCGCGGCCCATTGGTGAGATCACCTCATGAATTTTCCTGGGCTGCTTCATGGTTCTTTGGGCTTCTGGTTCTTGGGTTTATTTTATTAATTGGGCTTCTCCATTGGTTCCAGATCTTCAGTGAACATTTTGCAATAGATCTTTTAACCGTTTGCCTTATTATTTTGGACCTTGCCTTGCTTTGTTGATTGTGAACTGTTCTTTGATGTAGGCTTGATCATGAGTCCTCTGTTTGTTGGTCAAAAGTCCATATTTTCATTATCTTTACATCGTTTTCACTGTTTCCTGTCCAAGAACCTGCAACCTGTAACATGTAGCAGACATACGTCAAAAGTACCTGTTTATTTATAAAAAGAATAAGAATGGGGAATATAATAATGCAATATTATGGTGTGAACAGTTGACACAAAGAACAACACAGCGGATCCACTCACGAAGGCCATTCCCCAGATACAGTTTGAGAGACTTTTCGGGATGCTTGGTATGCGATACTACAGCAGCTGGCCCTAGTGCAAGTGGGAGATTGTTAGTTGTATATATGCCCTAGAGGCCAGTATTGTACAGATGATGTATATTATATTGGATGCTTGGACATATAGAGAGAGGACTTTCTTGTTCGACATGATAGTCTGCTATCTGGTTGCTCTTTAGTTTAACATGTATACTTGTCTCTTTATACTGTCTTATAGTTGCATGTTGGTAAAGCCCTTAGGATGTGTACTTGACTACCTGGACTATGATGCGGATCATACTAGTGTGGACATAGTAGTCCATAAGTACATCCTTCAAGGTCCCTAGTCGTGGGTGTATCGAGACAGGGCATCGATATACCAGTGTAGACTAGCGTATGCGCTTCTCGACCCATGAGATGGGCGATGAATGATCCCATATCTATTGGTGTTTGACATCAGAGATGGTATAAGGGTGCTCAGTGGAGACTGGGTATACTGGACGGATTCACCGAGAACTCCCAGATGGTATTATACCTCACGTCAGATGGCAGTTCTATGGTGACACTTGTGCAGGTTAGTCTGTAGACCCGAGATCGTCATAGAGTCTTGTGTGATTCCTACTGTGCTTTGATTTCCACCTTACCACATCCATGAGGGTGTGCAAAACGGTGGTTTTTGGGTGCAGTCCCGAGTCACATGGAGGCAATGAGCGATAGGAGGGGTTTCGTCTCTCCCGGTATTGGGGGTTGATGTTGCGCTGTGCTCGATTGGCCGTGACAGGTAAGTCCCTGGCCAGGGCTGATTTAGAGATTTACTGGTAAGTGTTACCAGTAGTTTCTCGACCTGTTATGAGCCTCACATCGGCACGACTTATCGGTTATTAGGGTCTGACTTTACCACCCCTAGACTTGATATGCGACATATCAGACGAGGAGACCGGACTGTACGGGAAGTGTACCGGCAGGCTTTTACAGGAGTTAGAGCGGGCTTGCTTGCTGATCTTCTGATCGCTCAATACCCGGGTAGCCGTTACGTCCAGGTAGTACCGTTGACGGCTTGTGGATGCTTGATGTGATCATCACCTACTGCCGGCGTATTGACGAGTCTTTAGAGTCCTACATAGAGGTTTTACTGGCTCAGGGAAAACAAAATAGGAGAGCATATGTGATATGTGCAGGACCGAGAATCATGCGTGTATGTGATACCGTATTCTATTCTCGCGACTTTTTGTATCGGTCGGTTATATATGATATGACCGGGTTATCGAATCAAGTGTTGATTCGATAAGTCGATACGATGAATGTTAGTCGGTTATATGAGATATGACCGGATTATTAAGCCAAGTGTTGATTTAATAATTAAGTGTATAACTGTATATTAGATATACTAGTTTACATTTACTAACACATGTTCACTTAGGGTTTTTTCTCACATGTACACATTTTTACTATATATATGATATATATTAAAATGTGTTATCTTATTGTATCATGGTTGATGATACATCATACTTGGGTGTATGAGACTTACACCATGCTATCTTTTTTGTTGGATTTTAATATTCAAAGTAATTACAAAATTAGTGGAGAATTAGCTAAATGCTTGAAGCTTGTGGAAGCTTGTGAAAGCATTTGACTAATTCCACTAAATTTGTTTTTACTATGGATATTTCTTAACTCAGCCATAAACTTTAGCCATAGTTATGGCTCTACAAGGGTTAGTATATGATACTCACTCACCATGGTTAGCCTTCTCACTTGATCATTATCCTTTCCTCTTTCTTTTGTTCATCTTCTTCATTGAACAAAAGAGAAAGCAAACTAGGGTTTTGAAAAGAGAGCAAAAGATTGTGAGATAAAATTCCAAAGAGAACCCACTTCCTATTTCTTCATCCTCTACTAGACTAGCACTTTAGTTTAGGGTGTTTACTTCACTAATTCTCTAGTTAGTGAAGTAGGAGCTTGAGTCGGAATTCCCTCGACGTAGATCATCTTCGGCCTCGGAGACTTCAAGCAAGGTCGCATCTTTCGCCTCGTGAAGCCATGCAAGAGTGCGGGAGAACCTTGATCACAGCGAAGGGACTTCATCAAGGAGCTTTAGAAGTGAAGGACCGATCTACAAAGGTTGTATTTCGTATTCCCTTTAGAGTAAAGTTGTTTACTTGTTAATTGTTTTGCCTAAACTCTAGTATACGATCTTGCTTAGTGTTATTCGGCACATAAAAATTTAATTTTGGCATGGTCGATGCCTTGCAGAGCCTTGTTTGTGTGCCTAGTAACCCTACAGGATATATATATCAGTGGTATGGGACGTTGTTATATATGTATTTATATATCAGTGGTATGGGACGCTGTTATATATGTACATATATATAATATATATCATCATAATGGTCTATTCAAGTATTCTTATTCTTTACTTTATGTGATTTATGGATTTGAGAACCAAGGGCCGATCCGGACTGACAAAGCCGGATGTATTGATAAGAGTCGATCCGCACTGACGGAGCCCTATATAGATATTGATCTGGGCCGATCCGGACTGACGGAGCCCAAGGGGCGATCCGGACTGACGGAGCCCTATATAAATATTGATCAGGGGACGATCCGGACTGACGGAGCCCAAAGGTCGATCCGAACTGACGGAGCCCTATATATGAGGATTTGCGTGTCGATGCAGGACACGAGTATTTTCATGATGTTTTCGAGTGTCGATGTTGGACACTCAGGTTCCATGATTTTGATGTGTCGTTGAAGGACACACACACGCACGCGCACACACATATATATACACACACACATACATAGGTATAGTTTTCATGATGTTTTCTGGTGTCGATATTGGACACTCAGGTTCCATGAGACTTACAGGATATGAGGGCAGATCGGAGGATACGGTGCTTTTGGTATTGGGATTTAGATTGTCTCGATGGACACTAGTTTCTCCACGATGAGTATTCCATGTTGATGATATGTTTTATCCCATACTCAGCATTTATTTGATATGCATTGCTTCATGTATTAGTAGTACCTGATAGAGTACCTTTCATGACTGTTGCATATACATATTTCCATTTATTGCTATCAGCTTGCTTGTGATAGATTATCGCAGTACGTGCATACCTGTGATTATCTACATATGTTATTTACTATTCATGAGTTGGCAACTCACCCCCGTTGTGCTACAGTATTTGGAGGTGTCCCTCAGAGCAGTCGCGGCAGGGCTTCTTCTTATCGTATCATCTTTTGCAGCGGATACCGCTACGGCTGACTGTGTGCAGTTTTGCTATAGGTGGGTTTTGCGGTTATCCGATGATGCTCATTTGTATATCCGTTGTATCTAGTACTCTACATCTACCACTTTCATGTATTGACTTAGAGACGAGATGTGAGGACGATATTGTATATTATTTTGTGACTTTGGATGTCTTTTATGCTTTTGTCACTTTTTATTGTCCATTTTCTTCGCTACGGCGTCGTATATCTGATGTGGTGGTTGTTTCCGCCTTTGGGAGTGGATTTGCTCCCGTTGGGGATGCTTTACTTACATTATTTGTTGTACCAGTTTTCAGGGCTAGTTTTTATAAAGGAGGTGCTGCCGAAATTTTTAAGAAAGTAAATTTGGACTTTAAAAAAATTTTACTTGAGATTCCTAAAAGCTTTAAGCAATGTTCTTATCACTTACTACTTTTGATGGTTTAGATTGCTGGGTTTTCGGCTTACTTGAATTGCGTTACGCCTGTAGACGTTACGTAGTTTAAGTGTCGTCACGTGCCAAATTTTGGGTCGTGACACAATCTCTGAGGTATGCTGTACATCAACAGTGCTCTCACAACAGGAAGCCTCTAATAATAGACCGATCATCCTGTGCAAAACCGAACACTCGCCTCAAACAAGAAGTCACAACACCAATACAAAATCGAGATGTTCTCGTGCCACCAGAAAACATGATGGTCAGTCCTCACCCATGACGAGCTCGCCCTGACCGCAACACTAACAGCAGCTCAATATGCGCTCAAACTATGGTGACAGGAACCTCAAGCATGTATCGATAAAGGTAAATCAAAGAAATGGAAGGAATCAATAGATCCCAAAATGGATACATGATCATAAGGAGAAACAGAATCAGTGGGAGTATGATCATGGAAACAAATAGAATCAAGGATCTTAAAATATGTACATCCTAAGGTTTCTTAAGTGGAGCATCGTATAGTAAATATGCCGCGGAACATACGTACGGTACGTCACTCTACTCAAGCTACCTACTCCATCAATCAGGGTCATCCTATGTAACGAAAGTTCGGGTCTAATACCCCCATGTCCAAGTCTAAGTTCCGTAAGGTCAAGCCTAGCTTCCGAAATATTTATGCCCCAGACTCCACATAGTCAAACCTAAACTCGAACAAAGGTTAAAACTAGCGCTCTGATACCAACTTTGTTACGACCCGAAAATATTGCTCGTGACTGGCACTTGAATTATATGAAGTCTATAGGACCCCATCTAATTCAAGTAAGCCGAAACCCAGAAATCTAAACCTTTTTAAAGAAATAAAAGATGTGAAGTTTGAAATAAGGTATAATGAAATAAATGCTTTCTTTAATGCAAAGAAAAAGGAACTTGAAAATTGCAAGTTTATTTTACTGATTGAAAAACATGTTTCGTCTCTTTAAAAATTTGGGCAGCACCTCCTTTGTATATTTTGATCCAAAACCACAATTACATAATGATAATAAAGGCATCCCCAAGCCGGAGCTAGCTTTTCGCCAAACGGCGGATTTACAACCACGCAAGTAATAAAACAAGTATACGACGCCCAACGGTGAAGAGCAACACAAAAGATAATGAATAAATAAAGACATCAACCCAATAAGCGAACATAAACCCATCGCTCAAATCTCGCAACTACAAGTCTCACTAAGTCTTACTATTTATACAAATACTAATTTTGATTGATGGAGTTGACTAAATACAAAATTAATAATAAGTACAAAAGTGGTATGATCTAACATGTACCACCTACCAAAGCAAGTCACCCGAATGCAAGCCGTGTTCCAACGATGCCACTGCCGATCCATGCGGTCAACCTGTAAGAACTGTGGCACAACGGGGATGAGTTACCAACTCGTGAGTAGAAAACATCACCAGGTAGAAATCGAATAAAGAACGATTCCTAGGTTAACTATATCATGAAGGTAATACTATGATATCTATGGTGACCGTATGTGTATATGTGCCAACAATAATAATCAATGCCTATATGCATGTGGATAACATCCAACAATATAATAAATGCCTGTATGTATGTGGATCTCGTCCACTCGAAACATCATAAAAACATATGCATGTAAATATATGAGGATATCAAAGAATGCGTGTCCATCAATGACACTACAAATCATGGAACCTGAGTGTCCAACACCGACACTCGAAAACATCATGAAACCCGTTTCCAGCATCGACACGTAAATCCTCATATCTCAGACGCCGCATCCTCAGATCGGCCCTCATATCCATCTCACTACTCCGGTCGGTATCCTCTAGATAACCGCCGAGTCCAAATACTCTCACCGGTAGGTAATGCTCCCCTGCCAGGTGATTAATCTCAAAAACTATCAATAACCGCAATCAAGAACGGCGTCGCTTGAAGCTAGCCGGTGGGTACGTGTCGGTCCATAGGGATTTTGTGAATCTCCTAATCGCGCTAACGAGTTAATTCTGAAGGGTGTTCGGATTAATTATTAAATCTAAAAACCTAATTAACCTAGGGCAATTATCTAGATCTACTCTTGCTAGGGCTAGGTTTAGGGATGGTTTGGAAATGTAATTAAATCTCACCGCTTTCAATACCTGAATGAAGATCTATGAGGAGTTATGGTAATTATCAATAAAGTGGATTAGATCCGTTCGGGAAGGTGTTCCTTCCTCTAGGTTCTTGTCCTTCCTTTAGAGATCCTTACCCTAACCTCCATGGAAAACATCACACCCGGGCCTTTATACTACGGTATCACCGCTACCTCGAGGGATAGAGTGCCGTAGGGAGCGGTATGTGCATGTATGCATGGAGTCCTATTGTAAATATTTGGTGGGTAAGAAAGGGATGAGAGATCTCATCTCTCAAAATCCTTCCCAAAAGCTAAACCCTAAACAAGTTTCTAGGGCATGAAATTAAATCTACCTAGGGCAAGGAATTTAAATCTACACTAAGGCAAGAAATTAAATTACTTACAGATGCATCCCTCCAATCATCCATGCAGGGTTGTCAGATCTGAATTTCTGATTGGAGAAGAAACACCGATGCTCTCCAAAAGATTTCTAAATTTTATTCATTAAAAGGAGGCCTCAGAAAATACAAAGCTTTTGGGTTCTATTTATAGGACATAGAAACCCTAGGTTTACAATTGCACCGCCTGTCTACAATTACAAATATACCCCCAGAAAATCTTTCCATAGCCTTCAGAACATTTAGGTCAAATTTTCTTTCCATGAAGGCTTTAAAGGGCCGCGGAACCGCGGCAATGGTGCGCTTGGGCCGCGGTTCCGCGGCCCAATGGTGAGTTCATCTGATTGTTTTTCCTGGGCTTCTTTAGGTTACTCTGGGCTTCTTTATTCTTTATTCCTTTTATCAGCTGGGCTTCTATATTAATTCCAGATCTTCAGTGAACACTTCACAATGGATCTTTTAACCGTCTTTCTTTCAAATTTGGATCTTGCGTTGCCTTGTTGGTGGTGAAGCGTTCTTCTGCTGGGTTTTACTAAGATCCTCCTAATTGTTGGTCAAAAGTCCTTCTTTTGTGTCGTCTTTTGTGTTTTTCACTATTTTCGCGCCAAGAACCTGTAACCTGTAATATGTAGTAGACATGCGTCAAAAGCACCTGTTTTCATTGTAAAATGCATAAGAACGGGGAATACAAAATGCAATATTATGTTATGAACAAATACCCCCAAACTTATCATTTGCTCGTCCTCGAGCAAACTTATTATTTTATTCTCAATAAAAATCTAACCTAGCCGCATTTTCTCAGGGAAACGCGATTGCACTGAGCACGTGCAACAAGCCGTTAAACCTCTAGGTGTCCCTAGTAGGAGGAGTGTTGTCTCCTGAGGGTTTTCAGCGGATTACACCCACAAAATCCTATCAATTTGGCTTTTCGACTTTAGTTCTCCAATTAGGTTTTCTAACAAGGAATTCTATTATCGTCGACTCGTAAGTTATCCACCCATATTCTTCACACTTCCTCATCATCTAACTTAAGATTATATATATCCTGTAGACTACTTAGCTTTCAGCATTTCTTAAGTTTTCCTTCTAGGTTTCCATCTCCACTTAGGAATTTCTATCAACCCTTACTAAAAATACAAGTTCTATTCTTCATTCCTTTCTCTTATCTAAACTCTAATCACATATCCCCACGTGTGTGTAAATATCACCCCTACACTTGGAAATTCAAATCAAGCAATCGTACTCTCGTCCATTGTCCAAAGCACTTATTAATTAGTGAATTTTTAAATGAAATTTGCTTACACATCCTTCATGCGACCGTTAATACTTCTTGAGGTACCAACAACCGATTACAAGACGCGTTAGCACTTTAAGCGTAATTCCTAGTCTTGCAACACCCAAGGCTTTAGCAGTGACTCCCAAACCAGTTGGTCTAAGGCACTAGGTGATGAAGCACCCTTGCTAAATATTTTTCTATTTTTTACAGCCTTAAGTAATCACAAAAACCAGTGTCCATTTTTTTATTCTTTATTCACTTTTTTTTATTTTCATTGTACTAAGGACTTTAGACAAGAGCACTTCAAGGTCTTCTACTATTCCAAGTTTCAAGGTGCGTGATTGTGCAAATTGTAGGGTATACGTTTTCAGAATCTAGACTTAAGCAAGGAACTATTTTTCAAACTTATACTCTAATAAGAACAACAATACTCTTCCCTCATTTTGACTTAGCCTAAGAAGTGAACCCAAAATTTGCCTATTTCTAAATAAACTACAAGGCATGTACTTTCTACCGTTAAACTTTAAGGAATGTTATCTTTAGGGTTTTTAATTCACTAAGTCTAAGATCTAGTTGTTCCTAACCAGTTAACCTATTTGTCAAACTCGAGTCAAATAAACCAAAATTGAATACAATAATTTTTATAATTTTTTGAAATTTTTCAATTTTTATGGGTTTTTCAAATAAGTATGAAAATGCAAAAATATATACAAATGAATGCGAAGGAGGAAGACGTACCGAGCATACCCCCAAACTTGAACTTGACAGTGTTCTCACTGTCATGCTAAACCAAGAGGGTCAAAATACCGGCACTCCCCGGTTTATTTATAATAATTTTTTTTATTTTTGATGTTTTGAAATTTTTTTATTTATTTTTTATTTTTTTATAGAAAAAGAAAACAAAAAATATATAAACATATATACACAAGGTCCCCCCCAAACTTAAGCTTGGCCTTACACAAGCCAAACGTTAGCACCAACCATTCAAAAATCTTATCGTGGTAATGGTATAGTTGGTGCAAGAATGGGGTGGAAAGAAAAGAGATGAAAAGCACACGAGACCGTGTGGAAAGAAGAATGGAAGAATATGGTCTCGGTGGGGGAGAAGAAAGACGGAAAGAAGAAAGAAGTGGAGTGCGATCTTGAGGGTGTAAATTGAGTGAATAAATTAGCGCAATTTGTAATGACCGATGTGTTAAAAGCGATTGCGCTAACCTATTAACTCGTCGTGCAATGGGGTCAAATCCCTCAAGATTCGCAAGAAAACATGGGTACGCCGAACTTGGTATTTAAGATGTAAGCGTAACGGTCGGAACAATAGGAAGGAGGGAGGGTGATATAACAGTTAAAGGTTCAGGAGGCTGAATTGGAAAATCCGACACATTAAACAAAAATGGTTCAACCTCAACATTATCCTCAAAACTCTCCTCAATATTATCCTTATAATTTTCCTCAAAATTCAACTCATCCATGCCATTATCATCAAATTCAAGACGCATATGAGATTCGGGAGAAACATTTAATAACTCGGGATGATGATTTGAACATAAAATCTCTATTAAATCGACAGGTTCATCATCCGAAATATTCCCGGCGTCTATATCCTTAATCAAGTGAAAATCAATTTTCTTAGGCACCTCATCAAAAGCATGGATATCTATCGATTTAGGTTCTAGATAGGAGGTGTAAAGATCGAAAGGATTAGGTGCGGTTTCACTCGAAAGGGGTTCCTCACAATTTGCCAAATCAAACACTACAAAATCACACAACTCATTTTTATTTTCAACAGGTGAACTATTTAGGGCAATCGATGGAAAACAGGAGTTATGGGCTTCAATTGGGTAGGGGTAGGTTTGATTTGGAAATCCTCTCACATTCTCACTCTGTCCAACCGCCTCCTTATACATTAAAAAATTTTGAGCTAGCGGGAAACTAGCTACCGGTTCACTAGGTTGCATAAGGGCGGCCACGGACGATTCCACATTCCTAACCATTTTGTTTGTTGCTGCGATATACGCCTCCAACGCCTCTTCCAGACTAGACTTTGGTGGTAAGGGGGTTTCGGGAAAAGATTCGAAATTGTGTGGATATGCAAAACTCCCAACAGGCTGTGTAGAATCAATGTCTAGTGAAGGTGGTAAGGTCGGGTAGGACTGGTAGGAAGTGGGTGGTAGGACAGGGGTAGGGTCTACATGTGGATAAAAATGTGAATAATCTTGTGGATCCCTAGAACTAGATGTGTGGAGAGGGGTGAAAGATCGGCTGCGAGATTGAGCAATGTGCTCAGCAATGGACATCGGCCTAGGAGTGTCAGAAGGACTCGAAAGAGTGGTATCAACATATGGAAGTGGTGAAGGTTGACTTGGTTGACACAAAGTGGGTTGAAAAGTCAAATTGTTTCTCCTAGACTCCTCTATGTGATCTTTCAAAGATTTTTCAGGCATGGAAGGATCGTCTTTAAATTGACCGAACACATTGACATATGACGTAAAATTAGGTTCGGGATACCAAAGTTCGGCTAATGATTTATTGTGTGGGGTACCCATGTTAGAAGAAGAAAGGTGACAAGAAGAAAGGTTGGGTGGTGCAAGGATTTATTTGGGGCTAAAAAATTTTGCAAGTTCTATAAAATATTTGTCCTTTTTATTTTCATTTTTCATTGATTTTTTTTCTCTTTATTCGAAAAATTTTGTTGCAAAAAGATTTTTGAGAAAAGATATGCAACAACAAAATATTTTATAGAAAAGATATGCAACAGCAAAATATTACTTGCAATTGGTTATTATTTGAAGCATATCACAAGAATCTTTATTTGGAAAAAATTGTTGCAAAAAGATATTCGAGAAAAGATATGCAACAAAAAAAAAATTACTTGCAATCAATTTAGTTCAAGCGGGGCCCAAAAATCCTGCACAAGACTTGTTATATGGAAGGCAATATATTTTATAGCTCACAGAATCTTGCAGGAATTTCCAGAAAATATATTTCAAAAATTACAGAGGAGGAACAGAGAAGCTTACAGAAAAATTTTCACGAGAAGATGCCACTAGATCGCCGCCCTTCCGCGGCAATAGAGCACTAACACCGCGGTTCCGCGGTCCTTTGGACAGAACGGATCCCAAAAAAAATTCTGGTGCGACGACTCGACAAAACGGCCGCGGTTCCGCGGCCTAAGGTAGGTTTTGGCCGCGGAATCGCGGCACTTTGGTCGATTCACTTCTTCAAAAAATATCCATTGTTCTGTTGTTTAAAATATCTTCTGTTCCGATACCCCGTTTTCCGTTTCGCTTTCTGGAAATTTCCAGATCCGAATTTGTATATCCTGCAAAAATTCAACCACAAAGTATCCCTTCCAAAAATAACAAATTATATATATTTTTATATTTTTTGAATTTTTTAGATTTTTATGATTTTTTTAAATTTTATGATTAACCCGAAATTACGAAAAGAAAATTCTACGCCATCCCCGGCAACGGCGCCATTTGATTAATCTCAAAAACTATCTATAACCGCAATCAAGAACGGCGTCGCTTGATGCTAGCCGGTGAGTACGGGTCGGTCCACAGGGATTTTGTGAATCTCCTAATCGCGCTAACGAGTTAATTCCGAAGGGTGTTCGGATTAATTATTAAATCTAAAAACCTAATTAACCTAGGGCAATTATCTAGATCTACTCTTGCTAGGGCTAGGTTTAGGGATGGTTTAGAAATGTAATTAAATCTCACCGCTTTCAATACCCGAATGAAGATCTATGAGGAGTTATGGTAATTATCAATAAAGTGGATTAGATCCGTTCGGGAAGGTGTTCCTTCCTCTAGGTTCTTGTCCTTCCTTTAGAGATCCTTACCCTAACCTCCATGGAAAACATCACACCCGGGCCTTTATACTACGGTATCACCGCTACCTCGAGGGATAGAGTGCCGTAGGGAGCGGTATGTGCATGTATGCATGGAGTCCTATTGTAAATATTTGGTGGGTAAGAAAGGGATGAGAGATCTCATCTCTCAAAATCGTTCCCAAAAGCTAAACCCTAAACAAGTTCCAAGGGATTGAAATTAAATCTACCTAGGGCATGGAATTTAAATCTACACTAAGGCAAGAAATTAAATTACTTACAGATGCATCCCTCCAATCATCCATGCAGGGTTGTCAGATCTGAATTTCTGAATGGAGAAGAAACACCGATGCTCTCCAAAAGATTTCTAAATTTTATTCATTAAAAGGAGTCCTCAGAAAATACAAAGCTTTTGGGTTCTATTTATAGGACATACAAACCCTAGGTTTACAATTGCACCGCCTGTCTACAATTACAAATATACCCCCAGAAAATCGTTCCATAGCCTTCAGAACATTTAGGTCAAATTTTCTTTCCATGAAGGCTTTAAAGGGCCGCGGAACCGCAGCAATGGTGCGCTTGGGCCGCGGTTCCGCGGCCCAATGGTGAGTTCATCTGATTGTTTTTCCTGGGCTTCTTTAGGTTACTCTGGGCTTCTTTATTCTTTATTCCTTTTATCAGTAGGGCTTCTATATTAATTCCAGATCTTCAGTGAACACTTTACAATGGATCTTTTAACCGTCTTTCTTTCAAATTTGGATCTTGCGATGCCTTGTTGGTGGTGAAGCGTTCTTCTGCTGGGCTTTACTAAGATCCTCCTAATTGTTGGTCAAAAGTCCTTCTTTTGTGTCGTCTTTTGTGTTTTTCACTGTTTTCGCGCCAAGAACCTGTAACCTGTAATATGTAGCAGACATGCGTCAAAAGCACCTGTTTTCATTGTAAAATGCATAAGAATGGGGAATACAAAATGCAATATTATGTTATGAACACCAGGCTCAACACCATCATCTGCGATCATCTTGCTCCGAGGTAGCACACCGGGTCCACCATGCACCCGCAGAAGGTTCCTCCACCTCCTCGAATCAGGTTTCACATGCCACTCTCAGAACCGAGAAAACACATGGTGGACGCACTGAAATATCATAGCAAGAGAAACCGGGTTTTTAAAACAATACATACTTTCCTTTGAAATAACCACGGTTCTCAAATCCAGAAATTTCATGAAAGCAGCATATCTCAATGCGTAAAATCGTAAAGCATGATGTATGCGAATATAACAGAATGTAAGCATATCCATAAATCATGCAACATGGAACAGTTATATGCACATATCAAGGGAAAACCGCTCTTTAAAATGAATCCAGTTTTAAAATATATCCTGCAGTTCCCAATTCCTCCAAGGTCAAATGCAACATCGTATCAAGGTGTATATGAACTATAGCAAGTAAATTATGCAAGAAGTCATATAATGATGCAGCAATTCTACTGTGTAGTGACATGGCAATTATCGATGATGAAGTGTGTGAGCCGGCCAATCTGTGTAAGTGTGACATACGTATCATCGATAATGGTGTAAGTGTACTATCACAGGTATATGAATGCAATGGGAATGGCATGAAAGTAGCATAAAGTAAATCGGCAACTAAAAGCTATAAGGTTTACATATCTAACATGACCGAGTCAGTAAATCTATCTATCGGCATCCTCTAGTCATGGGTATGGATCAATCATCCATTAAACTCGTCACATACGGTAAATCATTGTACGGCGTCATTAAACAATTTGGGATCCTAACGACCTATATGACAATAAGGGTACAGATTTAATGTCTCGTACGGCTTATCACTCATGATTCACAACATTTTATATCCCTATATGCCCATGTCCTCGGGTCACATCCATAACAACCTTATATCAAGGGATCGGTAAAGGTATCAATCCTCTCTTATCAACTCGCATCCGTATACCGACATATCAATCAAGTCGTCATATCATATCAAATTTTCATAACCCTAAGATTTCATCTCATATCATCTCTAACTATCCTTTTAACCATATCCCTAGTTTCCTAATCTAGATTTCTACGACTGTATCATATAGATCGGTTTCCATTTAATAATTTGCGGGGGTGCTGTACGCCATCCACCCGACTTCCCCCGTAGATATAGATCTACTCACCTGATCCTTGCTCGCTGAATTCGATGACGCCACGATCCGTCGCCTCGGAATCCACGTGAAGGTACCTACAATAATACACAATCGAAATCGCTATTAACATCAAGTCTGGAAAACCAATAGAGCACACGGTGCGCTCATAGGTTAGAACCTATAGCCTACGCATGAAAAATAATCAAAAAACCCTTGTTGTTGACGTACAAACGCCCAACAACCAAATATAAATCCAAATATCAAAACCAAGCATTCCAAAATACGGAAAACATAACCAAAAACACCCCAATGTACGCCCAGATTTCACCCTAGGCCAAACTAAGGAATTTTGCATATAGGGTTGCTCTAGATATCACCTAAGGGACTCACCAACCAAAATTCATTGAATTCCATCAAAATGTGGCCGCAATTTGAGGCCACAATGAATAAATCTGCGGTCGGATTACTGCATTAGAGGCTAAGGTTTCAGGTGGGGCTTCTAGGTTGCCTGCTCATATTACAGTCAAGGGAACTTTATTTACAATGGTCTCGGGTCATCCCAGATCTCTGAATACCATCACTAAATCCACAAAAACCCGATATCGATAAATCTAAAGTTCGTATCTTGGTTTCTAATCCGGGTTTTGTCCAGTAAAAACAGCATTAAGGGTCCTACAACAGCCACTTCCATCACCACAACATAATTCAAACCATAACCTCAACTTGGAATATTCCAAGATCGCTAATCCACACTAAATCAAATTCTAAACTAAACTAGAATACTAGGAAACTTAAACTAAACTAAATGAAAGGTGATATACCGTATTTGGGCATCTCAAGAAAAACCCTAGAAGTCCGAAGTCATCAAAATCCAACTTTGCTTGGTCCAATGTGCTGAGGGTGAAGTGTGGATTAACTTTTGTAAAAGGAGTATAGGGTTTTGATGAGGGAATTGAGATGGGTCATGAGGGTAGAGAAGGTGGAGGAGGAGTTGAAGGAGAACAAGAAGGAAATAAAGGAGAAGGGAAATGAGGCAGCCCCCCTCTCTTATCTCACACTCTCTCAATTATTTACTCTATTACCCTTTTTCTCTTTTTCTTTTCTTTTAACACCAAATCACATAATATCCTAAAAAAACACAAAAAAACAACATGTAACCAAAATGTAACATGACATGGTGCACTAGCCATGGAAAACTGTAGAAATACGGATTTGGCCTAATCGCGATTAGCAGTGCACTAATCGGGTTTTTATTTAAACCGCATATAATTAATAATAAAAATGCCAAATCTGATAAATATATTTTTAAATGAGTAAATCATTTTAATCTCCAAATATTTCACAATTATTGGTATATATTTATACCAGTTTACGGAAACCCCAATTTCGCAAATCGGGTAGTTTTCGCGAAATATATTATTTTAATATTAAATTCCAAAAATAATATTTTATATTTTCTGAAATGTTACATTGACCATGGCTCTTGTGCTTCATTTCATCTTCATCATTTTCTTCTCCTTCCTTCTCCATGGCTGCCCTCTCCCTCCACCTCCTCTACTTCCTCACAATACCACTAAAAACACTTCAAAACACCTTGTTTCCTTCACAAAAATTGTGCACCAGTCCCTCACATAGACCATGGTGGGATCAAGACAAGATTTTGAGCACTTGGTGCAGCTCAAGAAAGTTCTTGAGTTGCCAAATGAGCTAATTCTTTCACCCATAACTTAGTATTTGAGTTTCTATAGCCTCTAGTTTAGTTTAGAATTCATTTAGTAAGGTTTAGTGATGTCGGAAAATTCCAAGTTGAGGTTTAGGGTGGTATTATGAATTGTGATTGTGTAGTGAGTATAATTGGTGATTACAAACTCCCCTTAGATGTTAAAAATCCATATCAAACCAGTGGCTAGCCCTAAAACTTGAAATTTAAACTTTCCGTGTCAGTTTTGTGATATTTTGGAGGTCTACAGGGAATCTGGAGCAACCCGGGAAAGTTATAAAATAATTAAAAATATACATTAACCTAGTTAGACCAATAGGAGACCACCACGAGAAGACGAGGCCCAAATTCCAAGGGGGGCAGCCCGGCGGTTACTGTAGCAGTTAAGTCGGTTACTGTAGCAGATTTGGTGTTGGGGTTTTGCCAGTAGCTCACACTCCTAATAACTTAGCCACTGTATTTTTCTTTTTGTCCTAGATTACCTGAGTCAAAATCTGGAGCTAGTTTCCTAAGTTGTTGTTTTGAGTTTTGCGGATTTTAATAACTTGAGTTTTGATATTGTGTTTTATCTCGATCGATTGGCGTTTGTACGTCAACGACGAGGGTTGTTTGTTTTTGCATTCATAGGCTATAGGTTCTAACCTATGAGCACTTCGCGTGTCGTGTCAGTTTTTGAGTCGAATTTTGATGCAATACGATGTATTTTGTGATATGTAGGTACTTCACATGGATTTCAGGATGACAAGGTAAAACGAGCGTCATCGACTTCGGCAAGCAACGATCAAGGTGAGTAGATGTATATCTACAGGGGAAGTCGGGTGGATGGCGTATAGCACCCCCGCAGTTTCGTAGTGTAGTATGTGAAGGGTTAGTTTAGTGCAATTGGAAGATAGAACTTTTAGTTAGTTCTTAGTTACAAAACCTTAGAGTAAAGGTATACACACACACACACGCATGCACACACGTGACATGTTTTTTGGTCATGAAGTCCTCTGTTTGTTGGTCAAAAGTCCATATTTTCATTATCTTTACATCGTTTTCACTGTTTCCTGTCCAAGAACCTGCAACCTGTAACATGTAGCAGACATACGTCAAAAGTACCTGTTTATTTATAAAAAGAATAAGAATGGGGAATATAATAATGCAATATTATGGTGTGAACAGTTGACACAAAGAAAAACACAGCGGATCCACTCACGAAGGCTATTCCCCAGATACAGTTTGAGAGACTTTTCGGGATGCTTGGTATGCGATACTACAGCAGCTGGCCCTAGTGCAAGTGGGAGATTGTTAGTTGTATATATGCCCTAGAGGCCAGTATTGTACAGATGATGTATATTATATTGGATGCTTGGACATATAGAGAGAGGACTTTCTTGCTCGACATGATAGTCTGCTATCTGGTTGCTCTTTAGTTTAACATGTATACTTGTCTCTTTATACTGTCTTATAGTTGCATGTTGGTAAAGCCCTTAGGATGTGTACTTGACTACCTGGACTATGATGCGGATCATACTAGTGTGGACATAGTAGTCCATAAGTACATCCTTCAAGGTCCCTAGTCGTGGGTGTATCGAGACAGGGCATCGATATACCAGTGTAGACTAGCGTATGCGCTTCTCGACCCATGAGATGGGCGATGAATGATCCCATATCTATTGGTGTTTGACATCAGAGATGGTATAAGGGTGCTCAGTGGAGACTGGGTATACTGGACGGATTCACCGAGAACTCCCAGATGGTATTATACCTCACGTCAGATGGCAGTTCTATGGTGACACTTGTGCAGGTTAGTCTGTAGACCCGAGATCGTCATAGAGTCTTGTGTGATTCCTACTGTGCTTTGATTTCCACCTTACCACATCCATGAGGGTGTGCAAAACGGTGGTTTTTGGGTGCAGTCCCGAGTCACATGGAGGCAATGAGCGATAGGAGGGGTTTCGTCTCTCCCGGTATTGGGGGTTGATGTTGCGCTGTGCTCGATTGGCCGTGACAGGTAAGTCCCTGGCCAGGGCTGATTTAGAGATTTACTGGTAAGTGTTACCAGTAGTTTCTCGACCTGTTATGAGCCTCACATCGGCACGACTTATCGGTTATTAGGGTCTGACTTTACCACCCCTAGACTTGATATGCGACATATCAGACGAGGAGACCGGACTGTACGGGAAGTGTTACCGGCAGGCTTTTACAGGAGTTGGAGCGGGCTTGCTTGCTGATCTTCTGATCGCTCAATACCCGGGTAGCCGTTACGTCCAGGTAGTACCGTTGACGGCTTGTGGGTGCTTGATGTGATCATCACCTACTGCCGGCGTATTGACGAGTCTTTAGAGTCCTACATAGAGGTTTTACTGGCTCAGGGAAAACAAAATAGGAGAGCATATGTGATATGTGCAGGACCGAGAATCATGCGTGTATGTGATACCGTATTCTATTCTCGCGACTTTTTGTATCGGTCGGTTATATATGATATGACCGGGTTATCGAATCAAGTGTTGATTCGATAAGTCGATACGATGAATGTTAGTCGGTTATATGAGATATGACCGGATTATTAAGCCAAGTGTTGATTTAATAATTAAGTGTATAACTGTATATTAGATATACTAGTTTACATTTACTAACACATGTTCACTTAGGGTTTTTTCTCACATGTACACATTTTTACTATATATATGATATATATTAAAATGTGTTATCTTATTGTATCATGGTTGATGATACATCATACTTGGGTGTATGAGACTTACACCATGCTATCTTTTTTGTTGGATTTTAATATTCAAAGTAATTACAAAATTAGTGGAGAATTAGCTAAATGCTTGAAGCTTGTGGAAGCTTGTGAAAGCATTTGACTAATTCCACTAAATTTGTTTTTACTATGGATATTTCTTAACTCAGCCATAAACTTTAGCCATAGTTATGGCTCTACAAGGGTTAGTATATGATACTCACTCACCATGGTTAGCCTTCTCACTTGATCATTATCCTTTCCTCTTTCTTTTGTTCATCTTCTTCATTGAACAAAAGAGAAAGCAAACTAGGGTTTTGAAAAGAGAGCAAAAGATTGTGAGATAAAATTCCAAAGAGAACCCACTTCCTATTTCTTCATCCTCTACTAGACTAGCACTTTAGTTTAGGGTGTTTACTTCACTAATTCTCTAGTTAGTGAAGTAGGAGCTTGAGTCGGAATTCCCTCGACGTAGATCATCTTCGGCCTCGGAGACTTCAAGCAAGGTCGCATCTTTCGCCTTGTGAAGCCATGCAAGAGTCCGGGAGAACCTTGATCACAGCGAAGGGACTTCATCAAGGAGCTTTAGAAGTGAAGGACCGATCTACAAAGGTTGTATTTCGTATTCCCTTTAGAGTAAAGTTGTTTACTTGTTAATTGTTTTGCCTAAACTCTAGTATACGATCTTGCTTAGTGTTATTCGGCACATAAAAAATTAATTTTGGCATGGTCGATGCCTTGCAGAGCCTTGTTTGTGTGCCTAGTAACCCTACAGGATATATATATCAGTGGTATGGGACGTTGTTATATATGTATTTATATATCAGTGGTATGGGACGCTGTTATATATGTACATATATATAATATATATCATCATAATGGTCTATTCAAGTATTCTTATTCTTTACTTTATGTGATTTATGGATTTGAGAACTAAGGGCCGATCCGGACTGACAAAGCCGGATGTATTGATAAGAGTCGATCCGCACTGACGGAGCCCTATATAGATATTGATCTGGGCCGATCCGGACTGACGGAGCCCAAGGGCCGATCCGGACTGACGGAGCCCAAGGGACGATCCGGACTGACGGAGCCCTATATAAATATTGATCAGGGGACGATCCGGACTGACGGAGCCCAAAGGTCGATCCGAACTGACGGAGCCCTATATATGAGGATTTGCGTGTCGATGCAGGACATGAGTATTTTCATGATGTTTTCGAGTGTCGATGTTGGACACTCAGGTTCCATGATTTTGATGTGTCGTTGAAGGACACACACACGCACGCACACACACATATATATACACACACACATACATAGGTATAGTTTTCATGATGTTTTCTGGTGTCGATATTGGACACTCAGGTTCCATGAGACTTACAGGATATGAGGGCAGATCGGAGGATACGGTGCTTTTGGTATTGGGATTTAGATTGTCTCGATGGACACTAGTTTCTCCACGATGAGTATTCCGTGTTGATGATATGTTTTATCCCATACTCAGCATTTATTTGATATGCATTGCTTCATGTATTAGTAGTACCTGATAGAGTACCTTTCATGACTGTTGCATATACATATTTCCATTTATTGCTATCAGCTTGCTTGTGATAGATTATCGCAGTACGTGCATACCTGTGATTATCTACATATGTTATTTACTATTCATGAGTTGGCAACTCACCCCCGTTGTGCTACAGTATTTGGAGGTGTCCCTCAGAGCAGTCGCGGCAGGGCTTCTTCTTATCGTATCATCTTTTGCAGCGGATACCGCTATGGCTGACTGTGTGCAGTTTTGCTATAGGTGGGTTTTACGGTTATCCGATGATGCTCATTTGTATATCCGTTGTATCTAGTACTCTACATCTACCACTTTCATGTATTGACTTAGAGACGAGATGTGAGGACGATATTGTATATTATTTTGTGACTTTGGATGTCTTTTATGCTTTTGTCACTTTTTATTGTCCATTTTCTTCGCTACGGCGTCGTATATCTGTTGTGGTGGTTGTTTTCGCCTTTGGGCGTGGATTTGCTCCCGTTCGGGATGCTTTACTTACATTATTTGTTGTACCAGTTTTCAGGGCTAGTTTTTATAAAGGAGGTGCTGCCGATATTTTTAAGAAAGTAAATTTGGACTTTAAAAAATTTTTACTTGAGATTCCTAAAAGCTTTAAGCAATGTTCTTATCACTTACTACTTTTGATGGTTTAGATTGCTGGGTTTTCGGCTTACTTGAATTGCGTTACGCCTGTAGACGTTACGTAGTTTAAGTGTCGTCACGTGCCAAATTTTGGGTCGTGACACAATCTCTGAGGTATGCTGTACATCAACAGTGCTCTCACAACAGGAAGCCTCTAATAATAGACCGATCATCCTGTGCAAAACCGAACACTCGCCTCAAACAAGAAGTCACAACACCAATACAAAATCGAGATGTTCTCGTGCCACCAGAAAACATGATGGTCAGTCCTCACCCATGACGAGCTCGCCCTGACCGCAACACTAACAGCAGCTCAATATGCGCTCAAACTATGGTGACAGGAACCTCAAGCATGTATCGATAAAGGTAGATCAAAGAAATGGAAGGAATCAATAGATCCCAAAATGGATACATGATCATAAGGAGAAACAGAATCAGTGGGAGTATGATCATGGAAACAAATAGAATCAAGGATCTTAAAATATGTACATCCTAAGGTTTCTTAAGTGGAGCATCGTATAGTAAATATGCCGCGGAACATACGTACGGTACGTCACTCTACTCAAGCTACCTACTCCATCAATCAGGGTCATCCTATGTAACGAAAGTTCGGGTCTAATACCCCCATGTCCAAGTCTAAGTTTCGTAAGGTCAAGCCTAGCTTCCGAAATATTTATGACCCAGACTCCACATAGTCAAACCTAAACTCGAACAAAGGTTAAAACTAGCGCTCTGATACCAACTTTGTTACGACCCGAAAATATTGCTCGTGACTGGCACTTGAATTATATGAAGTCTATAGGACCCCATCTAATTCAAGTAAGCCGAAACCCAGAAATCTAAACCTTTTTAAAGAAATAAAAGATGTGAAGTTTGAAATAAGGTATAATGAAATAAATGCTTTCTTTAATGCAAAGAAAAAGGAACATGAAAATTGCAAGTTTATTTTACTGATTGAAAAACATGTTTCGTCTCTTTAAAAATTTGGGCAGCACCTCCTTTGTATATTTTGATCCAAAACCACAATTACATAATGATAATAAAGGCATCCCCAAGCCGGAGCTAGCTTTTCGCCAAACGGCGGATTTACAACCACGCAAGTAATAAAACAAGTATACGACGCCCAACGGTGAAGAGCAACACAAAAGATAATGAATAAATAAAGACATCAACCCAATAAGCGAACATAAACCCATCGCTCAAATCTCGCAACTACAAGTCTCACTAAGTCTTACTATTTATACAAATACTAATTTTGATTGATGGAGTTGACTAAATACAAAATTAATAATAAGTACAAAAGTGGTATGATCTAACATGTACCACCTACCAAAGCAAGTCACCCGAATGCAAGCCGTGTTCCAACGATGCCACTGCCGATCCATGCGGTCAACCTGTAAGAACTGTGGCACAACGGGGATGAGTTACCAACTCGTGAGTAGAAAACATCACCAGGTAGAAATCGAATAAAGAACGATTCCTAGGTTAACTATATCATGAAGGTAATACTATGATATCTATGGTGACCGTATGTGTATATGTGCCAACAATAATAATCAATGCCTATATGCATGTGGATAACATCCAACAATATAATAAATGCCTGTATGTATGTGGATCTCGTCCACTCGAAACATCATAAAAACATATGCATGTAAATATATGAGGATATCAAAGAATGCGTGTCCATCAATAACACAACAAATCATGGAACCTAAGTGTCCAACACCGACACTCGAAAACATCATGAAACCCGTATCCAGCATCGACACGTAAATCCTCATATCTCAGACGCCGCATCCTCAGATCGGCCCTCATATCCATCTCACTACTCCGGTCGGTATCCTCTAGATAACCGCCGAGTCCAAATACTCTCACCGGTAGGTAATGCTCCCCTGCCAGGTGATTAATCTCAAAAACTATCTATAACCGCAATCAAGAACGGCGTCGCTTGAAGCTAGCCGGTGGGTACGGGTCGGTCCATAGGGATTTTATGAATCTCCTAATCGCGCTAACGAGTTAATTCCGAAGGGTGTTCGGATTAATTATTAAATCTAAAAACCTAATTAACCTAGGGCAATTATCTAGATCTACTCTTGCTAGGGCTAGGTTTAGGGATGGTTTGGAAATGTAATTAAATCTCACCGCTTTCAATACCTGAATGAAGATCTATGAGGAGTTATGGTAATTATCAATAAAGTGGATTAGATCCGTTCGGGAAGGTGTTCCTTCCTCTAGGTTCTTGTCCTTCCTTTAGAGATCCTTACCCTAACCTCCATGGAAAACATCACACCCGGGCCTTTATACTACGGTATCACCGCTACCTCGAGGGATAGAGTGCCGTAGGGAGCGGTATGTGCATGTATGCATGGAGTCCTATTGTAAATATTTGGTGGGTAAGAAAGGGATGAGAGATCTCATCTCTCAAAATCCTTCCCAAAAGCTAAACCCTAAACAAGTTTCTAGGGCATGAAATTAAATCTACCTAGGGCAAGGAATTTAAATCTACACTAAGGCAAGAAATTAAATTACTTACAGATGCATCCCTCCAATCATCCATGCAGGGTTGTCAGATCTGAATTTCTGATTGGAGAAGAAACACCGATGCTCTCCAAAAGATTTCTAAATTTTATTCATTAAAAGGAGGCCTCAGAAAATACAAAGCTTTTGGGTTCTATTTATAGGACATAGAAACCCTAGGTTTACAATTGCACCGCCTGTCTACAATTACAAATATACCCCCAGAAAATCTTTCCATAGCCTTCAGAACATTTAGGTCAAATTTTCTTTCCATGAAGGCTTTAAAGGGCCGCGGAACCGCGGCAATGGTGCGCTTGGGCCGCGGTTCCGCGGCCCAATGGTGAGTTCATCTGATTGTTTTTCCTGGGCTTCTTTAGGTTACTCTAGGCTTCTTTATTCTTTATTCCTTTTATCAGTTGGGCTTCTATATTAATTCCAGATCTTCAGTGAACACTTCACAATGGATCTTTTAACCGTCTTTCTTTCAAATTTGGATCTTGCGTTGCCTTGTTGGTGGTGAAGCGTTCTTCTGCTGGGTTTTACTAAGATCCTCCTAATTGTTGGTCAAAAGTCCTTCTTTTGTGTCGTCTTTTGTGTTTTTCACTATTTTCGCGCCAAGAACCTGTAACCTGTAATATGTAGTAGACATGCGTCAAAAGCACCTGTTTTCATTGTAAAATGCATAAGAACGGGGAATACAAAATGCAATATTATGTTATGAACAAATACCCCCAAACTTATCATTTGCTCGTCCTCGAGCAAACTTATTATTTTATTCTCAATAAAAATCTAACCTAGCCGCATTTTCGCAGGGAAACGCGATTGCACTGAGCACGTGCAACAAGCCGTTAAACCTCTAGGTGTCCCTAGTAGGAGGAGTGTTGTCTCCTGAGGGTTTTCAGCGGATTACACCCACAAAATCCTATCAATTTGGCTTTTCGACTTTAGTTCTCCAATTAGGTTTTCTAACAAGGAATTCTATTATCGTCGACTCGTAAATTATCCACCCATATTCTTCACACTTCCTCATCATCTAACTTAAGATTATATATATCCTGTAGACTACTTGGCTTTCAGCATTTCTTAAGTTTTCCTTCTAGGTTTCCAACTCCACTTAGGAATTTCTATCAACCCTTACTAAAAATACAAGTTCTATTCTTCATTCCTTTCTCTTATCTAAACTCTAATCACATATCCCCACGTGTGTGTAAATATCACCCCTACACTTGGAAATTCAAATCAAGCAATCATACTCTCGTCCATTGTCCAAAGCACTTATTAATTAGTGAATTTTTAAATGAAATTTGCTTACACATCCTTCATGCGACCGTTAATACTTCTTGAGGTACCAACAACCGATTACAAGACGCGTTAGCACTTTAAGCGTAATTCCTAGTCTTGCAACACCCAAGGCTTTAGCAGTGACTCCCAAACCAGTTGGTCTAAGGCACTAGGTGATGAAGCACCCTTGCTAAATATTTTTCTATTTTTTACAGCCTTAAGTAATCACAAAAACCAGTGTCCATTTTTTTATTCTTTATTCACTTTTTTTTATTTTCATTATACTAAGGACTTTAGACAAGAGCACTTCAAGGTCTTCTACTATTCCAAGTTTCAAGGTGCGTGATTGTGCAAATTGTAGGGTATACGTTTTCAGAATCTAGACTTAAGCAAGGAACTATTTTTCAAACTTATACTCTAATAAGAACATCAATACTCTTCCCTCATTTTGACTTAGCCTAAGAAGTGAACCCAAAATTTGCCTATTTCTAAATAAACTACAAGGCATGTACTTTCTACCGTTAAACTTTAAGGAATGTTATCTTTAGGGTTTTTAATTCACTAAGTCTAAGATCTAGTTGTTCCTAACCAGTTAACCTATTTGTCAAATTCGAGTCAAATAAACCAAAATTGAATACAATAATTTTTATAATTTTTTGAAATTTTTCAATTTTTATGGGTTTTTCAAATAAGTATGAAAATGCAAAAATATATACAAATGAATGCGAAGGAGGAAGACGTACCGAGCATACCCCCAAACTTGAACTTGACAGTGTTCTCACTGTCATGCTAAACCAAGAGGGTCAAAATACCGGCACTCCCCGGTTTATTTATAATAATTTTTTTTATTTTTGATGTTTTGAAATTTTTTTATTTATTTTTTATTTTTTTATAGAAAAAGAAAACAAAAAATATATAAACATATATACACAAGGTCCCCCCCCAAACTTAAGCTTGGCCTTACACAAGCCAAAGGTTAGCACCAACCATTCAAAAATCTTATCGTGGTAATGGTATAGTTGGTGCAAGAATGGGGTGGAAAGAAAAGAGATGAAAAGCACACGAGACCGTGTGGAAAGAAGAATGGAAGAATATGGTCTCGGTGGGGGAGAAGAAAGACGGAAAGAAGAAAGAAGTGGAGTGCGATCTTGAGGGTGTAAATTGAGTGAATAAATTAGCGCAATTTGTAATGACCGATGTGTTAAAAGCGATTGCGCTAACCTATTAACTCGTCGTGCAATGGGGTCAAATCCCTCAAGATTCACAAGAAAACATGGGTACGCCGAACTTGGTATTTAAGATGTAAGCGTAACGGTCGGAACAATAGGAAGGAGGGAGGGTGATATAACAGTTAAAGGTTCAGGAGGCTGAATTGGAAAATCCGACACATTAAACAAAAATGGTTCAACCTCAACATTATCCTCAAAACTCTCCTCAATATTATCCTTATAATTTTCCTCAAAATTCAACTCATCCATGCCATTATCATCAAATTCAAGACGCATATGAGATTCGGGAGAAACATTTAATAACTCGGGATGATGATTTGAACATAAAATCTCTATTAAATCGACAGGTTCATCATCCGAAATATTCCCGGCGTCTATATCCTCAATCAAGTGAAAATCAATTTTCTTAGGCACCTCATCAAAAGCATGGATATCTATCGATTTAGGTTCTAGATAGGAGGTGTAAAGATCGAAAGGATTAGGTGCGGTTTCACTCGAAAGGGGTTCCTCACAATTTGCCAAATCAAACACTACAAAATCACACAACTCATTTTTATTTTCAACAGGTGAACTATTTAGGGCAATCGATGGAAAACAGGAGTTATGGGCTTCAATTGGGTAGGGGTAGGTTTGATTTGGAAATCCTCTCACATTCTCACTCTGTCCAACCGCCTCCTTATACATTAAAAAATTTTGAGCTAGCGGGAAACTAGCTACCGGTTCACTAGGTTGCATAAGGGCGGCCACGGACGATTCCACATTCCTAACCATTTTGTTTGTTGCTGCGAGATACGCCTCCAACGCCTCTTCCAGACTAGACTTTGGTGGTAAGGGGGTTTCGGGAAAAGATTCGAAATTGTGTGGATATGCAAAACTCCCAACAGGCTGTGTAGAATCAATGTCTAGTGAAGGTGGTAAGGTCGGGTATGACTGGTAGGAAGTGGGTGGTAGGACAGGGGTAGGGTCTACATGTGGATAAAAATGTGAATAATCTTGTGGATCCCTAGAACGAGATGTGTGGAGAGGGGTGAAAGATCGGCTGCGAGATTGAGCAATGTGCTCAGCAATGGACATCGGCCTAGGAGTGTCAGAAGGACTCGAAAGAGTGGTATCAACATATGGAAGTGGTGAAGGTTGACTTGGTTGACACAAAGTGGGTTGAAAAGTCAAATTGTTTCTCCTAGACTCCTCTATGTGATCTTTCAAAGATTTTTCAGGCATGGAAGGATCGTCTTTAAATTGACCGAACACATTGACATATGACGCAAAATTAGGTTCGGGATACCAAAGTTCGGCTAATGATTTATTGTGTGGGGTACCCATGTTAGAAGAAGAAAGGTGACAAGAAGAAAGGTTGGGTGGTGCAAGGATTTATTTGGGGCTAAAAAATTTTGCAAGTTCTATAAAATATTTGTCCTTTTTATTTTCATTTTTCATTGATTTTTTTTCTCTTTATTCGAAAAATTTTGTTGCAAAAAGATTTTTGAGAAAAGATATGCAACAACAAAATATTTTATAGAAAAGATATGCAACAGCAAAATATTACTTGCAATTGGTTATTATTTGAAGCATATCACAAGAATCTTTATTTGGAAAAAATTGTTGCAAAAAGATATTCGAGAAAAGATATGCAACAAAAAAAAATTACTTGCAATCAATTTAGTTCAAGCGGGGCCCAAAAATCCTGCACAAGACTTGTTATATGGAAGGCAATATATTTTATAGCTCACAGAATCTTGCAGGAATTTCCAGAAAATATATTTCAAAAATTACAGAGGAGGAACAGAGAAGCTTACAGAAAAATTTTCACGAGAAGATGCCACTAGATCGCCGCCCTTCCGCGGCAATAGAGCACTAACACCGCGGTTCCGCGGTCCTTTAGACAGAACGGATCCCAAAAAAAATTCTGGTGTGACGACTCGACAAAACGGCCGCGGTTCCGCGGCCTAAGGTAGGTTTTGGCCGCTGAATCGCGGCACTTTGGTCGATTCACTTCTTCAAAAAATATCCATTGTTCTGTTGTTTAAAATATCTTCTGTTCCGATACCCCGTTTTCCGTTTCGCTTTCTGGAAATTTCCAGATCCGAATTTGTATATTCTGCAAAAATTCAACCACAAAGTATCCCTTCCAAAAATAACAAATTATATATATTTTTATATTTTTTGAATTTTTTAGATTTTTATGATTTTTTTAAATTTTATGATTAACCCGAAATTACGAAAAGAAAATTCTACGCCATCCCCGGCAACGGCGCCATTTGATTAATCTCAAAAACTATCTATAACCGCAATCAAGAACGGCGTCGCTTGATGCTAGCCGGTGAGTACGGGTCGGTCCACAGGGATTTTGTGAATCTCCTAATCGCGCTAACGAGTTAATTCCGAAGGGTGTTCGGATTAATTATTAAATCTAAAAACCTAACTAAACTAGGGCAATTATCTAGATCTACTCTTGCTAGGGCTAGGTTTAGGGATGGTTTGGAAATGTAATTAAATCTCACCGCTTTCAATACCCGAATGAAGATCTATGAGGAGTTATGGTAATTATCAATAAAGTGGATTAGATCCGTTCGGGAAGGTGTTCCTTCCTCTAGGTTCTTGTCCTTCCTTTAGAGATCCTTACCCTAACCTTCATGGAAAACATCACACCCGGACCTTTATACTACGGTATCACCGCTACCTCGAGGGATAGAGTGCCGTAGGGAGCGGTATGTGCATGTATGCATGGAGTCCTATTGTAAATATTTGGTGGGTAAGAAAGGGATGAGAGATCTCATCTCTCAAAATCGTTCCCAAAAGCTAAACCCTAAACAAGTTCCAAGGGATTGAAATTAAATCTACCTAGGGCATGGAATTTAAATCTACACTAAGGCAAGAAATTAAATTACTTACAGATGCATCCCTCCAATCATCCATGCAGGGTTGTCAGATCTGAATTTCTGAATGGAGAAGAAACACCGATGCTCTCCAAAAGATTTCTAAATTTTATTCATTAAAAGGAGTCCTCAGAAAATACAAAGCTTTTGGGTTCTATTTATAGGACATAGAAACCCTAGGTTTACAATTGCACCGCCTGTCTACAATTACAAATATACCCCCAGAAAATCGTTCCATAGCCTTCAGAACATTTAGGTCAAATTTTCTTTCCATGAAGGCTTTAAAGGGCCGCGGAACCGCAGCAATGGTGCGCTTGGGCCGCGGTTCCGCGGCCCAATGGTGAGTTCATCTGATTGTTTTTCCTGGGCTTCTTTAGGTTACTCTGGGCTTCTTTATTCTTTATTCCTTTTATCAGTTGGGCTTCTATATTAATTCCAGATCTTCAGTGAACACTTTACAATGGATCTTTTAACCGTCTTTCTTTCAAATTTGGATCTTGCGATGCCTTGTTGGTGGTGAAGCGTTCTTCTGCTGGGCTTTACTAAGATCCTCCTAATTGTTGGTCAAAAGTCCTTCTTTTGTGTCGTCTTTTGTGTTTTTCACTGTTTTCGCGCCAAGAACCTGTAACCTGTAATATGTAGCAGACATGCGTCAAAAGCACCTGTTTTCATTGTAAAATGCATAAGAATGGGGAATACAAAATGCAATATTATGTTATGAACACCAGGCTCAACACCATCATCTGCGATCATCTTGCTCCGAGGTAGCACACCGGGTCCACCATGCACCCGCAGAAGGTTCCTCCACCTCCTCGAATCGGGTTTCACATGCCACTCTCAGAACCGAGAAAACACACGGTGGACGCACTGAAATATCATAGCAAGAGAAACCGGGTTTTTAAAACAATACATACTTTCCTTTGAAATAACCACGGTTCTCAAATCCAGAAATTTCATGAAAGCAGCATATCTCAATGCGTAAAATCGTAAAGCATGATGTATGCGACATATAACAGAATGTAAGCATATCCATAAATCATGCAACATGGAACAATTATATGCACATATCAAGGGAAAACCGCTCTTTAAAATGAATCCAGTTTTAAAATATATCCTGCAGTTCCCAATTCCTCCAAGGTCAAATGCAACATCGTATCAAGGTGTATATGAACTATAGCAAGTAAATTATGCAAGAAGTCATATAATGATGCAGCAATTCTACTGTGTAGTGACATGGCAATTATCGATGATGAAGTGTGTGAGCCGGCCAATCTGTGTAAGTGTGACATACGTATCATCGATAATGGTGTAAGTGTACTATCACAGGTATATGAATGCAATGGGAATGGCATGAAAGTAGCATAAAGTAAATCGGCAACTAAAAGCTATAAGGTTTACATATCTAACATGACCGAGTCAGTAAATCTATCTATCGGCATCCTCTAGTCATGGGTATGGATCAATCATCTATTAAACTCGTCACATACGGTAAATCATTGTACGGCGTCATTAAACAATTTGGGATCCTAACGACCTATATGACAATAAGGGTACAGATTTAATGTCTCGTACGGCTTATCACTCATGATTCACAACATTTTATATCCCTATATGCCCATGTCCTCGGGTCACATCCATAACAACCTTATATCAAGGGATCGGTAAAGGTATCAATCCTCTCTTATCAACTCGCATCCGTATACCGACATATCAATCAAGTCGTCATATCATATCAAATTTTCATAACCCTAAGATTTCATCTCATATCATCTCTAACTATCCTTTTAACCATATCCCTAGTTTCCTAATCTAGATTTCTACGACTGTATCATATAGATCGGTTTCCATTTAATAATTTGCGGGGGTGCTGTACGCCATCCACCCGACTTCCCCCGTAGATATAGATCTACTCACCTGATCCTTGCTCGCTGAATTCGATGACGCCACGATCCGTCGCCTCGGAATCCACGTGAAGGTACCTACAATAATACACAATCGAAATCGCTATTAACATCAAGTCTGGAAAACCAATAGAGCACACGGTGCGCTCATAGGTTAGAACCTATAGCCTACGCATGAAAAATAATCAAAAAACCCTTGTTGTTGACGTACAAACGTCCAACAACCAAATATAAATCCAAATATCAAAACCAAGCATTCCAAAATACGGAAAACATAACCAAAAACACCCCAATGTACGCCCAGATTTCACCCTAGGCCAAACTAAGGAATTTTGCATATAGGGTTGCTCTAGATATCACCTAAGGGACTCACCAACCAAAATTCATTGAATTCCATCAAAATGTGGCCGCAATTTGAGGCCATAATGAATAAATCTGCGGTCGGATTACTGCATTAGAGGCTAAGGTTTCAGGTGGGGCTTCTAGGTTGCCTGCTCATATTACAGTCAAGGGAACTTTATTTACAATGGTCTCGGGTCATCCCAGATCTCTGAATACCATCACTAAATCCACAAAAACCCGATATCGATAAATCTAAAGTTCGTATCTTGGTTTCTAATCCGGGTTTTGTCCAGTAAAAACAGCATTAAGGGTCCTACAACAGCCACTTCCATCACCACAACATAATTCAAACCATAACCTCAACTTGGAATATTCCAAGATCGCTAATCCACACTAAATCAAATTCTAAACTAAACTAGAATACTAGGAAACTTAAACTAAACTAAATGAAAGGTGATATACCGTATTTGGGCATCTCAAGAAAAACCCTAGAAGTCCGAAGTCATCAAAATCCAACTTTGCTTGGTCCAATGTGCTGAGGGTGAAGTGTGGATTAACTTTTGTAAAGGGAGTATAGGGTTTTGATGAGGGAATTGAGATGGGTCATGAGGGTAGAGAAGGTGGAGGAGGAGTTGAAGGAGAACAAGAAGGAAATAAAGGAGAAGGGAAATGAGGCAGCCCCCCTCACTTATCTCACACTCTCTCAATTATTTACTCTATTACCCTTTTTCTCCTTTTCTTTTCTTTTAACACCAAATCACATAATATCCTAAAAAAACACAAAAAAACAACATGTAACCAAAATATAACATGACATGGTGCACTAGCCATGGAAAACTGTAGAAATACGGATTTGGCCTAATCGCGATTAGCAGTGCACTAATCGGGTTTTTATTTAAACCGCATATAATTAATAATAAAAATGCCAAATCTGATAAATATATTTTTAAATGAGTAAATCATTTTAATCTCCAAATATTTCACAATTATTGGTATATATTTATACCAGTTTACGGAAACCCCAATTTCGCAAATCGGGTAGTTTTCGCGAAATATATTATTTTAATATTAAATTCCAAAAATAATATTTTATATTTTCTGAAATGTTACATTGACCATGGCTCTTGTGCTTCATTTCATCTTCATCATTTTCTTCTCCTTCCTTCTCCATGGCTGCCCTCTCCCTCCACCTCCTCTACTTCCTCACAATACCACTAAAAACACTTCAAAACACCTTGTTTCCTTCACAAAAATTGTGCACCAGTCCCTCACATAGACCATGGTGGGATCAAGACAAGATTTTGAGCACTTGGTGCAGGTCAAGAAAGTTCTTGAGTTGCCAAATGAGCTAATTCTTTCACCCATAACTTAGTATTTGAGTTTCTATAGCCTCTAGTTTAGTTTAGAATTCATTTAGTAAGGTTTAGTGATGTCGGAAAATTCCAAGTTGAGGTTTAGGGTGGTATTATGAATTGTGATTGTGTAGTGAGTGTAATTGGTGATTACAAACTCCCCTTAGATGTTAAAAATCCATATCAAACCAGTGGCTAACCCTAAAACTTGAAATTTAAACTTTCCGTGTCAGTTTTGTGATATTTTGGAGGTCTACAGGGAATCTGGAGCAACCCGGGAAAGTTATAAAATAATTAAAAATATACATTAACCTAGTTAGACCAATAGGAGACCACCACAAGAAGACGAGGCCTAAATTCCAAGGGGGGCAGCCCGGCGGTTACTGTAGCAGTTAAGTCGGTTACTGTAGCAGATTTGGTGTTGGGGTTTTGCCAGTAGCTCACACTCCTAATAACTTAGCCACTGTATTTTTCTTTTTGTCCTAGATTACCTGAGTCAAAATCTGGAGCTAGTTTCCTAAGTTGTTGTTTTGAGTTTTGCGGATTTTAATAACTTGAGTTTTGATATTGTGTTTTATCTCGATCGATTGGCGTTTGTACGTCAACGACGATGGTTGATTGTTTTTGCATTCATAGGCTATAGGTTCTAACCTATGAGCACTTCGCGTGTCGTGTCAGTTTTTGAGTCGAATTTTGATGCAATACGATGTATTTTGTGATATGTAGGTACTTCACATGGATTTCAGGATGACAAGGTAAAACGAGCGTTATCGACTTCGGCAAGAAACGATCAAGGTGAGTAGATGTATATCTACAGGGGAAGTCGGGTGGATGGCGTATAGCACCCCCGCAGTTTCGTAGTGTAGTATGTGAAGGGTTAGTTTAGTGCAATTGGAAGATAGTACTTTTAGTTAGTTCTTAGTTACAAAACCTTAGAGTAAAGGTATACACACACACACACGCATGCACACACGTGACATGTTTTTGGTGTATACGATATATGTATGTGTGTGTGTGTGTGTGTGTGTGTGGATGTGTTGATATATATATATACACATATACGTATACACGGGTGATGAGGATAGTATATTATACTCGGAGGAGAGTCGATATGATCGGGCATGACGCCGTGAGATCGGTTATGTAATTTGGGTCGTGTTATGATATATGACATGATATTATAGTGGATTGATGGGCGATGTGTTTTCATACACACGCGTATATATGTTGATTGTATTGGAATGTACTAGACTTTAGATCAGTACCCCTAGTTCATGATTTTATGATAACAATAACATATGAATAATGAGATATATGTGATATTTGACCCGTACCCCGATTTGGGATGCCGTACGATGGATTTTACCGTACGAAGTATAGATATGATGATTGATCCGCACTCTTGACTCGAGGATGTCGTATTATATATTTTACTGTACGTGACGTTATTGAGGCAGGATCGCCGACTACTAGATATATCGACTCGGACTTTATGTGGATTTCCTTACCTTTTTGACTAGTCTCTTAGTTTAGCACTGTAGTTTATTTGGTGGATGTTAGACTGGGCTCTAGTCAAACTTAATTTCAGAAACTAACGAATCGTGAGTATTTTCAAAAGACAATCCGGGGGATATTACGGATTTTCAAAGGACGTACCTTTTCTTAAAAGCATCGTGGCCCCTATTTCCTAAAAACCACGATTCGTGCTATTTCAAATGCCAAAACTGTATGACTCGTATATATAAATGTATATTCTTATATGTTGCGGTTACTACATCTTTTTCCATATATTCATGTTCTCATTTCATTGCATGTTTATACATGTGTTTCCTTACTATTATGATCTCGTTTGTTACGACACCAGCACCATTATCGATGATGCGTATGTCCACGAACACTTGCTTGCCGGCTCACAAACATCATCATCGGTAATAGCCATGTTACGTACACTTTAGAAAACATTACCTTATCGGTATAATCTGCTAGCTGGTAGTTTCAACATACTATTAGTATGCTTGCTTTCATGTGCTAAATTAGATATTGCATCCTTTACCTAGATATCCATGCATGTGTATATTCATGTGTCATGCAATATCGTGGGGCTTTATGCCGATATTCACTGTTCACCGACTAGTGATTTTGAGATTTCGGATCTTTCATGAGATTTCTGGTTTTGGGAAACCGCATGTGAATGCTTATAAACTTATGATAATTTTAAAAGAGAAAGATGCGGTTTTCCTTGATATGATGAGTAGCATCCACCATGATGTTTTCTCGATTCTGAGTTGGTTTTCGAGACCCGATTCGAGGAGGAGGATTAATCTTCTGCGGGTATATGGTGGACCCGGTAAGGTACCCCGGGGCGAGAGTGATTTTATGAGGATGACGATGAGCCTGGCAGGGGAGCACTACCTACAGGTGATTGTATGGAAACTTGACAAATATCCAGAGGATACCATTCGGAGTTATGAGAGAGATGGATATGGGCCGATCCTGATTATGCGGAGCCTGAGATTTGAGTATTATGTGTCGCTGTTGGACACGGATTTCATGATGTTTTGAGTGTCGATACTAGGCACTCGGGTTTTATCATGATTTGTGTGTTGTTGCTGGACACACGTTAGATAGTGCTTTAGTACATGTCACGCATCGATATGTTATTATTCTTGGCACAGACACGAATACCTTGACATCACACTTATGATATACTGTTACCCTTGTATTAGTATTGTGCATTTATTTGTATGACCTAGGAGAGAGTCATACATGCGATTTCTTCTCGGGGATGTTTTCTACTCACGAGTTGGCAACTCACCCCTGTTGTGCCACAGTTTCTTGCAGGTTTGGCTGTACAGCTTTCATTGCGGCTTGCTGGCGCACCGCTTCCTTCCGGGTGATTGATTTGGTAGTTGGGTTCACTTGCATTGTGACCACCGTTGTACTTATATTTATTTCAGTTGTATCTAGTAAACTCTATCAACCAGACTTGTATTATTGATAGACTTAGAAGAACAGTGTTTATTCTTTCGACCCTAGAGTCGTGCGCTTGTATTATTATAATTCTTCTCTGGTTTTCTTGAGGATGTTGGTTTCCTTCTGAGTTTTTGATCCTCGCCTTTCGGCGCTGTATATTATATTGCTTGCGTGGTTGTATCCGCCAATTGGCGAAGAGCTAGCTTCCACTTGGGGATGCCTTTATTCATTACTTATGTATATTCCTGTTTGTACCTATTTGGGGCCGGTATTTACAAAGGAAACTCTACCAAAATTTTTGGGAAAAATTTGATGTTTTTAAAAGTGCTTACTACGACTTTCAAAGGTGATTCTATATGTTAACTATTAAATGTACTTTCATTCATTCTCTTTTTAAAATGGTTTAGATTTTTGGACTTTTGGCTTACTTGAATTAGGTGGGGTCATATAGACTTCACATGATTCAAGTGCCAGTCACGATCTATTTCGGGTCATGACAAAGTTGGTATCAGAACGCTAGGTTTAACCTTGGTTCGAGTCTGGGTTTGACTATGCGGAGTCTAGGGCGTATATATATTCAGAACCTAGGCTTGACCTTACGGAATTAGACTTGGTCGAGGGGGTATTACACCCGAACTTTTGTCGCGTAGGTTGACCTTGGTTGATGAAGTAGGTAACTTAAGTAGAGTGACGTACCGTGTGTATGTTCCGCGGCATACTTACGATATGTTACTCCGCTTAAGAAGCCTTATGATGTATATTTCATTGCACCGTATTCTATTCGTTCCTTTGATCTATCGTCATCGATGTCAGATGGTGGTTTCTGTTACCACGGTTGCACGGGAAGAGAGAGCTGCGGCTAGAGTTGCAGTCAGCAAGAGCTCGTCTGGGACGAGGACTGACCAGGGCGTAATTCTAGTGACACAAGATTGTATAGATGTGTCGTTTTATTGTGTTTTTCATGATAGAGCGTTCTGATGGATTGTTTTTACTAAGATTTCTAGAACGTTCAGACCAGCACCAAAAGATTGGGCCACTGCTAGAGGCCGGCTAGAATGTGATGACCGTTAATGTAACATCTATTCTTGAGGATTGAGGTATTGTTTAGTGTGCGGACGAATGAGCCAGCTGTTGCTGCGACTGACAAGATTTCGCCCCAGATGTTTGAAGCTATTGCAGCACGAGTTTGTACTTAGGGATATGATAGAAGATCGCTAGTCACCCCTGGATGAATGACTAGGACACGTGGTTCGTTTGCATACCCCGATACGAGGTCATCAGATTGATTGATCTCAGCTAGAGAGTACATCACACAGGCACGTTGAGAGTCGATAGAAAACGGAAGAATGAAGAGTATTCCTCCGACGATTTGGAAGAGTTTCCGAGGACGTAGTTGGCCATATACTTACACAAGATTTTGAGCTGTCGAATTTGTAGTTTTCGGAGTGGAGACTCCAGATATGAATATAGCCGTTTGTAGCGCAGCCCATAAGCTACGAAGAGACAAGTCCGAATTAGTTCACATTAGAGAAAAGTGGAGTAAAAGGTTCGTACGAGATCTTGACGAGATGACGTTCCACTCCATTGACATCATAGATGTGATACGCATGCCGAGGTGTTGAATATGGATATATCTTTTAAAAGGAGTCATGATGAGTATGCAGCCGTTCTGGAATAAAAAATAGATTTAGTAAAAGGTGATAACTTCCGGGCAGTTCGGCAGAAACGATATTTGGGAGAGACCCCGACAGAATCATTCTGGAATACTACACGAGAAGACTTGGACCCAGGATCGGTCGTATTACGCACACCCAGTAGGCCAGAGTTCGGCATCATCGACGAGACATGTTATGAGTGACCATGATAGTTGGCAAAAGATCTTTTAGAGGATGTGCCAGAGCGGAACTGTTTCCGTCA
The DNA here is from genome assembly GCA_030015575.1 of Agapanthus africanus. Taxonomy (NCBI): domain Eukaryota; kingdom Viridiplantae; phylum Streptophyta; class Magnoliopsida; order Asparagales; family Amaryllidaceae; genus Agapanthus; species Agapanthus africanus. The sequence continues at coordinate 122,082,696 of CM057344.1, forward strand.
TCATTGCTATATTGGGCTGTTGAGCCGAGGAGTTATGTAACTGGCAATCCGCAGTGAGTGACAAGGTCCTAAGGGCACAGGACGCCAGACCATGAACAGGAGGCAAGTAGATATCTTGCTCTACTACCTTGGAGGCACTGACATCTTCTCGACTTTGAAGAAAGGACATATCGACGACAATGTTTATGATTTGCGATTTGGTGATTCGAATATCACGTATCCGTCATTTTTTATTTCGGTATTTTGGGCGACTTATTTGTATGATTGAGATTTTGTGCACCACAGCTGCACTCGACTTCGATTTGATTTCGTTCAAGATGGTTGATTTTGATTTCATGCCTATGGCATTTATGTGATTTGACTTGTGCCTTCGGTGTAGCTTTCATGCTTGCACGCTGATGCACGTGGTTGTGAGATTAAATACCACGGTATACCTGATTTGGATTGAGGTATGTTGTATACCGTCGATTTCGATTGTGATATTCGATATTTGTTTTCGTGCACCTTATGCACTTGAGTTGGATTCTTGTGCATACTTGGCGCGCTTGATGCGATTTTGGTGCACACTAGATGTACTAAATCGGGATTCTTCATGCATATCAGATGCACCTGATATTGTTGTCAGGCACACTCGTTGCCCTTGACAGGTGTTTTCGTGTACACCCATTGCACTTAGATTTTGTTTCTGTGCACATGTATGGCACATTCATCGATTTCTATTTCTGTGCGCACCAGACGCACGTGGCATTATTGCATATACTATTGAGTATGATTTCCTTTGAGCAGTAATTTTTTATGGTAATTACTATTTGGTTTAGTAACCGAGCAGGACTGTTCTGAGAACAGTACCTAGGTGTTTTTGCATGCATCGATAGTTATCGAAGGGATTTCCAAAAAGAAGCTACAGTCTCAATATTTTCCTATTGTGTCCGAGATGACACGAAACATTTTACAAAGGAAACCCTTCTAAATTATTTTCAAAACGGCGGGACGTGTATGTTAAACAAAGGATATATATATAATTATTATTCTTATAATAAACATCCGCTACTTGTGTCGTGATACGCGCATCGCACAGCGACTTAAAAAGGGGTTGGCATGCATTTCTTTTTAGATGTTTTGACTAGTTTAAAACGATGCATACTACGTACATGTTATAGTTTTGATGTATATCATATTGGTTTTCGTATTGGACTTTGACATTGGTATCTTCACCATAACTCCGATGATTGCGTGATACTTGACGGAGTTTGATTTTGAGTTATATACTCATTTTTCATGAGCATGTTGTTGGGTTTCCCTTGCACCTAGTCTAGTGTAAAGAAGCATCATTCATTCCATCTTAAAATTTAGAGAGATGCAAAGCAAACTAACCATGAATCTTAACTAGAATATTTAGGGTAACATACAATTATCATCACATGCAAATCAAAAGCTATCATTAAGTGAATAAATTACAACCTTTGTAGACCTCTCTTGGTGACTCCTTAGACCTTTGAGAGTATGGAACGGATAGCTGGAGGCCTTCCTCGTCTACGATGATCCACCCGAAGTCCTTTTGCCCAAAGCTCCTTGCTTTACTTGATTTGTGAAAGAAGTATAGCAAACACCCTACACAAATGGGCTAGATGTATGTAGAATGATGAGGTGGTTTGTATTCTTTATTCAAAACACTTTTTTTACTACCTCACTCAAATGAAAACTCAAGAGAGAGAGGAAGAAGAAGATAATGGCAAAACTTGAGCTCAAAGTCTTTTATGATGAATAATGAGATGAGAATGAATAATCAATATTAAATCATTCTCCCCTCAAACTATGGTTAGCTAATATCTAGATATTTATCATTGAGTTTAAATGCCAAAAAAGAATTAACTCATGGTTAAAATTTTGGTCAAGTGAGGATAAATATCAACCATGAGTGAACTATCTTTTCTTTAACTCAAAATAAATAAAAATATACATATTAACTACAATGTGAGTCTTGCATTGCCACCATTTGTGTATCATCAACCATGATACGCATCCATGTATGTATGTATGTGTCTATGCACATCAACATGTGCATACATGCATGCATACATCAAATATTAAGAAAAGGGTTTAATAAAGAATTAATCTAAAACTCAAATGTTAAATCAACACTTGACTTAACAAACCGGTCATATCACATACGACCCGACCAATAGAAAAATGCCCGATTAACATACGGTATCACATACTCGCATTCAATCGGGTCTCGCGCATATCTCATATGTACACCACATCGTTTCGCCTGAGCTAGGAAACTCGTGTGTGGGATTCTAAGACTCGTCAATACGCCGGCAGTAGGTGATGATCATATCAAACACCTACAAGCCACAAGCGGTCAGCTAAACGTAACGGCCACCCGAGTATTGAGCGATCAGAAGAAAACCAGCGAAGCTGTCAAAACTCCTGTTGAGCCAATCAATAACACTACCGTACAGTCCGGTCTCTTCATCTCATATGTCGCATATCCAGTCTAGGGGTGGTGAACGTCAGACCCCAGTAACCGATAAGTCGTGTCGATGTGAGGCTCATAACGGGTCAAAAACTACTGATAACACTTACCAGTAGATCTCCATATCAGCCCTGGCCAGAGACTTCCAGTTATAGCCAATCGAACACAGCGCAACATCAACCCCCAATACCGGGAGAGACAAAACCCCTCTTATCGCTCATTGCCTCCATGTGATTCGGTACTGTACCCAAAAGCTACCGTTTTGCACGTTCTCTTGAATGTGGTAAGGTGGAAATCAAAGCACAGTTGGAATCACACAAGACTCTATGACGATCTCAGGTCTACAGACTAACCTGTACTAGTGTCACCAGAGAACTACTATCTAACGATAGGCATAATACCATCAAGGAGTTCTCGGCGAGTCCGTTCAGTGTACCCAGTCTCCACTGAGCACCCATACACCATCATTGATGTCAAACACCGATGGATATGGGATCATCCATCGCCCATCATATGGGTCAAGATGCGTATACGCTAGTCTACTCTGATGTATCGATGCACTGTCTCGATACACCCTCTACTAGGAACAGTTATAAGATGAACTCTTGGACTACCCTGGCCCCACTAGTATGATCTGCATCATAGTCCTAGTAGTCGAGTACATATCCTAAGGGTTTTATCAACATGTGAGAGCAAGACAGTAAACCAATACAAGTCAACATGTTTAGACAAAGTGAAACTAGATAGCATACTATCATATCGAGCAAGAAAGTCCTCTCTATATATATCCAAGCATCTACTATAATATACATCATATGTACAACAATGGCCTCTAGGGAATATATACAACTAACAATCTCCCACTTGCACTAAGGCCAGCTGTTGTAGTATCTCATACCCATCATCCTGAAGAGTCTCTCAAATTGTATCTGGGGTATGTCCTTCATGAGTGGATCCACAGTGTTGTCCTTCATGTGAACTCTCCTGACCTTGATCTCGTGGCGATCAACTATCTCCCAGATCAGGTGATACCGCCTCAGAATATGTCTGGACTACTGATGGGACCTGGGTTCCTTGGCCAAAGCCACAGCTCCATTGTTATCACAATATAAAGGTATTGGATGCTCAATGGACGGAACCACATCAAGATCAGTGATGAACTTCTTTATCCAGACAGCCTCTTTGGCAGCATCATTGGCAGCGATGTATTCAGCCTCCATATTCGAGTCTTCCACGGTTTCTTGCTTGAAACTCTTCCAACAAACCGCCCCTCCATTTAGGGTAAAGATAAATCCCGAGTGTGACTTAGAGTCGTCCTTATCACTTTGGAAGCTCGAATCGGTAAAGGACTCCATTTGGAGTTCTCCGTTACCATACACTAAGAACATCTCCTTAGTCCTTCTCAAGTACTTGAGAATATTCTTCACAGCTATCCAGTGACTCTCTCCAGGATCTGCTTGATACCTGCTCACTACACTTAGTGAGTATGCTACATCGGGTCTGGTACATAGCATCGCGTACATGATAGAGCCTACTGCCGAAGTATAGGGTATCCCTTGCATGCGAGCTCTCTCCAAATCAGTCTTGGGAGACATCTCTTTGGAGAGAGTGAGTTCAGAGATCTTGGGTTGGTTCCCACGTTTGGATTCTTCCATATTAAACCTCTTTAGTATGGTGTCAATGTACCTGGATTGGGACAATCCCAGTATCCTCTTAGATCTATCTCTATAGATCTTAATCCCTAAAATGCAGGAGGCATCACCTAGATATTCATTGAGAATCTATGTGATAAGAAAAGCTTGACCGAATGCAGCATAGGAACATCATTTTATATCAAGAGTATGGCATCCACGTACAATACGAGGAAGACAACCTTACTCTCTGCAACCTTCTTGTAAATACAAGGTTCATCTACGTTTTTGATGAAGTCAAACTCTTTGACTGCAACATCAAAACAGATGTTCCAACTCCGCGATGCCTGCTTTAACCCGTAGATGGATTTAAGAAGCTTTCACACCTTTCCGCTGCTCCCACTGTCTATGAAGCCCTCTGGGTGAGTCATGTACACGCACTCCTCTAAATCACCATTTAGAAAGGCGGTTTTAACATCCATTTGCCAAATTTCATAGTCATGGTATGTAGCAATGGCAAGCAGGATCCGGATGGACTTAAGCATAGCCACTGGAGAAAAGGTTTCGTCATAATCCACACCTGGCCGTTGACGAAAACCCTTTGCAACAAGTCTAGCTTTGAAAGTCTTAACTTTTCCATCTACACCAAGTTTCTTCTTAAAGATCCATTTGCTCCCAATGGGTTTTACCCCTTCAGGATCAACTTCCAAAGTCCATACTTTGTTGGTGTACATGGATTCCATCTCAGATCGCATTGCATCCAGCCACTTCACAGATTCCCCACTCGTGATATCCTGCTTGAGGCTAGTCGGGTCATCATCTTCCATGATGCAATCCTCGCTCCCACCATCTATGAGAAAACCGTAGTATCTCTCACGTGGGTGAGGAACCCTACTAGATTGGCGGAGGGGCTGGGGGTTTTCGGGAACTATCGAATCCTCTGGTTCCAGTAAATCTTTAGTTGTAGTTTGTGCTGCTGGAACTTCTTCCAGCTCTACCTCTTCGTCACTAATTTCTTTAGTAAGAAATTCCTTTTCTAAAAAGGTGGCGTATTGAGAAACAAACACTTTTTGCTCCTCAGCGTGGTAGAAAATATATCCTTGGGAATTCTTAGGATATCCTACAAACTTACAAAGAACTGATCGTGCCTCGAGTTTGTCCGGATTTTGCCTTTTGACATAGGCCGAACAACCCCATATCTTAACACGTTTAAAATATGGTCTCTTCCTACTCCATATCTCATATGGTGTGGTAGGTACAGATTTAGATGGAACTTGATTCAATAGGTATGCTGTTGTCTCAAGCGCATAACCCTAAAAGGAATTAGGCAACTCATCAGTGCTCATCATAGAACGCAACATATTTAATAGGGTGCGATTCCTCCGTTCCGATACACCATTGTGCTATGGTGTATTTGGAGGAGTAAGCTGAGAGAGAATCCCATTCTCCTTTAGATAGTCCAGGAACTCATTGCCCATGTATTCTCCTCCTCGATCAGATCGAAGGATCTTAATACTTTTACCCGTTTGGTTCTCAACTTCATTCTTATATTCTTTGAATTTCTCAAAAGCTTCAGACTTGTGTTTCAACAGGAACACATGTCCGTATCTTGAGAGATCGTCGGTGAATGTAATGAAGTACGAGGCACCATTCTTGGCATGTGTAGACATGGGACCGCATACATAACTATGTATCAGTCCCAAGAGTTCCGTAACTCTTTCTCCGTGTCTACTAAATGGAGTTTTGGTCATCTTGCCTTTGAGACATGACTGGCAAGTGTCATAAGATGAAAATTCGAACGGATTCAAATATCCATCCTTATGCAACTTAGCTAGTCGTGTCGCATTGATATGACCAAGTCTACAATGCCACAAGAAAGATTCGTTCATTTCTGAACTCTTCCTCTTGTGTGTGTTTTGTACATTAAGGACTGTAGTTTGATTCAGAACGTATGTGCCATTATTTAACGAGCCTGATCCAATCAACTTTTGATTCAGGAAGATGTTCATAATATTATCCCGTACTACAAAATTATATCCTTCTTTACTCAATAAAGAAACTGATATAAGATTGCATATCAGGGTCGGAATGTAATAGCATTCGTTCAGAATCAATGTATTACCATTTCGTAATACAAGGTGATATTCTCCAACTGCTTTGGCTTTTACATTTACACCATTCCCTACTATTATGGAATGATCACCCTCTCCCAGTTCCCTACCTTTTCGTAGCCCATGTAACATATTACATATATAGGATCCCGATCCGGTATCTAATACCCAGGACGTAGAGTGAACTGAGAAACAGTTCTCGATAATTAACACACCCGAAGAAGATGCATCAGCATGCTTGTTCTTCGTTTGGGTGGCGTGAGAATCTGGATATTCTCCTATTTTCTGCTTAGACTAATAACAATTATAAGTTGGAGCGGGACCAACGTTCCCCTGCTCAGTATAACAAGCGGGTTGGTCAATACATCCATATTATTATCTTGATTAAGGCCTGACATGGTCGCTACCTGGAGAGAGAGAGAGAAGAAAACACTTTAGCGTAAGCTCTTGCAAGATTAGATTGGTTTTTATCTTATCTAATCAAGATGGCTCCCACTGGTTTTATCAAATCTTTCTTAAAACCCTAAAACGTAAAACTAGCCGGGATTAATTACACCTTACAGGTTCGCCAATCTCTCAGCCAGGTCAGTGTTGGTACTTTGAGGGAGGTTTCCCGTGCTTTCGCACGGACCTAATTAAAATAAATCTCGTTTTCCTAGAGGCATAACCCCGTTAACACCTTTCTAGACACCTACTTGATCGGCTAATTGTCTTGTGTAAAACTCTTCCAGGAGTAACTCTTACTCACAGTGGGTATCAGGATCCAACTATCTCATAGAGGGTATGCAATCTCATTGCAAATTTCAACACTTGAAATTCCCGTTAATACTTTTACCCCTAGCAACTTATGACCTTAACATAGTCTAAAAATCATAATTGCTAGCCAAGTTCAACCCGTCATTTCCCGATTGAATTAAACCCATCCGTATGACCCTTAACATAGTCAACAAAGTCATACGACTACCTTAATCAAATCACATCTCATGTTTTAGCATATAAGCACTAATTAGCTACCGCACACTACGCCTTAACATAGTCAACAAACGTAGCACGAATACTAAGTGGTACTTATCTGAAATGACGAGGGCTACGCAGGTTTTTCAGAAAACCATGAGCGTAATAAACTTGATATCGTTGTAGAAACAAGTGATTTTGAAAAGGAGTGTTTTTTAGGCTTTTTCTAGTTTTGCTAAAGAGGTCACTCCCGGTGAAGGGATCTCGGCTCTTTCCTTATCGAATAAAGTGCAGGATATTTCACAAATACCGCTATGCAAAGCAAGAACTATGGAAGCAATCAAAAACATAACCGAGTGAGTTGTAGCATCTGCTAGTTTTTAGGACACTCCCGGTGAAGGGATCTTGGCTCTTTCCTTATCGAATAAGGTGTTGGATATTCTACAAGGAATACTGCTATGCAAAGCTAAAACTAGAGCTACCCTTTTTATAATATTTGATTCTACAACATCTTTTAGGTTTATTTTTCTTTCATTAATCTCATTAATGAATCACATCATTAATGCTTCCTAAGCATCACAGAAGAAACGAAAATACAACGTACGCTTATGCCATCCGCATTCGCCACAGTGTCCCGTTATGCACTGTTAGGTTACTTAACTAACGGTATACCGGGGTGGGACTAGCGCTGGTGTAAAACATAAGCAACGTTTATTATATATCATATATACAATAATAAAGCATTCGTCTCACGCATATAATATGATCACATCACAGTATATCAGCAGCAGAAGAATCATATGAAATATTAGATATACTAGAAGGTCCGTATTTTATTTTGAGCCTGTATGAAATACGGATTCCACGGTCGTGATGAATAGCCAAACCCACACCCCTAGACCAATATGAGAGCGGCAAGTGACCCTGCCAATTCTAGAGTTTAGGAGACCCGGTCTCGACTCCTCGAGATGGCCTCCCACTGAACCCTAGAACCCGGTCACTTGTGCTCCCCTCCTTGGGTATATCCTAATGCGGAAAAGTAAATAATATACAATGGTGACATCATCCTCAACCCGGAAGTGCCCCAATAAAAGAATATTATATACAATGAATTTTACATGAATGAAAATAAAAACCCTCATCTCACATAAAACCCCCGGCTATTCAAAACACGAAGATCCAATATAACATATCACAGCAACACATAATATCTCATATCATCAACGTAAGCAAGTATGAGTATTCCGATTGTCGTTGATGTATAGCAACGAAACCGGTGATACATCATATACTACACTTACGGTCGTAGAAAAGAAAAGTGAAAAACTACAACATTTGGAATCCACAATCACCTTAGACATCGTAAACCCGAAATATCACATATTACAGATTTCATGCCTAACAATGTGAATTCCACATATTGTATCACATTCAGATATATCGAGATGATGTTTAACGTTTCGATCGAATCAACATGCACCCACAAATTACCCCGAAAGCTCAACACTTGAGCAAAATCAAAATACTCAAAAACCGTGCCACAGTGTCTATGGACCAGCCGTAGAAGGGGTTAACCAATGCCTCACCTATGGCACCACGGAACAACGGCAAACCCTAGGGTTCGATCGTGGTTCCGTGGGCATAGAATCGAGTTTAGGTAACTATATTCTTCTAGAGGGGCTATAGGGATACTTGGACGATTTTACGAATACAATCAACTAGGGAAAATTACAACACTTGGAAATTTTAGCGGGGTACAAAATGTGGTGTTCGATGTTTGTTCGAACTGCTAAACATTGTCAAGGTTACTAGTACAGTGTTAAAATATACGACTATGAAATAGCTCCGAATTAACCCCTAAGCAAATTATCATCACATGAAAATATAGACTAAACAAACAATACCTGAAACCCCAAATCCTACAGAGCAGACCACAGTAGAAATACGGAGCAGTTTGGGGATAGGATGACCGAGCAGGCCGGCCATATGGCCAATGTGCTCAGTTTTCTTGAGGTGGAAATGCCCCGTAGTTCTCAAGTGTTCTCAGTACATCTCATACTAACTTCTGCAGTTGCTAAAAAAATTTAAACGACTTTTTACAAAATTTCCAGAGAGCAATATCAAGGGTTTCAAACATCGCATTTTCGGAGTCGATTTCGTTTTCGCAATTGTTTTAACACCGTGTCTAAAATTCTAGCCTGACTCTGATACCACCGTTGGGTTTCCCTTGCACCTAGTCTAGAATATAGAAGCATCACTCATGCCATCTTAAAATTTAGAGAGGTGCAAAACAAACTAACCATGAATCTTAACTAGAATATTTAGGGTAACATACAATTAGCATCACATGAAAATAAAAAACTATCACTAAGTGAAGAAATTACAACCTTTGTAGACTTCCCTTGGTGACTCCTTGGACCTTTGAGAGTATGGAACGTATAGCTAGAGGTCTTCCTCATCCACGATGATCCACCTGAAGTCCCTTTGCCCAAAACTCCTTGCTTTACTTGATTTGTGAAAGAAGTATAGCAAACACCCTACACAAATGGGCTAGATGTATGTAGAATGACGAGGTGGTTTGTATTCTCTATTCAAAACCCTTTCTTTTTTACTACCTCACTCAAATGAAAACTCAAGAGAGAGAGGAAGAAGAAGATAATGGCAAAACTTGAGCTCAAAGTCTTTTATGATGAATAATGAGATGAGAATGAATAATCAATATTAAATTATTCTCTCCTCAAACCATGGTTAGTTAATATCTAGATATTTATCATTAAGTTTAAAAGCCAAAAGAGAATTAACTCATGGCTTAAAGTTAGGTCAAGTGAGGTCAAGTGAGGATAAATATCAACCATGAGTGAATTATCTTTTCTTTAACTCAAAATAAATAAACATATACATATTAACTACAATGTGAGTCTTGCATTGCCACCATTTGTGTATCATCAACCATGATACACATCCATGTATGTATGTATGTATGTGTCCATGCACATCAACATATGCATACATGGATGCATACATCAAATATTAAGAAAAGGGTTTAATAAAGAATTAATCTAAAAGTCAAATGTTAAATCAACACTTGACTTAACAAACCGGTCATATCACATACGACCCGACCAACAGAAAAAACGCCTGATTAACATACGGTATCACATACTCGCATTCAATCGAGCCCCGCGCATATCTAATATACACACCATATCGTTTCGCCTGAGCTAGGAAACTCCTGTGTGGGACTCTAAGACTCGTCAATACGCCGGCAGTAGGTGATGATCATAACAAACACCTATAAGCCGCAAGCGGTCAACTAAACGTAACGGCCACTCGGGTATTGAGCGATCAGAAGAAAACCAACGAAGCTGTCAAAACTCCCGTCGAGCTAATCAGTAACACTACCGTACAGTCCAGTCTCTTCGTCTCATATGTCGCATATCCAGTCTAGGGGTGGTGAACGTCAGACCCCAGTAACCGATAAGGCGTGTCGATGTGAGGCTCATAACGGGTCAAGAAACTACTAATAACATATACCAGTAGATCTCCATATCAGCCCTGGCCAGGGACTTACAGTTATAGCCAATCGAACACAGCGCAACATCAACCCCCAATACTGGGAGAGACAAAACTCCTACTATCGCTCATTGCCTCCATGTGATTCGGGACTGTACCCAAAATCCACCGTTTTGCACGTTCTCTTGAACGTGGTAAGGTGGAAATCAAAGCATAGTTGGAATCACACAAGACTCTATGACGATCTCGGGTCGACAGACTAACCTGTACCAGTGTCACCAGAGAACTGCTATCTGACGATAGGTATTATACCATCTAGGAGTTCTCGGGGAGTCCGTTTAGTGTACTCAGTCTCCACTGAGCACCCGTACACCATCTTTGATGTCAAACACCGATGGATATAGGATCATCCATCGCCCATCATATGGGTCAAGCTACGTATACGCTAGTCTACTCTGGTGTATCGATGCTCTGTCTCGATACACCCTCGACTAGGAACAGTTATAGGATGTACTCTTGGACTACCCTGGCCCCACTAGTATGATCTGCATCATAGTCCTAGTAGTCGAGTACATATCCTAAGGGCTTTATTAACATGTGAGAGTAAGACAGTAAACCAATACAAGTCAGCATGTTTAGACAAAGTGAAACCAGATAGCATACTATCATATCGAGCAAGAAGGTCCTCTCTATATATATCCAAGCATCCACTATAATATACATCATATGTACAACAATGGCCTCTAAGGCATATATAAAACTAACACATGTATTGCATTAAGATGTGTTTTAAGTATTTATGATGTCGGAACTCCGACGACTTGAGTGTTTTGCTGAAATGTTTTTGTAATTGGGGGAGTTTTAATTTAAATTCGGGGACCGAATTTATTTAAGGGAGGAAGACTGTAACATTTCAGAAAAATAAAATATTATTTTTAGGAAGTTAAACAATTTAAATAATAAATATTATGAATATTTTAAAGTATGTAGACTAGTTTTAAATGATATGGTATAATTATATACCGATAAATTGGGAAATATTTGGAAATTTATATTAAATATTGATTTTTAAAAGCATTTATGAAGATTGGGAATCTTACAATTTAGTATACAATTAATTGTATATAAGTTAGTATTACTAAACTCGATTAGTTCTTAATCATACATTGATTGTGTTTTGTTCAAGTGACATGCACCATGTCATGTTTCAAAACATCATTTTTGAATTTCTATGAACCATGGCATCTTGATTTTCTTTTATATGTATATGGGTTTTTGTTTTACAAAGAAATGAAAGAAGAAAAGAAAAGAATAAAGAATATGTGACATAGAGGCATGGTGGAAGCATGGGCAAAGAGAGAGAGAGAAGGTGAGAGGTCATTTGTTGACCATGGCTCTTGTGCTTCATTTCATCTTCATCATATTCTTCTCCTTCCTCCTCCATGGCTACCCTCTCCCTCCACCTCCTTTACTTCCTCACAACACCACCAAAAACACTTTAAAACACCTAGTTTCTTTCACAAAAATTGTGCACAATCCCTTCACAGAAACCATGGTGGGATCAAGACAAGATTTTGAGCATTTGGGGCAACTCAAGAAAATTCTTGAGTTGCCAAATGAGGTAATTCTTTCACCCTTGGCTTAGTATTTGAGTTTCTATAGCCTCTAGTTTAGATTAGAATTCATTTAGTAAGGTTTAGTAATGTCGGAAAATTCCAAGTTGAGGTTTAGGGTGGTATTATGAATTGTGATTGTGTAGTGAGTGTAATTGGTGTTTACAAACCCCCTTAGATGTTAAAAATCTAGATCAAACCAGTGGCTAACCCTAAAACTTGAAATTTAAACTTTTCGTGTCGGTTTTGTGATATTTTGGAAGTCTACAGGTAATCTAGAGCAACCCGGGAACTTTATAAAATAATTAAAAATATACATTAACCTAGTTAGACTAATAGGAGACCACCACAAGAAGACGAGGCCTAAATTCCAAGATGGGGCCGGCTCCGGCGGTTACTGTAGCCGTTAGGTCGGTTATTGTAGCAGATTTGGTGTTAGGGTTTTGCCAGTAACTCACACTCCTCATAACTTAGCCACTGTATTTTTCTTTTTTTCCCAGATTACCTGAGTCAAAATCTGGAGCTAGTTTCCTAAGTTGTTGTTTTGAGTTTTGCGGATTTTAATAACTTGAGTTTTGATATTGTGTTTTATCTCGATCGATTGGAGTTTGTACATCAACGACGAGGGTTGATTGTTTTTGCATTCATAGGCTATAGGTTCTAACCTATGAGCACTTCGCGTGTCGTGTCTGTTTTTTAGTCGGATTTTGATGCGATACGATATATTTTGTGATATGTAGGTACTTCGCGTAGACTTCAGGATGACAAGGTAAAACGAGCGTCATCGACTTCGGCAAGCAACGATCAAGGTGAGTAGATATATATCTATGGGGGAAGTCAGGTGGATGGCGTATACCACCCCCGCATTTTCGTAGTGTAGTATGTATAACGTTATATATGTGTGTGTGTGTGTGTGTGTGTGTGTGTGTGTGTGTGTATTGTGATACGTGGATAATTAGCAAGAGCGGCTCTAGGAGATCATGGGTTAATTTAGTGTAATTGGAAGATAGTGCTTTTAGTTAGTTCTTAGTTGCGAAACCCTAGAGTAAAGGTACACACAAACATACATACACACACGTAACATGTTTTTGGTGTATATGATATATGTATGTACACACACGTAACATGTTTTTGGTGTATATGATATATGTATGTGTGTGTGTGTGTGTGTGTGTGTGTGTGTGTGTGTGTGTGGATGTGTTGATACACACACACACATACACATATTCGTATACATAGGTGATGAGGATAGTATATTATACTCGGAGGAGAGTCGATATGATCGGGCATGATGCCGTGAGATCGGTTATGTGATTTGGGTCGTGTTATGATATACGACATGATATTATAGTGGATCGATGGGCGATGTGTTTTCATACACACGCTGATATATGTTGATGGTATTGGAATGTACTAGACTTTAGATCAGTACCCCTAGTTCATTATATTATGATAACAATACCATATGAATAATGAGATATATGTGATATTTGACCCGTACCCCGATTTGGGATGGCGTACGATGGATTTTACCGTATGAAGTATAGATATGATGATTAATCTGCACTCTTAACTCGAGGATGTCGTATTATATATTTTACTGTACGTGACGTTATTGAGGCGGGATCGCCGACTACTAAATATATCGACTTGTACTTTAGGTGGATTTCCTTACCTTTTCAACTAGTCTCTTAGTTTAGTCCTGTAGTTTATTTGGTAGATGTTAGACTGGGCTCGAGTCATACTTAATTTCAGAAACTAACGAATCGTGAGTATTTTCAAAAGATAACCCAGGGGATATTACGGATTTCAAGGGACGTACCTTTTCTTAAAAGCGCGTAGCCCCTATTTTCTAAAAACCACGATTCATGCTATTTCAAATGCCAAAACTGTATGACTCGTATATATAAATGTATATTCTTATATGTTGCGGTTACTACATCTTTTTCCATATATTCATGTTCTTATTTCATTCCATGTTTGTACATGTGTTTCCTTACTATTATGATCTCGTTTGTTGGGACACCAGCACCATTATCGATGATGTGTATGTCCATGAACACTTGCTTACCGGCTCATACACATCATCATCAGTAATTTCCATGTTACGTACACTTTAGAAAACATTACCTTATCGGTATAACTTGCTAGCTGGTAGTTTCAACATACTATTAGTATGCTTGCTTTCATGTGCTAAATTAGATATTGCATCCTTTACCTAGATATCCACGCATGTGTATATTCATTTGTCATGCAATATCATAGGGCTTTATGCCGATATTCACTGTTCACTAACTAGTGATTTTGAGATTTCGGATCTTTCATAAGATTTTTGGTTTTGGGAAACCGCATATGAATGTTTATAAACTTATGATAATTTTAAAAGAGAAAGATGTGGTTTTCCTTGATATGATGAGTAGCGTCCACCATGATATTTTCTCGGTTCTGAGTTGGTTTTTGAGACCTGATTCGAGGAGGAGAATGAACTGTCTGCGGGTACATGGTGGACCCGGTGAGGTATCCCGGGGCGAGGGTGATTTTGTGGGGATGACGATGAGCCTGGCAGGGGAGCACTACCTACCGGTGATTGTATGGAAACTCGACGGATATCCGGAGGATACCGTTCGGAGTTATGAGAGAGATGGATATGGGCCGATTCTGATTATGCAGAGCCCATGGGCCGATCCTGATTATGCGGAGTCCAAGATTGGAGTATTATGTGTCGCTGTTGGACACAAACTTCATGATGTTTTGAGTGCCGATGCTGAGCATTCGGGTTTTATCATGATTTTTGTGTCGTTGCTGGACACACATTGGATTGTGCATTAGTACATTGCATGCATCGATATGTTATTATTCTTGGCCCAGACACGGGTATCTTGACATCACACTTATGATATACTGTTACCCTTGTAGTAGTATTGTGCATTTATTTGTATAACCTAGGAGAGAGTCATACATGCGATTTCTTCTCGGTGATATTTTCTACTTACGAGTTGGCAACTCACCCCTGTTATGCCACAGTTTCTTGCAGGATTGGCCGTACAAGTTTCATTGCGGCTTACTGGCGCACCGCTTCCTTCCGGGTGATTGCTTTGTGTCACGACCCGAAATATTAGCTCGTGACCAGCACTTTAATCACGCAACGTCTAAAGGCATAACGGAATTCAAGTAAGCTGAAACCCAGAAATCAAAACATTTTAAAGAAAATAAAAGAGGTGAAGTTTTAAAATAAAGGTATAATGAAATCAAGTTTTCTTAAATGCATAGAAAAGGGACATGAATAATGCAAGTGAAGTTTACTAGTTTGAAAACATATTTCGTCTTTTAAAAATTTGGGCAGCACCTACTTTGTATTTTTGATCCAAACCGTAAATTCCATAAAGATAAAAAAGGCATCCCCAAACGGGAGCTAGCTCTTCGCCAGCCGGCGGATCACAACCACACAAGACAGTAAATATAAGTATACGACGCCCAAAAGCGGAGATCACAACAACAGATTAAGAAATAAACAAGACATCAACCCCAAAACGAACATAAAACCCATCGCTCAAGTCTCGCACTACCAGTCTTGCTAAGTCTCATTACTTATACAAATACTAGTTTGATTCGATGGAGTTGACTAGATACAATATGAAAGAGTAAATAAAGAGTGGTACGATAAAAATGTCCTACCTACCAAAGCAATCACCCGAAAGCAACTGTGTGCCAGCGATACCGCTACTGATCCATGCGGTCAACCTGCAAGAACTGTGGCACAACGGGGGTGAGTTGCCAACTCGTGAGTAGAAAAACATCAACAAGTAGATATCGAATAAACAACGACTCCTAGGTCTACTATATCATGAAGGTAATACTATGATATCTAGGGTGACCGTATCTGTATATGTGCCAACAATGTAATCAATACCTATATGTATGCGGATATAATCCAACAATATAATCAATATATGTATGCATGTGGATCTCGTCCAACCATATAATCAATGACACAACAATATCATGCATGTAAATATCATAAAAGCATATGCATGAAAGTATGAGGATATAATCAACGGGTATCCGTCGCGACACATCAAAATCATGGAACCTGGGTGTCTAACATCGACACTCGAAAACATCATGAAACCCGTGTCCAGCATCGACACGTAAATCCTCATATATCTCAGACGCCGCACATCCTGGTCGGCCCTCATATCTATCTCTCTACTCCGGTCGGTATCCTCCGGATAACCGCCGAGTCCAAACACAATCACCGGTAGGTAGTAGTCCCTCTGCCAGGCTTATCATCTACAGCACAACAATCCGTCCTCACCCCGGGGTACCATACTGGGTCCACCATATACCCGCAATCGGACTTATCCAGCTCCTCGAATCGGGTTTCACATGTCACACGTCTCAGAACCGAGAAAACGCATGGTGGACATACTGAAATATCATATCAAAAGAAACCGGGTTTTTTTTAAAACAGCACCTGCTTTCTTTTGAAATAGCCACGGTTCTCAAATCCAGAAATCTCATGAAAATAGCATATCTCAATGTGTAAAATCATAAAGCATGAGGCATGCGACATATAATAAAAATGTAAGCATATCCGAATATCATGCAACATGGAACAGTGATATGACATATTAAGGGAAAACCGCTCTTTTAAATGGATCCTGTTTTGAAAATATCTCACGCGGTCCCTAATTCTCTAAAACCAAAGCCAGCATCATCTATGTATGTGCAATAAGTATGTATGTAGGTATGGATACACAAGCGGTATATACGCAAGTATGAGTGTATAATATGTATGTGCGCAAGTATGGATGTACAAGTGGTATATACGCAAGTATGAATGTACAATATGTATATGCGCCAATATGAATGTACAAGTGGTATATACGCATGTATGAGTGTACAATATATATGTGCGCAAGTATGGATGTACAAGTAGTATAGACGCAAGTATGAATGTACAATATGTATATGCGCCAATATGGATGTACAAGTGGTATATACACAAGTATGAGTGTATAATATGTATGTGCGCAAGTATGGATGTACAAGTGGTATATACGCAAGTATGAATGTACAATATGTATATGCGCCAATATGGATGTACAAGTGGTATATACGCAAATATGAGTTTACAATATGTATGTACGCAAGTATGGATGTACAAGTGGTATATACGCAAGTATGAATGTACAATATGTATATGCGCCAATATGGATGTACAAGTGGTATATACACATGTATGAGTGTACAATATGTATGTGCGCAAGTATAGATGTATAAGTGGTATATACGCAAGTATGAATGTACAATATGTATGTGCGCCAATATGGATGTACAAGTGGTATATACGCATGTATGAGTGTACAATATGTATATGCGCAAGTATGGATGTACAAGTGGTATATACGCATGTATGAGTGTACAATATGTATGTGCGTAAGTATATCATGCAAGGAGTCACATCCTGATGCAGCGATTCTACTGTGTAAGTGACATAGCAATTATCGATGATGAAGTGTGTGAGCCGACCAATATGTGTAAGTGTAGCATACTCATCATCGATAATGGTATAGGTGTACTAGCACAGGTATATATATGATGCAATGAGAATGACATGAATGTAGCATAAAGTAAATCACCAGCTAAAAGCTATATGATATATGTATCTAATATGACCGAGTAGGTGAATCTATCAATCGGCATCCAGCCTCACTACATCGCATATGGTATAATCCATCGAACGGCATCCTCTAGTCAAGGGTATGGATCAAACATCAAGTAAAACTCATCAGGTACGGAAAATCATCATACGGCGGCATTAAGCTATCAGGGATCCTATTAACCTATAAGACGAGGAGGGTACGGACCTAACATCTCGTACGGCTATCACTCATGATTCACAACATATAAAAATATCTCTATATACCTATGTCCCAGGTCACATCCGCAACAATCTCATATCAGGGGAACGGCAGTCATCTCAATCGACTCGCATCCGTATACCAATATATCATCAAATCATCATATCACATCATATATTCATTTCATCACATTTATATCCCACATCAAGTCAATTTTTACAAATATATTCTACCTTTACTATAAGCATACGTATCTAATCTAACATACACACCTGAACCATATAAACAGTTTTTGAAAGATGTAAATCGTAGTTTTGAAAGTAGGGGCTACGGTGTTTTTAAAGAAAAGATATCATTTGAAAATCCATAACGTACCTCAAGGTACCAGTTTAAAATATGCATACGATTCTTCAGTTTGGAAATAGGTATGGTTCGGATGACACATCTACGTCGACTATCTAGTCTTATAATACCCTAAACGGCAATATCATCAAATATCATCCTCAAATCCCGTCATCAAATACTAGTCATATCATATCACTTCTAACTATCCTTAGTTTCTAATATGATTCTCTAACTACCTTTTTACTCTATCTATAGTCTTCTATTAAAGGTTTCATTAATCATAATATATATATATAAATAGGTTTCCATTAAAATTTGCGGGGGTGCTATACGCCATCCACCCGACTTTCTCCATAAATATAAATCTACTCACTTGATCCTTGCTTTTCGAAGTCGATGACCTCATGCTCCGTCACCTCAGAATCCACGCGAAGGTACCTACAATATCAACACAATCGCAACGATATTAAAATCGAATCCGGAAACTAAAACGGCACATGAATCGCCTATAGGTTAGAACTTATAGGCCACGTATGCAAAACCAACCAACTATCCCTTGTCGTTGATGTACGAATATTCAACAACCAAATACAAATCCAAATATCAACAGTTATCAATCAAAATACGGAAAACACGAAAACATCAATATAGGAAAACCCTTCCCAGATTTTGATTCAGGTCAAACTAGCCAATTTTGCATATGAGGTTGCTCTAGATATAGGATAACAATGCCATATACCAAAATCCACACCATACAGCCACCACTTGGCCACAATTTACAGCCAAGTCGAATAAATCTGCGTCCACTTAGTGTGGGGAGGGTCTCGGGTCTCTAGGGTACACTCACAATCACTTGCTTACCTCACTGTCTTTGCTAAATTATTTTTAGTGCCCTCGGGTTACTCCAGATTCCATAATACTATCACAAACTGTCAATATTTGATGTCGGGAAAAATTCTAAATTCGTGTTTTGTTTTCAAATCCGGGTATTGGCCAGTAAAGTCGACACTAAGGTCTGTAGGCAGCTACTACCCAACACCAATTCCAAACAAGCCCTAATTCCTCTCTTGAAATTTCCAACATCACAAATCCATCACTAAACGAGTTCTAAACTAAACAAAAATGCTAGGAATACATAACTAAACTAAATGGAAGGGATTATACCTCATGGTTACACCCAAGCAAAACCCTAGAAGTTCCAAGTCTTCAAAAACTAACCTTGCTTGGTCCATTGCGATGAGGGTGAGGTGGGGATCATCTTTTGTGAAGGGGGTATGGGGTTTTGATGAAAGATTGGAGATGGGTCATGAGGGTAGAATGAGGGGCTTGAGGATGAAGAAAGAGATGAAAGAAATGGTGCGGGGGGGGGGAAAGATATGGGGTAGCACTTCCTCCCCCCCCCCCTCTCTCTTTCTCACTCTCATTCTCTCTCCTAACATGCTCACTCTCATCATTATGTCCCATCTCTCTCTCTTCTCAATTATCATGACACCTTTTCCCTTTCATTTATTTTCTCACTATAATAAAACCATAACATAAAACAAAACAAATGAACATGTAACCAAATGAAATATGTCATGGTGCACTAACCATGAAAACTGTAGAAACACGGATTTGGCTTAATCGCGATTAGCAGTACACTAATCGGGTTTTTATCCAAACTGCATATAATAAATTTTAAAAATTTCAAATCCTTTAAATATATTTTTAAATGAATAAATCATTTTAATTTCCATTTATTTCACAATCATCGGTATATATTTATACCCTTTTTCAAAAACCCCAAATTTCGCAAATCGGGGAGTTTTCGGGAAAAATATTAATTTAATATTAAATTCTAAAAATTATATATTATATTTTCTGAAATGTTACAATATTCCCCCTTTAAATAAATTCGGTCCCCGAATTTAAATTTAAACCCCAAAATCTAAAACATTTCAATAATCAACTCAAATCAACGGGGCTCCGAAATCATGGAAGATGCAGAAATACTACAGTGCATCGCGTACGCCTGAAAACGAGTATAAAACTCAAAATCGAACTCCGTCAAGCATCACGCAAATCATCGGACAATAGAGATACAGATCTCGAAATCCACTATTGAAATCCAATATACACTAGTCAAATACTATAATACGTGTATAGTACGCATCTTTGAAAACTCCAAAATCTGAATAAAATACATGCAAAATCTTTTCTGAATCGCCGTGTGAATGCGTAACTCACGGCATAAATGACGGACGCTCTTTTGTAAAATAATAATATATGTCCATATATTTTTTGCTAAATATACGTTCCGTCGTTTCAAAATATCCCAAAAGGTTTTCCTTTAAAAACGTTCGTGTCGCTCACGGACACGTAGGAAATAGAGAGACTATAGCTCCCTTTTGAAAACCTCTTGTTAAACTTTTTTAAATGCAGTCATGTTTGGCTACTACACAATATAGTGCCCATCATGAAAACAAAGTGCTCGAAAACAAAATCAGCCTCAAAAGGCGTATCCAACAATCCCGTGCGTCCGGTGCATACGAAAATCAAATCCAAATATAGGTGCCACAATATGCACAAAAGCAAAATTAAGTGCAACAGGTGTACACGAAAACATCTGTCCAGTGCAACGGGTGTGCATGACAACACATCTAGCGCATCTATTGTGCACGAAAACATCCAGTGTATCAAATGCACGAAATACCATCAATAACTCAACGCATAAAAAGCAACACTGAGTGCACCAAGATGTATAAATCAAAAATGTGTGCAACTATGCGCACAATATCCGTATCAATGCACTGCAACCACATGTGAGGTATACCGAGTGCAAAAATCACATCATTCGTATGAAATCCACGAAATCATAAACACATGCTATGAAGGTACAAAATCGAAATCAAATGCAATGGATATGCACAAATCGCAAATTAACACAATGGTGTATAAAATATATATCAAGTGCAATAACTATGCGCAAAATGTAAATACCCAGCAGGTGCGGCCATGTTGAACGAAATCAATATCAGGAAACTCATCAACAAAACTCAAATCCAAGCGATATAAGCGTGATACTCGGGTCACAACCACAAATCGCAACAAATGACATTGAGGTACACCTCCTACAATGTCGAAAAATAAATCGGTGCGCCTAAAACTGGCAGAACAAGAATATCTGCTTGCCTCCTGCTCACGGTCTAGCGTCCTCAGTCTCTGGATCCTTATCTTCTTTGTGGATTCACCAATTTCGCAATCTATCGGCTCATTGGCCTGGTCAAGTGTGCTAACGGGAACGATTCCGCTCTAGCACTTCTCTGGTCATCTCTTGGCCAATCATCACGACCACTCGTAAAGCAGCACGTTACTGGCGTCGGCCTCTGGTCCTCTAAGTACTCGTGACACAACTGATCCTCGGTGCAAATCTTATTGCAGTAGTGTCCTGGAAGGAACCTGCTTAACGTCTCTTCCGATCTCGCCTATGCCGAACTGTACGGAGGCCGGTACTCTTGCATAATCTTTTCTCGTTCTTTGGACATCTGCGATTTTAGCACAACATTTCCTCGGGAATTGGCCGCATCCCAACAACTCTGTAAGCATATCAGATCTCTGATCTTGACGAGGAGTAATAACAGCTCGCCGGCATCTCGCGCGAACCTCTGGTTTCACTTGTCTGTATCATCGTCCATTTCGACGTTACGTCATTTTATCTGCATACTGCAAATGTTCTCGGCTACAGTCAATCCGGAGTCTCTCACACGGACTCGAAATCACGAACTCGGTATCTTCATCACTCTGTAGAAGATCTCTAGCCGAATACGTCTTCGGGAACTCGTCCCAACCTTTGAAGGAATACTCAATACTCGTCCGTTCTCGATCAACTCACAATGCATCTGAGTGAGGTCCTCTATCCGAAACTGGTCAGCTTACTGATCTTTTATCACATGATATCCGGACGATGCTAAACTTTTCGATCGAGTCATCAAGGTCCCAAAATTTACCGAAAGCTCAGCACCTAAGCACGGTTTAATAATATCCGGTACATACCACAGTACCTCTAGACCAGCCGTAGAAGGGAAAACCCAAGCCTCACTGATGGTACCACTAAACTGCCGCAAACCCTAAGGTTCAAAAGCGGTTCCATGGTCATCATGTCGAGTTAGGGTTTCATTCTTCTAGAAGGCCCACAGAATTACTTGCATGTTCCTTCGAATACTTTAAACTTAGAAAAATGGGTTTTCTGACATTCGTTCAAACTTTTTTTAACTTCACCTAGACAACATGCAAATACCCTTCGTCTGCATGCTAAACAATGCATCAATCCTCCAGGAAAGACGATACATCAACGGTCATCTCTGGATCGGTCTACTCTAGATCTGAGTAAGACTCCCCACACTGGAAATCTTCAACTCAACTGGGCCTGCGTCGGCGCATCAATCTGACAGATCACCTTCGTCTCTCAAATCGGGTTAGACTAGCTATCATCTGTCGCATTTCTGCTTGGAAGCTCTGGCGATCTCAGCTCGTAAGCTCTGGAAGCGACATCCTATCAATCTCAGCAACAGCTAGGTCATCTGTCTGCACGGTAGGCGACCTCACAATCTCCAAGGTAGGCTATACATCAACAGTCCTCTAGCAAATGGAAGCTCTATTAATGGCCCGATCATCCGGTGCAAAACTAAACACTTTCCTCATCCAAGAGGCCACAACATAAATACTAACTCGAGACGTTCCCGTGTCACCAGAAATCACGATGGTCAGTCCTCGTACCAGCCGAGCATTCCCTGACCGCAACACTAGCAGCGGCTCAACCTGTGCTCAAACCATGGTGACAGGAACCTCAATCGAGTATCGAAGAAAGCAGATCAACGACATGAAAGGAAACGACAGATCCAGAACGGATACATGATCATAAGAAGGAACAGCATCAATGAGAGTATGATCATGGAAACGAATAGAATCAAGGATCTCAAAATATGTACATCCTAAGGTTTCTTAAGTGGAGTATCGTATCGTAAATATGCCGTGGAACATATGTACGGTACGTCACTCTACTCAAGCTACCTACTCCATCAATCAGGGTCAGCCTATGAAACGAAAGTTCGGTCTAATACCCCCTGTTCAAGTCTAAGTTCTGTAAGGTCAAGCCTAGGTTCTGAAATACATACCCGTCCTAGACTCCGCATAGTCAAACATAGACTCGAACCAAGGTTAAACCTAGCGCTCTGATACCAACTTTGTCACGACCCGAAATATTAGCTCGTGACCAGCACTTGAATCACGCAACGTCTAAAGGCGTAACGGAATTCAAGTAATCTGAAACCCAGAAATCTAAACATTTTTAAGAAAATAAAAGAAATCAAGTTTTCTTAAATGCATGGAAAAGGGACATGAATAATGCAAGTGAAGTTTACTAGTTTGAAAACATGTTTCGTCTTTTAAAAATTTAGGCAGCATCTCCTTTGTATTTTTGGTCCAAACCACAAATACATAAAGATAAAAAGAAGCATCCCTAAGCGGGAGCTAGCTCTTCGCCAACGGGCGGATCACAACCACACAAGACAGTAAATATAAGTATGCGACGCCCAAAGGCGAAGATCACAACAACAGATAAAGAAATAAACAAGACATCATCCCCAAAGCGGACAAAAAACCCATCGCTCAAGTCTCATTACTTATACAAATACTAGTTTGATTCGATGGAGTTGACTAAATACAATATGAAAGAGTAAATACAAGAGTGGTACGATACAAATGTCCTGCCTACCAAAGAAATCACCCAAAAGCAACTGTGTACCAGCGATACCGCTACTGATCCATGTGGTCCACCTGCAAGAACTGTGGCACAACAGGGGTGAGTTGTCAACTCGTGAGTAGAAAAACATAAACAAGTAGAAATCGAATAAACGACGACTCTTAGGTCAACTATATCATGAAGGTAATACTATGATATTTAGGGTGACCGTATCTGTATATGTGCCAACAATGTAATCAATACCTATATGTATGCGGATATAATCTAACAATATAATCAATATATGTATGCATGTGGATCTCGTCCAACTATATAATCAATGACACAACAATATCATGCATGTAAATATCATAAAAGCATATGCATGAAAGTATGAGGATATAATCAACGGGTGTCCCTCGCGACACATCAAAATCATGGAACCTGGGTGTCTAAAATCGACACTCGAAAACATCATGAAACCCGTATCCAGCATAGACACGTAAATCCTCATATATCTCACACGCCGCACACCCTGGTCGGCCCTCATATCCATCTCTCTACTCCGGTCGGTATTCTCCGGATAACCGCCGATTCGTCAGGGTATGGACCTAACGTCTTGTACGGCTATCACTCACGATTCACAACATATATAAATATCTCTATATACCTATGTCTCAGGTCACATCTGCAACAATCTCATATCAGGGGACCGGCAGGGTATCAATCATCTCAATCGACTCGCATTTGTATATCAACATATCATCAAATCATCATATCACGTCATATATTCTTTTCATCGTATTTATATCCCACATCAAGTCAATTTTTACAAATACATTCTGCCTTTACTATAAGCATACGTATCAAATCTAACATACACACCCGAACAATACAAACAGTTTTTGAAATATGCAAATCGTAGTTTTGAAAGTAGGGGCTACGGTGTTTTTAAAGAAAAGATATCATTGAAAATCCGTAATGTCCCTCAAGGTATCTGTTTAAAAGATGCATACGATTCTTCAGTTTGGAAATAGGTATGGTTCGGATGACACATCTACGTCGACTATCTAGTACTATAGTACCGTAAACGGCAATATCATCAAATATCATCCTCAAATCCCGTCATCACATACTAGTCGTATCATATCACTTCTAACTATCCTTAGTTTCTAATATGGTTCTCTAACTACCTTTTTACTCTATCTATAATCTTCTATTAAAGGTTTCATTAATCATAATCTATATATATAAATCAGTTTCCATTAAAATTTGCGGGGTTGCTATACGCCATCCACCCGACTTCCTCCGTAGATATAAATCTACTCACATGATCCTTGCTTTTCGAAGTCGATGACCTCATGCTCCATCGCCTCAGAATCCACACGAAGGTACCTACAATATCAACACAGTCGCAACGCTATTAAAATCGAATCCGGAAACTAAAACGGCACATGGATCGCCTTTAGGTTAGAACCTATAGGCTACTCATGCAAAACCAACCAACTATCCCTTGTCATTGATGTACGAATATCTAACAACCAAATACAAATCTAAATATCAACACTTATCATTCAAAATACGGAAAACACGAAAACAGAAATATATGAAAACCCTTCCCAGATTTTGACTCAGGTCAAACTAGCCAATTTTGCATATGAGGTTGCTCTAGATATAGGATAACAATGCCATATACCAAAATCCACACCATACACCCACCACTTGGCCGCAATTTATGGCCAAGTCGAATAAATCTGCAGCCACAAAGTGTGGAGAGGGTCTCGGGTCTCTAGGGTACACTCACAATCACCTGCTTACCTCACTGTCTTTGCTAAATTATTTTTAGTACCCCCGGGTTACTCCAGATTCTATAATACTATCACAAACTGTCAATATTCGATGTCGGGAAAAATTCTAAATTCGTGTTTTGTTTTCAAATCCGGGTATTGTCCAGTAAAGTCGACACTAAGGTCTGTAGGCAGCCACTACCCAACACCAATTCCAAACAAGCCCTAATTCCTCTCTTGAAATTTCCAACATCACAAATCCATCACTAAACGAATTCTAAACTAAACTAAAATGCTAGGAATACATAACTAAACTAAATGGAAGGGATTATACCTCATGGTTACACCCAAGCAAAACCCTAGAAGTTCCAAGTCTGCAAAAACTAACCTTGCTTGGTCCATTGCGATGAAGGTGAGGTGGGGATCATCTTTTGTGAAGGGGGTATGGGGTTTTGATGAAAGATTGAAGATGGGTCATGAGGGTAGAATGAGGGGCTTGAGAATAAAGAAAGAGATGAAAGAAATGGTGGGGGGGGGGAAAGATATGGGGCAGCACTTTCCCTCTCTCTCTTTCTCACTCTCATTCTCTCTCCTAACATGCTCACTCTCATCATTATGTCCCCTCGCTCTCTCTCTTCTCAATCATCAGGACACCTTTTCCCTTTCATTTCTTTTCTCACCATAATAAAACCATAACATAAAGCAACACAAATGAACTTGTAATCAAATGAAACATTCCATGGTGCACTAACCATGAAAACTGTAGAAACACGGATTTGTCTTAATCGCGATTAGCAGTGCACTAATCGGGTTTTTATCCAAACTGCATTTAATAAATTTTTAAAATGCCAAATCCTTTAAATATATTTTTAAATGAATAAATCATTTTAATTTCCATTTACTTCACAATTATCGATATATATTTATACCCTTTTTCGAAAACCCCAAATTTTGCAAATCGGGCAGTTTTCGAGAAAAATATTATTTTAATATTAAATTCTAAAAATAATATTTTATATTTTCTGAAATGTTACACTTTGGTATGTAGGTTCACTTGCATCATGACCACCATTGTACTTGTATTTATTTTAGTTGTATCTAGTAAACTCCATCAACCAGACTTGTATTATTGATAGACTTAGAAGACCAGTGTTTATTCTTTCGACCCTACAGTCGTGTGCTTGTATTATTATGATTCTTTTTTGGTTTTCTTGAGGATGTTGGTTTCCTTCTGAGTTTTTAATTCTCGCCTTTCGGCGTTGTATATTATATTGCTTGCGTAGTTGTTTCCGCCAATTGGCAAAGAGCTAGCTTCCGATTGGGGATGCCATTATTCATTACTTATGTATTTTCCTGTTTGTACCCGTTTGGGGCCAGCATTTACAAAGGAAACTCTGCCGAAATTTTTGGGAAAAACTTGATGTTTCTAAAAGTGCTTACTACGACTTTCAAAGGTGATTCTATATGTTAACTTTTAAATGAACTTTCATTCATTCTCTTTTTAAAATGGTTTAGATTTCTGTGCTTTTGGCTTACTAGAATTAGGTGGGGTCCTATAGACTTCACATGCATTTCGGGTCATGACAATCAAGCCGGGCCAAAGATGAAGCTGATGATCAAAAAAATGGATTACTATTGGCCCACGATGATTCAGGACTGCCTCGAATATGCGAAGCAGTGTCACTCGTGCCAAATTCGCGCGGACTTCATCCACCAGCATCCGAATCCGCTATACCCAACACTGGCTAGCTAGCCATTTGAAATGTGGGGAACCGATATAATTGGACCCATCGAACCGGCATCATCCAAGAGACATCGGTTCATATTGGCAACGAACGATTACTTCTCTAAGTAGGCAGAAGCAATACCGCTAAGAGAGGTGAAGACGGAGAACATACTCCATTTCTTCAGGACAAATGTCATCTACTGGTTCGGCACTCCGTGGTGGATCATATCGGATAATGGGCCGGCTTACGAAGCCATAAGATCAGTCGCTTCGCACAGCAGCATAAAATAGATTGGAGATACTTTTCGGTCTATAATCCCCGAGCTAATGGTCTAGCTGAGTCTTTCAACAAGACCTTGACAAAGATCATAAAGAAAAAAGTGTCCAGAAATAAAAAGGACTGGCATGAGAGATTGCATGAAGCTCTCAAGGCTTATCGGACCACGTTCAAGATGGCTGTTCCCACCAAAATTTTCGGTCAAGAGCTACTGGTTCCCTTATAAAAAAGGGGGGTCCTCAAAATTTGGCCTCACGTGTTAAATATGTGAGCGCTTATATGCAAAGCATGTAAGCGCTGAAAGATAACAACTAATGGCCAAACAGGCCTCACGTGCAAAACACGTGAGCTCTCATATGTAAAGTATATGAGCGCTGAAAATGAACAGGCTAAAACCCACACTATGGGTCATGTGTTAAACACGTGAGTTCTCTTGCTACTCACATGCAAAGCATGTAAGCGCCCCAATTTAAAATGCTCCTGTCAAATTCTAGAATTAAATTCTATTTGCGAAATATTTTCATGTTCTTTCTCAAACTAGAAAGATCTTCTCTATTAAACAGAGAACTTTTGGATCAAAAATCCAACGGTGGTAGAATAAAGTTCTATCATAGGAAAATATTTTCCTAATATTATTAAACTAACATTCATATGATAAGAATAAAATTCTATGTTAAACTAACGAGATATCCATATGATAGAATTAAATTCTATATTAAGAAAATATATTTCCAATCTTGTTAAACTAAAAAATATGATAGAATAAAATTCTAATCTTGTTAAAACTAACAAGATATTCATAATCTTGCTAAACAAATAAGAAATCTTCTCTGTTAAACAGAGAGCCTTTGGATTAAAAATCCAACGGTGAATAAAATTCACCGATTGATCTAAAAGATCATGGAATCAATCATGATCTCTCAATGAGGGATTTTCTTAACAAATTGATTCTTTTTCTTCTCATATAAATAGAAGCAAGTAGAGGAGAAAAGGAAGAGACACATACACAGAGAGGAAGAGAGGGGAAGAAAAATAGAGAGAAAATTTAATTCTCTAGAAAGAAGAGGAACCCCTCCTAAAAGCTCCCACAAAACAAAAAAAAGAATTTAATTCTCAAATCAAGAGTTTAACTCTTCTCAAATAACTTAGTTCTTCCTCTGGTTAAGATCTGCAGAAGCAGATCTCCCCACAAATTGAGAATTTAATTCTTATCGGGGAGATTCTGTCATACAGATTCAAAACCTAGGGGAAAGAACTGAGTTCGAAAGAGTTTAACTCTTACAAAACGTATGGGAATTTAATTCTTCTGAAATTAAGGTTTAATCCTTTAAAAAGAATTTAATCCCTGCTAAGAACAAAAGGAGAACTTGATTCCTCAGAACCATAGAAGAACAGCATGATGATTCATTAGCGTTCAAATGCTACGTAACAGATCACGTATTCCCACGTGATCACCTCTGAGGAATAAAAAGGAACAACTGACATCGAGTCACGTGATCCCACGTGACCCCCTAATAGTTCTTAGCACTTTCAAAAGGAAAAGGGGAATAAATCAATGACAGTTCCTAATTTGGGACACCTCACGTGATCCCACGTGACCCTCTAATAGTGCTTAGCACTTTCAAAAGGAAAAAGGGAATAAATCAAAAAAAGTTCCCATTTTGGGGTGCCTCACGTGATCCCACGTGACCCTCTAATAGTTCTTAGCACTTTCAAAAGGAAAAGGGGAATAAATCAAGTACAGTTCCTATTTTGGGGCACCTCACGTGATCCCACGTGACCCCCTAATAGTGCTTAGTACTTTCAAAAGGAAAAAGGGAATAAATCAAAGACAGTTCCCATTTTAGGGCGCCTCACGTGATCCCACGTGACCTCCAATAGTGCTTAGCACTTATAAAAGAACAAGGGAATACACCCAAGTGAACAGCGCCAACTTTCAAGAGCCTCACGTGCTACACGTGAGCCTCCCCCAAATTTCAGTGTTTAACACTGCCTTGGAGTCTCACGTGACAGCACGTGAGCACTGAGTATACATTAGTGTTTAACACTATAGGAAGTCAACTCCAACTCAAAATTGGCTAAGTCTCCCTAAGGATTAAAACATCTTAGATTCCCTAATAGACCGAGCCACTATGCTCATGACTTCCCAAACTGATGATTCCTCAATATCCTAAGTTAATCTTAGTCTCTCAAAAACGACTAATGAGTCTTGGACGGGCCACTATGATCTTTCCCTTCAAATCTGGAATTTGGTTCAAGGTTACATCTCTCCATACCTCTGATAGATGTCGTTGTAATTCTTTAACGTCTTCAGAGAGGTGGAGGGTCCCGAAAACCAACAGCTCTTTGGTGCAACACAAAACCCATGAGCACATCCCTATGGACCGCAACGTCCTTAAACTAGCTATGGACCACAACGTCTTTAAACTACGACCTCACCGCCAAATGGTGATCTATGGACCGCAACGTCCTTAAACTAAATATAGACCACAACATCCTTAAACTACGACCTCACCGCCAAATGGTGATCTATGGACCGCAATGTCCTTAAACTAGCTATGGACCGCAATGTCCTTAAACTACGACCTCACTGCCAAATGGTGATCTATAGACCGCAATGTCCTTAAACTAGCTATGGACCATAATGTCCTTAAACTAAACCCTCATCACAAAAATGGTGATCTATGGACCGTAACGTCCTTAAATTACAATGGACCGCAATGTCCTTAAACTAGCTATGGACCGAAAACGTTCTTAAACTAAAACAATAGAGCCCAATTGCTCTTTTGCTGGGTCTGAATGATCCCAAAATCCTGTTGATTAGATCTTAGTCTAAAATTAGACTAACGTATCCTCAACAAACATTTAAGTTGATCTTAATCTCAAA
This sequence comes from Agapanthus africanus, assembly GCA_030015575.1. Classification (NCBI taxonomy): domain Eukaryota; kingdom Viridiplantae; phylum Streptophyta; class Magnoliopsida; order Asparagales; family Amaryllidaceae; genus Agapanthus; species Agapanthus africanus. Next base: position 122,113,602 of record CM057344.1, read on the forward strand.
CAAGGTTAACAATCCTTAAATCAACCCAAACCCAAATCTAAGAATATACGGATTTGGACTAATCCATGCCCTACGAGCGGCAACATAAATTAGTCTCCGTATATAATCTACAGGCAACCAAAAATAAAACAAACACACACAACACAAAGTGATCTTCTGGAGCAGGAGAAAGTAGTTATCGCTACGCGGTAATGTAATTAACTGCAGGGGCTTGCGCCTGCAGAGAAGAGCATCCCCATAATCAAAAACCCCTCACAACGAGGGGGAATCTGATGAAGTCTGCTACAACGGCCGCATTCGTTCAAACCTCCGATACACGGTGCCATAAATCAACTTGGCATCTTCGGAGAGGTGGACGGACAAACCCAAATAGCATCTGCCCCCAAATTCAGGCAAGAAGTTTGTCTTTCCCGGCTTTCGGTGGTAAACAATGGCCACGAATACAACGCCATTCGCGTTGGTATTCGGCACGGAAGCAGTACTTCTCTTGGAGATAGAGCTACACTCTCTACGAGTAGCAATTCGTTATGAGCTGACAGACGAGGAAAATACCCATCTTCGGCTTGAGGAGCTCGATGTCCTCGCTGAAACTCATCTCCTAGCGCAGAAAAATCTAGAAGCTTACAAAGCAAGAATGATGCGCTTATACGAAAGACTAACTAGGCCGAGAACATTCCACCAAGGAGAACTCGTGCTAGTCGTAAAAAGACCTATAATCCCCAACCGTGCAAAGCGGGGGAAGTTCGAGCCGAACTATGAAGGCCCGTACATCATAGGCAAGGTCTACCAAGATGGGGCCTACTTGCTCACAGATATGCATGGAGAAAAACCCTTCCAGCCAATATACGGCCCGTTCCTTAAGAAATACTACGCTTAACAAGTCACAACTCAAGTTTAATGAGGGATGACGACGCTCGTGTCCACTCGCTGTCCTCTCGAGTCCAAACTCTATAAGTAGTATCTGGCAGAACTTCGCCTCGAAGCTGCTTTGCACCGAGATGTCCTTAAACTAACAATGGACCGAGATATCTTTAAACTAACATTAGATCGAGATGTCCTTAAACTAACAATGGACCGAGATGTCCTTAAACTAACATTGGACCGAGATGTCCTTAAACTAATGATGAACCGCAATGTCTTTAACCTAAATACGTCTCCTCAAACACGGCGACAGTGGAATCCAGGTCCACAAGTCCCAGCGGCGAGGATTAAAACCTAAGTCTCGTTGGCTGCACAACCGCCCAGGTGGCGAAATCCCCCCTAAATGCCATTGTCAAATGGAGGAGTTTAAAAAAAATGTGGTACGTCCTCAAGCAAAAGGGGCACAGATGAAAACCCGAAAGGACGCCGTGAGTAAAAACAGCTGGACTACCGGCGAGCTTGTGAAAACCTGAAAGAGCGCGATCTCATGATGTAAAAAAAATGGTACGTCCACAAGAGAAATGGGCACGGATGAAAACCCAAAAGGGCGTCGTGAGTAAAAACAGCAGGGCTGCCGGTGAGCTTGTGAAAACCCGGAAGGGCGCAATCTCTTTAAAATAGAGACACCTGTAAGGACCTCTCGGTCTTGTGAGGAGAAAACACACACGTGAGATCCTTACGACTCACAAAATGGAGCAGCACACTTAGGCATCCCCACGATTCCTAAAGAGAAATTACACTTACGAGATCCTCATGACTCGTAAGGAGAATTCCTCCTATGAAACCCTCATAGCTCGTAGGATTCAAAAGCCTTATGCTACAGGGATCTGAACCTGTTCTTAAGCCATCACACTCCCCAAGTTGCCCTACAAGCGGTCCAATAGTGACCCTTGTATACAATCCACGAGCACAAATAAACGTTCCATCACCTAGTTCCACCAATGGCATGAAATTTCCCCATTTGGTGAACAACACTTGTAAGTCCTTTTGGCTTGCAAGGAGAAAATACTCTTGTGAGATCCTTACGACTTACGAGAGAAAATATCACTTAAGAATCCTCATGACTCCTAAGGAGACAATACACTTATGTGATCCTCATAACTCGTAGGGAGAAATACCTTTATGAGACCCTTATGGCTCGTAAAGTTAAAAAGCCTTAGGCAACAAGATCCTAACCTTGTTAGCTAAGCCACTTTTTTCAAATCGACAAAGGCAAATGATGATTTGCTCCTGGTAATATCCCAGTTGTAGTGATACTGATGCCTAAATCGATATCAAATTCCAAGTCCTTTCAAGGCAAATGATGATTCGCTCCTGGCAATATCCCAGTTGTAGCGATACTGATGCTTAAATCGGTATCAAATTCCAAATCCTTTCACGACAAATGATGATTCGCTCCTGACAATGTTCCAGTCACAGCGATGCTGATGTTAAGATTGGTATCGGATCTCGAGTCCCATACTCACAATAAAAAATGCATATGAAAAAGCCGAAATGATGGGGCAACTCGCAATAAAAATTAATGAGTAAAATATATGCATATAAAAATAGCCGAAATTTTTAGGCAACTCACAATAAAAAGCAGTGAGTAAAAAGAAAAATAGCCGAAATGATTGGGCACAGCGATAAAAAGCCGAAATAATAGAGTATCGTGGGAAGAAATAAAAAAATGAATGAAACTCCGGCCCTGCAGGTGAGTCCACATTGACCCCTGTATACAATCTGTGGGCACAAACGGAAAGGGAACCATATTACCCCACCGGGCTTCGACAAAGGGAAGCCAGATCTCGATGGCTATATCTACAGCCTAGAAATTAACAACGATGTTCCTTCTCGTTCCAACCAGAAGCAGATATGACATTAGCAAAATGGAGCCACGGCAAAGTCTTCTAGTTACAAATCTCGACAGTTCACAGACAGCCTAGAGACTACCTAGGAGCCACGGCAAAGTCCCCTAGTTCCAAAACTCGACGGTTCACTGACAACCTAGAGACTACCTCGGAGCCATGGCAAAGGCCCTAGTTCCAAGTCTCGACGGCAATATCTACAGCCTAGAAATCAACAGCAGCGTTCTTCCTCCCTCCAGGAGGATACAGACGCGACATTAATAAATGGATCCATGACAAAGTCCCCTAGTTCTAAATCTCGACGGTTCACAGACAACCCAGAGACAACCTCGACATTTGTCGCAATATTGCAGACACAATGTCAACAAACGAAGCAAAGGAAGATACCTAGCTTCAGGGTCTTGATAGCAACTCAAATGAAACCTGAAAGACTATCGGAGATCATCCCACACCAGCGCGGAGTAACCATGACTCATCGGGGAACCCAAACTGAGCCTAACCTCAAGTAAAAAGCGACATGGAATATCCCTAACGCTTGCTCTTTTGACGGTAATATCACTTGGAAGATTGCTTGAAGTCGTCTTTGTTGGCTATAGTGCCCTCAAGGCAATTATCGTAATCGCAGGCAGGTGATTATGATGATTGAGGGAGGACCTATACCGGTTGAACAGTCTTACTCGAGATGATAGTATGCTATCTGGTTTGTCTTTATCATCATGTACATATTGATAGAGCCCATAAGATTCTTGCCTGACTACCAGCATTATGATGGTGATCATATACGTGGGAGCTGGGGGTCTATAAGCACATCCTTAAATATCCCTAGTCATGGGAGTATCGAGACTGGGCATCAATACTCCAGTATAGACTAGTATATACTGATCGAGACCCCGACGAGAGGCGGTGGCCAGGTCTCACAAGCCATTGGTGTTAGTTTGTTCACCTAAGATAGTATACTGGTGCTCATTGGGTTATGAGTACACTGGACGGACTCACCGAGAACCTGCTAGTTGGTATTATACCTATTGTCAGATAGCAGTTCCCAGATGACATATGTACAGGTTAGTCTGTCGACCTGATATTGCCATTTGTCTCGTGTGAGTTCCCACTGTGCTTTGATTACTACCCTACCACGGCTCAAAGGAGTCGTGCAAACAGGTTTTAGTTGGGTACAGTCCCGAGCCATATGGAGGCAGTGATTGGATCGTCGGAGATTCTTCTCTCCCGTTATTGGGGGTTGATGTCGCGTTGTGCATGGGTGGCCATCACCAGAAATCCGTGGCCACGGTGGACGAGAATTACCGATCCAGGATCGATAGTTTCTCATGTGGTGATGAGTTTTATGCCGACACTAAATGTCGCGTTGTCAGGGGTCTGACTTTATCCATCCCCCTAGACTCGATATGTGATACTCTTAGACCAACAGACCGGACTGTACGGATATTGTCACTGTCAGGCTCGGTAGGGGTTCAGGATGAGTTTGCTCGTCTGCCTCTCTTTCGCTCAATACCTGGGTAGTAGTTACGTACAGCTAGTGCCGCTGACGTGCTTGTGGTTAAACCCACTGCCAGCGTATTGACGAGTCTTTAGAGTCCCACACAGAGGGTTTTCACGGTTCAGGCGATATGGTGTAGATGACATATGTTGGTACATACAGGTGTCCAATTAAATATGTGTACAGGCTGCACAGACTTTAATCGGACGGTTGATAATACTGGCAGCTTAGGATTGAGCCGGATTATTAAATCAGGTTTTGATTTAATAATTGATATATGTATTTATATATATGTATTCTAGTATTATTGTTCACTGTTCATTTTCTCTCTTGGCTATTCGTATTTTTGTACGAATACGCGTATATGTATTTCGATACATGTACCGGGTTGTATTCCGTATTTATACGGAATAGCTTCTAGAAGTGGACACCTCATTTGTATGATTTTCCTTTTTTGGAAATTCATTTGTTTCATAAATGAGGTGGAGGAGTGAGGTGGCATGAGCATGGGTCATGGCATGTAGAGAGGTATGGCTTGGAATTATTTATTTGGAAATTGAGATGAGATATTTTTGTGTATGAGAGAGAGAGAGGGGCAGCCACTTCTTTGAGGGGCTATGGACTTGGTTTTTTTTGACTTGCACTTTTTCTATCTCTTCACTTGATCACTCATTCTCACTTGGAGAAAACATTTAGCCACTTTCTTTAGTTGCTCATGCCATATGTTTCCTCACCTCCTTCATCTTCTTTAATTGCTCATTGAGCATATGTGATGAGAGAAATTTATAGTGACACATTCCTACACCTCCACTCTCCATTGTTAGCAACCTTGGAGCGTCGGTTTCCTCGCTCGACGTTGCTGAAGTTTGCACCGTTTCCTTCAGGTGGATCATCGTAGATGGAGGAAGACCGGAAACAAAATTCGATCAAGGAGCCTCTAGGATCTTGGGGATGATGGTTGAAGACCGAACGACATGAATCAACTTGGTATAACCATTCCTATCTCTTTTATTAGCTTGCTAGTTTAGGGTTTAGGGTAGATACGGGCATCGGGTAATGGTAGCGCCAGTTTAGAAAATTTTTGTTCTGTATTTAGCCACAGTTTGAGGGCCGGGACGCTGCCGTAACCCAACATAGTATCAGAGCCAACCTTTAAATCATAAGCTAGCTTGTTTAGACAATGTTAAAGTATCGAAACCAAAACAACTCCGAAACTGTGCACTGCACATTCCAGTCTCTGTCGATTTTGAAAGTCTTCAAAAAAAATTTTAAGCAACTGCAGAAGACTACTTAGGTGACAACTAGAACATACCCCAAATACGAACCCATTTTACCTGTTTTCACCCGAGCACATGCTCAAAATTTCTGAGCTGGCTGGCCATAGTAAGGAGTTTGTGCTTCGTATTTTGGGTGTTGTCTGGTCTCTGGAATATTGGTTCGGTGGTATTGCTTGTTTTTCCCAGTTTGGATATAGTGTTGTCTTTTGTTCAGGGGCAATTCGGGTTATTTCAAAGTCGATAATTTAACACTGTTTAAACGTTTACAGTACTTACATTACTATCTGCAACCGTGAATGTCATTAGATCGGTATAACTTGTCTAATTGCTATAATTTAACACTGTTTAAAGGTTTGCGAATGTGACATTCATGTTGATGTTCTGTGTTGTGCTGTGTTGTGGTTGGATCGTCGTGTTGGATAGATTTGGTGCAATGTTAGTACAGTTTAGTTCCATTTGTATATTTGATATTGCGGGGTGAGCGTCCGATATATAGACTGCCGTCTCTGCCAGTTTGTATATTATTTTTTTGGGGCACGATCGGGTTGAGGTCGATGTGACCCTTGTGTTTTATTTTCTTTTTTGTACTAGGATTACCCCATTGTGGATTGCAGGAATAGCCGGGTTCTAGAGGGCAACGGTACCGCATCTCATGGCGTTGAGACGGAGGGGACCTTACTCTACAATTGGCGGGCTATGCACCGCACTCGTAGAGAATATAAGTTGACCCACGGAGGGGTGCCCAAGTTACCGTATTCCGTGAAGTGTTGGGTGGCCCATTCACGTTGTTGAAGGGGGTTGCCTCACTTCTGGTTTTGGCGGGTAACTTGCTGTGCTATTAGGGGTCTAGGTTTTCATTGCACAGGCTATCCACACGACAGGAAACGTCGGGTCTCATTTGCGGCTCAAATGAAAACCGGGGCTCCAAGATTATCCACTATTCTATGTTGATTCTGTGATGCTTCTGTGATGTTACTTTATATCATGCCTGGGATGAATGTTATATATATATATATATATATATATATATATATATATATATTTATACTAATAGATGTTGTATATATTTTGCACCCGCGGTAGTACAACCCCGCTCTGTCGTTAGTTAAGTAACCTAACGGGTGATGACAGGACCCAGTGGTGAATACGGATGGCATATACGTACATCATATATTTTCGTTCTTTTCTGGGGTGATTAATTGATGGGATGCGTTGATTCTGATCAATGCAAGGATAAAACAAACATATATGATGTTATTGGAACCAAGTTTTTAAAAACTGACATTACAGGCGTTCTCTTTTGTTTTGCACAGTGGTATTCGGTTATGAATATCCAGCACCTCATTCCACGAGGCAAGGTCCGAGATCCCTTCATCGGGAGTGACCCCTTGGGCAGAAGTTTGCGTCAACGTAATAACTTCACTATAGTCAATTATTTTGCATTGCATCGTGGTATTCAGTTTAGAATATCCTACACCTCATTCGACGATGAAAGTGCCGAGATCCCTTCACCGGGAGGGACCTCTTTAGCAAAAGTTTTCGCCATTATATATTTGTAAAACCATTCGGTTCCTTCAACGATATCAAGTTCATTACGTTGAAGGTTTTTCGCTAAAAACCAGTCGTAGCCCTCCGTCATTTTAGAAAAGCAGCGCCTAGTATTCATGCTATGTATGTTGCCTTCCGTCAAGGCATAGTGTGCGATAACTATATGTTACTTTTCTGTAGCATGGATATGCATTAATCTAGGACAGTCGTGCAGCCTTATTGGCATCCGTCAAGGGTGAGTACAGGTGGGTCTAAATTAATCAGGACAATGACGGGTAGAACTTGACTTGCAACTTATAATTTGTTGGCATCCGTCAAGGTCATAAGCTACTTGGGGTAAAAATCATATCGGGAGTTTCAAACATATAGGAAACTTGCCATGCTTGCGCATACCTTCTGGAATGTGGTAACTTGAGTGGCTTCTATCAAGTTATCATGCGATGATAGTTGGATCCCGATTCCTACTGATGAGTAGGATTTTTCCTCGGGTGATTTTAGATGATCCCGACTAATTCTCCTTTTGAGTTTGGAGGAGAATTCGAGGAAACAGTGAGAGCCATCCTGATCAGATAAAGTGACTACCCATTCTATTCTAGGTTAGAGTGCACACTGAGTGTTTCTTCTCTCTCTCTCTCTCTCTCTCTCTCTCTCTCTCTCTGGCAGCAACCATGGCCCGACCTTTGACTAAAACTCATGAACCAAGTTAACTGAACCTTCTTAAAACACTTTGGCTTTTGGAATGTCATGGTGTCGCATATATCATTGCCACTTCTATATTACCTTTTCGTTTCTCTAGAACACCCCGTATCACTAAAAACATCCACTTCCATTGGATAAATCCATCGTATAGTTACATATGAACTCGAAGGAACTTGTTCCAGATTCAAGGATGGATTCTGGTTCTGGAGAGATTGAATAAGATTATTCGGTTGTCTTTTCCCTTTACCGTCTCTTAGGTTGTGAGAGCTTCTAGGATTAGGAGAAGGTACACCTATTGAGCTTATTGGATAGTCTTCTTTCAAACCATATGCAGGTGCCGATGGGTAGGGGAGGAAGAAAACCAATTAAGCCTAAGTGTGGTGTACAGAAGATAATAGGTAAAGACCTATAAAGGGATTAGAATAACGACAAAGAGAATTGTGACTGCTCTTATTAACGACAAAACCGTGTATACCCCTGCCACTCCCACATCTACTTTGAATTTCTCCAGAACACTCCATATTACGAATATCCACTCCTATTGGATATGCCATCGTATAGTTACATACGAACTCGAAGGAACTTGTTCCAGATTCGAGAATGGTTTCCAGTTCAGGAGAAATAGAATAGGATTATTCAGATGTCTTTTCCCATTACCTTCTCTTAGGTTACGAGGGCTCCTGGCATAAGGAGAGTACACCTATTACACTTATTGGATAGTCTTCTTCCAAATTTTAGGATGGTGCCGAAGGGTAGGGAAGGAAGAAAACCAATTAACCTAAAGAAGATGTACAGAAGGTAATAAGTAAAGACATAATAAAGGGATTAGAGTGAGGGAAGGTAAGTATATAGTTACTGTCATGAATCAGAATAGTGGAAGAGGCGTTACTAGGAATACTAGTTAACCGCTTTTGAAACACTTTCATGTTTCAGTTTCACTGTGCGATGTTAATTGAAAATTGTTTTCCCAATTGGAATCTAACTCCAGGGTATGTGTTTACCAGATCATTTTCTCACATCTGTATGTTATTATGGATGGTGAGTGGGAGTAAGATATTGGGAATTGGGTGATTAGATCCTCATTATATCAGAATTCATTGTAATTGGTGATATTTGAGGAAATCATCTGGATTTTGCCGGATGGCAAATATTTGGTTTTGAATATTCGTTATTATGCACCAATTTCAAACTGATATATCTGTACGTTTATTTTATATAGTGAGATATAACTTTTTGATATTATGTCTGTGACATTTACTTATATCAGTTGGTGATTAGGTAAAGTGCATTCAACAGTGGTGTAATTCTTCTTAACCATAGTACAGTTTTTCAACCTACGGCGCACAAGGTTTGAGTTATTAAACTCAGTGGACTTATACAAAATATTGTATGTTGTCCGGTGTCCATTAGGAAAATGGGGTTGGTACTTGTACTATATTCTGTTTACTTATGACTTCTCTAATTTTAGACAGGTATTTTGTTGAAATGCAAGGTCCAGATATTGAGAAGTTATAGGTATAAGAATAAAGTAGAGAACCATTTGTTAGAAGTATCAGGATTCTTCGATGAAGTCGAAGATGTAGATACTTGTGTTTGGTATTCCGTTAATAGTAATGGTTTTGAGAACTTGCTTCTTTTTCAGGTTACTCATATATGGATGCACTCATAAATGAGTAATGCTGATTGGCCTTTTTCCATTTGGTGGATATGCACTGGAGACAGCTGCATGATTTTGAATCTGGTTCCAATTAAATTAGTGCTTTTGTTTCTATATTAGATATATATGGAATCAATTTATATCTTAACGATGTTAAGGTATAGGGAGTTGTATGGCTGATGCTTAACACCAGAATACGGATAAACTCGAGGCACTTTTCAGTAATGGATGTTTGTGGGTTATCCCGGGCTTTGACGAGGGTTAACTTTCTACCATCAGAAGATCAATATTTATATTGTTCTTGACTCGCCACAGTTTTAGTAAAATGGATTTTTTCAGAAAAACAGATGTGGGAGTATGGTAAAACTAGAAGTGATTCCAGAACCACTAACGATCACTGAAGATTTAATAGAACCTAAGAATTCAATTAGTTTCGACATTCCATTAGCCACTCGGCGGATTTGGTGGGTAACCTCAGGCACCTGAGAGGTACTTCAATCTTCTCAGAGATGGTGACAGGAAGGTTCTTGTTTACCCAGACTTGCCATTGCTGCTGTTCTAGACTATAAGACCCGGCAGGAGGATGAGTATAGCTTCGTTATAAACTAGCTTTGAAAGTGCGCGTGTATATGACTCTGCCAGAGGGTTGTTGCAGTCAGTGGGAGCAGCGGATGCATAGTGGGCAAGTAGCTTATGTCTATTTATAGACTAAAGCAGGTATAGCGGAAATAGATCATCTATTTTTGATGTGATAGTCATAGGCTTTGATTTCATCAGAATAGGAGATGGATCTGCTAAGAAGGTAGTAGAGAGTGATGTCCAGGTATTAGGATGACATGCACTTGATAGGAAGAGATATTCCTATACTATGATCGGTTATATTGTAGTTGTCACAAAGTTGTTTCTCTACATAGGATATGGATATAATATCAGGGTTTCTGGTTACTAGATCTATGGTTTTAGATCTAGATTTGGGAAGTATCCTAATCTAGGTAATTTGACATTATTCTAAAGGTATTTTAGAATGGACAACTCCTGGCATGGTGGTGTACCCGCAGGTGATGGAGTCACCCTCTCTAAAAGTGTTTTACAAGACTAAAGAGGAGACGGATCTGCATGATTAGCATATCACATGCTTAGGCAATTGAGTTAATCATAAAATGTCAAGTACCACACCAGATGTTGTTTTTGCACTAGCTGCAATTAAAAGATATATTAATCCAATCCTGAAGAAACGTTGGGAAGCAGTTTATGAACATAAATGGATGTTCTAGGGATATGGTAATGGCAGCCTCCTTCGGGAGACAGTTATCATTTCAGGCTTCCAAGGTGACCTGGATGACAGAGTGACTGTCAGAGTTATAGTTTTCCCTCTTTTTAGGGACAGTATGTTGGACAGGTGGTCCAAGTGGATACTGAGGAAAGGCATGGCGCAGGATATTGATTAAATTCAGTGGACGATACAATCTAACAAATTTGCTGGATTTGGAGTTCATTTGTGAACTGGGTGTTAGTTATATGTATGCCCTAGAGGCCATTACTGTACATAGGATGTATATTGTAGTGGATGCTGGGACATATATAGGGAGGACTTTCTTGCTCGACATGATAGTTCTGGTTACCCTTTACCTTAACGTGTATGCTGATTGTCTCTCTGTTACATGTTGGTAAAGCCCTTAGGATCTGTACTTGACTACCTGGACTATGATGCGGATCATACTAGTGGGGATATGGTAGTCCATAAGTACATCCTTCAAAGTCCCTAGTCGTGGGTGTATCGAGACGGGGCATCGATATACCAGAGTAGACTAGCGTATACCTTCTCGACCCATACAGATGGACGATGGATGATCCCATATCCATTGGTGTTTGACATCAAAGATGATATACGGGTGCTCAGTAGAGACTGGGTACACTGGACGGACGCCGAGAACTCCCAGATGGTATTATACCTCACGTCAGATGGCAGTTCTCTGGTGACACTGGTACAGAGTAGTCTGTTGACCCGAGATCGTCATAGAGTCTTGTGTGGTTCCCACTGTGCTTTGATTTCCATCTTACCACGTCCAAGAGGGCGTGCAAAACGGTGGTTTTTGGGTACAGTCCCGAGTCACATGGAGGCAATGAGCGATAGGAGGGGATTCGTCTCTCCCGGTATAGGGGGTTGATGTTGCGCTGTGTTCGATTGGCTATAACAGGAAATCCCTGGCCAGGGTTGCTGAGATTTACTGGTAAGTGTTACCAGTAGTTTCTCGAATTGTTATAGACCTCATATCAACACGACTTATCGAGCTATTGGGGTCTGACGTTTACCACCCCTAGGCGAGATATGCGACATATCAGACGATCAGACCGGACTGTACGGTAGTGTTACTGGTCGGATTCACTGGAGTGTGAGCGGGCTTGCTCGTCGATCTTCAGATCGCTCAATACCCGGGTGGCCGTTACGTTTAGTAGACCGCTTGCGGCTTGTGGATGCTTGATATGATCATCATCTGCTGCCGGCGTATTGACGAGTCTTTAGAGTCCTACACAGAGGTTTCCTGGCTCAAGCAAAACGAAATAGGAGCGCGTATGAGATATGTGCGGGACCGAGAATGATACCAGTATGTGATACTGTATTTGATTCTCGCGATGTGACATTGATCGGTTATATGCGATATAGCCGGGTTATCGGATCAAGTGTTGATTCGATAAGTTGTTACTAATGATACTAGTCGGTTATATGCGATATGACCGGATCGTTAAATCAAGTGTTGATTTAATGATTTAATGAATAATTATATATTTGATATATTACTTTTCATTAAATAGTATCGGTTCACTTTAAAATGGATTTTCTCACTCAGGTGTGCGCATTATATATGCGATATGATTTTGTGCACATATGATTGTATCATGTTTGATGATGCATGCTAAATTGGTTAAGTGTAAAGATTAAACCATGGTTGTGAATGGTTAGGGTTATGTTTTCTTTTTCATTTATTTATTTATTAGTTATTCATTTGGAAAAGAAAATTAAAAGCAAAAAGGGAAAAATGATTGCTATTTTGTTTTATTCATGAATCTTCATGAAGCTTTGACTTAGTTAACCATTTTGTCTCATGCTTAACCCTAACCACTCCACTAACCCTAGTTCACTCTCTACAACTAACCATGGTCTTATTATGATAAGAATGAGCTTCTTTTCTAATTAAATAAATTCTTATCATAATAAGCTTCTTCTTCTTCTTCCTTGACTTCAAGAAGAAAAGCTTCACCTCCATCAATGGTGATTGATGCTTATGAGTGAGAAATCTAATTCTAAAGTCTACCCACTTCCTATTTCTTCATCCTCTACCTCTTGCCAAGTAGTAGAGTGTGTTTTCTTCACAATTTTCTTGACTTGTTGAAGTCGGAGCTTGATTCATCGATGCCTCGACGTAGATCATCTTCGGCTTGGACATCGACGACCTAGCCCGCCCATTCTCCGACGAAGATGACGCTAGAGCCCGGATTCTTCTTGGACAGCGGAGGAGACTTCGTTGTGGAGCCGTGGAGGTGGATATCCGGATCTACAAAGGTTGTATTTCCGTATTCTCATTAGTTAAGTTGTTAACTAGTTAGCTTTTTTCGCCTAGATTTCTAGCAAACGATCCGTAGTCGGGTCTCTCGGCACCCATAAATATTTATATTAGCATGTTCGATGCCTTGTGAGACCTCATTAGGGTGCCTAGGAACCCTACAGTGGTATCAGAGCCTAGCTAGAGCCTTAGGCGAAGTCTAGACGGATTTTGAAGTCCGAACGACCCAAAACCGAAACCCAAAATATGCTCTCTGTACATTTTTATTTTCTGGGATTTTTCCAGATTAAAAATTGCCAGAAAAATCAGCAGGATAATATAAGATCTACTGTGAAATTCGATGGAGTAAATCCATCAAAGTGCCGCGGATCCGCGGCACGAGCTTGGCTCGTGCGGCGGATGCGCGGCGGTTTTGTCTTATTATGCATTTTAATTTTCACAGTAATTCTCATGTTTCTGTGGTGGTTTTCCTGGAAATTTTTAATATTTATTCAAGAGTTGAATTTTCCAGGGTTGTTTTGGGGATTCGGTATTTCGATCGGATTATCAAATTTCGTCTTTTGTGGCTTTCCGGATAAATTTTAGAATATGTTAAAAAGTTCGACCGGATATAAATACCCAACTTTTCCCCTGTCGGGAAATTTCCAAGTGTTGGATTTTTCCGTAGTTTAACGACGTTCTAAGTAGTGCAAGTAACGCGATGGACCCTCTAGAAGACAACAAACCTTAACTCGATTATGTGACCGTCTTGAACTGCCCTTTGAACCTTCGGGTTTGGGGCAGTACGGCGTGCCACATGTGAGGCGTTGGCTTGACCCTTCTACGGCTGGACCGTTGCTACTGAGGCACGAACTGAATGTTGTTAGACTTGTTTCATGTGTTGATCTGTATCGGGAAAACTTGGGTGTTCGATTGTTCGATCGAAAAGTTTAACATTTTCTGTTTATCTGGAATGGGATACAATAATTGGAATTCACAAAAGTTGTGAGATAACTGAATGAATGTTATAAACGTAGCAATTTAGTCTCACTTGATCGGTTGCCACGGAATTTTGATGTGATCAAAAGTCCGTCGCAATTACATAGCGTACGCGGATACTCGCCGGGTAAACTTAATAGACAGCCTCACTCCATAGCCCCGACTAAGTGACTGTAGGAGAACCCCGTCGCCGAAAGCATCCGTTAGGGTGCTCGCGGTAGCGGTGTTCCGCCTTGGTGCACTTCGTCGACGGTATCAGGGGTGCGGCCGCCTACTAAAGTTTGCGACGAGCATTCGATCAGGATGTCGGGAATCTTGTTGAATTGCCCGACTTGGTATTGAAAAGTGTTTTCGATTTTGAGACTAAAATGCGGGGTTTATAATTGTTAGGCATGCGATGTCTAAGTAATTCATTTGATTAGGCATGCGATGTCTATGCAGATTGCGGATTCCAACTGTTGTAGTTTTACACTTTCTTTTCTGTGACCGTAAGTGTAATATGTGATATCGCCGGTTTCGTTGCTATATGTCAACGACAATTGGGATAGACATATTTACTTACGTTGATGACATGTGATGTTATGTGTTGCTGGATATGTTATATTGGATCGTCGTGTTCGAATAGCCGGGGGTTTTTATGTGAGATGAGTGTTTTTCATTTTCATTCATGTAAAAACTTGTATGTAATATTCTTTTATTTGGGGCGCTTCCAGGTTGCGGAAGTTGTCACCTCTTGTATATTATTTACTTTTCCGCACTAGGATAGACCCAAGGAGGGGAGCACAAGTAACTGGGTTCTGGAGTCCAGTAGGAGACCAACTCGAGGAGTCGAGTCCGGGTCTCCTAACTCCAGAATTGGTAGGGTTGCTTGCCGCTCTCGTAGGGGTCTAGGGGTGTGGGTTTGGCTATTCATCGCGACCGTGGAATCCGTGTTTTATACTGGCTCGTATTGAAAACACGGACGTCCTAGTATATCCAATATTTCATATGTTTCTTCTGCTGCGATATCTGTGATGTGATCATGTGATGTTCTGTGATAGATACAGTATATAGTATATATGATATATTATATAGGCGTTACTTATGTTTTACACCCGCGCTAGCCCTGCCCCGCTCTGCCGTTAGTTACCTAACCTAACGGTGCACGAGGGGACATCGAGGCGAATGCGGATGGCATAAGTGTACGTCGTATTTATCTGTGATGTTTAGGTACTTAAATGATGGGACTTCATTAATGTGATTAATGAAATAAAAGAAACCTAAGATGTTGTAGAATCGAATTTCAAAATTAAAACAGGTAGCTACAGTTCTTGCTTTGCATAGCGGTATATGTGATATATCCTGCACCTTATTCGATGAGGAAAGGACCGAGATCCCTTCACCGGGAGTGACTCCTTTAGCAATAACTGGCAGATGCTACACCCTCGGTTTGTCTTTTAATTGCTTTTAAGAGTTCTGCTTTGCACAGTGATATATGTGATATATCCCACACCTCATTCGACGAGGAAAGGACCGACGATCCCTTCACCGGGAGTGACTCCTTTAGCAAAACTAGAAAAGCCTCAAAAACACTCCATTTCAAAATTCATTCGATCCTACAACGATATCAAGTTCATTACGCAATAGGTTTTCAGAAAAACCTGTCGTAGCCTTCCGTCATTTCAGATAAGTAGTAGTTAGTATTCGTGCTGCGTTTGTTGGCCTTTGTCAA
This sequence comes from Agapanthus africanus, assembly GCA_030015575.1. Classification (NCBI taxonomy): domain Eukaryota; kingdom Viridiplantae; phylum Streptophyta; class Magnoliopsida; order Asparagales; family Amaryllidaceae; genus Agapanthus; species Agapanthus africanus. The sequence goes on from CM057344.1 coordinate 122,129,298, forward strand.
GGCGCAGTGTGCGGTAGCTAACTGGTGCTTATCTGCTTATGCATATGATGCAGATTGAGTTAGGGTAGTCGTGCGACCTTGTTGGCCTTTGTCAAGGGCCGTGCGGGTGGGTTTAATTCAATCAGGAAATGACGGGTTGAACTTGACTAGCATCCTATGGTTTGTTGGCCTTTGTCAAGGTCATAGGAGGTTAGGGGCAAAATATTATCGGGAATTTCAAGTGTTGAAATTTGCAATGAGATTGCATACCTTCTATGAGATAGTTGGATCCCGATACCCGCTGCGAGTAAGTGTTACTCCTGGGAGAGTTTTATACATTACAATTAGCCGATCAAGTAGGTGTCTAGAAAGGTGTTAACGAGGTTACGCCGTTGGGAAAACGAGGTTTACAGTAATTAGGTTCGTGCGAAAGTACGGGGGACCTCCCTCAAAGTACCGACACTGGCCTGGCTGAAAGATTGGCGAACTTGTAGTGTGTAATTAATCCCGGCTAGTCTTTCCTTTTAGGGTTTGAAGGAAGATTTGATAAAAAGCAGTGGGAGCCATCCTGATTAGATAAAATAAAAACCAATCTATTCTTGACAGAGCACACGCTGAGTGTTTTTTTCTCTCTCTCTCCTGGTAGCGACCATGTCACGCCTTAATCAAGATAATAATACGGATTATTGACCGAACCCGCTTATTATACTGAGCTGGGGAACATTGGTCCCGCTCCAACTTATAATTGTTATAAGACAGAGCAGGAATTTGGGGATTACCAGAATTCCCGTGCCGCCCAAACGAAGAGAGTGCATACTGATGCATCATCTTCGGGTGTGTTCGTTACAAAGAACTGATTCTCTATATCCTCTACGTCCTGGGTATGCGATACCAGATCAGGATCCCAGATATGTAATCTGTTACATAGGGCTACAGAAAGGTAGAGAACTGAGAACGGGTGATAAGTTTCATGAGGCAGAAAACGGGGCAAGAGTTGCAGCCAAGTCTGTCGGTCACTATCACCCTGTATTACCAATACATTGATTCTGAACGAATGTTATTAGATACCGAACCTGATATACAAAATCATATCTGTCTCTTTATTAGTAAAGAAACGATAAAATTTTGTATTGTTGGATAATGTTTTGAACATTTCCTATATCAAAAGTTGATCGGTTCAGGCACGTTATCTAAAAGCATTAATGTTCTAAATCAAACTACAGTTCTTAGTATACAGAACACACAAAAGAGGAAGAGTTCAGAAATGAACGAATCCTTCTTGAGGTATTGTAGACTAGGTCAGATCAATGCGACCCAACTGGCTAGAGTTACATATAGATGTATATTTAAATCAATTTGAATTTACATCTTGTGAAACTCGCCAGTCATGTCACAAAGATAAGATGACCATAGCTCCGTTTATTGGAAACAGAGAAAGAGTTAATGAACTCTTGGGATGATACATGTTGATGTATGTAAGGTCCCCTGTCTACACATGCCAGGACTGGTTCTTTATACTTCATTACGTTCTCTGATAATCTTTCGAGATTCAGACCTATGTTCCTGTTGAAACACAAGTCCGAACCTTTTGAGATATTCACAGAATATAAGTTAGAAGTAGAGAACTAAAATACGGGTATAAGTATTATGTCCTTTGATGTGATCAAGGAGGAGAATACTTGAGCACGGAATTCCTGGACCATTTCTAAAATAGAATGAGATTCTCTCTCAGCATTACTCCTCCGAATACACCATAGCACGATGGTATATCGGGGTGGAGCAGATACACCCTATATGATATGGTGTCCTCTATGATGAGTATTACTGAGTCACCTATTTCCTTTAGGGAGTTATGCACTTGAGAAGCTGCATACCTATTGAATAGGGTTCGAATCAAATCAGTTGCCTACCATTTCATATGTGATATGGAAAGGGGAGAGCCCATGTCTTAAGCTAGTTAAGATTTGGGGTTGTCCGGCCTATGTTTAAAAGCAAAATCCGGACAAGCTCGAGGCAAGATCTGTTATGTACAACTGGAAATGTTCCAGCTATACAAACAACAGCAGATGATTTAGTAGAACCAAAGGATTCAGTAGATTCCAACGAACCTCAGCCTCTCCGCCGATCTAGTAGGGTTCCTCACCCACCTGAGAGATACTTCGGTTTCTCTATGACAGTGGGAGCGAGGATTGCATCATGAGATGATGACCCAACTAGCTTCGAGCAGGCCATCGAGAGTAAGACTCTGTAAGAATGGCTGGATGTTTAGCGATCTGAGATGGAATCCTTATACACCAACGAAGTATGGACTTTAGTTGCTATATCTGAAGGGTTAAATCCCCATCAGGAGCAAGTATATCTTGAGAAGATTACTTGGTGTACATGGAAAAGTTGAGACTTTCAAAGCTAGAATTGTTAAAGGTTTTCGTCATCGACCAGGCGTGGATAATGATGAAACCTTTTCCAGTAGCTATGCTTAAGTCCATCCAGATCCTACTTGCCACGGCTACATACCATGACTACGATATCTGGTGGTTGGGTGTCATGACAGCTTTTCTAAATGATGTTTTAGAAGAGAACGTCTGTAAGTACACAGCCAGAGGGCCTCGTAGACAGTGGGAGCAGCGGAAATGTGTGCAAGATGTTTTATATGATAAAGCAGGCATCGCGGAGATGGAACATCTGTTTTGATGAATTAGTCAAAGAAGTTGACATCATCAAAATGGTATATGAACCTTGTATAAACAAAAAGGTAGTAGGGAGTATGGTGACGATCCTCGTAGAGTACGTGGATGACATACTCTTGATAAGAAAAGAGTTTCTTATGCTACGCTCGGTCAATCTCCGCTTATCACTAGAATTCTCCATATAGGATCAAAGTAATACCTACTAAATCCTGGATTTTGGATCTATGAGATAGATTTAATTGGATGTTAGGATTCTCACTAGTTGTAGTGAGATGGTATCAATCGATCCTGGGGAGAATCACTGGAAGTGTTCCAGGGTGATAAAGACGACTGAATGTCAGTCACAGGCATTGTCTTTACCCTCAGTAAAGGGACGGTATGTTGGAAGAGTTCCAAGCTAGATACCGTGACATACTAGACGATAAAGGCACGATACATCGCTACTTAAGATGCTACCAAAGAGGCTGTTTGGGTGTATATTGGTTCATGAGATGAACTATGTTCCTCCCATTGTGTGACAATGGAGTTGTGGCTTATGCCAAGGAACGTCCGTCCCATCAGTGATCCAGACATATTCTGAGGCAGCATCACCTGATCATGGAGATAGTTGATCTCCAGGGGATCGAGGCATGGAGAGTAGACTCAGAGGACAACACAGCGGATCCACTCACAAAGGCCTGTTCCCAGAGAGAGACTTTCATGGGATGGTTGAGTATGAGATACTGCAACCACTGCTACAGATGGCCCTAGTGCAAGTGGGAGATTGTTAGTTATATGTATGCCCTAGAGGCCATTACTGTACATAGGATGTATATTGTAATGGATGCTGGGACATATATAGGGAGGACTTTCTTGCTCGACATGATAGTATGCTATCTGGTTACCCTTTACCTTAACGTGTATGCTGATTGTCTCTCTGTTACATGTTGGTAAAGCCCTTAGGATCTGTACTTAACTACCTGGACTATGATGCGGATCATACTAGTGGGGATATGGTAGTCCATAAGTACATCCTTCAAAGTCCCTAGTCGTGGGTGTATCGAGACGGGGCATCGATATACCAGAGTAGACTAGCGTATACCTTCTCGACCCATACAGATGGACGATGGATGATCCCATATCCATTGGTGTTTGACATCAAAGATGATATACGGGTGCTCAGTAGAGACTGGGTACACTGGACGGACTCGCCGAGAACTCCCAGATGGTATTATACCTCACGTCAGATAGCAGTTCTCTGGTGACACTGATACAGAGTAGTCTGTTGACCCGAGATCGTCATAGAGTCTTGTGTGGTTCCCACTGTGCTTTGATTTCCATCTTACCACGTCCAAGAGGGCGTGCAAAACGGTGGTTTTTGGGTACAGTCCCGAGTCACATGGAGGCAATGAGCGATAGGAGGGGATTCGTCTCTCCCGGTATAGGGGGTTGATGTTGCGCTGTGTTCGATTGTCTATAACAGGAAATCCCTGGCCAGGGTTGCTGAGATTTACTGGTAAGTGTTACCAGTAGTTTCTCGAATTATTATAGACCTCATATCAACACGACTTATCGAGCTATTGGGGTCTGACGTTTACCACCCCTAGGCGAGATATGCGACATATCAGACGATCAGACCGGACTGTACGGTAGTGTTACTGGTCGGATTCACTGGAGTGTGAGCGGGCTTGCTCGTCGATCTTCAGATCGCTCAATACCCGGGTGGCCGTTACGTTTAGCAGACCGCTTGCGGCTTGTGGATGCTTGATATGATCATCATCTGCTGCCGGCGTATTGACGAGTCTTTAGAGTCCTACACAGAGGTTTCCTGGCTCAAGCAAAACGAAATAGGAGCGCGTATGAGATATGTGCGGGACCGAGAATGATACCAGTATGTGATACTGTATTTGATTCTCGCGATGTGACATTGATCGGTTATATGCGATATAGCCGGGTTATCGGATCAAGTGTTGATTCGATAAGTTGTTACTAATGATACTAGTCGGTTATATGCGATATGACCGGATCGTTAAATCAAGTGTTAATTTAATGATTTAATGTATAATTATATATTTGATATATTACTTTTCATTAACTAGTATCGGTTCACTTTAAAATGGATTTTCTCACTCGGGTGTGCGCATTATATATGCGATATGATTTTGTGCACATGATTGTATCATGTTTGATGATGCATGCTAAATTGGTTAAGTGTAAAGATTAAACCATGGTTGTGAATGGTTAGGGTTATGTTTTCTTTTTCATTTATTTATTTATTAGTTATTCATTTGGAAAAGAAAATTAAAAGCAAAAAGGGAAAAATGGTTGCTATTTTGTTTTATTCATGAATCTTCATGAAGCTTTGACTTAGTTAACCATTTTGTCTCATGCTTAACCCTAACCACTCCACTAACCCTAGTTCACTCTCACAACTAACCATGGTCTTGTTATGATAAGAATGAGTTTCTTTTCTAATTAAATAAATTCTTATCATAATAAGCTTCTTCTTCTTCTTCCTTGACTTCAAGAAGAAAAGCTTCACCTCCATCAATGGTGATTAATGCATATGAGTGAGAAATCTAATTCTAAAGTCTACCCACTTCCTATTTCTTCATCCTCTACCTCTTGCCAAGTAGTAGAGTGTGTTTTCTTCACAAGTTTCTTGACTTGGTGAAGTCGGAGCTTGATTCATCGATGCCTCGACGTAGATCATCTTCGGCTTGGACATCGACGACCTAGCCCGCCCATTCTCCGATGAAGACGACGCTAGAGCCCGGATTCTTCTTGGACAGCGGAGGAGACTTCGTTGCGGAGCCGTGGAGGTGGATATCCGGATCTACAAAGGTTGTATTTCCGTATTCTCATTAGTTAAGTTGTTAACTAGTTAGCTTTTTTCGCCTAGATTTCTAGCAAACGATCCGTAGTCGGGTCTCTCGGCACCCATAAATTTTTATATTGGCATGTTCGATGCCTTGTGAGACCTCATTAGGGTGCCTAGGAACCCTACACTGGGTTCCATCAGATATCCAGACAAATTCTAAGACAGGTATTGCTCATTTCGGGAGATAGTTTTCTCCGCGAAGTCGAGATATAGAGAGATACAGAAAGAAACAATGAAGCAGATCCACTCACTGAGGCTATTTCTCGAACGCAATAGTTTCGCAAACGGTCTTTGCGAAACTGATTACTAGAGAAGTTGGGTGTTCGGTATCACACGAGCTGTGAGTATGCGACATCGCGATAATTGGCCTTAAGTGCAAGTGGGAGATTATTGGCTATAGTGCCCTCAAAGCAATTATCATAATCGCAGGCAGATGATTATGATGATTGGGGAGACCTATACCGGTAGAACAGTCTTACTCGAGATGATAGTATGCTATCTGGTTTGTCTTTATCATCATGTACATGTTGATAGAGCCCATAGGATTCTTGCCTGACTACCAGCATTATGATGGCGATCATATAAGTGGGAGCTGGTGGTCTATAAGCACATCCTTAAATGTCCCTAGTCGTGGGAGTATCGAGACTGGGCATCGATACTCCAGTGTAGACTAGTGTAGACTGATCGAGACCCCGACGAGGGGCGCTGGCTATGTCTCACAAGCCATTGGTGTTAATTTGTTCACCTAAGATAGTATACAGGTGCTCATTGGGTTATGAGTACTCTGGACGGACTTGCCGGGAACCTGCTAGTTGGTATTATACCTATTGTCAGATAGAAGTTCCCAGGTGACATGTGTACAGGTTAGTCTGTCGACCTGAGGTCGTCATTTGTCTCGTGTAAGTTCCCACTGTGCTTTGATTACTACCCTACCATGGCTCAAAGGAGTCGTGCAAACAGGTATTAGTTGGGTACAGTCCCGAGCCACATGGAGGCAGTGATCGGATCGTCGGGGATTCATCTCTCCCGGTATTGGGGGGTGATGTCACGTTGTGCATGGGTGGCCATCACCAGAAATCTGTGGCCACGGTGGACGAGAATTACCAATCCAGAATCGATAGTTTCTCATGGGGTGATGGGTTTCATGCCGACACTAAATGTCGCGTTGTTAGGGGTCTGACTTTATCCACCCCCCTAGACTCGATATGCGAGACTCTTAGACGAACAGACCGGACTGTACGAATATTGTCACTGTCAGGCTCAGTAGGGGTTCAGGATGAGTTTGCTCATAGGCCTCCATTTCGCTAAATACCTGGGTAGCCGTTACGTACAGCTAGTGCCGCTGACGTGCTTGTGGTTAAACCCACTGCCAGCGTATTGATGAGTCTTTAGAGTCCCACACAGAGGATTTTCACGGTTCAGGTGATATGGTGTAGATGACGTATGTTGGTACATACAGGTGTCCGATTAAATATGTGTACAGGCTGCACAGACTTTAATCGGACGGTTGATATTACAGCTTAGGATTGAGCCGGATTATTAAATCAGATTTTGATTTAATAATTGATATATGTATTTATATATATGTATTCTAGTATTATTGTTCACTGTTCATTTTCTCTCTTGTCTATTCGTATTTTTGTACGAATACGCGTATATGTATTTCGATACATGTACCGGGCTGTATTCCGTATTTATACGGAATAGCTTCTAGAAGTGGACACCTCATTTGTATGATTTTCCTTTTTTTGGAAATTCATTTATTTCACAAATGAGGTGGAGGAATGAGGTGGCATGAGCATGGGCCATGGCATGTAGAGAGGTATGGCTTAGAATTGTTTATTAGGAAATTGAGATGAGATATTTTTGTGCATGAGAGAGAGGGGCAGCCACTACTTTGAGGGGCTATAGGCTTGGTTTTCTTGACTTGCTCTTTTTGCTTTCTCTTCACTTGATCACTCATTCTCACTTGGAGAAAACACTTAGCCACTTTCTTTAGTTGCCCATGCCACATGCTTCCTCGCCTCCTTCATCTTCTTTAGTTTCTCATTGAGCATATGTGATGAGAGAAAATTATAGTGACACATTCCTACACCTCCACTCTCCATTGCTAGCAACCTTGGAGCGTCGGTTGCCTCGCTCGACGAGACTGAAGCTTGCGTCGTTTCCTTCAGGTGGATCATCGTAGATGGAGGAAAACCGGCAACCAAATTCAATCAAGGAGCCTGTAGGAGCTTGGGGATGATGGTTGAAGACCGAAGGATACGGATCAACTAGGTATAACCATTCCTATCTCTTTTATTATCTTGGTAGTTTAGGGTTTAGGGTAGATCTGGGCATCGGGTAATGGTAGCGCCAGTTTAGAAATTTTTTGTTTCGCATTTGGCCATGGTTTGATGGCCGGGGCGCTGCCGTAACCCAACAGTCTTGTCCAGCCCCTGAAGGGATCAAAGACACGACAGTCGCGGGGCTACTCGAATAGCAAGATTGTGTATCGAGAAATATATTGGCCAACGTGATAGTCCGACGGGTAAAAACCCCAGTACCACAGACCCTAACGGACTTCTATTAGCAGGAGTTGACTGTGACGTTAGGACATCCTTGTGAGAACTTCTCGATTCGTCTCGACTCGTAGGGAAAAGCTTTAGGCCATGGGGATATCAACCTGTTTCCTAAGCACTGGGGCCCTGCAAGTCAGTCCAAAATGGACTATTGCATATTATTCACGGGCCACACTCTCCAAAGTTGAATATTGACAAGGAGGGAAAAAACCACTTACGAGTCCTCTCGACTTGTAAGGGGGAAAATTCTCTTGTGGGATCCTTACGACTCTCAAGAGAAAATGCACTTAGGAGTCCTCATGACCCCTAAGGAGAAAATACACCTGCAGGATCCTTTCGACTAGTAGGGAGAAAAGTCTTTATGAAACCCTCACGGCTCATAAAGTTGAAAAGAGATGGACTATCTACGGGCCACATTTTCCAAGGTTACATCCCACTGAAATGAAGAAGCTACTTATGAGTCCTCAAGATTCGTAACGAAAAGAAATATATCCGAGCGAAATCCTGGCGACTCAAGGAGGCGATGAACACTTGGAAATCCTCACGATTTCTACGGAGGATCTGCTCTCCCGACGATAATATGACCTGGGAGATTGTTTGAGGATGCCTTGTCCAGCCCCGAAGGGAGCAAAGACACGACAGCAAGACTTCTTATCGGGAATGCCTTGGTACCATACATCCTAACGTACCTCTGTCGTAAAGAACAAGGGTTAACTATGACGTTAGGGAAAGTTTGCCTATAGGCCCAAGGGAGGTAAACTAAACAAACTCCGAAATGAGTATATAAACTACTTCACGTCCAGTTAAGACAGAAAGGCGCAACCCACGAGCACCAACCATGTATTGTGCAAGGCAATAAGGAGATTCTTTGGTTCACTCCCCACTGAGCATGCATTCATAACTGCGTGCCTGTTTAAATGGAAATGGTGCCCAAAATGTGCTGATTTATGTACGACACTACAATGGCGCTCGCACTTAGCAAAATTCCTAAGGGTAAAGCATAAAGCTCATGTACAGAGGCGAGATACACGTACGAATATATGATGAACAGAAAACATTCAACAGGCAATAATAAGAGAAATACATTGAAACAAATATACTACTCTATAGGGAAGAGATCACCAAATATGGGATCAGAGATACAAGGATTAACAAAACAATAAATAAAGTTCTCCAATTCTCTCTCTGCACTCTCTACCATGTCGAAGCACTGGTCTTCGCGAGGAGTCTCTCCCCATCGATTAGCGCCATGCTCATCGGTGAAGGCAGACATGATGGCCCGCTGAGCTCATATCTGACTCAGTAAATGAACCAAACGATCCTTCAGAGGCAGAGTAATCAAGTGGGCCTCGTAGAAACACTCAATCTTGTCCTCCGCCGCATTGAGAATCGCCGGAGTCATCTGCGCTGGTTAAGGAGGGATATCAGCAAGTACAGACAAGAAAATCATCATGAGCCAAATGGAACTCATAGGAAGAAGAGAGCCCCTACGAGCTAGGAGCTCATACAATATCGCGTCACATTGGTCATCAGTAAGAAGAGGATCCGCTATCCACGCGGCAAAGCGAGGAATAATCTCCTCGATAGGCACCTCCCAGGGTTGCCGATAAGCGTAGGGATGGTTGCAAGCCATAATTCTTGGTTTGTTTCTTAAAAATGATCACCCTAAGGTCTTAATGGGTCTCTCTCTGTGAAAAAAGAGGAAGACATAACTTTAGGTCATAAAAAGAAGCATTCAAGTCTAGACACGGAAAATTTTGTGCAGGGTGGAACTTTTTCCAAGGCCGGAAAAATGAGCATGGGGAACAAAATAGTTGACCCATAGGAATCGGAGTAAGAAGGTGAACCGATCCCAGCAGTTCACGAAAGGTGGAAAAGGTGACAGTGTTGCACTCACGTGCAAGCCACGTGAGAACAACGCTGTGGGGGCATTAGTTCCCTTATAAAAAAATAATAAAAAAAGAAAGAAAAGAAAAGAAAAGAGAGAAAAAGCAATGAAAAAAATTCCCCTGATGGAGCATCATGTGCCCACACGTGATGGCACGTGATGCACCTATAAACAAAATTCATAGGCATTATGCTTAACTATTAAGGCTGAAATTGAGCCTCACGTGCAAGCATGTGAGCATCTATATACAAAGTATATAATTGCTTTTTTTTAAAAATGACAAATAACAGGCCAGAGAAGCTCATGTGTCAGTACGTGATGCCTTTTTTGCGCTGTTGCACATATGCAAATGAGTTTAACTTTGTGGGGTCACGTGCTATACGTGAGTGGTCTTAAATGCCTTCTGAGCCGATAGAATTAAATTCTAAGTAAAGGGATCAAAACCCTATTTGGAAAATATTTCCTTGACTCTTTCTAAACAAGATAGATTGCTCTCTGTAAAACAGAGCACCGTTGGATTAAAAATCCGATGGTGGATAAAAATCACTAAGATACAGAATAAGCTCTGTATGGGAAAATATTTCCCCAATCTTGTTAAAAACAAGAAAAATATTTTCTGTAAAACAGAAGTTCTTGGATCAAGGATCCAACGGTGGATAAAATCCTTAAATCAATTAAGACTCTCAATAAGAGATTTCTTTAACTAAATCAACAAACTTGCATCTACTATATAAAGGACCCAAGACTTCAAGTCTTGCACAGACAGGAGAACCCCCCATAAGATTTGAGAAAAAAAAAAAAAAAAGAGAGGAGTTCTCCTTTGAGAAAAGAAATCCTAGGTAAGAAGAAAGACCTAGAGATCATTTTATCTCCTCTACACTGCTCCAAGAGTTTAACTCTTTTAGAAAAAAGAACTTAGTTCTCCCTCTTGTTGAGATCTGCAGAAACAAATCTCCCAACAAATTGAGAATTTAATTCTCATCGGGGAGATTCTGTCATGCAAAGTCAAAACTTAGAAGAAAGAACTAAGTTTGAAGAATTTAATTCTTCTAAAAATAAATATAGGAATTTAATTCCTCTGATAAAACTAGGGTTTAATCCTGCATAAAAATTTAATTCTTATAAAAATAAGGGACTTGAAATTCTCAAAACTCAGATCAAGATCTCCATGCACATAAAGGAAATAATTATCATTCAATGCTATAAAAACATATCACGTGCTCCCACGTAAGCACCTCCGAGGAAAAAAAGGAACGGCTGAGATCGCTTCACGTGACCCCCTAATAGTGTTTAGCACTTATAAAAGAAAAAGGGAATAAACCAAAGACAGTTCCTATTTTTGGGGCGCCTCACGTGACCCCCAATAGTGCTTTGCACTTATAAAAGAAAAAGGGAATAAACCAAAGACAGTTCTCATTTTTGAGGCGCACCACGTGATCACATGTGACCCCCAATATTGCTTAACACTTATAAAAGAAACGGAGGATAAATCCAAGGAAGCAGTGCCCAATTCTCAGGAGCCTCACGTGCCACACATGAGCGCTCTAAATTTCAGTGTTTAACATTGCTTTAGAGCCTTACGTGGGAGCACGTGAGTGCCGAGCAGATATTAGTTTTTAACACTATGAGAGGCCAACCTCAGCCCAAATTAGCCAAGTTTCCCGAGGCCAAAACCCTTTTGATCACCAATCAACCGAGCCCTCCTATGCTCAGGTCTCCCCAAATCGATCTTAGTTCCAAAGATGACTAATGATCTCCTAATAGATGGTATCTAAAATGATGTTCATTCCACCATGATCCCTCCCTTCAATCTGGAATTTGTTTCAAGGGTATATCTCTCCATACCTCTGATACATTTCGTTGTAATTTTTCAACGTCTTCAGAGAGGTGGAGGGCCCCGACAACCAACAGCTCTTTGGAGCACTCCTAAAACCATGAGTACATTCCAATGGACCGCAATGTCCTTAAACTAGTTGTGGACCGCAATGTCCTTAAACTAGCTATGGACCGAAACGTCCTTAAACTAAACACTCACACCAAAAATGGTGATCTACGGACCGAAATTTCCTTAAACTAACAACGGACCATAACGTCCCTAAACTAAAACGATAGAGCCAAAATGCTCTTTTGCTGGATCAAAAACGATCCTAAACCCCCGTTAAGTAGATCTTAGTCCAAGATCGGACTAACGTATCCTTAACAAACATTTAAGTTGATCTTAATCACAAACGAGATTAACGATCCTTAAATCAAACCAAACCCAAATCTAAGAATATATGGATTTGGACTAATCCACGCCCTATGAGCGACACTATAAATTAGTCTCCGTATACAATCCACGGGCAACCAAAAGTAAAACAAACACACACGACACGAAGTGAACATCTGGAGTAGGAGAAAGTGGTTATCGCTATGGGGTAACATAATTAACTGCAGAGGCTTGCGCCTACAGGGAAGAGTGTCCCCATAATCAAAAAACCCTCGCAAGCGAAGGGAATCTGACGAAGTCTGCTACAACGGCCACATCCGTCCAAATCTCCGATACACGGTGCCATAAATCAACTTGGTATTTTCGGAGAGGTGGACGGATAAATCCAAATAGCATCTGCCCCCAAATTCAGGCAAGACATTTGTCTTCCCGGTTTTCGATGGTAAACATACACGTGCACTACACGTAAAATGAAAAGTCACAAAGTAAAAAAACATGTGCACTGAGTTATACTAAACGACACTAACACGTGGCAAGCATCCCAACCCCATCCCACCGGATTGGACCGGCGAGATGTGAAGAAGGGGCCGGCACCGCCGGTCATGCCCGTAGGGGATGCCTCTAATTTTTAACCCCGGAACCCCTTGGCCTACCCCACTACCCCCATGCTGTTTGATTTCTCTGCACATTTCCAGAGAATTAAAAATGGATATTATTCCATATTTTAATGCACATTTTAATTCTCAAAATTCATTATCCTAAACCCTAATTTTCCCTATAAATACCACACTACATTTCACCCCTCCTCATTCAGAATTCCATTACAAAAACTCTCTAAAATTTCCAAGTCCAAAGTTATACAAGTGGAGTTATCAAAGGCGAAGTTTCGGGAAGATTCCGGCGACGAAACGACGCCCCGACGGTTCCAAAAGCTTCCTCCATCTCCCTTTTTATTTTTAACATGTAAGTTTCCACTTTCCCCCTTCTTTTCTATTAAAACGAAATCACTTTTCAAAATTAGTCGAAAGCGGAGTTATTCCGACTTCCGATTCTATTTTAACTAAAAACACAATTTTTCTTTAGAACAAATCTACCATCTTTTTGTATATTGTTTAACAAAAAAAATACAACATTCATAACAAGTTTCATCTCAAAATAATATAAATTTCAACTTCTATTCCACCTTTACGGTAAAATACCAACATTTTACATACGACATTGTTTATTCAATTTTACCGTATTACCTTTAGAAAACGCACGAGGTAATGATGTACCTCATCACAACACACATTCTTGGCATAGAATGATAATTTGTGGAACATTAGCTTGTGGGAGAATACGAGTTTACGATTAAATACCAAAAACATTCAAAAACCGTTTTCTGTAAAAGTGTATTACTTAATTCCTTGCAAATACGGCACTACAACCATTTTGGGGAACCCCGATCGGGATGGTGCGGGTTATCGCACATCCTAGGGCCTAGTAGAGCGAGATGTGGACCTCCGCAAGGAGCATTCAATCTCGATGGAATTTTTAATGCAATTTTTAAGAAAAATATGATTTCTATTTAATAAATAAATTCTATATTTTTATAAATATTAGATATATATAAATACTATCAAAATATCTACTTTAAGTATACAATATATATATATATATATATATATATATAATCCATGTTTCTTAAATCAAAGGAATCACAAATTTCATGAAACTGCCTTTACAATTCAATACCATTCTAAGATTTCACTAAAATACCATATACAATGAAATCTAGGTTATATCCATTAGAATATTTCATTTTTATAAAAATTACAATTATGAAAACCCTAAAGTCGATAATAAATCAAAACTATTTTTCATAAAACCCTTTCAAATTATAGTAATTTACAATAAGGACCCTAGTAAACATAGGTTTAAGCGGGACTAGTTATCTTGAGCCTCAGAGAGCTGGAGAATATGGGTGCTTGCCTATCTAAGGTATAAAACCTAACAACGGTGTTATCAACACGGTAATTGTCTTGGAAAAAGACACAAATCCTGTCGTCCATGTGCAGCAGTTACCGATAATATCAAAACTAATTCAGGACTTCAATTTCTTTTCAAAGTGTCTGACTCAGACAGAGTCTCCATCTAATATGAAATCAATCCGACTTGAATCCAATTCAAGAATAACTACAATACAACATGAATCCGTTTACACCAGAATTCCATCTATATCAACAGGACTCGACTGAACCGAACCATGGATATACTCTGATTACATGACTATCCACTTATATCCATTCCGTTTACTGATATCATGGTTTCGACAAGTTTTCCATTTAAAACAAGACAATATAATACAATCAGTACAATCAATACATTAAACATTACGAGGTTTTTAAAGGGGTAGACTGGTACGGAATGTGTTAGAAGTAGCATGAGACGGTCACTTTAATACACCTAACCTGAATAGCCATTGATGTTGTACCATGAATTAACGGTTCCTTGTACTCCGTATACCTTAGTCTCCGGAATAGTGGGACTCCTCTCATATACACTGGAATATTCTGTACAAAATTACAAACAACTGCGATAACAGAACAAAAGATAACATTATACAGTTATATTCTCTTTTCTGTTTATTCTACTTCTCTCTTTCTTTGGGACTTACCGAGCGATTGTTCGCTGACGATATTCATTTTCTTCTTTCTTTTGAATGTTGTCAGGTGGATCCGACTCACTAGAGATCGAGCCCAGTACTGAGGACTTGGAGCAGTTTGCCATCGACCCAGAGCTATAGGCACTTGTATATACTTTTCAATTCAGTTATACCATTATTTAGGCATTGCTTTCTATTCTTGTATTTACATTTCCAGTTGTACTTGTAAAGAATTGTTAAATAAATAAAAGTTGATGTTCATTTATATTCATGTCTCTTGTGTACATTTTATTTTATATTGCTTAGATACGCTTAGCATGTTTACTTCTGAGTAAATACGTCGCGTGGCCCGTCGCGTCTCCTTACCGTACACCGGGAAGCGGGGCATGACACTAACTCCCCTACACTGTTTGATTGCTCTGCAATCAAACAGAGACCCCTCAATTCCCCATTTATCACCTTTTTAATACATTTTAATTCCAAAACCTTAATTCCACACTATAAATACTACCCCATGCCCTAGCCCTTCCTCATTCTGAAAATTATAGCCAAAACTCTCAAAGTTTTCTAAGTATAAGAAAAGTACAGGTGGAGTTAACAAGAGATCAACTTCCGGCGAGAATCGAAGCAAGTTCCGGCGACCCCGCGACGCCATGAAGTTCAACACTCCCTCTTCTACCTTCTTTTCATCTATCTAGCATGTAGGTCTCATTCAATTCCTCTTCTCCTTCGTTGAAAAGTTCTTTTTCAAAACAGGTCGATAAGTTGCCGACATTTTATTCTAAACCCTAGAAATTACACTTTTTCTTAAGTATTGCTCATTCGCATTTCTACACCATACTTGTTAACATAGAACTAATATTTAGAACCAACTTTCACTCAAAAATATCATGCAAAATAACTTTAAATCAACTTTTACATTAAAATACCATGAACTTTGTATCTACCATATTTAATTGTTTTGCTTAATCATACCTTTAGAAAACATCACGAGGTAATGACCTACTTCTCACATACATACATGGTTTCTATAGCGTGATACTCTTCGAACAAATTTTTAGTTATGAAGACAATATTTCATTAAAATACCATCTACTATAAAAACGGTTTTCTTTAGAATTGTATTTTAAAATTACTTTGCAAATAAGCCTTTACAACCCTTTTTAGGGGACTCGCTATTGGATGGTACAGATTATCGCACATACTTGGGCTTAGTAGAGCGAGATACAGACATCCACATGGAGCATTCGGTCTCGAAAGGTTTTTAATATGATTTTTAAGAACAACGCAATTTTCTACTTAATAATACAATTAATTTTCATAATTATATAAATATTACAAATCAATATATTTTCAAAATATAATAATCTTATATTTTTTCAAATGAAAGAATTACAGGTTTCATCAAAATACCATCAAGATACCACCAATAGTCAAGCTTTACAGTAAAAATATAAGATTATTATATTTTGAAAATATATTGATTTGTAATATTTATATAATTATGAAAATTAATTGTATTATTAAGTAGAAAATTGCGTTGTTCTTAAAAATCATATTAAAAACCTTTCGAGACCGAATGCATAAAATACACATCCATGGAAACCCTAAATAATATAAATAATTTCTCGAGCTTATTTTGAAACAATATATTAAAAATATTTTTCATAAAACCCCTCGAGTATATAAAATTATATTTAAGGACTTCAGTAAATATAGGTTTAAGTGGGATCAATTCTCTTGAGCCTCAGGGAGCCGGAGAAAGTGATTGCTTGCATATTTAAGATAGAAAAACTTAACGGTGTTATTAATGGTAATTGTCTTGGAAAAAAACATAAATCCTGCCATCCATGTGCAGCAGTTACCGATAACTTCCGAACCTAATTCAGGATCCAAATCAGTTATACGTGTCTAACTCAAGTTTGAGTGTAAATCAAGCTTGAATTCAACTCAAACCATAATCCAATTGAAACATGAATCCAAACTCTAACATGCATAATTGAACCTGAACCTGGATATCAAACCTGAATACAAGTCTTAACTTGACCGAACCATAGCTATAACTTGACATGACTACAAACTTACATCCTGAACCTGACTATTTGAACAACTTGTATCCATGGTCTCGGCAAGCCATATAGTCAATACAATACATTACGGGGTTAACGGGATAGATTGGTACGGAATGTATTAAAAGTGGCACGAGATGATCACTAAAAACACCTACATGAACTCTCGTGCCGTTGTCTCGTGGGTTTTGACGAGGCCTTGTACTACATGTTACCATAGTCCACGAGGTAATATGGCCTTCTCTTGTAACCTATTAGGAATATGTATGCCCTAGAGGCCATTATTGATGATATAGTGGATGCTTGGACATATATATTGAGGACTTTCTTGCTCGACATGATAGTATGCTATCAGGTTACCTTTATCTTAACATGTAGACTGTTATTTATATTGTTTGTCTCTTACATGTTGATAAAGACCTTAGGATTTGTACTTGACTATCAGTATTATGATGAGATCATACTAGTGGGACCAGGGTGGTCCAAAAGTGCATCCTTTAATTAGTTCCTAGTCGTGGGAATATCGAGACTAGGGCATCGATATTCCAGAGTAGACTAGTGTGTACGTTTCTTGTACCTTAGAGGGCGATGGTTGATCCACAACCATTGGTGTATGACATCAAAGATTGTACATAGGTGCTCATTGGAGAATGGGTACACCGAACAGGACTCGCCGAGGACTCCTAAGTGGTTGTATACCTATCGTCAGATAGCAGTCCTCTGGTGACACTGGTACAGGTTAGTCTGTAGACCCGAGATCCTCATAGAGTCTTATGTGGCTCCCACTGTGCTTTGATTTCCTCCCTACCATGGCACAAAGTAGTCGTGCAAACAGGTGGATTTTGGGTACAGTCCCAAGTCACATGGAGGCAATGAGCGATGGGAAGGGTTTCGTCTCTCCCGGTATTGGGGGTTGATGTTGCGCTAGGCTCGATTGGCTATAACTGGAAGTCCCTGGCCAAGGTTGCTGCTGAGATTTACTGATAAGAGTTATCAGTGGTTTCTCAAACCGTTATAGGCCAGACATCAGCACGACTTATCACGTTATTGGAGGCTGATGTTTACCACCCCAAGACATGATATGCGACATATCAGATGAAGAGACCGGACTGTACGGTAGTATTACTGATAGGATTCATGGAGAGTATGGACGAGCTTGCTTGTTGATCTTTATATCGCTCAATACCCGGATAGTCATTACGTCCAGCTAGTACCGCTGACGGCTTGTAGGTGATTGATGTGATCATCACCTACTGCTAGCATATTGACGAGTCTTTAGAGTCCCACACAGAAGTTTCCTGGTTCGACCGAAACGAACTAGGGCATATATGTTGATATGTGCATGGGCCTGATTAAATATGAGTATGTGATACCGTATTATAATCTGGCAGTTATCTGATATCGGTCAGGTTATATGTGTCACGCCCCGCTTCCCGGTATACGGCGAAGGGGACGCGACGAGGCCCGCTACGTATATACTCAGAAGTACATACGCTAAGCGTATCTAAGCAATATAAAATAAATACACAAGAGACAAGATATAAAAGAACAGCAACTTTATTTATTAACATTCTTTGTACAATACATGAAAAAGAAATACAACTGAAATAAAGATGCCTAAACAGTGGCATAACAGGAAAGGAAAAGTACTGAAAAGAAAAGTGTACAATGAACTACTGTGCAGGGTCTTCAGTAAACTGCTCCAAGTCTTCTTACGATGGCTCAACTTCTGCCGAGTCCAGGTCACCTGACGACATTCAAAGAAGAGAGAAACAGAATGTCGTCAGCGAACAGATCGCTCGGTAAGTCCCAAAGGTAAGAGGAGAAATAGAATAGAGAGTAAGACAGAGAGAGAGTATATTATTATAGTTGTATTATATTGTTATATTATTGTAGTGTTAACGCTGTTGTTTGTAGCTTGGTACAGAAGAATGCCAGTGTATACGGAGGGAGTCTAACTTGCCAGAGACTAGGGCACGTGTAGTACAAGGAACCGTTATGCCACGGTACAACAGTAATGGGATTCAAGTTAGGTGTATTAATCTGACCACCTCGTACCACTTTTAACACCTTCCGTACCAATCTACCCCTTAAACCCCGCGATGTCTTGTTTGTATTGTTATCTTGTAAAATTGTATTGATTGCATGATTGATTGATTGACTGACCGAAACCATGATATCAGGAAACAGTTATAACCGTAGAGTCATGTAAATGGAATACTGGGAAACATGTAAAAGGAATATATCCATGGTTCGGTTCAGTCAAGTTGTAATGATTGTTAACTGGATTCTGGGATTCATGTGTTCATATTGAGTTGGAATATTAAAGAATATAGATTGACTTGAATCATATTCAAGTCAGAAATAGTCAGACTCAAACCCGAGTCAGACTAAAAGAAAAATAATTTGAAGTTCTATAATTGTTAGGGTCCTTATTGTAATTTATAGAACTTGAGGGGGTTTTATGTAAAAAGTACTTTTGTATAGTTTTCAAAATACACCTCAAGTATTTATTATTCGCCTTTATAGTTATAATAAGTGTGGATTTTATTTGTGTTATTCTAGTGAATATATCCTAATAAAAGTATTAATTTATAATATTGATTTATTTGAAACTCATGGTATTTTAATGTAACTTTTAATCTGGTAATTTTTTAAAAAGTGGAAACTTTATCTTATAATAAAATAGGTGTTTAAATGATAAATATATATATTAATGCAAGAATAATTTTAAATAAATTTTTCATTTTCCAAAATCTCATTTTTCTTAATTGTCGTATTTTAAACCTTTTGAGACCGAATACTCCTTGCGGAGGTCTGAATCTCGCACTACTAGCCCGCGGGTGCACGATGAACCGTACTATCCCTAACGGGTTCCCCAAAGGTTGGTTGTAGTGGCGCTTTTCAAAGATTTTATAAATACTATTCATTTAGAAAAACGGTTTTATAAGTATAAGGTATTTATTTGTAAAAAGGTATAGTTTTCCGTATTTTAGTTTTCTAGGGATTCCTAAGCCAACTAGCCTATTTCTAAGGTCTAAACGATAAGTCATTAGAAGGCTCAAATCGCTTCTTCACCGCCAATTACTGCCAGGTAAGTGCCAGGTAAGTGGGAAGGAACCACAGTAGTGGGCCTAATTAAAAACCACTAGCCTAGACACACTTGCCTAGACACCACAAAGTCGGTTTAGATAAACGATCGATGTCCATGGTAAATCGTACTTTCTTTTTCCTATTAAAAATATTGTTTAAACAAATGTGTCAAACCTAAAATTTTATAAAAGGTTTTATTAAGGAAATGGTATTTTAATGTAAAATCTTGTTTTATCATATTAAGAGTTTTCAAGATAGCGTATTATGGTTGCATGTGTGTGTGTGAGGAGGTAGGTCATTACTTCGTGATCTATTTTAAGGTATAGCAATGTTAAAGGGTTAAATGTGAAATTGAAACATGATGGTATTAAAGTGAAAAAATAAAGTAAATTGAAAAGGTTATCATTTCATGTGTGAAAACTTATTCAAATTGATTTTTACAAGTTTATTTATCAAGGTAAACATATTTAGGAGTGAGGGAATTGACTAGAACAAGAAAAATAAACTTTATGGTACTTTTATGAAAAGAATACGGTTTTGCAAAGAAGCTATCATTTCATGTGAGAAACTTTATTTAAATTGGTTTATGGGTGATTAATAGTCAACATGAATATGTTATGGTATTGTGGATTAGGTGACAAGTGAAATTTTGTAGAAAAACCGAATCGGAAATCGGTTTGTTCCGATTTCCGTCGGGGTTCGTAATTACGTATTTTAAGAAATGGAAAAGAGAGAAGATTGGGACTTACGGGTTTTCAAACTCTTCTAAAGAGTATAGGGGAACTAGATGAGTTGCCGAGGCGTTGTTTTGTCGCCGGTAGTTTCAAAAAAACGTTGCCGGAATTTCCGCCGGAATCTCGCCGGAGCTTCGCCGCGAACTTGTTTTCAAAGTACACAACTCTTGAGAGGATTTTGAGAGAGTAAGCTTAGGATTTTTGGGATGAGAGGGTAGAGGGGAGGGGGTGTATTTATAGGGTAGGCTAGAGGTAGGGTGGGTGAAGGGTTTTTAAATAAAAAATGTAAAAATATATAAAATCATTAAAAGTTGGAGTAAATAGGGTATATGAAAGGTTTTAATGTAAAAATGTATAAAATCATTAAAAATTGGAGTAAATAGGGTATACGAAAGGTTTTAATATAAAAATGTATTAAAAATCATTAAAATGGAGTAAATGGGAATTTCAAAGGTCTCTGAAACCGATCTAGGAATTTGAAGTGTTCATGGGGGTTTAGAAGATGAAGAGACACAACCATGAAGAAAAATTTAAAACAAAATAAATATTAAAAATAATGTGGGGCATGAGATTTGAACTCTGGTGGCTTGGTTCAGCAATGCAAAGTATTACCAATGAGCTACAAGCTCTTTATTGTAATTAAATTGCTAATCAATTACTTAAATCTTGTGCTCAGGTAATAAATACCCCTTTATGAATTTTTTGAAAAAATTAATTTAAAAATTTGTATAGGAAAAAGTGTATAAGAAATTATGGTTGTTACAATATGTGATATAACCGGATTATCGAATCAAGTGTTAGTTTGATAATGTGATATTCAGATTGATGATATTAGTCGGTTATATGTGATATAACCGGTAGATCAAGTTTTGATTTAATAATGTGATATATATTATGTGTGATATAATTATATCTTAACTAATATCATTAGCTCACTAATTACTTTATATATATATATATATATATATTAATGTATATTTGATATATATAAATATATATATTATTATATGAAGCATGGAATGTTTTCTATTTTTAGAAAATAGAAAAATGAGGTGTAAATTGAGAGCATGGTAGCAAGCATGGGAGTTATATTTGTTTATTCATCTTGACTAACTATTCAAGCATGGTTACAATTTTATATTGCAAAATTCCATGCTTGAATGAGTGGGGGTCAAGAGTTGTCATTCATTCTTAGTTTCATTCTCAATACTTAGCTATTTTTCTTGAGTTGCTCTCATGGTTGCTCTCTAGTTTCATCTTCTTCCTCAATTGCCATGGTTCAAGCTTCAACCCTCACATGAGATGTGAATTATGAAGCTTGAACACAAACTTGTGAGCTTTTAATATCCCCTACTTCACCATCCCATACCAAACTAGCAATTTGGTGTGGTGTGTTTCCTACACTAAAGGAGTTTAGAGTAGAGTTAGTTTGAGCTAGAGGAACTTCGAGTGGATCGTCTGTGGCGTGAAGATCACGAAAGAGGTTCATTCAACTCGAAGAGGAGCCTTGTAGAATCGCGTGGACTTTAACCCGGAGCTTTAGAAGAGAAGGACTCGAACTACAAAGGTTGTATGCTCTTTTCTTCTCTTGAGTTCATCACATCACAAAGGCAAACCCTAATAATCTAGTAAAGATCTTGTTGGTCTAACTTAGCACATAATAAAAACTAAAATTTGGCATGCTTGATGCCTCTAGAACCTTATAGTGGTGCTAAGGTCGACTTTCATGGTATCAAAGCCAAGCTAGAATATTAGGGTAACTTGTAGCGACATTAGAAATCCGCCGTTTTTGTCGCGCAAAATCTGCCGATAAAAACAGTTTCAAAAATGATGTTTTGAGTTGTTTGCACACCCCGCGAGCTCACGGTTTGAACCGAGAAGCTGCGGGGTGGACGTGCGCACCCCGGGGACACCTCGGGAGGACCGAACGGCTGGGCCCACTCCTTAAGACCACCACAAGGTGGTCTTGGCTGTGAGGACCCGAAACTACCCCACCTTAGGCAGTTTTGGGTCTGCCTCACCCCCTAGCCACCTCGTGGTGGCCTCGGGGGTGGGTTACCCCCTCTACGCCCCCCATTCGATATTTAATTTTGGGATCTTTGCCCCCGTGAAGATTCGGACGGGTTTCAAGTTCATTTCGACTCCCGGATTGGATTAAAACGATCGGTTTGGAACTTTAGCTCACTGGATTTTTCAAGTCTTGGAACAATTGGTTAAGTTTGCTAATTGCATGCGGAATTCTAATACCGCGGTTACTTTACAAGCTTTGTGATGTGTGTGATACAATTATTAGAATCCGGATTAATTAGTTTTATGAAAACTAGTTAGTATATTGTAAAGCTAGCCGTTTAGTCTCAATTGATCGATTGCCATGAAGTTTTGATTCGAATCAAAACTCCATCGCAATTGCGTATTGTATGCAATCACTATGCCGGGAATCTTGTTGAATTATCTGACAACTAATTGAAAAGAGTTTTCAATTTGAGTCTAAAATGCAAGTTTTATAAGTTAGGCATGAAATCCGGAATATGACATATTCCGGGTTTATGATGTCTAAGGATATTGCGGATTCTAATTATTGTAGTTTTTTGTTTTCTTTTCTGTGACCGTCAGTGTAATATGTGGGGTATCCCAATCTCGTTGCTATATGTCTACAAGTTTTAGGGATACGCATATTTGCTTACGTTGATGATATGTAATATCATATGTTGCTGTTGATATAATTTATTGGATCATCGTAAAAGAATAGCCGGGGGGTTTTATGTGAGATGAGGATTTTTATTTTTATCCATGTAAAATCTGTATGTAATATTCTTTAATTGGGGCACTTCCGGGTTAAGGATGATGTCACCGCTGTTGTATATTATTTACTTTTCCGCATTAGGATAGACCCAAGACAGGGTGCACAAGTAACCGGGTTCTAGAGTCCAGTAGGAGACCATCTCAAGAAGTTGAGACCGGGTCTCCTAACTCTAGAATTGGCAGGATTACTTGCCGCTCTCGTAGGAGTCTAGGGATGTGGGTTTGGCTATTCATCAAGATTGTGGAATCCGTGTTTTACATTACCGGCTAAATTTAAAACACGGACATCCTATCCAATATTTCATATGTTGCTTCTGCTGCTTGTTTCTGTGATGTTGATCATATAACTGCGTGAGACGAATGTATTATTATGTATATGATAGATAATAAACGTTGCTTATGTTTTGCACCTGCGCTAGTCCGGCCCCCGCTCTGCCGGTAGTTAAGTAACCTAACGGTGTATGACAGGACCTCGTGACGAATGCGGATGGCATAAGCGTACGTTCTATTTTCGTTTCATTTTTCAGTAATGTTTAGGAAACATTAATTGATGGGACTTCATTATTGAGATTAATGAAAAGAAAGAAACCAAAAGATGTTGTAGAATCAAATTTTTAAAAAGGGTAGCTCTAGTTCTTGCTTTGCATAATGGTATTCCTTGATGAATATCCAGCACCTCATTTGATGAGGAAAGAGCCGAGATCCCTTCACCGGGAGTGACCTCTTTAGCGAAACTAGAAAATGCTACAACCCACTTGATTTTGTCTTTTTACTGCTGTTCATATCATAATTTTGCATTATTATATTCTCCATTCTTATTCATTTTACAAATAAACAGGTGCTTTTGATCCATGTCTGCTACATAGTTGCAGGTTACAGGTTCTCGGAATAAAACAGTGAAAATGATGAAAAGACGCTACAAAAAGTGAGACTACGACCAACAAACAGAAGAATCTTTATCATGTCGCCTACAGTTTGAGGAACAAACGAAGATCAGCAAACAGTTCGATTGCACAAAGGCAGCACAAGATTCAAGACTTCAACACGAAGCAAACAGTAAAAGTCTACAACATTATGCACTGTGGAAATCTGGAATAAACTAGAAGACATTCTGAAGAACCAAGGGAAGAAAAGTCAAGTAAAAAGCAACATGAAAATTACCAGAGAAACAGAAGCCTAAGAGCCTCTAAGATGACCGCGGATCCGCGGCCAAACAGGGCTTTTGGCCGCGGTTCCGCGGCCATAATAAACATGTGTCGGTGCATTTTTTGACGGCGGCGGCGGTGCGTTGACCAGGCTTCTCAGGGTAGTTTTGTAAATGTAGATAAGGATCAGATGTAAACCCTAGGGTTTCTATAATCTATAAATAGGAACCCTAAAACTCTTTTTGGAGCATGCCTCTTCCTAAGCCTCTTTTTATTTATCAAATTCAGAATTTTAATTCATGTAATGTTTGAAGAGTGCATCAAATAAAAAGTAAGTCTTTTTCCTTACCTTGCCTTAGTTAATTTTCTTTCCTACCCTAGTTAATTTTATTTATCTACCCTAGTATAAACTTTATTTATTTGCCGTAGTTTAGATAATTAGTTGTTAAATTAAAAGCAAACAAAAAATGTCTCTTTTTATCAATTCCCTAATGAGTGAATAGATCCTCACTTCTTAGGGTTAGGAATAGGGAAGGTTTGAGAGATGAAAATCTCGCACCCCTTTCTTGCCCATCATACATTTTAATAAGACTCTATGCATACATACACACACCGCTCACTACGACACCCTATCCCACGAGGTAGCGGTGATACAGCAGTTTAAGACCGGTTGTGTATGTTTTCCATGGAGGTTAGGGTAAGAGTTAAGAAAGGACGGACAAGGACCTAGAGGAAGAAACCTAGTTTCTTCCCGATGGTACTAATCCACTTTGTTAATTATTACCTTAACACCTAAACAGTTCTTAATTAGGGCATAGAAAGCTGTGAGGAATATTGACTTTCCAAACTTAACCTAAACCTAACTCTAGCAAGCTTTTAATCCTAATCAAACTCATTTCAGTTTTTAGTGATAATCAATCCTACCACAATTGAAATTAACTCGTTAGAACAAATAGAAAATACACAAAATTCCTGTAGACCGACCCGTACTCAACCGGCTATCTACCAAGCGACGCCATTATTGATTGCGGTTAATATTCTTTGATTCATCTTTTAAAAGCGCAAGCGCACATAAAAATCGTTCGAATAACTGCTTCTCTAGTTCTTTCTTTGCATAGTGGTATTCAGGAATATCCAGCATCTCATTCGATGAGGAAAGAGCCGAGATCTCTTCACTGGAAGTGACCACTTTAGCGAAACTAGCAAAAGCCTCAAAACACTCCTTTTCTAAATCACTAGATTCTACAACGATATCAAGTTCATTACGCTCATGGTTTTCTTAAAAACCTGCGTAGCCCTCCGTCATTTCAGATAAGTACTATTTAGTATTCGTGCTGCGTTTGTTGACCTTAGCCAAGGCATAGTGTGCGGTAGCTAATTAGTGCTTGTCTGCGACATGTGATGCGATTGGATTAGGTTAGTCGTTTGGCTTTTTGACCTTAGCCAAGGGTCGCACGGGTGGGTTTAATTCAATCAAGAAATGACGGGTTGAACTTGGCTAGCACTTATGATTTGTTCACCATAGCCAAGGTCATAAGTTGCTAGGGGTAAAAACCATTATCGGGAATTTCAGGTGTTGAAATTTGCAATGATATTGCATACCTTCTATATGATAGTTGGATCCCGATACCCACTGCGAGTAAGAGTTACTCCTGAGAGAGTTTTGCACTTTACAATTAGCCGATCAAGTAGGTGTCTAGAAAGGTGTCAACAGGGTTAAGCTTCTAGGAAAACGAGGTTTATTTTAATTAGGTTCATGCAAAAGCACGGGGAACCTCCCTCGGAGTACCGATACCTGCCTGGCTAAACGATTGGCGAACCTATAAGGTGTAATTAATCCCGGCTAATCTTACCTTTTATGGTTTGAAGGAAGATTTGATAAAAATAGTGGGAGCCATCCTGATTAGATAAGATAATAAGCAATCTAATCTTGCAAAGAATGCACGCAAAATGATTACCCTTCGCTCTCTCCTGGTAGCGATTAACGAAATGCCTTAATCAACATAATAATATGGATGTATTGACCGAACCTACTTATTATACTGGGCTAGGTTCCGCGCTATCTTATGATTGTCATAAGTCTGAGCAAGGAATATGGGAATATACGGATTCCCATGCCACCCAAACGAAGAATAAGCATGTTGATGCATTGTCTTCAGGTGTGTTCATAACCAAGAACTGTTTCTCAGTTACCTCTACGTCCTGGGTATTGGATACCGGATCAGGATCCCACACATGTAATTTGTTACATGGGCTATAGACAGGTGGAGAAATGGGAAAGGGTGATATATCTCTAGTAGTAGAGATGGTGCAATTGTTGCAGCCAAAACAGTTGGGAAATATCACCTAGTGTTACCAAGTAATACATTGATTCTTAGCGACTGTTATTTCGTACCAATAAATATTGTGAATATTTTCCTAAATCAAGTGTTGATTGGGTAAGGTATGTTGCATAACAGTGTACACGTTATGAATCAAACTACAGTTCTAAACGTACAGAACACACACAAGAGGAACAGTTCAGAAATGAACGAAGTCTTCTTGTGGCATTGTAGACTGGGTCATATCGATGAAACAAGACTAGCTAAAATTCTATAAGGATGCATATTTGAATCCATTCGAATTTACATCTTATGAAACTTGCCAGTCATGTCTCAAAAACTAGGTCACCGAATCTCCATTTACTGGAAATGGAGAAAGAGCAACTGAACTCTTGGACAGATACATGGTGATGTATGCGGTCCTATGTCTACATATGCCAGGAATGTTTCCGCGTACTTTATTACATTCAACGATGTTCTCTTAGGATATGGACATGTGTTCTTGTTGAAAAACAAAACTAGATCTTTTGAGAATTTCAAAGAATATAAGTACGAAGATGAGAACCAGATGGGTAAAGGTATTCAAATCCTTTGATATAATCGGGGAAAAGAATACTGGAGCACGGAATTCCGATACTATTTAAAAGAAAATGAGATTCTCTCACAGTTTACTCCTCCGTATAAACCACAGCACAACGGTATATCGGGGTGGAGGAATCGCACCCTATGAGATATGGTGCGCTCTATGATGAGTACTATTGAGTTGCCTATTTCCTTTCAGGGACATGCACTTGAGAAGCTACATACCTATTGAATAGAGTTCCGATCAAATCTGTTGCCTACCACTCCATATGAGATATGGAATGGGAAGAGATCATCTCTTAAACGAGTTAAGATATAAGGTTGTCCGGCCTATGTTGAAAAGAAAAATCCGGACAAGTTCGAGGCAAGGTCAGTTCTGTGCAAGTTTGTAGGATATCCCAAACATTCGCGAGGGTATATCTTCTACTATACTGAGGAACAAAAAGTGTTTTGTTTCTCAACATGCCACCTTTTTGGAAAAGGAATTTCTTGTAGAAGAAATTAGTGGCGATGAGATAGAACTGGAAGTAGTTCCAGCAAACACAAACTATAACTGACGATTTGGTGGAACCGGAGGATTCAACAGTCCCTGACGAACCGAAGCCACTCCGAAAATCTAGTTGGGTTCCTCATCCACCTGAGAGATACTACGGTTTTCTCATAGACAATGGGAGCGAGGATTGAATCGTGCAGATGATGACTCAACTAGTTTCGAGCAGGCCATCACAAGTGGAGACTATGTGAAATAGCAGGATGCTATGCGATCTGAGATGGAATCCATGTACACCAACAAAGTATTGACTTTGGATGTTGCTCCTGAAGGAGTAAAACCCATCGGGAGCAAGAGGATCTTTGAGAAAGATAATTTGGTGTAGATAGAAAAGTTGAGACTTTCAAAGCTATGCTTATGTCCATCAGGATCCTACTTGCCATTGCTGCATACCATGACTACGATATCTGGCAGACTGCACGTCAAAACCGCTTTTCTAAATGGTGATTTAGAAGAGAGCGTGTATATGACACTGCCAGAGGGTTTCGTAGATAGTGGGAGCAGCGGAAGCATGTGCAAGCTGCTTAAATCCGTCTACGGGTTAAAGCAAGCATCGCGCAGATGGAACATCTGTTTTAATGAAGCTGTCAAAGAGTTCGACTTCATCAAAAAGATAGATGAACCATATATAAATAAGAAGGTTGTAGAGAGTAAGGTTGTCTTCCTCGTATTGTATGTGGATTACATACTCTTGATAGGAAAGGGTGATCTTATGCTACACTCGGTCAAGCACCTCTTATCACACAGGTTCTCCATGAAAGATCTAACTGATGTCTCCTACATCCTGGGGATACAGATCTACAGAGATAGATCTAAATGGATTTGGGATTTTCCCAATCCAGGTACATAGACACCATGCTAAAGGGGTTTAGTATGGATGATTCTAAGCGTGGTAATGTACCCGCTTGTTCAGGAATCACTCTCTCCAAAGAGATATCTCTTAGAGAGGGCTCGCATACAAAGAATGCCCTTTGCTTTGGCAAACGGGTCAATCATGTATGTGATGTTATGTACCAGACCAGATGTAACTTACCCACTAAGTGTAGTAAGTAAGTATCGAAAAGATCTTTGGGAAAACCACTGGACAGCTGAAGAGCATTCTTAAGTGCTTGAGAAGGACTAAAGAGATGTTCTTGGTGTATGGTAACGGAGAACTCCAGATGGAGTCCTTTACCGATTCGAGCTTCCAGAGTGATAAGAACGACTGAAAGTCAGTCCCGGGTTTTGTCTTTACCCTCAGTGGAGGGACGGTATGTTGGAAGGGTTCCAAGCTATATACCGTAGCAGACTCGTTGATAGAGGCTAATTCCATCGCTACCAACGATGCTACCAAAGAGGTTGTCTGGATGAATAGAGTTCATGAGATGGACTAGGTTCCTACCATTGGGCATCCAATACCTGTATATTGTGATGACAATGGATTTGTGGCCTCGGCCTAGGAACCCCGGTCCCATCAGCGATCCAGACATATTCTTAGACAGTATCACCCGATCAGGGAGATAGTTGATCTTCGGGAGATCGAGGTTAGGAGAGTTGATACAGAGGATAACACAGCGGATCCACTCACCGAGGCCATTCCCCAGATGCTATTTGAGAAACTTTTAGGACGTTGGGTATGAGATACTATAACAACTGGCCTTAGTGCAAGTGGGAGATTGTTAGGAATATGTATGCCCTAGAGGCCATTATTGATGATATAGTGGATGCTTGGACATATATATTGAGGACTTTCTTGCTCGACATAATAGTATGCTATTAGGTTACCTTTATCTTAACATGTAGACTGGTATTTATACCGCCGGTCTCTTACACTTTGATAAAGCCTTTAGGATATGTACTTGACTACCAGAATTATGATGAGATCATACTAGTGGGGCCAGGGTGGTCCAAAAGTACATCCTTTAATCAGTTCCTAGTCATGAGAATATCAAGACTAGGGTATCGATATTCCAGAGTAGACTAGTGTGTACGTTTCTTGTCCCTTAGAGGACGATGGTTGATCCTACAACCATTGCTATGTAATATCAAAGATTGTACACAGGAGCTCATTGGAGAATGGGTATACCGAACAGGACTCGCCGAGGACTCCTATATGGTGGTATACCTATCGTCAGATAGCAGTCCTCTGGTGACACTAGTATAGGTCAGTCTGTAGACCCAAGATCGTCATAGAGTCTTATGTGGCTCCCATTGTGCATTGATTTCCTCCTACCACGGCTCAAAGAAGTCGTGCAAACATGTGGATTTTGGGTACAGTCCTGAGTCACATGGAGGCAATGAACGATAGGAGGGGTTTCGTCTCTCCCGGTATTAGGGGTTGATGTTGCACTATGCTCGATTAGCTATAACTGGAAGTCCCTGGCCAGAGCTGCTGCTGAGATTTACTGATAAGAGTTATCAGTAGTTTCTCAAACCGTTATAGGCCAAATATCAGCATGACTTATCACGTTACTAGGGGCTAACGTTTACCACCCCTAGACATGATATGCAACATATCAGACGAAGAAACCGGACTGTATGATAGTGTTACTGATAAGCTTCATGGAGAGTATGGACGAGCTTGCTTGTTGATCTTCATATCGCTCAATACCCGGGTAACCGTTACGTCCAGCTAGTACCGCTGACGGCTTGTAGGTGATTGATGTGATCATCACCTACTGCTGGCGTATTGACAAGTCTTTAGAGTCCCACACAGAAGTTTCCTGGTTCGAGCGAAACAAAGTAGGGCACATATGTTGATATGTACATGGGCCTAATTAAATATGAGTATGTGATACCGTATTATAATCTGGCAGTTATCTGATATCGACCAGGTTATATGTGATATAACCGGATTATCGAATCAAGTGTTGGTTTGATAATGTGATATTTGTTAGTTATATGTATGCCCTAGAGGCCATTATTGTACATGTGAGTATATTATAGTGGATGTTAGGACATACATAGGGAGGACTTTCTTGCTCGACATGATAGTATGCTATCTGGTTACTCTTTATCTTAATATGTACACTGATTGTCTCTCTGTTATATGTTGATAAAGCCCTTAGGATGTTTACTTGACTACTTAGATTATTCTGCGGATCATACTAGTGGGACAAAGGTAGTCCGTGAGTACATCCTTTAATGTCCCTAGTCATGGGTGTATCGAGACGGGGTATCGATATACCAGAGTAGACTAGCGTATACCTTCTCGACTCATGAAGATGGGCGATGGATGATCCCATATCCATTGGTGTTTGACATCAGAGTGATATACGGGTGCTCAGTGGAGACTGGGTACACTGAACGGACTCGTCGAGAACTCCTAGATGGTATTATACCTCATGTCAGATGGCACTTCTCTGATGACACTGGTACAGGTTAGTCTGTCGACCCGAGATCGTCATAGAGTCTTGTGTGATTCCCACTGTGTTTTGATTTCCACCTTACCATGTTCAATAGAACATGTAAAATGGTGGTTTTTGGGTACAGTCCCGAGTCACATGGAGGCAATGAGCAATAGGAGGGGATTTCGTCTCTCCCGGTATTGGGGGTTGATATTGCGCTGTGCTCGATTGGCCATAACAGGAAGTCCCTGGCCAGGGCTGTTTCTGAGATTTACTGGTAAGTGTTATCAGTAATTTCTCGACCCGTTATGAGCCTCACATCGGCATGACTTATCAAGCTATTGCGGTCTGATGTTTACCACCCCCAGGCAAGATATGCGACATATCAGACGAAGAGACCGGACTTTACGGTAGTGTTAATGATTGGATTCGCAGGAGTATAAGCAGGCTTGCTTGTTGATCTTCTGATTGCTCAATACCCGGGTGGCCGTTACGTTTAGCGGACCACTTGCGGCTTGTGGGTGTTTGATATGATTATCACCTACTGCCGGCGTATTGATGAGTCATTAGAGTCCTACACAGAGCTTTCCTGGTTAATGCGAAACGAAGTAGGAGCACATATGTGATATGTGTGGGACCGAGATTAATGCATGTATGTGATACCGTATTCTATTCTCGCGATATATGATATCGGTCGGTTATATGTAATATAGCCGGATTATCAGATCAACTGTTGATTCGATAAGTTGTTGCATTTGATATTAGTCGGTTGTATATGATATAGCCGGATTATTAAATCAAGTGTTGATTTAATAATTTAATGTATAATTGTATATTTGATATACTAGATTACATTAATTAATATTAACTCACTTAAACATTTCTTTTTCTCACTTGTGTGCATTAGTGTATATGTGATATATATTAATGTACAACTTTTTGTGTCATGCTTGATGTCACATGCTTCATGAGTGTATGAGACTCACACCATAATAATAAGGTTTTATTTATTTAAAGTAAATCAAAATTAATGGAATTAAGTCACATGGTTGAAGCTTGTAGAAGCTTGTGGAACCATTGACCAAGTCTACTCTTTTTGTTTTACTTATAGATATTTATTAACCTAACCATTATTGTTAGCCATGGTTTAATCTCTACATGGGTTAGTGTATGACATTAACTCACTCATGGTTGTTATTCTCGCCTCATGAGTTCATTTTCATTCTTCACTTGTTCTTCTTCTTCCTCATGAGAAAAGCTTACTAGCTTTCCTCAAGGTGAGAAAATATTGTGAGAAAAAGAAAACTAAAGTGAGCCCATTTCCTACTTTATCATCCTCTACTATTAGCCATTTAGTTTAGGGTGTTTGCTTCACTAATTTCACCATTAGTGAAGAGATAGCATGAGCTTGAGTCTCCTCGACGTAGATCACCTTCGGCCTCGAAGACTTGGAGCAAGATTGTTCATTTCTCAGGGAGAACCCTTTCTAGAGTTCGGGTGTTCATGACTTGCAGCGAAGGGACTACTACACGGAGCATTAGAAGTGAAGGACCGGTCTACAAAAGTTGTATTCCTCATCCACTTAGATGTAAAGTTGTTTACATATTGTTTCGTCGCATTTTCTAGTAAAGATTCTATGGTTAGGGTTAATTAGAACGGCAAATTTTTGAAATTAGCATCAGCGACACTATGAAACCAACCCAAGAGCAGCAGCTACACAAAGTACATGAACCGTGTCGGATAACGTAACGCGCATAGTCGAAACACTAGAAACAAGCAAAGTGATCCCAGATTTTGTATACTGTCAAAACATAAAAATCAAGCAGTACCAAACACTTGTAAACAACTGCAGACAGCTACTCTACAAAACCCAAGCCCTAACACCCCAAAAAGCCCGAGGTCGCCGGATTTCCCCCAAAAGTCGCTGGCTAAAACCGATTAGGTAGGGTTCGTGTTTCAGGTGTACACTCAGGGTTACTAGTACATCACTACTACATTGCTAGATTTTCCAGTATACACTCGGGGTCACAGCAGATCACAGACATCCTATATTGACACTAAAAATACGATATGTGCATAAAACTATACTTTTAGTGTTCTAAACAACAACTACAAGGAAACACAATAATAAAACATCTATTTAATAGTTTATAGGTTATACATATCCACACTTGCTCAAAAGATCCTAGCTTTCCAAGCTCCAAGTGATCCTAGTGGCTAAAACATGACATGAGAAGTGTTTTGATGGTGTTTAATGAAGTTTTGCAAGGTTTTAGTGAACGAAAGATGAAGGTTTCAGTTGAGATTAAAGGAGATGGAGAATAATTGAGAAAGAGAGAGTGAAGTGAGAATGAGAGAGTGGGGTGAGATAAGGATGAGAGGGTGAGTGTAGGGTGAGTGTATACCTTACACTCTCCCTCACTTCCATTAATGCAAGTATTAAAGCCCTCCATGACTCACCTAACCACCTCCCTCAATCCAAAACAAGAAGATAACTCACACACAAATATCTAAGTGCAAGGTTAATCATGGCATGGATTTGTTTAAGGTGTCATGGCCACTAAACAAGATTAACACTAAACAACCACCATGTTAACATGCACAAGTGTGTGTAAACCAAAACAAATAATAATATAATATTGATTAATCTTAATAAAACATTTGAAAACTATTTTGGTAAACTTTTTACTAACAACCCGCATTATCGCTTAATTAACACTAATCGCATTCTAAGGTGTTACATATATACATGGATTGACGACAGGCTTGCTCGATATAGTACTATGCTACTTAGTTTGTATCTATCTTGATATGTGTATATGTTTCTTTTAACATATCGCTAATACATATTGATGGAGCCCTTAGGATGTTTGCTTGACTACCAGCATTGTGATGGTGATCACACTAGTAGGGGCTGGATAGTCTATAAGCTGTTGGATATAGTACCCTCAGAGTCAATTATTGGATCACAAGCACGTGGTTGCAATGATTAAGGGAGGACATATACCGGTAGGACAGTCTTACTCGAGAGGTTTGTATAGTATATGGTTTATCTTTATCATCGTGTACTGCTTTAGGTGACATTGTAGTTCACTATTACACGTTGATAGAGACTAGTATACTACCATGGTTTATCTTTATCATCGTGTACTGCTTTAGGTGACCTTACAGGTCACTATAGTGTTGCGCCACGGCAGCGCCCCGGCCGTCTTACCGAGGCCAAAATGCGGAATCAAAAATTTTCCTTACTTGGAAACTGGCGCTACCGCGGACAATAAAACCCGGATCGTTAACCATTAACCTATACTAGCAAACAAGAGATGGGAAGAGAAGTATACCGAATGATCCGAGTCCTCCGGTCTTCTCCTCGCCGTCCCGATCTCCTGCGGAAACTCCGGTCGTCGCCTCCTCGCGGGAAGGGCACCACATCGCCTGTATCTTTTACGGGCTCCCACCTCAATACCGAGGCAACTCGGGCGCGAAGTAGGCTAGCCGACACGTACAAGATTTGCTGTAGAATGTGTAGGGTTGAAGCTATGTCTAATTTGAGTTTGTTGCCATTTGAAGATGATGGAGGAAACAAGATAAGAAAAATGGTGCTTGCATTTTTCTTAACATGAAAAGAGATCAAGAATGCTGCCCTCTCAAAATGAAGCTCTCATCTTCTTTTCTCTCAAAAATGTTCAACCATCTCATATGAGAAAAAATGGTGGAGGAAAAGAATATGAATCCATAACCTTAGAAGGAAGGTGAGTGTAGGAAAAAGGTGGAGGGTAACCACAACCAAACATCATGATAACAAAGTCAAATCAACCTTAAATCCCTTCTAATCAACAAAAAGCAAGTGATGAGAATGGCATCAAAAGATGCTTTCATAATAAATACATTTGCAAGAAAACCCTCCACAATGTGTTATTTGCAAACTTGGAAATAACACCCTCCATCGGAAAAGTCCGGCCGGGAAAGAACAAAGGAAAACCGGCCGGAACGGAATGCAAACTGGCAACTCCAGAAAACTGGTCCCGTAATAAATTACAGGAAAACCCCGATATTGTGCATACACACCCGCATATGTATTCCGTCCGGATACAAATGCAATGAGACAAAATCTACACTGTACTATACTAGGATCCGGCTTAAACCAAAGCCGGCTAGTAATATCCGTTCGATCCTGATCCGTGCAATACCGCACGTATCCGATCGAACCTTGCCATATATCTATACGGCCTCTAGTACAAACCGTCTGATCCTGATCCGTGCAATACCGCACGTATCTGATCGGACCCTGCCATATCTCCATACGGCCTCTACAGCGTTTCGCCCGAAAGCTTGAGTAACTGAAAGTGTGGTGGACTCTAAAGACTCGTCAATACTATGGTTGTGGATTTAACCACTAGTACGTCAGAGGTATAAGCCAATACGTGATGGGCCACCAGCTATTGACCAAAAGGGACGTCGATGAGCGAACTCATCCTGACACCCTACTGAGCCTGTCAGTGACAATATCCGTACAGTCCGGTCCGTTCGTCTATGAGCATCGCATGGCGGGCCTAGGGGGTTGGTAAAAGTCAGACCCCCAAAGGCGGTACAAGTCGTGTCGGAGTGAAGCCCAGAACACCCTGAGATACTACTGGAATACCTACCAGTAAATCTCCTGCCTCGGCCGAGGGCTTTGTGTAATGGCTCTCCTAGACACAGCGCGACCTCACCCCCAATACCGGGAGAGACGAACCCCTGCAGATCCGCTCACTGCCTCCATGTGGTTCGGGACTGTACCCAACTAAAACCTATTTGCACGACTCCTTTGAGCCGTGGTAGGGTAATAATCAAAGCACAGCGGGAACTCACACGAGACAAATGACGATCTCAGGTCGATGAACTAATCTGTACACATGTCACCTGGGAACTGCTATCTGACGTCTGGTATAATCCCAACTAGCAGGTTCCCGGCGAGTCCTGTCCGGTGTACTCATAACCCAATGAGCACCTATATACATCTTAGGTGAACCAACTGACACCAGTGACTTGTGAGACCGACCACCGCCCCTCGTCGGGGTCTCGACTGTATATACTAGTCTACTCTGGAGAATCGATGCCCTGTCTCGAAACTCCCACGACTAGGGACCTTTTAAGGATGTGCTTATAGACCACCAGCTCTCACGTATATGATCGCCATCATACTGCCGGTAGTCAAGCAAGAATCCTAGGGGCTCTATCAGCGTGTAATAGCGACCTGTAAGGTCACCTAAAGCAGTACACGATGATAAAGGTTAACCAGATAGCATACTATCATCTCGAGTAAGACTGTCCTACCGGGATAGGACCTCCCTCAATCATTGCAATCACGTGCCTGTGATCCAATAATTGACTCTGAGGGCACTATCTCCAACAATCTCCCACTTGCACTCAAGGCTAATTATTGCGATGTCGCATACTCACAGCCCGTGTGATACCGAACACCCAACTCCTCTACTAGTCAGTCGCACAAAGCCTGTTTGCGAAACTATTGCGTTCGAGGAATAGCCTCAGTGAGTGGATCCGCCTAGATGTTTCTTTCTATGTCTCTCTAAATCTCAAGTTCGCGGAGAATGCCATCTCCCGAAATGAGCAATACCTGTCTTAGAATGTGTCTGGATGTCTGATGGGACTTAGCTCATAAATGAACTCCAAATCCAAACTTCTTAGACTGTATCGACAACTGAACTTAATCAGTATCCTGCGCCATGCCTCCCTCAGTATTGCCTTGGATCACCTGTCCAAAATACTGCCCCTCGTTTAGAGGGAAAACTACAACTCTGACGATCACCCTGCCGTCCATGTCACCTTGGAAGCCTGGAATGATAACTGTCTCCTTAATGAGGCTGTCGTTATCATATCCCTTAGAACATTTACTTATGTTCTAAAACTGCTTCCGATTGTTTCTCCAGGATTGGATCAATGTCAACTTATTGCATCTAGTGCAAGAACAACATCTGGTGTGGTACTTGACATCTCATTATTGACTCAATTGCCTAAGCAAGTGATCTGCCAATCATGCACATCCCTCTCTACTTTAGTCTATGAGACACCTTTAGAGAGGGTGAC
Organism: Agapanthus africanus; assembly: GCA_030015575.1. Lineage (NCBI taxonomy): Eukaryota > Viridiplantae > Streptophyta > Magnoliopsida > Asparagales > Amaryllidaceae > Agapanthus > Agapanthus africanus. The sequence goes on from CM057344.1 coordinate 122,166,832, forward strand.
TCCATCACCTGCAGGTACACTACCGTGCCAGGAGTCGTCCATTCTAAATACTCTTAGAATGCTGTCAAAGTACCCTGATTGGGAAACCACCCAAATCTAGATCTAAAACCATAGATCTAGTAACCAGTATGTTTGATATAATGTCCAAGTCCCTTGTGGAGAAACCACTGTGTGACGACCAAAGTATAACCGATCGTAGTATAGGAATGTCACTTCCTACTTTGTGTATGTCATCCAAAACCCGGATATCACACCCTACTACCTTCTCAACAGATCCATCCTCTATTCTGATGACGTCAAACCTATGACTGTCACATCAGAAATAGATGATCTATCTCTGCTATATCTGCTTTAGTCTATAAATAGACATAAGCCTGATGTCCACCAATGCTTCCGCTGCTCCCACTGACTATGACAACCCTTTAGCAGAGTCATATAGACGTGCACTTCTAAAGCTAGTTTAGAACGACGCTATACTCATCCTCCTGCCGGGTCTCGCAGCCTGGAACAACAACAATGGCAAGTGTGGGTAAACAAGAACTTCCCTGTCACCGTCCTTGAGGCTACCGGAGTACCTCTCGGGTGACTGAAGTTACCCACCTTATCTGCGGAGAGGCCAATGGAATGTCAAATCAGATTGAATCTTTAGGTTCCTTATCAAATCTTCAGTAATCGTTTGCGGTTCTGGAATCACTTCCAATTCTACCATACTCCTACTACTGTTTTCTGAAAAATAACCATTTCCTTTTAAAATGTGGCGAGTTAAGAACAATATCACTATTGATCTTCCAGATGGTAGAAAGTCAACCCTCGTCATAGCCTGGGTCAACCCACAAACAGCCATTACAGAAACGCGTCTTGAGTTGTCCAGTGTCTGGTTTTAATCATAAGCCGGACAACTCCCCGTACCTTAACATCGTTAAGATATGAACTGTTCTATACCCAATATAGAACCAGAGGCACTGATTTAATTGAACCAGATTCAAATCATGCAGCTGTCTCCAGTGCATGTCAACTAAATGGAAGAAGGCCGATCAGCGTTACTCAACTTAGGAATGCTTCCAATTATGAGTAACCTGAAAGAGAAGCAATTTCTCTTTATCATTACTATCAACTGAATACCATACACAAGTATCTACATCTTCGATCACTTTGAAGAATCCCGATACTTGCAATACCTGGTTCTTTACTTTATTCGAATACCTATAACTTCTCAAAATTCGGACCCTGTGTTTCCACGAAACACCTGTCTAAAAACTAGAGAAGTCATAAGTAAACCGAATATAGTACGAGGACCAACCCCTCTGTCCTGATGGACCCTGGACGACATACAATACTCTGTATAAGTCCCTTGAGTCTGATAACTCATTCACTGTGTGTCGTAGGTTGAAAACTGTACTTATGATTAAGAAGAATTACACCGTTGTTCAATACTCCTTACCTAACCATCCACTGATATAGATAAATGTCAAAGACATAATTTCAAAAGGTATATCTCACTTTATAAAAATAGACGTACAGATATATCAATTTGAAATTGGTGCATAACAACGGATATTCAAAACCAAATATTTGCCGACCGGCAAATAACCCAGGTGACTTCCTCAAATATCACCGATTACAACGAATCCCGATATAATGAGGATGATCACCCAATTCCCAATAACTTACTCCCACTCATCATCTGTAAAACCATACAGATGTGAGAATCATACCTGGTAAATACATACCCTGGAGTAAGCGTCTAATCGGGAAATCAGTTTTCTATTAACAGTACACAGTGAAACTGAAACATTGGAATGTTTCGTTAGGGTATCCTGGTATTCCTAGTAATGCCTCTTCCATTATCCAGATTCACAACTGTAACCGTATCTCTTTGCCATCTCTCCAAATCCCTTTATATGTCTTTAGTCATTACCTTCTGTACACCCCTTTAGGCCAAATGGTTTTCTTCTTTCCCTACCGTTCGGCACCAGCCTATGGTTTGGAAGAAGACTATCCAATAAGCATAATGGGTGTACTGTCCTAATCCTAGGAGCACTCGCAATGCGAGAGAAGGTGAAGAGAAAAGACAACCGAATAAACCGTATTCCTATTTTTCCTGGACCAGAATCCATCCCCGAACTGGAACAAGTTCCTTTCGAGTTCGTATATAACCATACGATGGAGTATCCAAAAAACTTGGGATCTTCGTAGTGATACGGAGTGTCCTGGAGAAATACAAAGGTGATTTAGGATTGGCGAAAAAATACTCGGTTTGGTCGTGAATAGCAGTCGCAATTTACTTTGCCCTCTTACTAATCCCTTTCTTTGTCTTAACTTAATACCTTCTGCACACCATCGTTATGCTAATTGGTTTTCTTCATTCCCCACCGTTCGGCACCAGCCTAAGGTTTGGAAGAAGACTATCCAATTTGCGTAATAGGTGTACTACTCCTAAGCCAAGGAGTACTCGCAATGAGAGAAGGTGAAAAGAAAAGACAACTGAATAATCCTATTCGTTTTCTCCTTAACCAGAAACCATCCTCGAAGTCCTTCGAGTTCGTATATAACCATACGATGGTTTTGTCCAATGGAAGTGGACGTTCGTAGTAATATGGGGTGTCCTGGAGAAAAGGGTAAAAGTAGGAGTGGCAATGAGGTTAGCGACTCTGACAATCCAAAAGCCAGTGTTAAGAAGGTTCGGTCAACTTGGTCACTGAGTCATAGTCTAGGATCAGGTCAATGGTCGCTGCCAGAGAGAGAGAAAAGAAACACTCAGCATGCACTCTAACCTAGATCAGAATGGTTATCACTTTATCTAATCTGGAAACCTCCCACTGTACCGTCAAATTCTCCTCCAAACCTGAAAGAAGAATTAGTCGGGGCCACCCGAGGAGTAAACCAACTCATCAGTGGGAATCGGGATCCAACTATCATCGCATGACAACGTGACGGAATCCACTCACATTATCACACTCCAGAAGGTATGCGCATATCTGGCAAGTTTCAGTTCTTTTGAAACTCCCGATGTGATTCTTACCCCTAGGACCCAAGTGACTTGACACAGTCAACAAATCAAAGAGTCCTAGTCAAGTTCAACCCGTCATTATCCTGGATTGCATTAAACCCACCCGTACGAGCCCTTGACACAGTCAACAAGGCCGCACGACTGTCCTAACCAATCCCATTAATATGCTACAAACAAACACTACTTAGCTACCGCACACTACGCCTTGACACAGTCAACAAACGCAGCACGAATACTAAGTAATACTTGTAAGAAATGACGGAGGGCTACGTGTAGTTTTTGGCGAAAAACCTTTAACGTAATGAACTTGATATCGTTGAAGGAACTGCATAGCCTTTAATAAAAATATAGTGACGAAAACCTTTGCTAAAGAGGTCACTCCCGGTGAAGGGATCTCGGCTCTTTCCCCGTAGAATGAGGTGCAGGATATTCCAACTGAATACCACGATGCAAAGCAAAAGTAATCGGCTATAGTGAAGTTAATGCCCTGACGCAAACTTCTGTCCAAGGGGTCACTCCCGGTGAAGGGATCTCGGCCCTTGCCTCGTCGACTGAGGAGCAGGATATTCCAAATGAATACCACGATGCAAAACAAAAGTGAACGTCCTTGCAATAACAGCTTTTTGAAAAAGTGTTCCAACAACATCAGATTAGGTTTGTTTATCTTGTATTGATCCGAATCAATGCAGTCCCATCAATTGATCACACCACAAAGAACGAAAATATACTGACGTACGTATATGCCATCCGCATTCGCCACTGGGTCCCGTCATCACCCGTTAGGTTAGCTAACTAACGGCAGAGCGGGGACAGGACTAGCGCGGATGAAAAAACATATACAACATCTACTAATATATATACCAATATATAGTATTTCGCTCAAGGCGTGAATAAAATGCAACATCACAGAAATGTACAGCATCACAGAACAATACAGATATCTGGAAGCCCCGGGTTTCACAGAGCCGCTGCTGAAACCCGACGTTCCCCTGGTCGTGTGGATAGCCTGTGCAATGAAATCCTAGACCCCTACGGGCACGGCAAGTCACCCGCCAAAACCTGAAGCGAGGCAGCCCCCTTCAGCTCCGTGAATGGACCACCCAGCACTTCACGGAATCCGGTAACTTGGGCACCCCTCCTGGGTCAACCTGTACCCCCTACGAGTGCGGCGAATAGCCCGCCAATCCTAGAGTGAAGCCCCCTCCATCTCAATGCCATGAGATGCTGGCCCGTTGCCCTCTAGAACCCGGCTATCCGTGCACCCCTCCGTGGGGTAATCTTAGTACAGAAAGTAAAATATACATACAACGGGTACATCGACCGCAACCAGGTCGTGCCCCAAAAGAATAATACAAACAGGCAGTGACGGTAGTCCACATGTCGGACGCTCGCCCCGCAATATCAAATGTACATAATACAACAAAACTGTACTAGCATTGCATCCAGGCTATCCCCACCGACCGATCCGCAACAACACAGCATAAACATAGAACATCAACGTGAAAGTCACGTTCGCAAATCCGTCTAACCGGGCTATAGCAGTTAGACAGGATTTACCGATCAAGTGACATTCACGGTCGCAGATATAATGTAAAAACTATGAAATAATGTGTTTAAAATATCCGATCGATCAAACAATTAACAAGTGGGCCCCCAAGCAATACTGTAGCAGTCACAGAAAATCTGGGCCCAATTTTAATATCCCAAAACCCCTAAAATTAGCCCACAAGCCCACTGGATATATTGGACACAGTGAAGACACCAATGCGCGGCGGAACCGCGGCCCAAGGGGGGTTTGGCCGCGGTTCCGCGCTACATTGATCGACTGAATGTGTCGAATTTTTACAGAAGTCTTAGAATTTCCAGTACATTAGTTTTTTACAACCTGAAAAATTTTTAGACACGAAAAATTTTCAACAGAAAACTGATGTGAACAAAAATGTAGATTTTGGAATTTTGGTCGATCGGATAAGTAAAACGCATTAGAACAAGCTAGGCAAGGTTAATGGCGTGGCTCTGATACCATGTTGCGCCACAGCAGCGCCCCGGCCGTCTTACCGAGGCCAAAATGCGGAATCAAAAATTTTCCTCACTTGGAAACTGGCGCTACCGCGGACAATAAAACCCGGATCGTTAACCATTAACCTATACTAGCAAACAAGAGATGGGAAGAGAAGTATACCGAATGATCCGAGTCCTCCGGTCTTCTCCTCGCCGTCCCGATCTCCTGCGGAAACTCCGGTCGTCGCCTCCTCGCGGGAAGGGCACCACATCGCCTGTATCTTTTACGGGCTCCCACCTCAATACCGAGGCAACTCGGGTGCGAAGTAGGCTAGCCGACGCGTCCAAGATTTGCTGTAGAATGTATAGGGTTGAAGCTATGTCTCATTTGGGTTTGTTGCCATTTGAAGATGATGGAGGAAACAAGATAAGAAAAATGGTGCTTGCATTTTTCTTAACATGAAAAGAGATCAAGAATGCTACCCTCTCAAAATGAAGCCCTCATCTTCTTTTCTCTCAAAAATGTTCAACCATCTCATATGAGAAAAAATGGTGGAGGAAAAGAATATGAATCCATAACCTTAGAAGGAAGGTGAGTGTAGGAAAAAGGTGGAGGGTAACCACAACCAAACATCATGATAACAAAGTCAAATCAACCTCAAATCCCTTCTAATCAACAAAAAGCAAGTGATGAGAATGGTATCAAAAGATGCTTTCATAATAAATACATTTGCAAGAAAACCCTCCACAATGTGTTATTTGCAAACTTGCAAATAACACCCTCCATCGGAAAAGTCCGGCCGGGAAAGAACAAAGGAAAACCGGCCGGAACGGAATGCAAACTGGCAACTCCAGAAAACTGGTCCCGTAATAAATTACAGGAAAACCCCGATACTGTGCATACACACCCGCATCTGTATTCCGTCCGGATACAAATGCAATGAGACAAAATCTACACTGTACTATACTAGGATCCGGCTTAAACCAAAGCCGGCTAGTAATATCCGTTCAATCCTGATCCGTGCAATACCGTACGTATCCGATCGAACCTTGCCATATATCTATACGGCCTCTAGTACAAACAGTCCGATCCTGATCCGTGCAATACCGCACGTATCTGATCGGACCTTGCCATATCTCCATACGGCCTCTACAGCGTTTCGCCCCGAAAGCTTGAGTAACTGAAAGTGTGGTGGACTCTAAAGACTCGTCAATACTATGGTTGTGGATTTAACCACTAGCACGTCAGAGGTATAAGCCAATACGTGACGGGCCACCAGCTATTGACCAAAAGGGACGTCGATGAGCGAACTCATCCTGACGCCCTACTGAGACTGTCAGTGACAATATCCGTACAGTCCGGTCCGTTCGTCTATGAGCATCGCATGGCGGGCCTAGGGGGTTGGTAAAAGTCAGACCCCCAAAGGCGGTACAAGTCGTGTCGGAGTGAAGCCCAGAACACCCTGAGATACTACTGGAATACCTACCAGTAAATCTCTTGCCTCGGCCGAGGGCTTTGTGTAATGGCTCTCCTAGACACAGCGCGACCTCACCCCCAATACCGGGAGAGACGAACCCCTGCAGATCCGCTCACTGCCTCCATGTGGTTCGGGACTGTACCCAACTAAAACCTATTTGCACGACTCCTTTGAGCCGTGGTAGGGTAGTAATCAAAGCACAGTGGGAACTCACACGAGACAAATGACGATCTCAGGTCGATGAACTAATCTGTACACATGTCACCTGGGAACTGCTATCTGACGTCTGGTATAATCCCAACTAGCAGGTTCCCGGCGAGTCCTGTCCGGTGTACTCATAACCCAATGAGCACCTGTATACATCTTAGGTGAACCAACTGACACCAGTGACTTGTGAGACCGGCCACCGCCCCTCGTCGGGGTCTCGACTGTATACACTAGTCTACTCTAGAGAATCGATGCCCTGTCTCGAAACTCCTACGACTAAGGACCTTTTAAGGATGTGCTTATAGACCACCAGCTCTCATGTATATGATCGCCATCATACTGCCGGCAGTCAAGCAAGAATCCTAGGGGCTCTATCAGCGTGTAATAGCGACCTGTAAGGTCACCTAAAGCAGTACACGATGATAAAGGTAAACCAGATAGCATACTATCATCTCGAGTAAGACTGTCCTACCGGGATAGGTCCTCCCTCAATCATTGCAATCACATGCATGTGATCCAATAATTGACTCTGAGGGCACTATCTCCAACATATAGCACGTTGATAGAGCCCACAGGATTCTTTCTTGACTACCAGCAGTATGATAGCGATCATATACGTGAGAGTTAGGTAGTGTATAAGCACATCCTTAAAGTGGTCCCTAGTCATGGGAGTTTCGAGACTAGGCATCGATACTCCATTAGTAGACTAGTGTATACAGTCGAGACCCCTAAGAGGGACGGTGGCCGGTCCCACAAGCCATTGGTGTCAGTTAGTACACCTAAGATGTATACAGGTGCTCATTGGGTTATGAGTACACCGGACAGGACTCGCCGGGAACATGCTAGTTGGTATTATACCTGACGTCAGATAGCAGTTCCCTGGTAACATGTGTACATGTTAGTTCATCGACCTGAGGTCGTCATTTGTCTCGTGTGAGTTCCCACTGTGCTTTGATTACTACCCTACCACGGCTCAAAGGAGTCGTGCAAACTGGTTTTAGTTCGGTACAGACCTGAGCCATATGGAGGCAAGTGAGCAGATCGGCAGGGGATTCGTCTCTCTCGGTATTGGGGGTGAGATCGCGCTATGTCTAGGAGAGCCATTATACAAAGCCCTTAGCCGAGGCAGGAGATTTACTGGTAGGTATTTCAGTAGTATCTCAGGGTGTTCTGGGCTACACTCCGACACGACTTGTACCGCTTTGGGGGTCTGACTTTTACCAACCCCTTAGGCCCGACATGCGATACTCATAGACGAATGGACCGGACTGTACGGATATTGTCACTGACAGACATAGTAGGGCGTCAGGATGAGTTCGCTCATCGACCTCCCTTTTTGGTCAATACCTGGTAGCTCGTTACGTACGGCTAATACTTCTGACGTGCTAGTGGTTAAATCCGTAGCCAAAGTATTGACGAGTCTTTAGAGTCCCCCACAGACTGTTTCTCAAGTTTCGGGCGAAACGTTGTAGAGGCCGTATGATATATAGAAGGGTTCAATCATATACGTGTGGCAGTGCACGGATCATGATCGTACGGATCATACTAGTGAGCTTTGGTTTAAGCCGGATCCTAGTATTAGATTTGTTGGATTATTTTAGTCTCATCGCATTCGCATTCGGTCGGAATGCGGATGCAGGTATGTATATACAGGTGAGGGGTATCCTTATAATCCGTCACGAGTTTGCTTTAGATGTTGCCATATCTTTTTATTATTGCAAACATTTGGATTAATGTTTGTTAATGGAAATTATGAGCTTAAGCTATCATTTTGTGCATTAAATGATACATGTACTTCATGGGTGACTCATGGTATCATTTCTTGTGCAAATGTCATATATTGTGATTTATTTGTGTTGATATGATAATAAGAGAGAGAGGGGGGGCTGCCATGAGGTAAGGTTGGTCTTGTATTGTTTCATATCTCATACTCGCTCTTTTTATCATAAGAAACACAAAAAGGAAAAAGGCTCATTTCTTCTTCTTCTTCCTCTAGCTCAAAACTTCCATCAATGGCTTCATCTCTAACCTCCATCCATGCAATGGATGCAAGAGACAAAGTGATCACAAACATTCTCTACATCGCCTTGGACACGTCGGCTGTTCATACCAGAATATTGCATTTTATACTATCCATTCTTACGCTCGTGTGTTATAGGTAGGTACTTTTGATCAGTGTTTGCTACATATTTGCAGAAAACAGGTTTCCAGTACAAATATTGCAAATCAAGATAAAATCTCCACAGTTACGCCAAAAGCAGAACATCTGTTGACAGCAGATAAAAGCCGGGTTCCGGTCATCCATATCCGTCCAGTGCCGAGTACCAGTTCCAGAGACAAGACATATGACAGTGGTCATTCGTGTCTAGGACAAGCACAGAGCACGAGGGGGGCTGCACAAGAATCAATGGGTGCGCGGAACTCGATGGAGAGAGAAGTCAAAAAGTGAAAAAGATAATGCAATCTTGGACTTGGAAATCTGCAGATATTCTGGAAGACTTTTGTGCAATATGAAGTTTTCAAACACGAGGAAAAGCCAAACCAGGGAAGCACCCAAAGTTTGACCAACCAATCCCACTATATGGCCGCGGATCAGCGGCCAATAGGGGGTATTGGCCGCGGATCAGCGGCCATGTTGGCGCCTCGTTCTGTCGTTTTTCATGGGCACTTTGGGTACTTCATATTGTTGCAGATTCTTACCCTAGGTCTTCAATCCTCTGCCTATAATTACAGCAGAACTGAGCCAAGCCAAGGGAGCTTTTCTTTAGCCTCTTTTTTGTGTAGTTTTGTTCTTCTTCTTCTTCTTCATTCTTCCTCCATGGAAATGTAGTGAGAGCATTGAGTGGATGTTAATGAAGATGAGGGTTTTTTATCTTTCTTGTTAGTTTCACTCCCCCTTGAGATTCTTGCTTTCTCTTGATCATTCAACCTCTTCATTGAGCTTGAATGGTTAAGGGTTAGTTATTGATCTCAAGGGTCGTATTTTCTCACGGGACTAGTTCTTCATTTCACATGCGTTCTCTACCCTTCCCTTGATCTTGCAACCTCTTCATTGAGCTTGCAAGTTTAAGGGTTGGCTATTGATCACATGCTTGTCTTGAGTCCTAGTGTCGTGTTCTTTTTATCGCTTTTTATTACTTGCAATTTATTTCCATGCACTTTAATTACTTGCAATTTATATTCATGCACTTAATTACTTGTATTCTTTTCTTTGTTCTTTTCTTTTTGTTCTCTTTTGTTCATTTTATGAATGTTGTAATTATTGTTGTTGTTAAGAATCCATATGATATTGTAAGTTATCATTTCTTTGCTCTTTTCCTTTTCCCGTTATTTTCCATTGAACTCCGCCCAAACCATACGCAAGCGCTCCGTTAGGCACGATACCCTGACAAGGTAACGGTGGTTCCTAACCGCGACCGGTTGCGTTCGGTTTGGCCGGAGGCGAAAGCAAAAGACAAGAACGGAAGGACAAGGGTAAATAAGCCGGATTCCACGAATACCGCGCTTAAATCCCCTAATCCACGTTGTTGCCGATTGCTCGAGCTTCAATTGGTCAAGACTCGGCTCAAAGGTTTTGAGTACGGATTTCTTAGCTTACAATCTCGTATTTTCTTCTTAACAACTTTTTACTTGCAAATAAACACATAGGTTAGATCAAACAAACATACAGATTCTTTATTAACTCGTCTAAGACAAGAAGGTAAGATAACACCATCTCCCTGTGGACCGACCCGTGCTCAACCGGCTAGCTGCAAAGCGACACCGTCTTGATCGCGGTTATACTTTAATTCTTTGAACATCCGACACGCCAAAAGCGTGCGATCAAATGGCGCCGTTGCCGGGGAGACGGTAGCGTATTTTCTTTCTTGTTATTCGGGTTAATATTCTTTTTGTATATATTTATAAAAAAAAAATCTTTTTGTTTTTTTTTTGATCAATTTTGTGGGCAAGTGTGCAGATTTTTGCGTATTTGCAAACTGCAATTGTGGGAGCAAAGTGTACATTCAAAGTTAAGGTGATTACGAAGTACAGTACCAAAGATCCGGGTAGTTTGACCCGCGCAAGCGAACCTTTCAAGCCTACTGGATTTGATTCAACGGGGGTTTCCTAACCCAAAACTTAACGGTACGTACTTTACTAACACCTTCTTCTCAAATCCGACGCATCCAATATACTATTCTTTGCAGGATTCTTTGCAAGTTCGCTAGCAACGCTAAAAATTGACTAACCCGTATTTGTTGCAGTGCCGCGCTTAAAAAAAAAAAATTTGATTCTATATAGAATTTTTATTGAATTGTGCATTGCATACATTAATACGGACTTAAGGGCAAGCGAACCCCACAAGATACGGTAAAGGATTTCATCACCTTTTCCGTGGACCACAAATCACGAACTTGAGCATAACGTTTACCCGCACAAATTTAAAAGAAACTAGACTTTAAGCCTTAAGGACTTCGCGCTCACTAGGAGAAGTTAACTGTGTTTAGAACCTTGCTTAACGGTATATTGTTTACGTGGTGTCTAGGAAAGTGTTAACGGCGAAGCCGCCAAAAGAGAAAGGGTTATTTAATTAAGGAACTTCGCGAAAGCGTTGGAAAACCTCCCCTTATCTCTGCACTTACCTGGCCTCGTGATCAGTGTATCTTGAGCCTGTTTCTCGACACAGTTTTACTTCGACAATCAAGTTCTGGAGCAGGTCTAGTTGACCTAGGTTAACCCTAGAACGATTAGGTGTGTGGTATTTTTTGTGTCGTGATTGTTTTTTTTCATATTCTTTTTGTGTGTATACTTCATTCTTTTGTTAATATATAACTAAAAAAAATCACATTCTTTTTCCCCTCCTTTTCTCTGTCTTTCTTTCTTTCTCTCTTCATATCATGGGTACTCCACCTCGCAAAACTCTTGCCGAACTTTGGTACCCCCAACCAGACATTACTTCATACGGTTCTTGTTTTGGTCAAACTTCAAACGACCCCTCCATGCCCAAAATTTCTTTGAAAGATCGGATAGACGCGTCTAGGACAAACAACTGGACCCCGCAATCCACTTCATATCAACCATTTCAAACATTCACCCCTTCTTGCGTTGATACCCCTTTTGAAAGTCCAGTTGTGGCCACAAGACCTATGTCTCTTGCTGAACGTATTGAACAATCCCGTAACCGATCTTTCACTCCTTTCACCACTTCAAATTCTTGGGATCAACAATTCCATTCACATTCTTATCCAAAAGTTGATCCTGCTCCTGTCCAGCCATTCAATTCCTACCAATCCCACCCTACTTTTGCACCTTCCCTAGACATTGCATCAGAACCGCCATTTGGGAGTTTTCAGTATCCAAACAACTTTGAATCTTTTCCTGAAACCCCTTCACAACCAATGTCTAGTCTAGAACAGTCGTTGGAAGACTTTAGGGTAGCGTCAAGCCAACAGATGATGGATTTGAATGCGTCCATGGACGCTCTCATACAACCTACTGACCCGGTAGCTAGTTTCCAGCTAGCTCCAAATTTTCCAATGTATGATGAGACGGTAGGACAGGCTGTGAATTTGAGTAGAGAGAGTGAGTTGTATACCCTTCCAAATCAAACCTACCCGTTTCAACTTGAATCCCACAACTCCTGTGTTGAAAGTCTATCAAGTGTCCCAAATGAATTATCGGTTGAAGATAGAATGTTTAATGAGTTGTGTGACTTTATAATATTTGATTTGCCAGATTGTGAAGGGACCTTGCCAAGTGAAACCACACCCAAACCTTTTGACCTCTACACCTCCACTTTAAAACCTGAATCGATTGATATCCATGCTTTTGAGGTGTCAGAGAATTTTGATTTTCACTGGATTAAGGATATTGACGCCGGGGATATTTTGGATGATGAACCCGTAGATTTGGCTGAATTTGTTTCTTCAAATCATCATCCCGAGTCATTAAATGTTTTTTCCGAACCCCATATGCGTCTTGATTTTGTTGAAAATTGCATGGATGAGATAAATTTTGAGGAGAATATTGAGGATAGTACTGAGGATGAAACAGTTTTAATTGATGAGTCGGATTTTCCAATTCATCCTATCCCTTCCACTGACTGTGTACACCCTCCTGAACCTTTAACCGATAACCTTCCTCAATCACTTCCCCCCACCCTTTCCATCGTTCCGACCTTGCAAGAACCCGTCTCACTTTCATTTCGTATGTCTGGTCTACCAAGTTCGGCGTACCCATGGTTTCTTACGAATCTTGAGGGATTCGACCCAATTTCTCGACGAGTAAATATATTAGCACAATCACTTTTCACACATCGGTCATCACAAATTGTGCTAATCTATTTACTCCATTTGCACCCTCAAGTTCGTATTCCACTTCTTTTTCCCATCCGCCATTCTCCTTCCTCTCATATACCGAGACCGTATCCCGCTTCTCTTCGCATACGGTCTCGCGTATTGTCCATCTCTTTTCTCTACGCCTTCTTTCCCCAACCAGCACATTATAGAGATAAAATTTTTGAATGGTTGGTACTCACTTTTGGCCTGTGTAAGGCCTTGTATAGTTTGATACTGTTCTCTTTCCCCCCTGACCCTGAATTTCAACGCTTAACAGTGGAAACACTGTTTTACTTAAGTTTGGGGGGACCCTTTTTTTGTATATATTTTTTTTGTTTTCCTTTTTGTTTTGTATATAATTTGTTTCTAGGGAGCGCCGACAATTTTGACCCTCTGGGTGTAGCCTGACAGTGAGGGCACTGTCAAGTTTAAGTTTGGGGGTGTGCTCGGTAAGCTTTCTTCCTTCGCATTCATTTGTATATTTTGCATTTGCATACCTTATTTAAAAACCCATAAAAATCGAAAAATTTTCCAAAAAATATAAAAACTTTGTCGTCAAGTTAGCTAATAGGGTAACTTAGGTTTTTATTCTGAAAGTTTAGTTGATATGATAGAAATAACTAAATTCTAGGCTTAGGAATTGAAAACTCTAAATATAACCCTCATTCTGTTTAAACTTGGTAAGTATACGTCCTTACAGTTTTTTTTTGAGAAATAGGTAATCTTGAGTTCAGTTCTTGAGTTAAGTCAAGATGAAGGGAAAGTATTGAAGCTTTACTGGAGGATAAGTCCGAAAAATAGTTTATTTTCTTGAGTTTAAATTTAGAAAGTATATACCTTACAAACTGCACTTACACGCACCTTGAAACTTGGGATAGTAGAAGATACCTAGAAATACTCTTGCCTGAAAGCCTAGTATGAAAGAAAAAACGGTATTTAAAGCTAAACACCAAAAGAGCATATTGAAAAATATATCCGGTCTTGAAAAAAAAAATTGAATAAAGTCAAGACCTGGAAACTGCTATTTACGCTTTAAAGTTCACACATTCAGTAATCGGTCGTTAGTGCCTCAAGAAGCATTAATAGTCGCATGAAAGGTGTGTGAGCAAATCCGTCCATCCTTAATGAAAAGAAGTAGTATTAGGTATTAGGGCAAGGGTATTATAGCTTGAATTGAATTCTTGAGCGTAAGGGTGCAAATATACACACACATAGGGGTATACAATCGATGTTTGAATAAAAGATAGAAATAAAGAATAAGACTTGTGTTTTCTGTAAAGTTGATAAAAATCCCTGATTTGAGGCCGCGCTTTAGAAGGAAAACTCAGGAGAACCAACATCTTTCTAAACTTTTTTGGAACGTATATGATCTAAGGATAAATAGATTAGAGGTGTGAAAAATAAGGGTTGGATATTTCTAACTTAGAATGATAGAATTTCTAAGGTAAATACTAAACTGTAGGAGTAGAATCGACGTTAACTTATGACACTAGCTTGACGGGATTTTGTGGGTAGTATCCGCTGAAAACCCTCAGGAGACAACACTCCTCCTACTAGGGACACCTAGAGGTTTAACGGCTTGTTGCACACGCTCAGTGCAATCGCGTTCCCTGCGAAAGTGCGGTTAGGATTTTATTTTTTGTGAATAATTGGTTTTGCTCGGGACGAGCAAAAGTTAAGTTTGGGGGTATTTGTTCATACCAGAATATTACATTTTATACCATCCATTCTTACGCTCGTGTGTTATAGGTAGGTACTTTTGATCAGTGTTTGCTACATATTTGCAGAATACAGGTTTCCAGTACAAATATTGCAAATCAAGATAAAATCTCCACAGTTACGCCAAAAGCAGAACATCTGTTGACAGCAGATAAAAGCCGGGTTCCGGTCATCCATATCCGTCCAGTGCCGAGTACCAGTTCCAGAGACAAGACATATGACAGTGGTCATTCGTGTCTGGAACAAGCACAGAGCACGAGGGGGGCTGCACAAGAATCAATGGGTGCACGGAGCTCGAGGGAGAGAGAAGTCAAAAAGTGAAAAAGATAATGCAATCTTGGACTTGGAAATCTGCAGATATTCTGGAAGACTTTTGTGCAATATGAAGTTTTCAAACACGAGGAAAAGCCAAACCAGGGAAGCACCCAAAGTTTGACCAACCAATCCCACTATATGGCCGCGGATCAGCGGCCAATAGGGGGTATTGGCCGCGGATCCGCGGCCATGTTGGCGCCTCGTTCTGTCGTTTTTCATGGGCACTTTGGGTACTTCATATTGTTGCAGATTCTTACCTTAGGTCTTCAATCCTCTGCCTATAAATACAGCAGAACTGAGCCAAGCCAAGGGAGCTTTTCTTTAGCCTCTTTTTTGTGTAGTTTTGTTCTTCTTCTTCTTCTTCATTCTTCCTCCATGGAAATGTAGTGAGAGCATTGAGTGGATGTTAATGAAGATGAGGGTTTTTTATCTTTCTTGTTAGTTTCACTCCCCCTTGAGATTCTTGCTTTCTCTTGATCATTCAACCTCTTCATTGAGCTTGAATGGTTAAGGGTTAGTTATTGATCTCAAGGGTCGTATTTTCTCACTGGACTAGTTCTTCATTTCACATGCGTTCTCTACCCTTCCCTTGATCTTGCAACCTCTTCATTGAGCTTGCAAGTTTAAGGGTTGGCTATTGATCACATGCTTGTCTTGAGTCCTAGTGTCGTGTTCTTTTTATCGCTTTTTATTACTTGCAATTTATTTCCATGCACTTTAATTACTTGCAATTTATATTCATGCACTTAATTACTTGTATTCTTTTCTTTGTTCTTTTCTTTTTGTTCTCTTTTGTTCATTTTGTGAATGTTGTAATTATTGTTGTTGTTAAGAATCCATATGATATTGTAAGTTATCATTTCTTTGCTCTTTTCCTTTTCCCGTTATTTTCCATTGAACTCCGCCCAAACCATACGCAAGCGCTCCGTTAGGCACGGTACCCTGACAAGGTAACGGTGGTTCCTAACCACGACCGGTTGCGTTCGGTTTGGCCGGAGGCGAAAGCAAGAGACAAGAACGGGAGGACAAGGGTAAATAAGACGGATTCCACGAATACCGCGCTTAAATCCCCTAATCCACGTTGTTGCCGATTGCTCGAGCTTCAATTGGTCAAGACTCGGCTCAAAGGTTTTGAGTACGGATTTCTTTAGCTTACAATCTCGTATTTTCTTCTTAACAACTTTTTACTTGCAAATAAACACATAGGTTAGATCAAACAAACATACAGATTCTTTATTAACTCGTCTAAGACAAGAAGGTAAGATAACACCATCTCCCTGTGGACCGACCCGTGCTCAACCGGCTAGCTGCAAAGCGACACCGTCTTGATTGCGGTTAACTTAAATTCTTCCAATCATCGGCTAGCACACTTCATGCCCGAGTTGCTTCGGATGAAGCGGGAGCCCGTAACAAGAATCGATGATGTAGTGCCCCTTTCCGACAAGGAGATCGAGACCGGAGATGCCACGAGAAGCTTGGGATGGTGGCCAAAGACCGAAGGACATGGATCGATCGGTATAGCCTTCTATCCCTTCTCTAGATAGCTAGTTGTAGGTTAATGGTTCGATCCGGGTTTTAAGCATACGATAGCGCCGGTTTCTAGTTTAGAAAAATTTCGTTTCCGTATTTTGGCCTCGGAAAGACGGCCGAGGCGCTACCGTAATCTTACATGGTATAAGAGACACGCCATTAACCTTTACTAGCTTGCTCTAATGTGTTTAGAACTTCGATCGAACAAATTTTCCAAAACCGCGATTTCAAAAAGTGCAGTTTCTGTCGAATTTTTTTGTTGTCAAAAAATTATTTGGAGCATTGCAGAAATATGTGCATGCTTTTCTAAGAAAACTGAGAAATTTTGGTTCACTGTAGGCACTGTAACGCCGCGGAACCGTGGCCGTACCCACGTTTTGGCCGCGGTTCCACCGCCGTACAGTAGCATTAGTGCACCAAACTTTCACCAGTTCTCTCTGACTTAGAATTGTGGTTTCTGGTATTTTTGTTTTGGGCCCAGATTTGTTTGAGTACTGGGAATTGTGCTTGGGGCCCACTTCGGGAAACTTTGTCGATCGAAATTTTTAAACTATGTTAGTTCCCAGTATTTACATTATATCTACAACCGTGAATGTCATTTGATCGGTAAATCCTATCTAATTGCTATAGCTCTTATAGACGGATTTACGAACGTGACATTCACGTTGATGTTCTGTGTTGTGCTGTGATGTTGCGGATTTGTCGTGGTGGATAGCCTGGTGCAATGGTAGTACAGTTTGGTTGTATTTGTACATTTGATATTGCGGGGCGAGCGTCCGATATGTGGACTGCTGTCACTGCCTATTTGTATATTATTCTTTTGGGCACGACCGGGCTGAGGTCGATGTACCCGTTGTATATTTTACTTTCTGTACTAGGATTACCCCGCGCAGGGGTGCACGGGTAGCCGGGTTCTAGAGGACAACGGGCCCGCATCTCATAGCTTTAAGACGGAGGGGGCTCCACTCTAGAATTGGCGGGATATTCGCCGCACTCGTAGAGGGTACAGGTTAACCCGAGGAGGGGTGCTCAAGTTACCGGATTCCGTGAAGTGCTGGGTGGTCCATTCATGTTGTTGAAGGGGGCTGCCTCGCTTCAGGTTTTGGCGGGTAACTTGCCGCGCCCGTAGGGGTCTAGGATTTCATTGCACAGGCTATCCACACGACCAGGGGAACGTCGGGTTTCAGTAGCGGCTCTATGAAACCCGGGGATCCCAGCTTATCTGTATTGTTCTGTGATGCTTATTACATTTCTGTGATGTTGCATTTTATCACGCCTTGAGCGAATATTATATATTGATATATATACTAGTAGATGTTGTATATGTTTTACACCCGCGCTAGTCCAGTTCCCGCTCTGTCGTTAGCTAAGTAAGCTAACGGGTGATGACGGGACCCAGTGGCGAATGCGGCTGGCATATACGTACATCATGTTTTCGTTCTTTTATGGTGTGATTAATTAATGGGACTGCATTGATTCGGATCAATGCAAGCTAAACAAACTTGTTTGATGTTGTTGGAACATTTTTCAAAAAAAAAAGCTGTTATTGCAAGGACGTTCTCTTTTGTTTTGCACAGTGGTATTCGATTATGAATATCCAGCACCTCGGTCGACGAGGCAAGGGCCGAGATCCCTTCACCGGGAGTGACCCCTTGGACAGAAGTTTGCGTCAGGGTAATAACTTCACTATAGCCGATTACTTTTTGCTTTGCGTCGTGGTATTCAGTTGGAATATCCTATACCTCATTCTACGGGGAAAGAGCCGAGATCCCTTCACCGGGAGTGACCTCTTTAGCAAAGGTTTTCGCTACTATATATTTATAAAAGCTATGCAGTTCCTTCAACGATATCAAGTTCATTACGTTAAAAGTTTTTCGCCAAAAACCAGCCGTAGCCCTCCATCATTTCTTACGGGTATTATTTAGTATTCATGCTGCGTTTGTTGACCTAGTCAAGACGTAGTGTTCGGTAGCTAAGTGGTGCTTGTTTGTTGCATAAATAGGATTGGTTAGGACAGTCGTGCGGCCTTGTTGACCTAGTCAAGGGCACGTACGGGTGGGTTTAATGCAATCCAGAATAATGACGGGTTGAACTTGACTAGCGGTTTATGGTTTGTTGACCTAGTCAAGGTCATAAGCCGCTTGGGGTAAAAATCACATCGGGAGTTTCTAAAGAAACTGAAACTTGCCAGG
The DNA here is from genome assembly GCA_030015575.1 of Agapanthus africanus. NCBI lineage: Eukaryota > Viridiplantae > Streptophyta > Magnoliopsida > Asparagales > Amaryllidaceae > Agapanthus > Agapanthus africanus. The sequence goes on from CM057344.1 coordinate 122,185,601, forward strand.
AATGCGCATACCTTCTGGAGTGTGATAACGTGAGTGGATTCCGTCACGTTATCATGCGATGATAGTTGGATCCCGATTCCCACTGATGAGTTGTTTTACTCCTCGGGTGATCCCGACTAATTCTTCTTTCGGGTTTGGAGGAGAATTTAAGGATACAATGGGAGGTTTCCTGATTAGATAAATTGATAACCATTCTGATCTAGGTTAGAGTGCATGCTGAGTGTTTATTTTCTCTCTCTCTGTTTGGCAGCGACCATGGCCCGACCCTAGACTATGACTCAGTGACCAAGTTAACTGAACCTTCTTAAAACACTGGCTTTTAAATTGTCTGAGTTGCATACCTCATTGCCACGCCTACTTTTACCCTTTTCTCCAGAACACCCCGTATTACTACGAACGTCCACTTCCATTGGATAAAACCATCGTATGGTTATATACGAACTTGAAGGAACTTATTCGAGGATGGTTTCCGGTTCTGGAGAATACGAATAAGGTTTATTCAGTTGTCTTTTATCTTTACCTTCTCTCGGATTGCGAGTGTTCCTTGGATTAGGACAGTACACCTATTACGCTTATTGGATAGTCCTCTTCCAAACTATAGGCTGGTGCCGAACAATAGGGAATGAAGAAAACCAATTAGCCTAACGAAGGTGTACAGAAGGTATTAAGTAAGGACAAATAAAGGGATTGGTAAGAGGGCAAAGTAAATTGCGACTGCTATTCACGACCAAACCAAGTATTTCTTCGCCAATCCTACATCACCTTTGTATTTCTCCAGAACACTCCGTATCAGTACGAAGATCCACAGTTTATTGGATACTCCATCGTATGGTTATATACGAACTCGAAGGAACTTGTTCCAGTTCGGGGATGGATTCTGGTTCAGGAGAAATAGGAATAAGATTTATTCAGTTGTCTTTTATCTTTAACTTCTCTCGGGTTGCGAGTGCTCCTAGGATTAGGACAGTACACCTATTACGCATATTGGATAGTCTTCTTCCAAACCATAGGCTGGTGTCGAACGGTAGGGAAGGAAGAAAACCATTTGGTCTAAAGGAGTGTACAGAAGGTAATGACTAAAGACATATAAAGGGATTTGGAGAGATGGAAAAGAAATATACGGTTACAGTTGTGAATCTGATAATGGAAGAGACATTAATAAGAATACTCGGATACCCCTTCGAAACATTTACATGTTTCAGTTTCACTATGTATTGTTAAAAGAAAACTGATTTCCCAATTAATCCTTGCTCCAAGGTATGTATTTACCAGGTTTGGTTCTCACATCTGTATGGTTTTACAGATGATGAGTGGGAGTAAGTTATTGGGAATTAGGTGATCATCCTCATTATATCGGGATTCGTTGTAATTGGTGATATTTGAGGAAGTCACCTGGGTTGTTTGCCGGACGGCAAATATTTGGTTTTGAATATCCGTTGTTATGCACCAATTTCAAATTGATATATCTGTACGTCTATTTTTATAGAGTGAGATATAACTTTTTGAAATTATGTCCATGACATTTACCTATATCAGTGGATGGTTAGGTAAGGAGCATTAAACAGCGGTGTAATTCTTCTTAACCATAAGTACAGTTTTCAACCTACGACGCACAAGATTTGAGTTATTCAACTCAGCGGACTTATACAAAGTATTGTATGTTGTCCAGTGTCTATTAGGACAGAGGGGTTGGTCCTCGTACTATATTCGGTTTACTTATGACTTTTCTAGTTTTTAGACAAGTGTTTCGTAGAAACACAAGGTCCAAGTTTTGAGAAGTTATAGGTATAAAAATAAAGTAGAGAACCAGGCGTTGCAAGTATCAGGATTCTTCAAGGTGATCGAAGATGTAGATACTTGTGTATGGTATTCAGTTGATGGTAATGATTAAGCGAACTTGCTTCTCTTTCAGGTTACTCATAATTGGAAGCACTCCTAAGTTGAGTAATGCTGATCGGCCTCTCTCCATTTAGTTGACATGCACTGGAGACAGCTGCATGATTTGAATCTGGTTCTAATTAAATCAGTTCCTCTGTTTCTATATTGGATATAGAATAGTTCATATCTTAAATGTTAAGGTACGGAGAGTTGTCCGGCTTATGCTTAAAACTAGACTCTGGATAACTCAAGGCACGTTTCTGTAATGGCTGTTTGTGGGTTGACCCGGGCTATGACGAGGGTTGACTTTCTACCATCTGGAAGATCAATAGTGATATTGTTCTTGACTCGCCACAGTTTTAGTAAAATGTTTTTTTTTCAGAAAACAGTAGTGGGAGTATGGTAGAACTGGAAGTGATTCCAGAACCGCAAATGATTACTGAAAATTTGATAAGAACCTAAAGATTCAATCTAGTTTGACATTCCATTGGCCACTCTGCAGATATGGTGGGTAACCTCAGGCACTCGAGAGGTACTTCGGTATGCTCAAAGACGGTGACAGGGAGGTTCTTGTTTACCCAGACTTGACACTACTGTTGTTCCAGACTATGAGACCCGGCAGGAGGATAAGTACTGAACTGGCTTTAGAAGTGCACGTGTATATTTTTCTGCCAGAAGGTTGTCATAGTCAGTGGGAGCAGCGGAAGCATAGTGGACAAGTGGCTTATGTCTATTTAATAGACTAAAGCGGTAATAGCGGAGATAGATCATCTATTTCTGATATGATAATCGTAGGTTTGACCTCATCAGAATAGGGGATGGATCTGTTAAGAAGGCAGTAGGGTGTGATGTCCTGGTATTTGGATGACATACACAGAGTAGGAAGTGAAATTCCTATACTACGATCGGTTATACTTTGGTTGTCACACAGTGGTTTCTCCACATAGGATATGGATATTATATCAGAAATTCTGGTTACTAGATCTATGGTTTTAGATCTAAATTTGGGAAGTGTCCCAATCAGGGTACTTAGACAGCATTCTAAAGGTATTTAGAATGGGCGACTCTAGGCATGGTAGTGTACCTGCAGGTGATGGAGTCACCCTCTCTAAAGGTGTCTTACAGACTAAAGCGGAGAGGGATGTGCATGATTGGCAGATCACCTGCTTAGGCAATTGAGTCAATCATGAGATGTCAAGTACCACACCAGATTTTTTTTTTTGCAGTAGATGCAATAAATTGTTATTGATCCAATCCTGGAGAAACATTCGGAAGAAGTTTTAGAACATAAGTGGATGTTCTAGGGAAATGATAACGGCAGCCTCGTTCGGGAGACAGTTATCATTCTAGGCTTCCAAGGTGACCTGGATGACAGAGTGGCTGTCAAAATTATAGTTTTTCCTCTGACGAGGGGCAGTATTTTGGACAAGTGGTCCAAGCGGATACTGATTAATTTCAATTGACAATACAGTCTAAGAAGTTTGGATTTGGAGTTCATTTATGAACTAGGTCCCATCAGATATCCAGACATATTCTAAGACAGGTATTGCTCATTTCGGGAGATGGCTTTCTCCGCGAACTTGAGATAAAGAGAGACATAGAAAAAAAAACATCATGGCGGATCCACTCACTGAGGCTATTCCTCGAACGCAATAGTTTCGCAAACGGGCTTTGTGAGACTGATTAGTAGAGGAGTTGGGTGTTCGGTATCACACGGGCTGTGAGTATGCAACATCGCAATAATTAGCCTTGAGTGCAAGTGGGAGATTATTGGATATAGTGCTCTCAGAGTCAATTATTGGATCACAGGCACGTGGTTACAATGATTGAGGAAGGACCTATACCGGTAAGACAGTCTTACTCGAGAAGTTTGTATAGTATATGGTTTATCTTTATCATCGTGTACAGCTTTAGGTGACATTGTAGTTCACTATTACACGTTGATAGAGAATAGTATACCACCATGGTTTATCTTTATCATCGTGTACTGCTTTAGGTGACCCTACAGGTCACTATTGCACGTTTATAGAGCCCATAGGATCTTGCTTGACTACCAGCAGTATGATGGCGATCATATACGTGAGAGTTGGGTAGTCTATAAGCACATCCTTAAAGTGGTCCCTAGTCGTGGGAGTTTCGAGACTGGGCATCAATACTCCATTAGTAGACTAGTGTATACAGTCGAGACCCTGACGAGAGGCGGTGGCCAGTCTCACAAGCCATTGGTGTCAGCTGGTTCACCTAAGATGTATACAGGTGATCATTGGGTTATGAGTACACAGGACAGGACTCGCCGGGAACATGCTAGTTGGTATTATACCTGACGTCAGATAGCAGTTCCCTGGTGACATGTGTACAGGTTAGTTCATCGACCTGAGGTCGTCATTTGTCTCGTGTGAGTTCCCACTGTGCTTTGATTACTACCCTACCACAGCTCAAAGGAGTCGTGTAAACAGGTTTTAGTTGGGTACAGTCCCGAGCCATATGGAGGCAAATGAGCGGATCGGCAGGGGATTCGTCTCTCCCGGTATTGGGGGTGTGATCGCGCTGTGTCTAGGAGAGCCATTACACAAAGCCCTCGGCCGAGGCAGGAAATTTACTTGTAGGTATTCCGGTAGTATCTCAGGGTGTTCTAGGCTACACTCCGACACGAATTACACTGCTTGATTGGTAGATTTTCCGTTGTGTTTGTAAAAAATTGTAAAGAAATCACAACCAAAAATTATTTTGACCGCAATCAAACTACGGTGTCAATTGTAGTTCATGAATGAGTACGGATCGTCCACAGGGATTGCACGATTCATTTATATTTTTTAATATGTTTGAATTGAAAAGTTAAGTAACGATAAAAGAAAACATGATTCAAGAATGATTCATATCAAGTGTCACTATTCTTATTCAAGAATCAAGAAAATGTTAAACAATCAAGAATCGGGTTTCGATAATATTTCCAACCAAAATGTCAAGAATCTAAATGAGGCTCGTAGGAATCGATCGGATCGATAGACGTGATGTAATCTAAAGATTTCGTGTTCTTGTCCTTCGAAGGATTGATACTAGATCGATGATCATCGACGAGAGTTAGGGCTTTCTCGTGAAACTAGGGTTTCATCTTATCCCTTGTTCTTTTGTCAATATCATTCACATTCTAGCCTCTAGCAATTTCAAGAAACGATCCTAACTCCCCAATTTCGAGCGATATCATTCAAGAAAGCATCGTAACGAAATGGGTTGTCGGTTCTTGAACTTGCTAGGGTTTACAAAACTCGTAGGAATCAAGAATCGATTAAAGCTATGTTACATCATCATTCTATAGACCGTCTCGACTCCTTGACGAGCGGAGTTTTATTCACACATCACCACACAGAAAATATTTATGAATTGTAAAGATATCATGATGCAGAATTTTAAGGAAACAAGATAAAAGAATATCACCTAATTTATCTCAACAATTTTGATTACATTCGCTTCAAGAACTACAAGAGGAAGAATCTAGATTGTTGATCGGGCGTCGCTCGGCTTCGTGAGTCGTGGATCGGCTCGGATCGCTTGCTCCGTTGAAGATCGGCTCCGCTCCTAAAGATTGTAGGGCTTCTTGCTTAATGGGTACTCGGGATCTTGATTTTGATTGGAATTAGGGTTAGGGTTTCACACAAGCCCTGTCACTAGACTTGTGGAAGAAGAGGATGAAGAAAGAGGTAGAATGGATCTAGTTTGATACTAGATTTTGGATTGAGGATCTTATTTTTCCAAGATTTTTCTCCGATCAATAGTTAGTGAGCCTAGGGTCTTATTTATAGAGCTCCCAAACCCTAGGTTTATGTTTGAAATGGTAGTTCCCTCCGAAAGTTTGTTGAGTCTTCTAGAAGATAGTTTGTTAGGAGCTAGCTTAGGGTTTAAGCTAGGATTAATTAAGCTTGGAAACCCTTGTTTGCTGATCTGGCAGAAACCCGTGGAGTCTTCTGGAAACTGAGATACATTTCTGAGTAGTGGGCCCTGTAAGAAGCATTGTGGTACAAAATTCAGGTGATGATGTCATCAAACCGCCGCGGAACCACGGCTTAAGCCGGCTATGGCCGCGGTTCCGCGGCCATATTGGAGCCTTGGGCTTTGTGCTTTCTGGAGTGGTCTTGTATTACTATTTGGGGCTTTGTCTGATATGCTGAATTGTGATTGCTCCTTTGGATTGATACCAGATCTGAAATTAGTGGGTTGACGCAATATTTGAGCGGTGTAAATTTGAGCGAGCTTCTCCTTTTCCTGCACAGACTTCGAAATACGGGTTGCGACATATAGAAATATTGCGATGCCATGCAATGCAGTCAATTTCCCTAGAAATGCCGGTTTTAAGGTCTAATACATGTAATCTTATAATCTGTGATAGATTTGCTAATATGTGAAATACGGATACCGAACACTTCTATATGAATGCAAATGATGAGGAAATTGCCGGTTAAAATATGCAATATTTTCGACTGATCAAATACCCCCAAACTTAATTTCGATCGTCTCGAGCGAATGTTTTATTAAAAAGAGAAGGAGAAAATAAAGAAAGAGAAAAACTAACTAGCACACTTTCGTAGGCAACACGATTGCACTGAGCACGTGCAACAAGCCTTTAAACCTCTAGATGTCCCTAGTAGGAGGAGTGTTGTCTCCTGAGGGTTTTCAGCGGATTGCACCCATAAAATCCAATAATAAAAGGAAGATCATGAATATTATATTTAAAGACAAGAATTGTAAAAGAAAAGCTTCGAAAATTAGGGTTTCCAACTAAGCTAGCTTTTCGGTTGTCATGAGCCCTATCTTAATGGTCATGAAAAGATGTTAGAAATCACGTCCTCCCTCAATAAAACATCGTCTTATTTTTCATTCCTATCTTTCTTCCAAACATCAATCATATAACCCTGCGTGTGTGTAAAGACATCCCTACACCCGGAGAATTCAATTCAAGCTATCATACTCTTGCCCATCAGCCTCAGTACTTTTTAATTAATGAATATTTAGATGAGATTGCTCACACACTTTCATGCGACCGTTAATACTTTTTGAGGTACTAACCGACCGATTACTCCTGTGCTTGCTTACTTGGTGTATTTTCCTCGTCTTGCACCTCCTCAGGCATAGCAGTGACTCCCAGACCAGTTGGCCTTAGGGCACTAGGTGAAGAAGCACCCTCGCTATACATTTTTATTGCCCTCGATGATAACAAAACCAGTGTCCATTTTTCTCACCACTTTATAATTTTTTTATTCATATTTTTTTTTCTTTTCCTTCATACTTTTGGCTTTAAGACAAGAGCATTTCAAGGTATCCTCTACTATCCCAGGCTTTAAGATGTGTGTAAGTGCGAATAGCAGGGTATCAACGTTCAAAATGTTTGGCTTCCAGAATAGAAACTATTTTTCAGACTTATTTTTATCCTCAGATTAGTGACGTCTTTCATCTTACTAAGCCTTGGGACAACGGCTCATAACTACTTATTACTAGTTCGTATAAGAAAACTTCTAATTTTCTTAGTTTTCTTAATTTTTTCTAATCTCATGGATGTAATTTTTCACTATCTAATCTTTTATTATCTTATTTATGTAAAAAAAATATTTTTATTTTTGAAAATTTTTAAATTTTTATAGGTTTTCAAAAATGTTTTGTGCTTATGCAAATGATATACAAATGATGCGAAAATAAGCACAAAACTCCCCCAAACTTGTTTTCAACAGTGTCCTCACTGTTGCCATCTGCTAAATCTCGAAAAACCTGTAAGCTTGGGAGGAATTTATTAGTGGGGGCAAAATATTTAAGTGAAGACCCTCCCCCAAACTTATTTTTGGCTCATCATTTTGTAAAATTTTTCTTTTCAAGAGCCAGAAAAAAAATATACCCCCCCAAACTTGAGTTATGCAATGTTAAACTTTGAAAATCACAAGAGGGGGTCAAAAATCAGTGGTCGATGCCAAGCTTTGGAAAGACCGAATGTCAACACCAACCATTCAAAAAAATTATCAATGCAATGCTCTGGTTGGTGGAAGAAGAAGTGGGGAAAGGTTAAGTGGTGGAATAGAATGTGTGTGCGTCTCGTTTTGGAGAGACGATGCAGTGTATGTGATGGATTACTCGCATTCTTTTTAGAAGTCAGAAAAAGGGGTGGAGGTTCAATTTCAGTGAGTGGAACCTGATTCATCTCAACACCCGTGTTATTCAGAAATGCGAGTTCATCAGCGAAGATCTCCTCAAAAGTTTCATCTATACCCCGTAGAATAATGTCATCACAAAGTGCGGGGTGATCTTCAGACTCTAAAAGCAGTTCATAATCAGTGTTAATTGTTGACCCGGACATCTCGGTGGAAGAGTCCGTATGTGTATGATACATAGTTGGGTCAAACAATAACGTATGAAAAGAGTCTAGATCAATATCAGGAGGATCCTCAAATTCGCTGCTGTCGACATCCATTAAGTCGACAGAACAAACCTGAGCAGTAGGTTCAGAAGGTACACTTCCTAACTTGTAAATGTTCATCTCAATTGTCCTCTTCCCGAAAGATAGGGTCATAGAACCGTTGCGACAATTGATGATAGCATTGGAAGTGGCCAAAAAGGGGCGACCTAAAATCACCGGAATTTGATTCCGTGAGTTCACTACAGGCTGTGTATCAATTACAATAAAGTCTACAGGAAATATAAATTCCCCGATTTTTATTAACACATCCTCTAGTTCACCCCTAGGTCTGGTGATTGATCGGTCAGCCATCTGGAGAGTGCAAGGAGATGGTTTCAACTCTCCGATTCCTAACTGCTCATAAACTGAGAAAGGAAGCAGGTTAACACTTGCCCCAAGATCTAGTAGAGCACGGTTAATGTGTTTCTCCCCAATAGAGATGGAAATAGTAGGATAGCCAGGATCCTTACGTTTCCTCGGTAATTGCTGGGGGAAAGCTGTGTCTACTGTCTTTGCCATGAATATCTTCTTGGGCATTTGTTTCTTCCTCTTTCTAGTGCAAAAGTCTTTAAGAACTTTCGCATATGCAGGGACTTGTTGGATAGCATCTAGAAGAGGGATATTGATGTTAACCTGTTTAAACATCTCAGTGATCTTCTCCATTTGTGGACTTGGTGTGTTAGCCTTTAACCGATTAGGATAAGGTGCTTTAGCAATAAGTGCTGGGTCCATCATAGGAGAAGGAAGTGTGTGTGGAATCGATCCCAGAATAGAAGTGGGAATCGTCCGTGGAGGGGTAAAAGAGGTGGGCTGTAGTGGCGAGCCTTTTGGGAAACGAAGAATAGGCTCGGAAGAAGATGGTGGGGTAGAAGAACTGGGGTCAGAAGTGTGTGTGTGAGGAAAGGTCTCAGCCGGGGTGTTGATATGATTTTCAGTATCATCAACTTCTTCCCCAACATGATTGTCAAGCACTCTTCCAGATCTCAACGTGGTGATTGCATTCACATGATGTGAATAACCAGGATTGGGTAAGGGTTGAGCTGGAAGTTTCCCTTTCTCTCTTGCACTCATTTCGGCTTTTAATCGTGCAATTTCTTCTTCCATCGATTTAATACTCTCGTTTTGGGACGCAGAGTTTTTCTTAATTTTATCGACAGAAGACTTCATTTCAGCCGAAACTTGCATGATATTTGTTAAGATCAAATTCATGTATTGTACAAAAGAAGAGGATTCATCAATTCCGGTCAACTGTAAAGGACTAGACAGTGCAGGTGTGTTGACCTGATTTTGAAAATTATATGCTTGAAAGGGGTGCTGACTTAATTGAAGTTGTGGCTGCTGTTGTGGTGGAGGGACCCTTTGAAAATTGTTTTGGTTTGGAACCGTGTTTTGAGATGTGATTGGTTCCAAGCAAAATTAGGGTGATTCCTCCAACCCTGATTATATGTGGAAGAAAATGGGTCGTTTCTAGGTCTTTGAAATGTGGCATTGGCATGCTCACGACCTTGAAATGGACATTCTTCCGTCAAGTGAGACGGATCAGAACAGCAGCCACATACAGTTTTGGGGAGTAACATTTGATTAAGGGAGGCGGCTAAAAATTTGTTTTCCATAGTCTCGAGTTTCTTTTGTATAGCTGAAATGTCAGCTCTAACTCCTATGGAAACATCCGAATGGTTATTGCCACTCCTAAATGATGGGCTTTCCCACTGTAAAGACTTTTCAGCGAACTCTTCTAAATATCGCCAAGCTTCCCCATCATCCTTAGACATAAAAGTACCTTGACACATGTTTTCAAGGCTCTGTTTAGTGTTAGGGTTACTGCCCTCATATATGATTCGGCACAATTCCCATCTCGGGATGCCGTGATGAGGACATTGAACCAATAGATCCTTGAAACGTTCAAAGCATTTAGAGAATGGTTCAGCAGGGAGCTGGGCAAATTGATTCAGTTCGCTACGGATTCGAGCTGTCTTTTGTATTGGGTAAAATTTCTTAAGGAATGCCGCGACGAATTCTCCCCAATACGTAATAGAATGTGCGGTAGTGTTGTATAGCCACTTCTCGGCTATATCGCACAAGGTAAATGGGAGAAGTCGTAGACGCATCGCATCCACTGAAAGTTGTGACGTACCCATCATTGCGCATACGTTTTCAAATTTGGTAATGAAAACGTAAGCGTCCTCAGTCTCGAGTCCGTGGAATTTAGGTAAAAGATTGATATACTGGGGCTTAATTTCAAAGTTATCCTCATTGGCTGGTGGTGTGGATAAGCAGGTCGAAAGAGGACCTCGAATAGGGTAGCATCTCTCCTGGAGAGAGATACGGGGTGGATTCTGCGCACCAACGGACGGCGGCAGATTAGGGTTAAAGAAGTTTGATGGATTCGGATCCATCGGTGTGGATGTGGTAGTAGGTAAAGAAAAGGTAAATGGAGAAATATCGACTTCGGAGTCGATAAAGGGTACGCGGACTAAACGGGCACTAGAATCCCGTGTCCAGCCTATCTTGCACTAAAAAGGGTTAGTACAAGTGGCAGCGTTGACTTATAATTAGGGGTAATGAATGCGGTGTCTGCTTTTGAAAAAGGGACGGATTTTTGAAAAAATGATGCGACAAAACAAATGCAGCACACAACCCTAAAATCTAGTGGTCACCTAGGTCCGGCTCTAGACCGCTCCTAACTGCCAAAAGACAAGTCGCAGGATAGAATCCTCCACTGCCTCTTTATCCCCATGTGGCCGGATAAGTGCCAGGTAAGTGGGAAAGTACTCCACTACATAAGTAGTGGGCCTAATTAAAAACCACTAGCCTTAGGCACCACAAGAAAACACGGATAAGCAATGAATTACCCACGGCCCTCTTCTGTCCTAATTGAGCGCGACAGTCCTTATAGTCATCTCTAGATTTGTTTTAGTTAATGTGGGTCAATGCGGATGCAAGTTTGGTGGTTTTCAGGGCCTAGGAAGGGTAATGAAATCCCCACCTAATTTGGATTTGGCCGTGCCCCTTAAATTTCCGTATTAGAATGCAAACAACCAAGAGATCAAAATCACGCACAATTTTAATTTGCAATTTGCGAGCTGCGATTATTTGCAAAGAATCCTGCAGCAAAGTGTTAGTTGGAGCTAAAAGAGGAGAGAGGAGAGAGCAAGAAGTCACCTGCAGCAAAAATTTTGCAGAGATCCCTCAAGTGCGCGGCGGTTCCGCCGCGTATGCCTCTTAATGCCGCGCTTTCGCGGTGGAATTGTAGGAACACTGCACCAAAAATTTTCAGGGAGCTTATGTTCACTCCCTCTGCTCTCTGGTATTTTCCAAAAAGTTTTATCAATTTCCAGCAAGCTCCAGATCTCCTTGCAATGAAACACGACAAATTGTTTAGGGTTTGCACGAATTTTGATCTCAAAATAACAATGGAATAAATCTTTCAATTCAAACTATAAAATGAAAACGAACTAGCGCGCGATCCCCGGCAACGGCGCCATTTTGATTGGTAGATTTTCCGTTGTGTTTGTAGAAAATTGTAAAGAAATCACAACCAAAAATTATTTTGACCGCAATCAAACTACGGTGTCAATTGTAGTTCATGAATGAGTGCGGATCGTCCACAGGGATTGCACGATTCATTTATATTTTTTAATATGTTTGAATTGAAAAGTTAAGTAACGATAAAAGAAAACATGATTCAAGAATGATTCATATCAAGTGTCACTATTCTTATTCAAGAATCAAGAAAATGTTAAACAATCAAGAATCGGGTTTCGATAATATTTCAAACCAAAATGTCAAGAATCTAAATGAGGCTCGTAGGAATCGATCGGATCGATAGACGTGATGTAATCTAAAGATTTCGTGTTCTTGTCCTTCGAAGGATTGATACTAGATCGATGATCATCGACGAGAGTTAGGGCTTTCTCGTGAAACTAGGGTTTCATCTTATCCCTTGTTCTTTTGTCAATATCATTCACATTCTAGCCTCTAGCAATTTCAAGAAACGATCCTAACTCCCCAATTTCGAGCGATATCATTCAAGAAAGCATCGTAACGAAATGGGTTGTCGGTTCTTGAACTTGCTAGGGTTTACAAAACTCGTAGGAATCAAGAATCGATTAAAGCTATGTTACATCATCATTCTATTGACCGTCTCGACTCCTTGACTAGCGGAGTTTTATTCACACATCACCACACAGAAAATATTTATGAATTGTAAAGATATCATGATGCAGAATTTTAAGGAAACAAGATAAAAGAATATCACCTAATTTATCTCAACAATTTTGATTACATTAGCTTCAAGAACTACAAGAGGAAGAATCTAGATTGTTGATCGGGCGTCGCTCGGCTTCGTGAGTCGTGGATCGGCTCGGATCGCTTGCTCCGTTGAAGATCGGCTCCGCTCCTAAAGATTGTAGGGCTTCTTGCTTAATGGGTACTCGGGATCTTGATTTTGATTGGAATTAGGGTTAGGGTTTCACACAAGCCCTGTCACTAGACTTGTGGAAGAAGAGGATGAAGAAAGAGGTAGAATGGATCTAGTTTGATACTAGATTTTGGATTGAGGATCTTATTTTTCCAAGATTTTTCTCGATCAATAGTTAGTGAGCCTATGGTCTTATTTATAGAGCTCCCAAACCCTAGGTTTAGGTTTGAAATGGTCGTTCCCTCCAAAAGTTTGTTGAGTCTTCTAGAAGATAGTTTGTTAGGAGCTAGCTTAGGGTTTAAGCTAGGATTAATTAAGTTTGGAAACCCTTGTTTGCTGATCTGGCAGAAACCCCTAGAGTCTTCTGGAAACTGAGATACATTTCTGAGTAGTGGGCCCTGTAAGAAGCATTGTGGTACAAAATTCAGGTGATGATGTCATCAAGCCGCCGCGGAACCGCGGCTTAAGCCGGCTATGGCCGCGGTTCCGCGGCCATATTGGAGCCTTGGGCTTTGTGCTTTCTGGAGTGGTCTTGTACTACTATTTGGGGCTTTGTCTGATATGCTGAATTGTGATTGCTCCTTTGGATTGATACCAGATCTGAAATTAGTGGGTTGACGCAATATTTGAGCGGTGTAAATTTGAGCGAGCTTCTCCTTTTCCTGCACAGACTTCGAAATACGGGTTGCGACATATAGAAATATTGCGATGCCATGCAATGCAGTCAATTTCCCTAGAAATGCCGGTTTTAAGGTCTAATACATGTAATCTTATAATCTGTGATAGATTTGCTAATATGTGAAATACGGATACCGAACACTTCTATATGAATGCAAATGATAAGGAAATTGCCGGTTAAAATATACAATATTTTCGACTGATCAAATACCCCCAAACTTAATTTCGATCGTCTCGAGCGAATGTTTTATTAAAAAGAGAAGGAGAAAATAAAGAAAGAGAAAAACTAACTAGCACACTTTCGTAGGCAACACGATTGCACTGAGCACGTGCAACAAGCCTTTAAACCTCTAGATGTCCCTAGTAGGAGGAGTGTTGTCTCCTAAGGGTTTTCAGCGGATTGCACCCACAAAATCCAATAATAAAAGGAAGATCATGAATATTATATTTAAAGACAAGAATTGTAAAAGAAAAGCTTCGAAAATTAGGGTTTCCAACTAAGCTAGCTTTTCGGTTGTCATGAGCCCTATCTTAATGGTCATGAAAAGATGTTAGAAATCACGTCCTCCCTCAATAAAACATCGGCAGGGTTAGATTTTTTGGATTACTTTAGTCTAATCGCATTCGCATTCGGTTGGAATGCGGATACAGGTATGTATATACAGGTGAGGGGTATCCTTGTGATCCGTCACAAGTTTACTTTAGATGTTGCCGTATCTTTTTATTGTTGCAAACATTTGGATTAATGATTGTTAATGGAAATTATAAGCTTAAGCCATCATTTTGTGCATTAAATGATACGTGTACTTCATGGGTGACTCATGGTATCATTTCTTGTGCAAATGTCACATATTGTGATTTATTTGTGTTGATATGATAACAAGAGAGAGAGGGGGGCTGCCATGAGGTAAGGTCGGTCTTGTATTGTTTCATATCTCATACTCTCTCTTTTTATCATAAGAAACACAAAAAGGAAAAAGTCTCCTTTCTTCTTCTTCTTCCTCTAGCTCAAAACTTCCATCAATGGCTTCATCTCTAACCTCCATCCATGCAATGGATGCAAGAGACAAAGTGATCACAAGCATTCTCTACATCACCTTGGACACGTCGGCTAGCACACTTCGTGCCCGAGTTGCTTCGGATGAAGCGGGAGCCTGTAAAAAGAATCGATGATGTGGTGCCCCTTTTCCGACGAGGAGATCGAAACCGGAGATGCCGCGAGGAACTTGGGATGGTGGCCAAAGACCGAAGGACACGGATTGATCGGTATAGCCTTCTATCCCTTCTCTAGATAGCTAGTTTAGGATAATGGTTCGATCCGGGTTTTAAGCATACGATAGCGCCGGTTTCTAGTTTAGAAAAATTTTGTTTCCGAATTTTGGCCTCGGAAAGACGGCCGGGGCGCTTCCGTAGTCTTACATAAACACATCCTTATACAGGTCCCTAGTCGTAGGATTATCGAGACAGAGCATCGATACTCCAGAGTAGACTAGTGTATACGTTTCTCATCCCAGCAGAGGAGATGGTCTGTCCCACAGCCATCAGTACGTCGTACTGGAGATAGTATGCAGGTGCTCATTTGGTTATGAGTTACACTGGATGGACTCGTCGGATACTGCTGGTTGGTATTATACCTATCGTCAGGTAGCATTTCCCAGGTGACATGAGTACAGCTTAGTCCGTTGACTTGCCACTGCCACTTCGCCTCAAGTGTGTTCCCATTATTCTTAGATTGCTACCCTACCACGGCTCTATTGAGTCGTGCAAACAGGTAGTGGTTGGGTGCAGTCCCGAAGCACTTGGAGGCAGTGGAGGTTAGATAGGATTCGTCTCTCCCGGTATTGGGGGTTGATATCGCGCTGTTTTTGGAGAGCCATTACACAAAGTCCCTGGCCAGGGCAAGTGAGATTTATTGGTAGGTTTTCCAGTAGTTTCTCAGGGTGTTCCGGACTACACTCCGACACGACTTATACCGCTATTAGGGGTCTGACGTTTACCACCCTCTAAGCCCGATATGCGATACTCTTAGACGAACAAACCGGACTGTACAGAGATTATCACAGATAGGCTCAGTGGGAGTTTGGAGGAGCTTGCTCGTCGACCTTCTTATCGACAAATACCTGGGTAGCCGTTATGCACAGCTTGTGTCGCTGATGTGCTTGTGGTTAAACCCACTGCCAGTATACTGTCGAGTCTTTAGAGTCCCGCACAGAGGGTTTCCCAGCTTCGGGCGAAACGAGTAGAGGTCGTATGGTTTTACGACAGGGTTCGATCACATACGTGTACTTGTGCGCGTGTGGTGTTCGAGCGGACAATACTAGTGGGCTTTGGTTTAAACCGGATCCTAGTATTTGATTATTGGATTAGGTTCGTCTCATTGTATTCGTGATTCTCGGAACACGGATGCGGGTATGTATATACGGATGAGAGGAAGTATAGAAGGAGACACCTCATTAGGGTTTTTGACCATTGACTTGTTCAAAACAAAAATGATGTGGAGAAAAGAATTTGTTATTTTTGGTAAATGATAATTATATATGGCATGGCTACTTGGGTTGACCTTTTGACTTGGTTTGACTTGTTGACCTTAGATATTTTGATGAGATATTTTTGGACCTAGATATTTTGGTGAGATATTTTCATGCCATGCTTGAGGTCATATAAAAGATAACCATTTCATTTTTTATTATCATTATCATAAATACTTTCTCTTTCATCAAGCTTGCTCTCTCCTTCTTCCTCTCTCAAACCCTAGTGTATCATGTGTTGATAATTAAGGGTTAGTGAGACTAAGACACTCTAAATCACACTCTACGCACTCTAGTCTATTTAGATTAGCAAGCTAAGTATTCTAGTTACCTCAACTTGGAGGTTTAGCTCAAGGTTGGAACTCTTGGGTGGATCATCGTTGACACATGGAGGCCGAAGTTCAAACACGATCCATACTTTCATCGAGGTGTTTAAGGAGAGGATCGAAGACCCGAAGGACTTGTTTTCTTTAGGTATACATTCTATCATAGTAAATAGAACCCTAATTTGCTAACTAGGTTTATGGTTAAAGATCCGGTTTAGGTTTATTCTAGTGCCAAGTTTATGATCGTAGTAAAAAATTTGTTACGCATTTGGCCAGGAAAGTTGGCTGGGGCACTAGCGTAACCCTTCATGGTATCAGAGACAGCCCATAAACCTTAGATTAGAAAGATTAAACAATGTTAAAACAATGAAACCGAAACAACTCCAAAATCTTGAAACCCAAACTGCAGTTTCTGTTGATTTTTTAAAAGCTTCAAAAAACTTTTTAAGCAATTGCAAAGTGATCCTTACACTGTGAGATGTACCAAGAACAAAAACGACACAATTTCACCAAGTTTTGGCCGGCCAAACACTTCCAAAAACCAGCCTCCTCGGTTTTCTTATGGCCAATTGCGTCGCGTTTTAGTCTGGGCTCTTATCTCAAGGAGTTTGGGTTTCTGGTGTTGTTTGTTTTTTTCCTGGCCCAAGTTTAATTCTTTGTTGTTTTCTGTATGGGGAAATTTGGAGTGTTTCGAAGTCGTTATATTTGACACTATTTAATAGTTTACAGTACATTCACTTTTATCTGCGACCGTGAATGTCATTTTATCGGTAAACTCGTCTGATTGCTATATATCCTTTTAGACGAGTTTGCGAACGTGACATTCGCGTTGATGTTCTGTGCTTATGCTGTGATTGTGGTTGGATAGTCATGGTGGATAGCATATGATGCAATGTTAGTAGTACAATTTGTATTCATTTGTACATTTGATACTGCGGGGCGAGCGTCCGACATGTGGACTGCCGTCTTTGCCAGGTTGTATATTATTTTGGGGCACGACCAGGTTGAGGTCGATGTCGCCATTTAAACATATTATTTTCTTTTTCTGTACTAGGATTACCCTATGGTGGAGTGTATGAATAGCCGGTTCTAGAAGGCAACAAGCCCGCATCTCATGGCGTTGAGACGGAGAGGGCTTCATTCTAGAATTGGCGGGCTATTCGCCACACTCATGGAGGGTATAGGATGGCCCACGGAGAGGCGCCCAAGTTACCGGATTCTGTGAAGTATTGGGTGGCCCATTCACTTTGTTGAAGATGGCTGCCTCACTTTTAGGATTGGCGGGTAAATTGCCGCGCTCGTAGGGGTCCAGGTTTTCATTGCACAGGCTATCCACACGACCAGGAACATTGGGTTTTATTTGCGGCTCAAATGAAATCCGGGGCTCCAAGATTATTCACCATTCTATATTGTTGGCTGAGATTCTGTGATGATGATTATTACCATGCCTGGGACGAATGTTGTATATACTTATATATATACTAGTAGATGTTGTATATGTTTTGCACCCGCGTTAGTCCAGCCCCCGCCCTGTCGTTAGTTAAGTAACCTAACGGGTGATGACGGAGCCCCATGGCGAATGCGGATGGCATATACGTACATTGTATTTTCGTTCTTTTCTGGTGTGATAGGTTAAATTGATTGGACCGTATTAATTTTGATTAATGCAAGAAAATAAACCTAAAAGATGTTATTGGAACAAATTTCGAAAAACTACAGTTATATTCTTTCGCTTTGCATAGTGGTATTTGGTCATGAATATCTAGCACCTCATTCTACGAGGCAACAGCTGAGATTCCTTCGCCCGGAGTGACCTCTTAAGCTAAAATCTATACTATAGATTACTCGGTTTTTTCAAAACCAAAAATTTTCAAAAGGCGGAGCTTAAACCACTCCTTTTTCAAAAGCTATCAGGTTCCTTCAACGATATCAAGTTCATTACGTTAACGGGTTTTTCGCCAAAAACCCAGCCGTAACCCTCCATCATTTCTTACAAGTATTACTTAGTATCATGCTATGTATGTTGACCACTGTCAAGGCATAGTGGATGGTAGCTAAGCAATGCTCGTATGTTGCATAGATAGATGCGATTATTTAGGACAGTCGCACGGTCATTTTGACCTCTATCAAGGACTTGTGCGGGTGGGTCTAAATCAATCCAGGACAATGACGGGTTGAACTTGACTTGCGACTTATGACATGTTGACCTCTGTCAAGGTCATGAAGCCGCTTAGGGAAAAAACCACATCGGGAGTTTCAAATATACAGGAAACTTACAGATTTAGCATACCTTCTGGAGTGTAGTGACTTGAGTGGATTCCATCTAGGTTATCATACAATGATAGTTGGATCCCGATCCCACTGATGAGTTGGATTACTCTCGGGAGATTATTTCACTTAATAATCAATGCTATAAACCAAGTAGGTGTCTAGAACGGTGTTAGCGGGGCTACACCTCAAGGGAAAAGAGGTTATATAATTAAGGAACTTTGCGAAAGTGTTGGAAAACCTCCCTCGAAGTACCAACTTTAGCTTGGCTGAAAGGTTAAGCAAGTATTGTGATGTATGATTAAATCCTGACTAGTTCTTCTTTTAGGGTTTGAAGAAGAATTTGAGGAAACAGTGGAAGCCATCCTGGTTAGATTAATTAATAACCAATCTAATCTTGCAAGAACGCACGCTGAGTGTTTCTTTTCTCTCTCTCTCCAGGTAGCAACCATTTCACGCCCTAATCAAGATAATAAAATGTATCGCTTAACCGATCCGAATTCTTATTCGGGGCTGGGGAACGTCTGTTTGGCTCTAACTTATGATGGCAATCGTAAGTATGAGCAGAGGAAAGAGGATAGTCTGGATTCCAAGGAGACCCCATTGAAGAAGAAGAAGCATACTATTACATCTACTTCAGATGTTCTTATAATTGAGAACTACTTTTCGGTCAGTCCTACCTCATGGGAACTAGATACCGGATCAGGATCTCATATCTATAATTTATTGCAGGGACTGTGAAAAAGTAGGATAGTTGGACCTGGTGATATGTCCCTCAGGGTAGGGAACGGAGCACAAGTTAATGCTGCAGCCGTCGGTAAATATCACCTAGTATTGCCAAATGGCAATACTATGATTTTGAACAATTGCTACTATGTACCTTCCATGGTTTGCAACATCATATCAGTTTCTTTACTTAATAAAGATGGATATAACTTTGTTCTTGATAGAAATATCATGAACATTTACCTTGATAAGGTACTGGTTGCAGAAGGTACACTGTGTAATGGTATCTATATTCTAAATCAGAATACAGTTCTCAATATACAAAACACACGCAAGAGGAAGAGTTCAGATAAGAACGAACCCTACTTGTTACTTGGTCATATCGGAGAGAAAAGACTAAGTTACATAAAAATGGACTCTTGAATACGTTCGAGTTTTCATCTTATGAAACTTGTTAGTCTTGTCTCAAAGGAAAGATGACCAAATCTCCGTTCACCGGACATGGAGAAAGAGCAGCAGAGCTCTTGGGACTCATACACAGTGATGTGTGTGGTCCGATGTCTATAGATGCACGGGGAGGATTCTCGTACTTCATCACATTCACTGACGATCTCTCTAGGTTCGGATATGTGTATCTCATGAAACACAAATCTGAAGCTTTTAAGAAATTTAAAGAATTCAGAAACTAAGTAGAGAACCAGACTGGAAAAAGTATCAAGATGCTCCGATCTGATAGAGGAGGGGAGTAAGCAATGAATTCAGGGACTTTCTAAAAGAGAATGGTATTCTCTCTCAGCTTACTGCTCCGTATACACCATAGCACAACGGCGTATCGGAGCGGATGAACCATACCCTATTGAACATGGTTCGCTCCATAATGAGTAGTGCTGAGTTACCTTTTTTATTTTGGGGACTTGTGCTTGAAACAGCAGCGTACTTGTTGAATCGGGTTCCGTCTAAATCTGTGCCTAAAACTCCATATGAAGTATGGAGTGGTTGAAAGCCATGTCTTAAACGGGTTAAGATATGGGGTTGTCCGGTATATCTGAAAAACCAGAATCTGGACAAACTTTAGGCACGGTCAGTTTTATGTAAGTTTGTAGGATATCCCCGGCATTCAAATGAATATCTGTTCTACCACACCGAGGAACATAAGGTGTTTGTTGCTCAGCACGCCACCTTTTTAGAGTGGTAATTTCTTGCAAAAGAAATAAGTGGGAGCACAGTAGAACTGGATGAAATATCTGAACTACAAACTCAAAGTAAGGATTTAGTAGAACCAGAAAATTCAATAGTCCCAGACGAACCTCAGCCACTCCGCAGATCTGGTAGGATTTCTCATCCGCCCGAGAGATAATACGGTTTTCTCAGAGACGGGGATCGAGAAGATTGCAACTTGGAAGAAGATGATCGTACCGGTTTCAGGCAGGCCATTATCAGTAAGGACTCTGATAAGTGGTTGGATGCTATGCGATCCGAAATGGAGTCCATGTACACCAATAAAGTGTAGACCTTGGATATTGCTCCACCTAGGGTAAAACTCGTTGGATGCAAATGGATCTACAAAAGGAAACTTGGTGTAGATAGGCGGGTGGAAACCTATAAGGCTAGACTCGTTGCAAAAGGTTTTCGTCAAAGACCTGGTGTGGACTATAACAAAACCTTTTCTCCAGTGGCTATGCTCAAATCCATCCAGATCCTACTTGCCATTGCTGCCTTCCATGACTATGAGATCTGGCAGATGGACGTAAAAACGGCTTTTCTAAATGGCAGTTTGGAAGAGTGTGTTTATATGGATCAGCCAGAAGGCTTTGTAGATAGTAGGAGCAGCGGGAAGATGTGCAAGTTGCTTAAATACATTTATGGATTAAAGAAGGCATCGCGGAGCTGGAACATCTGTTTTGATGAAACAGTCAAGGAATTTGACTTCATCAAGAATGAAGATGAGCCATGTATATATAAGGAGATTGTAGGACAAACTGTCGTATTCCTAGTCTTGTACATGGACGACATTCTTTTGATAGGAAATGAAATTCCTATGCTACAATCGGTCAAGCTATTCTTATCACAACGGTTCTCCATGAAGGACCTGGGTGATGCATCGTGCATTCTGGAGATCAAGATCTACAGAGATAGATCCAAGAGATTACTGGGACTTTCACAGTCCAGGTACATAGAGACCGTACTAAAGAGATTTAGTATGGAAGATTCCAAGCACGGTAATATACCCGCATTGCACGGAATCACCCTCTCGAAGAAGATGTCTCCCAAGACTGACGAGAAGAGGGTTCACATGAGCACTATACCCTACGCTTCGGCGGTAAGATCTATAATGTATGCGATGCTATGTACAAGACCAGATGTGGCTTACGCGCTAAGCGTGGTGAGCCGGTATCAGTCAGACCCAGGTGAGAACCACTGGACAGCAGTGAAGAACATTCTTAAGTACCTGAGAAGGACAAGGAGATGTTCCTGGTTTATGGTAATGGAGACCTCAGGTTCGAGTCCTTTACCGATTCAAGCTTCCAGAGTGACAAGGACGACAGTAAGTCTGTCTCGGGTTTTGTGTTTACCCTCAACAGAGGGACAGTGTGTTGGAGGAGTTCCAAACAGAACACCGTCGCAGACTCGGCGATGGAGGCTGAATACATTGCTTCAAGCAATGCCGCAAAAGAGGCGGTGTGGATGAAGAAGTTCATTTATGAACTTCAGGTAGTTCTGTCCATTGTTGACCCAATACTTTTGTATTGCGATAACAATGGGACTATAGCTTTAGCGAAAGAACCACGGTCCCATCAGAAATCTAGACACATCTTAAGCCGGTATCACCTGATCAGGGAGATCAATGATCGCCAGGAGATCGAGGTACGGAGAGTGGACACTAAAGATAACACGGCGGATCCATTCACAAAGGCCCTCCTTCAAGCTCAGTTCGAGCGACTTTTTGAGCTATTGGGTATGCGGTACGCCAGCAGCTGGCCTTAGTGCAGACGTTGGGTATGCGGTACACCAATTACTGGCCTTTAGTGCAAGTGGGAGATTGTTGGATATATATGCCCTAGAGGCCATTATTGTATAGTACTAGTTTGTATATTACATTTTGGAAGCTTGGGATATATACACGGATTGACGACTGTCTTGCTCGATATAGTAGTATGCTACTTGGTTTGTATCTATCATAATATGTGTATATGTTTCTTTTAACATATCGCTAATACATATTGATGGAGCCTTTAGGATCTTTGCTTGACTACCAGCGTTGTGATGGCGATCACACTAGTAGGGGCTGGGTAGTCTATAAGCACATCCTTATACAGGTCCCTAGTCGTAGGATTGTCGAGACAGGGCATCGATACTTTAGAGTAGACTAGTGTATATGTTTCTCATCCCAGCAGGGGAGATGGCCTGTCCCACAGCCATCAGTACGTCGTACTGGAGATAGTATACAGGTGCTCATTAGGTTATGAGTTACACTGGACGGACTCGTTGGGTACTGCTGGTTGGTATTATACCTATCGTCAGGTAGCAGTTCCCAGATGACATGAGTACAGCTTAGTCCGTTGACTTGACACTGCCACTTCGCCTCAAGTGTGTTCCCACTATTCTTAGATTGCTACCCTACCACGGCTCTATTGAGTCGTGCAAACAGGTAGTAGTTGGGTGCAGTCCCGAAGCACTTGGAGGCAGCGGCGGTTAGATAGGATTCGTCTCTCCCGGTATTGGGGTTAATATCGCACTGTATTTGGAGAGCCATTACACAAAGTCCCTGGTGTAACATTTTGAAAATTTAGAAATAAATAAAATTAATGAATTAAATAATAAAATGCCAATTTAAAAAGTAATTAAAACAAAATAGAACATTTTCATAAATAGTAGGTGAAACAAATTAAATTGAAATTTTAGTATACACATTAATCAATTACAAGGGTTTTAATTATAAATTTAGCTTCATTTTAAGAAAATAGTGTTTATATAATAACATAGGTAGTGAAGGGTCTTTTTGTAAAAATTTAGGAAAAAATGCAAATTTGGAAATGTTGAGGGTGTATGTGAAAAAGGGTTAAGAAATGTTTTAGCTTAGAAATTCCTCAAAATACCACTAATATTGGATTAATCTTGCACATCCACCTCATCCTTGCATGAAAATCCCACCTTTTCTCCTTGCTACACCACCTCCTTACATGAGAGTGGCACACCCTTGTTGGTGACACCTCTTCCTACACCTCACTCTTCCCTCTTTCGTATATATAAGGTGTTCAGATCAATTAATCAAATAAAACTTCTGAAATTTCAAAACCTAAGTGAAAGAAAATACTTAGAACTCACAAAAAGAAATAAAAGAAAAGAGAAGTGAAGAAGAAGAACTAGACTAAGGATTTCCACCATCAAGGTAGGAGCTAAGGACTTAGATTTCTTGGAGGAAGCTTTTCAATCATCTTAGTAGGTATAATCTCTAAACACGGTAGGAACAAGTTTTGTAATTGTAAAAGTTCGAAATCGAATATCGTATTTTAGGTAAAACTTAGCTCTGTAGTAATCTGCTATTATTCAGAGAAAAATCAACTTAACCAAACAATACCTAAATATTGTATGTTAGACCTATAGCAAACCTTAGGAGTACGAACCATTAAGCTCGGAAATTGGCCGGCGAGACATAGCGGCATCGCCGGATTTTTGGTGGACTTTGGGTTTTTGGGTTTTTGGGTAGGTCTCTGTATCATTGTTGGGATATTTTGGTATTGTTTAAAATAGTTAATTTAACTGTATATAAAATCTGGGAACTATTATCGGAAAAGGTATCAAAAATCTAAAATACGACACGGGTAATTCGTAACGCGTTCTGTTTTCTGTTACGAAACAGCGTTGGGTTAAATTCCAGTTAAAATGAGTGTTAGATTGTTTACAATAGTCATACGTAGTGTAATTAGAACGCACAACTTGTGTTTTCATGATTTTGCCGTATAGGAATTAGCTGTTTCTTATACAAGCTGATTTCAATATTAGATTCGAATACGGAAACTTCGGAGGCTGCAAGGAAAGAAAAAAGGATTGGCGATTTCTGAGTAGTTTACGGCGTATTCCGGTGAGTAGATTAAACATCTACCGGGGGATCTTGTAAAGATGGCGTGATACGCCCGTAGTTAGATTTAAATTCGAGTTTTGCTTTTGTGTGTTAACTTTATCATATGCATTCTTAAATCTACATATATACCTCCATGATTAATACTTGTTAGAACACTGCACCATTATCGACGAGTTATGCCGCATATGCACATATCTACATGTTACACTACACCTCATCGATATTAACATGTCACTTCACACTTAGAAATTATTCTGTTAAAAAATGATTCTTATCATACCTTAAGTATCAATAGTCGTAGTAATTAGCATATATGACATCATATTTCGTATTCAAGTATTAATAGTTGATATAAGAGGCATTTGTATTATTGAAGATTTATGGTTTTCAAGTTTTCATATACTATTACGAAAAATCAGTGATTTTCATGATTATGTGTCATGTCCACCATGAAATGTCGTTTTTATGATTTGGTTTTATTCCGGACCGAGTCTGGGGGTATACGGTTACGGATTTACAATTTTATCCAGACTGAGTCGGTGGGGATACAGTTGGATGCATGGTGGACCTGGTTGAGACCGAGGGGCAGGATAGCCGCATTTTAGGCGGAGAGCCTAACGAGGATACTCGATACCGGAGACAGTTATGAACACGGCGGATATCTAGATGATACCGACCGGTGTTATTGATTTTAGGATCGTTCGAGAAATGATGCCTCAGAGAAACAGAAGATTTGTGTCAATGTTGGACACGGAAAGATAAACTTTATTGGGAAAAAGTGAGGAGATTTCAGTTTTGAGTTTATGTGATTAGTAGTACCAATTTCATGTTTTCCACATGCTATCATGCATCATACTTATCCACACTGCAGTTAGTTATAGTTCATTATATTTATATTATCAGCCATTATATGTTAGTTATATTCACTGAGTTGGCAACTCACCCCCGTTGCCACAGTTCCTTGCAGAGGTAAAGTGGACAGTTAGCCGCAGTGCAGATCCACTTATCAGCTTTTATCGCATCTTTTGCTAGGTGGGTTACCTATGTAGTAACCTTCTCTTTTGGTATTGTATATTGAATCTAGAGTATCTCCATCAGACCCTGTATAATGACTTAGAATGATATATGGTTATATGTATATTATTTCGACAGATGAGATCGTTTAGTTGCATTAAATGATATTTCTTTTATGTATGTCTGAGATTCTTCTTTGATGTCGTATTATGAGTATGTATTGATTTCCATTGTTATTATCGTTGCTCCTAACTAGGGATGCAACCAAATTAAACACTTTATAACTGCTTTTATTATAAATGCAATAGGAAATTTTTGTTAAAATCTTAAATACTTAAACCCACGATTTTTACTTAAAAACTAAATTTTTTCTAAAGTTCCGCAAAAAGGGTTTTGATCTTGGTTTTTGGCTTACTCGGATTGTGTCGATATCTTTAGATATTATACAATCTAAGTGTCGGTCACATCCAAACTTTGGGTCGTGACACCTGGCCATTGCAAGTGAGATTTACTGGTAGGTTTTCCAGTAGTTTCTCAGGGTGTTCTGGGCTACACTCCGACACGACTTATACCACTATTAGGGGTTTGACGTTTACCACCCCGTTAGGCCCGATATGCGATACTCTTAGACGAATAGACCGAACTGTATGGAGATTGTCATAGATAGGCTCAGTAGGAGTTTGGATGAGCTTCCTCATCGACCTTCTTATCGACAGATACCTGGGTAGCCGTTACGCACAGCTAGTGCCGCTGACGTGCTTGTGGTTAAACCCACTTCCAGAGTACTGTCGATTCTTTAGAGTCCCACACAGTGGGTTTCCCAGCTTCGGGCGAAACGAGTAGAGGTCGTATGGTTTTACGACAGGGTTCGATCACATACGTGCACTTGTGCACTTATGGTGTTCGAGCGGACAATACTAGTGGGTTTTGGTTTAAGTCGGATCCTAGTATTTGATTATTGGATTAGCTTCGTCTCATTGTATTTGTGTTTCTCGGAACACGGTTGCGGATATGTATATACGGATGAGAAGAGGTATAGAAGGAGACACCTCATTAGGGTTTTTGACTATTGATTTGGTCAAAACAAAAATGAGGTGGAGAAAAGAATTTGTTATTTTTGGTAAATGATAATTATATATGGCATAACTACTTGGGTTGACCATTTGACTTGGCTTGACTTGTTGACCTTAGATATTTTGATGAGATATTTTTGGACCTAGATATTTTGGTGAGATAGTTTCATGCCATGCTTGAGGTCATATAAAAGATAGCCATTTCATTTTTTATTATTATTATCGCAAATACTTTCTCTTTCTTCAAGCTTGCTCTCTCCTTCTTCCTCTCTCAAACCCTAGTGTATCTTATGTTGATAATCAAGGGTTAGTGAGACTAAGCCACTCTAAATCACACTCTACTCACTCTAGTTTACTTAGATTAGCAAGCTAAGTATTCTAGTTACCTCAACTTGGAAGTTTAGCTCAAGATTGGAACTCTCGGGTGGATCATCGTTGACACAAGGAGGCCGAAGTTCAAGCACGATCCATACTTCCATCGAGGAGTTTAAGGAGAGGATCGAAGACCCGAAGGACTTATTTTCTTTAGGTATACATTCTATCATAATAGATAGAACCCTAATTTGCTAACTAGGTTTATGGTTAAAGATCCGGTTTAGGTTTATTCTAGCACCAAGTTCATGATCGTAGTAAAATTTTTGTTCCGCATTTGGCCACAGAAGTTGGCCGGGATGCTAGCGTAACCCTTCACGGAAATCCTGGACTATTCAATAGGAGAATGATATTCTCTCTCAGCATTACTCCTCTATATACACCACAGCACGTCGGTGTATCGAGGCGGAGCGATCGCACCCTATTAGATATGGTGCGCTCTATGATGAGTACTACTGAGTTACCTATTTCCTTTTGGGGTTATGCACTTGAGAAGCTGCATACCTACTGAATTGGGTTCCAACCAAATCAGGTGCCTACCACTCCATATGAGTTATGGTATGGGAAGAGACCATGTCTTAAGTAAGTTATGATTTGGGTTGTCCGGCCTATGTCTAAAAGCAAAATCCAGACAAGCTCGAGGCAAGGTCAGTTCTGTGGAAGTTTATTGGATATCCCAAGCATTCGCAAGGGAATATCTTCTACCGCACCGAGGAACAAAAGGTGTTTTGTTTCTCGACATGCCACCTTTTTAGAAAAGGAATTTCTTGTGAAGAAATTAGTGGTCATGAGGTGGAACTGGAATAAATTCCAGCTATACAAACTACAGCTGATGATTTGATAGAACCGGAGGATTCAATAGCTCCCGACGAACCTCGGCCTCTCCACCGATCTGGTAGGGTTCCTCATCCGCCTGAGAAATACTTCGGTTTTCTCAATGACAGTGGGAGGGAAGATTGCATCATAAGATGATGACCCAACTAAGTTTCGAGCAGGCCATCAAGAGTGGGGACTCTGTAAGAATGGTTGGATGCTAAGCGATCTGAGATAGAATCCATATACACCAACAAAGTATGGACTTTGGTTGCTATATCTGAAGGGTTAAACCCTCATCAGGAGCAAGTATATCTTGAGAAGATTACTTGGTGTAGATGGAAAAGTTGAGACTTTCAAAACTAGACTTGTTGTAAAAGGTTTTCATATTCGACCAAGTGTGGTTTATGATGAAACATTTTCTCCAGTGGCTATGCTTAAGTCCATCCGGATCGTACTTGCTATTGCTACATACCATGACTACGATATCTGGCGGTTGGGTGTCATGACTGCTTTTCTAAATAGTGATTTAGAAGAGAGCGTCTATAAGTACACAGCCAGAGGGCTTCGTAGACAGTGGGAGCAGCGGAAACGTGTGCAAGTTACTTTACAGGTTAAAGCAGGCATCACGGAGTTAGAACACCTGTTTTGATGTGGTAGTCAAAGCGTTTGACTTCATCAAAGTGGAAGATGAAGCTTGTATATACAAAAAGGTAGTAGATAGTAATGTAGTCATCCTCGTATTGTACATGGATGACGTACTCTTGATAGAAAAGAAGTTTCCTATGCTACACTCGGTCAATCTCCTCTTATCACATTGATTCTCCATATAGGATCAAGGTGATACCTCCTAAATCCTGAGTTTTGGATCTATGAGATAGATCTAAGTGGATGTTAGGATTCTCACTAGGTGTAGTGAGATGGTATCAATAGATCCTGAGGAGAATCACTGGATAGCTTTCAGGGTGGTAAGGTCGAATGAATGTCAGTCACAGGCATTTTCTCTACTCTTTGTGGAAGGACAGTATGTTGGAAGAGTTCCAAGCTAGATACCGTGGCAAACTAGACGATAAAGGCTGGATACATCGCTACCAAAGATGCTACCAAAGAGGCAGTCTGGGTGTATATTAGTTTATGAGATGAACTTCATTCCTACCATTGTATGACAATGGAGTTATAGCTTATGCCTAAGAACCCCCGTCCCATCAGTGACCCAGATATATTCTAAGGCAGTATCACCTGATCATGGAGATGGTTGATCTCCAGGGAGATCGAGGTTAGGAGAGTAGACTCAGAGGATAACACGGCGGATCCACTCACAAAGGCCTTTTCCCAAAAGAGACTTTTATGGGATGGTTGGGTATGAGATACTACAACCACTACTGATTGTTGGGTATTAGATACTACAACATATGGCCCTAGTGCAAGTGGGAGATTGTTAGTTATATGTATGCCTTAGAGGCCATTATTGTACATGTGATGTATATTATAGTGGATACTTGGACATACATAGGGAGGACTTTCTTGCTCGACATGATAGTATGCTATCTGGTTACTCTTTATCTTAATATATACACTGATTGTCTCTGTGTTACATGTTAGTGTATATGCCCTAGGGGCCATTATTGTATCATACTAGTTTGTATATTACTTAATGGAAGCTTGGGATATTCACATGTATATAACAGTCTTGCTAAACATGGTAGTATGCTACTTGGTTTTTCTATCTTAATATGTGAGTATACGTATTGATAGAGCTCTTAGGATCTTGCTTGACTACCAGAGTTGTGATGGCAGTCACACTAGTGGGGGCTGGGTAGTCTACAAGCACATCCTTATTCAGGTCCCTAGTCGTTGGATTATCCAGACAGGGCATCGATACTCCGGAGTAGACTAGTGTGTACGCTTCTCATCCCAGTTGGGGAGATGGTCTGTCCCACAGCCGTCAGTACGTCATACTGGAGCTAATATGCAGGTGCTCGTTAGGTTATGGGTACACCGGACAGGACTCACAGGGAACTGTTGGTTGGTTTTATACCAGTCGTCAGTGAACAGTTCCCAGGTGAAATGAGTACAGCATAGTCCGCAGACTTGACACTGCTAGTTCGCCTCGAGTGTGTCCCACTATTCTTAGATTGCTACCCTACCACGGCTCAAAGGAGTCGTGCAAACAGGTAGCCGTTGGGTGTAGTCCCGAGCACTTGGAGGCAGTGGCGGTTAGACAGGATTCGTCTCTCCCGGTATTGGGGGTTGATATCGCGCTGTGTCAGAGAGCCATTACGCAAAGTCCTTGGCCAGAGCAAGCGAGATTTGCTGGTAGGTTCCAGTAGTTTCTCAGGATGTAATGGGTTTCGCTCCGACACGACTTATACAGCTATTAGGGGACTGACGCTTGCCGCCCCCTAGGCCCGATATGCGATAGTCTTAGACGAACAGACCGGACTGTACGGAGATTGTCACATCAGACTCAGTAAGAGTTCGGATGGGTTTCCTTATCGGCCTTCTTATCGACATCTACCTGGGGACCGTTACGTACAGCTAGTGCCGCTTGAGGTCTGTGGTTAAACCCACTGCCAGTATAGTAGTCGAGTCTCTAGAGTCCCACACAGAGAATTTCCCTACTCCAGGCGAAACGATATAGAGGTCATATGGTTTTACGACAAGGGTTCGGACGCATACGTGTGTTCACGCACGTACGACATCCGAACAGTTTTTACTAGTCGGCTTTGGTTTAAGCCAGTTACTAGTATCCGGTTATTGGATTTATACAGTCTAAAGTTTTTCCGTGTTTTCACGGTTAGGAGGGGCGTTCTCGTAATTGCGTGAGAAGCTTCTAGAAGATGGTGACTAAGGAGGTTTAGGTGGCATATACATTGAATGAGATTAGTGAGTCATATGGATGATTCATCCATGTCATTAATGCTTCATAATTGTTTAATGACTCATGGAGATGAATCACCATAAGATATTTATCAAGCATGGTTGTAAATCATTTTTTTTCTTTTCTTGAAAAACAATAATGCTTGATATATATTATGATAGCTCATTTTCTCATTTCATTATTATGTTCATCTTCTCTCTCCTCAAGCTCTCTCTCTTCAAACCCTAATCCTCCCCTCTCATGTGTTGAGTACAAGGATTAGTTAGACTAATTAAACCATAACCCTCTCTCTATATCATCTAGGTACTTTGATTAGCACTTAAAGAAACCTAATTGCCTCAAGTTTAGAGGCAAAGCATGTAGTAAAGCTCTCGGGTGGATCTTCTACTACTTAGAGAAGGCCGAAGAGGACGTGGAGAACGATAAGACGAAGGACTCGGATCTTTAGGTATAATCACTTCACATAGTAGTTTAGAACTTCTATGTTTGGTGTTAGTTATCGTTTAGCTTCGATTCATGCGGTTAGTCGATATTTAAGCAAAGAACAAGATCGTTTTTCTTATTTCCGCCTCCCCGCAAGTCGTGGGGTGTTGCACATCGACTTATAATAGTATCAGAGACTCGCTAAACAATAAATAACTCACTTGCAAAATTGTATGAATTTCGAATGGAAAAACAAGCCGGAAAAACCCCGATGTCATGATGTTTCTGTCGATTTTTAAATGAGGTCCAAAAATTTTTCAGGGACCTTCAGAAAGCCCTAAATGATAGTATAAGAACACCCAAGAAAACTGGACTCATGAATCGGCCAAAGTGCCGCGGAACCGCGGCCGATCCCACCGATTCGCCGCGATTCCGCCGCGCTTTGGACGATTCATCAGCCCAATTTTCCTGTGTGGGTCCTCTGTGATATTTGGTATTTTCTAGAATTTTTTTAATTTTTGATCAGGTTTCAGATTTACAGAAAAGTATTGGAGCAAAATTAAATGTGTTTAATCGATCGAAATTATACGGTATTTGCTTGTTGGATTATATCTGTGTTTGTATAATGTGTTCGTAAACTTCCTCTAACTGCTAGTATGTCGGTTGGCAGGGGGTTGCACATTTCTGTAATGGATTTTATCTGTTTGTGCATATGAACTGTGTTGGACTGTTATGATGTTTAGCCGGGGTTATGTGATGGGTTATTATTTAATTCATTCGATGTAAATGTAATTTGTTGTAATATTATTTTGCGGGGCACATCCAGGTTGCGGTTGTAGCCACTGTTGTATTATTTCATTTTACTGTTTTTGCTCCTAGGACAGACCCAAGGTGGGGTGTACAAACTGCCAGGCGGGTAGTTTGCCGTACCCGTAGGGGTCTTGGGTGGGGTAATGGCTATTCATCATAACTGTGTAATCCGTCTTTTGTTGCAGGCTCAAAACAAACACGGATTGCTTGCAAATCCAATAAAGTTCATCTGTGATCTGGAATGAATATTATTGCGTCCGACGAATGTAAAATATCTATATATGATAGCTATTTAGACGTCACTTATGTTTTACACCCGCGCTAGCCCAGCCCCCGCTCTGTCGTTAGTTAAGTAACCTAACGGGTGATGACGGGACCCAGTGGCGAATGTGGATGGCATAAGAGGACGTTGTATTTTCGTTGTTTTCTGCAATGATAGGTTAATGATGGGACGCATTATTTATAATGCAAAGAAAATAAACCAAAAAGTTGAATCGTTGGAACAATTTAAAAGAAACCAATCGGTTAATTTTAAAACAGATATTTTTAAATGCGGAGCTTTAACCACTCCTTTTAAAAGCTATCAGGTTCCTTCGGTTATATCAAGTTCACTACGTTCACGGTTTCGCCAAAACCATTCATAGCCCTCCGTCATTTCATCTGGGTATTCAGTAGTATTCAAGCTATGTATTTTGACCTAACCCCAAGGTATAGTGTTTGGTAGCTACTGGGTATTCATTTGTTGCATAGATAGATGAGTTAGTTTGGGACAGTCGTATTATCATTTTGGCCGAACGTCAAGGATATATACGGATGGGTTCAAATTGACAAGATAATGATGGGTAGAACTTGACATGTGACTTATGACATTTTGACCTAACGCCAAGGTCATAAGAGCATGGGGCCAAAAAATACATATCGGGAATTTCTAAACAAACTGAAATTTGCAAAGAGATGCATACCATTTGGAGTTTGATGAATGTTGGTAGGATTTCTTCAACATTATCATACGATGATATTTGGATCCTGATCCTACTGTGAGTATATGCTACTCATCAGGATATTCGTCACTTAACGATCAATGCTATAAACCAAGTAGGTGTCAAGAAAGGTGTCAGCAGGGTTACGCCCCCAGAGAAAAGAGGTTATTTAATTAAGGAACTTCGCGAAAGCGTTGGAAAACCTCCCTCGAAGTATCGACACTAGCCTGGCTGAACAGTTAAGCAAGTATTGTACGGTGAGAATAGTCCTGGCTAATTCTTCTTTTATGGTTTGAGGAAGGATTCGAGAAACAGTTGGAGCCATCCAGTTTAGATAAACTAAAAACCACTCTAAACTTGCAAGAGCATCATGCTAAAGAGTTTTCTTCTCTCTCTCCTAATTGCAGCGACCCTGAAAATGACTGGACTTAAGTTAC
The DNA here is from genome assembly GCA_030015575.1 of Agapanthus africanus. Classification (NCBI taxonomy): domain Eukaryota; kingdom Viridiplantae; phylum Streptophyta; class Magnoliopsida; order Asparagales; family Amaryllidaceae; genus Agapanthus; species Agapanthus africanus. The sequence continues at coordinate 122,218,747 of CM057344.1, forward strand.
TTTTAGAGAAAAATATACTGACAGGGCCAAACTATAAAGATTGGCTGCGGAATGTCAAAATGGCCTTGACTTATGACAAATTGGGGTATGTCCTCACCACTAAGGCACCTGAAGTCCCTGGTCCCAAATCTAGTAATGCGGATAAGGAAATCCGCAAAACCTGGGATTTAGATTGCGCAAAAGCCAAGTGCATCATGCTTGCCTCGATGAACAATGAACATTAGAGGAGGCACGAGGATATGGATCTTGACTCCATATTTCTCCATACAAAAGATCTGTATGGGGAGCAATCTCGTATAGCAAGATACGAGACCTCAAAGAACTTGTTTCGAGCGAGGTTGGCTGTCGGGTCATCGGTAGGAGAACATGTCCTAAAGATGATCGGCTATATAGAAGAGCTCGCAGACTTTGGGACGACTTTGGATAATGAGCTCTATACAGACCTTATTCTCCAGTCCCTTCCTTCCACCTACGCCAAGTTTATCCTGAACTTCAACATTCAAAGAAAAGAAGTTGAACTTCCGGAACTCCTGAACATGTTAAGGAGTGCAGAGGGCACCTTGCAAAAAGCAAGGGAAACACCCGCTATGTTTGTTAGCGGTGCATCTTCTTTCGGGTCCAAGGCTAGGGCCAAAGGAAGGAAGAAGAAGGCTGCCACCAAACCTAGAGGAGGTGTTAGTAAGGTGGGAGGGAAGGGAAAGAAAAATTTTGCGGGTACCGGTAGTGGGCCAGGATGAGTGCTTCCATTGTCACACGAAAGGGCACTGGAAGAAAGATTGCAAGGCATGGAACGCCAAGAACCAGGAACCGAAGCAAGCTGTGGCTTCGACTTCAGGTGTATTTGTAATTGAGAATTGTCTGTCAATTAACTCTACTTCCTGGGTATTGGATATCGGATCAGGATCTCATATTTGCAATTCATTGCAGGCACTGAGAAACCGTAGAGTGCTGAAGGAAGGTGATATGACCCTAAAGGTTGCTAACGGAGCTAGCGTGGGAGCTGCGTCCGTCGGGGATTATCACCTGGGATTGACGAGTGGACACATTTTGGTTTTACATAACTGTTTTTTGGTACCAAGCTTAACGTGTAATATCATATCAGTTTCCTTGTTATCAAATAAAGGTTATGATTTCACGTTTGTAAGAGATGTTGTTAACATCCACCTTAATCATGGTTTGATTGGGTCCGGTACACTAAATAACGGTATATATGTTTTAAACCAACTCCAAATTTTCAATGTCCAGAACACACTAAAAAGAAAGTCTCCAGATTTAAATAAAGCTTTCTTATGGCATTGTAGACTGGGTCACATCAATGAGAGAAGGTTGACTAAGTTGCATAGAGAAGGATATTTGGACTCGTTCGAATATCAAACTTATGACACTTGTCAATCTTGTCTCAAAGGAAAGATGACAAAGACTCCATTTACTGGACATGGAGTAAGAGCGAGCGAGCTCTTAGGACTCATACACAGCGATGTATGTGGTCCAATGTCTACGCATGCAAGAGGTGGTTTTTCCTATTTCATTACTTTCACGGATGATTACTCAAGATACGGATTCATTTATCTGATGAAACATAAATCCGAGACTTTTGAGAAATTCCAAGAGTATAAGAATGAAGTAGAAAACCAAACAGGCAAAAGTATCAAGACACTTAGATCTGATCGAGGTGGTGAATACTTGAGTGCCGAGTTCCTAGGTTACCTAAAAGAGAAAGGAATTCTCTCTCAGCTTACTCCTCCATACACTCCACAGCATAATGGTGTATCGGAGAGACGGAATCGAACCCTATTGGATATGGTACGATCCATGATGAGTAATGCTGAGTTACCGCGATCTTTCTGGGGTTATGCGCTAGAATCAGCGGCATATCTTTTGAACATAGTTCCTACCAAGACTGTGCCAACCACACCATATCAGATGTGGAGTGGAAAGAAACCCCATCTTCAGTATATAAAGATTTGGGGATGTCCAACTTTTGTCAAAAAGCAGCATGTGGACAAGCTCGAGGCACGATCAGTAAAATGTAAGTTTGTGGGATATCCAAAGAACTCCAGGGGATATCTATTCTATTACGCAGAGGAACAAAAGGTATTTGTTTCTCGTAATGCCCATTTTCTAGAACATCAGTTTTTAGAAAAGGAAACAAGTAGGAGCGAAATAGAACTGGAAGAAATTCTAGAATCACAAACTAATACTGAAAGTTTGGTAGAACAAGTAGTTCAACAAGAACAGGACATTCCCGCACCCCTCCGCAAGAGTAGTAGGCCGTCTCATCCGCCTGAGAGATACTACGGTTTTCTCATGGATCTAAGTGGATGTTAGGATTCTCACTAGGTGTAGTAAGATGGTATCAATAGATCCTGAGGAGAATCACTGGATAGCTTTCAGGGTGGTAAGGTCGACTGAATGTCAGTCACAGGCATTTTCTCTACTCTTAGTGGAAGGACAGTATGTTGGAAGAGTTCCAAGCTAGATACCGTGGCAAACTAGACGATAAAGGCTGGATACATCGCTACCAAAGATGCTACCAAAGAGGCAGTCTGGGTGTATATTAGTTCATGAGATGAACTTCATTCCTACCATTGTATGACAATGGAGTTATGGCTTATGCCTAAGAACCCCCGTCCCATCAGTGACCCAGATATATTCTAAAGCAGTATCACCTGATCATGGAGATGGTTGATCTCCAGGGAGATCGAGGTTAGGAGAGTAGACTCAGAGGACAACACGGCGGATCCACTCACAAAGGCCTTTTCCCAAGAGAGACTTTTATGGGATGGTTGGGTATGAGATACTACAACCACTACTGATTGTTGGGTATTGGATACTACAATATATGGCCCTAGTGCAAGTGGGAGATTGTTAGTTATATGTATGCCTTAGAGGCCATTATTGTACATGTGATGTATATTATAGTGGATACTTGGACATACATAGGGAGGACTTTCTTGCTCGACATGATAGTATGCTATCTGGTTACTCTTTATCTTAATATATACACTGATTGTCTATGTGTTACATGTTAGTGTATATGCCCTAGGAGCCATTATTGTATCATACTAGTTTGTATATTACTTAATGGAAGCTTGAGATATTCACATGTATATAACAGTCTTTCTAAACATGGTAGTATGCTACTTGGTTTTTCTATCTTAATATGTGAGTATACGTATTGATAGAGCTCTTAGGATCTTGCTTGACTACCAGCGTTGTGATGGCAGTCACACTAGTGGGGGCTGGGTAGTCTACAAGCACATCCTTATTCAGGTCTCTAGTCGTTGGATTATCGAGACAGGGCATCGATACTCCGGAGTAGACTAGTGTGTATGCTTCTCATCCCAGTTGGGGAGATGGTCTGTCTCACAGCCGTCAGTACGTCGTACTGGAGATAGTATGCAGGTGCTCGTTAGGTTACGGGTACACCGGACAGGACTCACAGGGAACTGTTGGTTGGTTTTATACCAGTCGTCAGTGACAGTTCCCAGGTGAAATGAGTATAGCATAGTCCGCAGACTTGACACTGCTAGTTCGCCTCGAGTGTGTCCCACTGTTCGTAGATTGCTACCCTACCACGGCTCAAAGGAGTCGTGCAAACAGGTAGCCGTTGGGTGCAGTCCCGAGCACTTGGAGGCAGTGGCGGTTAGACAGGATTCGTCTCTCCCGGTATTGGGGGTTGATATCGCGCTGTGTCAGAAAGCCATTACGCAAAGTCCCTGGCCAGGGCAAGCGAGATTTGCTGGTAGGTTCCAGTAGTTTCTCAGGATGTAATGGGCTTCGCTCCGACACGACTTATACCGCTATTAGGGGACTGACGCTTGCCGCCCCCTAGGCCCGATATGCGATAATCTTAGACGAACAGACCGGACTGTACGGAGATTGTGACATCAGACTCAGTAGGAGTTCGGATGGGTTTCCTCATCGGCCTTCTTATCGACATCTACCTGGGGACCGTTACGTACAGCTAGTGCCGCTTGCGGTTTGTGGTTAAACCCACTGCCAGCGTAGTAGTCGAGTCTCTAGAGTCCCACACAGAGAATTTCCCTACTCCAGGCGAAACGATATAGAGGTCGTATGGTTTTACGACAAGGGTTCAGACGCATACGTGTGTTCACGCACGTACGACATCCGGACAGTTTTTACTAGTCGGCTTTGGTTTAAGCCAGTTACTAGTATCCGGTTATTGAATTTATACAGTCTAAAGTTTTTCCGTGTTTTCACGGTTAGGAGGGGCGTTCTCGTAATTGCGCGAGAAGCTTCTAGAAGATGGTGACTAAGGAGGTTTAGGTGGCATATACATTGAATGAGATTAGTGAGTCATATGGATGATTCATCCATGTCATTAATGCTTCATAATTGCTTAATGACTCATGGAGATGAATTACCATAAGATATTTATCAAGCATGGTTGTAAATCATTTTCTTTTCTTTTCTTGAAAAACAATAATGCTTGATATATATTATGATAGCTCATTTTCTCATTTCATTATTATGTTCATCTTCTCTCTCCTCAAGCTCTCTCTCTTCAAACCCTAATCCTCCCCTCTCATGTGTTTAGTACAAGGATTAGTTAGACTAATTAAACCATAACCCTCTCTCTATATCATCTAGGTACTTTGATTAGCACTTAAAGAAACCTAGTTGCCTCAAGTTTAGAGGCAAAGCTTGTAGTAAAGCTCTCTGGTGGATCTTCTACTACTTAGAGAAGACCGAAGAGAACGTGGAGAACGACAAGACGAAGGACTCGGATCTTTTGGTATAATCACTTCACATAGTAGTTTAGAACTTCTATGTTTGATGTTAGTTATCGTTTAGCTTCGATTCATGCGGTTAGTTGATGTTTAAGCAAAGAACAAGAACGTTTTTCATATTTCCGCCTCCCCGCAAGTCGTGGGGTATTGCACATCGACTTACATTACATGTTGATAAAGCCCTTAAAATGTTTACTTGACTACTTGGATTATTATGCGGATCATACTAGTGGGACAAAAGTAGTCCGTGAGTACATCCTTTAATGTCCCTAGTCCTGGGTGTATCGAGACGGGGCATCGATATACCAGAGTAGACTAGCGTATACCTTCTCGACCCATGAAGATGGGCGATGGATGATCCCATATCCATTGGTGTTTGACATCAGAGATGATATACGGGTGCTCAATGGAGACTGGGTACACTGGACGGACTCGCCAAGAACTCGTAGATGGTGTTATACCTCATGTCAGATGGCAGTTCTCTGGTGACACTCGTACAGGTTAGTCTGTCAACCCAAGATCGTCATAGAGTCTTGTGATTCCCACTGTGCTTTAATTTCCACCTTACCACATTTAAGAGAACGTGCAAAACGGTGGTTTTTAGGTACAATCCCGAGTCACATGGAGGCAATGAGCGATAGGAGAGGATTTCGTCTCTCCCGGTATTTGGGGGTTGATCATGCGCTGTGCTCGATTGGCCATAACAGGAAGGAAGTCCCTGGCCAAGGCTGTTTCTGAGATTTACTGGTAAGTGTTATCAGTGGTTTCTCGACCCGTTATGAGCCTCACATCGACAAGACTTATCAAGCTATTGGAGTCTGACGTTTACCACCCCTAGGCGAGATATGTGACATATCAGACGAAAAGACCGGACTGTACAGTAGTGTTACTAACTGGATTCGCAGGAGTATGAGCAGGCTTGCTTATTGATCTTCTAATCGCTCAATACCCGGGTGGCCGTTACGTTTACAAGCCCGCTTGCGGCTTTTGGGTGTTTGATATGATCATCACCTACTGCCAGCGTTTTGACGAGTCTTTAGAGTCCTACACAGAGGTTTCCTGGTTCATACGAAACGAAGTAGGAGCACGTATGTGATATGTGCGGGACCGAGATTAATGTGTGTATGTGATACCGCATTCTATTCTCGCGATATGTGATATCGGTCGGTTATATGTGATATAGCCGGGTTATCGGATCAAGTGTTGATTCGATAAGTTGTTGCATTTGATACTAGTCAGTTATATGTGATATAGCCGGATTATTAAATCAAGTGTTGATTTAATAATTTAATGTATAATTGTATATTTGATATACTAGATTACATTAACTAATATTAGCTCACTTAAATATTTCTTTTTCTCACTTGTGTGCATTAGTGTATATGTGATATATATTAATGTACAACTTTTTGTGTCATGCTTGATACCACATGCTTCATGGGTGTATGAGACTCACACCATACTAATAATAATGTTAAGGTTTTATTTATTTAAAGTAAATTAAAATTAGTGGAATTAAGTCATATGGTTGAAGCTTGTAGAAGCTTTTGGAACCATTGACCAAGTCCACTCTTTTTGTTTTACTTGTAGATATTTATTAACCTAACCATTATTGTTAGCCATGGTTTAATCTCTACATGGGTTCGTGTATGACACTAACTCATCCATGGTTGTTATTCTCACCTCATGAGTTCATTCTCATTCTTCACTTGTTCTTCTTCTTCCTCATGAGAAAAGCTTACTAGCTTTTCTCAATGTGAGAAAATATTGTGAGAAAAAAAAACTAAAGTGAGCCCATTTCCTACTTCATCATCCTCTACTATTAGCCATTTAGTTTAGGGTGTTTGCTTCACTAATTTCACCATTAATGAAGAGGTAGCATGAGCTTAAGTCTCCTTGACGTAGATCATCTTCGGCCTCGAAGACTTCGAGCAAGCTTGTTCATTTCTCTGGGAGAACCCTTTCTAGAGTTCGGGTGTTCATGACTTGCAGCGAAGGGACTACTACACGGAGTATTAGAAGTGAATGACCGGTCTACAAAGGTTGTATTCCTCATTCACTTAGATGTAAAGTTGTTTACATGTTGTTTCGTCGCATTTTCTAGTAAAGATTCTATGGTTATGATTAATTAGAACGGAAAATTTTTGAAATTGGCATGGACGATGCCTCCCGAAACCTTGCTACCGTGCTAGGCAACCCTGCAATATTCAGATTAATAATATTAGTCAGTTATATATGATATAATCGGATTATTACATCAAGTGTTGATTTAATAATGTGATATATATTATATGTGATATAATTATATCTTAACTAATATCATTAGCTCACTAATTGCTTTATATATATATATATATATATATATATATATATATATATATATATATTAATGTATATTTAATATATATAAATATATATTATATTATATGAAGCATGGAATGTTTTCTATTTTTAGAAATAGAAAAATGAGGTGTAAATTGAGAGCATGGTTGCAAGCATAGGAGTTATATTTGTTTATTCATCTTGACTCACTATTCAAGCATGGTTGCAATTTTATATTGCAAAATTCCATACTTGAATGAGTGGGGGTCAAGAGTTGCCATTCACTCTTTGTCTCATTCTCGACACTTAGCCATTTTTCTTGAGTTGCTCTCTGGCTTCATCTTCATACTCAATTGCCATAGTTCAAGCTTCAACCCTCATATGAGATGTAAATCATGAAGCTTGAACACAAACTTGTGAGCTTTTAACATCCCCTACTTCACCATCCCAAACCAAACTAGCAATTTGGTGTGGTGTGTTTCCTACACTAAAGGAGTTTAGAGTAAAGTTAGTTTGAGCTAGAGGAACTTCGGGTGGATCGTCTTTGGCGCGAAGATCACGAAGGAGGTTCGTTCGACTCGAAGAAGAGCCTTGTAGAGTCACGTGGACTTCAACCCGGAGCTTTAGAAGAGAAGGACTCGAACTACAAAAGTTGTATGCTCTTTTCTTCTCTTGAGTTCATCACATCATAAAGGCAAACCCTACTAATCTAGTAAAGATCTTCTTAGTCTAACTTAGCACCTAATAAAAACTAAAATTTGGCATGCTTGATGCCTCTAGAACTTCATGGTGGTGCTAAGGTCGACTTTTACTTCTCTCGTATACACTAATACCTTCTATATCAAACTACAAACAACTACATTAGAATAGCAATCTTATACATATACATCTTACCAGCTCACATCTCAATACTTGCTATATTCCTTTCATTCTTTTGGGACTTACCAAGTGCTAGTTCACTGACCACATTCCTGTCTTTTCTTTCTTTAGAATGTTCGTCAGGAGGACCAGACTCTCTCGAGATTGAGCCTAGCCAGGAGGACGTGGACCAGTTCACCGAGCAGCAGGACTTCTAGCTTTCCTTGTACTTATTTTCATTTCATATGCCACTGTTTAGGCATTGCTTTATATCATAGTACTTTCCTTTTCAAAGCAATTGTATTTTAAAGATGAATGTTAATGAAAGTTGTTGTTTATTTTATATCATTTGTCATTCTTGTACATTTTTACATATATTGCTAATTTACGCTTAACGTATTTATTTCTTACTAAATACATCGCATGCCTGCAACATCTCCGCCTCCGTATACTGGGAAGCAGGGCGTGTCAGGTTTTGTTGGCGGCCCATGCTGGTCAGTTCTGCATTGAATCCTAAGCAATATATCACAAGAATAATAAGAATCAGCAACTATACATTCTTTACATTTCAAATTCCTTGAATCTATCCTAGCCTTTCTTTTTCTGTCAAGGTCATGGGTTCACTGAACAACACGAGTACCAACGTCAATGGAAACACTCCACCACCTACTCTACCCCCACCACCTACCATTGCAGCTCCCATCAACGAGCAAATGGTACTGCTTGAGACGATCAAGAGCCTCCTGGAGGGTCAGCAGCAGCAGACTGGTATCCTTATGCACCGCCCAGAGGTCGAGACACTCGGAGTGAAGCAATTCCGGGCACTGCACCCGAAAAATTCTCTGGAAAAGAGAGCCCACTAGAGGCATAGGAATAGGATAAGTCTATCGAAGATGACCTGGCAGCAGCACAAGTGCAAGAGATTGCTTGGGTGAGAGTTGCGAAGCTGCAACTAACAGATAACGCCAGAGTCTGGTGGAAGGCTGAAGAAAGCCGACTCGCCCAACCAATTGAATGGAGGACATTTCGCGATATGTTCAACGCGAAATACTTCCCTAAGACTGCCCGTTTCGACATGGAACAACAGTTGATCCACTTACAACAAGGCTCGCTGTGGAGCAAATCCATGGATGAATATGATACTGAGTTTGCCATGCTTAGCAGATAAGATATTGTCTTAAATTCAATTTCCTGATATCACATACTACACTGCAAACACATGGTCGTAACAGGTTCGCGGCACACCTTACCTCGACTACTGAGATCCGGGTACGAAGATTTGAACAAGGGTTGGACCCAGAAATCCAAGCTGCACTCGCTACAAGGGATTTCCCAGCCCATGATCTTGCTCTGAAGGCTGCCCGACGCTATGAAGCAGTAGTGAAGAAGAAGGGCAGACCTCAGACTGTCGGTGTGAAACACCCTGCCACTCAGATGGCAGGAGGAGCCTTTTTCAGGCCAACTTTTGCACCCAGGAGACCGGGAATAACCTTTAACCGGACCAGTCCAGACTTTTTCTTCTATTGCAAGAGGAATGGACACCTGGCGAAAGACTGCAGGCATGTGAATATCCTGTGTTTAGTTTGTGGTGCATCTACTCACGCCATTGGAGCTTATCCATATCGTCTCAACCCAGCTCCATCACCTAGACCCGCAATCACAGTTCTGCAGCGGCCAACTATTCAAGCTCCTGCACTTCGTCTAGCTCTACCTGCTCCACCTCCACGTGGACCTCCTGCACAGCCGCCTCATCAATTCCATCAGGCACAGAGGAACATGCCACAAGAGCAGAGAAATATGCTCCAGGGACAGAGGAATGTACCTCCAGCAAGGAGGAATGTACCCCGACGTCAGGCTTTCACAATGACAGTTGAGGAAGCCGAGGCTACTGGCGAAGTTATCACTGGTAATTCCCAATCCTTTCATCTTTTCAATCCTTGTATATCTCTATATTTTTCCTGTATCTAAAACCAACCGCACACAACTTAGGTACTATACTAGTAGCCACCCTTCTTGCACTCGCACTGTTCAACACTGGAGCGTCACACTGCTTCATGTCCCAATGATTTGTGAGAACACATGCGATTCCCGTGAAGCCACTAATTTCAAGCTGGAATGTCATTTTCGGGAATGGAGTATTGAAGGCAACTATGGGATTGGATCAATACTCGGTTCTAGTTTGCGGATGAGAATTCTATGCGAATTTCAAGATACTAGACATCCCAAACTTCGATGTTGTGTTGGGAATGGATTGGCTGGGAGTTTTCTATGATATGATTGACTGCCTTCAAAGGAGGGTAGTATTTGAAATACCAAATCACCCATTCTTTTACTTCAAGAATGGAGATAAAACTTTAGAGCCAAGAATCTTCAGTACCAAGCCGAAGAATGCAGAAGTATTTACTCTACCGGCAAAAGAAGAAAAGCCAGAGGTGATTCGAGAGTTCAAGGATGTGTTTCCTGAAGATATAATAGGTTTGCCTCCTGATCGAGCTCTTGAATTCAGCATTAACTTAATACATGGTGCGCAACCGGTAATCATAGCTCCGTACCGGTTAAGTCCTGAAGGATTGAAGGAGATCCGTACTCAGTTGGACGAACTTTTGAAGAAAGGTTAGATTCGTCCCAGTACTTCAAGTTAAGGATCTTCAGTTTTGCTTATGAAGAAGAAAGAAGGTTCACACAGAATGTGTGTAGATTACCGAGCTCTGAACGAAGTGACGATAAAGAGCAAGTATCCACTACCGCGCATCGATGATCTTTTCGATCAGCTAAGTGGATCTTATGTATTCTCAAAACTAGATCTTCGTTCGGACTATCATCAGGTGAGGGTTAAGGAGTCTGATATTCCGAAAACAGCGTTCAAGACTCACTATGGTCATTATGAATATCTCGTGATGCCATTTGGAGTGACCAATGCACCTGCTATATTCATGAATCTGATGAACCAAGTTTTCCGAAAGTACTTACACAGGTTCGTTGTCATCTTCATCGACGACATCCTGGTGTATTCAAAGAATTGGAAAGAGAACGTTGAGCATTTACGGATTGTCCTGGAGACATTGCGACAGCATCAACTCTATGACAAGTACATCAAGTGTGAATTTTGGCTAGATCAAGTCAAATTTCTCGGACAAATTGTTTCAGGCGAAGGAATCTCGATAGATCCAGCTAAGGCGTCAGCTGTCAGCGAATGGCCGACACCAAAGACGGTGAAGGATATTCGAAGTTTCTTGGGATTAGCAGGATACTACCGAAAATTCATTGAAGGTTTCTCGAAGATTGCAGCACCCTTGACCAAGCTCACACGTGAAGATGAAGCATTCGTGTGGTCAGAAGCATGTAAACAAGCTTTTGTAGAACTCAAGTCGAGGATAACATCAGCTCTTATTCTCGTAATACCGGATCAATCTGGAGGATTCGTTGTGCATTGTGATGCGTCCGGTAAGGGATTAAGATGTGTTCTACACCGGCATGGAAAAGTTGTAGCGTTTGCATTAAGACAGCTGAAAGTTCATGAGAGCAACTATCCAACACATGATCTGGAATTGGCAGTCATTATATTTACACTTAAGATTTAGCGCCACTATCTTTTGGGAGAATGAGTGGATATATACACTGACCACAAGAGTCTGAAGTATGTATCTACTCAGAAGGAATTGAAAATGCGGCAGAGAAGATGGCTAGAACTCATGGCGGACTTCAACATCAATCTGCAATATCATCCAGGGAAGGTGAAAGTAGTTCCTGATGCACTTAGCCGCCAGCCATTAGCAATGAATCTCACCGCTCAGTGTAAGCTACAGCAGGAATTGCACGGATTAGCAATCGAAGTAGTTATGTCAGGTAATGCTTCGTATTTGATGAACTTACAAGTCCAATCGATTATTGTCAATCAGATCAAAGCAGCTCAAGCAAACGATGCCATGCTATAAAAGATCCCAGAACAAGTCGAAAGTGGACTTCGAACCGACTTCATCATTCACGAAGATGGATCCTTGAGATATAGAAGTGGATTGTGTGTACCAAACGGCCCAGTTTGAGAAGAGTTGATGAAAGAAACTCACAACTCTCCTTATTCTGTACACCCCGGTGGTACCAAAATGTATAAGGATCTACGGCAACACTACTAGTGGCATGGCATGAAGCGCGAAGTAGCCAGAAGCATAGCCAAGTGTTTGGTGTGTCAGCAAGTAAAGGCTGAACATCACAGAACTGCTGGTCTACTTCAGCCGTTACCCATCCCAGAATGGAAATGGCAACACATTACCATGGACTTCGTGACTGCCCTTCCTTGCAGCATGAAGGGTAACGACGCGGTATGAGTTATTGTGGATCGACTCATCAAGTCGGCTCATTTTATTCCCTTTCGAGTTGGCCAATTGTTCACACCATAATATTGTATTATTATATTCCCCATTCTTATTCTTTTTATAAATAAACAGGTGCTTTTGACGCATGTCTGCTACATATTACAAGTTACAGGTTCTTGGATCTAAAACAGTGAAAACGATGAAAAGATGGTGCAAAAGTGGACTTTGACCAACAAAGAGAAGACTCTTGATCAAGCCTACATCAAAAATAAAATTCACAAAGTACAAGGCAATGCAAGGTCCAAGATTACAAAGCAAACGGTTAAAAGTCCACTGCAATTGTTCACTGGAGATCTGGAAGAAATAGAGAAGCCAAATTGAATAAAGATCCAAAGAAATAAAAAGCCCAAGAAGCCCAGAATCAGTTCAAAAATTTCCAGACATAAAATTTTATCAAAGCATGGAAGTCTACTTTGACTAGGTCTTCCTAAGAATATTTTGGTAAATGTAGACATGCGAATCAATTATAACCTAGGGTTTCTATCTCCTATAAATAGAAGCCCAAATCATTGTATTCTTTTCATGCCTCCCTTCATTAATAAATTTCAGCAATCTTTTGGAGAGCATCATTTTTTTGTAAGTTCTTTATTTTCTGCTCTAGGTTAATTTTCTATTCTTGCCCTAGATAAATAATTCCTTGCCCTAGTTAATCTTTTATTCTCTGCCCTAGATAAATGTATTTTAATTCCCTAATGAGTGAGTAGTCTCCTCGCTTGTTAGGGTTAGATCTGGGGAAGGTTTGAGAGACGAAGATCTCTCATCCCCTTTCTTGCCCATCATATATTTTCATAGAACTCTATGCATACCTTCTTATTCCGCTCCCTACGGCACTCTACCCACGAGGTAGCGGTGATACCGTAGTCTAAAGGCCCGGATTTTAAGGTTTTCCATGGAGGTTAGGGTAAAGATTAAGAAAGGAAGGACAAGGATCTAGAGGAAGAACAATCTTCCTAATCATCCTAATCCCTTTTATTAATATTTACCATAACACCTAATTAGATCTTCATATGGGTATAGAAAACGGTGAGATTTATAGACTTTCCAAACTTAACCTAGACCTAATTCAGTTTTTAGATTTAATAATCAATCCGGCTCCCATCGGAATTAACTCGTTAGAGCGATTAGGAAATTCACAACATCCCTGTGGACCGACCCGTATTCACCGGCTAGATTCATGCGACGCCGTTCTTGATTACGGTAAATAGATAGTTTTTGACACACAAATCAAATGGCGCTGTTGCCGGGGATGGCGTGTTATTTCCTTTTTGCAATTTCGGGATAATCAAAATTAAAAAAATCATAAAAATCTGAAAAATCACAAAAAAAATATAAAAATATATCATCTGTTATTTTTGGAAAGGGTACTTTGTTGTTTGAATCTTGCAGGATATACAATCGAGACGGATCTGGAAATTTCCAGAAAGAGAAATAAGAAGAACCGCGGAGATCTGGAGAGCACAAAAAAAACGGCCGAAGCCACCAAACCGCGGCGGATCCGCGGTCGGAGGCTGCAATACGCGGCGGTTCCTCGGTCATACCAGCGGATCAGATCCCCAAACTTCCTCTGCGGTTTAAAAAGAAAAAAACTCTGTAAGTCTTCTGATCTCTCCTCTGAATCTTTCGATATATCTTTTGTTAAATCTCCTGCAGGATTCTTTGCGCTTAAAAAAATCTTCCCCCTTCTAAATAACAAATCTTGTGCAGGATTCTTTGCGCCGCGCATAAAATAAAAATATTTGATTGCAAGTGATTTACTGTTTTGCATATCCTTAATTAGACTTTAAGGGGCTTTTTGACCAATTCAGATTGGGTGGGGATTTCATCACCCTTCCCAGGACCCCAGAAATCACATAAGGCATTTGCATTGACCATATCGTAATTAAAAAATACTAGACTCAGCCCTAAGGACGTCGCTCAATAGGACAGAGGACTAGTATAGGCATCGACCGTTTATCCTAACCTGACTTTGCGGTGCCTAGGAAAGTGTGTCAATGCTAGTGGTTTTTAATTAGGCCCACAGTGTGGTTCCTTCCCACTTACCTGCAACTTACCTGGCCGCAATTGGCGGTGAAGAGGCAGTTTGAGGTCCTATTTCTAGCCCTTTGGAACAGTTAGGAGCTGTCTAGCTGACCTAGGTGACCCTAGATCTAGGTCTGATTGTGCATTTCTGGTTGATTACATTTGTGTCTAAGCCTTTTATCGGAATTTTTTTTTGCAAACAGTCTCAAATAAAGAGAAAAAGGAAAAAAGGAAAATTTTTATAAAAACTTGCAAAAATTTTGTCGCTAAGAAATCCTTGCACCCCACTTGCACCACCTACCTTCTTTCTTTTCTCATTCTTCTATCATGGGTACCCCACATCATAAATCTCTTGCCGAACTTTGGTATCCCGAACCTAACTTTGCGTCGTTCGTCAATTGTTTCGGTCGATTTAAAGACGATCCTTCCATGCCCAAAATTTCGCTGAAAGATCAAATAGAAGTATCTAGGAGAAACAGTTCGACTTTGCAACCTACTTTGTGTCAACCAAGTCAACCATTACCACCTTCGTATGTTGACACCACTTTTTCAAGTCCTGCTGTCACTCCTAAACTAATGTCCATTGCTGAGCATATTGCTCAATCTCGTAGCCGATCTTTCACCCCTCTCCACACATCTAGTTCTAGGGATCCACAAGACTATTCACCTTTTTACCCACATGTTGACCCTACCCCTGTCCAACCACCCACTTCCTACCAGTCCTACCCGACTTTCCCACCTTCACTAGACACTGTTTCGACACAGCCTGTTGGGAGTTTTGCATATCCGTACCATTTCGAATCTTTTACCGAAACACCCTCACCACCCAAGTCTAGTTTGGAAGAGTCGTTGGAGGCTTATATCTTAGCAACAAACAAAACGACTAGGAATGTGGAAGCGTCCGTGGCCGCCCTTATGCAACCTAGTGAACCGGTAGCTAGTTTCCCACTAGTTTCAAATTTTTCAATGTATAAGGGGGCGGTTGGACAGAGTGAGAATGTGAGAGGATTTCCAATTCAAACCTACCCCTATCTAATTGAATCTGACAATTCCAATTTTCAAACATGTGTCCAAAATGATGAGTTGTGCGACTTTGTAGTGTTTGATTTGCCAAATTGTGAAGAATCCCTTTCGAGTGAAACCGCACCTAATCCATTTGACCTTTACACCTCCACTCTAGAACCTAAATTGATAAACATCTATGCTTTTGATGAGGTGTCTAAGGAAATTGATTTTCACTTGATTGGGAATATAGACGCCGGGAATATTTCGGATGATGAACCTGTCGATTTAATTGAAATTTTATGTTCAAATCATCTTCCCGAGTTATTAAATGTTTCTCCCGAATCTCATATGCGTCTTGATTTTGATGATAATGGCATGGATGAGTTAAATATTGAGGAGAATTGTGAGGATAATATTGAGGAGAGTAGTGAGGATCATATTGAGGTTGAACCATTTTTCTTTGATGTGTCGGATTTTCCAATTCATCCT
This sequence comes from Agapanthus africanus, assembly GCA_030015575.1. Lineage (NCBI taxonomy): Eukaryota > Viridiplantae > Streptophyta > Magnoliopsida > Asparagales > Amaryllidaceae > Agapanthus > Agapanthus africanus. The sequence goes on from CM057344.1 coordinate 122,234,567, forward strand.
CTTGAACCTTTACCTAAATCACCCTCCCTCTTTTCCATCGTTCCGACTACGCCTCATTTCACGCTTAACGACTGTGAGCTTGAAAACTTTTCCTTTGAATCTGACACAATTCTCACAGCCGACAACATGTACGAGTGTTTCACTTTTGCGGACGATATTGATTACTCACCGCCCGAGTTTGAGTCCTTTACATTTTCAGATGGGTTAGTTGAACCATCAGACTCGGTTGCTTACAGTAGTTTCGAACCATTAATGGAATCTTTCAAGTTCGAGACAGTTTACTACGGTGAGAAAGATACTATCCCTAATTCACTCCCTTTCGTCTCTCCTATTGTCCCGACCGTACAAATGACCGTTACGCTTTCATCTCCTATACCAAGTTCGGCGTACCCATGTTTTCTTGCGAATCTTGAGGGATTTGACCCCATTTCCCGACGGGTTGATAGGTTAGCGCAATCGCTTATAACATATCGATCATCACATATTGCGCTAATTTATTCACTCGATTTACACCCTCAAGTTCGCGCGATCCTTCTTTCTCCTTTCCGCCCTTCTTTCCCCCCACCGAGACCATATTCTACCATTCTTCTTTCCATACGGTCTCGCGTGTTTTTTATTTCTTTCATCTCCACCCCATTATTGCACCGACTATACCTTTACCATGATAAGATTTTTGAATGGTTGGTGCTAACCTTTGGCTTGTGTAAGGCCAAGCTTAAGTTGGGGGGGACCTTTGTATATATGTACATATATTTTTGTTTTCTTTTTCTAAATAAAAAAATTTAAAAAAATTCAAAACATTAAAAATATAAAAAATATATATAAATAAATAAACAGGGGAGTGCCGACATTTTGACCCTCTTGGTTTAGCATGACAGTGAGGACACTGTCAAGTTCAAGTTTGGGGGTATGCTCGGTACGTCTTCTTCCTTCGCATTCATTTGTACATATTTTTGCATTTGCATACTTATTTAAAAACCCATAAAAATTGAAAAATTTCAAAAATTATAAAAATTAATGTATTCAATTTTGGCTAATTGACTTGAGTTTGACAAATAGGTTAACTGGCTAAGAACAACTAGATCTTAGACTTAGTGAATTAAAAACCCTAAAAATAACATTCCTTAAAGTTTAACGGTAGAAATTATATGCCTTGTAGTTTATTTAGAAATAGGCAAATTTTGGGCTCACTTCTTGGGCTAAGTCAAAATGAGGGAAGAGTATTGATGTTCTTATTAGAGTATAAGTTTGAAAAATAGTTCCTAGCTTAAGTCTAGAATCTGAAAACGTATACCCTACAATTTGCACAATCACGCACCTTGAAACTTGGAATAGTAGAAGAGACCTTGAAATGCTCTTGTCTAAAGTCCTTAGTACGAAGAAAATAAAAGAAAAAAGTGTGAATAAAGAATAAAAAAAATGGACACTGGTTTTTGTGATTACTTAAGGCTGCAAAAATAGAAAAATATTTAGCGAGGGTGCCTTATCACCTAGTGCCTTAGACCAACTGGTTTGGGAGTCACTGCTAAAGCCTTGGGTGTTGCAAAACTAGGAAGTACGCTTTAAAGTGCTAACGCATCTTGTAATCGGTTGTTGGTACCTCAAGAAGTATTAACGGTCGCATGAAAGATGTGTAAGCGAAAATTCAATTAAAAATTCACCTACTAATAAGTACTTTGGACAACGGACGAGAGTATGATTGCTTGATTTGAATTTCCAAGTGTAGGGGTGATTTATACACACACGTGGGGATATGTGATTGGAGTTTAGATGAGAGAAAGGGATGAAGAATAGAACTTGTATCTTTAGTAGAATTGATAAAAATTCCTAAGTGGAGATGGAACCCTAGAAGGAAAACTTAAGAGATGCCGAAAGCTAAGTAAGTCTATAAAACATACATAATCTTAAGTTAAATGATGAGGAAGTGTGAAGAATATGGGTGGATAATTTACGGGTTGACGATAATAGAATTCCTTGTTAGAAAACCTAATTGGAGAATTAAAGTCGAAAAGCCAAATTGATAGGATTTTGTGGGTAGTATCCGCTGAAAACCCTCAGGAGACAACACTCCTTCTACTAGAGACACCTAGAGGTTTAACGGCTTGTTGTACGAGCTCAGTGCAATCGCGTTTCCCTGCAAAAGTGCGGTTAGGATTTTAGCGAATAAAAATAAGTTTGCTCGAGGATGAGCAAAAGATAAGTTTGGGGGTATTTGTTCACACCATAATATTGTATTATTATATTCCCCATTCTTATTCTTTTTATAAATAAACAGGTGCTTTTGACGCATGTCTGCTACATATTACATGTTACAGGTTCTTGGATCTAAAACAGTGAAAACGATGAAAAGATGATGCAAAAGTGGACTTTGACCAACAAAGAGAAGACTCTTGATCAAGCCTACATCAAAAATAAAATTCATAAAGTACAAGGCAATGCAAGGTCCAAGATTACAAAGCAAACGGTTAAAAGTCCACTGCAATTGTTCACTAGAGATCTGGAAGAAATAGAGAAGCCAAATTGAATAAAGATCCAAAGAAATAAAAAGCCCAAGAAGCCCAGAATCAGTTCCAAAATTTCCAGACATAAAATTTTACCAAAGCTTGGAAGTCTACTTTGACTAGGTCTTCCTATGAATATTTTGGTAAATGTAGACATGCGAATCAATTGTAACCTAGGGTTTCTATCTCCTATAAATAGAAGCCCAAATCATTGTATTCTTTTCATGCCTCCCTTCATTAATAAATTTCAGCAATCTTTTGGAGAGCATCATTTTTTTGTAAGTTCTTTATTTTCTGCTTTAGGTTAATTTTCTATTCTTGCCCTAGATAAATTTAATTCCTTGCCCTAGTTAATCTTTTATTCTCTGCCTTAGATAAATGTATTTTAATTCCCTAATAAGTGAGTAGTCTCCTTGCTTGTTAGGGTTAAATCTGGGGAAGGTTTGAGAGACGAAGATCTCTCATCCCCTTTCTTGCCCATCATATATTTTCATAGAACTGCATGCATACCTTCTTATTCCGCTCCCTACGGCACTCTACCCACGAGGTAGCGGTGATACCATAGTCTAAAGGCTCGGATTTTAAGGTTTTCCATAGAGGTTAGGGTAAAGATTAAGAAAGGAAGGACAAGGATCTAGAGAAAGAACAATCTTTCCAATCATCCTAATCCCTTTTATTAATATTTACCATAACACCTAATTAGATCTTCATATGGGTATAGAAAGCGGTGAGATTTATAGACTTTCCAAACTTAACCTAGACCTAACCCTAGCAAGACTTAGATATAGATTAATTCAGTTTTTAGATTTAATAATCAATCCGGCTCCCATCGGAATTAACTCGTTAGAGCGATTAGGAAATTCACAACATCCCTGTGGACCGACCCGTATTCACCAGCTAGCTTCATGCGACGCCGTTCTTGATTCCGGTAAATCAATAGTTTTTGACACACAAATCACCAATCTACCAAGACGTTAGCAAAGAAGTACATGGAGGTAAGCATGAATCTAAAGTAAGATTTAACCTCAAAGTGTACTATTTTTGATACCCATAAACTCATGCAGGAGATTATGAGATTACATGGAGTATCAGTTTGCATTGTCTTCGATCGTGATACCAGATTCCGATCATAGTTTTGACAGAGTCTGCAAGCTAGCCTGGGAACGAGTCTGAACTTCAGCACGGTTTACCATCCACAAACAGACGAACAATCTGAGAGAAAAACTCAGATTCTAGAAGACATGCTAAGAGCTTGTATTTTAGACTTCGGAGGTTCATAGGAAGATCACCTACACCTCGTGGAGTTTTCATACAACAACAGCTATTAGGTGAGCATTAGAATGGCACCATTTGCAGCACTCTATGGAAGGAAGTGCCGTTCATCACTAAGTTGGGACGACATCGGAGATCATGAACTCCTTGGACCAGAGATGATTGTGGCAACTGTGGACGTAGTTTGTATGATCAGGGAAAGAATGTGCATAGCCCAAGACCGATAGAAGCATTGGGCTGATGCAAAGCGCCGACACCTGGATTTCCAACCTGGAGATCATGTTTTCTTAAATATCTCTCCGAACCGAGGAGTAATCTACTTTGGCAAGAGGGGTAAGCTCAGTCCGAGATATATAGGACCGTTCGCCATTCTCGAACGAGTCGGAGAAGTGGCATATCATTTCGCACTACCACCCTTATTGGAAGGAGTGCACAACATGTTCCAATATCCCAGCTCCGATGATATGTGAGCAACCCCAGCCACATCCTTGACCACTCCGAGATCACTGTACAAACTGAACTGACTTGCGAGCCATAACCCATTGAGATCCTGGACAGAAAGGTGAAGACGCTCCGGAACAAGGAAGTAAACTTGGTCCGAGTGATGTGGAGAAAAGATTCGCCAGGAGAATCAACTTGGGAACGAGAAGACAACATGCGTGCAAGATACCCTTACTTATTTGTAAACTAGTCCTTATGTAGTTGTAAATTTTGAGGACGAAGTTTTTATAAAGAGGGTAGAATGTAATGACTCAGAATTTACTGCACGAAATTTTTCAGTTTAATGTACAGAAAGGAGTTTGCAAGCCTGGGTACAATTTATAAGTTAATTTTTTTTTAAGAACAGTAAGAAACAACTTGTAGCTCACTGGTAAAGTCTTGCACTGCTATGATGTAGCCCCTGTGTTCGAACCCCATCAGACACATTATATTTTTTCTGATTTTTCTTTTAAACTTTTTAGAAGCCCAAAAGTTTACACGTGCAATGCACATAAAAATGAAACGACAGAGAAAACAAACATGTGCAAAATGTTGTAAATACAGAGATGTACACGTGGCTTCAATCCGACGGCTCCCCCTCACAAAACGACCGGTGAGATGCCCAATTTGGCCGGAACCGACGGGTCCCCCTACGCCAATTAACCCCGGACTTTGCACACATGACCTTTCCCCTACCCCTAACTCCCCTTCACTGTTGGATTGCACTGCAATCAAACAGAGACCCCTCAATTCCCCATTTGTCACCTTTTTAATGCATTTTAATTCATCTTTTTAATTCCAAAACCCTAATTCCACACTATAAATACTACCCCATGCCCTAAACCTTCCTAATTCTGAAAATTATAGCCAAAACTCTCAAAGTTTTCTAAGTACAAGAAGAGTACAAGTGGAGTTAACAAGAGATCAACTTCCTGCGAGGATCGAAGCAAGTTCCGGTGACCCCGCAACGCCACAAAATTCAACACTCCCACTTCTACCTTCTCTTCATCTATCTAGCTTGTAAGTCTCTTTCAATTCCTCTTCTCCTTCCTTGAAAAGTTCTTTTTCAAAACATGTCGGTAAATGGAGTTAATATCGACATTTTATTCTAAACCCTAAAAATTACACTTTTTCTTAAGTATTGCTCATTCATATTTCTATACCTTGCTTGTTAACATAAAATTAATGTTTAGAACCAACTTTCACTCAAAAATATCATTCAAAAAAACTTTAAATCAACTTTTACATTAAAATACCATGAACTTTGTATCTACCATATTTAATTGTTTTGCTTAATCATACCTTTACAAAACATCACGGGGTAATAACCTACCTTTCACATACACACATGGTTTCCATAGCACGATACTCTTCGAACGTATTTTTAGTTACGAACACAATATTTCATTAAAATAACATTTATTATAAAAACGGTTTTCTTTGGAATTGTATTTTAAAATTCCTTTACAAATAAGTCTTTACAATCCTTTTTAAGGGACTCGCTATTGGATGGTGCAGATTATCGCACATCCTTGGAATAGTAGAGCGAGATGCAGACCTCCTCATGGAGCATTCGGTCTCGAAAGGTTTTTAATACGATTTTTAAGGAAAACGCAATTTTCTACTTAATAATAAAATTAATTTTTATAATTATATAAATATTACAAATCCATATATTTTCAAAATATAATAATCTTATATTTTCTCAAATGAAAGAATTACAAATTTCATCAAAATACCATCAAGTTACCACCAATAGTCAAGCTTTACAGTAAAATACAATGAACTATTCAAGTTACGCTAATTATCACTAAAATACCTCAAATCCCTAAAATACACATCCATGGAAACCCTAAATAATATAAATAATTTCTCGAGCTTATTTTGAAACTATATGTTAAAAATATTTTTCATAAAACCCCTCGAGTATATAAAATTACATTTAAGGACTTTAGTAAATATAGGTTTAAGCGGGATCAATTCTCTTGAGCCTTAGGGAGCTGGAGAAAGTGAGTGCTTGCATATTTAAGGTAGAAAAACTTAACGTTGTTATCAATGGTAATTGTCTTGGAAAAAGACACAAATCCTGCCGTCCATATGCAGCGGTTACCGATAACTTCCGAACCTAATTCAGGATGCAAATCAGTTATAAGTGTCTGACTCAAGCCTGAGTCTAAATCAAGCTTGAATTCAACTCAAACCAGAATCCTTTTCAAATATGAATGCAAACTCTAACATGCATACTTGAACCTGAACCTGAATATCAAACCTGAATAAAAGTCTTGACTTGACAGAACCATAACTCTAACTTGACATGACTACAAGCTTATGTTCTGAACCTGACTACTTGAACAACTTGTATCCATGATATCGGCAAGCCATATAATCAATACAATACATTATGGGGTTAACGGGGTAGATTGGTACGGAATGTTTTAAAAGTGGCACGAGATGATCACTAAAAGACACCTATATGAACTCCCGTGCCGTTGTCTCATGGGTTTTGATGGGGCCTTGTACTACATGTTATCATAGTCCACGTGGTAAGATGGACTTCTCTCATATACACTAATACATTCTGTACCAAACTACAAACAACTACGTTAGAATAGCAATCTTATACATGTACATCTTACTAGCTCACATCTCAATACTTGCTATATTCCTTTCTTTCTTTTGGGACTTACTAAGCGCTAGTTCGCTGATAACATTCTTGTATTTTCTTTCTTTGGAATGTTCGTCAGGAGGACCGGACTTTTGAGATCGAGCCTAGCTAGGAGGACATGGACCAGTTCACCGAGCAGCAGGACTTCTAGCTTTCCTTGTACTTATTTTCATTTCATATGCCACTGTTTAGGCATTACTTTATATCATTGTACTTTCCTTTTCAAAGCAGTTGTATTATAAAGATGAATGTTAATGAAAGTTGCTGTTTATTTTATATCACTTGTCATTCTTGTGCATTTTTACATATATTGCTTATTTACGCTTAACGTATTTATTTCTTAGTAAATACGTCGCGTGCCTACCACATCTCCGCCTCCGTACATTGGGAAGTGAGGCGTGACACCCTGTATTCGATCTTGACAGGGAGGTGGCAAGTCTTCCCAAACACAAGCCGATGAGAAGACATGCCAAGATCAGTCTTATATGCAGTACAAAATGCCTAAAGAGCATCAGTCGATTTAGAGAACCAATATTTACAGTTCTAAGAAACCGTTTTCTCTAAAAATTTCTTAATCTGTCGATTGGAGACCTCAGCTTGTGTCATGCCCTGCTTCTCAGTGTACGGGGAAGGAGACGTGACGAGGTACGCGAAGTATTTACTCAGAAATAAACACGTTAAGCATAAATAAGCAATATAAATGTAAAGCACAAGATTGATAAGAGATGTAATAAAACAAAAACTTTTTATTGATAATCATTCTTTACATCCAACTGAAAAGTAAAGTACAATGATATTAAGCGATGCCTAAACAATGGCATATGAACTAAAAAGAAAATAGTACAAGTAAGGCCTAAAAATATGCATCCTCTGTAAACTGCTCCAAGTCGTCCTGGCTGGGCTCAATCTCCTGAGAGTCGGGTCCTTCTGACAACATTCCAAAGAAAGAAGAGACAAGAATGTCGTCAGCAAACTAGCGTTCGGTAAGTCCCAAAAGATAGAATGTAACAGATAGGTATAGAGAATAAAATAGGTAAAGTATGTGTTTGTTATGCTAATATAGTTGTTTGTAGTTTGGTATAGAATATATCAGTGTATACGAGAGGAGTCCAACTTTCTCCGTGGACTAAGGTAACATGTAAGTACAAGGCTCCAACAAAATCCACGGGACAACGGCACAGGATGTTCATGTAGGTGTCTTTTAGTGACCATCATCGTGCCACTTTTAACACATTCCGTACTAATCTACCCCATTAAAACCCCGTAGTGTATATTGTATTGAATTAGGATTATCAGAATTGCCGAGACCATGATATAAGTTGTTCATGTAAACTGATTCAGGATGTAAATGGTAGTCATGTAGTCAAGTTCAAGATATAACCATGGTTCGGTCAACTCAAATTATGTTGCATGTTTGACATTGTTCTGGTATTCATGTTCAAGTATTCATATTTAGATTCATGTTGACTTGGATTCATATTTGTATTGGGTTCAGATTGATTTAGACTTGGACTCAGACTTGAGTCAAACACTTTAAACAGAATTGGATCCTGAATTAGGTTTGGAAATTATCGGTAACCGCTGCACATGGACAGCAAGATTTGTGTCTTTTTCCAAGACAATTACCATTGATAACTTTATTTTAGTTTTCTACCTTAAATAGGCAAGCACCCACTTTCTCCGGCTCTATGAAGCTCAAGAGAATTGGTTCCGCTTAAACATATATTTACTAGGGTCCTTAATGTAATTTTATATATCTCGAGGGGTTTTATGAAAAATATTTTATATACTTTCAAAATAAATCTCGTGTAATTATTTATATTATTTAGAATTGTCATGAATGTGAATTTTAGAGAATGAGGTATATTAGTGAACATATACATAGCTTGAATGGTTCAAGGTATTTTAGGGTAAAGTTTGACTTGTATTGATTCTTGATGGTATTTTAGTGAAATTTTTCATTCGTTTATTTTCTAGAAAACATGGAATTTTATTATATATTAAAAATATATAATTTGATAATATTTATATAATTATTAAAAATAAATAATTATTATTAAATAGAAATCCTCGTTTTTCTTAAAAATTGTATTAAAATTCCATCGAGATCATATACTCCGTGAGGAGATCTGCATCTCCCTACTAGCCCGTGGATGTAACATTTCAAGAAAATAAAATATTATTTTCGGAATTTAAATAATTAAAATAATAAATTACATGAATATTTTTAAATATGAGAATTAGTATTAATGAAAGGGTATAATAATATACCGATAATTTGGAAAATATTTGGAAATTTATATCAAATATTGATTTTGAAATAATTTATGTGATTTAGACATTTTATAAATTTTTATATAATTAATTATATACAAGTTTATTGCTAAACTTGATTAATATTTAATAATCATGCATTAAGCTTGGTTATGCATATGACATGCACCATATCATGTTTCAAAACACTTTTTACATTCTATGAACCATGGCTTTAAATCCTTATTTGCATATATATAGTTTTTGTTTTGTTTTAAAAAAAAGAATAAAAATGTGAGATATTTTGTGCATGGGGGGACAAGGAGGTATGGGCTAGTAAGTGTGAGAGAGAGAGAGAGAGAGTGAGGGGGGTTAACATCCACCATGGCTCATCACCTCTCTTCATTTATCTCCTTCTTCTTTCATCTTCATCCTCTTCTCTCCATCCTCCTCCATCACCTCCACAACACCCGACAAAACCAACACTAAAACTCAAGCAAAACCTTATACTTCCTTCACAAAAAATGGTGCACAAGCTAACTACAAGCATGATAGTATGAACAAGTTGAGGTTTTGAAGACTTTAAGCAACTCAAGAAAATTCTTGAGTTGCCAAATGAGGTATATTCCTACACCCTTAATTTAGAATGTGAGTTTCCTCAACTCCTATAGTAGTTTTGAGTTGATAATTGAAGTTTAGTGATCTTGGAAATTTCTAAGATGAAGTTTTAGGGGATTTGTAGAGTTGTAAAGGTGTTACTGAGGTTTAGTCATGACTACAACCCCTCCAGTGTCAATTTAGACCAACACTGAGTGTAGAAAACCCCACAACTTGAGTTTAGATTTTTCCGATGTCGGTTTCTTTGTTTGTTGAGGACTACAAGGAATCTGGAACAACTTGGTGTGTTTCTGAGAAAATCAAACATGTACTTTGACCTAGTTAGACCGCTAGGAGACCACCACAAGAAAACGAGAACCAAACTTCCTCTTTGAACCGGCGGCGCCGGATATTTGGGCCTTCTCGCCGGCTATGTTCTGGCTATGGGTGTTGGGTTTTGGCCAGTAGCTCTTATTCCTTATGATCTAGCCCCTGTATTGTTGGTTTAGTCTCTAGTTACCTGAGCAAAAATCTAGGAGCATTTTTTTGTTGGTTTTAGCTATGGTTTTCTGATTTCTAAAACTTGGGTTATGGTATTTGAATTTGGATTTGGTCGTTGGAAGTTTGTACGTCAACGACGAGGGTGATTTTATTGTTTTTGCATGCGTAAGCTATAGGTTCTAACCTATGAGCACTTCGTGTGTCGTGTCGGTTTTTGAATCGGATTTTGATGTGAGGCGATGTGTTGTGATATGTAGGTACCTTCGCGTGGACTTCAGGATGACAAAGGAGAAAAAACGTCATCGACTTCGGCAAACGAGGATTGAGGTGAGTAAATATATATCTATGGGGGAAATCGGGTGGATGGCGTATAGCACCCTCGCAACCGTAGAATAGGTTATATAATATATATATATATATATATATATATATATATATGTTGGTACAAGATTTGGATACTTAGCAAATAGGGTTTTAGGAAACCGTAGGATTAGAATAAGCATGTTCGTAGAAGGGTTTTACCTGAGTCTTGAACTTTAGGATATGTGTAGTCACACACACGCGCGCACACTTGGTTTTGTGTGTGTGTGTGTGTGTGTGTATTTATATACAAATATATATTTATATACATATACACGTGATATGAAGATAGTATATGTTATAGAGTCGATATGATCGGGCATGATACCGTGAGGTTATGATATGTATTTGAGTCGAGACACCGTTTATGATATAATATAATAAAGAATCGTTGGGCGATATATATGCAAACATGAGATAGCATGTGACTCGATGAAATAATAGATTGTACAAGACCTTAGATTTATACCCCTAATTATGATATTATACGACGATTGATACCGTATGAACTATATGATATACATATGATATTTTGACCCGTACCCTCGATTTTGAGGATGTCGTACGATGGATTTTACTGTACGAGATGTATATGATGATTGATCCGCGCTCTTGACTCGATAATGGCGTACGATGGATATTACCATACATGATGATATGAGGCTGGATCGCCGACTATTGGATATATCGACTCGGAATATTATGGATTTCTTATCTCCATCGACTAGGTTCTTAGTTAGTCTTTAGTTTCTTAGATATATATTAACTTAGGCTCGAGGCATACCTATTTTCAAAACTGACGAATTGTAGGCTTTTTCAAAGAATAAACCGAGGGACGCTACGGATTTTCAAAAAGACTTCTCTTTTCTCAAAAACACCGTAGTCTCTACTTTTTTAAAATACAACGATTTGTGTTATTTAAACATGATAAACGGTATGGCTCATATATAGGTTTATATACCTTATTGTTGTTTTAACTGTTTACTTTCTGTTATGATCTCATCTGCTAGTACACCTGCACCATTACCGATGATGCGTATGTTGCGCGTACACTCGCTTGCCGGCTCACGCACATCATCATCAATAATGGCCATGTCACACACATTGTAGTAGCCTTTATTACATTGTTTTCGCTGTTAGTTATAGCCAAGTAGCATTGTATAGCATTCAGATATCATTTGCTAGTTTTGACATTGCATTTCGTACTTAGATGCCACATGCATTTGTTTATCTACATTCTGATTATAACTGTAGTTGGGCTCTATGCCGCTATTCATTGTTCATTATTAACTCATGATTTTGAGATTATGATTTTCATGAGATTTTTGGATTTGGAGAAACCGCATATGAATTTGAAAACATATACTAAATTTTATAAGAAAATACGGTTTCTCATGATATGATGTGTAGTGTCCACCATGAGTTTTCTCGATTATTAAGCCACGTATGTACATATACCCGATTCGAGGAGTGAGGAGATGTCGTCTACGGGTACATGATGGACCCGGTGCGGTACCCCGGGGCAAGAAGATCGTATAGAAAGGTGTTGAACCCGGCAGGGGAGCACCACCGACCAGTGATATTTGGCGCGGCGAATATTCGGTGGATACCGACCGTAGTCGTGAGTTCAGATAAAATGGGCCGATCCGAATAGACGAAACCCGAGATATATGAGGATTTTGTGTCGCTGATGGACACGGTTTTCCTGATGCTTTCGAGTGTCGATGCTGGGCACTCAGATTTTCTTATGATTTTGTGTGTCGATACTGGACACACCCACTTGTTGATCCATTTGCATTCATGCATAACATACATGACATGTAGTTACCTTGTGACACGGACACGAGTACTTGACCTTACACATCGGCTTATATGATTACTCATACTGCTACTAACTGTTACTGTGTTATTACTATTATTGTACTTTACTGTATGACCTGGAAGATAGTCATACATTCGGTTTCTTCTCAATGTTGTCTTCTACTCATGAGTTGGCAACTCACCCCCGTTGTGCCACAGTTTCTTGCAGGTTTTTCCATACAGGTTCCGTAGCGGCTTCGCTGGCACACCACTTCCTTACGGGTGATTACTTTGGTAGGTGGGTTCACTCGCATCATGACCACCATTGTACCTTTATTTTTATTTCAGTTGTATCTAGTTAAAAGCTCCATCAACCAGACTTGTATATTTAGTAGGCTTAGGAACCACCGTTTGTATATTCTTTTGGAGTTGAGTCATGATTTTGTAATTACTATTATTCCAGTTTTCTTGACGATGCTCGTTTTCTTTACTTTATTTCTGAGTTTTGATCCTCGCCTCCGGCGTTGTATATTTATATCTTGCGTGGTTGTTTCCACCATTGGGTGAAGAGCTAGCTCCCGCTTGGGGATTCCTTTTATTATATTACTTGTATTGTTTTGGGTTAAAGTATCCAAAGGAGGTGTTGCCGAAATTTCGAATGACAAAAAGGTTTTCAGGTTAGTTACAAATGTAGTGTTTTCATATATTACTACTTATGTACATATATATATAAATTAAATTTGATTTCAGTAAACCTTATTTCAAACTATTGTTGGGTTACGGCAGCGTCCCGGCCATCAATCTGTGACCAAATACGGAACAAAAATTTATAAAAGTTGGCACTACCACAACCAGTTACCCGGATCTACCCATAAGCCCTAGATAACAAAACATGCAAAGGAGTTAGAATGGTTATACCGAATAGATCTGTGTCCTTCGGTCATCAACCATCATCCCAAGCTCCTCTTGCCTTCCTTGATCAAGCTTGATCTCCAGTCTCCCTCCATCGAACATGATCCACCTGACAGTCTATGCAACGAGCTCCAACCTCATATCCGAGGCAACTAGGGCACCTAGATCACCACTCTAGATACCGTAGATGAAATAGAGAGTGATGGAGGATTAATTTGTCTCAAGATACCCAAGGATTCTCAACTCATGAGAGGGTTTGGGTGGAGCTAAAGGAAGAAGAAGATGCCATGAGAATGAGATGTTGAGAGCAACTCAAAAGAGAGAAAAAGAAATGAATTATGGCTTGATTTTTTTGTGTGTTGTGAAAGTGATTAGAAATAATGGAGCCATCACAATAAATGTCCATGTCTCCAAAATATCTAAGTCAACAAAAAAATATCTCAAGTCAACATAATCTCACGACAAACAAAACTCTAAGCATGCTTAAATAGTAACCATAGGTCACAAATTAGCCATGCCACCAAAAATGCAAGAAACACCTCATCCTACACCTCAATAACCTTTTAATCCAAAAAGGTCTAAATCATGATGAGGTGTAATCTACTAAAAGTAATCTTGTAATAAATTACAAGAATACCCCTCATCTGTATATACATACCCGCATCCGTATTCCGAAGAATACGAATACAAAGAGACGAAAATAATCCAACAAATATAATACTAGGATCTGGCTTAAACCAAAGCCCACTAGTATTATCCGTCCGAACATCATCCGTGCACAAATACATGTATGTGATCGAACCCTGCCGTAAAACCATACGGCCTCTATATCGTTTTGCCCGAAGTAGGGAAACCCTCTGTGTAGGACTCTAAAGACTCGTCAATACGCTGGCAGTGGGTTTAACCACAAGCACATAAGCGGTACTAGCTGTACGTAACGGCTACCCAGGTATTGAGAGAAAGGGAGGCTGATGAGCAAACTCATCCTAAAACCCTACTGAGCCTGACAGTGACAATATCCATACAGTCTGGTCCGTTCGTCTATAAGTATCGCATATCGAGTCTAGGGGGTGGATAAAGTCAGACTCCTAATAACGCGACATTTAGTGTCGGTATGAAGCCCGTCACCACCTGAGAAACTACCGATCCTAGATCAGTAATTCTCGACTACCTTGACAATGGATTTCTGGTGATGGCCATCCGTGCACACTGCGACATCAACCCCCAATACCAAGAGAGACGAATCCCCTGACGATCCGCTCACTGCCTCCATGTGGCTCGGGACTGGACCCAACTAAAACCTGTTTGCACAACTCCTTTGAGCCGTGGTAGGGTAGTAATCAAAGCACAGTGGGAACTCACACGAGACAAATGACGATCTCAGGTCGATAGACTAATCTGTACACATGTCACCGGGGAACTGCTATCTGACAATAGGTATAATACCAACTAGCATGTTCCCGGCAAGTCCGTCCGGTGTACTCATAACCCAATGAGCACCTGTATACATCTTAGGTGAACAAACTAACACCAATGGCTTGGGAGACCGGCCACCACCCCTCGTCGGGGTCTCGATCAGTATACGCTAGTCTACTCTGGAGTATCGATGCCCAGTCTCGAAACTCTCACGACTAAGGACATTTAAGGATGTACCTATAGACCACCCAGCTCCCATGTATATGATCACTATCATAATGCTGGTAATCAAGTAAGAATCCTATGGGCTCTATCAACATATAATAGTGATCTTTAATGTCACCTGAAGCATGTACACAATGATAAAGACAAACCAGATAGCATACTATCATCTCGAATAAGACTGTTCTACCGGTATAGGTCCTCCCTCAATCATTGCAATCACGTGCCTGCGATCCAATAATTGAGTTGAGGGCGCTATAGCCAACAATCTCCCACTTGCACTTAAGGCCAATTATTGCGGTGTCGCATACTCACAGCCCGTGTGATACCGAACACCCAACTTCTTTACTAATCAGTTTCACAAAGCTTGCTTCTAAAACTATTGCGTTTGAGAAATAACCTCAGTGAGTGGATCCGCTCCAATGTTTCTTTCTATGTCTCTCTTTATCTCAAGTTCGCGGAGAAAGCCGTCTCCCGAAATGAGCAATACCTGTCTTAGAATATGTCTGGATATCTAATGGGACCCAGTTCACAAATGAACTCCAAATCCAGCAAACTTCTTAGACTGTATCGTCCACTGAATTTAATCAGTATCCTGCGCCATGCCTCCCTCAGTATCCGCTTGGACCACATGTCCAAACTACTTCCCCTCAAAAGAGGGAAAAATATAACTCTGACAGTCACTCTGTCATCCATGTCACCTTGGAAGCCTGGAATGATAACCATTTCCCAAAGGAGGCCGCCGTTACCACATCCCTAGAACATCCACTTATGTTCATAAATCGCTTCTGAACGTTTCTCCAGGATTAGATTGATGTATAAACTTATTGCAGCTAGTGCAAAAACAACATCCGGTGTGGTACTTGACATCTCATGATTGACTCAATTGCCTAAGCAAGTAATGTGCCAATCATGCACATCCCTCTCCCCTTTAATCTGTAAGACACCTTTAGAGAGGGTGACTCCATTACCTGCAGGTACACCACCATGCCAGGAGTCGTCCATTCTAAAACACTTTTAGAATACTGTCTAAGTACCCAAATTGAAAAATTATCCAAATATAGATCTAAAACCATAGATCCAGTAACCAGAATGCTTGATATAATATCCATATCCTATATGGAGAAACCATTGTGTGACAACCATAGTATAACCGATTGTAGTGTAAGAATTTCACTTCTTATAAAGTGTATATCATCCAAATACTAGGACATTACACCCTACTACGATCCATCTCCTATTTTAATGAAGTCAAAAACTTTGACTATAATATCAAAAATAGATTATCTATCTCCTCTATACCTGCTTTAGTCTATAAATAGACACAAGCTGCTTGTCCACTATGCTACCGCTGCTCCCACTGACTACAACAACACTCTGACAGAGTCATATACACGTGCACTTCTAAAGCTAGTTTAGAACGACGCTATACTCATCTTCCAGCCGGGTCTCATAGTCTAGAACAGCAGTAATGGCAAGTATGGGTAAACAAGAACCTCCCTGTCACCGTCTTTGAGGATACCGAAGTATCTCTCGGGTGCCTGAGGTTACCCACCATATCTATGGATTGGCTAATGGAATGTCAAACCCGATTGCATCTTTAGGTCATATTAAATTTTCAGTAATCGTTTGTGGTTCTAGAATTACTTCCAGTTCTACCATACTCCCACTACTGTTTTCTGAAAAAGTCCATTTTACTAAAACTGTGGCGAGTCAAGAACAATATCACTATTGATCTCCCAGATGGTAGAAAGTTACCCCTCGTCATAGCCCGGGATAACCCACAAACTGCCATTACTGAAACGTGCCTTGAGTTTTTCCAGGTCTGGTTTTAAGCATAAGCCGGATAACTCCATATACCTTAACATTGTTAAGATAGAACCATTCTATATTCAATATAGAAACAGATGCACTAATTTAATTGGAACCAGATTCAAATCATGCAGCTGTCTCCGGTTTATGTCAACTAAATAGAGAGAGGCCGATCAACATTACTCAACTAGGAGTGTATCCAGATATGAGTAACTTGAAAGAGAAGCAAGTTCTCAAAACCATTACTATCAACTGAATACCAAACACAAGTATCTATATTTTCGATCACCTCGAAGAATCCTAATACTTGCAACACATGGTTCTCTACTTTATTCTTGTACCTATAACTTCTCAAAACTTGGACCTTGTATTTCTACGAAACACTTGTCTAAAACTGGAGAAGTAACAAGTAAACAGAATATAGTACGAGCACTAACCCCTTTGTCCTAATAGACACTGGACAACATACAATATTTTGTATAAGTCCCCTGAGTTGAATAACTCAAACCATGTGCATCGTAGGTTGAAAACTGTACTATGGTTAAGAAGAATTACACCGCTGTTTAATGCTCCTTACCCAATCATCAACTGATATAGGTAAATGTCATGGACATAATTTTAAAAGGTTATATCTCACTTTATAAAATAAACGTGTAGATATATCAGTTTGAAATTGGTGCATAACAATGGATATTCAAAACCAAATATTTGCCGTCAGGCAAAACCCCAGGCGATTTCCTCAAATATCACCAATTACAACGAATTCCGATATAATGAGGATATAATCACCTAATTCCCAATATCTTACACCTACCCATCATCTGTAAAACCATACAGATGTGAAACCTGGTAAATACATATCCTGGAGGAAGGATCTAATTGGGAAATCAGTTTTCAATTAACAACGCATAGTGAAACTGAAACATGAAAATGTTTCGAAGGGGTAGCTGGGTATTCCTAGTAATGCCTCTTCCATTATCCTGATTCATGACTGTAACCTTATATTTCGTTGCCATCTCTCCAAATCCCTTTATTTGTCTTTACTCATTATCTTCTGTACACCGCATATAGGCTAAATGGTTTTCTTCCTTTCCTACCGTTCGGCACCAGCCTATGGTTTAGAAGAAGACTATCCAATAAGCGTAATAGGTGTGCTCTCCTAATCCTAGGAGCACTCGCAACCTGAGAAAAGGTAAAGATAAAAGACAACTGAATAATCCTTACTCTATTTCTCCTTAACCAGAATCCATCCTCGAAATGGAACAAGTTCATTCGAGTTCATATGTAACTATATGATTGATTATCCAATAAATGTGGATCTTCGTAGTGATACGGGGTGTTCCGGAGAAATTCAAAGGTGAAGTAGGAGTGGCTATGATATACGTGGTTTGGTCATGAATGACAGCAGTCGCAATTTACTTTGCCCTCTTTCTAATTCCTTTATTTGTCTTTATTTATTACTTTCTGTACACTACACTTAAGCTAATTGGTTTTCTTCCTTCCCCACCTTTCGTCACCTGCCTATGGTTTGGAAGAAGACTATCCAATAAGCGTAATAGGTGTACCCTCTCCTTATCATAGGAGCCCTCACAACCTGAGAGAAGGTAAAAGCAAAAGACAACTGAATAATCCTATTCAATTTCTCCAGAACCGGAAACCATTCTCGAATCTGAAACAAGTTTCTTCGAGTTCGTATGTAACTATACGATGGTCATATCCAATAAATATGGATCTTCGTAGTGATACGGAATGTTCCGGAGAAAAGCAAAGGGTAAAAGTAGGAGTGGCAATGAAGTATGCAACTCTGACAATCCAAAAGCCAGTGTGTTTTAAGAAGGTGCGGCTAACTTGGTTTATGAGTTCTAGTCTAGGGTCGGGCCATGGTCGCTGCCTGAAAGAGAGAGAAAGAAACACTCAGTATGCACTCTAACCTAGATCAGAATGGTTAATCACTTTATCTAATCAGGATGCTCCCACTGTATCCTCAAATTCTCCTCCAAACCTGAAAGAAGAATTAGTCGGGATCATATAAAATCACCCGAGGAGTAAACCAACTCATCAGTAGGAATCGGGATCCAACTATCATCGCGTGATAACTTGATGGAATCCACTCAAGTTATCACACTCCAGAAGGTATGCGCATGCATGGTAAGTTTCCTGTATGTTTAAAACTCCCGATGTGATTTTTACCCCATGCTCTTATGACCTTGACGAAGGCCAACAAATCATAAGTCACATGTCAAGCTCTACCCGTCATTGTCCAGGTTAATTTGAACCCACCCGTACATACCCTTAACAAAGGCCAACAAAATAGTACGACTTTCCCAAACCAACGCATCTATCTATGCAACAGAAAAGTAATAAATAGCTACCATACACTATGCCTTGACGAAGGCTAACAAACATAGCATGAATACTAGGTGCTACCCATCTGAAATGACGGAGGGCTACGAATGGTTTTTGGCAAAAAACCTTTAACGTAATGAACTTGATATCTTTGAAGGAACCGGATAGCTTTTTACAAATATATAGTGGCGAAAACCTTTTCTAAAGAGGTCACTCCCGGTGAAGGGATCTCGGCTCTTTCCTTGTAGAATGTGGAGCAAGATATTCCAAACCGAATATCTCGATGCAAAGCAAAAGGTAATCGACTATAGTGAAGTTATTACCCTGACGCAAACTTCTGCCCAAGAGGTCACTCCCGGTGAAGGGATCTCGGCTCTTGCCTCGTCGGATGAGGTGTTGGATATTCATAACCGAATATCGCTGTGCAAAACAAAAGAAAACGTCCTTGTAATAACAGCTTTTGAAAATTGTTCCAACAACATCATATATAGTTTTGTTTTATCTTTGCATTGATCAGAATCAACACAGTCCCATTAATTAATCACACCAGAAAAGAACGAAAATATGATGTACAAATATGCCATCCATGTTCCCCTCTGAAAGACGCGGCGGAGACGCGGCGAACGTCTTGCCTGAATGTCGGGGCAGATGCTAATTGGTGCTATCCGTCCACCTCTCCAAAAATACCAAGTTGATTTATGGCACCGTGTATCGAAGGTTTAAACGGATGTGGCCGATGTAGCAGACTTCGTCAAATTCCCCCTCGCTTGAGGGGTTTTTGATTGTGGGGACGCTCTTCCATGCAGGCGCAAGCCCCTGCAGTTAATTACGCTACCGCATCGCGGTAACAACTTTCTCCTTCTCCAGATGGTCACTTCGTGTCGTGGGTGTTTGTTTTATGTTTGGTTGCCCGTGGATTGTATACGGAGACTAAGTTATGCTGTCGCCCGTGGGACGTGGACTAGTCCAAATCCGTGTTTTCTTAGATTTGGGTTTGGAGGTTTGGGTTTAAGGATACGTTAGTCTCTTTTGAGACTAAGGTCAACTTAAACATTCGTTAAGGATATGTTAGTCTAATTTTAGACTAAGATCTACTCAACGGGATCATTTAGATCCGACAAAAGAGCATTTGAACTCTATTGTTTAGTTTAGGGACATTGCGGTCGATTACCAGTTTAAGGACATAGTGGTCCAAGACCAGTTTAAGGACGTAGTGATCCAATACCAGTTTAAGGATATAGTGGTCCAATGTGAGTTTAAAGACATCGCGGTCGAGGTTAAGGACATCATAGTCCGTGAGTTTAAAGACCTCACAGTCAAGGTTAAGGACATCATAGTCCATGAGTTTAAAGACCTCACAGTCAAGGTTAAGGACATCGTAGACCGTGAGTTTAAAGACCTCACAGTCAAGGTTAAGGACATCATAGTCCGTGAGTTTAAGGACCCCACAGTCCAGTTTAGAGACGTCATCGCCTGTGAAGTGTGTGGTTATCGGGACCTGTCACCTCTCTGAAGACGTTGAAGGATTACAACGAAAAATATCAGAGGAGTGAAGAGATGTACCCTCGAACCAAAGTGGATTAAGTGATCTGTAGTCCAATTTGGAACTTAGATCAATTAATTATATTATGAGCGCATTGGCTCAATTAAATCTGAATTGAGGACTTATGGCCAGTTTGGGCTAAGTCCAATTATGTTTGAAATATTGGCCCTTTGGACCATTAGACATTTATCTGGGTTCAGCCCCTCATCATTCAGCAGTGCTAAACAGAGATTTAGGGGCTCTGACAACATTTTGTTTTTGATTTCCTCAATTTTGAGATTCATTTGGAGGAGGGACTTTTGCCTCTGGAAAATTAGCCAATTTGGCTAAGAGTAGTGTCAAACACTAAAAAACAACAGTGTTAAACACTGGAAATATAGAATCCCAAATTAGTGTTAAACACTAGAAAATAACAGTGTTAAACACTGGAAATAAGATTTTCAAATTAGTGTTAAACACTAAAAGATAATCAGTGTTAAACACTGGGAATAAAGCTCTCGAATTAATGTTAAACACTAAAGAAAAAAAGGGTCACGTGTGGACACGTGAGGGCGCCCAAAGGTGGGATCAGATTCCAACATTTCCTTTGCTTTTATTCTCTCTTTTTTAGAGGTCACGTGGGAGCACGTGAGGCGTTGCCTCAAAGCTTTTTCCTTCTTATTTTTGAGGATCTTTTCAGGGGTCACGTGGGCCCACGTGACCTTAATTCTTTTCATGCACAGAGATCTTTTAAGTCTCCTTATTTTATTTTGAGAATTAAATTCTCGGTAGGGTTAAACCCTAATCATGATTTTGGAGGAATTAAATTCCTATTATGAAAGAATTAAATTCTTATGTAGGGTTAAACCCTAATTTTAATTTTAAGAGGAATTAAATTCCTATATATGTAAAAGAATTAAATTCTTATATAGGGTGAAACCCTAATTTCATTTTAAGAGGAATTAAATTCCAGTGAATTTTAGAGAATTAAATTCTCAATTAGGGTTAAACCCTAGTTCTGTCCATCTTGAAGGAATTAAATTCCTATAATTGTAGGAGAATTAAATTCTCAGATAGGGTTTAAACCCCAAGTTCATCATGAAGGAATTAAATTCCTGTGAGTTTGGGAGAATTAAATTCTCATATAGGGTTAAACCCTAATTTTTTTTTTGGGAGAATTAAATTCTCTAAACTCAAATCTCCCTCTATGTTTTGGATCTGCATGGCAGGATCTCAACCCGATGAGAATTAAATTCTCAACTTATGGGGAGATGTGCTCTTTGCAGATCTTCAACCAGAGGAAGAACTAAGTTCTTTTTGCAGAAGAGTTAAACTCTTAGATTGAGAATTAAATTCTCTGTTTGAAGTTTTTATCCCCTTTCTTTTCTCACCTAGGGTTTCTTTTCTTGAGAATTAAATTCTCCTCTCTTTTTTCTCTCTGTTGTTGTTATCTCCCAAAAAAAAGTAGTTCCTTCTCTTCTTTTCTTAGCTCTTATTTATAGGAGAAAGAAAAGAATCAATTTTTTTTGTGAATCTTTCATTGAAAGATTTTAATTGATTTTTTAACCAACATGATCTTTTAGATCACTCAGTGAATTTTATTCACCATTGGATTTTTAATCCAAAAGATCTGTTATTCAAATTTTAGGGAAATCTTTCCTTGTATAAAATCTTTCCATAAATTGGTGATTTTTAATCACCATTAGATTTTTAATCCAACGGTGCTCCATTTTACAGAACACCATCCTTTTTGTTTGGAAAGATTTAAAGAAATATTTTTCCAGTTAGGGTTTTTGGTTTCCCTTAATTAGAATTTAATTCTATTTCTTCAGAGATTTTAGGATCCCATCACGTGTTGACACGTGACCCCCTCGATTAAGCATTTAATTCTGTTGTTTTAAAGAACTCAGGAAT
Organism: Agapanthus africanus; assembly: GCA_030015575.1. NCBI lineage: Eukaryota > Viridiplantae > Streptophyta > Magnoliopsida > Asparagales > Amaryllidaceae > Agapanthus > Agapanthus africanus. The sequence goes on from CM057344.1 coordinate 122,257,140, forward strand.
TATCACGTGTCGGCACAAGACCCTTTGTCACGTGTGAGCACGTGATGCCCCATTAGGTTTTTTTCCTTGTTATTTTATTATACTTTTAATTCTTTTCAGTGAGTTTAAAGGCTTATCACGTGTTGACACGTGACCCCATCGTTGGAATTTAATTCTTATTATTTCAGAGGGTATAAGAGCCCATCACGTGTTAGCACGTAACCCCACTGATTAATTATTTAATTAGAATTTAATTCTATTAATTCAGAGAGCTTAGGAACCCATCACGTGTCCGCACGTGACCTTTGGTCACGTGTGGGCACGTGATGCCCCATTGAGGTATTCCTTGCTGTTTTATAATATTTTTTAATTCATCTCAGTGGGTTTAAAGGCCCATCACGTGTGGTCACGTGACCCCTTTTAATTATTTATTTTATTAAGTGCCTGCAGGCTTTGCCTGTAAATGGTCATGTGTGGGCATATGATGCCCGGTCACGTGTGGGCACGTGATGCCCGGTCACGTGTGGGCACGTGATGCCCGGTCACGTGTGGGCACGTGATGCATCATAACTTTTAACCCCGGATGAATTATGAGGCCCATAATATATCAAATCGAAGGATTTTTCGAGACGCTTTCGATACCATCAGAATTTAGCTGTTTCACATTCAGGAGATTGTCAAAATACAGCCCAGAAAATACTGGTTCATGTTTTCTTAAACGTATCGCTGTCATTAGATACCTTGGGCTCTTTGCGCAGAAATTTTTGGCGGGAAAAAATGCCCCCCACTACTTTGCCCACGTAAGTATATACGTGGGTGAAGTAGTGCAGAGTTACGCATGGCAATAGAATTGATGGCTTAGGAGACAAGTTTAGGGTTCTTGTAACCTAAGACTTTTTTCATCTTCATGAGCCGTAAGGGTCTCAAGAAGGTTTTTTCTCCCTACAGGTCGAGAGGATCCCGCAGGTGTATTTTCTCCTTAGAGGTCGTGAGGACTCCTTAGTGAGTTTTCCCTTAAGAGTCGTAAGGATCTCACAAGAGAATTTTCTCCCTTACAAGTCGAGAGGACTCATAAGTGATTGTTTCCCTCCTTGTCGATGTTTGACTTCGGGGAGTATGGCCCGTAGATAGTCCATCTTGACCTCTTTGTAGGGCAGTGATGGCTTAGGAAATAGGGTTAGGATCTACCACCTAAGACTTTTCAACTTTATGAGCCGTGAGGGTCTCATAAAGACTTTTCTCCCTACGAGTCGAGAGGATCCTGCAGGTGTATTTTCTCCCTAGGAGTCATGAGGACTCCTAAGTGTGTGTTTTCTCTTGAGAGTCGTAAGGATCTCACAAGAGAATTTTTTCCGCTTATAAGTCGAGAAGACTTGTAAGTGGTTGTTTCTCTCTTTGTCGATATTCGACTTCGGAGAGTGTGACCCGTGAATAGTATGCAAGAGTCCATCTTGGACTGACTTGCAGGGCCCCAGTGCTTAGGAAATAGTTTTTTTTTAATCCCCGTTTCCTAAGGCTTTGCCTTACGAGTCGAGATGAATCAAGAAGTTCTCGCAAGGATGTCCTAACGTCACAGTTAACCTCTGCTCTTTACGACAAAGGTCCGTTAGGGTCTGTGGTACTAGGATTTTATCCGTCGTACCGTCGCGTTGGCTGATGTATTCCTCGATAGGAAATCTTTCTGTTCGAGTAGCCTTGCGACTGTCGTGTCTCTGATCCCTTCGGAGGCCGGACAAGACGTCATCAAGCAATCTTCTTAGGCAGTTTGACCGTCAGAAGAGCAAGCGTTAGGAATTTTGCCATGCTGCTTTTTACTTGAGGTTAGGCTCATTTTGGAGAGCCCCGATGAGTCATAACCACTCCGCGCTGGTGTGGGATGATCTCCGATAGTCATTCAGGTTTTATATGAGTTGCCGTCAAGACCCTGAAGCTAGGAATTTGGCCTTTTCTTCGTTTGCTGGCATTGCGTCTGCTGTATCGAGACGAATGTCGCAGTTGTCTCTAGGTTGTTGATGAACCGTCGAGGTTTGGAACTAGGGATTTTGCCGTGGCTCCGTTGTTTTATTGTCGCGTTTGAATCCGGTTGGAGGAAAAACACTGTGGTGACATCTCGTCTGTTGTATCGAGATGAACGTCGAGGTGGCGACCTCTCCATGTGGGATGATCTCCGGTAGTCTTTCAGGTTTTATATGAGTTACCGTCAAGACCTTGAAGTTAGGAATTTGGCATTCACTTCGTTTTCTTTGGCGTGTCCGAATCCTGTTGGAGGAAGGACGTTGTAGTGACATCTCGTCTGCTGTATCGAGACGAACGTCGAGGTGGTGACCACTCCATGTGGGATGATCTTCGGTAGTCTTTCATGTTTTATATGAGTTACCGTCAAGACCCTGAAGCTAGGAATTTGGCCTTCGCTTCGTTTGCTTTGTCGTGTCTGAATCCTGTTGGAGGAAGGACGCTATGGTGACATCTCGTCTGTTGTGTCGAGACGAACGTCGAGGTGGTGACCACTCTGCGCTGGTGTGGGATGATCTCCGATAGTCTTTCAGGATTTATATGAGTTACCGTCAAGCCCTGAAGCTAGGAATTTGGCCTTTGCTTCGTTTGCTTTGACCGTGAGGTCTTTTATTGACGTTGCGTCTACATCCTGCTGGACTGCGAAGGAACGCTGCTGTTGATATTGCGTCTGCTATAACGAGACGAATGCTGAGGTGGAGCTAGGATTTTGCCATCACTCCGCTTTGCTGACCATGAGGTCTTTCGTTGACGTTGCATCTACATCCTGCTGGACTGCGAAGGAACGCCGTTGTTGACATTGCGTCTGCTGTAACGAGATGAATGCAAGGGTGGAGCCGGGATTTTGCCGTCACTTCGCTTTGCTGACTTTGGGGTCTTTCGTTGACGTTGCATCTACATCCTGCTGGACTGCGAAGGAACGCCGTTGTTGACATTGCGTCTGCTGTAACGAGACGAATGCTGAGGTGGACCCGGGATTTTGCCGTCACTTCGCTTTGTTTCGACCATGGGGTCTTTCGTTGACATTGCATCTGCATCCTGCTGGACTGCGAAGGAACGCCGTTGTTGACATTTTATCTGCTGTAACGAGACGAATGCTGAGGTGGAGCCAGGATTTTGCCGTCACTCCGCTTTGTTTCGACTATGGGGTCTTTCGTTGACGTTGCATCTTCATCCTGCTGGACTGTGAAGGAACGCCATTGTTGACATTACGTCTGCTGTAACGAGATGAATGCTGAGGTGGAGCCAGGATTTTGCCGTCACTCCGCTTTGCTGACCATGGGGTATTTCGTTGACGTTGCATCTACATCCTGTTCGACTGCGAAGGAACGCCGTTGTTGACATTGCGTCTGCTGTAACGAGACGAATGCTGAGGTGGAGCCGGGATTTTGCCGTCACTCCGCTTTGCTAACCATGGGGTCTTTCTTTGACGTTGTATCTACATCCTACTGGACTGCGAAGGAACGCTGTAACGAGACGAATGCTGAGGTGGAGCTGGGATTTTTCCGTCGCTCCGCTTTGTTTCGACCGTGGGGTCTTTTGTTGACGTTGCATCTGCATCCTGCTGGAATGCGAAGGAACGCCATTGTTGACATCTCGTCTGCTGTATCGAGACGAATGCTGGGGTGGAGCTGGGATTTTGCCATCGCTCCGCTTTGATGGTGTAACATCTGTGTCATGCTGGAATGAAGAGGCCGACCGTTGTTGGTCTCCAGGCTGCAGATGTGGCCATTGAGATTTGGAACTAGGAACTTTGCCATGGTTCCATTTCATTGCGACTCTGAGGTCGATTGTTGACGTCACGTCTGCATCTGGTTGGAGTGAGGAGAAAAGTCGTTGGTGATCTCTAAGTTGTCGATGTTGACGTGAGACCCTGAAGCTAGGGATCTTCCTTCACTTCGTTTGTTGACATTGTGTCTGCAATATTGCGACGAATGTCAAGATTGTCTTTAGGTTGTCTATGAACCATCGAAATTTGGCTTCGCTTTCTGATAGAGCCTGTTGGGAAGGTATGGTTCCCTCTTTGTTTATACCCCTGGATTGTATACAGGAATCGATGTGATCTTACCTATAGGGCAAAAAGTTTCATTCATTCATCATTTTTTTTATTCTTTCCGCGATGCTCTATCATTTCAGCTTTTCATATCGCGAAAATCGCGATTGCCCAATCATTTCGGCTATTTTTCGCGGTGCCCGATTATTTCGGCTATTTTTCTTTTTACTCGCTGCTTTTTTTATTACGAGTTGCCCAATCATTTCGGCTGTTTTTGTATGCATACATTTTTACTTGCTGATTTCGTTGCAAGTTTCCCATCATTTCGGCTATTTCATATGCATTTTTGGCTCGATGATTTTTTTATCGCGAGTGTGGAACTTGAAATCTGATGCTAATCTTAGCATCAGCATCGCTGCGACTGGAATATTGCCAGGAGCGAATCATCATTTGCTATGAAAGGACTTGGAATTTGATACCGATTTAGGCATCAGCATCGCTACAACTGGGATATTGCCAGGAGCGAATCATCATTTGCCTCTGTCGCGTCTGACAAAGGTGGCTTAGTGATCAGGGTTAGGATCCTGTCGACTAAGGGTTTTGACTTCATGAGCCGTAAGGGTCTCATAAAGGTATTTCTCCCTGCGAGTCGTGAGGATCTCGTAGGTGCGTTTTCTTCTTAAGAATCGTGAGGATTCCTAAGTGCTCGTTCTCCTATAAGTCGTAAGGATCTTATAAGAGAGTTTTCTCCTTATAAATTGAGAGGACTTAGAAGGGTTGTTCACCGTGTAGACATGTCCCCAGTCACGGATGGGACTTTGTTAGGGAAATGATTATTCGCTCCCGTGGATTGTATACAAGGGTCAATACTGAACCGCTTGTAGGGCAGTATTGGAGGTTGTGGGGGGCGCTTAAGAACAGGTTCGGGTCCCTATAACTTAAGACTTTTGAATCTTATGAGCCGTGAGGGTCTCATAAGAGGGTTCTCCTTACGAGTCGTGAGGATCTCGCAAGTGTAATTTCTTCTTAGAAATCGTGGGGATCCCTAAGTGTGTTGCTCCCTTGTGAGTCGTAAGGATCTCACGCGGGTGGTTTCTCCTCACAAGGTCGAGAGGACCTTGCAAGTGTCCTTTAACGAGGTTGCGCCCTTTCGGGTTTTCACAAACACTCGCCGGTAGCCCTGCTGTTTTTACTCACGGAGCCCTCTCGGGTTTTCATCCGTGCCCATTTCGCATGTGGACGTACCTTTTTTTTTATGAGTTTGCGCCCTTTCGGGTTTTCATAAACATCGTCGGTAGTCCTGCTGTTTTTACTCACGGAGCCCTTTCGGGTTTTCATCCGTGCCCATCTCGCTTGCGGACGTACCCTTTTTTTTACGAGTCTGCGCCCTTTCGGGTTTTCACAAATATCGTCGGTAGTCTTGCTGTTTTTACTCACGGAGCCCTTTCGGGTTTTCATCCGTGCCCCTCTTGCTTGTGGACGTACCCTTTTTTTTACCATGTCAGCCTGGGGATGCCGCGGGTTGGTAGTAGTTTAACGACGTTTCAGTCATTTGTCAACGTATGATTACGCAGCTAGATTTTGCCGCAAATCTTCGCATGTTTTGTGCCGGAGGTGGATTCCTTAAAGAGAGGGCTGAGGGCGATTTCTTCGTCGGAGTCGCTTCCAAAGGTGATAACTTGCGATCCCTTGGTATCGGCTATGTGACAGTTGCCAGCAGTTCTTTCGCGCTCATCTGTCGTGCTTTCGTTTTCCCGACGAGCCTTGCACTTCACTCGTTGAACGTGTCATCGATGGGCAATATATCCCTGCCACCAGTTTTTAAAGGCTATGCACTCCTCGGTAGGGTGTGCAATCTTCTGATGGAATAAGCAGAAGTTAGGATGTACATCCGCTTCCTCAAGACGTATATTGCCAGAGGAATTTCCTTTGAGAGAGGGCAACTTCATTCCTATTGCCAGGGCCCTAGCGAATCGTTTCCTTACTTTAAGCTTGCTTTTGCTGGCGATAGGGATGCTTTGCTCCGGTTGGAGTGTCTCGACCTTTTCCTCTAGTCGTCGGCATTTGGCTTTTTCGAATACGGCCAGTTCACGCTCTCGATTGGCTTTGCTTTTCTGATGGGCTTCGTTCAGTAGCAAGTCGATCATCTCGTCAGACGGCTCCAAGGGTTTTGGCTTCGATCCTGCCCCCAGCTCTTTTATGTTGTCTTCTATCGCCGAGTGAGCTTCTTCGTTAATTAACGCCAAATGAGAGATCATGTAGCAACTTGCCACATAGTCCTCAGATTCTTTTGATGAGTGATCCATGTCGTTATTGTCGTTATCTCCATTCTCAAGGATATTGTTGAGAAATTCTTGGAGTGTGACTGGGGTCCGCGCCTTCTGGTTATATTCTTCCAAAGCGTCAATCTATTTTTGCCGGTCTGTGCGCTTGTTATCAAGCTGTGCTGGATTTTTGATCTTCTTCTTTTTCTTCGAAGACTTTGACGGCTGTGCCTGGATGTTTTGCCCACTGCTATCAATTCTCGGTGTTGGGCATGGTTTCAGCATCCCATCAATGACCTCGGGCTCTAGCGGACTTTTCCACCTGACGGCTGGGCACGTGTGAAGACCATTCAGCATTCCATTCGTCTTGGCTGAAAAAGAGACCTCCCACGGAGCTTTTTCTATAAAAGAGCACGATGCCCCCGGCATGTAGACTTTTTTAGGATCATGAGGTTATGGAGGGTTCACCTTCCAGTTTTCAGATAATGCGAACTTGCCTTGTTGGTATTGGTCCTCAATCCAGCCTTTGAAAATGAAGCAATCTTCGATTGGATGGCTTACTGCTTGGTGGTAGGGGCAGTAATTAGGATTGTTGACATCGTCTGGCTGCAATGGACGTTTTGGATCCGGCAAATTGATGAGTCTGTTGCGCATTGTTAGCTCAAACAGCCTCCACGTTTTTTCCTGTGGAAACGAGTAAGGTCGTCCCAGTCTCTCCTCGAGGGATGTGCATGGACGCACGTTGTTTTGGTGAATAACCGGCTTTAAGTTGCTCGGCTGTTGTTGAGTATTGGCAACGAAAGTTGCCTTTCCTTTCCCCTTTTCATTCCGAGGATCCGTCTTTGAAGGAGACGGTCTATGACCCACCTGGTCTATTAGGGCCAGCTTGTCGATTAAAGCTTAGAACGTGGTCGGTTTGAAGAACATCATGAACTGTGAAATAGTTGCATGAGGGTCTAGGGTGCCCACGAACATGCCTATCGCTGGCGCTTCTTCGATGCGCTGCTCGCATTTTGACCACAGATTCCGCCATCATATTGCGTATTGTACTCACGTTTCACCTGGCTTCACCCTGGCATTGATCAATGCCGTTATTGGGGTGCACTCGCTGGCGCTTGCAAATCTTTGTGTAAACAGCAACCCCATCTCCACAAATGTTTTGACAGAGTCGTTAGGCAGCTCCGAATACCATTCGAAGGTCGTTTCCGCTAAGCTGCCAACGAATTGGCGAAGCAACAGTTTATCATCCCCCCGGTGTTGCCACACAGAGCTCTGAACTGGGCGACGTGCTGGTGAGGTGCAGGGTTACTAGGCACTTTCACAAGGGTCTATAAGGCATCAACCATGGCCGATTTAAAATTTAGACCTGCCGAACAACCCTAACCAAGATCTTTAAACTAGAGATTAGGCGAAATAAAGCATGTTAAACACTTTAACACTAAGAGTTTGGGATTACAACCTTTGTAGTCCAGTCCTTCACTTCTAAAGCTCTTAAGGTCCCTTCGCTGCGATCATCGAGTACCCGGACTCTAGAGAGGCTCCACGAAGAGAAAGATGCAAGCTTGCTTCCGATCATCGATAACAAAGATGATCTACCTTGAAGTTTCTTTAACACAAGCTCTCACTCACTAAATGAAGTGAACACCCTAATCTAAATGGCTAGGATAGATTAGGATGATGAAGTAGGATTTTAGCTCTCATTTGTTTTCTTAATCTCACTCAAAATCATCACTAATGAAAAAGCTAGTAAGCTTTTCCATCAAGAACTCAAGGAAGAAGAAGAAGAATCCTTTTGTGATGAATAATGAAACTCAAGTATGGTTGAATTGCAACCATGGGTTAAGTATGAAGACTTAACCCATGTAGAGATTTAACTAGGGTAAAGGGTTGGGTTGGGTTAAGGAAATATCTATGCAAAATATCCTAGTCAAAGTCAAAGCTTCAAGAAGCTTCTTGAAAGCTTCATGAAGACTTAACCCTAATCCAAACCCTAACCTCAATTAAACTCCATAAAACATGTTGCATTTATAACCATAACATGTTACAATATTATATATCACATATACAATATTTATTGTAACAAAATAAAATAATACAATTAACATATATCGCATATATATCAATGTATTACCCGAGTGAGAAAAAGAATCTTTTAGTGAGCTTATATCAGTTAGTGTAATTTAATATATCAAATATATAATTATACATTAAATTATCGAATTAACACTTGATCCGATAATCCGGCTATTTCACAAATAACCGACTAATATAATTTGTATCAGTTCATCGAATCAACACTTGATCCGATGACCCGGCTAAATCACATATACCCGGCCGATATCTCATATCATGAGAATCTAATACGGTATCACATACACGTATTGTTCTCGGTCCCGCACATATCATATATGTGCTCTTACTCCGTTTTGCCTGGGCCAAGAAACCTCTGTGTAGGACTCTAAAGAATCGTCAATACGCCGGCAGTAGGTGATGATCATATCAAACACCCACAAGCTGCAAGCGGTCAGCTAAACGTAACAGCCACCCTGGTATTGAGCGCTCAAAAGATTAACAAGCAAGCCTGTACATTCTCCTGTGAATCCAGTCAATAACACTCCCGTACAGTCCGGTCTCTTTGTCTGATATGTCGCATATCTCACCTAGGGGTGGTAAACGTCAGACCCCAGTAGCTTGATAAGTCATGTTGATATGAGGTCTATAACAGTTCGAAAACTACTGATAACACTTATCAGTAAATCTCAGCTATCCTGGCCAGGGATTTCCAGTTATAGCCAATCGAACACAGAGCAACATCAACTCCCTATACAGGGAGAGACGAATCCCCTCTTATCGCTCATTGCCTCCATGTGATTCGGGACTGTACCCAAAAGCCACCTTTTTGCACGCCCTCTTAGACGTGGTATGATGGAAATCAAAGCACAGTAAGAATCACACAAGACTCTATAACGATCTCGGGTCTACAGACTACTCTGTACCAGTGTCACCAGAGAACTGCCATCTGACGTGAGGTATAATACCATCTGGGAGTTATTGGCGAGTCCGTCTAGTGTACCCAGTCTCCACTGAGCACCCATATACCTTCTCTGATGTCAAACACCAATGAATATGAGATCATCCATCGCCCATCATATGGGTCAAGAAGCGCATACGCTAGTCTACTCTGAAGTATCGATGCCCTGTCTCGGTACTCCCACGACTAGGAACATTTGAAGGATGTACTTGGCGACTACACTGTCTTCACTAGTATGATCTGCATCATAGTCCTGGTAGTCAAGTACTCATCCTAAGGGCTTTATCAACATGTAACATAGAGACAAACAGAGTACATGTTAAGATAAAGTGTAACCAGATAGCATACTATCATGTCGAGCAAGAAAGTACTCCCTATATATGTCCAAGCATCCACTACAATATACATCGTATGTACAGTAATGGGCTCTAGGGCATACATATAACTAACAATCTCTCACTTGCAATAGGGCCATCTGTTGTGGTATCGCAAACCCAACAATTAGCTGTGGTTGAAGTATCTCATACTCAACCATCCCATAAAAGTCTCTACTAGGAAAAAGGCTTTTGCGAGTGGATCCGCGCTGTTGTCCTCTGTGTCTACTCTCCTAACCATGATCTCCCTGGAGGTCAACCATCTCCATGATCAGGTGATACTGCCTAAGAATTATATCTGGATATCTGATGGGACGGGGGTTCCTTGGCATCAGCCACAACTCCATTGTCACACAATGGCAGGAACGAAGTTCATCTCATGAACTTATATATATCCAGACTGCCTCTTTGGTAGCATCCTTGGTAGCGATGTATCTTACCTTTAATCGTCTAGTAAGTCACGGTATCTAGCTTGGAACTCCTCCAACATACCGTCCCTCCACTGAGGGTAAAGACAATGCATGCGACTGACATTCAATCATCCTTATCACCCTGGAACCTTTTCAGTGATTCTCCCCAGGATCGATTGATACCATCTCACTACAACTAGTAAGATTCCTAACATCCAATTAGATCTATCCCATAGATCCATAACCCAGGATTTAGGAGGTATCACCTTGATCCTATACAGAATCTTTGTGAAAAGAGGAGATTGACCGAGCATAGCATAGGAAACTCCTTTCCTATCAAGAGTATGTCATCCACGTACTCTACGAGGATCACTACCATACTCCCTACTACCTTTTTGTATTATACAAGGTTCATCTACCATTTTGATGAAGTCAAACTCTTTGACTACCACATCAAAATAGATGTTCCAACTCCGCGATGCCTGCTTTATCCTATAAAGCATCTTGCACACGTTTCTGCTGCTCCCACTGTCTACGAAGCCCTCTGGCTGTGTACTTATAGACGCTCTCTTCTAAATCATCATTTAGAAAAGCTGTCATGACACCCAACCGCCAGATTTCGTAGTCATGGTATGTAGCCGTGGCAAGTAGGATCTGGATGGACTTAAGCATAGCTTTGAAAATCTTAACTTTTCCATGTACACCAAGTAATCTTCTTAAGATATACTTGCTCCTGATGGGGATTTAACCCTTCAGATAAAGCACCCAAAGTCCATACTTTGTTGGTGTATAAGGATTCCATCTCAGATCGCTAAGCATCCAGCCATTCTTACAGAGTCCCACTCCTGATGGCCTGCTCGAAACTAGTTGGGTCATCATCTCATGATGCAATTCTCGCTCCCACTGTCATAGAGAAACCAAAGTATCTCTCAGGTGGATGAGGAACCCTACTGGATCGGCGGAGAGGCTGAGGTTTGTTGGAAACTATTGAATCCTTTGGTTCTACCAAATCATCAGCTGCAGTTTGTATAGCTGGAACTCTTTCAGTTCTACCTCATGACCAATAATTTCTTCACAAGAAATTCCCTTTCACAAAGGTGGTATGCTGAGAAACAAAACATCTTTTGTTCCTCGGTTTGGTAGAAGATATTCACTTGCGAATGCTTAGGATATCCAACAAACTTCCACAGATCTGACTTTGCCTCGAGCTTGTCCGGATTATGCTTTTAGACATAGGCTGGACAACCCCAAATCCTAACAAACTTAAGATATAGGCTCTTCCCATTACATATCACATATGAAGTGGTAGGTAACTGATTTGATTTGAACCCTATTCAATAGGTATGCAGCTTCTCAAGTGCATAACTCCCAAAAGGAAATAGGAAACTTAGTAGTACTCATCATAGAGTGCACCATATCAAATAGGGTGTGATTGCTCCACCCCGATACACCATCGTGCTATGGTGTATACGAAGGAGTAATGCTGAGAGAGAATCTCATTCTCCTTTAGAATAATCCAGGAATCCGTGCTCAAGTATTCTCCTCCTTGATCTCATCATAGGACATAATACTTATACACATTTTTGGTTCTGTACTTCTAACTTATATTCTGTGATTATCTCAAAAGTTTCGGACTTGTGTTTCAACAGGAACATATGTCTGAATCTTGAGAGATCATCAGTGAATGTAATGAAGTACAAAGAACCGGTCCTGGCATGTGTAGACAGGGGACTTTCATACATCAGCATGTATCAATCCCAAGAGTTCACTAACTCTTTCTCTGTTTCCAATAAACGGAGCTGTGGTCATCTTATCTCTGTGACATGACCGACAAGTTTCACAAGATGTAAATTCAAACTAATTTAAATATGCATCTACATGTAACTTCAGCTAGTCGGGTCGCATTGATTGACCTTGTCTACAATACCTCAAGAAGGATCCGTTCATTTCTGAACTCTTCCTCTTGTGTGTGTTCTGTACTTTAAGAACTGTGGTTTGATTTAGAACATCTATGCTTTTAGATAACGTGCCTGAACCGATCAAATCTTGATATAGGAAATGTTCAAAACATTATCCAACAATACAAAATTATATCCTTCTTTACTAATAAAGAGACTGATATGATGTTGTATATCAGGTTCGGTATCTAATAACATTCGTTCAGAATCAATGTATTCTGATAATACAGGGTGATAATTGTCAACAGACTTGGCTGCAACTCTTGCATCATTTCCAACTCTTTAAAATTATCACCCGTTCTTAGTTCTCTACCTATCTGTAGCCCATGTAACAAATTACATATGTGGGATCCTGATCCGGTATCAAATACTCAGGACGTAAAGGATATTGAGAAACAGTTCTGTGTAATGAACACACCCGAAGAAGATGCATCAACATGCACTTTCTTCGTTTGGGCGGCACGGGAATTCTGGTAATCCCCTATTTCCTGCTCTGTCTTATAACAATTATAAGTTGGAGCGGGACCAACGTTCCCTAGCACAGTATAACAAGCGGGTTCGGCCAATACATCCGTATTATTATCTTGATTAAGCCGTGACATAGTCGCAACCAGGAGAGAGAGAGAGAAAAACACTCAGCGTACGCTTTTACAAGATTAGATTAGTTATCAATTTATCTAATCAGGATGTCTCCCACTGTTTTATTCAAATCATCCTTCAAACCCTAAAAGGAAAGACTAACCGGGATTAATTACACCTTACAAGTTCGCCAATCTTTCAGCCAGGCCAGTGCCGGTACTTTGAGGGAGGTTCCCCGTGCTTTCGCACGGACCTAATTAAAGTAAACCTCGTTTTCCCAGGGGCGTAACCCCGTTAATACCTTTCTAGACACCTACTTGATCGGCTAATTGTAATGTGTAAAACTCTCCCAGGAGTAACTCTTACTCGCAACGGGTATCGGGATCCAACTATCTCATAGAAGGTATGCAATCTCATTGTAAATTTCAACATTTGAAATTCCCAATAATATTTTACCCCTAGCAACTTATGACCTTGGTTAAGGTCAACAAATCATAAGTGCTAGCCAAGTTCAACCCGTCATTTCCTGATTGAATTAAACCCACCCGCAGGACCCTTAGCTAAGGTCAACAAAGTCGCATGACTACCCTAACTCAATCGCATCATATGCTTATACAGATAGGCACCAATTAGCTACCGCACACTACGCCTTGGCTAAGGTCAAAAAACGCAGCAGGAATACTAAGTATACTTATCTGAAATGACGGAGGGCTACGACAGGTTTTTAAGAAAACCATTTGCGTAATGAACATGATATCGTTGTAGAATCGAGTGATTTTAATTGGAGTGTTTTTTAGGCCTTTTCTAGTTTTGCTAAAGAGGTCACTCCCGGTGAAGGGATCGTCGGCTCTTTCCTCATCGAATAAGGTGCAGGATATTTCACAAATATCACTATGCAAAGAAAAACTATAGAAACAATCAAAAGACAAACCGAGTTTATAACATCTGCCAGTTTCGCTAAAGAGGTCATTCCCGGTGAAGGGATCTCGGCTCTTTCCTTATCGAATAAGGTGCTGCATGTTCTACAAGGAACACCGCTATGCAAAGCAAGAACTAGAGCTACCAGTTTTTTAAACAAGTTTCTACAACAGCTTTAGCTTTCTTTTAGTTTCATTAATCTCATTAATGAAGTCCCATTTTATTATGCTTCACAAGCATCACATTTGAAACGAAATCTGCAATATAACATATATCTCATATATATAATATAAACATTCGTCTCAGGCAGTAATATGATCTCATCACAGAACATTGCAGCAGAAGAATATATATAAAATATTGGATATACTAGGAGGTCCGTGTTTTAATACGAGCTTGTATAAAACACGGATTCCACGGTCGCGATGAATAGCCAAACCCACATCCCTAGACCCCTACGAGAGCGGCAAGAAACACTGCCTATTCTAGGGTTAGGAGACCCGGTCTCGACTCCTCGAGATAGTCTCCCACTGGAACTTAGAACCCGGTTATTTGTGCTCCCCGCCATGGGTCTACCTAATGCGGAAAAGTAAATAATATATAATGGTGACATCATCCTCAGCTCGGAAGTGCCCCAATAAAAGAATATTACATACAAATGAATTTTACATGAATGAAAAAGAAAAACTCTCATCTCACATAAAACCCCCGGCTATTCAGAACACGAAGATCCAATATAACATATCACGGCAACACATAATATCTCATATCATCAACGTAAGTAAATATACGTACCCCAATTGTCGTTGATGTATAGCAACGAAACCGGCGATACACCACATATTACACTTACGGTCGCAGAAAAGAAAGTGTAAAACTACAACAGTTGGAATCCGCAACCACCTTAGACATCGCATGCCTAAAAATTATAAACCCCGCATTTTAGTCTCATTATCGAAAACTCTTTTCAATATCAAGTCAGGCAATTCAACAAGATTCCCGACATCCTGATCGAATGCTCGTCGCAAACTTTAGTAGACGGCCGCACTCTCGGATGCCGTCGACGAAGTGCACTAAGGCGGAACACCGCTGCCGCGAGCACCCGAACGGATGCTTTTGGCGACGGGGTTCTCCTACAGTCACTTGGTCGGGGCTACGGAGCGTGGTTGTCTATTAAGTTTACCCGGCGAGTATCCGCGTACACTACGTGATTGCGACGGACTTTTGATCGCATCAAAATCCCGTGGCAACCGATCATCTGAGACTAAACTGCTAGATTTATAACATTCAAATTAGTTATCTCATAACTACTTGTGGATTCCAAATATTGTATCACATTCCAGATAAATAGACAATGTTAAACTTTCCGATCGAATAAACAAACACCCAAGATTTCCCAAATTGTTCTCAACACTTGAAATTAGTTTAAAAACATCCATCACATGCCACAGTACCAATGGTCCAACCGTAGAAGGGTCAAGCTAACGCCTCATATGTGACAACGCCGTACTGCCCTAAACCCTAAGTTTTAGAGGCAGTTCAAGACGGTCACATAATCGAGTTAAGGTTTGTTTTCTTCTAGTGGGTCCACCGCGTTACTAGCATGATTTTCCGAAAGTTTCAAACTCGAGAAAAAATCCAACTTTTGAAAATTTTCCGACAGGGGAAAAAGTGAGTTATTGATATTCGTTCGAACTTTTTAACACGTTCTAAAAATTATCCGGATAAAATTAAACGAAGTTAAACTTTCTGATCGAATCAACGAGTTCCCAATACAACCCAGAAAACTCAACACTTGAGTAGAATTAAAAATACCCAGATCAATGCAGAAACACCTACGGATAATACTGTTCAAACACGTGTCCCCAATTCCCTCTTTTGGCCGCGGAACCGCCGCGGCAAGCATGTTGTTGCCGCGGTTCCGTGGCTCTTTGAGAGCCTTGGGGGCTCGTATTTCATGGCTATCCTTAGAATTCCCTGCTGATTTTTTTAAGTATTTTTAATATGAAAAAATCAACATTTTTACAAAATTTCCAGAGAAGGGTAAGTTCTGGGGTTTCGGGGTTCGATCGGACTTTAAACTTCGCCTAGACTTCGCCTAAACATCTAGCTTGGCTCTGATACCACTGCAGGGTTACTAGGCACTCTCACAAGGGTCTATAAGGCTCAACCATGCCCGATTTAAAATTTAGACCTGCCGAACAACCCTAACCAAGATCTTGAGACTAGAGATTAGGCGAAATAAAGCATGTTAAACACTTTAACACTAAGAGTTTGGGATTACAACCTTTGTAGTCCAGTCCTTCACTTCTAAAGCTCCGTGTTGAGGTCCCTTCGCTGCGATCATCGAGTACCCGGACTCTAGAGAGGCTCCACGAAGAGAAAGATGCAAGCTTGCTTCCGATCATCGATAACAAAGATGATCTACCTTGAAGTTTCTTTAACACAAGCTCTCACTCACTAAATGAAGTGAACACCCTAATCTAAATGGCTAGGATAGATTAGGATGATGAAGAAGGATTTTAGCTCTCATTTGTTTTCTTAATCTCACTCAAAATCATCACTAATGAAAAAGCTAGTAAGCTTTTCCATCAAGAACTCAAGGAAGAAGAAGAAGAATCCTTTTGTGATGAATAATGAAACTCAAGTGTGGTTAGAATTTCAACCATGGGTTAAATATGAAGACTTAACCCATGTAGAGATTTAACTAGGGTAAAGGGTTGGGTTGGGTTAAGGAAATATCTATGCAAAATATCCTAGTCAAAGTCAAAGCTTCATGAAGACTTAACCCTAATCCAAACCCTAACCTCAATTAAACTCCACAAAACATGTTGCATTTATAACCATAACATGTTACAATATTATATATCACATATACAATATTTATTGTAACAAAATAAAATAATACAGTTAACATATATCGCATATATATCATTGTATTACCCGAGTGAGAAAAAGAATCTTTTAGTGAGCTTATATCAGTTAATGTAATTTAATATATCAAATATATAATTATACATTAAATTATCGAATCAACACTTGATCCGATAATCCGGCTATTTCACAAATAACCGACTAATATAATCTGTATCAGTTCATCAAATCAACACTTGATCCGATGACCCGGCTATATCACATATACCCGGCCGATATCTCATATCGTGAGAATCTAATATGGTATCACATACACGTATTGTTCTCCGTCCCGCACATATCATATATGTGCTCCTACTCCGTTTTGCCTGGGCCAAGAAACCTCTGTGTTGGACTCTAAAGAATTGTCAATACGTCGGCAGTAGGTGATGATCACATCAAACACCCACAAGCTGCAAGCGGTCAACTAAACGTAACAGCCACCAAGGTATTGAGCGCTCAGAAGATCAAAAAGCAATCCTGTACATTCTCCTGTAAATCCAGTTAGTAACACTCCCGAACAGTCCGGTCTCTTTGTCTGATATGTCGCATATCTCCCCTAGGGGTGGTAAACGTCAGACCCCAGTAGCTTGATAAGTCGTGTCGATATAAGGTCTATAACAGTTTGAGAAACTACTGATAACACTTACCAGTAAATCTCAGCAACCCTGTCCAGGGATTTCCAGTTTCAGCCAATCGAACACAGCGCAATATCAACTCCCTATACTGGGAGAGACGAATCCCCTCCTATCGCTCATTGCCTCCATGTGATTCAGGACTGTACCCAAAAGCCACCTTTTTACACGCCCTCTTGGACGTGGTTTGATGGAAATCAAAGCACAGTGGGAATCACACAAGACTCTATGACGATCTCGGGTCTACAGACTACTCTTTACCAGTGTCACCAAAGAACTGCCATCTGACGTGAGGTATAATACCATCTGGGAGTTCTCGGCGAGTCCTTCCAGTGTACCCAGTCTCCACTGAGCACCCGTATACCTTCTCTGATGTCAAACACCAATGAATATGAGATCATCAATCGCCCATCATATGGGTCAAGAAGCGCATACGCTAGTC
This sequence comes from Agapanthus africanus, assembly GCA_030015575.1. NCBI lineage: Eukaryota > Viridiplantae > Streptophyta > Magnoliopsida > Asparagales > Amaryllidaceae > Agapanthus > Agapanthus africanus. Next base: position 122,274,649 of record CM057344.1, read on the forward strand.
TACTCTGGAGTATCGATGCCCTGTCTCGGTACTCCCACGACTAGGAACATTTGAAGGATGTACTTTGCGACTACACTATCCTTACTAGTATGATCTGCATCATAGTCCTGGTAGTCAAGTACTTATCTTAAGGGCTTTATCAACATGTAACATAGAGACAATCAGAGTACATGTTAAGATAAAGTGTAACCATATAGCATACTATCATGTCGAGCAAGAAAGTCCTCCCTATATATGTCCAAGCATCCACTACAATACACATCATATGTACAGTAATGGGCTCTAAGGCATACATATAACTAACAATCTCCCACTTGCACTAGAGCCATCTGTTGTGGTATCGCATACCCAACAATTAGCTGTGGTTGAAGTATCTCATACTCAACCATCCCATAAAAGTCTCTACTGGGAAAAAGGCCTTTGCGAGTGGATCCGCGCTGTTGTCCTCTGTGTCTACTCTCCTAACCATGATCTCCCTGGAGATCAACCATCTCCATGATCAGGTGATACTGCCTAAGAATTATATCTGGATTTTTGATGGGACGGGGGTTCCTTGGCATCAGCCACAACTCCATTGTCACACAATGGCAGGAACGAAGTTCATCTCATGAACTTATATATATCCAGACTGCCTCTTTGGTAGCATCCTTGGTAGCGATGTATCTTGCCTTTAATCCTCTAGTAACTCACTAGCTTGGAACTCTTCTAACATACCGTCCCTCCACTGAGGGTAAAGACAATGCATGCGACTGACATTCAGTCGTCCTTATCACCCTGGAACCTTTCCAGTGATTCTCCCCAGGATCGATTGATACCATTTCACTACAACTAGTGAGATTCCTAACATCCAATTAGATCTATCCCATAGATCCATAACCCAGGATTTAGGAGGTATCACCTTGATCCTATACAGAATCTTGTGATAAGAGGAGATTGACCGAGCGTAGCATAGGAAACTCCTTTCCTATCAAGAGTATGTCATCCACGTACTCTACGAGGATCACCACCATACTCCCTACTACTTTTTTGTATTATACAAGGTTCATCTACCATTTTGATGAAGTCAAACTCTTTGACTACCACATCAAAACAGATGTTCCAACTCCGCAATGCCTGCTTTATCCTATAAAGCATCTTGCATACGTTTCCGCTGCTCCCACTGTCTACGAAGCCCTCTGGCTGTGTACTTATAGACGCTCTCTTCCAAATCATCATTTAGAAAAGCTGTCAGACACCCAACAGCCAGATTTCGTAGTCATGGTATGTAGCCGTGGCAAGTAGGATCTGGATGGACTTAAGCATAGCTTTGAAAGTCTCAACTTTTCCATGTACACCAAGTAATCTTCTCAATATATACTTGCTCCTGATGGAGATTTAACCCTTCAGATATAGCAACCAAAGTCCATACTTTGTTGGTGTATAAGGATTCCATCTCAGATCGCTAAGCATCCAGTCATTCTTACAGAGTCCCACTCCTGATGGCCTGCTCGAAACTAGTTGGGTCATCATCTCATGATGCAATTCTCGCTCCCACTGTCATAGAGAAACCGAAGTATCTCTCAGGTGGATGAGGAACTCTACTAGATCGGCGGAGAGGCTGAGGTTCGTTGGAAACTATTGAATCCTTTGGTTCTACCAAATCATCAGCTGCAGTTTGTATAGCTGGAACTCTTTCAGTTCTACCTCATGACCAATAATTTCTTCACAAGAAATTCCCTTTCACAAAGGTGGCATGCTGAGAAACAAAACATCTTTTGTTCCTCGGTTTGGTAGAAGATATTCCATTGCGAATGCTTGGGATATCCAACAAACTTCCACGGAACTGACTTTGCCTCGAGCTTGTCCGGATTATGCTTTTAGATATAGGCTGGACAACCCCAAATCTTAACAAACTTAAGATATGGGCTCTTCCCATTCCATATCACATATGAAGTGGTAGGTAACTGATTTGATTTGAACCCTATTCAATAGGTATGCAGCTTCTCAAGTGCATAACTCCTAAAAGGAAATAGGAAACTCAGTAGTACTCATCATAGAGTGCACCATATCAAATAGGGTGTGATTGCTCCGCCTCGAAACACCATCGTGCTATGGAGTATACAAAGGAGTAATACTGAGAGAGAATCTCATTCTCCTTTAGAATAATCCAGGAATCCGTGCTCATGTATTCTCCTCCTTGATCTCGTCATAGGACATAATACTTATACCCGTTTTTAGTTCTGTACTTCTAACTTATTTTCTGTGATTATCTCAAAAGTTTCGGACTTGTGTTTCAACAGGAACATATATCTGAATCTTGAGAGATCATCAGTGAACGTAATGAAGTACAAAGAACCGGTCCTGGCATATGTAGACAGGGGACTTTCATACATCAGCATGTATCAATCCCAAGGGTTCACTAACTCTTTCTCTGTTTCCAATAAACGGAGCTGTGGTCATCTTATCTCTGTGACATGACCGGCAAATTTCACAAGATGTAAATTCAAACTAATTTAAATATGCATCTATATGTAACTTCAGCTGGTCAGGTCGCATTGATATGACCTAGTCTACAATACCTCAAGAAGGATTCGTTCATTTCTGAACTCTTTCTCTTGTGTGTGTTCTGTACGTTAAGAACTGTGGTTTGATTTAGAACGTCTATACTTTTAGATAACGTGCCTGAACCAATCAAATCTTGATATAGGAAATGTTCAAAACATTATCCAACAATACAAAATTATATCCTTCTTTACTAATAAAGAGACTGATATGATGTTGTATATTAGGTTCGGTATCTAATAACATTCGTTCAGAATCAATGTATTCTGATAATACAGGGTGATAATTGCCAACAGACTTGGTTGCAACTCTTGCATCATTTCCAACACTTGAAACTTATCACCCGTTCTCAGTTCTCTACCTATATGTAGCCCATATAACAAATTACATATGTGGGATCCTGATCCGGTATCAAATACCCAGGACATAAAGGATATTGAGAAACAGTTTTGTATAATGAACACACCCGAAGAAGATGCATCAACATGCACTTTCTTCGTTTGGGCGGCACGGGAATTCTGGTAATCCCCTATTTCCTGCTCTGTCTTATAACAATTATAAGTTGGAGCGGGACCAACGTTCCCTAGCGCAGTATAACAAGCGAGTTCGGTCAATACATCCGTATTATTATCTTGATTAAGGCGTGACATAGTCGCAACCAGGAGAGAGAGAGAAGAAAACACTCAGCGTGCGCTTATTCCGACTGGATCATCATGCCCACCATATCTTGAAATAGAAGGGCCATTTGCTTTATATTGGCTGCTTGTTCCGCAGCCTCTTTGTCCTTCTTCTCGAGCATTCTCCGAAGGAATTCGGCGTCAGTTTCCTGCTCGTGGCGTTGCTCGGAGGATGCCTCTGGGCTTGCTTTCGATCCTGTGAGCGCGGCTATCGCAGTCAGCATCTCCTGAAGCTTCTGCTGCTGTTGTTCCTGAGCTCTTGTGATGGATCGGGTGAGTGGTCGGTGGCCCGTGGAGATACGGCTATCCTTTTTTCCGGATGCCATATAAACGGTATGCACCACCATGCCCCCAGCCTTAGGGCGTTTAGATTCAGCGTTCCTGCGATTTATCGCAGACACCGGGATTTTCTCCAGCTTTCTCCTCTTGTGAACGGCTGAAGTTGAGGGGGTCGTTGCAGCGGGTACCCAGGTAGCTGTCGTCTTTCGTGGCTTGACAGGACGGTTCTCTTCCTGCTGAACCCTCACCTTTTCTCTCGGCGAGAGTAATCTTGATCAATTACTGAGTCCTGAAGCTGTCGCCAGACTTTGTAAATTTTGGAGGACAGCCGCTTAGGGGACTGATCCGGCTTTATTCCTGTAATATTCTCCACGGATGGAGGAGATCTTTTCAGTACGGCGGTAGGAGAGTTCCTGCACACCTTGTTTAGCAATTCAAAGCTGTTCCCGGTTGGAATAGTAGCATTAACTTCTACCGTTGGGGCTGGTGGAGTTAGCCCAAAGGGGGAGTTGCCCCCAGCCTGCCTCACTCGCCGCCAGTGGCGACGTCGAGCGTGTCGAGCCGATGGGGTTGGTTTGGTGATGGAGATGGCTTTATCTTGCCCCCTGTTCAGATGAGGCGTTGTTGGCACTAGCTTCTTGAAGACCAAGGTCCTTTGAGAAGTAGTATCCAAGTGGTTGAAAACAGTCTTCTGAGCAGGGACAGGAACCGTAGCGGGAGCCGGAACAGTCAATCTTGTAATGACCGACCCTTTGGTAGGAGAAACCGCCTTGACGACTTCAGGAGCAGGGATGGCTATCCTCTTCAGAACAACCTTCTCTGGGATTGCAAGCTTCATTGTGGGCCCATAGAAATTTTGGCCCAGTCTGGCGAAGACCGAGGAGCTGGAGTTGGACGACCCGTTGAGAGGGGCCGCAGTAGCTGTAAGCCGATCGAAGATCGACTTCTTGGGAGCTTCCGGTGTTGGCACAGGAGCGGTGAAGCTTATTAGCGGGAGCATGGTCCCGAAAAACAATCCTGTGGTGGCTTGAGTGACCCATTCCACCGGCACAGCGAAGATGGAGGCCGCTTGGGGCCCGTAAGTCACTCCTCCGGACGGGACGGAGCGAGAGTTGCAGTTGCAGTTAGTGCAGTTTGAAGCCATTGATCTTCTGTTTTATGCACGGAGCAAGACACCAAATCTAAGTACCTCGAATCCATAGGCAACCATAGCAAACCGTGATTCTTTCGCGAACATGACACACGAAGTGTGGAGTGGAAAGAGGAAAAGGTCCCATCGGGCGTGCCAGAATCTGTTTACCGCCGAAAACCGGAAAAGACTGACGACTTGCCTGAATCTGGGGGCGGATGATAATTGGTGCTATCCGTCCACCTCTCCGAAGATACCAAGTTGATTTATGACACCATGTATCGAAGGTTTAGACGGATGCGGCCGTTGTAGTAGACTTTGTTAGATTCCCCCTCGTCGAGGGGTTTTTGATTGTGGGGACGCTCTTCCCTGCAGGCGCAAGCCCCTGCAGTTAATTACGCTACCGCATCGCGGTAACAACTTTCTCCTTCTCCAGATGGTCACATCGTGTCGTGGGTGTTTTTTTTGCGTTTGGTTGCCCGTGGATTGTATACGGAGACTAATTTATGTTGTCGCCCGTAGGACGTGAACTAGTCCAAATCCGTATCTTCTTAGATTTGGGTTTGGGGTTGGGTTTAAGGATGCGTTAGTCTCATTTGAGACTAAGATCAACTTAAACGTTAGTTAAGGATACGTTAGTCTAATTTTTAGACTAAGATCAACTTAACAGGATCATTTAGATCCAACAAGAGAGTAATTGGGCTCTGTTGTTTAGTTTAGTGATATTGCGGTCGATTACAAGTTTAAGGACATAGTGGTCCAATACCAGTTTAAGGACATAGTGGTCCAATGTTAGTTTAAAGACACCATGGTCAAGGTTAAGGACATCATAGTCCGTGAGTTTAAAGACCCCACAGTCATGGTTAAGGACATCATAGTCCATGGGCTTAAGGACCCCACAGTCCAATGTTAGTTTTAAGACATCACGGTCGAGGTTAAGGACATCATAGTCCATGAGTTTAAAGACCTCACAGTCAAGGTTAAGGACATTATAGTCCATGGGCTTAAGGACCCCACAGTTCAGTGTTAGTTTTAAGACATCACGGTCGAGGTTAAGGACATCATAGTCCGTGAGTTTAAAGACATCATAGTCAAGATTAAGGACATCATAGTCCGTGAGTTTAAAGACCTCACAGTCAAGGTTAAGGACATCATAGTCCATGGGCTTAAGGACCCCACAGTCCAATGTTTAGTTTAAAGACATCACGGTCGAGGTTAAGGACATCATAGTCCGTGAGTTTAAAGACCTCACAGTCAAGGTTAAGGACATCATAGTCAGTGAGTTTAAAGACCTCACAGTCAAGGTTAAGGACATCATAGTCCGTGAGTTTAAAGACCCCACAGTCCGTAGAGTGTTTGGTTGTCGAGACCCGTCACTTCTCTGAAGACGTTGAAGGATTACAACGACAAATATCAGAGGAGTTCAGAGATGTACCCTTGAACCAAAGTGGATTAAGTGATCTGTAGTCCAATTTGGAACTAAGATCAATTAATTAGATTATGAGCACATTTGGGCTCAGTTAAGTCTGAATTGAGGACTTATGGCCAATTTGGGCTAAGTCCAATTAAGTTTGAAGTGTTGGCCCTTTGTTGGACCATTAGACATTTGTCTGAGTTCGAGCCCATATTATTTAGTAATGCTAAACAAGAGTTTGAGGGCTTCGGAAACATTTTTATCTTTGATTCCATCAATTTTGAGATTCATTCGGAGGAGGGACTTTTGCCTCTGGAAATTAGCCGATTTGGCTAAACTAGTGTTAAACACTAGAGAACAACAGTGTTAAACACTGAAAACACAACTCTCAAATTAGTGTTAAAAACTAGAAAATGACAGTGTTAAACACTGGAAATGAAGTTGTCAAATTAGTGTTAAACAATAGAGAGGAAAAGGTCATGTGGGGACACGTAAGGGTACCCAAAGGTGGGGCCAGATCCCCTTTGTTCTATTCTCAAGTCTACAAATAAGTGTTAAACACTTTTAATTTTTAGCCATCACGTGTGGGCGCGTGATAGGCACTCATGCGCTGATTTGTTAAGGCATTTATTAGGGGTCACGTGGTAACACGTGAGAGCGCCCAAAGGTGAGGCCAGATCTCCTCGCTTGGTTTTGCAAATAAGTGTTAAACACTTTTTATTTTTATTTTGAGCATCACATGTTGGCACGTGATGGAGATCTGTGCGCTGATTGTTAAAGCGTTTGCTAAGGGGTCACGTGGTAATACGTGAGAGCGCCCAAAACCTTCATTTCCTTTGCTTTTTCTTTCTGCGTTTTAGAAGTCACGTGGGAGCACGTGAGGCATTGCCTCAAAGCTTCTTTTCTTCAGGGATCTTTTCAAGGGTCACGTGGGGACACGTGACCTTGGTTCTTTGCATGCATGGAGATCTTTTAAGTCTCCTTATTTTTTAAAGAATTGAATTCTCTGTAGGGTTAAACCCTGATTACGACTTTGGAGGAATTAAATTCTCATAAATTTGGGAGAATTAAATTCTCAATTAGGGTTAAACCTTGGTTTCTGTCCATCTTGAAGGAATTAAATTCCTATAAATTTAGGAGAATTAAATTCTCATATAGGGTTGGACCCTAGTTTTATTTTTGGGAGAATTAAATTCTCTAAACTCAATTCCCCCTCTAAGTTTTGGATCTGCATGGCAGGATCTCAACCCGATGAGAATTAAATTCTCAACTTATGGGGAGATGTGCTCTTTGCAGATTTTCAACCAGGGGAAGAACTAAGTTCTTTGTGCAGAAGAGTTAAACTCTTAGATTTGAGAATTAAATTCTCTGTTTGAAGTTTTTATCCCCTTTCTTTTCTCACCTAGGGTTTTTTCTTGAGAATTAAATTCTCCTCTCTTTTTTCTCTCTGTTGTTGTTATCTCCCCAAAAAAAAGTAGTTCCTTCTCTTCTTTTCTTGGCTCCTATTTATAAGAGAAAGAAAAGAATCAATTTGTTTTGTGAATCTTTCATTGAAAGATTTTAATTGATTTTGTAACCAACATGATCTTTTAGATCACTCAGTGAATTTTATTCACCATTGGATTTTTAATCCAAAAGATCTTTTATCTGTTATTCAAATTTTAGGGAAATCTTTCATTGTATAAAATCTTTCCATAAATTGATGATTTTTAATCACCCTTGGATTTTTAATCCAACGGTGCTCCATTTTACATAACACCATCCTTTTTGTTTGGAAAGATTTAAAGAAATATTTTTCCAGTTAGGGTTTTTGATTTCCCTTAATTAGAATTTAATTCTATTACTTCAGAGATTTTAGGATCCCATCACGTGTTGACACGTGACCCCCTCGATTAAGCATTTAATTCTGGTGTTTTAAAGAACTCAGAAATTATCACGTGTTGGCAAGTAACCCTTTGTCACGTGTGAGCACGTGATGCCCCATTGGGATTTTTTCCTTGTTATTTTATTATACTTTTAATTCTTTTCAGTGAGTTTAAAGGCTTATCACGTGTTGACACGTGACTCCATCGTTGGAATTTAATTCTTATTATTTCAGAGGGTCTAAGAGCCCATCACGTGTTAGCACGTGACCCCACTGATTAATTATTTAATTAGAATTTAATTCTATTAATTCAGAGAGCTTAGGAACCCATTACGTGTCTGCACGTGACCTTTGGTCACGTGTGGGCACGTGATGCCCCATTGGGGTATTCCTTGTTGTTTTATAATATTTTTTAATTCCTTTCAGTGGGTTTAAAGGCCCATCACGTGTGGTCACGTGACTCCTTTTAATTAGTTATTTTATTAAGTGCCTACAGGCTTTGCCTGTAAATGGTCACGTGTGGGCACGTGATGCCCGGTCACGTGTGGGCACGTGATGCTCGGTCACGTGTGGGCACGTGATGCATCATAACTTTTGATCCCGGATGAATTATGAGGTCCATAATATATCAAATCGAAGGATTTTTCGAGACGCTTTCGATACCATCAGAATTTAGCTATTTCTCATTCGGGAGATCGTAAAAATACAGCCCAGAAAATACTGGTTCATGTTTTCTTAAACATATAGCTGCAATTTGATACCTTGGGCTCTTTGCGCAGAAATTTTTGGCGGGAACAATCCACATTCGCCACTGGGCCCCATCATCACCCGTTAGGTTACTTAACTAACGACAGAGCAGGGGCTGGACTAGCGCGGGTGCAAAACACATACAACATCTACTAGTATATATATAACAATATATAATAATCATTCCAGTCATGATTTATCCAACATCACAGATAAGCGATAAGCATCACAGAACAATACTGATGATCTGGGAGCCCCGGGTTTCCTTTGAGCCGCAAGTGAAACCCGACGTTCCCCTGGTCGTGTGGATAGCCTGTGCAATGAAAACCTAGACCCCTATGAGCGCGGCAAGTTACCCGCCAAACCAGAAGTGAGGCAACCCCTTCAACAAAGTGAATGGGCCACCCGGCACTTCACGGAATCCGGTAACTTGAGCACCCCTCCTTGGGTCAACCTATACCCCCTACAAGTGCGACGAATAGCCCGCTAATTCTAGAGTGAGGCCCCCTCTTTCTCAAAGCCATGAGATGTGGGCCCGTTGCTCTTTAGAACCCGGCTATTCGTGCATTCTACCATGGGGTAATACTAGTACAGAAAAGAAAATAATATAAGGGTGACATCGACCTCAACCCGGTCGTGCCCCAAACAAATAATATACAAATGGGCAGTGAAGGCAGTCCACATGTCGGACGCTCGCCCCACAATATCAAATGTACAAATGAAACTAAACTGTACTACCATTGCATCCAAACTATCCACCACGATGATCCAACCACAACCATAGCACAACACAAAATATCAACGTGAATGTCACGTTCGCAAACCCGTCTAAAAGTCTTATAGCAATTAAACGAGTTATACCACTCTAATGACATTCACGGTCGTAGAGAGTAATGTATGTACTAAAAACTACGACATTAGAATTCCGCACGCAATTAGCAAACTAAACTAATTTCCAAAACCATGAAAAAACAGTGAGCTAAAATTCCAAAAACCGACCGTTTAAAGCAAATTCGGAAGTCCGAATCAAAACGAAACGCGCCCAAACCTTCACGAAGAGTTAAAGCACGAAATTAACTTCGAGTCAGGGGGCCTAGAGGGGGTACCCCACCCCCAAGACCACCACAAGGTGGCTAAGGGGAGAGGCAGACCCGAAACTGCCCAAGGTGGGGCAGTTTTGGGTCCCCCCTACCAAGACCACCTTGTGGTGGTCTTGGGGAGTGGGCCCAGCCGTTCGGGCCCCCTCGAAGGTTCCATAGGGTGCCCATGCACCATCCTGCGTCTTCTCATTTCAAACCGTGAGCCCGCGGGGTGTGCAAATATCTCAAACTTTCAGTTTTCGGAACTGTTTTTGTCGGCAGTTTTTCCACGACAAAAATGGCGGATTTCAAATGTCGCAATGAGTTAACTAAGGCTTATGGAGTGTCTCTGATACCATGTTGGGTTACAGTAATGCCCCGGCCATCAATCTATGATCAAATGCGGAACAAAAATTTATAAAACTTGGCGCAACCACAACCAATTACCCGGATCTACCCATAAGCCCTAAATAACAAAACATGCAAAGGAGTTAAAATGGTTATACGGAATAGATCCATGTCCTTCAATCTTCAACCATCATCCCAAGCTCCTCTTGGCTTCCTTGATCAAGCTTGATCTCCGGTCTCCCTCCATCGAAGATGATCCACCCGAGAGTCTATGCAACGAGCTCCAACCTCATATCCGAGAAAACTAGGGCATCTAGATCGCCACTCTAGATTCCGTAGATGAAGTAGAGAGTGATGAAGGATTAATTTGTCTCAAGACGCCCAAGGATTCTCAATTCATGTTAGGGTTTGGGTGGAGCTAGAGGAAGAAGAAGATGCCATGAGAATGAGGTGTTGAGAGCAACTCAAGTGAGAGAAAAAGAAATGAATTATGGCTTGATTGTTTTGTGTGTTGTGAGAGTGATTAGAAATAATGGAGCGATCACAATAAATGTCCATGTCTCCAAAATATCGAAGTCAACAAAAAATATCTCAAATCAACATAATCTCACAACAAACAAAACCCTAAGGGCCTGTTTGGTTGCAGGATTAGTATGGATTTGGATTGTGGAATCCTGGGATTCCATAATTTTGTGTTTGGGTGATAGATTTGGATTTCTAGGATTCCTTTGTTTTTTATGAAGGGCCTACCACAAAACAAGGATTCTTGAATCCTAAAAATTTTTAAGGATTTTCAAGGATTTGACACTATACATTGTACTTTTAGATGGGACGCGTGTACTTTATTTATTTAATAATCCTCTCTTTATCTCTCTCTCTCTAAAATCCTCAAATCCAAATCCCACTTTATTTTCACCAACCAAACAAAGATTACAAGGATCTACAAATCCAATACTAAGAATCCAAAACCAACCAAACAACAAATTACCAAATCCAAAAATTTCAACCGTACTAATTTGGAATCCAAATTTCATAATCTTGCAACCAAACAAGCCCTAAGCATGCTTAAATAGTAACCATGGGTCACTAATTAGCCATGCCACCAAAAATGCAATAAACACCTCATCCTACACCTCAATAATATTTTTAATCCAAAAAGGTCTAAATCATGATGAGGTGTAATCTTCTAAAAGTAATCTTGTAATAAATTAAAAGAATACCCCTCATCTGTATATACATACCCGCATCTGTATTCCGAAGAATACGAATACAAAGAGACAAAAAGAATCCAACAAATATAATACTAGGATCCGGTTTAAACCAAAACGCACTAGTATTATCCGTCCGAACATCATCCGTGCATAAGTACATGTATGTGATCGAACCCTGCCGTAAAACCATACGGCCTCTACATCGTTTCGCCCGAAGCAGGAAAACCCTCTATGTAGGATTCTAAAGACTCGTCAATACGCTGGCAGTGGGTTTAACCACAAGCACATCAGCGGTACTAGCTGTACTAGCTGTACGTAACGGCTTCCCAAGTATTGACGAAAGGGAGGCCGACGAGCAAACTCATCCTGAAACCCTACTGATCCTGACAGTGACAATATCCGTACAGTCCGGTCCGTTCATCTATGAGTATCGCATATCAAGTCTAGGGGGTGGATAAAGTCAGACCCCTAATAACGCGACATTTAGTGTCGGTATGAAGCCCATCACCACCTGAGAAACTACCGATCCTAGATCAGTAATTCTCGACTATCTTAGCCAAGGATTTCTGGTGATGGCCATCCGTGCACACCGCGACATCAACCCCCAATACCGGGAGAGACTAATCCCCTGACGATCCGCTCACTGCCTCTATGTGGCTCGGGACTGTACCCAACTAAAACCTGTTTGCATGACTCCTTTGAGCCGTGGTAGGGTAGTAATCAAAGCACAGTGGGAACTCATACGAGACAAATGACGATCTCAGGTCGATAGACTAACTTGTACACGTGTCATCAGGGAACTGCTATCTGACAATAGGTATAATACCAACTAGCATGTTCCCGGCGAGTCCGTCCAGTGTACTCATAACCCAATAAGCACCTGTATATATCTTAGGTGAACAAACTAACACCAATGGCTTGTGAGACCGGCCACCGCCCCTCATCGGGGTCTCGATCGGTATACATTAGTCTACTCTAGAGTATCGATGCACAATCTCAAAACTCCAACGACTAGGGACATTTAAGGATGCGCCTATAGACCACCCAGCTCCCACGTATATGATCTCTATCATAACGCTGGTAGTCAAGAAAGAATCCTATGGGCACTATCAACATGTAATAGTGATCTGTAATGTCACCTGAAGCATGTACACGATGATAAAGACAAACCAGATAGTATACTATCATCTCGAGTAAGACTGTTCTACCGGTATAGGTCCTCCCTCAATCATTGCAATCGCGTGCCTGCGATCCAATAATTGACTTGAGGGCACTATAGCCAACAACTACACCTCCACTATTTTCCCTAAAAAGGTTTAGATTTCTGGGATTTTGGCTTACTTGAAATAGGTGGGGTCCTATAAACTTCATATGATTCAAGTGCCAGTCACGTGCCAATTCCGGATCATGACAGTGGATGTGCGATAATCCGCACCATCCAATAGCAGGTTCCCCGAAATGGGTTGTAGAGGCACAATCGCAAAGAATTAAGTAACACGGTTTAAAGAAATCCAGGTTTTTAATAGTTTAAGGTATTTTGATGAAAAGTCGTATTTTGCCATAAAAGTATTTTTCAAGAGAATCGTGCTATGTCAGGATGTATATATGTGAGAGATAAGTCATTACCTCGTAAGGTTTTTTAAAGGTGGTATTAAGCAAAACAATTAAAAGATGCTGTATGTAAACTTCATGGTATTTAAACATAAAATCTTAATTAAAGTTATTTAACATAGAGTCTTAGAGTGAAATTGATTTCTAAATATTAGTTAAATGATTACAAGTAAGGTATATATATGAGTACAAGTGATTCTTAAGAAGAATTGTGGTTTTCAAAGGTTTTAGAATCAAATATCGGTATAACTCCACTTACCGTCATGTTTTGAAAAAGAGAAGTTTTATAGTAGAAAGAGAAGAAGAGATATGGGACTTACAAGTTTAAAGGAGAGGGGGGAGGTAAAAGATGAGGGTAGTATCCTTCGTGGAGTCTCGGGGACGCTGGAAACGTCTAGAATCCTCGCCGGAATTTGACCTAGGGCTAACTCCACTTGTACTCTTATTAGACTTAGAAATTTTTTGAGAATTTTAGCAATAGATTTCAGAATGAAGAGGGCTAGGGTATGTGGTTGTATTTATAGTGTAAAATTAGGGTTTTGGAATTGAAGAAAGAATTAAAAATATATTAAAAATAGGATTTATGATGAATATAAATTTTCTGGATAATTGCAGGAAAATAAACAGAACAGTAGTAGTGGGGTAGGCCAAGGTGTTTAGTGGGCAAAACACAGGGACTTTTCTCTACGGGGGGACCGTCGGCGCCGGTCTGGGGGCCGATCTCGCCGGTCGAAGTGAGGAGTTGGGGGCTTGGATTTGTGACATGTGTCCATATCAGTTCATACAACATTTAGCACATGTTTGATTTTCTATGACTTTTCATTTTATGTGCAGAGCACGTGTAAAATTTTAAGCTTCCAAAAATTTTAAAAGAAAAATCAGTAAAAATATATGTGGCTGATGGGATTCGAACACATGAGCTATGTCACAGCAGTGCGAGGCTTTACCAATGAGCTACAAGTGGTTTCTTGCTGTTCTTAAATAAATACAACATTTAAAGTATACTTAGGCTTGCAAACTCCATTCTGTACATTAACTTGAAAAAATTTTGTACAATAAAAACAGAGTCGTTACTGCTTGCCCGCTCGTTTTAGGATGATAGGGCGTAGAAAGCTTGTGTTTGATTGAATATTTCCGCATCAAAGCCTCGAAAGATCGATTGCATAAATGCGTCCCATTTTCGCTAATGATAGCGCAAGGGTGCCCGAACCGAGAAAAGATATTTTCATTAAGGAATTTAACGACAACCTTGTTGTCATTAGTATGGCTTGATATTGCTTCAACCTATTTAGAGACATAATCAACCGCTAAGAGAATGTATAAGTTCCCAAAAGAGTTGGGAAACGGACCCATGAAATCAATTCCCCACACATCAAATATCTCAACAACCAAGATTGGTTGGAGCGGCATCTCGTTCTTCCGGGAAATCCGACCCGTGCTGACATCGTGAACAAGTTTTGCAATAATCATGTGCATCTTTGAATAACGTTGGCCAATAAAAGCCACATTGCAAAACTTTTTTCTCGGTTTTTCTTGGGCCAAATGACCACCACATGCTTCATCAAAGCAGAAGGACAATACACTCCTAAACTCATTATTAGGGTCACACCGACGAATGATCTGATCGGGACAATATTTGAACAAATAAGATTCGTCCCAGTAAAAGTGTTTTACCTGGAATAGAAATCTGTGATCGTTTTGATTTGACAATTCGCTGGGTAGAAGTCATGTTGCTAAATAATTCACGATATCACCGACCAATGGTTTGCAAGATAAGGTCAAGAGATGTTCGTTCGGAAAAGAGTTGTTTATTGGCAAGGTCAATGTTAGTGAAGAAGGAAATCGTGAAAGATGGTCGGTTACGACGTTTTCACATCCACTTTTGTCTCTTATGACAAGGTCAAATTCTTGCAACAAGATAACCCAACGTATTAGCCAGAATTTAACATCCTTCTTTGATAAAAGATGTCTTAAAGCGGAATGATCGGTGTAAACTACGACCGGTGAGCCAATTAGGTAGGGACTGAATTTTTCTAATGCAAAGATAACTGCCAAGAGCTCTTTCTCGGTGGTTGTATAGTTCATTTGGGTATCGTTCAAGATCCTACTCGCATAATAAATGACATGTGGCATCTGATCGATGTGATGTCCTAAGACTACACCAATAGCAAAGTCAGATGCATTACACATAAGCTCAAAAGGATGATTCCAGTCTGGAGATGATAGAACGGGGGCAGTAGTGTGGGAACGTCTAAGCGATTCAAAAGCAGCCAAGCAATCCGAGTCGAAGTGAAAAGTTGTATTCTTGGCCAAGAGAAGAGTTAAGGGCCTAGCAATCTTGCTAAAGTCCTTAATGGACCGTTTATAAAAACCGGCATGGCCAAGAAAGGATTGTATATTTTTGACGCATTTGGAAGGAAGAAGGTTTGAAATGACATCTATTTTAGCTTTGTCTACATCAATGTCATTTCATGAGATGATATGCCCTAAGACAAAACCTTCTTGAACCATGAAATGACATTTTTCCAAATTCAAAGTTAGATTCTTGTCCTTACAGTGGGCAAGAACAGTGTCAAGATGACGTAAGCATTCCTCAAAGGAATCCCCAAAGATGGAGAAATCATCCAAGAATATTTCCAGAAAATTCTCGACCATATTAGAGAATATCCCCATCATACACCGCTGAAATGTAGCTGGAGCATTGCATAACCCAAAAGGCATGTGTTTATAAGCGAAAGTGCCGAAAGGAAAAGTAAAAGTTGTCTTATCTTGATCCTTATAGGCGATGGGAATCTGATTATAGCCTAAGTAACCGTCTAAGAAATAGTAGAACTCATGTCCAGCTAAGCGTTCGAACATTTGGTCAATGAAGGGTAGAGGAAAGTGATCTTTTCTCATCGCGGCATTGAGTTTTCTATAATCAATACATACCTGCCATCTGGGTTGGGTGCAAGTTGGAATCAACTCATTTGCCTCATTAGTTAAGACCATGATGCCAGACTTTTTAGGGACAACGTGAATAGGGCTTACCCACTGGCTATCAGATAATGGGTAAATTATACCATTATCTAAGCACTTGACGATTTCCTTTTTCACCGCCTCTTTCATGACGGGATTCACTCGTCTTTGTGGGTCACGACTGGTTTGACCTCATTGATCATATGTATATGATGTTCAACAATCAAGGACCTAATTCCTTTGATGTTCGACATTGTCCAACCGAAAGCTTGCCGATTTGATTTCAAAACAGACAGAAAGGATTTCTCTTACTCTAAGTCTAGAGAAGCTGAGATGATAACGGGTAAAGACTCATTCTCACCTAAATATACATACTTAAGATAAGACGGTAGTGGCTTGAGATCAAGTGTCGGGGTAGAGACGGTAGAAGGTAGGGTAAGGGATCGATGCTCGGACTACATGAGAGGTTCATAACTAGCGTAAGAGATTGACTCGGATAGCTTAACTAACTCATTCGAAAAGTCAAAGGATTCGAACTCGGGGGGTGACTCATTGACAGAAGGGTTCCGTGAATCAAGATCATCAAGGAAAGTGAACCCCTTCGTATTCCCTACTCGTGTAAGAAGCGGCGGGATCAAACAATAACGCACTAGCAGCGTCGAGATCATTGTCATAAAATAAAAACTCCTCAAATTCACAACTGTCAAAAGCTATTTCGTGGAAGAAACATATATCTATCATATAAGCAGGAGGTTCGGAAGGTTGACTTCTTACCCTGAAGATGTTAAGTTCAATTGTCATCTTCCCAAAGGATAGGTTCATGGAACCATTACGACAATTGATTACCGCATTTGAGGTTGTGAGAAATGGTCGACCAAGAATCACCGGGATATGGTTCCGCAGATTCGCCACAGGCTGTGTATCTAAAACTATAAAGTTCACATGGAATATAAATTCCCCGACTTTAATCAGCACGTCCTCTAGCTCACCCCTAGGGTGGGTGATAGATCGATCGGCTATTTAAAGAGTGTAGTGCGTGGGTTTCAACTCTCATATGCCTAATTGCTCATAAACAGAATAAGGGAGCAATTTAACACTAGCACCAAGATCGAGAAGAGCGCGATTAATGTTTTTATCCCCAATAGTTATAGAAATTGTTGGACAACCACGGTCCTTATATTTCTTGGGCAAATTTTGGGTAAGAGCATCACTCACATTACTCGCTAAGAAAACCTTTTTAGGTACTTGAGTTTTCCTTTTCTTAGTGCACAAATCCTTAAGAATTTTAGCATAGGATTGAACTTGTTGGATAGTATCTAAGAGAGGAATATTAATGTTAACTTGCTTAAACATTTCCACAACCTTCTCTATTTATGGATTTGGTTTGTTGGGTCTCAATCGGTTTGGAAAATGAGCTTTATTAAAAGGGGTTAGGTCCAACACTTAGGGAGAAGTTTGTGGAGACGGAATGGATCCTAAAACTAGAGTTGGGGTAGCCTGAGGGGGTAATCCATTCAAGGAAGTGGATGAAGAGTTTGAGCCCAGTGGAGAACGGAGAATTAGCTCGGGAGAAGATGATTGATTAGAAGAAGAAGAAGTAGACGTAATAGCCGGGGTGTCATTGAAGTCATCAACTTGTTCTCCAACATGGTTGTTCGGCATTCTTCCCGATCTCAAAGTAGTTACGGCACTTACATTATGATTTTGTTGCTTAAGAATAGCGTTAGCGTTTTGTGGGTGGCCGGAATTTGGTAGAGATTGAAATGGAAGTTTCCCTTTCTCTCTTTCACTCATCGCTGCGTTTAACTGTGCAATTTGTGCTTCGATAGATCTGATGCTTTCACCGTGGGAAGTAGTGTGTTGTACTAATGATTGGATAGAAGAAGTTAAACTAGCCGACGTTTGCACGGATTGTTTAATAAAAGCTTCTAAGCTTCTCTCGTGCGTAGAGACTTTGTCGCTACCGGCAGGAACATTATTTTGTGGTTGGAAAGAATTGTTATACGGGGCAAAATTTTTGGCCAGATTTTAGAATGGTTGCGGTAGAAAGGGCTGCTGAATTTGTTGTAGTAGTTGTTGTTGCTGTGGAGGAAGCCTTTGGTAGTTGTTTTGACTTCGGAACTGATTTTGATTTTGGTTTTGAGTTTGGTTTTGGTTCCAAGCAAAATTAGGATGATTCCTCCATTCGGGTTATATATGGATGTATAAGGATCGTTTCTAGGTTGTTACTGAAAAGCAGTATTGGTTTATTCTTTACCTTGAGACGGAGGATTCAAAGGACATTCTTCAGTTAAATGTGACGAGTCAAAACAGCAACCACACACGATTTTGGGGAGAGAAACTTGGTTTAGGGAGGCTGAAGAGAATTTGCTCTCAATAGCTTCGAGTTTCTTTTGCGTCACAGCCATTTCGGCTTTCATTATGATGGAAGCATCGAGCTGATGGATACCTGCCATAGATGAAGATGAAGATGAAGTTGTCGGTCTTGTGCTCTCCCACTGTAGTGTTTGTTCGGCGAGATCATCAAGAAATTGCCACGCCTCCTCGTCGGATTTTGACATGAAATGATATTGACAAATGGTTTCTAGCATTTGTTTTGTCGCTGGATTAACACCCTCACACTTAATTTAGCAAA
Organism: Agapanthus africanus; assembly: GCA_030015575.1. NCBI lineage: Eukaryota > Viridiplantae > Streptophyta > Magnoliopsida > Asparagales > Amaryllidaceae > Agapanthus > Agapanthus africanus. The sequence continues at coordinate 122,293,142 of CM057344.1, forward strand.
GTTGCCATTTTTTGAATTCGTGATGAGGTCATTGGACAAAGAGATCTTTGAATCGTTCAAAGGATTTCTAAAAGGGTTCGGTGGGAAGTTCGAAAAACTGGTTGATCTCGCTCCTAATGCGGGCAGTCTTATGATTAGGATAAAAAAATTTAAGGAATGCTTTAACAAATTCATCCCTATTGGTGATAGAATATGAGAAGGTGTTATAAAGCCACTTCTCTACGAGATCGCACAAGGTAAAGGGGAGAATACGTAATCGTATAGCATCCCTCGAAAATTTGGTGGTGCTCATCATTGCACATGCGTTTTAACATTTGGTTATAAAAACATAGGCATCCTCAGATTCATGCCCGTGAAATTTGGGCAACAAGTTGTTGAAGTGAAGTTTAATTTCGAAGTATCCCCATTGGCTGGTGGAAGAGACAGATACGTAGGAAAGGGTCCGCGTGTGGGGTAGTATCAGTCTTGGAGAGCGATGCGTGGTGGATTTTGAATTTGTGCACCTAGAGGTGGTGGCATCGTGGTGTTGTTAAAACCCGGTGGAGGTCCATCCATCTCGGGAGATGTGATAGGTGAAGGAGAAACAGAAGGTGAAGAAGTATCAACCTCGGAGTCGACAGCAAAAACACGGATTAAAAGGGTGCTAGAATCCCGTGTCCAACCGAACATGCACTAAGCGGGTTTAGTGCACGTGGCAGCGTGTGAGAAAGTGGTGAGAACAATTTAAAGAATGCATTGCCTTGATAAGAATGACAGACGCAAGACTTGACTCAACCAACCATAAAATGCATAAACAGTCCCTAGATGTAGGGTCACCTAAGTCAAATCACTAGACCGCTCCTAAACTTCCAAAGGACGAGACGTAGGATAAATCCTCTATCACCTCTTTATCAACCTTGCAGCCAAGTAAGTGCCAGGTAAGTGGGAGGTATCTGCTATATGAATCACTGAAATAGCGGGCCTAATTAAGTAAACCACTTTGCTTAGTCACACTTACCTTAGACACCACAAGAAAAATACGGATAAGCAATAAATTATCCACGACCCTCTCTTGTCCTAATTGAGCGCGATTGTCTTTAGAGGCTTGGTATAGATTTTTTTTTATTAATGTAGGGTGATGCGTATGCTTGTTTGTGATTTGTGGGGTCTAAGAAAGGTGATAAAATCCCCACCTAATCTGAATTTGGGTTTCTTGCCCCTTAATGTCCGTTTTAAATATTCAAAACAAACCAAAATCTAAAACACGCAAAAAAAAATTTAGCGGCGTTATTTGCAAAGAATCCTGTAGGTAAAAACAGTTTATTGGAGCTTCAGAGGAGAGAGAAAGAAGAGGAAATAATACCAGAAAAATTTGGGGGCCTGACTCCCCTATTTGGCCGCGGTTCCGCCGCTAAATACCCTAATCAGCCGCGGTTCCGCCGTGGTGCAATCTGCTCTCCAAATTTTGGCACTGCACTCTAATGCTCCTCTGCTCCTATGTAACAGTTTCTGAATCTCTATTGGTTTGCTCCAAGTGTTCCAGATTTCTTGCAAAACTCGCACAAGAATCGTTAAAAATACAAGATGCGGTTTTCGTTTTTATTTTAAAAATTTTATTTATTTTTATTTATTAAAAAAATCAACCCGAATATCAAGAAAAATATTACTACCGTTTTCCCGGCAACGGCGCCATTTGGTTGTTGTGAAAAATTGAGTCTTTATGTTTCCTAGTTATCGCAATCAATAACGGTATCGCAATAGCTAACCGATAGTGAGTACGGGTCGTCCGCAGGAAAATGGTAGACTATCTTTCTTGTTTTAGACGCGTTAATAGAAAAAAGATTGGATTTTTATCGTTTTATACTAAAAAGATTTGAAAACTTTATAAGAGAAGGGCTTGTAGAGTTTTTTTCGGATTGAATAGTTAAAGGATGGAGTTTTTAAAAATAATTCTTTTTATCTTTTAATTATTTAATACTAGAGAAATAGCGATGAATATGGATTAGGATACTTGGAGGGATTAGGGATTCCCTCTACTGACCCTTGTCCTTCCATTGATCCCTATTGATCTCTAACCCTCAACAAAGAAAATATTAACGAATTTCAAATCGAGGTCGCAACTATCATGAATTAGTAGCACGCCCGAATAAGAGGGTTAAGACACTTTTTGTTAAAATTTATAAAAATTAAAATATAAAAAGAAGATAAGGGATTTTTTCATCCATTATACTACCCTTTCCTATAAACCCTAACAAGCGAAAATTTACTCGCTTATTAGGGAAAACGAAGTAAAAGAAGAAAGGTAGAAGAATAATGAAACCATAAGAAGAAAAAAATAGAAAAGTGTGGAAAATAAATGTAGAAAGTAATGGGACAAAATTAAAAGAGAAAGCTACCTTTTATTGAAAATTTGCATTACAGACTTTGATTGGCTAAAAAAACTAAAAGAACTAAAGACCCTAAATTAATCGATAGATAGATCGATAGATTGTTGCTCGGTCATTTATATAGTCTCTAAAACTTGAAACTCTAGATGTAATCTCGAATTATATTAAAATACGATCATGCTCCTGATATTGCACATTGAACGGCCACTATTTGACCGCGGTTCCGCCGCCTATTGGTGTTATCGCGTCTCTAGATTTTTTGTGCTTACTTCTCTTAATTTTAGGAGATTTTTTTGATGAATATATTTTGAAAATATATTTTTCTCTCTGCAGGTGTCAGAATCTTCAATTTGCTCCTAAAATTCAGCAGATTTGGCTTGCTAACTCGATTTGATGTGGATCTCCTGCTTATGTTTGTAGCCCTAAACTGATTTGTTATTTTAATACCTGCACAATATCTCAAATCAAATCATTAGTAGCATTTATTTTTTTTGAGGTAATATTCCAACCATTCATTCACAAATAAGTTACATAATGGATATGATATGATATGATATGTGTTCTCCGCCGAAATACGCGACCGGGACGTTAGGACGCCTGGCCTGAATTTTGAAGGCAGATGCTATTTGGTTTTATCCTTCCACCTCTCCGAAGATGCCAAGTTGATTTATGGCACCGTGTATCGGAGGTTTAGACGGATGCGGCCTTTGTAGCAGATTTCGTCAGATTTCCCCTCGTGTACGAGGGTTTTTTGATTGTGGGGACGCTCTTCCATGCAGGCGTAAGCCCCTGCAGTTAATTACGCTACCGTATCGTGGTAACCACTTTCTCCTTCTCTAGATGGTCACTTCGTGTCGTGTGTGTTTGTTTTGTTTTTGGTTGCCCGTGGATTGTATACGGAGACTAATTTATGTTGTCACCCGTAGGGCGTGGATTGGTCCAAATCCGTATTTTCTTAGATTTGGGTTTGGGTTGGTTTCAAGGATCGTTAATCATATTTTTAGATTAAGATCGACTTAAATGCTTGTTAAGGATACGTTGGTCTAATTTTAGACTAAGATCTACTCAGCAAGGTTTTGGGATCATTTAGATCCAACGAGAGAGTATTTGGACTCTATCGTTTTAGTTTAGGGATATTGCGGTCCATAATTTTATGGAAATCATAGTCCATGAGTTTAAGGACGTCATAGTCCGTAAAATGTAGTTTAAGGAAGTCATAGTCCGTAAAATGTAGTTTAGGGACGTCACGGTCCATAAGTTTAAGGACGTCATAGTCCATGAGTTTAAGGACGTCATAGTTCGTGAAGTTTAAAGACCTCACAGTCTATGGGATTTTGGTTTAACCATATGGAGATGTGCCAAAAGTTATTGGTTATTGGGACCCCCCATCTCTCTGAAAACGTTGAAGAATTACAACAACATGTATCAGAGGTATGAAGAGATGTACCCTTAAACCAATGTTGGTTAGGAGATCTATAGTCAGGTCTGGGACTAAGACCAATTAAAAAAATTGTGACCATATGGGCTCAGTTAATTTGAATTAAGGACTTGTGGCCAACTTGGGCTCAATCCACTCGATTCTGAACACTTGTTTGGGCTCAGCCTCTTTTTATTCAATAATGCTGAGCATTGATTTGGGTTCTGATACCCCTTTTTCTTTTTGTCTTTTATTAAGTGTTGAACACTTTTTATGGCGGCGGGGCCTTATTTACAGAGCGCTTTGTAATTCCTTAGCGCCTATCTGAGGAGCATGTAGAATGCCTGGCGCTGAGCGCTAGAGCGGGAGCGCTACGGCGCTTCTTATAAAAGGGCACCCACGTGAGGAGCACGTGGAGCGCTTGGCGCTGAGCGCCAGACTTGGAGCGCTAAAGTGCTTATTATAAAAGGGCGCCCACATGAGGAGCACGTAGAGCGCTTGGCGCTGAGCGTCAAACTTGGAGCGCTGAAGCGCTTATTATAAAAGGGCGCCCACGTGAGGAGCACATGGAGCGCTTGGCGCTGAGCGCCAGACTTGGAGCGCTGAAGCGCTTATTATAAAAGGTCGCCCACGTATGGAGCATGTGGAGCGCTTGACGCTGAGCGCCAGACTTGGACCGCTAAACTGCTTCTTTGTAAAAGGGCGCCCACATGAGGAGCACGTGGAGCACTTGGTGCTGAGCACCAGACTTGGAGCACTAAAGCGCTTCTTTGTCAGCTTTGATCAGTTCTGTACTCTGAGAATTAAATTTCCGGTTTATAAGAGACTTTATCTCATGGATCTATAAACTAAGTTCTTCTTTTTCTTGATGAGATGTTGCGATCTTTTTTTTTACTTTTGTGATAGACCTTGTCTTAAAGATATGTGATCTAGAAATGAACTATGTTCTTATGATGTAAGAGTTGAACTTTCAAATATGGAGGAGATGTTATGATCTCTCTTCTTTTTCCTTACCTTGAAGAAGGTTCTTCTTCTTAGAGCTTGCTCTTCTCCTTTCTTTTCTGAGAACTTGAAGTTTTTTTGGGGGGTCCTCTGTTTTTCTTCTTTCGATTTGAGAACTTATAGGGAGGTTTCTGCGTGTGCCCAAGACTTGAAGTCTTGGGTCCTTTATATAGGGGAGGCTAACTTGTTGAATCAGTTAAAGAAATCTTTTATTGAGAGATCTCTGATTGATTTGGGGAATGTTTCCCACCGTTGGATCTTTGATCCAAGGGTTTCTATTTTTTACAGAAGATAGTTTTCTTGTTATTAACAAGATTGGAAAATATTTTCCCATATAGAACTTATTCTGTATCTTGGTGATTTTTAATCACCATTGGATCTTTGGTCCAACGATGCTCTGATTTGCAGGGCACAATCTTTCCAGTTTAGAAAGATTTGAGGAGTATTTCCTCAACAGAATTTTATTCTGGTAATTTGATGATTTTTTAATCATCTTCGTTGGATCTTTGATCAAAGGGTGGAGAACATTTAGTTCTAGCGCTGGCGCTCTCGTGCTTTGCACGTGAGGCGCTGCCTCAGAGTTTTTGACTCTTGACGCTGGCGCTTTTGGCGCTGGCGCTCTCGTGCTTTGCACGTGAGGCGCTGCCTCAGAGTCTTTGACTCTTAGCGCTGACGCTCTCGTGCTTTGCACGCGAGGTGATGCATCTTTACTGAACGTGTCTTTTCGCTTTCTTTCTCTGCTTTTCCTGAGTCAAACTTCTCTTTCCTAAGGCCTTTTCTTAACAGAACTTGGAAAAAGTTCCATCATGCACAAAATTTTCTGTGCCTGGACTTAAATGTCTATCTTTATAATTTGAAGCAAAGCTTCTCTTCTCTCTCACTTCCAGAGAATTTTTTTATCAGAGAAGAGCTATGGCTTGTAATCGTCCACATGCTCGCCGGCAACCATGAGAGGTGCTTATTGAGGAAATCGTTTCTCGTTTTGCTTCCCGCTTGGTAAACCCTGCTCTTACGGATGACCAATGAGACACGGTGCTATACGAGCTCTTGACTCGTAGAGGATCTCCTCTCCCCATCGGCTCCATTTGGCTTCGGATGGTCTTCTTGTCTGTGCTCGATGACATCCCTCCTCATCCAGCGGAGATGACTCCGGCAATGCTCAACGCCGCAGAGGACAAAATCGAGTGCTTTCATAAGGCACTTTTGATTACCACAGCTCTGAGGGATCGCTCTGTTCAGCTGCTAAGCCAGATACGTGCTCAGCGGGTAGTCATGACTGCCTTCGCTGATGGGAATGGTGCTGACCGATGAGAAGCGACTGTTCATGAAGATCGCCGCTTTGACATGATGGAGAAGGCAGAGAGGGAGTTAGATAATTTTATCCATAGTTTTGTGAATCCTTGTACTTTCGATCCCATGTTTGTTGATCTATTTCCAGTAATATAAAATGTTCAATTTAATGCTTTCTTTTTGTCATTGACTACCAAGTGCTCCCTTTCTAACACCTGTTCTTTCTCTGATATGTGCATGTGCGTATATGAATGAGCCTGATTTCACACATATCTATAAACGAAGCCTAAACCGGTGTAAACAGGAACAAATAGCTCTTGGCCGAAGAATTTGACGGGAACAAATGCCCCCCATTATTTTGCCCATGTAAGTATGTACGTGGGTGAAGTAGTGCAAAGTTATGCATGGCCATAGGATTGAGGGCTTAGGAGAAAAGTTTAGGGTCTTTGTAGCCTAAGACTTTCCCCATCTTCATGAGTCATAAAGGTCTCAAGAAGGTTTTATCTCACTACGAGTCGAGATGATCCCATAGATGTATTTTCTTCTTAAGAATCGTGAGGATTCCTAGGTGTTCATCGACTCCGTGAGTCATATTGATCTCACTCGGGTATTTTTCCTTACGAATCGTGAGGACCTGTAAGTAGCTTCTTTATTTCCTTGGCGAATGTGGCTTTGGCAAATGTGGCCCGCAGATAGCCTATCTTGATCTCCTTGTAGAGCAGCGATGGCTTAGGAAACAGGTTCAAATCTGCCGCCTAAGACTTTCAATTTTATGAGCCGTAAGGGTCTCATAAAGACTTTTCTTCCTACGAGTCGAGAGGATCCCGTAGGTGTAATTTCTCCTTAGGGTCGTGAGGACTCCTAAGTGTGTTTTCTCTTTAGAGTCATAAGGATCTCAAAAGAGAATTTTTTGCTTACAAGTCGAGAGGACTCGTAAGTGGTTGTTTCCCTCCTTATCGAGATTCGAATTTGGAGAGTGTGGCCCATGGATAGTCCAATTTGACCTCCTTGTAAAGCAGCGATGGCTTAGGAGACAAGGTTAGGATCTGCCACCTAAGACTTTTCAACTTTATGAGTCATGAGGGTCTCATGAAGATTTTTCTCCCTACGAGTCGAGAGGATCCCGTAGGTGTCTTTTCTCCTCAGGAGCCATGAGGACTCCTAAGTGTGTTTTCTCTTGAGAATCGTAAGGATCCCACAAGAGAATTTTTTTTATGTGCAGGGACACTAATTTCCCCGCAGGTCGAGACGAATCGAGAGATTCCTGCAAAGACACTGATTTCCTTGCGGGTCGAAACGAATCGATAGGTTCTCGCCAAGGACGCTGATTTCCCTGAATCGAGAGGTCTTGCCAAGGACACTGATTTCCCTGGGGTCGAGACGAATCGAGAGATTCCTACAAAGACACTGATGTCCTTGTGGGTCGACGCGAATCGAGAGGTTCTCGCCAAGGACGTTGATTTCCCTGAATCGAGAGGTCTTGCCAAGGACACTGATTTCCTTAGAGATTGGTTCACTTGTTTCCGAGACGGAGTCATTGGATGATGTATTTCCGAGACAGTGTCATTTGCTGACGTATTTCCGCGACGGGGTCATTTGCTGACGTATTTCAGAGACGGGGTCATTGGATGACGTGTTTCCGTGACGGGGTCATTGGATGACGTATTTGCGCGAAGAGGTCATTTGCTAACGTATTTCCGCGACGGGGTCATTTACTGATGTGTTTCCGCGACGGGGTCATTGGATGACGTATTTCCGCTTTCTGTGGTGTCAGGGTTGACGTAGTCCGCTTTCTGCGGTGTCAGGGTTGACGTACTCCATTTTCTGCAGTGTCAGAGCTGATGTACTCCGCTTTCTGCGGTATCAAGGCTGATGTACTCCGCTTTCTGCGGTGTCAGGGCTGACGTACTCCGCTTTCTGCGGTGTCAGGGTTGACTCTAGGTTGTAGAGTCTTGGAACTGAGGGCTTTGCCGCGGCTCCGATTAGTGATGTCGCGTTCGTATCCTGCTGGAATGAGGAGGATCGCCATTGTGGGTCTTTAGGCTGTAGATGTTGCCGTCGAGGTTTGGAACCAGGGTCTTTGCTCTGGCTCCGCTTCGTCGTGAGCCTGAGGTCGGTTGTTGATGTTACGTCTGCATCCGGTTGGGGTGAGAAGGAACATCATGGTGATCTTTAGGCTGCAGATGTGGCCGTCGATATTTGACTCTCCATTTGAAAGAATCCGGCGGGAAAATGTAGTTCCCTTTCATTTACGCCAATGGATTGTATACAGGAGTCAATATGGACTCGTCTATAGGGCAAAAGTTTCAATTTTTTATTTCTTTCTACGATGCTCTATCATTTCAGCTTTTTATATCGCGAAAGTCGCGATTGCCCAATCATTTCGGCTATTTTTCGCGGTGCCCAATCATTTCGGCTATTTCTTCTTTTTACTTGCTGATTTTTATTGTGAGTATGGAACTTAGGATCCGATACCAATCTTAGCATCAGTATCGCTGCAGCTGGAATATTGCCAGGAGCGAATCATCACTTGCCGTGAAAGGACTTGGAATTTGATACCGATTTAGGCATCAGCATTGCTACAACTGGGATATTGCCAGAAGCAAATCATCATTTGCCTTTGTCGGTTCGAACTAAGGTGGCTTAGCAAACAGGGTTAGGATCCTGTCGACTAAGGCTTTTGACTTCATAAGCCGTAAAAGTCTCATAAAGATGTTTCTCCTTACGAGTCATGAGGATCTCGTAAGTGCGTTTTCTTCTTAGGAATCATGAGGATTCTTAAGTGTGTGTTCTCTTATAAGTCGTAAGGATCTTACAAGAACGTTTTCTCCTTATAAGTCGAGGGGACTTACAAGTGTTGATCACCAAGTGGAGAAATTCATGCCGTTGGTGGGAACTTGGTGGGGGAGACGTTTATTTATGCCCATGGATTGTATACAAGAGTCAGTATTGGACCGCTTGTAGGGCAGTCTGGGAAATGTGATGGCTTAAGAACGGGTTCAGATCCCTATAGCTTAAGGCTTTCGAATCTTATGGGCCGTAAGGGTCTCATAAGAGGGTTCTCCTTACGAGTCGTGAGGATCTCATAAGTGTAATTTCTCCTCAGGAATATGAGGATCCCTGAGTGTGTTGCTCCCTTGTGATTCGTAAGGATCCCACGCAGGTATTTTCTCCTTACAGGGTCGACCTTGCAAGTGTGCATGAATTTTAACGAGTCTGCGCCCTTTCAGGTTTTTCACAAACTCGCCGGTAGCCCTGCTGTTTTTACTCACGGAGCCCTTTCGGGTTTTCATCCGTGCCCATTTTTCTTATGGACATACCATTTTTTTTACGAGTTTGCGCCCTTTTGGATTTTCACAAACATCGCCGGTAGCCTTGCTGTTTTTACTCACGGAGCCCTTTCGGGTTTTCATCCGTGCCCATCTTGCTTATGGACGTACCCTTTTTTTATGTCAGCCCTAGGATGCTGCGGTTTGTAGTAGTTTAAAGACGTTTCGGTCCGTAGCTAGTTTCAGGACATTGCGGTCCATTGTTCATCCTGTATGCACGTGTATTTGTCACGTGACGGGATACATAACAATAAAGTGGGATACACCCATTTAGGGTATGATTTGGTTTGGTTGGGGTGTTTTGTGATCCATCCCCACCGCGACTTCTTCCACTTGATGTCGACGCCTGGCTTTTTCGAATATGGCCATTTTGCGTTCTCGATCAACTTTGCTCTTCTGACGGGCTTCGGTTAGCAGCACGCCAATCAGCTCATCGGACGGTTCCAAGGATTTTGGTGCCGATTCTGCCCCCAGCTCATCTATGTCATCTTCTAACGCTGAGTGAGCTTCTTCATCATTTAGTGACAAATGAGAGATCATGTGACAACTTGCCACGTAATTCTTAGGTTCTTCTGACAAGTCGTTTCCCTCGTCATTGTCATTTCCTCTGCTCTTAAGGATATGGTTCAGAAACTCATGGAGTGTGACTGGAGTCCGCGCTTTCTCGTTGTATTCCTCTAGCGCGTCAATATGCTTTTGTAGGTCCGTGCACTTGTTATCAGGCTGCGCGGGCTTCTTGATCTTCTTCTTCTTCTTCGAAGAATTTGACGGCTGGACCTGGGTATTTTGCCCATTGCTATCAATTCTCGGTGTCGGGCGCGGTTTCAGCATTCCCTCAATGATCTCGGGCTCTAGCGGGCTTTTCCACCTGATTGCGGGGCATGCTTGAAGATCCTTCGGTATTCTTTTCGTTTTTGCCGAAAGAACTACTTCCCATGGAGCTTCCTCTAGGAATGAGCATGATGCCCCCGGAGTGTCTACCCTTTTAGGAGTGTGCTGCTGTGGCGGGTTTACTTTCCAGTTTTCGGACTGCGCGAACTTGCCCTGTTGGTACTGGTTTTCAACCCAGTTTTGAAGAAATAACAGTCTTCGATCGGATGGCCCAATATTCGGTGGTAGGGGCAGTAATTGGGATTGTTGACGTCGTTCGGTTGCGGTGGGTGTCTCAGCTCCGATAGAGTGATGAGCCCGTTGCGCACTGCCAGTTCGAACAGTCTCCTTGTTTTATCCCGGCGAAATGAGTAAGGACGTCTCAACTTCTCATCGAGGGATCGCCGCTTGTTACTTTGGCGAACAACCGGTCTCGGGACACTCGACTGTTGCTGAGCATTGGCGACGAAGGTTGCTTTCCCTTTCCCTTTTTTCATTTCGAGGCTCCGTCTTTGAAGAGGAAGTTCTATGGCCTATCTGGTCCATTTGGGCTAGCTTGTCATCAAGACCTGGAAGGTGGTTGGCTTGAAAAACATCATGAATTGGGATATAGTCGCCTGCGGATCGAGGGTTCCCACAAACATGCCTACTGCAGGAGCCTCTTCTATGCGCTGTTCGCACTTCGACCATAGGTTGCGCCATCGAATTGCATACTGAACCCATGTCTCTCCCGGCTTCACCCTGGCATTGATCAACGCCGTGATTGGGGTGCGTTCGCTGGCGCTTGCGAAATGCTGGGTGAATAACAGCTCCATCTCCGTGAATGTTTTAACGGAGTCGTTGGGAAGCTCCGAATACCATTCGAAGGCCGTCTCCGCCAAGCTTCCGACAAATTGGCGAAGCAGCAGCTTATCGTCGCCTCCAGTGTTGCCGCACAGAGCCCTGAACTGAGCGACATATTGATGGGGATTGCTTATCCCCTTGTATACGTGAAACTCAGGAATCGTGTATCCTGGCGAGTACTTAATCTGATCGTACCAGCTTGGATATGGTCGCCCAGTTCTGACGACTTGGCCAGCGGCTTCGTTCGCTTGACGAGCTCGTATCTGTTGGGCTATATAATTATCGAGCGCAGCTTTCGAGATTACTTCCTCCTTTGCAGCTGAAAAGGCCGGAAGAGGGTTTAATGTCTCTCCTCTATCGTCTTCAATTATTACTGGAGGATTTTCGGCCAGAGGGTCCGGCTGGATCATCATGCCCACCATATCTTGGAACAGAAGCTCCATTTGCTTTATGTTAGCCACTTGTTCCGCGGCCTCTTTGTCTTTCTTCTCGAGCATTCTTCGGAGGAACTCGGCGTTAGTTTCCTGTTCTTGGCGTTGTTCCGACGACGTCTCCGGGATTTCTTTCGGCCCAGTAAGCACGGCCATCTTCATTAGCATCTCCTAGAGCTTTTGCCGTTGTTGCTCTTGAGCCTTTGTCACAGACCGTGTAAGTGATCGATGACCCGTGGAAGCACGGCTTTCCTTCTTTCTGGAAGCCATATAGACGGTGTATACTACTATGCCCCCAGACTTGGGGCGTTTAAGTTCAGTTCCCATGAGATTCATCGCAGACACAGGGATTTTCTATGGCCTTCTCTTTTTATGAGCGGTCGAAGTTGAGGGGGCCGTTGCAGCGGGCACCCATGTAGACGATACCTTCTATGGTACGACGGGATGATCCTTCTCTTGTCGAACCTTCATTTTCTTCGGTTTGCGGGAGTAGTCTTGGTTAATCACAGAGTCTTGTACCCTTCACCAGACCCTGTGGATTTTGGAGGATAGCCGCTGAGGAGGCTGCTCTGGCTCCGCTTTTGTAACATTTTTAGCAGGTGGAGGAGACCTTTTTGATACGGCAATTGGAGAATTCTTGCACACCCTCCTGAGCGGCTCAAAGCTGTTCCCAGTTGGAACAGCAGTGTCAATTTCCACCGTTGGAGCTGGTAGGGTAAGTCCAGAAGGGGAACTGCCCCCAGCTTTCCTCACTCAGCGCCAGTGGAGACGTCGAGCATGTCTTGCAGACGGTACTGGCTCAGTTACGGGGGTAGCTTCATCGTGCCCCTTGTTCTGGTGAAGGGTTGCTGTTGGTGCCAGCCTATCGAAGACTGACGTCCACTGAGAAGAAACGTTCAACCTGTCGAAGACTGACTTTCGGGCAGGGGAAGCAGCTTTGGTGGCTTTGCCTGAAGCGGGAGTTGGAACGGACAGTCTTGTGAAGACCAATCCTTTAGCAGGAGAAGCCCCTCTGATGACTTCATTTACTGGAGCTGGAATGGCTATCCGCTTCGGGATAACTCTTTCGGGTATTGAAGGCTTCTTCACGGGCCCGTTTGAGCTTTAGCTTATTCTGTTAAAGAATGATGCAGTAGACTTAGAATTGGACGGCCCGTTGAGAGGGGCTGTGGTAGTTGTAAGCCGATCGAAGACCGACTTCTTCGGAGCTTCCTGTAACGGCACTGGAGCGTTGAAGCTCATTGGCGGGAGCATGGTCCCAAAGAACAACCCAGTGGTAGCTTGTGTCACCTGCTCCACTGGCATGACAAAGATGAAGGCCTCTTGGGGCCCATAGGTTACTCCTCCGGCGAGGACGGAGTAGGAGTTATTGTTGCAGCTGGTGCAGTTGGAGGCCATTGCTCTTCTTTTCTCTGCAGGGAGAAAGAAACCAAATCTTAGTACCTCGAATCCAAGGGCAACCATGTTAAACCGCGATTTGTTCGCGAACACGACACACGAAGTGTGGAGTGGAAAGAGGAAAAGGTCCAACCGGGCGTGCCAGAATATGTTCTCCGCCGAAAGACGTGACTGGGACATTAGGACGCCTGGCCTGAATTTTGGGGGCAGATGCTATTTGGTTTTATCCGTCCACCTCTCCGAAGATGACAAGTTGATTTATAGCACCGTGTATCGGAGGCTTAGACAGATGCGGCCGTTGTAGCAGACTTCGTCAGATTCCCCCTTGTGTACGAGGGGTTTTTGATTGTGGGGACGCTCTTCCCTGCAGAAGCAAGCCCCTGCAGTTAATTACGCTACCGCATCGCGGTAACCACTTTCTCCTTCTCCAGATGGTCACTTCGTGTCGTGTGTGTTTTTTTTGTTTTTGGTTGCCCGTGGATTGTATACGTAGACTAATTTATGTTATCGCCCGTAAGGCGTGGATTAGTCCAAATCCGTAGATTTGGGTTTGGGTTAGTTTTAAGGATCGTTAATCTTATTTTTAGATTAAGATCAACTTAAATGCTTGTTAAGGATACGTTAGTCTAATTTTAGACTAAGATCTACTCAGCAAGGTTTTGGGATCATTTAGATCCAACGAGAGAGTATTTGGACTCTATCGTTTTAGTTTAGGGACATTGCGGTCCATAAGTTTAAGGACGTCATAGTCCATGAGTTTAAGGACGTCATAGTCCATAAAATGTAGTTTAGGGACGTCACGGTCCATAAGTTTAAGGACGTCATAGTCCATGAGTTTAAGGACGTCATAGTCCGTGATGTTTAAAGACATCATAGTCTATGAGATTTTGGTTTAACCGTTTGGAGATGCGCTAAAAGTTATTGGTTATTGAGACCCCCATCTCTCTGAAGACGTTGAAGAATTACAACGACATGTATCAGAGGTATGAGGAGATGTACCCTTGAACCAATGTTGGTTGGGAGATCTATAGTCAGGTCTGGGACTAAGACCAATTGAAAAAATTGTAAGCACATGGGCTCGGTTAATTTGAATTAAGGACTTATGGCCAACTTGAGCTCAGTCCACTCGGTTCTAAACACTTGTTTGGGCTCAGCCCCTTTTTATTCAATAATGCTGAGCATTGATTTGGGTTCTGACACCGCTTTTTCTTATTGTCTTTTATTAAGTGTTGAACACTTTTTATAGCGCCGGGGCCTTATTTACAGAGTGCTTTGTAATTCCTTAGCGCCCACCTGAGGAGCACGTGGAGCGCCTGCCACTGAGCGCTAGACCGGGAGCGCTACGACGCTTCTTATAAAAGGGTACCCACGTGAGGAGCACATGGAGCGCTTGGCACTGAGCTCCAGACTTGGAGCGCTAAAGTGCTTATTATAAAAGGGCGTCCACGTGAGGAGAACGTGGAGAGCTTGGCGCTGAACGCCAGACTTGGAGCGTTGAAGCGCTTATTATAAAAGGGCACCCACGTGAGGAGCACGTGGAGTGCTTGGCGCTGAGCGCCAGACTTGGAGCTGAGCGCCAGACTTGGAGCGCTGAAGCGCTTCTTTGTAAAAGGGCGCCCACGTGAGGAGCACGTGGAGCGCTTGGCGCTGAGCGCCAGACTTGGAGCGCTAAAGCGCTTCTTTGTCAGCTTTGATCAGTTCTGTACTCTGAGAATTAAATTCTCGGTTTATAAGAGACTTTGTCCCATGGATCTAAGAACTAAGTTCTTCTCTTTCTTGATGAGATGTTGCGATCTTTTTTTTACTTTTGTGAAAGAGCTTGTCTTATAGATCTGTGATCTAGAAAAGAACTATGTTCTTATGATGTGAGAGTTAAACTCTCAAATATGGAGGAGATGTTATGATCTCTCTTCGTTTTCCTCACCTTGAAGAAGGTTTTTCTTCTTAGAGCTTGCTCTTCTCCTTTCTTTTCTGAGAACTTAAAGTTTTTTTTGGGGGGGGGGGGTCCTCTGTTTTTCTTCTTTCGATTTGAGAACTTATGGGGAGATTTCTGCATGTACCCAAGACTTGAAGTCTTAGATCCTTTATATAGGGGAGGCTGACTTATTGAATCAGGAAATCTCTTATTGAGAGATCTCTGATTGATTTGGGGAATATTTCCCACCGTTGGATCTTTGATCCAAGGGCTTCTGTTTTACAGAAGATAGTTTTCTTGTTATTAACAAGATTAGAAAATATTTTCCCATACAGAACTTATTCTGTATCTTGGTGATTTTTAATCACTATTGGATCTTTGGTCCAACGGTGCTCTGATTTACAGGGCACAATCTTTCCTGTTTGGAAAGATTTGAGGAGTATTTCCTCAATAGAATTTTATTATGGTAATTTGATGATTTTTTAATCATCTTCATTGGATCTTTGATCCAAGGGTGGAGAACATTTAGTTCTAGCGCTGGCGCTCTCGTGCTTTGTACGTGAGGCGCTGCCTCAGAGTCTTTGACTCTTAGCGCTGGCGCTCTTGGGGCAAGCGCTCTCGTGCTTTGCACGCGAGGCGCTGCCTCTTTACTGAAGGTGTCTTTTCGCTTTTTTTCTCTGCTTTTCCTGAGTCAAACTTCTCTTTCTAAGGCCTTCTCTTAACAGAGCTTGGAAAAAGTTCCATCATGCACAAAATTTTCTGTGCCTAGACTTAAATGTCTATCTTTATAATTTGAAGCAAAGCTTCTCTTCTCTCTCACTTCCAGAGAATTATTTTATCAGAGAAGAGTTATGGCTTGTAATTGTCTACATGCTCGCCGGCAACCATGGGAGGTGCCTATTGAGGAAATCGTTCCTCGTTTTGCTGCCCGCTTGGTGAACCCTGCTCATACGGATGACCAATGTGATACAGTGTTGTACGAGCTCTTGACTCATAGAGGATCTCCTCTCCCCATCGGCTCCATTTGGTTTCGGACGGTCTTCTTGTTCATGCTCGATGACATCCCTCCTCATCCAGCGGAGATGACTCCGGCAATGCTCGACGCCGCAGAGGACAAGATCAAGTGCTTTCATGAGGCACTTTTGATTACCACAGCTCTGAGGGATCACTCTGTTCAGCTGCTAAGCCAGATACATGCTCAGCGAGTCGTCATGTCTGCCTTCGCTGATGGGAATGGTGCTGACTGATGGGAAGCGACTGTTCGTGAAGATCGCCACTTTGACATGGTGGAGAAGGCAGAGAGGGAGTTAGATAATTTTATCCATAGTTTTGTAAATCCCTGTACTTTCGATCCCATATTTGGTGATCTATTTCCTGTAGAATAAAATATTCAATTTAATGCTTTCTTTTTGTCATTGACCACCAAGTGCTCCCTTTCTAACACCTGTTCTTTCTCTGATATGTGCATGTGCGTATATGAATGAGCCTGATTTCACACATATCTGTAAACGAAGCCTAAACCGGTTTAAACAGGAACAAATAGCTCTTGGCCGAAGAATTTGACGGGAACAATATGATATGCACAACTTAATAATAATGGTTAAGAATATTTGATATGATATAATATGCACATTTTAAATAATTAAGAATCACATGGATATTTTATTTAAATATGATATGCATATATTCCCCCAATTATATTAATTATAAATTAAGAAATATATGACAAAAATCTTTTTATACATAAACTCACATATGTTCTTAAATTATAAATAACAAGTTGGGTAATTAATTAAAAATAGGGAAAATGACCGTACAAATGTGCAATAAATATGAGTGATCACCACCTCACCCCTCCACCTCATTTCTAATTTCTAGAAAAGAAAAACCAAGGAAATGAGATGCCCTCCTTCTAGAATATTTTCCGTATAACTATGAAATACACTCTACCATATATATATATATATATATATATATATATATATATATATATATATACCCGTATCCATATCAAAATACGAATATCCAAAGAGATAGAATAATACAAAGAACATAATACTATAATATACATATCGAAATATGTATATGTAAATTATTAAATCAATACCAGATTTAATAATACGGCTCAATCCTAAGCCGGCTAGTAATATCAACCGTCCGATCGAAAGTCCAGGTAGCTAATATAATCATTCGATCGGAATCCTGCACGTATCAAAATACGGCTACTAAATCATTTCTTCTGAACCAGGGAAACTCTCTGTGTGGGACTCTTAAGACTCAGCAGTACGTCAGTAATGAGTTACAAGATAAATCCATAATCACAAGCACATCATTGGCACTAGCTGCACGTAACGGCTACCCGGGTACCTGTCGAAAAGAAGGCCAATGAGAAAGCTCGTCTAAACCCCTACAGAGCCTATCCATAACAATCTCTGTACAGTCTAGTCTTTTCGTCTAAGAGTATCGCATACCGGGTCCAGGAGATGGTAAACGTCAGACCCCTTCTGACCCGATAAGTCATGTCGATGTGGCTCAGGACTGATACGAGAAACTACTGATCTAACCATCAGTAAATCTCAACTGCCTTGGCCAAGGTCTTATAGTTCTAGCCAACCTGACACAATGCGATATCGGCTCCCAATACCGGGAGAGATGAATCCCTGACAATTGCTCACTGTCTCCATGTGGCTCGGGACTGTATCCAACCAAAACCTGTTTGCACAACTCAGTAAAGCCGTAGTAGGGTAGTGATCTAAGTACATTGGGAACTCACACGAGACAAATGACGATTTCAGGTCTAAAGACTAACCTGTACTCATGTCACCTGAGAACTGCTATCTGACAATAGGTATAATACCATCTAGAGGTTCTCAGCGAGTCCGTCCAGTGAACTCACCCTCAGTGAGTACATGTATACAATCTTAGGTGATCACACTAATGGCTGTGGGACTAACTACCGCCCCTCGTCAGGGTTTAGAAATGTATACACAAGTCTATTCTGGAATATCGATGCCGGTCTCGATACCCCTATGACTTGAGACATTTAAGTATGTACTTATGTACTACCCAGCCTCCACAAGTATGATCGACATCATAACGCTGGTACTCAAGCAAAATCCTACGGGCTTTATCAACATGTATCAGCCATATGTGATACCGAGTATAACATATGCACATGTTAAGATAAAGACAAACCAAAATAGTATACTACTATAACGAGTTTTCATCAATGTGTATAAGCAATATAAAGCAACAAGAAAAACAAATATACATGTTCAGATAAAGACAACTCAAAGAGTATACTATACAACTGAGCAAGATTGTCATGTACATAAATATCCCTAGTATCGTATAAAATACAGGCCTCTAGGGCATACATATCCAACAAAGTGCCAGTAATTTATTAATCAGGCTATCTAGGGTAGATTCTACCCTTATCAATTGTTGTCCTATAACCTGGATATATACATTGGTAAAATTGTTTCGCTTAAAGACTTTTTGTAGCTCCTTAAGTGTATTTTCCAGTCTACCATCAATCATAGGCTTTATAAAAGTCGTTGCCTCTAAATTAGAGGTTGATACCCCTAAAAATTTTAAGAGTTCAGCTGGAGGATATATTGTCACGCCCCGCTTCCCGGTATACGGCGAAGGGGACGCGACTGGTCCGCTACATATTTACTGTGAAGTAAATACGCTAAGCGTATCTAAGCAATATAAAAGTAATCACAAAAGACAAGAGATATAAAAATAACAGCAACTTTATTTATTAACATTCTTTTGTACAATGCATGAAAAGAAAATACAACTGAAGTAAAAACGATGCCTAAACAATGGCATAACAGGAAATTAAAGGTACTGAATGGAAATGTACAATGTCTAGAGCTCGGGGTTTTCGAGGAACTGATCCTAGTCTTTACTGGTGGGCTTGATCTGTACTGTGTCCAGATCACCTGACGACATTCAAAGAAGAAAGAAATAGAATGTCATCAGCGAACAGGTCGCTCGGTAAGTCCCAAAGTTAAGGGAGAAATAGAAAAGACAGAATAAGAATGTATCTTTTAAAGTTGTATAATATTGTAGAATATTGTGTTAACTCTGTTGTTTGTAGCTTGGTACAGAAGGATGCCGGTGTATACGATAGGGGTCTGTATATGCTAGAGACCAGGGCAAACTGAAAGTACAAGGAACCGTTATGCCATGGTACAATAGCAACGGGATTCATGTTAGGTGTCTTAATCTTACTGTCTCGTGCCACTTTTAACACCTTCTGTACCAATCTACCCCTTAAACCCCGTAGTGTTTTGATTGTATTGTTATATTGTATTATATAAGTTGTATAGTTGGATGACTGACCGAAACCATGATATCAGTAACGGATGTAATGGATGTAAACTGGAATCATGTAAATGGAAAGTATATCCATGGTTTGGTTCAGTCAAGTTGTATAGATTGATAACTGGATTCATGGATTCGTGTGTTCATGTTGAATTGTAATATTATAGATTTATATGGTACTTGAATCATATTCAAGTCGGATTATGATCAGACGCAAACCCGAGTCAGACAGTAGAGATGTAAATCGAAGTCCTATATTTACTAGGGTCCTTAGGGTAATTTATAAAACTTGAGGGGATTTTATGTAAAAATACTTTTGTATAGTTTTCAAGATGCACCCCAAGTATTTATTATTCGTCTTCAGAGTTGTAATGAATGTGGATTTTATATTGTGATATTTGTAGTGAAAATATCCTAATTTCATAAATAAAGGTATTTATTTGTAATATTAATTTATGTGGAATTTATGGTATTTTAGTGTAAAATTTGTTCTTTTGATTTTTAGAAAAAGATGGAATATTTATATCATAAAAAAATAGATCTTTTAATGATAAATATACATATATTTATACAAAATTAATTTTAATAAATATTTTATATTCTAAAAATCTCATTTTCTTAAAATGTCGTATTTTAAATCTTTCGAGACCGAATGCTCCTTGCGGAGGTCTGAATCTCGCACTACTAAGTCCGAGAATGTGCGATAAACCGCACCATCCCGAACGGGTTCCCCAAAATGGGTTGTAGCGGCACTTTGCAAAGATTTTATAAATACTAATCCTTTAGAAGACGGTTTTATTAAGTAAATGGTATTTATTTGTAAAGATGTCGATTTCCCGTATTCTATGTCAAGTTGTGAGATAGCTCAAATCGCCTCTTCACCGTCAATCGTGGCCAGGTAAGTACAAGTGAAGAAAGGAGGGATCCGCTCATGATTCACCGTGAGACGGGCCTTTTAAAATTACCTTTCTCACTTGTCTAGCCTAGACACCACAAAGTCAGGTTTAGATAAACGACCGATGTCCACAACCTTACTATGTCCTAATGAAGGCGACGGTCCCTAATTGACTGAGTCTAGATATTTTTTATTAGTTCCAAAAGTTATTTATTTATAAAGATGTATCAAAAATTGGTTTTTATTAAGTAAAGGGTATTTAAATGAAATTGTTTTATTTTCCGTATTCTAAGTTCTCAAGGTAGCGTTTTATGTTTGCATATGAGTGTGTGATAAGGTAGGTCATTACCTCGTGATCTACTTTAAGGTATAGCAATTTAAATGGGGTTAAAGGCGTATTGAAACCATGTGGTATTTAAGTGAAAATACGGTAGAATGGAAATAGCTATCATTTTATGAATTTAACTTTGATCAATTTAGTTGTTTAGTGTTTAATAATCAACATGATAGTGTTTAAACATAGTTGAAATAATGAGAAGTGAAGTTTATAAGAAAACCGAATCGAAAATCGGATTTGTGCCGATTCCGTCGGGTTTGTAAATTCGTATTTTTTTTAGAAAAGAAAAGAGAAGCTAGAAAAGGACTTACGGGTTTGGATAAACACGAGAGTGATAAGGAAGAAGAGAGTTCGCCGGTGCATCGATTCATCGCCGTGAGTTCCTAGCGCGATCACCAGAAGTTCGCCGTCGATTTCGTCGGGGCTTCGCCTTTTGCTCGTTTTTAAAGTACACAAGGTTTTCTTGAGATTTTGAGAGAGTGGGCTCAGAATTTTGGGATGAGAGGGTAGGAGGTAGGGGTGTATTTATAGGGTTAGGCTAGGGTTAGGGTAGGTGTAGGGATTTTAATTAAAATATGTAAAAAAATATAGGAAAAATGTATTAAAAATGGATTGAATGAGAGTTATTGTGCTCTCTGTAAACGATCTGAGAAATTAAAGTGTGCGGGGGGGTAGGGAAGACCAAGGGGCTCATTTCCTCTGTTGATGACTCGGCCGTCCAGCCGAGTCCGGCCGGCAGGGCCGGCCCGAGTCGGCCGGTCCGCGGGCCGAGTCAGGCGCTTGGGAGGTGGAGGCCGCCGGGGGTAGCTACTGGAACATTTAACTTTTCATGGGTAGTGGGGTTTTTGTGAGAAAACACGTGTTGACTGTTGGTATTCCAGAAATTTTAAAACAAAATAATATTAAAAATAATGTGGGGTATGGGATTTGAACTCTGATGGCTTGGTTCAGCAGTGCAAGGTATTACCAATAAGCTACAAGCTCTTGCTTGTAATTATGGTATGAAATAAATACTTAAAGAGATATCAGCAACATTAAATACTCCAAGTATACTTTGAATTTAAATCAATTCTTTGTTCATTAAAAATGGAGTTGTTATAGTCTACCCTCCTTACAAAAATTTCGTCATCAAAATTTACAAGTTTTATTTGAGGACTAGTTTACAAAGAGGTGTGGATATCTAGTACGCATTTCATCCTCCCTTTCCCAAGTGGACTCTCCTGGAGTGTCTTTCCTCCACATCACTCGGACCAAGTTAACTTCCTTGTTCCGAAGTGTCTTCACTTTCCTGTCCAGGATCCCCACAGGTTGTTGCTCACAAGACAAATCGGGCTGTATAGTGAGCTCGGAATGATCGAGAACATGGCCGGGGTCACTCACATACCTTCTGAGTTGGGATATGTGGAACACGTTATGCACTCCTTCCAATGAAGGTGGAAGCACTAAGCAGTATGCCACTTCACTGATTCGTTCAAGTATGTCGAACGGTCCAATATTTCTCGGACTTAGCTTACCCCATCTTCCAAATCGGATCACTCTGTGGTTCGGAGATATCTTCAAGAACACATGATCTCCTGGCTGGAACTCCAGATGACGTCTCTTTGCATCAGCCCAGTGCTTCTGTCGATCTTAGGCTATGCGCATCCTTTCCCTGATAGTACAACTACATCAACGGTCGCTACTATCATCTCTGGTCCAAGAAGTTCCCTATCTCCGATGTCGTCCCAACTTAATGGCGATCGACACTTCCTTCCATACAATGCTGCAAAAGGTGACATTCCTATGCTTGCTTGGTAGCTGTTGGTGTACGAAAACTCCACAAGATGTAGGTGATCTTCCCACGATCCTTTGAAGTCTAACATACATGCTCTAAGAATATCCTCCAAGATCTGAATAGTTCGTTCCGACTGACCATCTATTTGTGGATGATAAGCCGTGCTAAAGTTCAGACTTGTTCCCAAGCTTGCTTGCAGACTTTGCCAAAATTGCGATCGAAACCTGGTGTCACGATCGGAGACAATGCAGACCGATACTCCATAAAGTCTCACAATTTCCTATATGAGTTCATGGGTATCAGAGATAGTACATTATGAAGAGTTTAAATCTTTAAATAGATTATTACCTCTATGTACTTCTTTGCTAGTGTCTCAGTTGATTGGCCAACTCGAAATGGGATGAAGTGAGCCGACTTTGTGAGTCGATCCGCAATGACCCATACGGCATCGTTACCCTTTGTGCTGCGAGGAAGAGCAGTCACAAAATCCATCGTGACGTGTTGCCACTTCCATTCTGGAATTGGTAACGGTTGAAGTAATCCAGCAGTCCTGTGATGTTCAGCCTTTACTTGCTGACACACCAAGCATTTTATGATGCTTCTGGCTACTTCACGCTTCATTCCATGCCACCAATAATTCCGACGTAGATCTTTGTACATTTTGGTACCTTCAGGGTGTACTGAGTAGGGAGAGCTGTGAGCTTCTTTCATTAACTCTTCCCGAATAGGACCTTTTGGTATACACAATCTGCTGCCGTATCTCAAAGATCGGTCTTCATGGATGATAAAGTCTGTTCTGAGTCCATTCTCCACTTGTTCTCTGATCTTTTTCAACTTAGCATCACTTGCTTGGGCTGCTTTGATCTGATTGACAATGGTTGATTGAACTTGTAAATTCATCAAACTTGAAGTATTACCTGGCATGACTACTTCAATCTCCATCTGATGCAAGTCTTGTTAAAGCTTCTACTGAGCGGTGAGATTCATTGCTAATGGTTGGCGACTAAGTGCATCAGGTACCACATTCACCTTCCCTGGGTGATATTGCAAGTTGATGTCAAAGTCCGCCATGAGTTCTAACCATCTTCTTTGCCTTATATTCAACTCCTTCTGAGTAAACACGTACTTCAGGTTCTTATGATATGTGTAGATGTTCACTCGTTCACCAAGTAGATAATGGCGCCAAATCTTGAGAGCAAAGATGACGGCTTCCAATTCCAAATCATGCGTCGGATAATTGCGCTCAAGAATCTTCATCTTTCTTGAAGCATAAGCCACAACTTTACCGTGCTGATGTAGAACACATCCTAATCCCTTACCGGATGCATCGTAATGCACTTCGAATCCTCCAGATTGATCCGGTATAACGAGAATAGGTGCTGATGTCAACCTTGACTTGAGTTCTACGAAAACTTGTTCGCATGCTTCTAACCACACAAAATCTTCATCTTTACGTGTGAGCTTGGTCAGGGTGTTGCTATCTTTGAAAATCCTTCAATGAATCTTCTGTATTATCCAGCTAGACCTAAGAAACTCCGAATGTCCTTCACTGACTTTGGAGTAGGTCATTCGCTAACTGCTGAAACTTTTGCTGGATCTACCGAGATTCCTTCTCCTGATACGATATGTCCAAGAAAACCAACTTGCTTTAGCCAAAACTCGCACTTGCTGTACTTGGCATAGAGCTGATGTTGTCGAAGAGTTTCCAGGACAATTCGTAGATGTTCTGCATGCTCTTTCCGATTCTTAGAATACACCAGGATGTCGTCGATGAAGATGACAACAAACCTGTCTAAGTACTCCCGGAAAACTTGATTCATTAGGTTCATGAATATTGCGGGTGCGTTGGTCACTCCAAATGGCATCACGAGAAATTCATAATGTCCATAGCGAGTTCTGAAAGCCGTTTTATGAACATCAGTTTCCTTGACCTTCACCTGATGATAACCTGAACGAAGATCCAATTTAGAGAAAACACAAGATCCACTTAGCTGATCGAATAAATCGTCGATGCGCGGAAGTGGATACTTGTTCTTTATAGTGACTTCACTCAAGGCTCTGTAATCGATGCACATTCTGTATGAACCTTCCTTCTTCTTCACAAGTAATACAGGTGATCCCCAACTTGAAGTGCTGGGATGAATCCATCCTTTCGCCAGTAATTCGTCCAACTGTGTTCAGACTTCTTTCAAACCTTCCGGACTTAAACGATAGGGTGCTTTAATCACCGGTTGTGCTCCTGGTACTAAATCAATACTGAATTCAAAAGCTCGATCGGGAGGCAAACTTGATATATCGTCAGGAAATACATCGTCGAACTCTCGAACCACATCTAGTCTTGATTCTTCCTCCGCTTGAGCTGCTGCAACTACTACTTCTCTTGGCTTCGCTTTGTAGATACTTGGCTCCAGTGTACGGTCTCCGCTTTTGAAATAGAAGACCGGATAGTCTGAAATCTCGAATACTACCCTCCTTTGACGATAGTCAATGGTAGCATAAAAAGTTCCAAGTCAATCCATTCCTAGAACCACATCAAAGTTCGGTATGTCCAGCACTTTGAAGTCAGCATAAAACTCTCTGCTGCAGACGACGACTGGACACAAACGGTATCCCATGGTTGCCTTTAGAACGCCATTTCCTGAACAGACATTCCAGCTGGATACAAGCGGTGAGACTGGAATCGCATGGGTTCGAACAAACCGTTGCGACATAAAGAGTGAGATGCTCCAGTATCAAACAGTGCTGGTGCAGGGATTGAGGATACTAAGATTGTACCTAAGGTATGTAGGATTTGTTTTAGGTATAGGAAAAATATGTAGCTAATTAGCAAGATAGAAAAGCAAAGTTTGAAAAGAAAAGTTTACCAGTGATGACTTAGCTAGTGGCCTCAGCTTCTTCCACGGTCATCGTGAAAGCCTGGCGCCTTAGTACATTCCTCCTGGCCGGAGGAGCATTCCTCGGAACGTTCCTTTGAGTTTGATGGAACTGACGAGGAGGTGGTGCGGCTTGTGGTCCTCTGGGTGGTGCAGATAGTGCAAGTCTTGGAGCAGGTGTTTGAAGAGCTGGTCGCTGCAGATAGGTAACTGCTGGCCTGGGTGTAGCAACTGGGTTTTGCTTTTGGGGACAAGACCTAATATCATGAGCAGCTGAGCCGCAGATCAAGCAAAGATGGTTGGTTCGCCGGCAGTCTTTCATCATATGTCCAGTTCTCTTGCAGTAGGTATAAAAGGCTGGGCTTGGAAGGTTGTTCTGTACTCCGGGTCGCTTTGGCACAAAAGATGGCATGGACGAGGCTCCTCCTGCCATCTGGTTGGCAGGATGCTTAAATCCAGCAGATTGAGGTCTTCCCCTCGCCTTTACCACTGCCTTATAACGGCGGGCAGCTTTCAGAGCCGATTCATGAGTCGGAAAATCTCCTGTGGCCAGTGCCGCCTGGATTTCCGAATCCAAACCTTGTTGAAAGCGACGGGCTCTGATCTCATCCATCGGTATAAGGTGTGCCGCAAATCTGTTAAAAATATTGTGTTAGCTGTGTAATATGTGATATAAAAAAATTTTGAATTATTGAGACATATCTTACCGACTGAGCATGGTGAACTCAGCGTCATACTCATCTACTGACTTGGTCCATATCGAACCTTGTTGTAGATGGATGAACTGTTGTTCCATGTCGAACCTGGCAGTCTTAGGGAAGTACTTAGCGTCGAACATGTCACGGAAAGTCTTCCATTCGATAGGCTGTTCAAGACAGCTTTCTTCCGCCTTCCACCAGTTGCGAGCATTGTCCGTGAGCTGCAGTTTCGCCACACGAACCCAAACTATGTCTGGCACTTGTGCTGCCGCCAGATCATCCTCTATGCTCTATGCCCATTCCCCAGCTTCAAGTGGGATTTCCTTTCCGGAGAACTGTTTGGGGTGTAAAGCCCTAAATTGCTTTACCCCAGGTGCGTCTGTCTCAGGACGGTTCATTAAAGAGCAGTCTTCTGCTGCTGTCCCTCTAGGAGGCTTCGGATTGCCTCAAGCAGAACCGTCTGCTTGTTGATCGGAGCAGGGACGACAGGTGTGAGTGGTAGGGCTGGAGGTGTGTTGTTGACATTGGTGCTGGTGTTGTTCGGGGAATCCATAACCTTGAAGAAAAATTTGGGTTAGGACGGATTCAAAATATTTGAAATGATAAGATTCAATGAATATGAAATTGTAAGATTCAAGGAACATGAATTGTAAAGAATGTTTTAGTTGCTGGTTCTTGTGTTATATTGCTTAGTTTGTTCACGCAGAACAGAACTGCATAGTATGATTCTATACAGCTCTGAGCTGCATGGGCCACCAACAAAACCTGTCACGCCCCGCTTCCCGGTATACGGCGAAAGGGACGCGACTGGTCTGCTACGTATTTACTGTGAAATAAATACGCTAAGCGTATCCAAGCAATATAAAAGTAATCATAAGAGACAAGAGATATAAAAATAACAGCAACTTTATTTATTAACATTCTTTTATACAATGCATGAAAAGGAAATTCAACTGAAGTAAAAACGATGCCTAAACAATGGCATAACAGGAAATTAAAGGTACTGAATGGAAATGTACAATGTCTAGAGCTCGGGGTCTTCGAGAAACTGATCCAAGTCTTCACTGGTGGGCTCGATCTCTGCTGTGTCCAGATCACCTGACGACATTCAAAGAAGAAAGAAATAGAATGTCGTCAGCGAACAGGTCGCTCGGTAAGTCCCAAAGTTAAAGGAGAAATAGAAAAGACAGAATAAGAATGTATCTTTTAAAGTTGTATAATATTGTAGAATATTGTGTTAACACTGTTGTTTGTAGCTTGGTACAGAAGGATGCTAGTGTATACGAGAGGGGTCTCTATATGCTAGAGACCAGGGCAAACTGAAAGTATAAGGAACCGTTATGCCACGGTACAACAGCAACAGGATTCATGTTAGGTGTCTTAATTTTACTGTCTCGTGTCACTTTTAGCACCTTCCGTACCAATCTACCCCTTAAACCTTGTAGTGTTTTGATTGTATTGTATAAGTTGTATAGTTAGATGATTGACCGAAACCATGATATCAGTAACGGTTGTAATGGATGTAAACTGGAATCATGTAAATGGAAAGTATATCCATGGTTTGGTTCAGTCAAGTTGAATAGATTGATAACTGGCTTCATGGATTCGTGTGTTCATGTTGAATTGTAATATTATAGATTTATATGGTACTTGAATCATATTCAAGTCGGATTATGATCAGACTCAAACCCGAGTCAGACAGTAGAGATGTAAATCGAAGTCCTATTTACTAGGGTCCTTAGAGTAATTTATAAAACTTGAGGGGGTTTATGTAAAAATACTTTTGTATAGTTTTCAAGATGCACCCCAAGTATTTATTATTCGTCTTTAGAGTTGTAATGAATGTGGATTTTATATTGTGATATTTCTAATGAAAATATCCTAATTTCATAAATAAAGATATTTATTTGTAATATTAATTTATGTGGAATTTATGGTATTTTAGTGTAAAATTTGTTCTTGTGATTTTTAGAAAAAAGTGGAATATTTATATCATAACAAAATAGATATGTTAATGATAAATATACATATATTTATACAAAATTAATTTTAATAAATATTTTATATTCTAAAAATCTCATTTTCTTAAAATGTCGTATTTTAAATCTTTCGAGACCGGATGCTCCTTGCGGAGGTCTGAATCTCGCACTACTAAGCCCGAGGATATGCGATAAACCGCACCATCCCGAACGGGTTCCCCAAAATGGGTTGTAGCGGCGCTTTGCAAAGATTTTATAAATACTAATCCTTTAGAAAACGGTTTTATTAAGTAAATGGTATTTATTTGTAAAAATGTCGATTTCCCGTATTCTATGTCAAGTTGTGAGATACCTCAAATCGCCTCTTCACCGTCAATTGTAGCCTGGTAAGTACAAGTGAAGAAAGGAGGGACCCGCTCACGAATCACCGAGAGACGGGCCTTTTAAAATTACCTTTCTCACTTGTCTAGCCTAGACACCACAAAGTCAGGTTTAGATAAACGACCGATGTCCACAACCTTACTATGTCCTAATGAAGGCGACGGTCCCTAATTGACTGAGTCTAGATATTTTTTATTAGTTCCAAAAGTTATTTATTTATAAAGATGTATCAAAAATTGGTTTTTATTAAGTAAAGAGTATTTAAATAAAATTGTTTTATTTTTCGTATTCTAAGTTCTCAAGGTAGCGTGTTATGTTTGCATATGAGTGTGTGAATAGGTAGGTCATTACCTCGTGATCTACTTTAAGCTATAGCAATTTAAATGGGGTTAAAGGCGTATTGAAACCATATGGTATTTAAGTGAAAATACGGTAGAATGGAAATAACTATCATTTTATGAATTTAATTTTGATCAATTTAGTTGTTTAGTGTTTAATAGTCAACATGATAGTGTTTAAACATAATTGAAATAATGAGACGTGAAGTTTATAAGAAAACCGAATCGGAAATCAGATTATTGCCAATTCCGTCGGGTTTGTAAATTCGTATTTTTTTATAAAAGAAAAGAGAAGCTAGAAAGGGATTTACGGGTTTGGACAAACACGAGAGTGATAAGGAAGAAGTGGGTTCGCCGGTGCGTCGATTAATCGCCGAGAGTTCCTAGCACGATCACCGGAAGTTCGCCGTCGATTTCGTCGGGGCTTCGCCTTTCGCTCGTTTTCAAAGTACACAAGGTTTTCTTGAGATTTTGAGAGAGTGGGCTCAGAATTTTAGGATGAGAGGGTAGGAGGTAGGGGTATATTTATAGGGTTAGGGTAGGTGTAGGGTTTTTAATTAAAATATGTAAAAAAAATAGGAAAAATGTATTAAAAATGGATTGAATAAGAGTTATTGTGCTCTCTGGAAACGATCTAAGAAATTAAAGTGTGCGGGGCTAGGGAAGACCATGGGGCTCATTTCCTCTGTTGATGACTCGGCCGTCCGGCCGAGTCCGGCCGGTGGCGCCGGCCCGAGTCGGCCGGTCCGCACCCGCTGACTCGGGCGAGTCAGGTGCTTGGGAGGTGGGGGGTCGCCGGGGGTAGCTACAGGAACATTTAACTTTTCATGGGTCGTGGGGTTTTTGTGAGAAAACACGTGTTGACTGTTGGTATTCCAGAAATTTTAAAACAAAATAATATTAAAAATAATGTGGGGTATGGAATTTGAACTCTGGTGGCTTGGCTCAGCAATGCAAGGTATTACCAATGAGCTACAAGCTCTTACTTGTAATTATAGTGTGAAATAAATACTTAAAGAGATATCAGCAACATTAAATACTCCAAGTATACTTTGAATTTAAATCAATTCTTTGTTCATTAAAATGGAGTTGTTACATATATAGATCTAACAGTCTTACCACTTGTGGTAGACCATTGTTTATAATGTTTTTCAAGAATATTAATCTTATTATTTTGCTCCTTGATAAAGTATTCTATGAATCAATTAACAAAGTAAATTATACATTAGTTTTTCTCAAGATGTTTATAAAACTGGTCTTTATAAAAATATTATTGTTCTTTAGAAATGGATTTGGCAAACCAATTTCTAAAAGCAATATGCTTCTTTTTCATGAATTCCTTATTAAGGAATATCCTAATAGAACTGTTTGGTGTAAAATCCATAAAAACTTATATATGAAATCTCATCTCTGATGAGTTGAAAGAAGTTTTATTATCCTTTTCGTATATGGGATGAGGAATAGTCAGCTCAGAAATATTAATGGCTCTAACTTCTCTTTCAGATTTCTGAGAGGATTTAGGTCTCGAAAATGATCTTCTACCATTATAAATGGAATAAGTACTAGCAATATTCGGGTTACCAGATATTCTAGTAATATTGTTTTCAATTTTTCCGTCGTCGGTTTGTATTATCTAATTGGCCTCGGTATCTATAACTGGTTTAGGAAGAACCGCTGAGGTTAAAACCGACGATTCAGAGAAATCTATCTCTTCCCATTTGATGATTTTATTAGTCGCAATACCAGAAGACAGTAAGTTTGTCTCTATCAAAGTGGTTTTACCACTTTCAGTTTTAGCCTTCACTTTTGGGGCCATAGTGGTTAAAACCTTGAAATGGATCTTATAGATTATGGAGATAGTCTCCGATCCCTTCATAAATTTATATCCATTTATCTTCAAATTCAAGGTGGCCGCCTCAAGAATATTTGGGTCAGTTAAAAACAAAATGTTGTACACACTAGTAAAATAGGGGGTTGCCCCAACGGATATTGGAATCCGTAGGGGCATATTTAACTTGGCCCTACGGATTAATCCGTAGGGCTAAAAGGTTGCCCCTACGGGCACAGACGTCCAAGAATAAAAATATTAATTCTTAATTTGGTGTTTGCCCCTACGGAGCCGCAAACAAAGGACCTACGGGTTTATCCGTAGGGGCAAGTAAATATCGATTTAACAAAAACCCAGATCGATCGCCTACGCTCGATCACTTTCTCTCTCTCTCGATCGCGCGCGAAAAAATTCCCCAATTCGCCACGCCGTCATCGCCAACGTCGTTCTCCTCGTCGCCACCGCCGGTTTCGTCGCCACCTCAGCTCTCGTCGCCACCGCGGTTCAGGTCGTCGCCCCAGCCCCAGCGCAGCAGCGGTTCAGGTGAGTAAATCTTTGGATTACTTTGGGCTTAGGGTTCAGGTGAGGTAAATTAAAGAATTTTGGGATTATTTTGGGCTTAGGGTTCATGGCGCGCGAGTTGGGGTTGGGCAGGGGTCGTGGTCGCGGTCGCAGTCGGGGTCGGGGTCGGGGTAGGGTTAGGGTTGGGGTTCGGCTGCTGTGGGGTGGGGCTGGGGTTAGGGTTTGCCTTAGGGTTGGTGTTGGGGTTTAGCTGGCCGCACTGGGTTTAGGGTTAGGTTAGGGCTGGGGGCGGGGGCTGGGGGCGGGGGCTGGGGCTGGGTTGGGGTTAAGTGGTGGGGAGTTAGAAAAAAATAAGAAAATGAAACAGGGTTGCATGCATATACACATTCTCACACATTGGCCATTTATGTAGTTATTTCAATGACCACCGTGACCTTGATTTATGTTGTCACACTACACTTTTGGATTACAAGCGGCATTGTAGTGTTCCTCAATGTGGGCAGCCATACAACCCT
This sequence comes from Agapanthus africanus, assembly GCA_030015575.1. NCBI lineage: Eukaryota > Viridiplantae > Streptophyta > Magnoliopsida > Asparagales > Amaryllidaceae > Agapanthus > Agapanthus africanus. The sequence continues at coordinate 122,324,478 of CM057344.1, forward strand.
GAGGAAATGGAGAATGCTCTCCTTCAAATTGTTCGGCTAAGGGAGAGACTGTACCATCTGCAAGACCTAGTGTGCCTTGGATGCAGACAAGTTAATGTCGTGCATTTGGCTAAGCAATGTGTATGCGGTGGCTTATTCAAGTGCAAAGAACCTTTGTCTGAATTTCTAAGCAAAATGCATGTGTTTTAGGATATAGCCGTTCGCCAAAACTTTCGATTGTTACAGGATTGTACATCATGGATTTTAGAAGTGAGGTGACGATCAATTTATTGGCGCATTATCATTATTTGTACATAAGTGGGAGGTGTGATTATACATGTTTATAATTATTGAACGGTTGTAATTGTAGTATCCCCCAGTTAACGAATTCTTGTGTATGAGTTAGAGAAGAGTGTACATATGTTATAACATACCTTGACTGTAGTGAACTGTGAGGATCATGCCTCCAAAGAATTTTTTTTCTCAAAATTTAAATTTTTAGTTTGGACGAGTATTGTTGCCGAAGGCTAGTGATTTGGTACTAAATAATGTTGAATTGCTTGAATTATTAAGCAACTTGAGGTTAGGGTTAGGTGGATTGATGACAACAAAATACCATAATTTATAACTATATTAATCATATAATGTGTATGTCATGTGAAAGGTAGATGAAGGTCGAGCAAGCACAACAAATTTGTTGGATGGGACAATATCAATAGGAGCTCAATGCTATTTGGAAAAATAATAATTCAAAAACATAGTGGAGTTTCCGATTGGTGGCATGGACTAGTTTGATGTATGTAGTTGGTTTGATTTATGAAAAAATAGGGAGACAACATGCATGTATGCATATAGGTAACATCTGCCAATATGCCATATCTAGACCGCAATCTATTTTTGCCTATTGGCTAAAATGAAAATATCGGCCCGTGTATATGACATAATCAAAGTTGTTAAATCTTGATACGGTTTGTGTTTCGTTTTTTTATTTATCAGTTCTATCAATGTTGCGTATAACGCTTTATGATATCAGTATCCTACATTTGTAGTTTTAATTGTTGATTGTTATAGATGAATACCATTGCAATAATAGTTTTTGGTTGATGAATGCTATTGCAATGTAGGATGATCAGTTCTATCAATCTTGATCTCGATGGTTTAAAATCATGTTACACATACAACACGAATGCACAACGCATAATTAGAGAGCGACTCGAGATATTCAGGTTAAAACCAATATATGATACTCGATGATAATATGAAACCTTCATATTCCCATCGATACTCATATATGAAACTAAAAGCGCCACTTAGTCCCCGTCTATCGGTTCACATACGTGCGATGCTTGTCGTGACCTAAAACTATACGAAGGTTGTTAAATATCGGATAGTATAGCTCGATACTAACAACCGTCGTATAGTCTACGCGACGAGAAAATTCAATCGTATGGTAACCCATAGATTTGTCCAGTGTGGACAAGTTAAGAATGTATAAAGCAAACGCCTTCATTCACTTGTGTTTTCATCCGTTTCGAGATATTTCGTCGGTACCTTTCCGCTGGTTCTCCGTGTACAAAGATAGATTAGATGTTCATTTCAACGTTGTTTCACAGCTTTGAAATGATTATCTATTCTATTACAGTGTACTCAGAGAACAACGGGGAGGTGCTGCCGAAATTTACTCGAAACGGTTGAAAGCACAAGTGATGGGCGTTCGCTCTATACATTCTTAATGGGATAGAAGCCTACCCCCGACAGCCGGAACACACACATACAACAAGAATACACAACAAACGCATAATTAGAGAGCGACTCGAGATGTTCGGGTTAAAACCAATATATGATACTCGATGATAATATGAAACCTTCATATTCCCATCGATACTCGTATATGAAACTAAAAGCGCCACTTAGTCCCCGTCTATCGGTTAACATACCTGCGATGCTCGTCGTGACCTAGAACTATACGAAGGTTGTTAAATATCGGACAGTATAGCTCGATACTAACAACCGTCGTATAGTCTATGCGACGAGAAAATTCAATCGTATAGTAACCCATAGATTTGTCCCGTGTGGACAAGTTAAGAATGTATAAAGCAAACGCCTTCATTCACTTGTGTTTTCATCCGTTTCGAGATATTTCGTCGGTACCTTTCCGCTGGTTCTCCGTGTACAAAGATAGATTAGATGTTCATTTCAACGTTATTTCACAGCTTTGAAATGATTATCTATTCTATTACAGTGTACTCGGAGAACAGCGGGGAGGTGCTGCCGAAATTTACTCGAAACGGTTGAAAGCACAAGTGATGGGCGTTCGCTCTATACATTCTTAATGAGATAGAAGCCTACCCCCGACAGCCGGAACACACACATACAACAAGAATACACAACAAACGCATAATTAGAGAGCGACTCGAGATGTTCGGGTTAAAACCAATATATGATACTCGATGATAATATGAAACCTTCATATTCCCATCGATACTCGTATATGAAACTAAAAGCGCCACTTAGTCCCTGTCTATCGGTTAACATACGTGCGATACTCGTCGTGACCTAGAACTATACGAAGGTTGTTAAATATCAGACAGTATAGCTCGATACTAACAACCGTCGTATAGTCTACGCGACGAGAAAATTCAATCGTATGGTAACCCATAGATTTGTCCCGTGTGGACAAGTTAAGAATGTATAAAGCAAACGCCTTCATTCACTTGTGTTTTCATCCGTTTCAAGATATTTCGTCGGTACCTTTCCGCTGGTTCTCCGTGTACAAAGATAGATTAGATGTTCATTTCAACGTTGTTTCACAGCTTTGAAATGATTATCTATTCTATTACAGTGTACTCGGAGAACAGCGGGGAGGTGCTGCCGAAATTTACTCGAAACGGTTGAAAGCACAAGTGATGGGCGTTCGCTCTATACATTCTTAAAGGGATAGAAGCCTACCCCCGACAGCCGGAACACACACATACAAACGCATAATTAGAGAGCGATTCGAGATGTTCGGGTTAAAACCAATATATGATAATATGAAAACCTTCATATTCCCATCGATACTCAGATATGAAACTAAAAGCGCCACTTAGTCCCCGTCTATCGGTTAACATAACGTGCGATAATTTATTCTTTTCAACGACAAACGCACACACAAAGCATATACACGGATTTTCTCCTTTGTCAGTAACTATCCCGTTCTTATATTTCTCAATATAGTCAGTATAACCTACAATTTATATGTTATTCAGTCTAACATGGCCCATGAGTACGTCAGAGTTAAGGACTGGATGTATGTGGATTGGAAACAACGTATGCAACCTAAGTTTGTCGCAGGAGTTGCTGCTTTCCTTGAATTTGCACGCGCACATAATAAGATCATAATAGAGAAGATTCTCTGTCTGTGCGATAGATGTGGCAATAAGTACTGGGAGAAGGTAGAATTGGCAGAGCTTCATATTGTAAAATACGGGTTTACTAGATTTTATTCAAGTTGGAAATATCACGGGGAAGGAGAAGAATGCAGTACTGCGGTAGAAGAAGAAGGAGAACACGATAATGCGGCAGGAAAAGAAGAATTCAGTAATACGGCAGGAGACGGAAATTTATTTCCATCAGAAGAAATGGAGGATATGGTAGAGGCTGCCCTAGGTGAATCTATTCATACCGAAGATGACATTCCTTCCGGTCAAGGACCGCGTGCGGATAAATATGAAAATTTCATGAATGATGCTAGGAAACCAATTTATGAGAATGCGAAGTATTCCACCCTCTCATGGTTCGTCCAACTTTTCCAGATTAAGTGCCTAAATGGATGGAGCAACAAGTCATTCACAATGCTTCTTTCGTTCTTGAAAGATTCTAGGCCTCCGGGAAATAATGTGCCCGAAAGCTGGTACGAAGCCCAGAAAATGATGTCTGATTTGGGTCTAAAGTGCGAGAAGATTCAAGCATGACCTAAAAATTGTGTGTTGTACCGGAAAGAGAATTCAGATTTGAAAGAGTGTCCAACATGCGGAGAGGCCAGGTATAAGCCGAAAGATTCTGATAAGAAGCCTGATATACCTGTGAAGATAGCACCATATTTTCCCATAACACAGAGGCTACAGAGGCTATTCAGGTGCAAGAAAACAGCCGAGGCAATGATTTGGCATCACCGTGCTCCTCCAAGCGAAAATGGAAAAATGAGCCATCCAAGAGATTCACCGGCATGGAAGGATTTCGATAGGAGGCACGCAATATTCAGTAGTAGCGATCCTCGCAATGTCCGGCTCGGACTGGCTACCGATGGCTTCTGCCCATTCAACTATATGGCTAGAAGTCACAGTACATGGCCCGTTGTAATGATAATTTATAATTTGTCGTCTTGGTTGGCTATGGACCAATCATACTTTATGATGCCTCTTCTTATCGACGGACCAAACTCACCGGGGAACAATATCGACGTCTATCTCCGACCTCTGATCGAGGAGCTGAAAACTTTGTTCATTGATGGTGTAGAGACATATGATTCAAACACAAATACAACCTTCATACTGCGTGCGGCTTTAATGTGGACAATTAATGACTTTCCTGCGTATGGAATGCTATCAGGTTGGTCCGTACATGGTCACAAAGCATGTCCTCATTGCCATGAACACACAATATCAAAATTTTTGAATTTTAGCAGGAAAGTTTGTTATTGCAGCCATCGACGTTTTCTGCCTCCAAACCACCCCTATAGGTTAGACACGGTTCACTTTGATGGTCATCAGGAGCTTCTTGGAGCTCCATCCCCATTATCCGGAGAGGACGTGACTGCTAAATGGGATGGTTACAATAACGTGACCTTCGGGATGGATCTGACGAAACAGGTCAAACTACAATATTGGAACAAGCTAAGCATTTTCTTCGACCTTCCGTACTGGTCTACAAATTCAGTGCGTCATTGTCTGGACGTCATGCATATAGAGAAGGGAGTATCAGAGCACATACTTAATTTGCTTCTGTGTAAAGACGGGAAATCGAAAGACAACATGAATGCTCGGATGGATCTACAAGAGTGGGGAATAAGAAGTGAATTGCACCCTAGACCGGTAGCGGGTAAACCGGGCAAGTTTGTACTTCCCAATGCCGCTTATCATATGTCACAACCGGAGAAGAAAAGATTCCTGCAGGTGTTGCATGATTTGAAAGTGCCCACAGGTTTCTCAGGATCATTCAGCAAGAAAATAAAAATTGTGAAGGGCAAGATCGATGGGCTGAAAAGTCATGATCACCATGTTATCGTGGAGCACCTTCTTCCATTAGCCCTCAGGACTTCTCTCCCCGACTCGGTTGGTCTAGTAATCAACGACCTATGTTGTTTTTTAGGGAGTTGTGTGCTAAAACACTGGAGGTTGCGACGCTGGATAAATTAGAAAATTCTATTGCGTTGATACTTTGCAAGTTTGAGCGTATTTTTCCACCGTAATTTTTCGATATCATAATACACTTGACGGTTCATCTTGCAACTGAGGCGAAATTAGCCGGACCAGTACAATATCGATGGATGTATCCCGTCGAGAGGTACGTGTAATTTTTCGTTTCGCGCAATTTATAAATTTATTGTTGTCATGTATGCCCGTATTTATTTATTCAACATATTCTCATTAGGTACCTCTACACTCTTAAGAAGTATATACGCAATAAAAATCGACCAGAGGGTTCTATCATGCAAGGTTATCTTCTTGATGAAGCAACCACATTTTGTTCCCGCTATCTGGACGAGAACATTGAGACAAGGCTTAACCGACCACGAAGAATTCAAGACGGGCCATATGGTAAAGCCGAGTATAAGAGGGTAGACACTATGTTTATCAACAAGATATACCGGTTTATCTTGCTTAATTGCGCATATCTTGAACAAATTAGAGAGTAAGTTCTTTTGGATTAATTGTTATATCTGTGTTTGCGTGTGTATGAAATGACATAATATTAATGTCACAATTACTTGTCGAAAACAGAACTCATTTTAACGAGGCTCGTGAGGGGCATCCTGATTGGAACGAAGAACGTTTGGAAAAATACCATCAGGATAATTTTTGTGATTGGGTCACAGCTCATGTAAGTTATTCAAATAACATTTTATTGCTATCAGTTTTAATCTAAACTTGTATCGTTATGTATTTTGTCGTAAAATTTGTTTTGTTAGATCCACGATCCGAACTTGTCTGCATCATTTGAGAGTGATTCAAGATGTTTAGCTCAATTTCCTAGTATGGAGGTTGCATATTACAAAGGATTTGGTGTCCATGGATACAAATTCGAAGTTAAGGACATAGAAACATCTAGAACCACTCAGAATAGTGGGATTGCGACGGTAGGATCGGACGGTGTGATTTACTATGGGTACTTAAATTGTATACTCGGCATCCACTATCCCGGACTATCAGAACCCTTTTATATATTCCAGTGTATTTGGTACGATCCGCAAACCGATACGGACAGGTGGAGAAGCAGTCTTGGGACTTGGAAAGATGAATATGGATTGACCAGTGTGAACACACTTCGATTTTACGGTCAGGATGATTCGTTTATCTTTCCGAACCAAGCGTTCCAAGTATACTACTCACAGTGTTTGAAGCATCCGGGGTAGAGTGTTGTATGCCGATGGAAACCTAGAGATGTCTACGATGTCCCAGAATACGAGGACAGCGATGAGGACAAAGAAGAGAGAAGTCTTAAAGTGCTCCGACCGTCTGTTTCGAAGGACGGGTTGTCTTCGACCGATCATGAAGTTACGTGGGTTAGAAATGACATCGACGATGAAATCCAAGTAGATATGTATGATGCGCCCACGAAACGAAAAAGGTTATCAGTAATGTTATATTATTACTTCACATTTTACGCTCTAGATCATATATAGTCGATACTTTTAATGATTTTCTAATGCGTCCACGAACCGTTTATCTAGATTTGATGACGATGTCGGGAGCAGCGAGGGGCGGCAGGAGCTCCAGCCGCGGCAGAGGCAGAGGCAGAGCGGTTCTGCCGCCCGGAGAGCTCCGTAGGGAGCTTCAGAGGGCCGGTCTTGTACCCAGATCGGAGACCCCTTCGGATGCCTCCTTCCGTGTTGATTTGGCCACACCTCCAGGTATACTGCACGTATATCCATTTTGAATGTAATATTCCAGATATTCATGCATGTTTATGTCAAAATTACTTATATTGTCAATGTTTGATTGTCTAGTTGTTGGTGATGCGTCCACATCTGGGACAGAGGCCACCCCCGCTCCTCCAGGTATGTTTATATATCATATAGTGTATGTATATTGATTTAGAATGCTATATCATAAATACACACATTCCTTTTGCTCTTACTTAGCAATTTTTATTATTGTCTAGCTGTAGGTGGTGACACCACCGTACCTGCGGGTATGTTTATATATCCTATAGTGCATGCATATTGATTTAGAACGTTATATTATTGATCTACACATTCTTTTTGCAATTACTTATATAATCTATTTTTAATTGTCTAATTATAGGTGATGCGTCCACACCTTCCACAGGGCCCACTCCTGCCGCTTCCATACCCTCCGCATCGTCTGCAGGTTAGTATGAATAAATTTAAAATATTTATTCATTTTACATATGCTCTATAGAATAAATATGAACTTCATGGAAATTTAGCGTCGATATTTATTTTATAGTTGGAGGGGATGCGTCCGGGTCCGGGACCTCGGTTGTTCCTCACCGGAGGAACTATCGTCCCGCTCGTGCTGCTGCTCGGGCCCAGGCTCGTGCGCTAGTCACCGGAGGTATATATCACACTTGAATTTTTGTTTAACCTTGATTTCTTAATACAACTTTGTCTTATTATTGATTGTCTTGATATTTCGTGCAGACGCAGGGCCTCTCCATCCCCAGAGGGGGACTCGAGGCCCGAATCAGTCCCATAGGCTGAGGCCTGATAGAGCTAGGGGGAGGCAGCATTCCCCCTATTTTTTACCCTTGACTATCGCTATACCGGTCCTCATGCCGAGAGGTTCGGCCGGTATTTGGGGGACGAGAGCCAGATCATGAAGAACTATCCACTTCACGTTGAGTGGGGCAAGCAGCACCAGCGCTCATTCGCCCTCTTCTTTGATCAGGCTCGGGTGTGTATTAATATATATTTTCATTTGATCTATCCAATATATTTATTATTAGCACTTGCAATCTAATAACAATGTTTTTTTTTGTATTTTCAGTTGGATTACGATTTTCAGCCTGTAGCCGACCCTGATCACCCGGGGAGGGTGCTCGACCTTCATGCTCTGTACAATGGCCTGATGAAGAACATGCAGGCCAAGGTCCGATACAACAGGAATGAGCTGAACGCCGACTGCTACTCCCTGTGGATGGCGAACCCGAGGCAGAGAGAGCGGCCTTCCTATCTACTCCGGCGTTTGCGAGAGTCGACGTAGAGACATGGCCTCTATTGTGCGCTTATTTCGACTCCCAACGCAAACAAGTACGTATTTTAAATTTAATTCATTATTTATGATATAATTTATTTCTTTGTGTTTCTTAATTAGAAAACTAAATGTTAATGCGTTGTGCAGAAACAGGCCGCTCAGAATACGGAGAACAGGAAGTCGGCGAAGAGGGGTCGCCCCACTTACACAGGTGGCTCGAGGAACATTACTCGAGCCATGGAGTTATCGGTAAATTAAGAGTTATTCTCTAATATTCTGCAATATTAAGAGTTTTCTCTAATATTTCTAATATTAAGAGTTACTTTCTAATATTGCAGATATCTCGGACCGTGGCGTCAGGTGGTACACCGAGCGTGCTGTCCGCATATCTTGCCGTCCACGGCACCTCGACAGATCCCACCACGGGCGAGCTTCGATATCCCGACGTCGCTACCCAGGAGTACTGCGTAAGTGTTGATATTTTTTCTACCCAAATTTGAAATTTTAGTTTTGGAAGGTTCAATTTTAAATTTTATACTTATACTTTACTGCTTAATGTGGGTGTAGGAGCGGGTGGTTGAGCAGGCCCAGGCCTCGGGGATCGATTTTACCGGACAGAACGATCCGAGGCTGCTGACCCCAGTTCTGGACGCCGCACACGGAGGGCACCACGGAGGTTGGGAGAGAGGCCGGTGATTGGGCCCTAGCAAGGCCCATATGAGGTTGGACTCCACCCCGGCGGCTACTTCCTCCGTCTCCAGTGACCGGCATGTCCATCAGGAACTGGATAGCTTGAGGGCCAGCGTTCAGGAGTTGAAGGAGATGCTGGTATGTGTTGGAGATAGTGCCCTCAGAGTCAATTATTGGATCCAGGCACGTGATTGCAATGATTGAGGGAGGACCTATCCCGGTAGGACAGTCTTACTCGAGATGATAGTATGCTATCTGGTTTATCTTTATCATCGTGTACTGCTTTAGGTGACCTGACATGTCGCTATTACACGTTGATAGAGCCCCTAGGATTCTTGCTTGACGACCAGCAGTATGATGGCGATCATATACGTGGGAGCTGGGGTCTATAAGCACATCCTTAAAAGGTCCCTAGTCGTGGGAGTTTCGAGACTGGGCATCGATACTCCATTAGTAGACTAGTGTATACAGTCGAGACCCCGACGAGGGGCGGTGGCCGGTCTCACAAGCCACTGGTGTCAGTTGGTTCACCTAAGATGTATACAGGTGCTCATTGGGTTATGAGTACACCGGACAGGACTCGCCGGGAACCTGCTAGTTGGTCTTATACCAGATGTCAGATAGCAGTTCCCTGGTGACATGTGTACAGGTTAGTTCATCGACCTGAGATCTTCATTTGTCTCGTGTGAGTTCCCACTGTACTTTGATTACTACCCTACCACGGCTCAAAGGAGTCGTGCAAACAGGTTTTAGTTGGGTGCAGTCCCGAGCCACATGGAGGCAGTGAGCGGATCTGCAGGGGTTCGTCTCTCCCGGTATTGGGGGTGAGGTCGCGCTGTGTCTAGGAGAGCCATTACACAAAGCCCTCGGCCGAGGCAGGAGATTTACTGGTAGGTATTCCAGTAGTATCTCAGGGTGTTCTGGGCTACACTCCGACACGACTTGTACCGCTTTTGGGGGTCTGACTTTTACCAACCCCCTAGGCCCGACATGCGATGCTCATAGACGAACGGACCGGACTGTACGGATATTGTCACTGACAGGCTCAGTAGGGTGTCAGGATGAGTTCGCTCATCGACGTCCCTTTGGTCAATAGCTGGTGGCCCGTCACGTATTGGCTAATACCTCTGACGTGCTAGTGGTTAAATCCACAGCCATAGTATTGACGAGTCTTTAGAGTCCACCACACTTTCAGTTACTCAGTTTTCGGGCGAAACGCTGTAGAGGCCGTATGGAGATATGGCAGGGTCCGATCAGATACGTGCGGTATTGCACGGATCAGGATCGGACGGTTTGTACTAGTAGCCGTATAGGTATATGGCAGGGTTCGATCAGGTACGTGCGGTATTGCACGGATCAGGATCGGACGGATATTACTAGCCGGCTTTGGTTTAAGCCGGATCCTAGTTTAGTACAGTGTAGATTTTGTCTCTTTGCATTTGTATCCGGACGGAATACAGATGCGGGTGTGTATGCACAGTATCGGGGTTTTCCTGTAATTTATTACGGGACCAGTTTTCTGGAGTTGCCAGTTTGCATTCCGTTCCGGCCGGTTTTCCTTTGTTCTTTCCCGGCCGGACTTTTCTGATGGAGGGGGGTTATTTGCAAGTTTGCAAATAACTCTTTGTGGAGGGTTTTATTGCAAAAGTATTGATTATGATAGCTTCATATCTTTTGCTCCATCACTTGCATTAATTGTGATTTATGAAAGGGTATGGGTTTAATTGTGTGAAGCATGGTTGATGTTTCTTTGCCTCTTGATGTGGTCACCTTTTCTTCACTCCTACACTCACCTCCCTTGATGCTTCATAATCTTTGCTCCACCATTTTCTAAGTATGGGAGTTTTCATTAGAAAAGAGAGGAGAAGAAAAGAAAACGAAGAGAGCTTCATCTTTGAGAGAGTAGCATTCTTGATCTCATTTTTGATGCTAGAAAAATGCAAGCACCGTTTTTTCTTACCTTGATTCCTCCTTCATCTACAAATGGCAACAAACCCCAAAAGAGACTATGATTCTACACTACACTTCCTACAGCATATCTTGAGCATGTCGAGTTGCCGGCTTCATGCCCGAGTTGCCTCGGTATCGAGGCGGGAGCCCGTAAAAGACACAGGCGATGTGGTGCCCTTCCGGCGAGGAGGCGACGATGTGGAGGCAAGACTTTCCGCGGGAGATCGGGACGATGACGAGAAGACCGGAGGACTCGGATCACTCGGTATACTTCTCTTCCCCTCTCTTGATTGCTAGCATTAGGTTAATGGTTACGATCCGGGTTTTCTTTGTCCGCGGTAGCGCCGGTTTCCAAGTAAGGAAAATTTTTGATTCCGCCATTTGGCCTCGGAATAGACGGCCGGGGCGCTGCCGTGGCGCAACAGTATGTATACTACTTTATAGTAAAATATCATTTCATATTATATACATATCAACATATCCATAATTAGTACGTAGCTTGAGCTTATTTGGTTTTAAACTTAAGTTTGATTAATCATACATACATATGTAATTAAAATAAACAACGCTTTTCCAAACTAGATATCCAAACAGGGTTTCGAAATAACTTAATAATGATACGAATTCGAATAATACACAGTTCTTACACGCTTCTTACACACGTTATGTCCAGATGCGACAGGGTAGATCGGCCGAGCCTCCACATGGATCTCCTTCGGCTACGGCTCCGCAAGCCACTACATCGGCTGCGGTTCCGCAGACAGCTCCTGTAGCTCCACCGCCCACTCAGACCCCCGCAGCCGCGGCTCCGCAAGCGACTACCTCGACGGCGGCTGCGCAGACCACATCGCCGGCTCCACATGCCGTTCAGACTCCCACTCGCGATGAATTGCAGAGTTTATTGACCAAAGAGCAGGCGCGCGTTATTCTATCATTATTCACAGGTAGAGCTGGACCGAGCTAGGGTAGATTTTTTGTTCTTATTTTTTAAAACATGTATTTATTTATATCATACACATTGTACTACATTTTGAAACGATATTGATATTGGTTTGTATTTATATCATATTCAGTTTTTGTGTTTCTTTTGTATATTATATATATGCGTGAGATGTGATTATGAATACTGCAATATATGATTTGATTGATGTATATATTATAGTGCACAGGGCGGGAAAAAATCAAGCAGCCCATGTTTTAAAAAAAATACAGACAATATGTACCTACGGATTAATCCGTAGGCAAACATATTGCCCCTACGGATATATCCGTAGGGGCAAAATATCAGCAGTACCTGATATTTCCCCCCTGATCTTAGTGCCAGGGGGTTGGGAAAGCCCCTACGGATATAGGGGCCACTGGCCCTCCCCTACGGCGTTAACCGTAGAGGCCAAATATCAGGAATCCTGATATTTTGCCCCTACAGAAACGTACCTGCGCATATATCCGTAGGGGGTAGTACATGGACCTACGGATATGTCCGTAGGTACAAGTAATATATTAAAATAAACCGTAAATAATATAAAATCTTATACCCTACGGCGTAATCCGTAGGGGCAACAGGACCTACACATAAATCCGTAGGGGCAAAAATTTGCCCGTAGGGGCAAGTTCAGGGCCTCAACTTGCACCTACGGCCTTTGCACCTACGGGGTATTTTTTTCGCCCCTACGTATATATCCGTAGGGGCAGTGGGTTGCCCCTACGGATAAATCCGTAGGGGCAACCCTTATTTGTAGTAGTGACAACATTCTATGTTAATAATACTGCTGAACAAGAGAGAGGAGTTTCTCGTCTTGTTATCAACTACAAGCCGTTTAATAAGATGTTTAAATGGATAAGATATCATCTCCATAATAAAAAGGACTTGCTAAATAGAATTAGCAAAGCAAAGATCTTTTCAAAATTTGAACTTAAATCTGGGTATTGGCAAATTCAGGTTAATGAATCTGATAAATAGAAAACTGGTTTTACCGTCCCTTTTGGGTATTTTGAGTGGAACGTTATGCTGTTCGGATTAAAAAATTACGCCATCAGAGTTTCAAAATATCATGAACTCTATATTTAATCCATATACAGAATTTATACTTTCCTATATTGATGATATTTTAATATATTCTGATAATATAGATCAGCATTTTAATATCTAAACATTTTTAAACATCTTATTATAAAATACGGGTTAGTTATATCAACCCCGAAGATGAAGTTGTTCCAAACTGTTATATGATTTTTGGGACACGATATTGACAATGGCACCACTATACAAATTGATAGAAGTATTGAATTTTCATATGTTCGAATCTTTTTATTTTCATGTTATTATTTCTGGAGGATAAGAATCGATCAACGAAAATATAAATCTAGAAGAATCACAATCACAATATATACTAGGAGTATTTTACCACATTTTCTTATTTAGTTAAAGGCTCTGTTGATGAGAAAATTTGGTATACACTCTCTCTCACTCAACAAATCATATTAAATATATTCAAATATAAATATTTAAAAATAATAAATAACATTTGAAAATGATTTTCAAATTCTTGATGTATAATTATTTTTAATTAAAAAATAAATTTTAAAAAATTCTCATCTTCTTCCCTTTGTGATCGTAGATAAGGATGAAAGTAACCAGTTTAATTTTTAACATACTTCTTCTTCTAATTTTATGTTTTAATGGCTTTTTGAATAAAAAATAAATTCAAAAAATTTAAATGAGAATTTCTTTTGATATAAAACTCGAATCAAGATTCTACTAAATAATAATTATGAAAATTTATGTTATACCATTATTTTTAATAAAAATATTTTCAAAATAAAAATAAATCATTAAATTTATTTATTTAAATGTTTATGAAAGTAAAAATAATTAGGATATATAAATTGAATCATTGAAATCATTTTCTAAATTTTGAGGGTAATAAAGTCGAAAAGTATATCATAACAAAATATCGGTACATAATATTCTAATTAATAGAAAATTATTTTTTCAATGGTAGTATTGAATATGAATAATTCCAAATTTTTATTAAGTTTTTTTTATTTAGAAGAATCAAAATTTGAATTTCTCTTTCTTCTTAGCTCTATGATGCAAGGTAAGGATGAAAGTAATCGGTTACTTTCTATAGATTTCTTTCTCTCCTTTTTTGGATTTTATGTTTCGTTGGTTTTTTTTTAATTAGACAAAAGTAATCTTCTTAACTAATCAATTTTTGGTTCATAATTATGTTTTATTGTTTCTAAATCCTCATGCGATGGCACATGGTATTTATCCTTATAAAAGGTTCATGATTGTTATTTGCAACAAACAAAATTTATTTGCCAAAATAAATGCCCATTGTAATTATGTGAAAAATGGTGGAAGCACATGGTATTCAAAGCCCATCTTTTGGTCAAAAAGGAAACACAAAGCCCCAGGTATTATATGCAAAGACGGTGGAACTCCATGTTATTTACTTTCGAAAAACAAAGCCTAAGGTACTTATTTTACAAAAACAAATTTCATTGTATTTATCCGAAAAAGTTGAAGATGCATGGTATTTATTTGTAAAAATCAAAGTCCATGGTATTTATCCGAAAAGATATGAATGGTATTTATTTGTAACAACCAAAGTTCATGTTATTTATCCGAAAAATATTGATCATATGCATGGTATTTATTTGTAACAAACGAAATCCGCGGTATTTGTCCGAAAAATGTTATATTTTAGTGAAAATCTAGTGAGATTTTGGGTTGATGGTAGAACCGTAATGATTTTGAAATTCTCCCACCAAAGTGAAAAACGGTAAAAGTACACGCTATCTATCTGTAAAAAATAAAGCTCGAAGTATCTAACTATATAAAAATGAAAGTATATGGTGTTTATTTGCGACTATCAAACTCCATCCAGAAAAATGTTTAAAATGCATCACATGTCATGTTATTCCTTGTATTTAACATAATCCAGGATATTTATATGAAAATTTTGAAAGTCCTTCGTATTTTTAATGAATATATTATTTTTTTTCCCTTCCAAACTTGAGTGATTAATTTGATGCTAGAACCAATTAGTTATAACTAAGTTGATAGGAGCACTTTTCCTTTTGGAAAGAGTGCGGGGTTCCAACCCCAAGAAAGAGAGTGACAACAAATTAACGCTTTCAGGATAAATTAGTTGGTTTTCTGGATGCGTGTGTTGTATGATATATATGCGGATGTGTTGTATGCACACCTTAACTGCACAGTGCCAGAAAAATAATTTGATGCTGGAAAGGAAATGAAAAGTTGGGTAATTTGAAAAATACTTTTCCTTCCCTTTTCTTAAGAAGCAAGTGGGACCACATCCCATTTTTTCTTTTTCATCAAAATGAAGCAAGCGAAGAGAACCTTCGTGAATAGATTTGTCCAATCTATTTCTCATAATTAGGGCATGTTTGTTTGCGGGCAATAACATGGAAGTACCGGAATTAAGTCTATTTTAAGTATTTCGGTTGTTTGTTTGTACGGAAGTAGAGTTTGGAAGTTACTTCAAGATGACGATGTGGATGCTATGTGATGATGCTTGATACCGGTGATCTTCCAGATCATGACACGTGGCAGATGTCGTGTCCCAGGGCATGCAAGAAAGGACCTACAGTGGCCGACCAGACCACTCATGTGCTCGTCCCATAAACAAGCGCTGGCTCACCTCTGAACAGCCAGCACAATTGGCCTCCTCGGCCTCACAGCTCGTCTCCAGGCTACCTCGGAACCAAGATACCTCGGCTCTCCCGCTCGTCCGCGAGCTCTCCCGCTGAGGTCATCTTCCTCGATCTCATCGACCGACCAACGGCACCGCTCACAGGCGCAACCGCCATCCCGCGAATCTCGCCATGCGCGAGATATCCGCCGGCCACGTCCCATGTTCCACATCATCACGATCACCCATTAATGAGTCTGTCTCGCCATTAATGGGAGATACCGTCCATCGCGCGGGCATGATGTCGGGAGCGTAACGACCGGTGTGATTCTCGCGCCTGCCTTGCCTGCTGCCACCGCTATATAAACCCCTTCTTCACATGGTTCAAGTAAGCTATTTTTACTCCACTATGCTGTTACTCTGCTCGGATTTCCTCTCTAACTTGATCGTCGGAGGGTCCTCGGTGGTACAACCATCCCGGGACTTTCTTGCAGTTAGATCGGCACAAATAACCTCAAACCCATTGAGATCCACACGCTTCAAGAGCCAGCCTCCAGATCAAATCTCAGCCATTCATCGCCGCTATCAGCAGACCAACGGAAGGTAACATCTTGGCGCGGATCCGCCCCACGTCAGCTGGCACCGTCTGTGGGAAACCTTGATTCCACAAAAACAAAAGCTCACCTTCCAATCTTAATCTAATGGCGAGCGATCATCACGATGACCCCAGAACCAGCCGCCGCCTCCCCCTCAACGGAGGCGCGGAAGAACCTCCTCCGCCGAATGCCATCAACATCCTTACCGGCCGGATAGACCGACTCGCGTCTGTCGTGGAGGCTCTCATCCGTATCCAAACGGTAGGACAAGTTCCCCAGGTCGCCGCTCCTCCGCCTCGAGACTGGGACCCCTATAGGGGGAGAGAAGACTCCGCACGCGTCGGCACTGCCGACCACCGCCTCGCTACCTCCCATGGCCACAGATCTTCTGGGCCAATACCTTCTGCGACTCGCTGGACGCCCCACAGTTCAACACTGAGGCCTTCGCCAAAGCACCTCGCCCCGAGCCTCTTCGCGACCCTTTCCCTCCCGAGGAGATGTCGGTCAGCTCGCCTGTTCCCAGGCATGAACAACACCCCCTCCTTCGATGGGGTCGCGCGGACGGGGCTCGCCACGGCAGCTCGAAAACCACCTCGCCGGGGGATCTGAGGAACCTCATTGAGAGGAACCGGGGCCGGTCCCAGACGCAGGTCTCCAACAGCAGAGGCCGGGGATTAGAATATGCCGAATCGTCGGGATACCACGGCCGACTCGACGCCCTCGAGAAGAAGATCGAGGGTATGCATTGGGAAGGTCACCGCTCGAGCGACGGGGCTAAATACGCCGCTGACTCGCTCACCAAGCCGTTCACCGAGAAGCTGCTCGCCGTCCACGTCTCCTCCCGCAACAAGCCCCCAAAGGTCTCTCCCTTCGATGGTAAATCTGACCCGAAGGACCATTTAGATGCGTTCACCGCGGGAATGAGCTTCCAAGATAACTCCGACGCCACCCAGTGCCAAGCCTTCCCGACCACTCTCATCCGCTCCGGACGAGACTGGTTCCGAAGACTCGAACCTCGCTCGATCTCAACTTTAGATGAGCTGGCCACCCAATTTCCCGGCCACTTCGTTGGGAACAGACGGCGAAAACGCACAGTCGACCATCTCTTCACGATCAAGAGCGGGGATAAGGAGACGTTCAAAGTATACGTCACCCGCTTCTACAACGCCCTTCTCGAGGTCCCAGAGCACCTGGACGAGACCGTCATCACAGCACTTAGGTCTGGTCTTAGGCACAAGGAGTGGTTATGCTCCTTGATATTAGCGCAACCTAAGACCATGGCCGAGGTAAAAGCCTGGACCGAGCGCGAGATCCAGCTCAAATCTAAGGTGAATGCAAATCTCCCCCGGGCAGAGCAAGCCGACCAAAAGAAAAGGGCAAGGGAAAAGAGAAGGGGACTTGAGCGGGCAAAGCCCTATCTCCCGAAGTTTCAGAAATACACCCAGCTCAACGTCTCTTAGACAGTGCTACTAGAGGAGGCCAAGGGCGAGGGATTCTTCAAGCTTCCCCCGATCTCGCGAATGACCTCAAAATGAACCCGAGGCCCCTACCGCGGTTTCCACAGGTCGCTAGGCCACTCCACGGAGAGCTGCAAGCAGCTTCGTGACTATATTGAGGAGCTCATCCGTTCGGGGCACCTCGCAGCGTACTTGAGGGACAAGCGGCAGGATGACCGCAAGCAGGAGCAGCGCCCCCTCCCGCCGAGCTGACCATCGGCCAAATCATGGTCGTATCAGCGGAGAATACATCTGGTACCACGAAGCTCGGTACCCTATGCCGGGCATAGAGGCCAACAGATATCAGAGGGACTCGAGCCGTGCGAATAAAAGCATCTACTAGCATATATTTTCTTTTTAAAGCAGTGTGCACCTTTCTTGAGATCTTTTTGTTTATGTAATAAGAAGAGGTCAATAAAACATTGCGAAAAGAAAAAGAATCTTATTCATTCAAAAGGTACTGTAGGCTCCTCAGCCATACATCGAGAGAGAGAAAAATTACAATAGTGGGGGAAGGGGGTGCAGAGAGCACTGCTCGTGGTACTCTGAGAATATTTCTTCCAGCAGAGCCCTCGCGGCATCTAACCTCTGCCCTCGATGCCCCCCGCGAACGTCAGCAGCATACCTTAATTGGTAGCACTCAAGGACGATGTCACGACCCGAAATATTAGCTCATGACCAGCACTTAAATCACGAAACGTCTAAAGACGTAACGTAATTCAAATAAACTGAAACCAAGAAGTCTAAACCTTTTTAAGAAAATAAAGGAGGTGAAGTTTTGAAAATAAGGTATGATGAAATCAAAGTTTTCTTAATGCGTAGAAAAGGAACATGAAAATGCAAGTGAAATTGCTAGTTCGAAAACGTGTTTCGTCTTTGAAAAATTTGGGCAGCACCTCCTTTGTATATTTTGATCCAAAACCACAAATACATAAAAAGAATAATGGCATCCCCAAGCGAGAGCTAGCTCTTCGCCAACCGGCGGATCACAACCACGCAAAGCATAAAAATAAGTATACGACGCCCAACGGCAAAGTTCACCACAAAAGATAAAGAAATACGCAAGTAGCGGAAAACCTCTCGCAACCACAAGTCTCACTAAGTCTCATTACTTATACAATTACTAAATTTGATTGATGGAGTTGACTAGATACAATGTGAAATATTAAATACAAGAGTGGGTAC
This sequence comes from Agapanthus africanus, assembly GCA_030015575.1. NCBI lineage: Eukaryota > Viridiplantae > Streptophyta > Magnoliopsida > Asparagales > Amaryllidaceae > Agapanthus > Agapanthus africanus. The sequence continues at coordinate 122,343,452 of CM057344.1, forward strand.
GATACAAAAGTCCGACCTACCAAGAAAACCACCCAAAAGTAACTGTGTGCCAGCGAAGCCGCTACTGATCCAAGCGGTCAACCTGCAAGAACTGTGGCACAACGGGGGTGAGTTTCCAACTCGTGAGTAGAAAAACATCTACAAGTAGAAATTGAATAAACAACGACTCCTAGATCAACTATATCATAAAGGTAATACTATGATATCTAGGGTGACCGGGTCTGTATATGTGCCAACACTAATGTCAATGTCTATCAACATGTGGATCTCGTCCAACCATATAATCAATGTATGTATGCATGCGGATCTCGTCCAACCATATAATCAATGTATGTATGCACGTAAATATCATAAAAGAGTGTGCATGAAAGTATAAGGATATAAATCAACGGTATCCCTTGCGACACATCAAAATCATGGAACCTGGGTGTTCAACATCGACATCCGAAAACATCATGAAACACGTGTCCAGTATCGACACGTAAATCCTCATATCTCAGGCTCCGTCAGTCCGGATCGGCCCACGGGCTCCGAGTTCGGATCGGCCCATATAATCTCTCGACTCCGGTCGGTATCCTCCGGACATCCGCCGAGCCCAAATACTATCACCGGTAGGTAGTGGTCCCTCTGCCAGGCTCATCGTCTACTGCACGACAGATCCATTCTCGCCCCAGGGTACCATACCGGGTCCACCATGTACCCGCAATCGGCCTCATCCAGCTCCTCGAATCGGGTTTCACATGTCACACGTCTCAGAACCGAGAAAATTCATGGTGGACGCACTGAAATATCATATCAAGAGAAACCGGGTTTTTTAAACAATACATACTTTCTTTTAAAATGACCACGGTTCTCAAATCCAGAAATCTCATGAAAACAACATATCTCAATGCGTAAAATCATAAAACATAATGTATGCGACATATGATAGAAATATAAGCATATCCATATATCATGCAACATGAAACAGTGATGTGACATATTAAGGGAAAACCGCTCTTTTAAATGATTACAGTTTTAAACTATATCTTGCGGTTCCTAATTCTCCAAAACCAAAGCCAACATCATCTATGTATATACAATAAGTATGTATGTAGGTATGGATGCACAAGTGATATATACGCAAGTATAGCATGCAAGAAGTCATATTATGATGCAGCAATCCTACTGTGTAGTGACGTGGCAATTATCGATGATGAAGTGTGTGAGTCGGCAAATCTGTGTACGTGTAACATACGCATCATCGATAATGGTGTAGGTATACTAGCATAGGTATAAGTAATGCAATGCGAATAACATGAATGCAGTATACGGTAAATCATCAGCTAAAAGCTATAAGGTATACGTGTCTACAAGACCGAGTCGGTGAATCTATCAATCGGTATCCAGCCTCACAACATCATGTACGGTATAATCTATCGTACGGCATCCTCTAGTCAAGGGTATGGATTAAACATCAAGGCAAACTGATCACGTACGGAAAATCATCGTACGGCAGCATAAAACCAATAGGGATCCTATCAACTTTTACGACAATGAGGGTACGGACCTGATGTCTCGTACGGCTTACCATTTAAGATTCGTAATATTATATATATCTATATACCTATGTCCCAAGTCACATCCATAACAATTTCATATCAGGGGACCGGCGAAAGTATCAATCATCTCAATCGACACACATCCGTATACCAACATATCATCAATCATAATATTACATCGTCTTATCTTTTCATCGCATTTATCTCCCACATCAAGTCAATTTCACATATCCAATCTATCTTTACTATAAGCATACATATCTAATCTAATACACACACCCGAACCATACAATCAGTTTTCAAAGGGGCGAATCGTAGTTTTGAAGGTGGAGGCTACGGTGTTTTACAAGAAAAAGATATCATTTGAAAATCCGTAACGTCCCTTAAGGTATTTGTTTAAAAGATACATACAATTCTTCATTTTAAAATAGGTATGGTTCAGATGACACACCTAAGTCAGCTATCTAGTCTTATAGTATCCAATACGGCAACAACATCGAACATCGTCCTCAAAACCCGTCATCACGTATCAATCATATTATATCACTACTAACTATCCTTTAGTTTCAAATATGGTTCTCTAACTATCTTATAACCCTATCCCTAGTTTTCTATTAAAGGTTTTCTTAACCATATTCTATATATAATCGGTTTCCATCAAAGTTTGCGGGGGTGCTATACGCCATCCACCCGACTTCCCCCGTGGATATAGATCTACTCATCTTGCTTCTCGATTGCCGAAGTCGGTGACGCCACACTCCATCGCCTCGGAATCCATGCGAGGGTACCTACAATAATAAACAATCGCGATCGCTATTAACATCAAGTCCGGAAACCAAAACGGCACAAAGATCGCCTATAGGTTAGAACCTATAGCCCACGTATGCAAAACCAACAAATTACCCCTAGTCGTTGATGTACAAACATCCAACCACCAAATACAAACCCAAATATGAAAACTTCGAATTTCAAAATACGGAAAATATAGACAAAATCACACTAAATTGCTCCCAGATTTTGACTCGGATCAAAAGGAGTTGCACAAACAAGTCTAGGGTGTTGTACATGATGTATATGACCTACTGAACCAACCTAGACCCCTACCCTCACCAAGTGGCCGACCCCAAGGCCCTAAAATACGGCGAACTCGGTCCCTAAGGCTCCTCTGGGCTTCGTCTCGTCAAGGTGGTCCCTTAGTACTCTAATTTGGTCCCTGAAGTTGTTTGCTTTCCTCAAAAATTCCCCGGGTTGCTCCAGATTTCCCTGCACACCCTATATACTCACAAAACCGACATGGATCAATTCCTTAATCCGTATTTTAGGGTTCTAAGCTATGTTCCAGGTCAAGAATCACCTCAAAAGTCTTATTGACAGCCATAAAACATTATCAATTTCCCAAACCTTTCTCTAGAATTTCAAAGTTCACAAATCCACCAATCCAATTCAACTTCTAAACTATCTAAAACATAAGAAAACTAAAACTAACTAAATGGAAATGATTATATCTCATGGTTACACCCAAGCAAAACCCTAGAAGTCCCAATGTTGTCAAAATCCCACATTACTTGGTTCAATGTGTAGAGAAAGAGATGGGGATTAAATTTTGTGAAGGGAGTACAAAGTTTTGGGGATTATTTGGAGATGGATCTAGGGTTAGAAGTGGAGGGAGATGAGGGTGAGGAAGATGAAGAAGGAGAAAAAAATGATGGGGTAAATCAATGTAGCAGCAACCCCCCCCCCCCCTCTCTCTCACTTAATCTCACACACTCTCTCTCTCCAATCATTCATCTTTTTTAACCCTTTTTCATTCCTTTTTCTTTTCTCTTTTAAATTTCAAAACCAAATCACGTAATACCTATAAAACAACACAAATGCAACAACATGTAATCAAATGTAACATGACAAGGTGCACTAGCCATGGAAAACTGTAGAAACACGGATTTGGCTTAATTGCGATTAGCAGTGCACTAATCGGGTTTTTGTCCAAACTGCATATAATAAATTTTAAAAATACCAAATCCCTTAGATATATTATTAAATGAATAAATCATTTTAATTTCCATTTATTTCACAATTATCGGTATATATTTATACCATTTTTCGAAAACCCCAATTTCACAAATCGGACGGTTTTCGGGAAATATATTATTTTAATATTAAATTCCATAAATAATATTTATATTTCTGAAATATTACAATCTTCCCCCTTAAATAAATTCGGTCCCCGAATTTAAACTTAAACCCCCAAAATTTAAAACATTTCAATAGTCGGCTCAAATCAGTGGGGCTCCGAAATCCCGGAAGATATAGAAACAACACTGCACGTCAAGTGCGCATGCAAACAAGTACAAAACTCAAAAACCGAACTCCGTCAAGCGTCACGCAAATCATCGGATTTGCACGCATATCTTCGGAGTTACAATAGAGATACAGGTCTCGAAATCCACTACTGAAATTCAATATACACTAGTCAAATATTATAATATGTATATAGTACGCATCCTTGAAAACTCCAAAATCTGAACAAAATACATGCAAAATCTTTTCTGAATCGCCGCGTGCTGCGTAACTCACGGCATAAGTGATGGACGCTCATTTTAAAATAATAATATATGTCCACATATGTTTTCCTAAATACACGTTCCGTCGTTTCCAAAATATCCCAAAAAGATTTTCCTTTATAAACGTTCGTGTCGCTCACGGACACGTAGAAAATAGTAAGACTATAGCTCTTTTTCAAAAACCTCTTGGTAAACTTTTAATGCATGCAAAGTACTCAGGTACTGTCCCCAGATCAGTCCTGTTTGGCTACTACACCATATAGTGCCCAACATGAAAACAAAGTGCTCAAAAGCAAAATCAGTCTCAAAAGGCGTATCCAATAATCACGTACGTCTGGTGCGCACGGAAATTAAATCCAAATACGAGTGCTACGAATGTGCACAAAACCAAAACTAAGTGCAACGGGTGTGCACGAAAGTATCTATCCAGTGCAACGGGTGTGCACGATAATAATATCAAGTGCATCTAGAGTGCATCCGGTGCAACTAACATGCACGAATGAAAATCCCAATTGAGTGCATCCGGTGTGCACAAAACCACATCTCATATCATGCGCCCAACATGAGCGAAAATCCAAATCAAGTGCATCCATCATGCACGAATGAAATCTAAATCAAGTGCATCAAACATGCACGAATAAAAGCTAAATCAAGTGCATCCATCATGCACGAAAGAAATCTAAATCAAGGGCATCCGACATGCACAAGTAAAAATCTCACTCAAGTGCATCCAATGCGCACAAAATCCAAAATCAAGCGCCTAATATGCGCAAAAATCCAACCCAAGCGCGTCGGGTCCGTAAAAGCATATAGTGCAGTAGTATGCACGAAAATGAACGGCAAGTACCAACGCGCACGAAAACACAAATCGGATAGCACAAATGCTCAAAGACATAAATCGGTGTAGCAATGTACGGTGTAAAAATCTAGCGCAACCAATGCAAAAAATACCGATCTGGCACAACCAATGCACAAAACATGAATCTAGTGCAACAAATGCACGAAAAGAAAATCTAGTGCAACAAATGCACGAAACACAAATCCAGTGTATCCAGGGCATGAAATACAGTGCATAAATGCATAAATACAAATCTGGTGCATCAAGTGTACGAAATACTAATACAGTGCACGAAATACTAATACAGTGCATCCTTTGCACAAACTACCGATCAATAACTCAAATGCATAAACAGCAACACCGAGTGTACCAAGGTGTATAAAATCATAAACGTGTGCAACTGCGTGCACAAAACATATATCAATGCACTACAAGCACATATAAGCTATACCGAGTGCAAAAATCAAATCGAGTGCGTACCACACGCACAAAAATCAAATCAACTGTATGAAATCCACGAAATCATAAACATGTGCAGCCAAGGCACAAAACCGATATCAAGTGCAATAAATATGCACAAATCAAAAACCAACACAACGGTGTATAAAAACATATCTCAAGTGCAATAACTATGCACAAAATGTAAATACCCAGTAGGTGCAGCCATGGTGCACGAAAACAATATCATAAAGCTCAATCATCAATACTCAAATCCAAGCGATATAATCGTGATACTCGGATTACAAACGCAAATCGCAACAAATGACATCGAGGTATACCTCCTACAATGTCGAAGAATGAATCGGTGCGCCTAAAACTGGCAGAACAAGAATATCCGCTTGCCTCCTGCTCACAGTCTGGCGTCCTCGGTCTCTGGATCCTTATCTTCTCTGTGGATTTACCAATCTCGCAATCCATCGGCTCATCGGCCCAGTCAGGTGTGCTAACGAGGACGACTCCGTTCTGGCACTTCTTTGATCAGCTCTCGATCAATCATCGCGACCACTCATAAGGCAGCACGTCACTGGCGTCGGCCTCTGACTCTCTGAATACACGTGACACATCTGATACTGGGTGCAAATCTTATTGCAGCAGTGCCCTAAAAAGAACCTGCTCAGGGTCTCTTCCGATCTCGCCTATGCCAAGCTATACGGAGGCTGGTACTCTTACATAATCTTTTCTCGTTTTCTGGACATCTGCGTGTTCCGCACACATTTCCTCGGGAAATGGCCGTATCCCAATGCCTCTCTATGCATATCAGATCTCTAATCTCGACGGGGGGTAGCAACAGCTCGTCAGCATCTCGTATGAACCTCGGGCTCCACTCGTCTTTATCATCGTCCACTTCGACGTCACGTTTTGCTGTCTGCGTACTGCTACTGTTCTCGGTCACGGTCAATCCGAAGTCTCTCATACGGACTCAAAATCGCGTACTCTGTATCTTCATCACTCTGTAGAAGATATCTGGCCGAACACATCCTCGGGAACTCTTCCCAACCATCGGAGGAATACTCAATACTCGTCCGTTCTCTATCAACTCACAACGCATCTGAGTGAGGTCCTCTATCCGAAGCTGGTCCGCTTGCTGATATCTTATCACATGATATCCGGACGACGTTAAACCTTTCGATCGAGTCATCAAAGTCCCAAAATTTTCCGAAAACTCAACACCTGAGCACAGTCTAAAAATATCTAGTACATACCACAGCACCTCTGGACCAGCTGTAGAAGGGCAAACCCAAGCCTCACTGATGGCACCGCTAAACTGCCACAAACCCTAAGGTTCAAAGCGGTTCCATGGTCATCATGTCGAGTTAGGGTTTCATTCTTCTAGAGGGTCTACAGAATCACTTGCATGTTCCTCCGAACACTTTAAACATGGGAAAAAGGGTTTTCTGACACTCGTTCGAACTTTTTAGCTTCGCCTATACAACATGTGAATACCCTTCATCCGCATGCTAAACAATGCCTCAATCCTCCAGGAAAGGCGATACATTGACGGTCATCTCTGGATCAGTCTGCTCTAGATCTGAGTAAGACTCTCCGCACTGAAAATCTTCAACTCAACTGAGCCTGCGTCGGCGCATCAATCTGACGAATTACCTTCGTCTCTCAACTCAGGATAGACAGCTATCATCTGTCGCATCTCTGTCTGGAAGCTCCAGCGATCTCAGCTCGTAAACTCTGGAAGCGATATCCTATCAATCTCAACAACAGCTGGGTCATCTGTCTGCACGGTAGACGACATCACAATCTCTGAGGTAGGCTGTACATCAACAGTCCTCTCATAACTGGCAGCTCTAATAATGGCCCGATCATCCGGTGTAAAACCAAGCACTCGCCTCCACAAGAGGTCACAACATAACACTACATCGAGACGTTTCCATGTCACCAGAAAACACAATGGTCAGCCCTCGTACCAGACGAGCTCGCCCTGACCGCCACACTAGCAGCAGCTCAAACTGAGCTCAAACCATGCTGACAGGAACCTCAATCGAGTATCGAAGAGAGCAGATCAACGGTAAGAAAGAAAACAACAGATCCAGAATGGATACATGATCATAAGAAGGAACAGCATCAATGAGAGTATGATCATGGAAATAAATAGAATCAAGGATCTCAAATGGATGTATAATCATGGGTATGAAGAGAATCACAGATCTCAAAATATGTACATCCTAAGGTTTCTTAAGTGAAGTATCATATCGTAAATATACCGCGGAACATACGTATGGTACGTCACTCTACTCAAGCTACCTACTCCATCAATCAGGGTTAGCCTATGAAACGAATGTTCGGGTCTAATACCCCCCGTTTAAGTCTAAGTTCCGTAAGGTCAAGCCTAGGTTATAAAATACATACCCACCCTAGACTCCGCATAGTCAAACATAGACTCGAATCAAGGTTAAACCTAGTGCTCTGATACCAAATTTGTCACGACCCGAAATATTTGCTCATGACCAGCACTTAAATCACGCAACGTCTAAAAACGTAACGTAATTCAAGTAAGCTGAAACCCAGAAATCTAAACCTTTTTAAGAAAATAAAGGAGGTGAAGTTTTGAAAATAAGGTATGATGAAATCAAAGTTTTCTTAATGCGTAGAAAAGGAACATGAAAATGCAAGTGAAATTGCTAATTTGAAAACGTGTTTCGTCTTTGAAAAATTTGAGCAGCACCTCCTTTGTATATTTTAATCCAAAACCACAAATACATAACAAGAATAATGGCATCCCCAAGCAGGAGCTAGCTCTTCGCCAACCGACGGATCACAACCACACAAAGCATAAAAATAAGTATACGACGCCCAACGGCGAAGTTCACCACAAAAGATAAAGAAATAAGTAACTAGCAGAAAACCCCTCGCTCTAAGTCTCACAACCACAAGTCTCACTAAGTCTCATTACTTATACAATTACTAAATTTGATTGATGGAGTTAACTAGATACAATGTGAAATAGTAAATACAAGAGTGGGTACGATACAAAAGTCCCACCTGTTGGATATAGTGCCCTCAAAATCAATTATTGGATCGCAGGTACGTGATTGCAATGATTGAGGGAGGACCTATACCGGTAGGACGGTCTTACTCGAGATGATAGTATGCTATCTGCTTTGTCTTTATCAGTCGTGTACAGTTTTAGGTGACATGATCACTATTACACGTTGATAGAGCCCTTAGGATTCTTGTTTGACTACCAGCAGTATGATGACGATCATATACGTGAGAGTTGGGTAGTCTATAAGCACATCCTTAAATGTGGTCCCTAGTCATGGGAGTTTCGAGACAGGGCATCGATACTCCGGAGTAGACTAGTGTATACAGTCGAGACCCCGATAAGGGGCGGTGGCCGGTCTCATAAGCCATTGGTGTCAGTTGGTTCACCTAAGATGTATACAGGTGCTCATTGGGTTATGAGAGCATCAGACAGGACTCGCGCGGGAACCTGCTAGTTGGTATTATACCTAGCGTCAGATAGCAGCTCCCTAGTGACATGTGTACAGGTTAGTTCATCGACCTGAGATCGTCATTTGTCGCGTGTGAGTTCCCACTGTGCTTTGATTATTACCCTACCATGGCTCAAAGGAGTCGTGCAAACAGGTTTTAGTTGGGTACAGTCCCGAGCTACATGGAGGAAGTGAGCGGATCGGCAGGGGATTCGCCTCTCCCGGTATTGGGGGTGAGATCGCGCTGTGTCTAGGAGATCCATTACACAAAGCCCTCGGCCGAGGTAAGAGATTTACTAGTAGGTACTGCAGTAGTATCTCAGGGTGTTCTGGGCTACACTCTGACACGACTTATACCGCTATTAGGGGTCTGACGTTACTAGCCCCTTAGGCCCGATATGCGATGCTCATAGACGAACGGACCGGTCTGTACGGATATTGTCACTGATAGGCTCAGTCGGGTTTCAGGATGAGTTCGCTCATCATCTTCCCTTTCTGTCAATACATGGGAAGCCATTACGTACAACTAGTACCACTGACGGCTTGTGGTTAAACCCACTGCAAGAGTATTGATGAGTCTTTATAGTCCCCCACAGATAGTTTCCCAAGTTCGGGCGAAACGTTGTAGAGGTCGTATGGTTTTATGGCAGGGTTCGAACATGCACGTGCACTTGTGCACGTGTCATAGTTCGGACATATAATACTGGTGGGCTTTGGTTTAAGCCGGATACTAGTATTATATTGTGTAGGAATACTTTTCGTCTCGTTGCATTTTGTATTCGGTGGGAATACAAATACGGGTATGTATATACAGTTGTGGGGTAATCCTGTAATTCGTTACAGGATTACTTTTGAAGTTGCCAGTTTTTTTTCACCCGGTTAAACTTTAGATTTAATGTTTAATTATTGGTTATTGTGAGTGTATCTTTTTTGGCCATTTCCTTCTTTTTTTTATTTGGCCGAAATCCTTGATTGAGTGAGTCATGTGATGAGGTGGCTTGGAGTGGATGAAGTTTTAATGAGGCATGGGCTTTGTTGGTGACTCTTAACTATAGCATTAATTGGGTTTGTCAAAGGTTATGATTTTATTGTGAGCGTGCTGAGGATATTTTGTAGGGTGGCTAATTCGTTTTGAGTGTGCTGGCATTTTGGGTGATGAGGGATTATATTATGGAGTTGCTTAGTTTATTCACACAACTTTCATGGAAAAATCCCCAGAGAAGTAAATGAGTGGCCGAGCACTTATTTGGCAGAGCCCCATTTTGTTGTGAGCTTGATTTTTCCTCCAAGCTCAAAAATCTTTTGCTCACTAATTCCATCCGTGGCAACTTCATTTATCTTCACCCAATTCATTGGTTGTCTTGAGACAAAATATTCTACACTTTCTCTAGTTCAATCTTGGACATGTAGGCTAGCAAACTTCATGTCCGAGTTGCCTCGGTATAGAGGCGGGAGCCCGTATAAAGATTCGTTGATGTGGTGCCACCTCGACGAGGAGACCGGAGATCGAGCGAAATCGGAAATGCCGCGAGGTGCATGGGATGATGGCTAAAGATCGAAGGACACGGATCGATCGGTATAGCCATTCTATAATTTTACAGTTTGCTAGTTTAGTGTTAATGGCACGATCCGAGTTAAAATCTATGCTAGCGCCAGTTTATAAAAGTTTTTGTTCCGCGTTTGGCCTCGGATTGGAGGCCGGGGCGCTACCGTAGACTTACACCACCTACCAAGCAAACCACCCAAAAACAACTGTGTGCCAGCGAAGCCGCTACTGATCCAAACGGTCAACCTGCAAGAACTGTGGCACAACGGGGGTGAGTTTCCAACTCGTGAGTAGAAAAACATCTAAAAGTAGAAATCGAATAAACAATGACTCCTAGGTCAACTATATCATAAAGGTAATACTATGATATCTAGGGTGACCGGGTCTGTATATGTGCCAACACTAATGTCAATGTCAATCAGCATGTGGATATCATTCAACAATATAATCTATGTATGTATGCATGTGGATCTCGTCCAACCATATAATCAATGTATGTATGCATCTGGATCTCGTCCAACCATATAATCAATGTCTATATGCACATAAATATCATAAAAGAATGTGCATAAAAGTATGAGGATATAAATCAACAGTGTCGCTTGCGACACATCAAAATCATGGAACCTGGGTGTCCAACATCGACACCCGAAAACATCATGAAACCCGTGTCCAGTATCAACACGTAAATCCTCATATTTCGGGCTCTGTCAGTCCAGATCGGCCCACAGGCTCCGTCAGTCCAGATGGGCCCATATCATCTCTCGACTCCGGTCGGTATCCTCTGGATATCCACCGAGCCTAAATACTATCACCGGTAGGCAGTGGTCCCTCTGTTAGGCTCATCGTCTACTGCACGACAGATCCGTTCTCGCCCCGGGGTACCATACCGGGTCCACCATGTACCCGCAATCGGCCTCATCCATGTAGGGTTCCTAGGCACACTAATGAGGTCTTACAAGGCATCAACCATGCCAAATTCAAAAATTTCCGGTGCCTACAAACCCTAATACGGATCGTTAACTAGATTTTAGGCGAAAACGATAACTAGTTAACAACTTAACTAAGAGTAAACGGAAAATACAACATTTGTAGATCCGGTCCTCCACCTCCATAGCTCCGTGATGAAGTCCTCTTGCTGCGATCATCGGATTCCGGGCTCTAGCGTCGGCTTCATCGGAGAAATGGACGGGCTAGGTCGTCGACTTCGATGCCGAAGATGATCTACGTCGAGGCAACACAAGATCAAGCTCCAACTTCACCAAGTCATGAAACTTGTGAAGAAAACACCCTATACTACTTGGCAAGTGGTAGAGGATGAAGAAATAGGAAGTGGGTTCACTTTAGAATTGGATTTCTCACTCTTTTTCTCATTTCACCATTGATGGTAGCAAGCTTTTCTTCAGGTTGAAGAAGGAGAAAAAGAAGAAAAGAATATGATAAGTATGTGCATAATAGAAAATAAAATGATTCTTATCATAGTAGCAACCATGGTTAAGTGTAGAGGATGAACTAGGGTTTAGTTAAAGGGTTAGGGTTTAAGAAAGAAACAAAATGGCTTTGACTTTCAAAGCTTCATGAAGCTTCAAGTGAAATCCAAATAAAGTCACCATTTTATTTCTCACCAAAATGAATAAATAAATAAAAGAATAAGTAAATAAAACAAATGGAATGAAACCCTAACCATTTACTAAACATGGTTCAAATCAAACATACACTCAAGTTTGCATGTATCATCAAACATGATACAAACATGTGCACAAAAAATATATCACATATACAATGTGCACAACAAGTAAGAAAATCCATCTTAAGTGGACCAATACTAGTTAATGCAAAGTAATATATCAAATATATAATTATACATTAAATCATTAAATCAACACTTGATTTAACGATCCGGTCATATCGCATATAACCGACTAATATCCAATGTATCGGCTTATCGAATCAATCCTTGATTCGATAACTAGGTTATATCACATACAACCATTCAATACATTCATCGCGAGAATAGAATACGGTATCACATACACGTATTATTCTCGGTCCCGCACATATCTCATATGCTCTCCTATTTCGTTTCGCTTGAGCCAGGAAACCTCTGTGTAGGACTCTAAAGACTCGTTAATACGCCGGCAGCAGATGATGATCATATCAAACACCCACAAGCCGCAAGCGGTCTGCTAAACGTAATAGCCACCCGGGTATTGAGCGATCAGAAGATCGACGAGCAAGCCCGCTTATACTCCTGTGAATCTAACCAGTAACACTTACCGTACAGTCCGGTCTCGACGTCTGATATGTCGCATATCTCGCCTAGGGGTGGTAAACGTCAGACCCCAATAGCTCGATAAGTCGTGTCGATATGAGGTCTATAACAGTTCGAGAAACTACTGGTAACACTTACCAGTAAATCTCAGCAACCCTGGCCAGGGATTTCCGGTTATACCCAATCGAACACAGCGCAACATCAACTCCCTATACCGGGAGAGACGAATCCCCTCCTATCGCTCATTACCTCCATGTGATTCGGGACTGTACCCAAAAACCACCGTTTTGCACGCCCTCTTGAACGTGGTAATGTGGAAATCAAAGCACAGTGGGAATCACACAAGACTCTATGACGATCTTGGGTCAACAGACTACTCTGTACCAGTGTCACCAGAGAACTGCCATCTGACGTAAGGTATAATACCATCTGGGAGTTCTCGGCGAGTCCGTCCAGTGTACCCAGTCTCCATTGAGCACCCGTATATCATCTCTGATGTCAAACACCAATGGATATGGGATCATCCATCGCCCATCTGTATGGGTCGAGAAGGTATACGCTAGTCTACTCTGGTATATTGATGCCCCGTCTCGATATACCCACGACTAGGGACTTTGAAGGATGTACTTATGGACTACCATGTCCCCACTAGTATGATCCGCATCATAGTCCAGATAGTCAAGTAAACATCCTAAGGGCTTTACCAACATGTAACAGAGAGACAATCAGTATACACGTTAAGGTAAAGAGTAACCAGATAGCATACTATCATGTCGAGCAAGAAAGTCCTCTCTATATATGTCCCAGCATCCACTACAATATACATCCTATGTATAGCAATGGCCTCTAGGGCATACATATAACTAACAATCTCCCACTTGTACTAGGGCCATCTGATAGCAGTGGTTGTAGTATCTCATACTCAACCATCCCATAAAAGTCTCTCTCTGGGAAAAGGCCTTTGTGAGTGGATCCGCCGTGTTGTCCTCTGAGTCTACTCTCCTTACCTCGATCTCCTTGGAGATCAACCATCCCCATGATCAGGTGATGCTGCCTCAGAATATGTCTGGATCACTGATAGGACGGACGTTCCTTGGCATAAGCCACAACTCCATTGTCACACAATGGGAAGAACTAAGTTCATCTCATGAACAAATATACATCCAGACTGCCTCTTTGGTAGCATCTTAAGTAGCGATGTATCCAGCCTTTATCGTCTAGTAAGCCACGATATTTAGCTTGGAACTCTTCCAACATACCGTCCCTCCACTGAGGGTAAAGACAATGCCTGTGACTGACATTCAGTCGTCCTTATCACCCTGGAACCTTTCCAGTGATTCTCCCCAGGATCAATTGATACCATCTCACTACAACTAGTGAGTCTCCTAACATCCAATTAGATCTATCTCATGGATCCAAAATCCAGGATTTAGGAGGTATCACTTTGATCCTATATGGAGAATCATTGTGATAAGCGGAGATTGATCGAGCGTAGCATAGGAAACTCCTTCCCTATCAAGAGTATGTCATCCACGTACTCTACGAGGATCACCACCATACTCCCTACTACCCTTTTGTATATACAAGGTTCATCTACCATTTTGATGAAGTCAAACTATTTGACTACTACATCAAAATAGATGTTCCAACTCCGCGATGCCTGCTTTATCCTATAAAGCATCTTGTACACGTTTCCGCTGCTCCCACTGTCTACGAAGCCCTCTGGCTGTGTACTTACAGACACACTCTTCTAAAACATCATTTTAGAAAAGCAGTCATGACACCCAACCGCCAGATATCGTAGTCATGGTATGTAGCCGTGGCAAGTAGGATCCGGATGGACTTAAGCATAAACACTGGAAAAGGTTTCATCATTATCCACGCCTGGTTGATGACGAAAACCTTTAACAAGTCTAGATTTGAAAGTCTCAACTTTTCCAAGTACACCAAGTAATCTTCTCAAGATATACTTGCTCCTGATGGGGATTTAACCCTTCAGATAAAGCAACTAAAGTCCATACTTTGTTGGTGTATAAGGATTCCATCTCAGATCGCTAAGCATCCAGCCATTCTGATAGAGTCCCACTCCTGATGGCCAGCTCGAAACTAGTTGGGTCATCATCTCATTATGCAATTCTCGCTCCCACTGTCATAGAGAAACAGAAGTATCTCTCAGGTGGGTGAGAAAACCCTACTAGATCGGCGGAGAGGCTGAGGTTCGTTGGTAACTATTGAATCCTTTGGTTTTATCAAATCATCTGCTGTAGTTTGTATAGCTGGAACCTTTCCAGTTCTACATTACAGACCTTGCCTCGAGCTTGTCCGGATTTTGCTTTTCAGACATAGGCTGGACAACCCCAAATCTTAACTAACTTAAGATACAGGCTCTTCCCTTTCCATATCACATATGAAGTGGTAGGCAACTGATTTGATTTGAACCCTTTTCAATAGATATGCAGCTTCTCAAGTGCATAACTCCCATAAGGAAATAGGTAACTCAGTAGTACTCATCATAGAGCACACCTTATCATATAGGGTGTGATTGCTCCGCCCCGATATACCATCGTGCTATGGTGTATACGGAGGAGTAATGCTGAGAGAGAATCTCATTCTCCTTTAGAATAGTTCAGGAATTCTATGCACAAGTATTCTCCTCCTTGATCACATCAAAGGACATAATACTTATACCCGTATTGGTTCTCTACTTCTAACTTATATTATGAGAATATCTCAAAAGGTTCGGACTTGTGTTTCAACAGGAACATATGACTGAATCTTGAGAGATCATCAGAAAATGTAATGAAGTACAAAGAACCGGTCTTGGCATATGTAGACAGGGGACCTTCATACATCATCCTGTATCAGTCCAAGAGTTCACTAACTCTTTCTCTGTTTCCAGTAAACGGAGCTATGGTCATTATATCTTTGTGACATGATTCGCAAGTTTCATAAGATGTAAATTCAAACTGATTTAAATATGCATCTACTATGTAACTTAAGCTAGTCGGGTCACATTGATATGACCTAGTCTACAAAACCTCAAGAAGGATTCGTTCATTTCTGAACTCTTCCTCTTGTATGTGTTTTATATACTAAGAACTGCAGTTTGATTTAGAACATTAATGCTTTTAGATAACGTGCCTGAACCGATCAACTCTTGATATAGGAAATGTTCAAAACATTATCCAACAATACAAAATTATATCCTTTCTTTACTAATAAAGAGACTGATATGATTTTGTATATCAGGTTCGGTACTAATAACATTCGTTCAGAATCAATGTATTGGTAATACAGGGTGACAGTGACCAACAGACTTGGCTGCAACACTTACCCCGTTTTCTGTCTCATGAAACTTATCACCCGTTCTCAGTTCTCTATCTTTTTGTAGCCCTATGTAACTGATTACATATCTGGGATCCTGATTCGGTATCAAATACCCAGGACGTAGAGGATACAGAGAAACAGTTCTTTGTAATGAACACACCCGAAGGAGATGCATCAACATGCACTTTCTTCGTTTGGGCGGCATGGGAAATCTGGGATTCCCCAATTTTCTGCTCTGTCTTATAACAATTATAAGTTGGAGCGGGACCAACGTTCCCCAGCTCAGTATAACAAGCGAGTTCAGTCAATAATCCGTATTATTATCTTGATTAAGGCGTGATATGATCACTACCTGGAGAGAGAGAGAAGAAAACACTCTGCTGCGCTCTTGCAAGAATAGATTGGTTATTATTTTATCTAATCAGGATGGCTCCCACTGTTTTAATCAAATCTTCCTTAAAACCCTAAAAGGAAAGACTAGCCAGGATTAATTACACACTACAAGTTCGCCAATCTTTCAGCCAGGCCAGTGTCGGTACTTTGAAGGAGGTCCCCCGTGCTTTCGCACGAACCTAATTAATGTAAACCTCGTTTTCCCAGAGGCGTAACCTCGTTAACACCTTTCTAGACACCTACTTGATCGGCTAATTGTAATGTGTAAAACTCTCCCAGGAGTAACTCTTACTCGCAGTGGGTATCGGGATCCAACTATCTCATAGAAGGTATGCAATCTCATTGCAAATTTCAACACTTGAAATTCCCGATAATATTTTGCCCCAAGCGATCTATGACCTTGACTGAGTCAACAAACCATAGACCACAAGTAAAGTTCAACCCGTCATTTCTCGATTGAATTAAACCCACCCGCACGACCCTTGACTGAGTCAACAAGGCCGCACGACTACCCTAATCCAATCGCATCATATGCTTTGCAGATAAGCACTAATCAGCTACCGCACACTACGTCTTGACTGAGTCAACAAACGCAGCACGAATACTAACTATTACTTATCTGAAATGACGGAGGGCTACAACAGGTTTTTAAGAAAACCTTTTCCGTAATGAACTTTATATCGTTGTAGAATCAAATGATTTTAAAATGGAGTGTTTTTTAGGCTTTTCTAGTTTTGCTAAAGGGGTCACTCCCGGTGAAGGGATCGTCGGCCCTTTCCTTGTCGAATGAGGTGCGGGACATATCATATATATCACTGTGCAAAGCAAGAACTATAGAAGCAATCAAAAGACAAACCGAGGGTTGAAGCATCTGCCAGTTATTGCTAAAGGAGTCACTCCCGGTGAAGGGATCTCGGTCCTTTCCTCGTCGAATGAGGTGCGGGATACATCATATACATCACTGTGCAAAGCAAGAACTGTAGCTACCTGTTTTAATTTTGAAATTCGATTCCACAACATCTTTAGGTTTCTTTTTCTTTCATTAATCATATTAATGAAGTCCCATCATTTAAGTACCTAAACATCACAGATAAATACGACGTACACTTATGCCATCCGCATTCGCCTCGATGTCCCCTCGTGCACCGTTAGGTTAGGTAACTAACGGCAGAGCGGGGCAGGGCTAGCGTGAGTGCAAAACATAAGTAACGTCTATATAATATATTATATATACTATATACTGTATCCCTCACAGAACATATCACATGATCACATCACAGATATCGCAGCAGAAGAAATATATGAAACATTGGATATACTAGGACGTCCGTGTTTTCAATACGAGCCAGTATAAAACACGGATTCCACGGTCGCGATGAATAGCCAAACCCACACCCCTAGACCCCTACGAGAGCGGCAAGCAACCCTACCAATTCTGGAGTTAGAAGACCCGAACTCGACTCCTCGAGTTGGTCTCCCACTGGACTCCAGAACCCGGTTACTTGTGCCCTCCTCCTTAGGTCTATCCTAGTGCAGAAAAGTAAATAATATACAAAAGGTGACATCTTCCGCAACCTGGAAGTGCCCCAATAAAAGAATATTACATACAAGTTTTTTACATGAATGAAAATGAAAAACACTCATCTCACATAAAAAAAACCCGGCTATTCAAACACGACGATCTAATATAACATATCCAGCAACACATAACATCACATGTCATCAACGTAAGTAAATATGCGCATCCCAATTGTCGTTTACATATAGCAACGAAACCGGCGATATCATATATTACACTTACGGTCACAGAAAAGAAAGTGTAAAACTACAACAGTTGGAATCCGCAACCTGCTTAGACATCGCATGCCTAACCATCTAAATACCTTAGACATCACCTGCCTAACAATTATAAACACCGTATTTTAGTCTCATTTATCGAAAACTCTTTTCAATATCAAGTCGGGCAATTCAACAAGATTCCCGACATCCTGATCGAATGCTCGTCGCAAACTTTAGTAGACGGCCGCACCCCCGACGCCGTCGACGAAGTGCACCAAGGCGGAACACCGCTGCCGCGAGCACCCGAACGGATGCTTTCGGCGACGGGGTTCTCCTACAGTCACTTGGTCGGGGCTATGGGGCGTGGCTGTCTATTAAGTTTACCGGCGAGTATCCGCGTACGCTACGTGATGGCGACGGACTTTTGATCGCATCAAAATTCCGTGGCAACCGATCAAGTGAGACTAAAGTGCTATGTTTATAACATTCAAATCAGTTATCTCATAACTGCTTGTAGATTCCAAATATTGTATCCCATTCCAGATAAATAGAAAATGTTAAACTTTCCGATCGAACAATCAAACACCCAAGTTTTCCCGAAACAGATCAACACATGAAACAAGTTTAAAAAACATCCAGTTCATGCCTCAGTACCAACGGTCCAGCCGTAGAAGGGTCAAGCCAACGCCTCACATGTGGCACGCCGTACTGCCCCAAACCCTAAGGTTCAAAGGGCAGTTCAAGACGTTCACATAATCGAGTTAAGGTTTGTTGTCTTCTAGAGGGTCCATCGCGTTACTTGCACTACTTAGAACGTTATTAAACTACGGAAAAATCCAACACTTGGAAATTTTCCGGCAGGGGAAAAATTGGGTATTTATATCCAGTCGAACTTTTTAACATATTCTTAAATTACCCGGAAAACAAATAGACGAAGTTAAATAAACCGATCGAATCATTGAATCCCCAATATAACCCTGAAAACTCTACTCTTGAGTAGAAGTTAAAATATCCCAGAAAAAACAGCACTAAAAAATAGGAATTACTGTGCAAATTTTATGAAGTAATCTGACTGTATAGCCGCGGAACCGCCGCACGTGCCATGCTCGTGCCGCGGTTCCGCCGCGCTTTAGACGACTCACTTGTTAATTTTTGCACCGTAATTCTTAGAATTTCCTGCAGAATTTTTTAAGAATTTTTAATCTGGAAAAACCCTGTTTTGAAAAAATATCCAGAGAGGGGTCATGGATTGGCGTTTCGGGTTTGATCGGGTTTCTAACTCTGTCTACACTTCGCCTAAGGCTCTAGCTAGGCTCTGATACCACTGTAGGGTTCCTTGGCACACTAATGAGGTCTCACAAGGCATCAACCATGCCAAATTCAAAAATTTCCGGTGCTTACAAACCCTAATACGGATCGTTAACTAGATTTTAGGCGAAAACGATAACTAGTTAACAACTTAACTAAGAGTAAACGGAAAATACAACCTTTGTAGATCCTGTCCTCCACCTCCATTGCTCCGTGATGAAGTCCCCTCGCTGCGATCATCGGATCCCGGGCTCTAGCATCGGCTTCATCGGAGAAATGGGCGGGCTAGGTCGTCGACTTCGATGCCGAAGATGATCTACGTCGAGGCAACACAAGATCAAGCTCCAACTTCACCAAGTCATGAAACTTGTGAAGAAAACACCCTATACTACTTGGCAAGTGGTATAGGATGAAGAAATAGGAAGTGGGTTCACTTTAGAATTGGATTTCTCACTCTTTTTCTCATTTCACCATTGATGGTAGCAAGCTTTTCTTCATGTTGAAGAAGGAGAAGAAGAAGAAAAGAATATGATAAGTATGTGCATAATAGAAAATAAAATGATTCTTATCATATTAGCAACCATGGTTAAGTGTAGAGAATGAAATAGGGTTTAGTTAAAGGGTTAGGGTTTAAGAAAGAAACAAAATGGCTTTGACTTTCAAAGCTTCATGAAGCTTCAAGTGAAATCCAAATAAAGTCACCATTTTATTTCTCACCAAAATGAATAAATAAATAAAAGAATAAGTAAATAAAACAAATGGAATGAAACCCTAATCATTTACTAAACATGGTTCAAATCAAACATACACTCAAGTTTGCATGTATCATCAAACATGATACAAACATGTGCACAAAAAATATATCACATATACAATGTGCACAACAAGTGAGAAAATCCATCTTAAGTGAACCAATACTAGTTAATGCAAAGTAATATATCAAATATATAATTATACATTAAATCATTAAATCAACACTTGATTTAACGATCCGGTCGTATCGCATATAACCGACTAATATCCAATGTATCGGCTTATCAAATCAATCCTTGATTCGATAACTAGGTTATATCACATATAACCATTCGATACATTCATCGCGAGAATAGAATACGGTATCACATACACGTATTATTCTCGGTCCTGCACATATCTCATATGCTCTCCTATTTCGTTTCGCTTGAGCCAGGAAACCTCTGTGTAGGACTCTAAAGACTCGTCAATACGCCGGCAGTAGATGATGATCATATCAAACACCCACAAGCCGCAAGCGGTCTGCTAAACGTAACGGCCACCCGGGTATTGAGCGATCAGAAGATCGATGAGCAAGCCCGCTCATACTCCTGTGAATTCAACCTGTAACACTTACCGTACAGTCCGGTCTCGTCGTCTGATATGTCGCATATCTCGCGTAGGGGTGGTAAACGTCAGACCCCAATAGCTCGATAAGTCATGTCGATATGAGGTCTATAACAGTTCGAGAAACCACTGGTAACACTTACCAGTAAATCTCAGCAACCCTGGCCAGGGATTTCCGGTTATAGCCAATCGAACACAGCGCAACATCAACTCCCTATACCGGGAGAGATGAATCCCCTCCTATCGCTCATTACCTCCATGTGATTCAGGACTGTACCCAAAAACCACCGTTTTGCACGCCCTCTTGGACGTGGTAAGGTGGAAATCAAAGCACAGTGGGAATCACACAAGACTCTATGACGATCCCGGGTCAACAGACTACTCTGTACCAGTGTCACCAGAGAACTGCCATCTGACGTAAGGTATAATACCATCTGGGAGTTCTCGGCGAGTCCGTCCAGTGTACCCAGTCTCCACTGAGCACCCGTATATCATCTCTGATGTCAAACACCAATGGATATGGGATCATCCATCACCCATCTGTATGGGTCGAGAAGGTATACGCTAGTCTACTCTGGTATATCGATGCCCCGTCTCGATATACCCACGACTAGGGACTTTGAAGGATGTACTTATGACTACCATGTCCCCACTAGTATGATCTGCATCATAGTCCAGGTAGTCAAGTACACATCCAAAGGGCTTTACCAACATGTAACAGAGAGACAATCAGTATACAGGTTAAGGTAAAGAGTAACCAGATAGCATACTATCATGTCGAGCAAGAAAGTCCTCCCTATATATGTCCCAGCATCCCTTACAATATACATCCTATGTATAGCAATGGCCTCTAGGGCATACATATAACTAACAATCCAGCTCCTCGAATCGGGTTTCACATGTCACACGTCTCAGAACCGAGAAAACGCATGGTGGACGCACTGAAATATCATATCAAGAGAAACCGGGTTTTTAAAACAATACATACTTTCTTTTAAAATGACCACGATTCTCAAATCCAGAAATCTCATGAAAACAGCATATCTTGATGCGTAAAATCATAAAGTATGATGTATGCGATATATGATAGAAATGTAAGCATATCCATATATCATGCAACATGGAACAGTAATGTGACGTATTAAGGGAAAACCACTCTTTTAAATGATTCCAGTTTTAGAATATATCCTGCGGTTGCTAATTCTCCAAAACCAAAGCCAGCATCATCTATGTATGTGCAATAAGTATGTATGTAGGTATGGATGCACAAGTGGTATATACGCAAGTATAGCATGCAAGAAGTCATATTATGATGCAGCAATCCTACTGTGTAGTGACATGGTAATTATCGATGATGAAGTATGTGAGCCGGCAAATCTGTGTACGTGTAACATACGCATCATCGATAATGGTGCAGGTGTACTAGCACAGGTATAAGTAATGCAATGCGAATAACATGAATGCGGCATAAGGTAAATCATCAGCTAAAAGCTATAAGGTATACGTGTCTACAAGACCAAGTCGGTGAATCTATCAATCGGTATCCAGCCTTACAACATCGCGTATGGTGTAATCCATCGTACGGCATCCTCTAGTCAAGGGTATGGATCAAACATCAAGTCAAACTCATCACGTACGGAAAATCATCGTACGGCGGCATAAAACCAATAGGGATCCTATCAACCTTTACGACAATAAGGGTACGGACCTAATGTCTCGTACGGCTTACCATTTAAGATTCGCAACATTATATATACCTATATACCTATGTCCCAAGTCACATCCATAACAATCTCATATCAGGGGACCGGCGAAGGTATCAATCGTCTTAATCGACACACATCCGTATACCAACATATCATCAATCATCATATTACATCGTCTTATCTTTTCATCGCATTTATCTCCCACATCAAGTCAATTTCATATATTCAATCTATCTTTACTATAAGCATACATATCTAATCTAATACACACCCCCGAACCATACAATCAGTTTTCAAAGGGGCAAATCGTAGTTTTGAAGGTAGGGGCTACGGTGTTTTACAAGAAAAAGATATCATTTGAAAATCCGTAACGTCCCTTAAGCTATTTGTTTAAAAGATACATACGATTCTTCATTTTAAAATAGGTATGGTTCAGATGACACACCTACGTCGGCTATCTAGTCCTATAGTATCCAATACGGCAACAACATCGAACATCGTCTTCAAAACCCGTCATCACGTATCAATCGTATTATATCACTACTAACTATCCTTTAGTTTCAAATATGGTTATCTAACTATCTTATAACCCTATCCCTAGTTTCCTATTAAAGGTTTCCTTAACCATATTCTATATATAATTGGTTTCCATCAAAATTTGCGGGGATACTATACGCCATCCACCCGACTTCCCCCGTAGATATAGATCTACTCACCTTGCTTCTCGATTGTCGAAGTCGGTGATGCCACGCTCCATCGCCTCGGAATCCATGCGAGAGTATCTACAATAATAAACAATCGCGAACGCTATTAACATCAAGTCCGGAAACCAAAACGGTACACAGATCGCCTATAGGTTAGAACCTATAGCCCACGTATGCAAAACCAACAAATTACCCCTAGTCGTTAATGTACAAACATCCAACCACCAAATACAAACCCAAATATCAAAACTTAGCATTTCAAAATACAGAAAATATAGCCAAAATCGCACTAAAATGCTCCCAGATTTTGACTCAGGTCAAAAGGAGTTGCACAAACAAGTGTAGAGTGCTGTACATGATGTATATGACCTACTGAACCAACCTAGACCCCTACCCTCACCAAGTGGCCGGCCTCAAGGCCCTAAAATCCGGCGAGCTCAGTCCCCAAGGCTCCTCTGGGCTTCTTCTCGTCAAGGTGGTCCCTTAGTACTCTAATTTGGTCCCTGGAGTTGTTTGCTTTCCTAAAAAATTCCCCAGGTTGCTCCAGATTTCCCTGCACACCCTATATACTCACAAAACCGACATGGATCAATTCCTAAATCCGTATTTTAGGGTTCTAAGCTATGGTCCAGGTCAAGAATCACCTTAAAAGTCTTATTGACAGCCACAAAATATCAACAATCTCCCAAACCCTTCTCTAGAATTTCAAAGTTCACAAATCCACCAATCCAATTTAACTTCTGAACCATCTAAAACATAAGAAAACTAAAACTAACTAAATGGAAATGATTATACCTCATGGTTACACCCAAGCAAAACCCAAGAAGTCCCAATGTTGTCAAAATCCCACTTTGCTTGGTCCAATGTGTAGAGTAAGAGATAGGGATTAAATTTTGTGAAGGGAGTATAAGGTTTTGGGGATTATTTGGAGATGGATCTAGAGTTAGAAGTGGAGGGAGATGAGGGTGAGGAAGATGAAGAAGGAGAAGAAAATGATGGGGTAAATCAATGTGGCAGCAGCCCCCCTCTCACTTATTCTCACACACTCTCTCTCTCTCCAATCATTCACTTTTTTAACCCTTTTTCATTCCTTTTTCTTTTCTCTTTTAAAATTCAAAACCAAATCACATAATACCCATAAAGCAACATAAATGCAACAACATGTAACCAAATGTAACATGACATGGTGCACTAGCCATGGAAAACTGTAAAAACACGGATTTGGCTTAATTGCGATTAGCAGTGCACTAATCGGGTTTTTGTCCAAACTGCAAATAATAAATTTTAAAAATGCCAAATCCCTTAGATATATTATTAAATGAATAAATCATTTTAATTTCTATTTATTTCATAATTATCGGTATATATTTATACTCTTTTTCGAAAACCCCAATTTCGCAAATCGGACGGTTTTCGAGAAATACATTATTTTAATATTAAATTCCAAAAATAATATTTATATTTTCTGAAATGTTACAGACGAGCGCCACCGAGCGATTTAGCCGACTCGTAGAAATCAAGCCGAAGTGCCTCAGGGACCTTAGCTTGCCGACGGCTTCGTCTTTTAGCTGTTCGGACAAGGGGTTGTAGAGCCCCGGCGATGCCCTCCAGATGGAATACATCAACAGCTGAAGTAGGGGGAGCGCCGGGGGAGCAACCGGCCAAAATGATCCTCGATGCGGCCTATCACCAACTGCACCATGTCCTCAATACAGTACTGATCGTAAAGGTATACGTCCTCGAAATTTATGATATCTTGGATGGTGAAAGGGAAGTCCTCCATTCTTGCGTTTCGGGTGTGAGGAAGGGAGTAATCAACACCCCCTCCGTTTTATAGCCCACAATGCCCCCGGAGTTCAACGGTCGCCTATTTCACTTGCAACTGTGCCGCCACGCGGCAGACATTGCGCCGCTCGATGCGAAATCGAAATGACACTCCGGCGCTTCGCGTTCCGCACGCGATCATGACACGTATCGACAATGACTGTCCCTCTTCCTGATCCTCGCACCAGCGAGGACGGACAGAACCTCGCCAAGAGAGAAACTGAGCAACTTCACTACTCGGTCCATCCTTAGCAGGCCTCCCACGGCCCCTCCAGCTCTAAGGATCGAAGCCCTCTCCAAGAGGTAGCCGAGCGGCTACCCTGCTCGGCTATCCCTGGCTGGTAGCTCCCCTACCCCACAATGCCAGGGATCGAGGCCCTCGCCAAGAGGTAGCCGAGCGGATACCCCGTCCGGCTATCCCTGGCCGGTAACTCCCCTAACCCGCAACGCCAAGGATCAAAGCCCTCTCCAAGAGGCAACCGAGCAGCTACCCTGCTCGGCTATCCCTGGCTGGTAGCTCCCCTACCCCGCAACGCCAGGGATCAAAGCCTTCTCCAAGAGGCAGCCGAACGGCTTCCCTGCTCGGATATCCCTGGCTGGTAGCTCCCTACCCCAACACACCAGGGATTAAAGCCCTCGCCAAGAGGCACCGAACAATAACACTGCTCGGCCCATCCTTAGTAGGCCACTTACGGCCCCTCCCGCGCTAAGGATCGAAACCCTCACTAAGATGCAGCCGAGCAGCCACCCTGCTCCAGCTACCCTGCTCGGCAATCCATGGCTGGTAGTTCACTGCCCACCGATGCCAAAAATCAAATCCGGCTCCAAGAGGCCATCGAGCAACTACCCTGCTCGGCGCATCCCAAGCGGGCAGCCTCCTGCCCATCACACGATTAAGCAACTAAAACCCTTATCAAGAGGCCTCCGGTCTATCTACGTCTGAGCGATCTCTACCTCGACTTCGGGGCCATGGAGATACTGTCTTCCCGCCGGTCTTTGCACACTGGGCAAATGAACAGATTCAACTCGACGCGTAATCGCTGGATGAAGAACCGACATAACACAAAGGCAGTACTGTGCAAATACAAGTGTTTACCGACAAAGGAAAATACGAGCACAAACACTACAAAAAGTTTTTATTCACAAAGACAAAAGTCTTTACAAGGGTACTGTGGGCTCCCCAGCCTTATCAAATTACCCGGAGGCTTACAAAAGAGAGAGGAAGAAAAGCCAAAAAGTTCGAGCCGCAAGCCCCGCCTAGACCTCACCTCCCTCATCACCGTCAGCCGGAGGCATGACCACCGAAAGTGGGACTCGAGCACGAAGCTCACCATCGGCAAACTCTGGAAACTACTCCTTGACGGCATCAAGAGTTTTGTTCCATGCAATGGCGGAGGCCTCGCCGAGATCAACGTAAAACTGGTTCGACCCCTTGTAATCGGTCACCGCCTTCCAAGCCTGAATCTTGGCAACCTCCGCCGCTTGAAGCGCCGCCTCGGCATCCCGCCTGCTGGCATCCCTCGCCCTCTTCATGGCTGCAAAGCGATCGGCCAGTTCCATCAACTTCGCCTCGACGACTCGGTGGGACTCATTTAGGCGGTGATAAAACTCCCGGCACCTTAAGAGGGCGAGTTCCGTAGCGGCTGATCGGGCTTCCAAGACAGCCATCATCTCCCTCTCCAGACGCAGCTCAAGTCGCAGATCCTCGGCCTCCGAAGAAGACTCTCCCGCCGGCCTCGTAGCATGGATAGCCCCTCGGCCTCCATGCGAGTGACAAGGGCGCAGCGCTGAAGGACCTGACAAGAAACATCAGAGAGACTTAGAGACACTCGAACTAAAGAAAGGGCGCTCAAAACGACACATGAAGAAGTACGTACCCTCACCGCCTCCTGAGCTATAGCTGCCATTTGGGCCCTCAGGGTCCCCCGCGGAATCTTGCCCCCGGCCGACTTTTCCATACCAGCAACCAGGCCAGCAGCAACGGAAAGCCCATACGGGACAACGAAATGGACGTCTCCCTCCTGCACAGGAATCCCCCAGGATTCTCCGACGGTGGCGCACGAGAGACCGTCCTCTTCCTCTTAAGAGGAACCCCGTCTTCTCCCTCTCCTGCATCCCTCGTCTGGGGCTCGGGAATCCGTGGACGCCTTTGGCCGCCGCTGGGACAATCATCAGGAGCTCGTGACGAGGCAGATGGGCCTGCCATCAGCGGCATATTTGGTGCTAGGCTCGGGTCAGCCGGAGGCACGGCCGCACTGCCGGCCCTCATCTGGGACTGAGCGCCGAGGGCACCAAGAGTCCTACATCAATCTATTTTCCCTGCCAAAGGGAGAGGTAGACTCGACTCAGAAAGAGAAGAAGCAAAAGAAAGAAAAGGAAGACATCTAACCTGATGAAGAGAAGTCCTCGGGAACACGGAGATCCGACCTAAAAAGAAGAGCGCCGAGCTAACAAAACCAAAGACGGGGAGATTATGAAGAGGAATGGGCCCTCATGTGGACCCCACCTCTACTTATTGCCACCGGCGTTCTCATCCAACGGCGACAGTCATCTCCCGCCGAAACGGTTCAGTGCACTCGACGGCCACGATCGCTCCACCTGTCGCACGGACATTGGCATATCCCCTCAGACGCCAGAGGTCCACGGCCCGTTGCTTCAGTCAACCAGCGCCCGATACGTGGACTGTCGCTTCAGTAAATGTACACACGATATGGCGCACCCTCTTTAAAGCAAAGATCGCACCCCTGATTCGTTGACGTCGTCCAGAAAATACAACAAATTGCTTCGGAACACGCCCGACGATATCTTCGAAAAGGAGCTCACCTCGGATGACCCGGCAGACCACTCTCGACCGACCAGCCAGCTGGTCGGGACGAGAATAGGGGGCTAATGATGATGCTTGATACCGGTAATCTCCCAGATCATGACACGTGGCAGATGACGTGTCCCAGGGCATGCAAAAAAGGACCTACAGTGGCTGACCAGACCACTCCTGTGCCCGTCCCACAAACAAGCGCTGGATCACCTCCGAGCAGCCAGCACAATTGGCCTCCTCGGCCTCACAGCTCGTCTCCAGGCTACCTCGGAACCAAGATACCTCGGCTCTCCCGCTAGTCCGCGAGCTCTCCCGCCGAGGTCATCTTCCTCGGTCTCATCGACCGACCAACGGCACCGCTCACAGGCACAACCGCCATCCCGTAAATCTCGCCATGCGTGAGATATCCGCCGGCCACGTCTCACGCTCCACGCCATCACGATCCCCTATTAACGAGCCTGTTTCGCCATTAATGGGAGATCCCGCCCATCGCACGGGCGTAACGTCGGGAGCATAACGACCGGCGTGATTCTCGTGCCTGCCATGCCTGCTGCCACCGCTATATAAACCCCTTCTTCACACGGTTCAAGTAAGTCATTTTTACTCCACTAAGCCGTTACTCCGCTTGGATTTCCTCTCTAACTTGATCGTCGGAGGGTCCTTGGTGGTACAACCACCCGGGACTTCCTTGTAGGTAGCTCAGCACAGACAACCTCAAACCCATTGAGATCCACACGCTTCAGAAGCCAGCCTTCAGATCAAATCTTAGCCGTCCATCGCCGCCATCAGCAGACCAACGGAAGGTAACATCTCGGCGCGGATCCGCCCCGCTTCACTATATGGCATGATTACTTCCAAAATTTTCTTCCTCTCATTTTGGATGAGAAGTAACCATGGAGCATAAGGAACAATAACAATAAAAAATTATTTTATGGTTCTTTTTGTTACTTTCAATAGATAATAATTTATTACTATTAAGAAAGTTTTTTTTTGTTTTGCTTATAGAAGAAACATAAGAAGAAGTTGTTTCATTTTTTATTACTATCTTTAAAAATATATATAAATAAACACGAGATTTAAGTTTACTTCCATGATATATTTTTTGAAAGTTGCTTCAAAATTTCTTCCGGCACTTTCCTTACTTCCGGACAACCAAACGGGCACTTACTCTCAACACATAATTCAAATTTCTGAAATACCACCGGACCATTGGATATACAAAAATGTGACAATTCATGAACAATTGACACATATCTAGCTAGGATTCAAGAAAATTGCTGATCCGCACGAGTGCCTTAGACTTGCTTCATTATCCATGTGTTGCATTAATACAAAATGTCCAGGAGAAAGTAGCCAACCAAAAATCATAAAATTAAATATTTTTCCTTTCTAAACAAATTTTATCAGGTTTTTTTTTGTTATAGATTAAAGTTAGTAAAATATTATAATTATGAGAATATAATGGTTTGGAGAGAGTACGGTTAGAAGGAGCGTTCTAAAAACGCGTCCTTAATGCTTAGAAATTGAAGGCTGGTTCCGAGAACCCGTCCATCCCGCCCTCCCTCCTTTTAAAGGAGAGGACGGGTCCCCAAAACCCATCCCCACCTTTTAAAGGAGAGGGTGGGTACTCAGAACCCGCCCCTAACCCTCAAAAAAAGGTGGGTTCTAGGAATCCACCCTCTTCTTTGTAAAGGAGAAGGTGGGTTTCTAGAACCCGCCCTTTTCATTGGGGGTGGGGGCGGGTTCCTAGAACCCACCCTAAAAATAATAAAAAATTTAAAATAAATGAAATATTAAATTAAAAAATAATTTCATCTCTGGTACGAATACTAGTAAATCAGATTTCAAGAACCCACCTTTCAGTATATAGGAGAGATGGTGGTTTCCAAAAACTCGTATTTCGTACAAATATTGGATAAGATGGACCCGAGGATAAGATTGTTGTTACTGTTACCGACGTGGGGATAAGGGTTACTGTTTATATCATACTATAAATATGAGAATGAGCAACACTTCAGTAACCAAAAGCAAAGCTCAACAAACTTTAGTTTCGAGTTGTGTCTCAAAATTAAGTGTCAAGTCCTGTCTCCATGGAAGAATCAGAGAAGATACGAAGAATACAACTGCAGTTGATATGGAGTTTCTAAGTGGTTACTAAAGGGTGAAAAATATTGGGGTAGAATGACTTGAAGTTTCTAAGCGGTTAGCAACGTAATTTCTTAATATTTGAAGTCCATCCCATTGCCAATCTAAACCCATGACACTCGTTGAAAATGGTAATATAGTATGCCGCGGAAGCTCGAGGGAGGAAACGGGCCCATGTAGAGACATGATCTTTTAGCCCTCTCAGAACTGCATGTTCCCCTCCGAACACAGAGACGCGACCGTGCAGGTTCGCCTTGCCTAAAATTCAGGGCAGATGCTAATTAGTGCTATCCGTCCACCTCTCCGAAGATACCAAGTTGATTTATGACACCATGTATCGAAGGTTTAAACGAATGTGACCGATGTAGCAGACTTCGTCAGATTCCCCCTCGTTTGAGGGGTTTTTGATTGTGGGGACGCTCTTCCCTGCATGCGCAAGCCCCTGCAGTTAATTACGCTACCGCATCGCGGTAACAACTTTCTCCTTCTCCAGATGGTTACTTCATGTCGTGGGTGTTTGTTTTGTGTTCGGTTGCCCGTGAATTGTATACGGAGACTAAGTTATGCTGTCGCCCGTAGGACGTGGATTAGTCCAAATCCGTATCTTTCTTAGATTTGAGTTTGGGGGGTTGTGTTTAAGGATACGTTAGCCTTATTTGAGGCTAAGATCAACTTAAACGTTTGTTAAGGACACGTTAGTCTCATTTTAGACTAAGATCAACTTAACGGGATCGTTTAGATCCAACAAGAGAGCAATTGGGTTCTATTGTTTAGTTTAATGACATTGCGGTCGATAATTAGTTTAAGGACATTACGGTTCATTGTTAGTTTTAAGACATCACGGTCGAGGTTAAGGACATCATAGTCCATGAGTTTAAGGACCCCACAGTCCATTGTTAGTTTTAAGACATCACGGTCGAGATTAAGGACATCATAGTCCATAGGTTTAAGAACCCCACAGTCCGTTGTTAGTTTTAAGAAATCACGGTCAAGATTAAGGACATCATAGTCCGTGGATTTAAGGACTCCACAGTCCGTCATTAGTTTTAAGACATCACGGTCGAGGTTAAGGACATCATAGTCCGTGGATTTAAGGACCCCACAGTCCGTAGCAATGTGTGGTTGTCGGAACCCGTCACCTCTCTGACGGTGTTGAAAGATTACAACGACAGATATCATAGGAGTGAAGAGATGTACCCTCGAACCGGGTGTAAATTGATTAGAAGAGCAGATAAGCTCAGTTCAATTTAACTTGAGGACTTATTGCCAGATTTGGGCTAAGTCCAGTTAAAAATGTTTGACATTTCATTTTTGTTCTGCCTGTTAGGTCTTTATTTGGGCTCTACCCTTTTAATAATGCCAAGCATTGGGCTCTGACATTTTGTCTGATATTAAGTGCATAGATTTATCAGAAAAAAATATGTTCTGACAGCGCGCCACGTGGCTCATCAGGCGCTTTGCGCCAATTAAAGAGCGCATTGCGCTAGCGCACATGAGGGTGACACGTGTCGCGCTTATCGCTAAGCGTGAGTTTGTTAGCGCACTGCGCTTTTTAATTCATGAGCGCGCCGCGCTGGTTCGTGGGTGCGCCAGTGAATGACACGTGGCGCGCTTGGCGCTGAGCGCCAACCCAAGAGCGCAGTGCTTTGTTTTCAGGAGCGCAAAGCGCAGATCATGCCTGTGCTTGACACGTGGCAGGTTTTGGCGTTGTGCGCCGGTCCAATAAGCGCAAGGGCGCAATTCATGAGTGCAAGGCACTTTCCAGTAGCGCAAAGCGCATCAGATCAATTTTAAGATCAAAGAATAAGTTTTTTTGTTCTTCAAAGGAGGCCTTGGCTCAAGATCCAAGAACCAAAGTTCTTTTTCTTATCAAAAGGCTCTGCCTTTATAGATCAGAAGATCTGTTGAAGTAAAAATACTTCTTTTTATGATTAGATCTTGATCCTTTCTTTTTATTCAAAGACCTTGGTCTTTTTTATAGACCTAAGATCTTTTTAGAAGAGAGTTCTTCTTTTTATGAGATGTTTTCATCTCTATTGTTCAAGAATTAATTGTTTTTACCTTTAAAGATGAAGAAATGATTTTCTTTCTTCAAAGGCTTGCCTTTCTTTCTTTTTGAGTTCTTCTCAAAGTTTGCAAAGGGTTTCTTTTCTATTGCTCTCTCCTGTATTCTTTCTCTCTGTTTGACTTGAAGTCTTGGGGCCTTTATATAGGGCCAAATGATTTGTTGAATCAGTTGAAGAGATCTTTCTCTGATTGATTTGGGAATATTTCCCACCGTTGGATCTTTGATCCTAAGACTTCTGTTTTACAGAAGATAATCTTCTTGTTTTAAACAAGATTGGAAAATCTTTCCATGCAGAATTTGTTCTGTTTTTGGTAATTCATTATTTACCATTGGATCATTGATCCAGCGGTGCTTAAAGCACAATCTTGTTATTTAGAAAGATTTCGAGAAATGTTTCCTTAACAGAATTTAATTCTGGTTAATTAATGATTTACCATCATTATTAGATCCTTTGATCCAACGGTGGGAATTTTTAATTCCAGCGCTGGCGCACCTATGTTGGACACGTGGCGCGCAGCGCAGAGCGCAGTACAATTGCGCTAGCGCACATGTGTTAGACACATGGCACGCAGCGCAGAGCGCTGAATCTAAAGCGTTGCTTCATCTTTATAATTTTTGAATTTTGAAAATAGAGCTTTGCTCAGATTGGGGTGCACTGCCTAGGGCTCAGCGCTCCTGGCGCTGGCGTGTCTGCTTTTGACACATGGCGCACAGCGCGCAGGATCTGAAGCGTTGCTTCAATTTTGAATTTTGAAATTCAAAACAGAGCTTCGCTCTGATTGGGGAAACAAATGCCCCCCCACCGTTGCTCTCACGTGGCGCACACGTGAGTGCAGCGGTGGCAACATCTGAGCCCTTGGATCAACTCAGAAGTTGAAAAGGCAGCTCAACGCCTATAAATAGGACCTCTGGTCCTTTAGATGATTATCATCTTCTTCTTGAAAATTTTCATTCAGAGCGCAACTCCTTTGTTAAAAACTTTCAAGAGTCAAAACTCTTAGGTAAAATTTAGAAATTTTAATTTTAACAAATTAGGGTTCTTACCCATTAACAGAGCCTTGCTCTTCATAGATGTTTGATCTAAAGAAAACCCTTTTAGGGTTTTATTAATAGAGCTTTTCTTGGGGTTTCTTATCCCATGAATCAGAGCTCTGCTCTTTTAATAATACGTAGATCTTTTGGTTTTTTGATGAAGAACTCTTGAAAGTTTCTTCATGGATCTTTAAGATCTCAGAATTTTAATTCTCAAGCATTAATTTTGATAATCCTTGATGGATTTTCCATCATGATTACAGAGCTAAACTCTTTAAGGAATTTTATCTCTTCATGACCAGAGTTTGACAAGTGTCACTCTATTATAGAGCTTTGCTCTCGAAGGGAGATTTTCTCCTTCTCTTGAGGGATTTCTTATTCAATAAGAATATTCTTTGAGGATTTCCTCATTAATTGACAGTCTCATCCAATGATGAGGCTGTTTTAGTAATTGATGCATTATCATCTGGATTTTGTGGGTCCCTCTTTGGTCCCCTTTCCACTGCATTGTAGTGTGGTACAAATTTTAAAGTACTAAGTGTCAGAAATTAAAAATTACAACACTGACAGTTGATTTCCATCCCCCTTTTTTTGCAAGCAACATGTCTTTCGATGCTTCATTCCCATTCGTTCGTTCAGAGGGAGGATTCCCTGGGACACCCGTAGACCGGGAGGTCCTAGCTTTGATCAGAGACCATGATCCGGAACATAAGAATCTTCACCTTTGGGGATCATGGTACAATCAGATTATCAGGGGTCGACAAAGCTTCTCATGCACGGTGCCTTCGGAGCCTATCACGGCGATCCATTACGCCAACTCGCGCCCGGTGAACTATGCTGTGGAGATGGTTAATTGGACTTCAGAAGGCCTTTTTCAACCCGCTATAGCTTCGATTCCCGTTCAGCCTCCCATGATTTTAGATACCTTGGGACGCCGTATTTGTCAAGGCGAAGCGAGGCCATGGGGGCAACCATATAATATAGGTCTGATTCCCCGTCATCCGATCGGTTATCTGCAATGGGCCGCTACATTTTGTCAGCGAAGAAGTCGCAGTTGATGAGGCTTGGGTTGTATACCGCTGTTTATGCTTCTCTCTTCGAATACCCTATACTTCCCACTTGGTGGGTTAAGGCTTTTTTGGAGCAGTGGAATATCCCTACTCACACCTTCCTCGCACTGGACCGGGAAGTGTCAATCTCTTTAGAGGAGTTTACAGAAGTTTTCGGCTTACCGGTCATAGGGGAGCATACGAGGAGCTGGTTCCCATGGACGAATATGTCTTCGGTGCCAAGCCAGTGATAATGGGCCTTACCCCGGCGAATGCTGTTCAACATCAGTTTCCCAGTCTGATCAAAGTGTTGAATATCTACGAGCGCTTTTTTCTTGAATTTGGGAGTCGCGGGGTTAGCTTCGAGGATTTCATCGCTCGCTTCCTTCACCCGAAAGTCTTCTCGATGGAAGCCGCTAAATTCGCTACGCTTGATGACCCTTTCGGCTTAGGTTTGGACAACCTGCCAGCGACGGAGGTAGATCGGAAGAGTTTCTTCCTTCCTAACTCCCCGGTTGTTCCTTTTGCGGAGATTGCAGTCCTTGGGATGGATGAGGAAGCATTCTTTTTGGGATTTCTTGGTCTATGGTTGAGCTGGCTCGCGCTCCCGATGCACCTTCGCCGTATGAGGCCATCTGTCCTTTACCCAGCTCACCGAATGACTATTGAGGTAAAAGTGGCTGTCGGGGTCGCCGGCTTAGCTCATCTGTATCACGGCCTTAGTCAAGCGGCGGATGCTACTGAACCTGGAGTACCGCATGTGATCTTCTCGATGCATTACTTCATGTCATGGCTCGAGCTACACGCACTTGGCATTTTTGGTATCCACAAAAGGCCTTCGTTCTATGACAGGTGCAGCTTCCCTCGGATTATGCGATTGGTCGGCGCCTCAATTATAAATCCGTCGCAACGGGATGCCAAAGGTTTGCTCCTTCGTCCCCCCACAGTTAGAGACGGGATGACCTTCACCGACAAGGTGTTAACCATCGAAAAAGCGTCTACCACAACAGTGCGGTCATTGCTGGATATTTTCAAAGAAGGAGCATCAGTTTTGACAGCTCGGGAGACCCTCCATTTGTATTCTATCAGACCGGGCTTCCTGGTGTTTAGGCAAAATGATGCGGAGCTCTTCATGAGATATAACCCGCATCGTTTTGTCCAACAATTGAGCTATAATCAAGGAGTGTCGTTGGAGGCTTTCTTGCTGGAACCTACTGCCACTGAAGAGGGAATGCGGAGCGCGCTGCATCACTTCATGCGTCTGAACACGGGCTCTCATTTTTTTATCAGCGAGCCGAGTTGTGTCCCACAGATCCTTAATACATATACGGCGTGGTACCAACATTCGACGGGCGCCGTTATTAAGGAAGAAAGGCGTTTACTGCTTGATCGCAAAAGTGCACCTCCTGCCAGTGATCGTAAAGTCCCTTTGAAGCGACGGATCCCTGTACCCCCTATGCTAAGAGAGGTTGCTGCAGTCGAGCTTCCACGCGCTGTAAGCCCCACGCGCGGATTGCCTCATGCTCCTGTAGAGACGATGAATGTGCCTTCGGTACCCCGTGCTCCCATGGAGACGGTAAACGTAGTTTCCTCCGAATCTGGTGTGGGCTCGGATATCGGGACTCGTCGTCCCAAAGTGCCCACGAAGCGCAAGTTGGTTCTGGCTGCGACCGGAGCTCGCGCACAGAAAAAGAAGAAGAAGTCGGTCCTTTCCCTTGATGCCGTACTCGTCCTAGAGCCTCAGGCTCCTCTTACCGAAGGCCTAAGTGAATATGGAACCAATGAGGGTTTCTTGATAGCGCCAGAAGACACTGATCTCGACGCCGGTATTGCTGCTTCTGCGCAACTTGCGAGCCACCAGGCGAAAATAGCCGCCCTCATGCAATCAAGTAAACATTAGTCACACTTCTGTTATTGTGTTATATCTTTATTATCACGTCTTGACTGACACTCTTCCTTTTGTAACAGGCTTCACTACTGAGGAGGCTCTGGCGGCTTCCCTCGGGACTTTTGAGGAGGAAGAGAGGAATCGCGCTCTATTGGGCATTGGTATGTCTCGGCTCATTGAGTCTTCATTCTCCTTTTTATGGACAATCTAACCATTTCCTTATCTCATTGCAGGGACCACAATGCCGGTTCCGCAAGGTGATCCAGAGACTCTTCCCCGGCCAGCCACCGAAGTCCCAGCCTCTTCAGTATTGCCGCAAGAGGTCTTACTTAAAAAACCGATGATGGAAGCCTTGACGGCTCTGGAGGTAACCCTGAATGCAGACGACGACGCTTTGCTGAGGGAGGCTTCTAAAAGGTTTGCCATGACGGCCCGGGAGGAAAGGAAGCGCCTGAGGCGTGCGGCAAGGGAGCGTAGTGCTGTCCTGACTGCGGGAGCAGGCTCAAGCGCCATTACTCCCGCTGCTACTCCTTCAGAGGAGCTCCCGGTTGCCTTGTCTACTGCTCATAGACGGGCGGCACGTGCAGCTCGGGAGGCCAACGGTAAATCAACTTCAGGTAATGTGTTTTGAGGCTCCGTTGTCAAAGCTTTAAACCATCAGTTCTTATATATTTTATCCTGCAGGGCCGAGCCTTACTGAGGGAGCGGCTGCGACCGTTGAGTTTGAGGGGGCGGTGGAGGAGGTAGCTGCTGAACCCGGGGTGACGGTAGGTGACGTAACCGTAATTGCCGAGCCCGAGATAGTAGCTAACGAGACAGCGGCGACTGCTACGCCCAAGATAGCTACCACTGCCGAGCGTGAGGCGGCGACGGATGAGACGGCTACTACGGCCGAGCCTGAGGCAGCAGTGGATAAAACGGCTGCGATCACTGAGCCCGAGGTAGTGGCAAGCGAAACGGGTCTGATTGCTGGGCCCGAGATGGCCACTCGTTCTCAAGAGTCAGGCACCGCCCCGATCATAGCTCTCCCCGCTTACGGTTCTTCGCCGTCTCCTAGCGTCGCAAGTGTGACGACGGCTCCTGTGGAGTCAGGGGACGAAGCGACGGGGGGTGAGACCGTCCCGATGGAGGAGGAGGACGCCGTTGTTGAATCAAGTGACGCCCTCGTCACGACTCTGATGCCGGCTGCAGGTGTGGAACTACTTGAGATGGCACCATCAGTCACCGTCCTGACGGTAACCACCTCTCTGCCTTCTCTTGTACCGTCGCAGATGCTGGAAGGTATGGATTTGCGACCCATCAGTCTTGTCTCTTGGCTGTATAATTCACGTACTGACATCACGTTATTGCATTTTTGCAGGAGCACTTTTTGACCACCTGTACCAGGTGCTGCATCCCCATTTCTCCTTCCCGTCGGAGGTTGCATCATCCAGTGGCGCTGGTGAATACAGTTTTCATTTAATGCTCTTTCTTTTTCTGACCACGAAATCATTTCTGAGCCTTCTTTGCCTTGATCACAGTGCTACAGATTGAAGGAGGAGATGAGAGATCAGTTGCGCCACCGGTCCTCCCGGCTTTGCCACTTGCTGCAGCTGGTATAGTTAACTCCATTGTTCCTGAATCTCTTATATCTTTAAACCCGTCATCTGATTGTGACTAGTTTTGTAGTGGTTGTTTCAACTCCGGACTCTTTCGAATCTTGCATTATGATGCCGGCGGGCCCCTTTTCCAGACGTCCATCCTCAAAGGGTGTTGTGACGGGTCTGCGCATGTTGAGCGAGTATGTCGAAGAGCTTGACGTGGAAACTCCTACATCTGCCGCAGATTTTGCTGCCGAGGTCAACCCGATGCTGGCGACGCTTGTAAACTTCCATAGTGAAGGCGTCGTCGAGTCTTGGGTTAGTCACTGCAAGAAGATCGAGGCCTGTCTGCATCAGCTTGAGCGTATGCGTCTTGCCCCTGAGACTCAATCTTTGAACTCCCAGCGGGCCGCATGGGTCGAGCAAAGTGCGTCTTTCCTCCGCCATTTCGAACAGGAAGCGGCCTTGAGGCAGCAGGAATGCGAGGGGGCTTCCGCTGAGTCTATCCAGTTGCATGCCCAGGTCAAAGCGAACGTCGCGCAACTGAGAGCCGTCTTTGATACCTTGCAGCAATGTATTTCGGACTGGCTCATATTGAGACGGAAGCTCGACTCTATCGAGCGGGTTACGCAGAGTCGCGAAGCTGCCCAACGGGAAATTGATGAGAAGATTTCATCATGCTTGCAGCAAAGGACTCGAATCGAAGCGGAGCTAGCCGCGATGGCTGATCATGAGAAGGCACTGAAGGATGTACGAGAGCAGCTCGCGGACTTGTTGAAAACGCTTCCTTCTCAGTAGCTGCCTTCGTATCGATCATACACTTCTAATCTCTGAATAATGTGTATCTTTTTTTTTATTCCTTTATATGATGTACCTTGTATTCAATTGAGTTCATGAATGAAGACATTCCTTTTGTTATACTGTTGCTTTCTTCTCTTTACTGTATTGTTGCCATGTGATTTTAGCAAGTATATAACTGTCAGTCTTGGATTCTTTGTAGAGTGGTGATGGCTTAGAAAACAGGATTAGGATCTGTCACCTAAGACTTTTCAACTTTATGAGCAGTGAGGGTCTCATAAAGAATTTTCTCCCTACGGGTCGAGAG
This sequence comes from Agapanthus africanus, assembly GCA_030015575.1. Classification (NCBI taxonomy): domain Eukaryota; kingdom Viridiplantae; phylum Streptophyta; class Magnoliopsida; order Asparagales; family Amaryllidaceae; genus Agapanthus; species Agapanthus africanus. The sequence continues at coordinate 122,382,239 of CM057344.1, forward strand.
GATCCCGTAGGTGTAACTTTTCCTTAAGAATCGTGAGGATTTCCAAGGGCGTTTTCTCTTGAGAGTCGTAAGGATCTCACAAGAGAATTTTCTTCCTTACGAGTCGTGAGGACCTGCAAGTGATGGGTGAAGTTGTCCTTATCCGCATTTCACGGAGTCAGGGGTTGCTCTGGATGCTTCCCATAGGTTCACTGCCGTGTTTGGCAGGACCAGGCTCCGCTCTAAACGTTTTCCAGGATACCGTAGTTTAAAGACATCGCGGTCGAGGTTAAGGACATTATAGTCTATGAGTTTAAGGACCTCACAGTCCAATGTTAGTTTTAAGACATCACGGTCAAGATTAAGGACATCATAGTCCATGAGTTTAGGGACCTCATAGTCCAATGTTAGTTTTAAGACATCACGGTCGAGGTTAAGGACATCATAGTCCGTGGATTTAAGGACTCCACAGTCCGTTGTTAGTTTTAAGACATCACGGTCGAGGTTAAGGACATCATAGTCCATGAGTTTAAGGACCTCACAGTCCATTGTTAGTTTTAAGACATCACGGTCGAGGTTAAGGACATCATAGTCCGTGGATTTAAGGACTCCATAATCCGATATTAGTTTTAAGACATCACGGTCGAGGTTAAGGACGTCATAGTCCATGGATTTAAGGACTCCACAGTCCATTGTTAGTTTTAAGACATCACGGTCGAGGTTAAGGACATCATAGTCCGTGGATTTAAGGACTCCACAGTCCGTGAAATGTGTGGTTGTTGGGACCCGTCACCTCTTTAAAGACGTTGAGGAATTACAACGACAAACATCAAAGGAGTGAAGAGATGTACCCTTGAACCGAGGTAAAATTAGTTTAAAATTATTGCGGTTGATTGTTAGTTTTAAGACATCACGGTCGAGATTAAGGACATCATAGTCCGTGAGTTTAAGGACCTCACAGTCCGATGTTAGTTTTAAGACATCACGGTCGAGGTTAAGGACATCATAGTCCGTGGATTTAAGGACTTCACAGTCCGATGTTAGTTTTAAGACATCACGGTCGAGGTTAAGGACATCATAGTTCGTGGATTTAAGGACTCCACAGTCTGATGTTTGCCCTGGATGCAACCCACGGGTTCACTGCCGTGTTCGGCGAGGACCAGGCTCCGCTCTGGACGTTTTCCATGGGGTCAGAAGTGACGTTATCCGCGTTCCACGTAACCAGGAATTTTGCTCTAGATGCTTCCCACGGGTTCACTGCCGTGTTCGGCGAGGACTAGGCTTCGCTCTGGATGCTTCACACGGGTTCACTGCCATGCTCTGCCAGGACCAGGATCCACTCTGGACATTTTCCACGGGTCAGAAGTGACGTTATCCGCGTTCCACGTAACCAGGAATTTTGCTCTAGATGCTTCCCACGGGTTCACTGCCGTGTTCGGCGAGGACTAGGCTCCGCTCTGAATGCTTCACACGGGATCACTGCCGTGCTCTGCGAGGACCAGGATCCGCTCTAGACGTTTTCCAAGGGGTCAGAAGTGACATAATCCGCGTTCCACGTAGCCAGGAATTTTGCTCTAGATGCTTCCCACGGGTTCACTGCCGTGTTCGGCGAGGACTAGGCTCCACTCTGGATACTTCACATAGGTTCACTGCCGTGCTCTGCGAGGACCAGGATCCGCTCTGGACGTTTTCCACGGGGTCAGAAGTGACGTTATCCGCGTTCCACGTAATTAGGAATTTTTCTCTAGATGCTTCCCACGGGTTCGCTGCCGTGTTCGGCGAGGACTAGGCTCCGCTCTGGATGCTTCACACGGGTTCACTGCCGTGCTCTGCGAGGACCAGGATCCACTCTGGACGTTTTCCACGGGGTCAGAAGTGACGTTATCCATGTTCTACGTAACCAGGAATTTTGCTCTAGATGCTTCCCACGGGTTCGCTGCCGTGTTCGGCAAGGACTAGGTTCCGCTCTGGATGCTTCACACGGGTTCACTGCCGTGCTCTGCGAGGACCAGGATCCGTTCTGGACGTTTTCCACGGGGTCAGAAGTGACATAATCCGCGTTCTACGTAGCCAGGAATTTTTTGACTTTATCCGCATTTCACGGAGTCGGAATTTGGCTCTCGGTCGTCTGTACACCGCCGAGTCATGGAACTGGGAGTTGCCATTGTTCCGCTTTGCCTGATGTTGTGTCTGCTGCAATGAGACGAACGTCGAGATGATCACTAGGCTATCTGTGAACCGTCGAGATTTGGCTTCTTCTTATGATGAAACCTGGGGAGGAGGAGTGTGACTCCCTCTTCGTTTGCGCCCCTGGATTGTATACAGGGATTGATGTAATATCATCTGTAGGGCATAAATTTCATTTTTTATTCATCATTTTTTCTTATTTCTTTTCGCGATGCTCTATCATTTCAGCTTTTATATCGCGAAGGTCGCGATTGCCCCATCATTTCGGCTATTTTTCGCGGTGCCCAATCATTTCGGCTATTATTTTTATTTTTACTCGCTGCTTTTTATTGCGAGTTGCCCAATCATTTCGGCTATTTCGCATGCATACATTTTTACTTGCTGATTTTGTTGCAAGTTGCCCTATCATTTCGGCTATTTCGTATGCATGTGTGGCTTGTTGGCTTTTCGCTGCAAGTTTGGAATTAGACACCGATTTCGGCATCAGCACCGCTACAACTGGGATATTGCCAGGAGCGAATCATCATTTGCCTCTGTCGATGTCGAACAAAGGTGGATTAGCGAACAGGGTTAGGATCCTGTCGACTAAGGTTTTTGACTTTATGAGCTGTAAGGGTCTCATAAAGGTATTTCTCCCTATGAGTCGTGAGGATCTCGTAGGTGTGTTTTCTCCTTAGGAATCATGAGGACTCATAAGTGTATGGTTTCTTGTAAGTCGTAAGGATCTTACAAGAGAGTTTTCTCCTTATAAGTCGAGGGGGCTCACAAGGGTTGTTCACCGTGCGAACATATCCCTAGTCACGGATGGGACTTTGTTAGGGAGATGTTTATTCGCGCCCATGGATTGTATACAAGGGTCGGTGTTGCACCGCTTGTAGGGCAGTATCGGAGGTTGTGGGGGCTGCTTAAGAACAGGTTCAGATCTCCGTAGCTTAAGACTTTCAAATCTTATGAGCCGTGAGGGTCTCATAAGAGAATTCTCCTTACGAGTCGTGAGGATCTCGCAAGTGTAATTTCTCCTTAGGAATCATGGAGATCCCTAAGTGTGTTGCTCCCTTGTGAGTCGTAAGGATCTCACGCGGGTGATTTCTCCTTACAAGGTCGAGAGGACCTTGCAAGTTTCTTTTAACGAGCTTGCGCCCTTTCGGGTTTTCACAAACACCCGCCGGTAGCCTTGCTGTTTTTACTCACAGAGCCCTTTCGGGTTTTCATCCATGCCCATTTTGCTTATGGACATACCGTTTTCCTTTTTTTGTTTTTCTCTCTTTTTTTTTATTCTAACGAGGTTGCGCCCTTTCAGGTTTTCATAATACTCGCCGGTAGCCCTGCTGTTTTTACTCACGGAGCCCTTTCGGGTTTTCATCCGTGCCCATTATGCTTATGGACATACTGTTTTTTTATTCTTTTTTTTCGTATCAGCTTTGGGATGCTGCAATCCACCGTAGTTTATCGACATCTCAGTCAACAGCTAGTTTTAGGACATAGTGGTCCGTTGTTAGTTTTAAGGACGTTTCGGTCCATCGTTAGTTTAGGGACGTTCGGTCCGCTGTTAGTTTAAGGACGTTCGGTCCGCTGTTAGTTTAAGGACGTTTCGGTCCATCGTTGGTTTAGGGACGTTTTGGTCCGCTGTTAGTTTAAGGACGTTTCGGTCCATCGTTAGTTTAGGGACGTTTCGGTCCGTCGTAAAGGAAGTCGGTTACTACTTATAGAGTTTGGGCCTAGGAAGATAGCGAGCGGACATAGTCGTCGTCATCTATCATTGACCTAGGCCGTGACTCGTCAAGCGTAGTACTTCTTCAGGAAGCGACCGTTTATTGGCCTGAAAGGTCTTTCACCATGCATGTCCATGAGTAGATAAGCTCCACCCTGGTAGACCTTGTCTATGATGTATGGGCCTTCATAGTTCGGTTCAAATTTTCCCCGCTTGGCGCGATTGGGGATCATAGGTCTTTTGACCACTAGCACGAGTTCGCCTTGGTGGAATGTCCTCGGTCTGGTCAATCTTTCATATTAGCGTGTCATCTTTGCTCTATAAGCTTCCAGATTTTGCTGCGCCAGGAGCCGGGTTTCGTCAAGGGCATCGAGCTCCTCAAGCCGAAGGTGAGCGTTCTCTTCGTCCGTTAGCTCATAATGGACTGCCACTCGTAGAGAGGGTAACTCTATCTCTAGGGGGAGTACCGCTTCTGTACCGAATACCAACGCGTACGGCGTTGTGTTCGTGGCCGTCTTGAACGTGGTCCGATACGCCCAGAGAGCTTCATACAGTCTCTCATGCCAATCCTTTTTATTTCGTGACACCGTCTTTTTCACGATCTTTGTCAAGGTCTTGTTGAAAGCCTCAGCTAGACCGTTAGCTCGGGGATTATAGATTGATGAGTATCTCCTGTCAATGTTGTGTTGTTGTGCGAAGCGGCTGATCTTGTGGCTTCTGTAGGCTGGCCCGTTATCGGAGATGATCCGTCACGGAGTTCCAAACCGATAAATGACGTGTGTCTTGAAGAAGTGGAGGATATCTCCGTCTTTACCTCCTTTAGCGGTACTGCTTCTGCCCATTTAGAGAAGTAATCAGTTGTCGCCAAAATGAATCGATGTCCTCTGGACGATGCTGGTTCGATGGGGCCGATTATGTCAGTCCCCCACATTTCGAACGGCCAGCTAGCCACTGTCGGATGTATCGGATTTGGATGCTGATGGATGAAGTCCCCGTGAGTCTGGCACGAGTGGCATTGCTTCGCATATTCGAGGCAGTCTTGGATTATCGTGGGCCAATAATAACCCATCTGTTTGATGTTCAGCTTCATCTTCGGGCCTGCTTGGTGAGAACCGCAGAATCTATCATGAGTTTCTTGGACGACCCTTTTTGCTTCTTCAGGTCCCAGGCATCTTAACCACAGAGAATCAAACGGCCTCTTGTACAGAGTATCATTGACGAAGGCGAAAGATAGGGCTTGCTTCATGAGCTGATGTTTTGAGGATGCATCTTCAGGCGTTCGACGGGATTTGAAGTAGTCTATAAAGACTTATCTCCAATCCTCAGCCTTTTCCTGGTCTTTTATTTGCAGGGCCGTCTGCTCAATCGCTCCTTTTCTTCGGACGATTCCGGAGATATTTCCGCCGGCGCAAGAACCTGACGGCTTTGCACAATGATTCTCACATCATCGAGGTTCTCGTCGGCCAGTTCTTTAGCGAGCTTAGCTAGTGCATCCGCTTTGCTATTTTCTGCACGCGGTATGCTTTCCAAGATGTAGGAAGGTATTTAGGTCAGCAGTTGCTGTACCCTCTCACCGTACTTTACCAGTTCTGGTTTGCACGTTTGATAGTCGCCGTTTACTAGGCTAACGAACAGTTGGGAGTCTCCATATATGATGAGGTTTTCAATTCCCAAGTCGATGGCGATCTCGAGGCCTGCTATCAAAGCTTCATACTCGGCTTCATTGTTTGTCCTCGGCTCTGTTAAGGAGAAAGCGAAGCGCATTATCCCTTCTTGTGGGGTCACAAAGATGAGGCCTACTCCCGATTTGATTATAGGCGTGTTCTGTTTGCGCTTTTTCATGGAAGACGCTCCATCAAAATAAAGTTCCCATCGGGCATCACCACCGTCGATCGCATCAAATGCATGTTCGTCTGGCAGTTCGCAATTCAAGGGAGAATCGGCTGGTATCGGATGTTTGGCGAGAAAATCGGCGATGGCCTGGCCTTTCACTGCCTTGAGGGGACGATAGGTTATCGAGAATTCCATCAAGAGCAAGGCCCATTTAGCGAGCCGTCCCGTCAATATGGTTTTTGACATCAAATATTGTAAGTGCACGGCAGCGCCCCGGCCGTCATTCCGAGGCCAAAATGTGGAAACGAAACTTTCACAAAACTTGTAAACCGGCACTACCGCGCACTATAAAACCCGGATCGGGATATTAACCAATCCTAGCAAACTAGAAGATGGGGTAGAGAGCTATACCGAGCGATCTGTGTCCTTCGGTTTTCGGCCACCATCCCGATCTCTTCGCGGAATCTTCGGTCTTCATCTCCTCGCCGGAAAGGGCACCACATCACCGAGTCTTTTTACGGGCTCCCACATGTGGACCGACGCAACTCAGGCACGAAGTTGGTGAGCCGACGTGTCCAAAAATGCTGTAGGCTAAGTGTAGAAACCATTTGTCTCAAGGGTTTTATGAAGTTGCCATTTGGATTGAGGGGGAGAAGAAGATGTGAAGATTGGCTTTGGAATTTTGATGCAAGCATTTTTCAATGAATCTTTTTCCCACACAAAAATGAATACCCCCACCAAAGTGGCCGGCCTTGCTCAATCAAAATGGAGGGAGAGAGTGAAGGAAGGTGAGCACAAGAAAAGGTGAGGTGAGGATAAGAAAAGGTGTGATGATAATCATGAAATTATATCACTTCAATGTCTTATACAAATCCAATCTCATAAAGCAAACCATGATGAATAAAAAGGGAATCAAAAGATGCTAGTATTATCATAATCCCTCAAACCACAAATAACACCCTCCACTAAACAAATTTGCACACTTGCAAATAAACCCCTCCATCAGAAAAATCCGGCTATGAAGGAACAAAGGAAAACTGGCCGAAACGGAATGCAAACTGGCAACTTCAAAAAACTGATCCCGTAATAAATTACAGGAAAACCCCGCGACTATATATACATACCCGCATTTGTATTCCGACCGAATACAAATGCAAAGAGACAAAATCTACACTGTACAATACTAGGATCTGGCTTAAACCAAAGCCCGCTAGTATTATCTGTCCGATCATGATCCATGTAATACCGCACGGATAAGATCGAACCCTGCCATATCTCCATACGGCCTCTACAGCGTTCCGCCCGAAACTTGAGAAACTGTCTGTGGGGGACTCTAAAGACTCGTCAATATTTTGGCTGTGGATTTAACCACTAGCACGTCAGAGGTATTAGCCATACGTAACGGGCTACCAGGTATTGACCAAAAGGGACGTCGATGAGCGAACTCATCCTGACATCCTACTGAGCCTGTTAGTGACAATATCCGTACAGTCCGGTCCGTTCGTCTATGAGTATCGCATGGCGGGCCTAGGGGGTTGGTAAAAGTCAGACCCCCAAAAACGGTACAAGTCGTGTCGGAGTGTAGCCCAGAACACCCTGAGATATTACTGGAATACCTACCAGTAAATCTCCTGCCTTGGCCAAGGACTTCGTGTAATGGCTCTCCTAGACACAGCACGACCTCACCCCCAATACCGGGAGAGACGAACCCCTGCAGATCCGATCGCTGCCTCCATGTGGCTCGGGACTGTACCCAACTAAAACCTGTTTGCACGACTCCTTTGAGCCGTGGTAGGGTAGTAATCAAAGTACAGTGGGAACTCACACGAGACAAATGACGATCTCAGGTCGATGAACTAACCTATACACATGTCACTAGGGAACTGCTATCTGACGTCAGGTATAAGACCAACTAGCATGTTCCCGGCGAGTCATGTCCGGTGTACTCATAACCTAATGAGCACCTGTATACATCTTAAGTGAACCAACTGACACCAGTGGCTTGTGAGACCGGCCACCGCCCCTCGTCGGGGTCTCAACTGTATAAACTAGTCTACTCTGGAGTATCGATGCCCTGTCTCGAAAACTCCCACGACTAGGGACCTTTTAAGGATGTGCTTATAGACCCCAGCTCCCACGTATATGATCGCCATCATACTGCTGGCCGTCAAGCAAGAATCCTAAGGGCTCTATCAACGCGCAATAGTGACCTGTAAGGTCATCTAAAGCAGTACACGATGATAAAGATAAACCAGATAGCATACTATTATCTTGAGTAAGACTGTTCTACCGGCATAGGTCCTCCTTCAATCATTACAATCACGTGCCTGTGATCCAATAATTGACTCTGAGGGCACTATCTCCAACAATCTCCCACTTGCACTCAAGGCTAATTATTGCGATGTCGCATACTCACAGCCCGTGTGATACCGAACACCCAACTACTCTATTAATCAGTCTCACAAAAACTGTTTGCGAAACTAATGCGTTCGAGGAATAGCCTCAGTGAGTGGATCCGCTCTAATGTTTCTTTCTATGTCTCTCTTTATCTCAAGTTCGTGGAGAAAGCCATCTCCCGAAATGAGCAATACCTGTCTTAGAATATGCCTGGATATCTGATGCGACCTAGCTCATAAATGAACTCAAAATCCAAACTTCTTAGACTGTATCGTCAACTGAAATCAATCAACATCCTGCGCCATGCCTCCCTCAGTATCCTCTTGGACCACCTGTCTAAAATACTGCCCTCCGTCAGAGGGAAAACTATAACTCTGACAGTCACTCTGTCATCCGGGTCACCTTGGAAGCCTGGAATGATAACTGTCTCCCGAAGGAGGATGTCGTTATCATTTCCCCATAACATCAACTTATGTTCTAAAACTGCTTCCGAATGCTTTTCCAGGATTGGATCAATATCAACTTATTGTATCTAATGTAAAAACAACATCTGGTGTGGTACTTGACATCTCAAGATTGACTCAATTGCCTAAGCAAGTGATCTGCCAATCATGCATATCCCTCTCCCCTTTAGTCTGTAAGACACCTTTAGAGAGGGTGACTCCATCACCTGCAGGTACACTACCGTGCTAGGAGTCGTCCATTCTAAATACTTATAGAATGCTGTCTAAGTACCCTGATTGGGAAAATTCCTAAATCTAGATCTAAAACCATAGATCTAGTAACCAGAATGTCTGATATAATATCCAAGTCCTATGTGGAGAAACCACTGTGTGACAACCAAAGTATAACCGACCGTAGTATAGGAATTTCACTTCCTACTCTGTGTATGTCATCCAAATACCAGGACATAACACCCTACTACCTTCTTAATAGATCCATCCCCTATTCTGATGAAGTCAAACCTATGACTGTCACATCAGAAATAGATGATCTATCTCCGCTATATCTGCTTTAGTCCATAAATAGACATAAGCTACTTGTCCACTATGCTTCCGCTGCTCCCACTGACTACGACAACCCTCTGGCAGAGTCATATAGGCGTGCACTTCTAAAGCTAGTTCAGAACGACGCTATACTCATCCTCCTGCCGGGTCTCATAGTCTGGAACAACAGCAATGGCAAGTCTGGATGAACAAGAACCTCCCTGTCACCGTCTTTGAGCATACCGAAGTACCTCTCGAGTGCCTGAGATTACCCACCATATCTACGGAGTGGCAAATGGAATGTCAAACTAGATTGAATGTTTAGGTTCTTATCAAATCTTCAGTAATCACTTGCGGTTCTGGAATCACTTCCAGTTCTACCATACTCCCACTACTGTTTTCTGAAAAATCCATTTTTATTACAACTGTGGCAAGTCAAGAACAATATCACTATTGATCTTCCAGATGGTATAAAGTCAACCCTCATCATAGCCTGGGTAAACCCACAAACAGCCATTACAGAACCGTGCCTTGAGTTATCCAGAGTCTGCTTTTAAGCATAAGCCGGACAACTCCCCATACCTTAACAATGTTAAGATATGAACTGTTCTATATCCAATACAGAAACAGAGGTACTGATTTAATTGAACCAGATTCAAATCATGCAGCTGTCTCTAGTGCATATGAACTAAATGGAGAGAGGCTGATCAGCATTACTCAACTTAGGAGTGCTTCCAATTATGAGTAATCTGAAAGAGAAGCAAGTTCTCTTAATCATTACTATCAACTGAATACCATACACAAGTATCTACATCTTCGATCACCTTGAAGAGTCCTGATACTTGCATTACCTGGTTCTCTACTTTATTCATATACCTATAACTTCTCAAAACTTAGACCCTGTGTTTCTACGAAACACCTGTCTAAAAACTAGAGAAGTCATAAGTAAACCGAATATAGTACGAGAACCAACCCCTCTGTTCTCATGGACACTGGACAACATACAATACTCTGTATAAGTCCCCTGAGTCTAATAACTCATTCCCTGCGTGTCGTAGGTTGAAAACTGTACTTATGGTTAAGAAGAATTACACCGTTATATTAATGCTCCTTACCTAACCATCCACCGATATAGGTAAATGTCATGGACATAATTTCAAAAAGGTATATCCCACTCTATAAAAATAGACGTACAGATATATCAATTTGAAATTGGTGCATAGCAACGGATATTCAAAACCAAATATTTACCGACCGGCAAACAGCCTAGACGATTTCCTCAAATATCACCAATTACAACGAATTCCGATATAATGAGGATGATCACCTAATTCCCAATAACTTACTCCAACTCATCATCTGTAAAACCATATAGATGTGAGAATCATACCTGGTAAATACATACCCTGGAGCAAGGGCTAATTGGGAAATCAGTTTTCTTTTAACAGTACACAGTGAAACTGAAACATGTAAATGTTTCGTAGGGGTATCCGGGTATTCCTAGTAATGTCTCTTCCATTATCTGATTCACAACTGTAACCGTATATTTGTTTTCCATCTCTCCAAATCCCTTCATATGTCTTTAGTCATTACCTTCTGTACACCCCTTTAGGCCAAATGGTTTTCTTCCTTCCCTACCGCTCGGCACCAGCCTATGGTTTGGAAGAAGACTATCCAATAAGCATAATGGGTGTACTGTCCTAATCCTAGGAGCACTCGCAATGCGAGAGAAGGTGAAGATAAAAGACAACCGAATAAACCTTATTCCTATTTCTCCCGAACCAGAATCCATCCCCGAACTGGAACAAGTTCCTTTCAAGTTCGTATATAACCATACGATGGAGTATCCAAATAACTGTGGATTTTTGTAGTGATACGGAGTGTTCTGGAGAAATACAAAGGTGAAATGGGAGTAGTAATGAAATACTTGGTTTGGTTGTGAATAGCAGTCGCAATTTACTTTGCCCTCTTACTAATCCCTTTATTTGTCTTTACTTAATACCTTCTATACACCATCATTAGGCTAATTGGTTTTCTTCATTCCCTACCGGTTGGCACCTGCCTATGGTTTGGAAGAAGACTATCCAATTTGCGTAATGGGTGTACTACCCTAATCCTAGGAGCACTCGCAACCTGAAAGAAGGTAAAAGGAAAAGACAACTGAATAGTCCTATTCGTTTTCTCCAGAACCAGAAACCATCCTCGAATAAATTCCTTCGAGTTCGTATATAACCATACGATGGTTTTATCCAATGGAAGTGGACGTTCGTAGTAATACGGGGTGTTCTGGAGAAAAGGGTAAAAGTAGGAGTGGCAAAGAGGTTTGCAACTCTGACAATCCAAAAGCCAGTGTTTAAGAAGGTTCGGTTAATTTTGGTCACTGAGTCATAGTATAGGGTCGGGCCATGGTCGCTGCCAAAGAGAGAGAGAAAAGAAACACTCAGCGTGCACTCAAACCTAGATCAGAATGGTTATCACTTCATCTAATCAGGAAACCTCCCACTGTAACCTCAAATTCTCCTCCCAACCTGAAAGAAGAATAATCGGGATCACCCGAGGAGTAAACCAACTCATCAGTGGGAATCGGGATCCAACTATCATCGCATGATAACGTGATGGAATCCACTCACGTTATCACACTCCAGAAGGTATGCGCATATCTGGCAAGTTTCAATTTCTTTAGAAACTCCCGATGTGATTTTTACCCCATACTCTTATGACCTTGACTAAGGCCAATAAATCATAAGTCACATGTCAAGTTCTACCCGTCATTGTCCAGGTTAATTTGAACCCACCCGTACAAGCCCTTGACTAGGGCCAACAAGGCTGTACGACTGTCCCAAACCAACGCATCTATCTATATTGTAGAAAAGTAACAAATAGCTACCATACACTATGCCTTGACTAAGGCCAACAAACATAGCATGAATACTAAGTGCTACCCGTCTGAAATGACGGAGGGCTATGAATGGTTTTTGGCGAAAAACCTTTAACGTAATGAACTTGATATCGTTGAAGGAACCGGATAGCTTTTTATAAAAATATAGTGACGAAAACCTTTGCTAAAGAGGTCACTCCCGGTGAAGGGATCTCGGCTCTTTCCCCGTAGAATGAGGTGCAGAATATTCCAACTGAATACCACGATGCAAAGCAAAAGTAATCGACTATAGTGAAGTTATTGCCCTGACGCAAACTTCTGTCCCAGGGGTCACTCCCGGTGAAGGGATCTCGGCCCTTGCCTCGTCGACTGAGGTGCAGGATATTTACCACTGTGCAAAACAAAAGAGAACGTCCTTGTAATAACAGCTTTTTGAAAAATGTTCCAACAACATCAGAATAGGTTTGTTTAGCTTGTATTGATCCGAATCAATGCAGTCCCATCAATTGATCACACCAATAAAGAACGAAAATAATGATGTACGTATATGCCATCCGCATTCGCCACTGGGTCCCGTCATCACCCGTTAGGTTACTTAACTAACGACAGAGCGGGGACTGGACTAGCGCGGATGCAAAACATATACAACATCTACTAGTATATATATCAATATATAATATTCGCTCAAGGCGTGATAAAATGCAACATCACAGAAATGTAATAAGCATCACAAAACAATACAGATATCTGGGATCTCCGGGTTTCATAGAGCCGCTACTGAAACCCGACGTTCTCCTGGTCGTGTGGATAGCTTGTGCAATGAAATCCTAGACCCCTATAGGCGCGGCAAGTTAACCGCCAAAACCTGAAGCGAGGCAGCCCCCTTCAGCAATGTGAATGGACCACCCAGCACTTCACGGAATCCGGTAACTTGGGCACCCCTCCCTGGGTCAACCTGTACCCCCTACGAGTGCGGCGAATAGCCCGCCAATTCTAGAGTAAAGCCCCCTCCGTCTCAACGCCATGAGATGCGGGCTCGTTGCCCTCTAGAACCCGGTTACCCGTGCACCCCTCCGCGGGGTAATCCTAGTACAAAAATTAAAATATACAGCGGGTACATCGACCTCAGCCCGGTCGTGCCCCAAAAGAATAATATACAAACAGGCAGTGACGGCAGTCCACATGTCGGACGCTCGCCCCGCAATATCAAATGTACATATAAAACAAAACTGTACTACCATTGCATCCAGGCTATCCCCACGACAAATCCGCAATATCACAGCACAACACAGAACATCAACGTGAATGTCACGTTCGCAAATCCGTCTAAAAGAACTATAGCAATTAGACAGGATTTACCGATCAAATGACATTCACGGTCGCATATATAATGTAAATACTGTGAACTAACATGTTTAAAATTTTCGATCGACTAAATTTTTCGAAGTGGGCCCCTAGCACAACTGTAGCACTCAAAATAATCTGGGCCCAAACAAAAAATTCCAGAAACCCCATTTTCAAGTCAGAGAACCACTGTAGAAATCTGGTGCATTGATGACACTGTTCCGCGGCGGAACCGCGGCCAAAAGGGGGTTACGGCCACGGTTCCGCGGCTCTACAGTGGCATCACGTGACCATTTTTCTACAGTGTTCACAAAAAACCCTGCACGTATTTTTCAAATATACCAAATAATTTTTAGAGCACGGGAAAAATTCGACAGAAACTGTGCTTGAAAATACGGTTTTTGGAAAATCCGTTCGATCGAACTTGTAAACACGTTAGAGCAAGCTAGACTAGGTTAATGGCGTGGCTCTGATACCAGTGTAAATGCACGGCAGCGCCCCGGCAGTCATTCCGAGGCCAAAATGCGGAAACGAAACTTTTACAAAACTTGTAAACCGGCACTACCGCAGACTATAAAACCTGGATCGGGCAATTAACCTAATTCTAGCAAACTAGAAGATGGGGTAGAGAGCTATACCGAGCGATCTGTGTCCTTCGGTCTTTGGCCACCATCCCGATCTCCTCGCGGAATCTCCGGTCTTCATCTCCTCGCCGGAAAGGGCACCACATCGCTGAGTCTTTTTACGGGCTCTCACCTCTGGACCTAGGCAACTCGGGCATGAAGTTGGCGAGCCGACGTGTCCAAGAATGCTGTAGGCTAAGTGTAGAAACCATTTGTCTCAAGGGGTTTTATGAAGTTGCCATTTGGATTGAGGATGAGAAGAAGATGTGGAGATTAGCTTTGGAATTTTGATGCAAGCAATTTTCAATGAATCTTTTTCCCACACAAAAATGAATACCCCTACCAAAGTGGCCGGCCTTGCTCAATCAAAATGGAGGGAGAGAGTGAAGGAAGGTGAGCACAAGAAAAGGTGAGGTGAGGATAAGAAAAGGTGTGATGATAATCATGAAATTATATCACTTCAATGCCTTATACAAATCCAATCTCATAAAGCAAACCATGATGAATAAAAAGGGAATCAAAAGATGCTAGTATTATCATAATCCCTCAAACCACAAATAACACCCTCCACTAAACAAATTTGCACACTTGCAAATAAACCCCTCCATCAGAAAAATCCGGCCATGAAGGAACAAAGGAAAACTGGCCGAAACGGAATGCAAACTGGCAACTTCAAAAAACTGATCCCATAATAAATTACAGGAAAACCCCGCGACTATATATACATACCCGCATTTGTATTCCGACCGAATACAAATGCAAAGAGACAAAATCTACACTGTACAATACTAGGATCTGGCTTAAACCAAAGCCCGCTAGTATTATCTGTCCGATCATGATCCAGGCAATACCGCACGGATAAGATCGAACCCTGCCATATCTCCATACGGCCTCTACAGCGTTCCGCCCGAAACTTGAGAAACTGTCTGTGGGGGACTCTAAAGACCCGTCAATATTTTAGCTGTGGATTTAACCACTAGCACGTCAGAGGTATTAGCAATACGTAACGGGCTACCAGGTATTGACCAAAAGGGACGTCGATGAGCGAACTCATCCCGACACCATACTGAGCCTGTCAGTGACAATATCCGTACAGTCCGGTCCGTTCGTCTATGAGCATCGCATGGCGGGCCTAGGGGGTTGGTAAAAGTCAGCCCCCAAAAGCGGTACAAGTCGTATCGGAGTGTAGCCCAGAACACCCTGAGATATTACTGGAATACCTACCAGTAAATCTCCTGCCTTGGCCAAGGACTTCGTGTAATGGCTCTCCTAGACACAGCAAGACCTCACCCCCAATACCGGGAGAGACGAACCCCTGCAGATCCGATCACTGCCTCCATGTGGCTCGGGACTGTACCCAACTAAAACCTGTTTGCACGACTCCTTTGAGCCGTGGTAGGGTAGTAATCAAAGTACAGTGGGAACTCACACGAGACAAATGAAGATCTCAGGTCGATGAACTAACCTATACACATGTCACCAGGGAACTGCTATCTGACGTCAGGTATAAGACCAAGTAGCATGTTCCCGGCGAGTCATGTCCGGTGTACTCATAACCTAATGAGCACCTGTATACATCTTAAGTGAACCAACTGACACCAGTGGCTTGTGAGACCGGCCACCGCCCCACGTCGGGGTCTCGACTGTATAAACTAGTCTACTCTGGAGTATCGATGCCCTGTCTCGAAAACTCCCACGACTAGGGACCTTTTAAGGATGTGCTTATAGACCCCAGCTCCCACGTATATGATCGCCATCATACTGCTGGCCGTCAAGCAAGAATCCTAAGGGCTCTATCAACACGCAATAGTGACCTGTAAGGTCACCTGAAGCAGTACACGATGATAAAGATAAACCAGATAGCATACTATTATCTTGAGTAAGACTGTTCTACCGGCATAGGTCCTCCCTCAATCATTGCAATCACGTGCCTGTGATCCAATAATTGACTCTGAGGGCACTATCTCCAACAATCTCCCACTTGCACTCAAGGCTAATTATTGCGATGTCGCATACTCATAGCCTGTGTGATACCGAACACCCAACTCCTCTATTAATCAGTCTCACAAAAACTGTTTGCGAAACTAATGCGTTCGAGGAATAGCCTCAGTGAGTGGATCCGCTCTAATGTTTCTTTCTATGTCTCTCTTTATCTCAAGTTCGCGGAGAAAGCCACCTCCCGAAATGAGCAATACCTGTCTTAGAATATGCCTGGATATCTGATGGGACCTAGCTCATAAATGAACTCCAAATCCAAACTTCTTAAACTGTATCATCAACTGAAATCAATCAACATCCTGCGCCATGCCTCCCTCAGTATCCTCTTGGACCACCTGTCCAAAATACTGCTCCTCGTCAGAGGGAAAACTATAACTCTGACAGTCACTCTGTCATCCAGGTTACCTTGGAAGCCTGGAATGATAACTGTCTCCTAAAGGAGGATGTCGTTATCATTTCCCCAGAACATCAACGTATGTTCTAAAACTGCTTCCGAATGCTTCTCCAGGATTGGATCAATATCAACTTATTGCATCTAATGCAAAAACAACATCTGGTGTGGTACTTGACATCTCAAGATTGACTCAATTGCCTAAGCAAGTGACCTGCCAATCATGCACATCCATCTCCCCTTTAGTCTGTAAGACACCTTTAGAGAGGGTAACTCCATCACCTGCAGGTATACTACCGTGCTAGGAGTCGTCCATTCTAAATACTCATAGAATGATGTCTAAGTACCCTGATTGGGAAAATTCCTAAATCTAGATCTAAAACCATAGATCTAGTAACCAGAATGTCTGATATAATATCCAAGTCCTATGTGGAGAAACCACTGTATGACAACCAAAGTATAACCGACCGTAGTATAGGAATTTCACTTCCTACTCTGTGTATGTCATCCAAATACCAGGACATAACACCCTACTACCTTCTTAATAGATCCATCCCCTATTCTGATGAAGTCAAACCTATGACTGTCACATCAGAAATAAATGATCTATCTCCGCTATATCTGCTTTAGTCCATAAATAGACATAAGTTACTTTTCCACTATGCTTCTGCTGCTCCTACTGACTACGACAACCCTCTGGCAGAGTCATATAGACGTGCACTTCTAAAGCTAGTTCAGAACGACGCTATACTCATCCTCCTGCCGGGTCTCATAGTCTGGAACAACAACAATGGTAGGTCTGGGTGAACAAGAACCTCCCTGTCACCGTTTTTGAGCATACCGAAGTACCACTCGAGTGCCTGAGGTTACCCACCATATTTACGGAGTGGCAAATGGAATGTCAAACCAGATTGAATCTTTAGGTTCTTATCAAATCTTCAGTAATCGCTTGCGGTTCTGGAATCACTTCCAGTTCTACCATACTCCCACTACTGTTTTCTGAAAAATCCATTCTTATTAAAACTGTGGCGAGTCAAGAACAATATCACTATTGATCTTCCAGATGGTATAAAGTCAACCCTCATCATAGCCTGGGTCAACCCACAAACAGCCATTACAGAAACGTGCCATGAGTTATCCAGAGTCGGTTTTAAGCATAAGCCGGACAACTCCCCGTACCTTAACAATGTTAAGATATGAACTGTTCTATATCCAATACAGAAACAGAGGCACTGATTTAATTGAACCAGATTCAAATCATCCAGCTGTCTCCAGTGCATGTGAACTAAATGGAGAGAGGCCGATCAGCATTACTCAACTTAGGAGTGCTTCCAATTATGAGTAATCTGAAAGAGAAGCAAGTTCTCTTAATCATTACTATCAACTGAATACCATACACAAGTATCTACATCTTCGATCACCTTGAAGAGTCTTGATACTTTCATTACCTGGTTCTCTACTTTATTCATATACCTATAACTTCTCAAAACTTAGACCCTGTGTTTCTACGAAACACATGTCTAAAAACTAGAGAAGTCATAAATAAGTCGAATATAGTACGAGAACCAACCCTTCTGTCCTCATGGACACTGGACAACATACAATACGCTGTATAAGTCCCCTGAGTCTAATAACTCATTCCCTCCGTGTCGTAGGTTGAAAACTGTACTTATGGTTAAGAAGAATTACACCGTTGTATTAATGCTTCTTACCTAACCATCCACTGATATAGGTAAATGTCATGAACATAATTTCAAAAAGGTATATCTCACTCTATAAAAATAGACGTACAGATATACCAACTGACACCAGTGGCTTGTGAGACCGGCCACCGCCCCTCGTCGGGGTCTCGACTGTATACACTAGTCTACTCTGGAGTATCGATGCCCTGTCTCGAAAACTCCCACGACTAGGGACCTTTTAAGGATGTGCTTATAGACTCCAGCTCCCACGTATATGATCGCCATCATACTGCTGGCCGTCAAGCAAGAATCCTAAGGGCTCTATCAACACGCAATAGTGACCTGTAAGGTCACCTAAAGTAGTACACGATGATAAAAATAAACCAGATAGCATACTATCATCTTGAGTAAGACTGTTCTACCGGCATAGGTCCTCCCTCAATCATTGCAATCACGTGCCTGTGATCCAATAATTGACTCTGAGGGCGCTATCTCCAACAAATATTTGAGAGGATCCACCTTCGATATGAGACGGACTTCATGTGCCAATGCATAGCGCCTGAGTTTTGTTATCGCGAAGATCAATGCCAGGCAGTGTTTTTCGATGGGAGAATAATTGCTTTCTGCCCCCAGGAGAACTCGACTCAAGTAGTAGAGAGCTTTTTCTTTCCCTTGGTAGTTCTCTTGTGCCCATAATGCGCCTAAGGAACCTTCGAGGGCGGTTGTATAAAGAATGAGAGGCTTTCCCTTGACCGGAGCGGCCAGCGTTGGCGGGTTCTGCAGATACTGCTTGATTTCATCCAGTGCGCCTTGGCATTTGTGATCCCAGACGAACGGGGTTCCCTTCTTCGTCAGGTGACTATAAGGACGGCACTTGCCAGAGAGATTGGCTATAAATCGCCGGATATACGCGAGCTTCCCTTGGAGAGACCGCAATTGTTTGAGAGTCCTAGGCGGAGGCATTTCCATGATCGCCTTGATCTTTGACGGATCTACCTCGATACCTCGGTGTCGGACGATGAATCCCAGGAATTTGCCTGAGGATACTCCGAACGTGTATTTGAGAGGGTTCATCTTCAAGTTATATTGCCGAAAGCGTTGAAACACGATCTTCAGATGCTCTAACTATTCCTCGTATGATTTGCTTTTCACCATGAGCTCGTTGATATAGCATTCAACGATTTCATGTATATGATCATCGAAGATCTTCGTCATAGCCCTCTAATAGGTGGCACCGGCGTTCTTTAGACTGAAAGGCATCACCTTGTAGCAGAATATACCCAAAGGGGTCCGGAAAGCGGTGTGCTTCTGGTTTTCGGGATGCATCTTTATCTGATTGTATCCCGACGATCCGTCCATGAAGGAGAAAACTTCATGAGTGGACGTGTTATCTATCATCAGCTCAGTGACCCATACTAGGAAATCGTCCTTCGGGCAGGCTTTATTGAGATCCCGAAAGTCTACGCAGATACGCACCTTCCCATTCTTCTTAATTACTGGGACGATGTTGGCGATCCAGTCAGGGTACTAAACTTCTTGGATGAAACCAGAGTCGATCAGCTTCTTGACCTCGGCGTTGATGCTCATCTCAAGCTCGAGCCGCATTTTTCTCGGTGCTTGTTTGATTGGCATGACGTCCGGGGATATGGCCAGTTTGTGGACAGCAATCTCTGGATCTAGTCCTGGCATCTCGGAATAGTTCCATGCAAAGCAATCTTTATGCTGTATGAGCACGTCTTTTAGTGTAGCCACCCTTTCTTCAAACAGCAACTCACTAACGAATGTCGGCCGCGGGTCACTTGTCGTCCCCAAATCGATTTTCTTGAGGTTATCTGCAGTAGTATGTATTCCATCCTCCAGCTCTTTCGGTGCTGGTGGAAATTCTGAGATTACCTCGTCATCATTGTTTTCGAAGCACCAGGGGAGTTCATCCATATTCTCGGTCTCTTCTTTTGATAGCGTTATATGACAAGTACGAGCTCGCTTCGAAGACCGATGTGGCTCTGGGTCTACCCTCGTGGATTTGGGTTCATGCTTCTGCGGCGGAGTTATCCTCCAACTGTTGGATAGAGCGAACTTGCCGAGCTGATATTGGTCTTCGACCTAGTTCTTTAAGCTGAAGCAGTCTTCGAGAGGATGCCCTATTGCTCGGTGATAAGAGCAATAGTCCGGGTGAGAGACTTCGCCTGCTTGCTCGGGGTGCTTGGCCTCCGGAAGTGTAAGCATTTGATGTCTTATGGCAAGATCAAGTATCTTCTTTGTCTTGTCTTGAGGAAAAGTGTATGCTCGACTCATCTTCTTTACAAGGGACAAATCCAGACTGCTCGATTCCCGATCGCGTGACTTCTTGGTCCTGCTTTGTCGCTGTTGAACGCCTTTCCCGCTCTTTGACTTGTTTCTGCCTCTGCGTCGGTCCTTTTGTACAACAGGTTGACTGGGAAGGGCATTTTCATCTTTTGCAGCCTGTTGAAGAAGGCATTGCATCCTGGCTTTCTCGTAGATGGCCATTTCGTGATTATGGCCATCTCGAACTTTTTGACCAGCTTCCCTTATAAGCTTGTCCATTCGTTCTTCGAATGACGAACTGGGCATTTTTATGGCGGGAGCTTTTTCTGATTCAGGGTTAGCATTCTCCCATTGAGCATCTCCTTCTTCATCAAAGTCATGTACGACATAGCAGTCGTGGAGTAGCTCCCATTTCTTGGACCGAACATATCCAAGCCCGATCGCTTCCATTCTCCCGTTGGGCAACTTGCGCTGAGTTCCGAGAACGTTCCAGATCCTATCATAGAACTTAGCTTTTCGAGCGGTCTATTTGAAGGGTATCCTTTGGCGCTTCAAAAGCCTTTTCAAGCCTTCTGTGTAATATCTAGGCAGACGGATGGGCTGGAGCCTGTCAAGTATAGAATCCGCGCCATGCCAGATTTCTTTCTCCGCTTTAGTTTCCCCGGAGCGGTAGAATAGGATCGCCTTTTCGCCCTCTCGCCTGGGAGGGACATAGAACGTCTGCGGCTCTTCCACACCGTAGGTATCAAGCGCATCTAGTTCTTTATGATGTTTGGGCGGAACCATGGCAATTTGCAAACTCTGATTATCACCAGCGAATACTTGTATCGGTGGCCGAGCGGAGAATATAGCATGGACCTCATCTTTCGAGTCGCTGCCAAAGATCAGCATAGGAGCAGACGGTCCTGGCTTGTTGTACTAGGGCGGGCCTGGATAAACTATCTCTTCCTCTTCCTCAGTATCACTCCCGAAGACAGGAATGGTGGTGATAGCTTTGTTCTCCGGCT
The DNA here is from genome assembly GCA_030015575.1 of Agapanthus africanus. NCBI lineage: Eukaryota > Viridiplantae > Streptophyta > Magnoliopsida > Asparagales > Amaryllidaceae > Agapanthus > Agapanthus africanus. Next base: position 122,403,541 of record CM057344.1, read on the forward strand.
TGCGACATCTCTCCGTGTCCTCGAAATCTGGCAAAAAGTATTTTGCATCTTCGTACTTGCGAACTTCGTTCATGGAGAATGGATTTAGCTCTCCTGTTACGGTATACTCGAGACCATCTTTAAAGTACTTCATACACTGATGTTGTGTAGAAAGGATGATGTTGTACTCGTGTAACCAAGGCGGCCGAGTAAAGCGTTATAACATGTCTTGGCGTCAATGACATAAAATTTAATATCCGTGATAAGTAACCCGAATCGTAATGTCAATATCACAGACCCGAGAGTCCGCGATGACTGGGAGTCAAAACCAGAGATGGTGATTTTATCACGAGCGAGATGCTGGACGCTCATGCAGATTTCCTTCAACACTCGCACGTTGAGGAGATTGACGGAAGACCCATTGTCGACCAGGATTTTGCCTATCTTTATATCGTGGCAGTACCCTGAGACATAGAGGGGACGGTTGTGCTCGCACGTCCCAAGGAGGAGGTCTTCATCACCGAAGGTGATATCGGCTATGAGTACTTCCTCTATCTCGTCCTTCATCTTTTCTTCGGCGAGAAAAGGTTGGAATTGCTCTGGTTCTTGTAGCGCCTTGATCAACGAATCTCTCACTTCTTTGGATAGTAAAAGGGCGTCGAGAATACTGAGCTACGAAGGTAACTTCCTCAAGTGCGCCAGAACGTTATAGTCCACCTTACTTTTCTTTGGCGGGTCCTTGGCAGTCAGCTCTTTCATGACTTGGTCGTCCAGGGCGATATCCTCAGAGACCTTTTCTTTTCCCTTATCTTTTCTACTCTTGGATCCGAGATTCTTTTCTGGAATCGTGCGATTGCGCAGCTGAATGTTTTCATAGGCCTTCGGTTCTTCCTCCTTCCCCAATGTGGGTTCTTTAAAGAGAGGGCCAAGAGCTATCTCTTCGTCGGAGTCGCTTCCGAAGATGAGAACCTGCGATCCTCCGACGTTGTCCATGCGACAGTTACCGGTATTTCTTTTATGCTCCTCGGTCACACTTCTTTGCTTCCGACGAGTTTTGCGTTTCATCCGCTTAAAATGTTGCCGGTGAGCAATATACCCTCGCCACCATCTTTTAAAAGCGTCGCACTCTTCGGTAGGGTGCGAAGTCTTTCGATGATATAAGCAGTAGCTAGGATGTGTTTCTGTTTCACCAGGAGTGTTTCCTTCAGAGGGTGGTAGCTTCATTCCCATTGATATGGCTTTAGCAAACCTTTTCCTCGTCCTGAACTTGTTTTTATTTGCGCCGGATGTTCCTTGATTCGGCGGGAGTGCCTCAACTCTTTCGTCCAGTCGCCGGCGTTTGGCTCTTTCAAATATGGACATCTCACGCTCCCGATTGTCTTTACTTTTCAGATGAATCTCATTCAGGAAGGCGTCGATCATTTCGTATGACGGCTATTGAAGTTCCGGTTCGGGACCTGCCCCCAGTCTCTCTGTGCAGGGAGCTTCTTCATTGTCTAGCGATGAATGAGAGATCACATGGCAACTCACTACGTAATCCTCAGATCCATCCGACGAGTCTTCTCCATCATCTTCGTCCTCAAGGATGTGGCTGAGGAACTCTTGGAGCGTGATCGGAGTCCGCACCTTCTGGTTATACTCTTCCAGCGCGTTGATCTACTTTTGTAGGTCCGTGCGCTTGTCGCCAGGCTTCACGGGCTTCTTGGATTTCTTCTTCTTTTTCGAAGATTTCGACGGCTGGGTGTGAACACTTTGGCTATCACCGCCAATCTTTGGAGTTGGGTGCGGCTTCAGCATCCCTTCGATGATCTGGGGTTCCAGCGGGTTCTTCCATCTGATCGCTGGGCATGTCTGGAGATCATTCAGCATCCTTTTGGTTTTGGCCGAAAGAACGACCTCCGATGGGCTTGTTCAACAAAAGAGCACGTTGCCCCCGGTGTGTCCGTCTTCTTAGGAGCGTGCGGTTGTGGTGGGTTTACTTTCCACTTCTCAGACAGCACAAACTTGCCTTGTAGGTACTGATCCTCGATCCATCCCTTAAAAACGAAGCAATCCTCGATCGGGTGGCTTACCGTTTGATGGTAAGGGCAATAATTGGGATTATTCACTTCGTTGGGTTGCGGTGGTCACCTTGGATTTGGCAAATTGATTAGCCTGTTGCGCATAGCCAGCTCGAACAGCCTCTTCGTTTTATCCTGCGGGAATGAGTAAGGGCGCTTCATTTTCTCATTGTAATAGCGCCGTCTCTCCTCCAATTGATCCGCTAGTCTTGGAGCACTGGGCTGCTGTTGGGTGTTCGCAACGAAGGTCGCCTTCCCTTTACCCTTTTTGTTTCACGGTTCCGGCTTCGGAGGAGACGGTCTGTGACCCTGTTCCCCTCCGAAAGACGGCGCATAAGACTGCGATGTCCTGACGCTGAGATTCGGGGCAGATGCTATTTGGTTTTATCTGTCCACCTCTCCGAAGATACCAAGCTAATTTATGGCACCGTGTATCGGAGGTTTAGACGGATGTAGCCGATGTAGCAGACTTTGTCAGATTCCCCCTCAGGGTGAGGGGTTTTTGATTGTGGGGACGCTCTTCCCTACAGGCATAAGCCTCTGCAGTTAATTACGCTACCGCATCGCGGTAACCACTTTCTCCTTCTCCAGAATTTCATTTCGTATCGTGGGTGTTTGTTTTGTTTGTGGTTGCCCGTGGATTGTATACGGAGACTGAGTAATGCCGTCGCCCGTAGGACGTGGATTAGTCCAAATCCGTATTTACTTAGATTTGGGTTTGGTGTTTTTTTTTAGTTTAAGGATGCATTAGTCGCGTTGCGGCTAAGATCAACTTAAACGTTCGTTAAGGATACGTTAGTCCTGTTTGGGACTAAGATCAGCTTAACGTGATAATCCATTTAATATCTGGCTATCGGGACTCGTCACCTCTCTAACGTCGTTGAAGGATTACAACGGCAAATGTCAGAGGAGTTTAGAGATGTACCCTTGAACCAAAGTCGATTTGGAGTTTTATAGTCCATTTAAATGTTTAAGGATACGTTAGCCGTATTTGGGGGCTAAGATCAACTTAAACGGGACCGTTTAGACCCGGCAAAAGAGCATTTGGATTCTCTATTGTTCCAGTTTAGGGACGTAGTGGTCCGTGTTCCAGTTTAGGGACATGGGGGTCCATTGCCAGTTTAGGGACGTGGTGGTCCGTATTCCAGTTTAGGAACGTGGTGGTCCGTCATTAGTTTAAGGACATTTCGGTCCAACATTCCCATTTAGGGATGAATATTAGTTTAGGGACGTTTCGGTCCAACATTAGTTTAGGGACGTTTCGGTCCAATATTAGTTTAGGGATGTTTCGGTCCATTATTAGTTTGTGTGGTCGTCGGGACCCGTCACCTCTCTGACGTCGTTGAAGGATTACAACGACAGTCGTTAAAGGATTTCGGAGATGTACCCTCGAACCGGATATAAATTGATTTAAGAGAGAGCTGTGCTCAGTCAATTTTATTTAAGGACTTACGGCCAAAATTGGGCTAAGTCCAGTGGAAAATGTTCAACACCTTTATTTATTTCCGGTCTATTAGACCTGTGCTAGGGCTTTGCCCACACTTAAATAATGCATTGCATTACTTCAGGCCATTTATGCCCATTTTGACTGGGCTCTGCCCTTTTTATTATGATGCAGATCATTTGTTTTGGTCCACTGGACCTTTCAATTGGGCTCTGCCCTTTTAAATAATGCATAGCATTTTATTTATTAGGCCTGTTAAGCCTTTTAATTGGACCTGGCCCTTCAGGAGATGAAATGCATTGCATTTGTCAGGCGCTTTGCGCCAATCACTGAGCGCAAGCGCTTGTGGTGAGGACACGTGTCATGCTCTGGCGAGCGCAAGCGCAACAGAACAGTGCGCTGTGCTAGTACGCTGCGCTGTTGCGCTGCTGACACGTGGCGCGCTCTGGTGAGTTGCGCCAACAAAGGAGCGCAACAGCGCAATTTTTCAAGTGCAAAGCACTGTTTTATATTTTAGTTGATTTTAAATCAAAGAAAACAAGTTTTCTTTTGTTTTCAAGGAACCAATGGTTCATAAGAAAGTGCAAAGCACTGCTATTACTTATTTTTTTCTTTTTATTTAAGATTATTGATCTTGTTCTTAGATCAATAGTCTGTCCATAAGAGAATTTTCTCTTTCTCCTAAAGGTTTTTACCTTCTGTTGTTCTTGAGGAGTTCTCAAGGGTTCTCTTCTCTTTTTTTTTAGAAAGATGTTGATCCCTTTTAATTGAGGTCTGAGGTCCTTTTTATAGTGCCCATAAATTAGTTAAGTTTGTTAAAGAGATCTTTCTCTGAGTGATTTGGGGAATTTTCCCCACCGTTGGATCTTTGATCCAAGGGCTTCTGCTTTGCAGAAGAAAATCTTCTTGTTTTAACAAAAACAGAAAGATTTCTCTAAAATCTAATTCTATTTGGCGCAGATACCCCAGCGTGTAACACGTGTCGTGCAGCGCATCTGCGCTAGCGCATCTGCGCTGACACGTGTCGCGCAGCGCACAGCGCAGCGCAACTGCGCTAGCGCATCTGCACTGACACGTGTCGCGCAGCGCAACTGCGCTAGCGCATCTGCGCTGACACGTGTCGCGCAGCGCAAAGCGCAGCGCAACTGAAACGTTGCTTCCTTTAATAGAGCTTTGCTCTGATTAGGCGCGCCTTCTTGGGTGCTGCGCTGACGTATCAGCGCCTGACATGTGGCGCGTTGCGCCCGAGATTTGAAGCATTGCTTCAAAATTTTGAATTTTGAATTTCAACAGAGTTTCGCTCTGATTGGGCGAAACAAATGCCCCTCCACCGTTGCGCTCACGTGGCGCACACGTGAGTGCAGCGGTGGCAAGATCCTGACCGTTGGATCAACGGGTGAGCTCAAGGGGCGCAAGCGCCTTATAAATAGGACCTTTGGCCCCTAGTAAATGTTTTACCATTTTCAAGAATCTTGAGTTTTCAGAGCCTTGCTCTTGTTTAAGAATTTTAGAGCCTTGCTCTTGCTTTTTCACAAGAACTCCAGAGTTTAGAACTTGAAAACATCTTAGGTATTAATAATAAAATTAAAATTGATTAATAGAGCCTTGCTCTCATAGATCTTTGATCTAAAACCCTTTTGGGGTTTCATCGGCAGAGCCTTGCTCTAGAAAATTTATAGATCTACAGAGATCTTGTTCATGGGTTTTAACTCATGAACAGAGCTTTGCTCATGGATCAAATGTAGATCTTTTCTGATCTGAAAATAGAGAACTCCTAAAAGTTTTCATTGATCTTTAAAATCCCAAATTTTAATCTTTAAGGGTTGAAGTTTTCTTTTTGATGAATTTTCCATCATTAATATAGGGCTAGGCTCTCCTTAAAGAAATTTTATTCCCTTGAGACCAGAGTTTGACAAATGTCACTCTGTGACAGAGCTTTGCTCCAAAAGAGGAGATTTTCTCCTTGCCTCTAGGGATTTCCCATCAATGAGGATATTCTCTTGGGGATCTTTTCATTAACTGACAGTCTCATCCAATGATGGGGCTGTCTTATTAAATGATGTGCTGTCGTCCAGATTTTGTGGGCCCCCCTTTGGTCCTCCTATCCACTGCATTGCGGTACGGTATAAAAATTTAAACATGTTGAGCGTTGGAATTATAATACTGACGGCTAATGTTTGTCTCTTTGCAGAAAACATGTCTGCCAATTCGTCTTTTCCGTTTGTTCGCTCGGAGGGAGGGTTTCCCCAGGCACCGGTGGACCGCGTGGTGCTCGCTCTCATCAAGGATCATGACCCCGAACACAAAAACCTTCACTTGTGGGGTAGGTGGTACAATGAAATCATCCAGGGTCATCGCAGTTTCAGTTCCGCCACGCCGTCTGAGCCAACATCTTCACTCCCCTACGCAGATGAACCCCCGGTGAAGTATGCCGTGGAGGTTAAAAATTGGAATTCGGATGACCTCCTCCAGCCTGCGATTGGTGCTATCCCCGTGCAGCCGCCGCCGGCAATAGATATTTTAGGGAGGAGAATTTGTCAGGGTGAAGCGCGCCCTTGGGGACAGGCTTATAACATTGGACCGATCCCACGACCGTCTGCTGGATATTTGCAATGGGCCCGGTACATCCTATCAGCGAGGAGGACTCATCTGATGAGGATTGGTTTGTACTCGGCCATTTACGTCTCGCTCTTTGAGTATCCTTCTCCTCCAACGTGGTGGGTTAAGGCTTTTATCGAGCAATGGAATATTCCCACACACACCTTCCTGATGACGGACCGGGAAGTCTCTATCTCCTTGGAGGAGTTTGCTGAAATCTCGAGTCTGCCGATGAGGGAAGAGCCTTACGAGGAGCTGCTTCCTCCCGATGAATACGTCTTTGCCACCAAGCCGCTGGTGTTTGACCTGACGCCGGAGAACGCTATTCAGCACCAGTACCCGGGCTTAGTGAAGGTATTGGAGATTTATGAAGGACTCTATCTAGAATCGGGTGACAGGGGAATCAGTTTTGCAGATTTCATTGCTCGCTTCATTCAACCAGAGTTCTTATCAGAGCGGAGCGAGAAGTTCGCCCAGCTTGACGACCCTTTTGGGTTCGGTTTTGATCGCCGACCCACATCGGAGGATGACCACAAAGACTTTTATCTTCCCGGTGCCGCCGTCGTCCCTTTTTCAGAAATTGCCGTCCCCGACATGGATGAAGAGACCTTCTTTGTAGGGTTCTTGGGCTTGTGGTTGTGCAGTTTTGCTCTTCCTATGCATCCACGCCATATGCGGCCGACTGTTTTCTACCCAGCGCATCGGATGGTGGCTGGTTTACAGTTGTCAGTAGGAATTGCCGGGCTGGCTTATCTTTATAATGGACTTAGCGTAGCGGCGGAAGTGAGCCTGGGGTGCAACCCGCCAACTTCCCGATGCACTACTTTACCTCCTGGATGGAAATGCACGTGCACGGGGTGTTCGGTGCCCATAAGATTCCTCCCTTTTTTGAGAAGTGCAGGCTCCCGAGGGTCATACGGCTGGTTGGGGCTTCGATCGTAGTTGCACCTCCGTGGGAGGCTAGGGGGCTGCTCCTTCGACCACACCTGGTTGGGGCGAAGATTTCTTTCTTGGAAAAGGTCATAACAATAGGCTCAGAGACTACCAAGTCAGTAGTGTCGCTACGCGATGAATTTAAGGATGGGGCTTCCATATTGAAGGCTTGGGAAATCCTCCATCTCTACTCCATTCGGCCGGGCTACCTGGTATTCAGCCAGAATGAGACAGCACTCTTCATGAAGTATAACCCTCACCGGTTTGCTCAACAATCAAGCTACAATCAAGGGATCCCTATGGAAGCCTTCTTGGAAAAGCCCGTGGTTAGCCGGGAGGGGATAAAGAATGCAATGCACCACTTTATGCGGCTTAACACGGGTTCTTATTTCTTTATCAGTGAGCCGAGCTGCGTCCCCAAAGTCCTCAACGCGTACGTGGCCTGGTATGCGCATGCAATGGGGCCCGTTATTTTGATGGAGAAACGTATGCTGGTTGACCGCAAGGGTGCACCTCCTGGCGGCGATCGCAAGGCTCTCTTGAGGCCGAGGACTCCGGTCATTCCTCCATTGAAAGGTGCTGGAGGCGGACCTCCGCGCATGTTGAGTCCTCCGCGCGGATTGCCACTTCGCGATGCTGTGGATGCGCCACCAGCCCCCCGTGCTCTAGTGGAAACGGTAACTATGGTATCGCCGGAGTCTGGTGTAGGCACGGATATCGGGACCCGCCGCCCCAAGGTGTCTGCCAAGCGTAAATCAGTCCCGGGTGCATCCAGAGTTGGCGGGCAAAAGAAGAAAAAGTCGCTCCTTTCCCTTGACGCGATTCTTGGCTTAGAGCCTGAAGCCCTTCTTACCGAAGGAATAAGTGAATATGGCAGCAATAAGGGCTTCGCGGTAGACCCCGCAGACGCCGACCTGGCGGCCGCCATTGCGGCTTCTGAACGATCAGCGAGGCTTGAAGCATGGTTGAGTAAACTGTAGGGTTCCTAGGCATCCTAATGAGGTCTCACAAGGCATCAACCATGCCAATTTTAAAAAATACGGTGCCGAGAAACTCTAGAGTACGGATCGTCGGCTAGAATTCTAGGCGAAAAGTAAACTAGTTAACACTTAACTAAGAGATACGGAAATACAACCTTTGTAGATCTGGTTCTCCACCTCCATAGCTCCGCAATGAAGTCTCCTCACTGTCCATAACAAGTCCCGGGCTCTAGCGTCGGCTTCATCGGAGAATGGACGGGCTAGGTCATCGATGTCCATGCCGAAGATGATCTACGTCGAGGCATCGCTAAATCAAGCTCCGACTTCACCAAGTCAAGAAACTTGTGAAGAAAACACACTCTACTACTTGGCAAGAGGTAGAGGATGAAGAAATAGGAAATGGGTAGACTTTAGAATTGGATTTCTCACTCATTTCATCAATCCACCATTGATGTAGTCAAGCTTTTCTTCTTGAGTTCAAGGAAAAAGAAGATAGAAATTGTTATGATAAGTATATATTAAATAGAAAATAAATCAAATACTTATCATAAACTAACCATGGTCAAGTGTAGAGAATGAACTAGGGTTAAATCAAATGGTTAGGGTTAAGCATGAGATAAGAATGGTGGACAAAGTCAAAGCTTCATGAATCTTCAAATACAAACAAAGAAAGCCACCATTCTTCTCATTTCTTTTTCCAAAAAGAAAATAAATAAATAAATGAATAAATAGATATGAAAAACAAAACCCTAACCATTTAAATAACCATGGTTTAATCTTTACACAAACTCAAGTAAACATGTATCATCAAACATGATACAATCAAGTGCACAAAAGTATATCACATATACAACATGTGAACTACAAGTGAGAAAATCCATTTAAAGTGAACCAATACTAGTTAATGCAAAGTAATATATCAAATATATAATTATGCATTAAATCATTAAATCAACACTTGATTTAACGATCCGGTCATATCGCATATAACCGACTAATATCCAATGTATCGATTTATCGAATCAATCTTCGATTCGATAACTAGGTTATATCGCATACAACCATTAGACACATTCATCGCGAGAATAGAATACGGTATCACATATACGCATTATTCTCGGTCCCGCACATATCTCATATGCGCTCCTATTTCGTTTCGCTTGAGCCAGGAAACCTCTGTGTAGGACTCTAAAGACTCGTCAATACGCCGGCAGCGGATGATGATCATATCAAACATCCACAAGCCGCAAGCGGTCTGCTAAACGTAACGGCCACCCGGGTATTGAGCGATCTGAAGATCGACGAGCAAGCCCGCTCACACTCCAGTGAATCCAACCAGTAACACTACCGTACAGTCCGGTCTGATCGTCTGATATGTCGCATATCTCGCCTAGGGGTGGTAAACGTCAGACCCCAATAGCTTGATAAGTCGTGTCGATATGAGGTCTATAACTATTCGAGAAACTACTGGTAACACTTACCAGTAAATCTCAGCAACCCTGGCTAGGGATTTCCTGTTATAGCCAATCGAACACAGCGCAACATCAACCCCCTATACCGGGAGAGACGAATCCCCTCCTATCGCTCATTGCCTCCATGTGACTCGGGACTGTACCCAAAAACCACCGTTTTACACGCCCTCTTGGACGTGGTAAGATGAAAATCAAAGCACAGTGGGAACCACACAAGACTCTATGACGATCTCGGGTCAACAGACTACTCTGTACCAGTGTCACCAGAGAACTGCCATCTGACGTGAGGTATAATACCATCTGGGAGTTCTCGGCGAGTCCGTCCAGTGTACCCAGTCTCTACTGAGCACCCGTATATCATCTCTGATGTCAAACACCAATGGATATGGGATCATCCATCGCCTATCTGTATGGGTCGAGAAGGTACACGCTAGTCTACTCTGGTATATCGATGCCCCGTCTCGATACACCCTCGACTAGGGACTTTGAAGGATGTACTTATAGACTATCTGTCCCCACTAGTATGATCTGCATCATAGTCCAGGCAGTCAAGTACACATCCTAAGGGCTTTACCAACATGTAACAGAGAGACAAACAGTATACACGTTAAGGTAAAGATCAACCAGATAGCATACTATCATGTCGAGCAAGAAAGTCCTCCCTATATACGTCCAAGCATCCACTACAATATACATCCTATGTATAGTAATGGCCTCTAGGGCATACATATAACTAACATAAACTCGCTGAGTCAGGTAATTATTAGCTGCTTTTTTCATCATTTCATTGCATTTTTTTTATCATTATTCTTGACTAATACTTTTCCCCATTTTCAACAGGTGTCTCTACCGAAGAAGCTATTGCTGCCTCTTTGAAAACCTTCCAAAAGGAGGAGGAGAAACGTGCTTTAGCGGGCGTCGGTATGTCCCACCCCCCCTTTTTTTAAAACAAATTTCGTTATCTTTTTCGATGGTTAACCTAACTTTCTTCCTTTGTTTCTTTCTAGGGGTTATACCAGTCGACGAAGAGATCCTTCCGGAACCCGTCACTGGAGTTCCGGTCTCGTCGGGGCTGCTGCAAGAGCCTCGACTTGACAAGTCGACGAGGGATGCCTTGAAGAGCTTGGAGGCATCTCTGTATACAGACGAGGACGCTTCAATGAGAGAGGCTCTGGTGAGGTCCGTCTCAACGGCCCAGGAGGAGAGAAAGCGGCTGAGGCGCGAGGCGAAGGCGCGCCGGACTGCTTTGGCTACGGGAGCGGGCCCAAGCACCGTCCCTCAGGCAGATACTCCTTCCGAAGAGGCCCCTGTCGTCTTATCCACTGCTCGCAGACAAGTGGCGCGCGCCGCTCGAAGCGCAAATGATAAGTCCACTTCAGGTAACATTTCTTTCAGAATTTTTATTGTGAGAGTTATAATGCCGACGGTTCATATATATATTATTTTGCAGGGCCAAGTCCGACCGAGGGTGAGGCGGAGACCATTGAACCCAGGGGAACAGAGGAGGCGGTGCTTGCCGAACCCGAGACGACAGTGGGCAACATCGTTGAGGCCTTGGAGCCTGATGCGGAGGTTGAGAGGCCTATAGCCGAGAAGGTCATTGATGCCGAGCCTAAAGTGGCGGCAGATGAAATGATCATTACAACTGAGCCCGTGGTGGTGACGGACGAGGCACTTGAGGCTGGCCACCTCGTGGTGACGGCGGATAAGCCGATGGAGATTGCGGAGCCCGAGGAAGTAGCGGGTGAGATGGGAACGACTCTTGGGGAAGAGCCAACCGCTCTCTCTCAAGAGTCCGGCAATGCTCCGATCATTGCCCTCCCCGTCTACGATCTTCCACTGTCTCCTGGCCACGCGAGCACGACGACAGTCCCCATCGAGTCGGGTGATGAGGCCACGGGCGGTGGCCTCATGTCGATAGAGGAGGGAGTCGCCTCCGTTTCAGCCGGGAGCTCCTCAGGTAAACCCTAGGTTGCTGTTTTTCTTTACTTTACAATCCTTTCTGACAAATTTACCTTTCTTGTAACGCAGGTGCGGCCAGTGCTGATGCCCCACTGCTTGAGGGAGTGCCTTCCACGACTGCCTTGGCGGTGGTTGCCTCTCAGCCCTCTCTCATACCGGCAAAGATGTTGGAAGGTATGAGTTTGCAACTTATTAATCTCACTTTTCAGACGTATAATCCATATACTAAATTCATACTGTTGTGTTTTTCTGGAGTGCTCTTTGACCATCTTTATCAGGTGTTGCTCCCACACTTCTCCTTCCCATCCGAACTTGCCTCTTCCCCTGGTGGCGTTAGTGAGTATGATTTTCGTCGATATCTTTCTTTCTCTTTTTTTTATTGATGGAATTACTGCTAAACCCCTTTTTTTCTCATCTCGACTGTAGTGCTACAGATTGAGGGAGAGGATAAAAGATCAGCTGCGCCACCGGCCCTTCCGACCTTGCCACCTGTCTCAACTGGTACGACTATCACATTGATAACTCCCCCACTTTTTTTTATTTTTTGTACTGTTATCTGACCACATCCTGTTTCTTTTCAGCTGTCGTTCCGGCCTCGGCGCCCTTCGAGTCTCGCATTACAATGCCGGGCGGCCCTTCCCAAAGACGCCCGTCTTCAAAAGGTGCGGCGAATAGTCTGCGTATGTTGAGCGACTACATCGAGAAACTCGACGTCGAGTCTCCTACATCTGCTGAGGACTTCGCTACGACGATTAACCCAATGTTGGTGATATTTTCCACCTTCCATGACGAGGGCACCGTCGCTTCTTGGGTAAACCATTGTCAGGAGATTGAGGCTCGCCTTCATCAGTTGGAGTCGATGCGTCTATCCCCTGAGACTTTGGCTGTGAACGCTCAACGGGGGGCATGGCTCGAGCAAAGCACTTCCCATTTCCGTTATTTGGAACAAGAAGCAGCTTTGAAGCTGAAGGAGTGTCAGGAGTCTTCGAGCGAAACTGCTCGTCTATGTGCTGAAGTTGAGGCGAACGCTACCGAGGTAAAGGCTGTATTCAAGGGCCTTCTAGAGCGCATCTCAAATGGGCTGAAACTGAAGCGGGCACTTGATGTCGCTGAGCATGACATTCCAGGCCGTGAAGCTGCTCATCAGGCCGTTAGGGATCAGCTTGCGTCTGTTGCGCAGCAACGGGCCCAAGTGGAGGCGAAATTGGCAGTGGTGGCTGATCAGGAGAAAGCGGGGAAGGAAGTGCGCGAACAATTGCTAGAGCTATGCAGAACGCTTCCTTCTCAGTAACTCTCCATGTATCGTTTGTACTTGTAAATAAAAAAATGTATATATATATATATTTTTTATTCTTTAGCACGATGTATCCTGTACTCAATCAAGTCTATGAATAAAAGATACGCATTTTCTGTAACGTCTTGTGTCATTTCTCCGCCCTTTCTTTCTTTCATTATCAGCACGCCACCTTAGTAAACATGGTCAACAGATAATAGAGCATGCATCTTGACTTTCTTAAGAATCAGCGATGGCTTAGGCCGCAGGTTCAGATCTGCTGCCTAAGACTTTTTAACTCCATGAGCCGTGAGGGTCTCATAGAGACTTTTCTCCCTACGGATCGAGAGGATCTCGTAAGTGGTTTTTCTCCTTAGGAATCGTGGGGATTCCTAAGTGTAGTTTCCTCTTATAAGTCGTAAGGATCCTATAAGAGAATTTTCCCTCTTACCAGTCGAGAGGACTCGTAAGCGGTTGTTTCCCTCCTCGTCGAAATTCGACTTTGGAGAGTGAGACCCGTGAATAGTATGTAAGAGACCATTTTGGATTGACTTGCTGGGTCCCATTGTTCAGGAAGCAAATTTTTAGTCCTTGCTGCCTGAGGCTTCATTTGCATGCTGAGACGAATCGGGAATTTCCCGCGGAGATACTAGTTTCTCTGCGAGCCGACGCGAATCAGGAGGCTCTCGTCAAGGAGTGTTTATATCCGTGAGTCGAGGAGTTTGCTAGGGATTATTTGTTTCCCAAGCGCCAAGGATTATTTGTTTCCTTGGGATTTGAAACGAGTCGAGGATTTCCCACGGAGGCACTGGTGGCTCTGCGAGTCGATGCGGATCAGGAGGCTCTCGTCAAGGAGTGTTTGTATCCGTGAGTCGAGGAATTTGCTAGGGATTATTTGCTTCCCCAGCGCCAAGGATTATTTATTTCCTTGGGGTTTGAAATGAGTCGAGAATTTCCCACGGAGGCACTGGTGGCTCTGCGAGTCGACGCGGATCAGGAGGCTCTCGTCAAGGAGTGTTTGTATCCGTGAGTCGAGGAGTTTGCTAAGGATTATTTGTTTCCCAAGCGCCAAGGATTATTTGTTTCCTTGGGGTTTGAAATGAGTCGAGGATTTCCCACGGAGGCACTGGTGGCTCTGCGAGTCGACGTGGATCAGGAGGCTCTCGTCAAGGAGTGTTTGTATCCGTGAGTTGAGGAGTTTGCTAGGGATTATTTGTTTCCCAAGTGCCAAGGATTATTTGTTTCCTTGGGGTTTGAAACGAGTCGAGGATTTCCCACGGAGACGCTGGTGGCTCTGCGAGTCGACGCGGATCAGGAGGCTCTCGTCAAGGAGTGTTTGTATCCGTGAGTCGAGAAGTTTGCTAGGGATTATTTGTTTCCCAAGCGCCAAGGATTATTTGTTTCCTTGGGGTTTGAAACTAGTCGAGGATTTCCTACAGAGGCACTGGTTGCTCTGCGAGTCGACGCAGATCAGGAGGCTCTCGTCAAGGAGTGTTTGTATCCGTGAGTCGAGGAGTTGGCTGAAGACACTGGCTTCTTCGGATTTGGACTGAACCGTCAAGATTTGGCTTCGTCTTCTGGTGGAGCCTGTTAGGAAGGTATGGTTCCCTCTTTGTTTACGCCCTTGGATTGTATACAGGGATCGATGTGATCTTAACTGTAGGGCCAAAGTTTTATCATCTCTTCTTTTTTTTTTCCGCGATGCTCTATCATTTCAGCTTTTATATCGCGAAGGTCGCGATTGCCCAATCATTTCGGCTATTTTTCGCGGTGCCTAATCATTTCGGCTATTTATTTTATTTTTACTCGCTGTTTTTTATTGCGAGTTGCCCAATCATTTCGGCTATTTTTCATGCATACATTTTTACTTGCTGCTTTTTATTGCAAATTGCCCTATCATTTCGGCTATTCCGTATGCATGTGTGGCCTACTGGCTTTCCGCCGTAAGCCTGAAATTAGATGCCGATTTCGGCATCAGCACCGCTACAACTGGGATATTACCATGAGCGAATCATCATTTGCCTCTGTCGATGTCAAACAAGGGTGGTTTAGCGAGCAGGGTTAAGGTCCTGTCGACTAAAGCTTTTGACTTTGTGAGCCGTAAGGGTCTCATAAAGGTATTTTTCCCTACAAGTCGTGAGGATCTTGCAGGTGTATCTTCTCCTTAGGAATCGTGAGGATTCCTAAGTGTATGTTCCTCTGTAAGTCGTAAGGATCCTACAAGAGGGTTTTCTCCTTGTAAGTCGAGAGGACCTACAAGGGTCATGCGAACATATCCCTAGTCACGGACGGGACTTGGTTAGGGAAATGTTTATTCGCGCCCATGGATTGTATACAAGGGTCAGTATTGAGCCACTTGTAGGGCAATATCGGAAGTTGTGGGGGTTGCTTAAGCACAGGTTTAGGTCTCTGTAACTTAAGACTTTCAACTCTTATGAGCCGTGAGGGTCCCATAAGAGAGTTCTCCTTACGAGTCGTGAGGATCTCGCAAGTGTATTTTCTCCTTAGGAATCGTGGGGATCCCTAAGTGTGCTGCTCCCTTGTGAGTCGTAAGGATCTCACGTGGGTGGTTTCTCCTTACAAGGTCGAGAGGACCCTATAAGTGTCCTTTTAACGAGGTTGCGCCCTTTCAGGTTTTCACAAACACTCGCCGGTAGCCCTGCTGTTTTTACTCACGGAGCCCTTTCGGGTTTTCATCCGTGCCCATTTTGCTTAATGGACATACCGTTTTTTTTTTTTTTTTTTTAATTTTTTATATCTCGTCAGCCTAAAGATGCTGCGGTAGTAGTTTAAAGACGTTTCGGTCTGCTATTAGTTTAAGGACATTTCGGTCCGACGTTTGAGAAGGCTGGCTACTGCTGATGGAGTTTGTGCTTAGGAAGATAGTGAGCGGACATAGTCGTCGTCATCTACCATTGACCTAGGCTGTGGCTCATTAAGCATAGTATTTCTTTAGGAAGCGACCGTTTATCGGCCTGAAAGGCCTTTCACCGTGCATGTCCATGAGTAGATAGGCCCCACCTTGGTAGACCTTATCTATGATGTATGGGCCTTCATAGTTTGGCTCGAATTTTCCCCGCTTGGCGCAATTGGGGATCATAGGCCTTTTGACCACTAATACAAGTTCGCCTTGGCGAAATGTCCTCGGCCGGATCAATCTCTCATATGAGCGCGTCATCTTTGCTTTATAAGCTTCCAGATTTTGCTGTGCTATGAGCCGGGTTTCATCAAGGGCGTCAAGCTCCTCAAGCCGAAGCTGAGCATTTTCTTCGTCCGTTAGCTCGTAGTGGACTGCCACTCGTAGAGAGGGTAACTCTATCTCGAGGGGGAGTACTGCTTCTGTACCGAATACCAACGCATATGGCGTTGTGTTAGTGGCTGTCTTGAACGTGGTTCGATATGCCCAGAGAGCCTCTTGCATCCTTTCGTGCCAGTCCTTCTTATTTCGTGACACTGTTTTCTTCATGATCTTTGTCAAGGTCTTGTTGAAGGCTTCAGCTAGACCATTGGCTCGCGGATTATAAACCGAGGAATATCTCCAGTCTATATTGTGTTGCTGCGCGAATCGACTGATCTTGTGGCTTCTGTAGGCTGGTCCGTTATCGGAGATGATCCGTCTTGGCGTTCCAAACCGATAAATGACATGCGTCTTGAAGAAATGGAGGATATTCTCCGTCTTCACTTCCCTCAGTGGTACCGCTTCTGCCCATTTGGAGAAGTAGTCAGTCGTCGCCAGGATGAAACGATGTCCCCTAGACGATGCTAGTTCGATGGGGCCGACTATGTCAGTCCCCCACATTTCGAATGGCCAGCTAGCCACCATTGGGTGTAGTGGATTTGGATGCTGGTTAAGGAAATCCCCATGAATTTGGCATGAGTGGCATTGCTTCGTATATTCGAAGCAATCCTGAATCATTGTGGGCCAGTAGTAGCCCATCCGTTTGATCTTCAACTTCATCTTTGGGCCTGCTTGGTGAGAACCGCAGAGTCCGTCGTGAACTTCCTGGACGACCCTTTTCGCTTCGTCAGGTCCTAAGCATCTCAGCCACAAAGAATTAAATGATCTCTTGTACAGAGTATCGTTAACGAAGGCGAAAGACAGAGCTCGTTTCATGAGCTGATGTCTTATGGACGCTTCTTCAGGCATTCGGTGGGACTTAAAGTAGTCTATGAAGACTTCCCTCCAATCCTCGGCCTTTTCCGGGTCTTTTATTTGCAGAGTTGTCTGCTCGCTCGCTCCCTTTTCTTCGAATAATTCCGGAGATATTTCTGCTGGGGCAAGCACTCGACGGCTTTGTACCACGATTCTAACGTCATCGAGGTTCTCGTCAGCCAGCTCTTTAGCAAGTTTGGCCAACGCGTCTGCTTTGCTGTTTTCTGCGCGCGGTATGTTCTCCAAAGTATAGGAGGGAATTTGGGTCAACAGTTGTTACACCTTTTCCCCGTACTTCACCAATTCTGGTTTGCATGTCTGGTAGTCGCCGTTTACTTGACTAACGACCAGTTGAGAATCCCCGTATATGAGGAGGTTTTTAATTCCCATGTCAATGGCGATCTCAAGGCCCGCTATCAAAGCTTCGTATTCAGCTTCATTGTTTGTCCTAGGCTCTGTTAAGGAGAAAGCGAAGCGCATTATCCCTCCTTGTGGAGTTACAAAGATGAGTCCTACCCCCGATTTGATTATAGGGGTACTTTGTTTGCGCTTCTTTACGGAAGATGCTCCATCGAAATAGAGCTCCCATCGGGTATCACCACCGTCGATCGCATCAAACGCATGTTCGTCTGGAAGATCGCAATTTAGAGGAGAATCGGCAGGTATGGGATGCTCAGCGAGGAAGTCGGCGACGGCCTGTCCTTTCACTGCCTTGAGAGGTTGATACGTGATCGAAAACTCCATCAAGAGTAGGGCCCATTTAGCGAGTCGTCTCGTCAATATGGCCTTTGACATTAAGTATTTAAGGGGGTCCACCTTTGAAATGAGACGGACCTCATGCGCCAACGCGTAGTGCCTGAGCTTTGTTATCGCAAAAATCAACGCCAGGCAGTGTTTTTCGATAGGGGAGTAGTTGCTTTCTGCCCCCAGTAGAACTCGACTTAAGTAGTAGAGTGCTCTTTCTTTCCCTTGATCGTTCTCTTGTGCCCATAATGCGCCTAAAGAACCTTCGAGGGCGGCTGTATAAAGAATGAGAGGCTTTCCCTTAACCGGAGCAGCCAACACTGGAGGGTTTTGCAGGTATTGTTTGATCTCGTCTAGTGCGCTTTGGCACTTTTGATCCCAGACGAACGGGGTTCCCTTCTTCATCAGGTGGCTGTAAGGACGGCACTTGCCTGAAAGATTGGCTATAAATCGCCGTATGTATGCGAGTTTCCCTTGGAGAGATCGCAACTGTTTAAGGGTTCTTGGCGAAGGCATTTCCATGATCGCTTTGATCTTTGACGGATCTATTTCAATACCTCGATGTCGAACAATGAATCCCAGGAATTTGCCTGAGGAAACTCCGAATGCACACTTAAGCGGGTTCATCTTCAAGTTGTATTGCCGAAGGCGTTGAAATACGGTCTTCAGATGCTCGAGGTGTTCCTCATATGATTTGCTTTTAATAACGAGGTCGTCGATATAGCATTCAACGATTTCGTGTATAAGGTCATCGAAGATCTTCGTCATGGCCCTTTGGTAGGTGGCACCGGCGTTCTTTAACCCGAATGGCATCACCTTGTAACAAAATATTCCCAAAGGAGTCCTGAAGGCGGTGTGCTTCTGGTCTTCGGGATGCATCTTTATTTGATTATACCCTGATGAGCCGTCCATGAAGGAGAAAACCTCATGAGTGGACGTATTGTCTATCATCAGTTCGGTGACTGGCACTGGGAAATCGTCCTTCGGACAGACTTTGTTGAGATCCCGGAAGTCCACACATATGCGCACCGTCCCATTTTTCTTCATCACTGGGACGATGTTGGTGATCCATTCAGGATATTGAACTTCCTGGATGAAGCCAGAGTCGATCAGCTTCTTGACCTCAGCATTGATGCTCATCTCAAGCTCGAGCCGCATTCTCCTCGGCGCCTGTTTGACTGGCTTGATGTTCGGGGATATCGCCAATTTGTGTACAGCAATTTCTGGATCTAGTCCCGGCATTTCGGAATAGTTCCACACGAAGCAATCTCTATGATGTAGAAGCACATCCTTTAACGCAGCTACCCTTTCTTCAGATAGTAACTCGCTGATGAATGTCAGTCGTGGATCGTTTGCCGTCCCCAACTCAATCTTCTTGAGGTTGTCTGCAGTGGTATGGATTCCATCTTCCAGCTCTTTTGGCGCTGGTGGGAATTCTGAGATTATCTCGTCGCTGCTGTTTTCGAAGCACCAAGGGAGCTCATCTATGTCCTCGGGCTCTTCTTTTAATATTGTAATCATGTGACAGGTACGAATTCGCTTCTAATCCCAATGTGGAACCCGTTCTTCTTTCGTGGCCTTGGGCTCATGCTTCTGTGGCTGCGTTACCTTCCAGTTGTCAGATAGAGCGAACTTGCCGAGCTGGAACTGATCTTCGACCCAATTCTTAAAGATGAAGCAGTCTTCGAGCGGGTGCCCTATTACTCGATGGTAAGAGCAACAGTCCGGGTGTGAGACCTCGCCCGCTTGTTCGGGGTGTTTAGACTCTGGCAGTGCAAGCATCCGATGTTTCAAAGCGAGGTCAAGTATCTTCTTCGTCTTATCCCGAGGAAAAGAGTATGCTCGACTCATTTTCTTCATGAGGGATAGATCAATAACGCTCGCCTCCCGTTTGCGTGACTTCTTAGCCCTGCTTTGTTGCTGTTGCACGCCTTTTTGGCCTTTCGACTTGTTTCCGCTTCTGCGTCGAGCCTTCTTTATAACAGGTTGACAAGGAGCGGCATTTTCATCCTTTATGGCCTGTTGGAAAAGGCGTTGCATCTTGGCTTTCTCGTAGATGGCCGTCTCGCGGTTGTGATCCTCTCGGACTTTTTGACCAGCTTTCTTTATAAGTTTGTCCATTTGTTCCTCGAACAACGGATTGGACTCTTTTGCATTTGGAACTTTCACTGGCTTAGGATTAGCGTCCTCCCATTGAGCATCCGCCTCTTCATTAAAGTTGTGCACGACGTAACAGTCGCGGAGCAGCTCTCGTTTCTTGGAGCGAATGTATCCGAGCCCGATTGTCTCCATTCTCCCGTTAGGCAGTTTGCGTTGAGTCCCGGGGACGTTCCAGACCCTGTCATAGAATTTGGCCTTTCTAACGGTCTGTTTGAAGGGTATCCCCTGGCGTTTCAGCAGCTTTTTCAAACCTTCCGTATAATATCTGGGGAGACGGATAGGCTGAAGCCTGTCGAGCGTAGAATCCACGCCATGCCAGATTTCTTTTTCTACCTTGGTTTCTTCAGAGCGGTAAAACAGAATTGCTTTCTCGCTCTCTCGCCTGGGAGGGATATAGAATGTCCACAACTCTTCTACACTGTAGATATTAAGTGCGTCCAGTTCTTTATGGTGTTTAAGCGGCACTATGGCGACTTGTAGACTTTGCTCTTCGTCAGCGGACGTTCGTATTGAAGGTCGAGCAGAGAATACAATACGGATCTCATCTTCCGAGTCGCTACCAAAGATCAATGTAGGAGTCGATGGTCCCGACTTGTTGTCTTGGGGCGGACCCGAATAAACTATCTCCTCTTCCTCTTCAGTATCACTGCCGAAGACCGGGATGGTGGCGTTAGCTTTGTTCTCTGGCTTGTGACACTTCTCTGTGTCTTCGAAATCCGGTAAGAAGTATTTGGCGTCTTCATATTTACGGACCTCGTTCACAGAGAAAGGGTTCAGTTCTCCCGTCACGGTATACTCGAAACCATCCTTACAATACTTCATACACTGATGTTGTGTAGAAGGGATGATGTTGTACTCGTGTAACCATGGTCGGCCGAGCAAAGCGTTGTAGCATGTCTTGACGTCTATGACGTGGAACTTAATGTCCGTGACGAGTAGCCCGAAGCGTAGCGTCAGTATCACAGATCCAAGAGTCTTTGACAATTGAGAGTCGAACCCGGAGATGGTGATCTTGTCCCGAGCAAGGTGCTGGACGCTCATGCAGATTTCCTTCAACACCCGCACGTTGAGTAGGTTAACAGACGATCCGTTATCGATCAAGATTTTGCCTATCTTTATATCATGGCAATATCCTGAGACATAGAGGGGGCGATTGTGTTCGCACGTCCCAAGGAGAAGGTCTTCGTCGCCGAAAGTGACATCGGCCGTGTGCACTTCCTCCAATTCATCCTTCATCTTTTCCTCGGCCAGGCATGCTTGGAATTGTTCTGGGTCTTGGAGCGCCTTAATTAACGAATCTCTCGCCTCTTTTGATAGCAAAAGGGCGTCAAGAATGCTGAGCTATGATGGCAGTTTCCTCAGATGTGCTAAGACGTTGTAATCCACCTTATTCTTCTTTGGTGGGTCTTTGGCAGCTAGCTCTTCCACCACTTGGTCATCTAAGACGATATCTTCAGAGACCTTTTCTTTCCCCTTATCTTTCCTGTTCGAGGGTCCGAGATTCTTTTCGGGCAGCGTGCGATTACGTAGCCGGATATTTTCGCAAACCTTCGGTTCTTCTTCTGTTCTCGAAGCGGAATTTTTAAAGAGAGGGGAAAGTTCTAGCTCTTCATCAGAATCACTCCCGAATGTAGGCACTTGTGACCCGCTGGTGTTAACCATGCAACAATCGCTAGCAGTCCTTTTAAGCCCTTCGGTTTTATTTCTTTGCTCTCGACGAGTTTTACGCTTTTCCCGTTTAAAGTGTTGTCGATGAGCAACGTATCCTTGCCACCATCTATCGAAAGCTTTGCACTCTTGTGTGGGGTGCGAAATCTTTTGATGATATAAGCAATAAGACGGGTGCATTTTCGCTTCACCGGTAATTTCTTCTTCGGAGGATGGTAGCTTCATGCCCATTGATATGGCCTTAGCAAACTTCTTTCTCATCTTGAATTGGCTTTTGTCGGTAGCGGAGGTGTTTAGCTCCATCGGGATCGTCTCAGCCCCTTCATCAAGTCGCTGGCGCTTGGCCCTTTCAAATATAGCCGCCTCACGCTCCCGATCAGCTTTACTTTTCAACCGAGCTTCATTAAGGAATGTGTCAATTACTTCATCTAATGACCCCAGAACTTTTGGTTCAGGATCTGCCCCCAGCTTTTCGGTGCAAGGAATCTCCTCATCGTTCGTGATCGAATGGGAAATCATATGACAGCTCGCCACATATTCCTCGGATTCATCTGATGAACTTTCTCCCTCATCTTCTTCTTGAAAGACGTGATTGAGAAACTCTAGGAGTGTAATGGGAGTCCGTGCCTTCTGGTTGTATTCCTCCAGCACGTCAATTTGTTTTTGCAAGTCCGTACGCTTGTCGCCAGGCTCCACGGGCTTCTTAGATTTCTTCTTCTTTTTCGAAGATTTTGACGGCTGGCTGCAAGTGCTTGAACCGCCACCATCGGTCTTTGGAGTTGGACGTGGCTTCAACATCCCTTCAATGACCTGCGGTTCCAACGGGTTCTTCCACTTGATCGCTGGATATGTCTGAAGATCGTTTAGCATCCTCTTTATCTTGGCTGATAATACAACCTCCCAAGGAGCTTCTTCAACGACGGAGCATGTTACCCCCGGCGTATTCGTCCCCTTACAGGTGTGGGGCTGCGGGGGATCCACCCTCCATTTGTCAGATAACGCGAACTTGCCCTGTCGGTAATGGTTTTCAAGCCAATTCTTGAAAATGTAGCAATCTTCGATCGATGGCCTAGTACTCGATGATAATGACAGTAGTTGGGCTCGTTGATCACTTGGTTGCAACGGACGTTTTGGATCCGGCAGATTTATGAGTCTGTTGCGCAACGCCAGCTCGAATAACCTCCTCGTTTTATCGCGAGAAAAGGAATAAGGACGTCCCATCCTATCCTTAAGGGGTACGTACGGACGCATATTATTTTGACGAGCAACCGGCTTCGAGTCGCTCGGTTGTTGTTGAGCATTAGCGACGACAATCGCTTTTCCCTTCCCTTTATCACTTCGGGAGTCCGGCCTTGAAAGTAAGGGTTTATGGCCCATTTGATCCATTTGCGCTAGTTTGTCAATCAAGGCCTGGAAGGTAGTTGGCTTGAAAAACTTCATAAATTGTGAGATGGTTGCTTGCGGATCAAGGGTTCCCACAAACATACCCACCGCGGGAGCTTCTTCAATGCGCTGCTCACACTTCGACCATAAGTTCCGCTATCGTATAGTGTACTGAACCCACGTCTCGTCGGGTTTTACCCTGGCGTTAATCAGTGCTGTCATCAGGGTACGTTCACTAGCGCTTGCAAAACGCTGAGTAAAAAACAGCTCCATCTCCGCAAAGGTTTTAATAGAGTCGTTCGGGAGCTCAGAGTACCATTCAAACGCCGTATCTGATAAGCTTCCAACAAACTGGCGAAGCAACAGCTTGTCGTCACCGCCGGTGTTGTCACAGAGTGCCCTGAACTGGGCAACATGCTGATGAGGATTGCCCGTCCCCTTGTAGACATGGAACTTGGGAATCGTATAACCTGGCGGGTACTTGATTTGATCGTACCAACTCGGATATGGTCTCACCGTTTTCACGACCTGGCCGGCTGTTTCGGTTGCATGATGAACCCGTATTTGCTGGGCAATGTATTCATCCAAATCAGCTTTGGAGATTGTATCCTCTTTAGCTGTGGACAGAACTGGTGGAGGATTCGACGTCTCTCCCCTATCGTCTTCAAGAATGATGGGGGGATCTTCAGCAGGTGGATCTTGTTGAATCATCATACCCACCATATCCTGGAACAGGAGGGCCATTTTCTTTATGTTGGCTGCCTGCTCCGCAGCTTCTTTATCTTTCTTCTCTAGTACGCGTCGAAGGAATTCGGCGTCCGTTTCTTGTTCTCGACGCTCGTCCGAGGATGTTTCAGGGGTTTCTTTTGGCCCTGTAAGTGCGGCCATAGCGTTCATCATTTCTTGGAGCTTCTGCTGCTGCTCCTGAGCTTTGGTCACTGACCTCGTGTGCGGTCTATGACCTATTGATATGCGGCTATCTTCTTTTCCCGATGCCATGTAAACCGTATAAACTGTCATGCCCCCTGACTTGGGGCGTTTAGGTTCACCATTTTTAACTTTTGCCGCTGACGCGGGAGTTTTCTCTGGCCTCCTTCTTTTATGGGCCGTTGAAGTTGAAGGAACCGTTGAAAGGGGCAGCCTTGCAGCTGCTGTCCCCTGCTGTTTAATAGGATGGTCTTTTTCTTTTTGCACTTTCGCCTTCTTTTGCCGACGAGAGTGATCTGGGTCGATCACTGAGTCTTGAACCCTTCGCCAAACTTTATAAATTCTTGAGGACAGTCGTTGAGGGGGCTGTTCTTGCTTTGTTTCTGGGACTTTCTCCGCAGGCAGAGGAGATCTTTTCAGTGTAGCGGTTGGAGAATTCTTCCGTACCCTCCTCAGCAGTTCAAAGCCGTTCCCAGTTGGAACAGCAGCGTTGACTTCCACCACTGGAGCCGGTGGAGTTAGCCCTGAGGGGGAGTTGCCCCCTGCCTTCCTCACTCGTTGCCAATGGTGACGTCGAGCATGACGAGCCGCTGGGACTGGCTCGGAGATTGAGACATCTTCTTTTTGCCCTCTGTCTGAATGAGGCGCCGCCGGTGTTAACCTCTTAAAGACTGAGGTTGTCTTTTGAGGGGTGATATTCAACCTGCCGAAGACGGATCCTTGAGCAAGGGCAGGAGCAAGAATCGTCAGTCTTGAAAAGACTGGCCCTTTGACAGGGGAAGCCGCCTTGACGACTTCTGGAGCAACAGTTATTGCCTTCCTCGGGACAGCTAATTTAGAGTTCTGATTTAGCCTGGTGAAAACAGAGGCTGTCGGTTTGGTAGTGGACGACCCGTTGACAGGGGTCGTCGTAGCAGTGAGCCGGTCGAAGACCGACTTCTTGTTCACTTCCGGTGCAGGTATTGGCGTAGGGAAGCTTGTAGGTGGGATCATGGTCCCAAAGAACAGACCAGTGGTGGCTTGGGTCACCTGATCTACCGGCAGAGTGAGGAAGGAAGCCACTTAGGGCCCATATGCTACACCTCCCGGTGAGGTGGAGCGTCCGTTGCAGTGGCATTTCGAGCAATTGGTGCAGTTAGAGGCCATTGAATCTTGAGTTCTGCGCCAGGCAAAAGACCAAATCTTAGTAACTTGAAATCCGAAGGCAACCATTAACAAACCGCGATTGGTTCGCGAAGACGACACACGAAGTGTGGAGTGGAAAGAGGAAGAGGTCCCACCGGGCGTGCCAGAATCTGTTCCCCTCCGAAAGACGGCGCATAAGACTGCCATGTCCTGACGCTGAGATTCGGGGAAGATGCTATTTGGTTTTATCCGTCCACCTCTCCGAAGATACCAAGCTGATTTATGGCACCGTGTATCGGAGGTTTAGACGGATGTGGCCGATGTAGCAGACTTTGTCAGATTCCCCCTCAGGGTGAGGGGTTTTTGATTGTGGGGACGCTCTTCCCTGCAGGCGCAAGCCCCTGCAGTTAATTACGCTACCGCATCGCGGTAACCACTTTCTCCTTCTCCAGAATTTCACTTCGTGTCGTGGGTTTTTGTTTTGTTTGTGGTTCCCCGTAGATTGTATACGGAGACTGAGTAATGCCGTCGCCCGTAGGACGTGGATTAGTCCAAATCCGTATTTACTTAGATTTGGGTTTGGTGTTTTTTTTAGTTTAAGGATACATTAGTCGCGTTGCGGCTAAGATCAACTTAAACGTTCGTTAAGGATACGTTAGTCCTGTTTGGGACTAAGATCAACTTAACGTGATAATCCATTTAATATCTGGCTATCGGGACTCGTCACCTCTCTAACGTCGTTGAAGGATTACAACGGCAAATGTCAGAGGAGTTTAGAGATGTACCCTTGAACCAAAGTCGATTTGGAGTTTTATAGTCCATTTAAATGTTTAAGGATACGTTAGCCGTATTTGGGGGCTAAGATCAACTTAAACGGGACCGTTTAGACCCGGCAAAAGAGCATTTGGAAGCTCTATTGTTCCAGTTTAGGGACGTAGTGGTCCGTGTTCCAGTTTAGGGACATAGGGGTCCATTGCCAGTTTAGGGACGTGGTGGTCCGTATTCCAGTTTAGGGACGTGGTGGTCCGTCATTAGTTTAAGAACATTTCGGTCCAAAATTCCCATTTAGGGACGAATATTAGTTTAGGGACGTTTCGGTCCAACATTAATTTAGGGACGTTTCGGTCCAATATTAGTTTAGGGACGTTTCGGTCCATTATTAGTTTGTGTGGTCGTCGGGACCCGTCACCTCTCTGACGTCGTTGAAGGATTACAACGACAGTCGTCAAAGGAGTTCGGAGATGTATCCTCGAACCGGATATAAATTGATTTAAGAGAGAGCTGTGCTCAGTCAATTTTATTTAAGGACTTACGGCCAAAATTGGGCTAAGTCCAGTGGAAAATGTTCAACACCTTTATTTATTTCCGGTCTATTAGACCTGTGTTACGGCTTTGCCCACACTTAAATAATGCATTGTATTACTTCAGGCCATTTATGCCCATTTTGACTGGGCTCTGCCCTTTTTATTATGATGCAGATCATTTGTTTTGGTCCACTGGACCTTTCAATTGGGCTCTGCCCTTTTAAATAATGCATAGCATTTTATTTATTAGGCCTGTTAAGCTTTTTAATTGGGCCTGGCCCTTCAGGAGATGAAATGCATTGCATTTGTCAAGCGCTTTGCGCCAATCACTGAGCGCAAGCGCTTGTGGTGAGGACACGTGTCATGCTCTGGCGAGCGCAAGCGCAACAGAACAGTGCGCTGCGCTAGTGCACTGCGCTGTTGCGCTGCTGACACGTGGCGCGCTCTGGTGAGTTGCGCCAACAAAGGAGCGCAACGGCGCAATTTTTCAAGTGCAAAGCACTGTTTTATATTTTAGTTGATTTTAAATCAAAGAAAACAAGTTTTCTTTTGTTTTCAAGGAACCAATGGTTCATAAGAAAGTGCAAAGCACTGCTATTACTTATTTTTTTCTTTTTATTTAAGATTATTGATCTTGTTCTTAGATCAATAGTCTGTCCATAAGAGAATTTTCTCTTTCTCCTAAAGGTTTTTACCTTCTGTTGTTCTTGAGGAGTTCTCAAGAGTTCTCTTCTCTTTTTTTTTTTAGAAAGTTGTTGATCCCTTTTAATTGAGGTCTGAGGTCCTTTTTATAGTGCCCATAAATTAGTTAAGTTTGTTAAAGAGATCTTTCTCTGAGTGATTTGGGGAATTTTCCCCACCGTTGGATCTTTGATCCAAGGGCTTCTGCTTTGCAAAAGAAAATCTTCTTGTTTTAAAAAGAACAGAAAGATTTCTTTAAAATCTAATTCTGTTTGGCGCAGATGCCCCAGCGCGTGACGCGCAGCGCGCAGCGCACAGCGCAGCGCAACTGCGTTAGCGCATCTGCGCTGACACGTGTCGCGCGGCGCACAGCGCAGCACAGTTGCGCTGACACGTGCTGACACGTGGCGCAGCGCAACTGCGCTAGCGCAACTGCGCTGACACGTGTCGCGCGGCGCACAGCGCAGCACAGCTGCGCTGACACGTGCTGACACGTGGCGCGCAGCGCATCTGCGCTGACACGTGTCGCGCAGCGCAAAGCGCAGCGCTAGCGCAGCGCCCGCACAACTGAAGCGTTGCTTCCTTTAATAGAGCTTTGCTCTGATTGGGCGCGCCTTCTTGGGTGCTGCGCTGACGTATCAGCGCCTGACATGTGGCGCGTTGCGCCCGAGATTTGAAGCGTTTCTTCAAAATTTTGAATTTTGAATTTCAACAGAGCTTCGCTCTGATTGGGCGAAACAGACCCATTTGATCCATCTGGGCTAGCTTGTCGATTAAAGCCTGGAATGTGGTCGGTTTGAAGAACATCATGAACTGTGAAATAGTTGCATGAGGGTCTAGGGTGCCCACGAACATGCCCACTGCTGGTGCTTCCTCGATACGCTGTTCGCACTTCGACCACAGATTTTGCTATCGGATTGCGTATTGAACCCAAGTTTCGCCCGTCTTCACCCTTGCATTGATCAATGTCGTTATTGGAGTGCGTTCACTAGCACTGGCGAATCGCTGGGTGAACAACAACTCCATTTCTGCGAAAGTTTTGACGGAGTCGTTTGGAAGTTCGGAGTACCACTTAAACGCCGTCTCCGACAAGCTGCCGACGATTGGCGGAGCAGAAGCTTATCATCGCCACCGGTATTGCCAAAAAGAGCCCTGAACTGGGCGACGTGCTGGTGGGGATTGCCCGTCCCCTTATACACATGGAATTTGGGGATTGTGTATCCCGGCGGGTATTTTATCTGGTCATACCAGCCCGGATATGGTCGCCCAGTTTTAACGACTTGGCCGGCCACTTCATTCGCCTGGTGAGCTCGTATTTGTTGAGCGATGTAATCATCCAGGGCGGCTTTAGAGATTGTCTCCTCCTTGGCTGTTGACAGAGCTGGCAGAGGATTCAATATTTCTCCTCTGTCATCTTCAATTATTACTGGAGGATCTTCGGCTAAGGGATCCGGTTGGATCATCATGTCCACCATGTCTTGGAAGAGAAGTGCCATTCGCTTTATGTTAGCCGTTTGCTCCACGGCTTCTTTGTCTTTCTTTTCGAGCATTCTCCGAAGGAATTCAGTATCAGTCTCGTGTTCGTGACATTGTTCCGATGACGCCTCCGGGCTTTCTTTTGGCCCGGTGAGTGCGGCCATGGCAGTCAGCATCTCCTGAAGCTTCTGCTGTTGCTGTTCCTGAGCTCTTATGATGGATCAGGTGAGTGGTCGGTGGCCCGTAGAAGTACGGCTATCCTCCTTCCCGGATGCCATGTAAATAGTATGCACCATTATGCCCCCAGACTTAGGGCGTTTGGGCTCAGTGCCTTTGACATTTGTCGCAGGCATGGGGATCTTCTCCGGCCTTCTCTTTTTGTGAGCGGTCGAAGTTGAGGGGGCTGTGGCGGTGGGCACCCAGATAGCTTTTCGAGGCTTGGCAGGATGACTTTCTTCTTGTTGAACTTTCGCCCTTTTTTGTCGGCGAGGGTAATCTTGATCAACCACTGCTGAGTTCTGGACCTGCCGCCAGACTTTGTAGATCTTAGAGAACAGCCGCTGAGGGGACTGTTCTGGCTTTGCTTCCGCAACATTCTCCACCGGAGGAGGAGATCTTTTCAATACGGCGGTAGAAGAATTCCTACGCACCTTATGCAGCAGCTCGAAGTTGTTCCCGGTTGGAACAGCAGCATTGATTTCCACCGTTGGGGCTGGTGGAGTTAGCCCGGAAGGCGAGTTGCCCCCGGCCTTCCTTACTCGGCGCCAGTGGCGACATCGAGCGTGTCGAGCTGATGGAGCTGGTTCGGTGACGAGGATGGCTTTGTCTTGCCCCCTGTTCAGGTGAGAGGCTGCTGCTGGCGTCAGCCTGTTAAAAACCGATGTCCTTTGAGTAGCAGAAGCGGGAGTAGGAGTTGGGACAGTCAGTCTTGTAAAGACCGACCCCTTGGCAGGAGAAGTCGCCTTGACGACTTCAGGAGCAGGGTTGGTTACTCTCTTCGGAATAACCTTCTCTGGGATTGCAGGCTTCATTGTAGGCCCGCAGGAATTTTGGCCCGGTCTGGCGAAGACCGAGGCGCCGGTGCTAGACGACCCGTTGAGAGGGGCCGCAGTAGCTGTAAGTCGATCGAAGACCGACTTCTTGGGAGCTTCTAGTACGGGCACGGGAGCGATGAAGCTCATCGGCAGAAGCATGGTTCCGAAAAACAATCCCGTGGTGGCTTGAGTGACTTGTTCCACGGGCATCGTGAACAGGGAAGCAGCTTGGGGCCCTTAGGCTATGCCCCCAGTTGAGGCAGGACGTAGGTTGCGGTTGCATGTGGAACACTTTGAGTAGGTGAACGCCATTGATCCTTTGCTTTCTGCACCAAGCAAAACGCTAAATCTTAGTACCTCGAAACCCAAGGGCAACCATTAACAAACCGCGATTCGTTCGCGAACATGACACACGAAGAGTAGAGTGGAAAGAGGAAAAGGTCCCACCGGGTGTGCCAGAATCTGTTTCCCTCCGAACACAGAGACGCGACCGCGCAGGTTCGCCTTGCCTGAAATTCGGGGCAGATGCTAATTAGTGTTATCCGTCCACCTCTTCGAAGATGCCAAGTTGATTTATGACACCATGTATCGAAGGTTTAAACGAATGCGACCGATATAGCAGACTTCGTCAGATTCCCCCTCGTTTGAGGGGTTTTTGATTGTGGGGACGCTCTTCCCTACAGGCGCAAGCCCCTGCAGTTAATTATGCTACCGCATCGCTGTAACAACTTTCTCCTTCTCTAGATGGTTACTTCGTGTTGTGGGTGTTTGTTTTGTGTTCGGTTGCCCGTGGATTGTATACGGAGACTAAATTATGCTGTCGCCCGTAGGACATGGATTAGTCCAAATCCGTATCTTTCTTAGATTTGAGTTTGGGGGGGTTGTGTTTAAGGATACGTTAGCCTTATTTGAGGCTAAGATCAACTTAAACGTTTGTTAAGGACACGTTAGTCTCATTTTAGACTAAGATCAACTTAACGGGATCGTTTAGATCCAACAAGAGAGCAATTGGGCTCTATTGTTTAGTTTAATGACATTGCGGTCGATAATTAGTTTAAGGACATTATGGTCCATTGTTAGTTTTAAGACATCGCGGTCGAGGTTAAGGACATCATAGTCCATGAGTTTAAGGACCCCACAGTCCATTGTTAGTTTTAAGACATCACGGTCGAGGTTAAGGACATCATAGTCCATGGGTTTAAGGACCCCACGGTCCGTTGTTAGTTTTAAGACATCACGGTCGAGGTTAAGGACATCATAGTCCATGGATTTAAGGACTCCACAGTCCGACGTTAGTTTTAAGACATCACGGTCGAGGTTAAGGACATCATAGTCCATGGATTTAAGGACCCCACAGTCCGTAGCAATGTGTGGTTGTCGGGACCCGTCACCTCTCTGACGACGTTGAAGGATTAGAACGACATATATCAGAGGAGTGAAGAGATGTACCCTCGAACCGGGTGTAAATTGATTGGAAGAGCAGATAAGCTCAGTTCAATTTAAATTGAGAACATATGGCCAGAATTGGGCTAAGTCCAGTTAAAAATGTTTGACATTTCATTTTTGTTCTGCCTGTTAGGCCTTTATTTGGGCTCTGCCCTTTTAATAATGCCAAGCATTGGGCTCTGACATTTTGTCTGGTATTAAGTGCATAGCATTTATCAGAACAAAATATGTACTGACAGCGCGCCACGTGGCGCATCAGGCGCTTTGTGCCAATTAAAGAGCGCATTGCGCTAGCGCACATAAGGGTGACACGTGTCGCGCTTAGCGCTAAGCGCGAGTTTGTTAGCGCACTGCGCTTTTTAATTCATGAGCGCGCCGCGCTGGTTCGTGGGTGCACCAGTGAATGACACATGGCACGCTTGGCGCTGAGCGCCAACCCAAGAGCGCAGTGCTCTGTTTTCAGGAGCGCAAAGCGCAGATCGTGTTTGTGGTTGACATGTGGCAGGTTTTGGCACTGTGCGCCGGTCCAATAAGCGCAAGGGCGCAATTCATGAGTGCAAGGCACTTTCCAGTAGCGCAAAGCGCATCAGATCAATTTTAAGATCAAAGAACAAGTTTTTTTGTTCTTCAAAGGGGGCCTTGCCTCAAGATCCAAGAACCAAAGTTCTTTTTCTTATCAAAAGGCTCTGCCTTTATAGATCAGAAGATCTGTTGAAGTAAAAATAATTCTTTTTATGATTAGATCTTGATCCTTTCTTTTTATTCAAAGACCTTGGTCTTTTTTATAGACCTAAGATATTTTTAGAAGAGAGTTCTTCTTTTTATGAGATGTTTTCATCTTTATTGTTCAAGAATTAATTGTTTTTACCTTTAAAGATTAAGAAATGATCTTCTTTCTTCAAAGGCTTGCCTTTCTTTCTTTTTGAGTTCTTCTCAAAATTTGCAGAGGTTTTTTTTTCTATTGCTCTCTCCTGTATTCTTTCTCTCTCATTGACTTGAAGTCTTGGGGCCTTTATATAGGGCCAAATGATTTGTTGAATCAGTTGAAGAGATCTTTCTCTGATTGATTTGGGAATATTTCCCACCGTTGGATCTTTGATCTTAAGGCTTTTGTTTTACAGAAGTAATCTTCTTGTTTTAAACAAGATTGGAAAATCTTTCCATGCAGAATTTGTTCTGTTTTTGGTAATTCATTATTTACCATTGGATCATTGATCCAGCGGTGCTTAAAGCACAATCTTGTTATTTGGAAAGATTTCGAGAAATCTTTCATTAACAGAATTTAATTCTGGTTAATTAATGATTTACCATCATTATTAGATCCTTTGATCCAACGGTGGGAATTTTTAATTCCAGCGTTGGCGCACCTACGTTGGACACGTAGCGCGCGGCGTAGCGCGACTGCGCTAGCGCACCTGTATTAGACATGTGGCGCGCGGCGCAGAGCACAGCACAACTGCACTAGCGCACCTGTGTTAGACACGTGGCACGCAGCGTAGAGCGCTGGATCTAAAGCGTTGCTTCATATTTTTAATTTTTGAATTTTGAAAACAGAGATTTGCTCTGATTGGGGTGCACTGCCTAGGGCTCGGCGCTCCTGGCGCTGGCGTGTCTACTTTTGACACGTGGCGCGCAGTGCACAGCGTGCAGGATCTAAAGCGTTGCTTCAATTTTGAATTTTGAAATTCAAAACAGAGCTTCGCTCTGATTGGGGAAACACTGCATTTAATCCAACATCGTGGACCGTGTGGCATCTATTTCTTTAATATTATTGTATAACATTTAATTGATATATGTGTCGTAGCACAAACTTATAGCGCTGTAGTAGAAAATCAATATGCGGCAGAAGCTATTTCAGTTGAAAACAAGTAAATTCAAGTGTTATTATTCACTTCTCAATTTACATATTGCAATTTTAACGCTAGTTTACATTAACTTAGCCTTAAACGAATAATGTAAAAAGACCATACTAAAATTTAAATTGTACAAGTTTCCTTACAAGCGTTAATTGATTTTCCTTCCGTTGCTTCCTCACGATCGCGAAGGTCCCGTCCCTGTTGACTGTCCTGGACATTTGGTCCTATAATGACCTGGTTATTTGCATAGGCTATATCTACCGTGCCTTTACTGAGGATCAGCATCAATTGTCATTCGATCTCGACGCACCTTAGGTCTTCCGGGTCCTATATTTTTGTCCGGCGGTAATACAGTCGGTGTTTGTCTGTTCCTAGTATAATAATGCCAATAGCGACTGTCTGGTATAGGATGAAATTTTGGATCGTATGCGCCTTGGTAATTGGAAGCTGTATAGTAACGTGAAGCAAAATTGTAATGGGATATATGCATGCTGTTCGCAGCTGTTGGGGTCAAAATTTGCACCCCGATTGACCGAGTCAAAGTCAAGGTCAACCCCAAGCCAGGTGGGCCCAAGCCCAGGTCAAGCGGGCCCATGTCCAAGTCGAGCCCGCTGCCAGCCTCCTCCATGCCAAAATATAGATCATGTAATAAATAATTTTTATGTAATTTTTTATGCAATTTTTTATGCATGAATGTATGCAAAATGGGCATAAAGCTAAATTTTTGTAAAGCCCATGGTTTATGTGCAAAAAGAAATGGCACATGAGCCATGGGATGGGCAAAATGCCATTTTGTAAAGCCCAATGGGCTATATGTAAATGTGTAAGCCTATATAAGACAACATGATGATGAATAAAGCATATACTTTTTCATTCTCCCCAAAAACTAGGGTTCTTGGTGCCTCCTGCTCCTTCCTCAAGGTTCCAAAACCTTCTTCCCCATTTGAATTAAATCAAGAGTTTTACTCTTCCTTTTTCAAAACTAAATAGTTTTTCACCACAAGACTCACAAAGGGGAACTTGGATCTGCCATTAGATCTCAAAAAGAAGAGATTATTAAAATCTCACATCTCTTGATCTTCAAGGTCCTGCTAACAGAGGAGGAAGAAGGATACCCATCTCCAGAGACCCCACTTTGGGGAAGAACTAGGGCTCAAGGGGAGAAGCCCTTCATCAGCTTCAAAACATCCTAGGAGTTTAACTCCTCATATATATATATATATATATATATATATATATATATATATATATATATATATATATATTAAATACAGAGAATAAAAAGTGCTCCTTTCTGGGAGTACAACTCCCATTGTAGGGACCAAGTCCCTTTTGCCGCTCGAGCGCCCACGTGTTGACACGTGGGGCGCTAGCGCTCTTGCGCTCATAGCTCTAGCGCTAGCGCCCGAGCGCCATGTGCTGACAGGTGGTACGCTAGCGCTCAGAGCGCTTGCGTCCGAGCGCCCACGTGCTGACACGTGGTGCGCTAGGGCTCTTGCGCCCAAAGCGCTAGTGCTCGAGCGCCCACGTGCTGACACGTGGTGCGCTAGTGCTCAAAGCGCTAGCGCTCTTGCGCTCAAAGCGCTGGCGCTTTTTCCCACGCATCCTTTGGATGCCCTTTCCTTTTCCTTTTTTATATATATGTATACACACACACACACATACTCTGCAACACTGTCCCTCTCAAAAAAAATTGGGCCGGGGCGCTGCCCCGCACCCCACAAGGGGGCTGCTAGCCCCCTTGACTCCCAGCCCGCTATCCGGGTAGCGGGACCCCCGTAAAAACTCTGCGGGGCCCCCGATATATCCAAGACCCCTTCAAAACACAACACTGCACATTGAGTTCGCATGACCAGTTTAACCCGTTAATCGGAGGTTCCCTCGCTCCTAATACGAGGGGTAATTAACGGTAGCTTAGTTCGCGGCTGCCGGAGATTCGGATCCCCACAATCAATAAACCCCAGCCTACCCTAGGCAGGAGGAATCTGTAATGCGCCTGACAAGCGCGCGCGTATTTCCATCTCAATGGGGTGACAAAAAACACCCTACAGATTCCGGCACGCTGATTGGTGTCAAAAATATAAGTTTACCGCAATCAGAAACGGCGTCGCTTTGCAGCTAGCCGGTGAGTGCGGGTCGATCCACAGAGATGGGTAATTTCTTTTTATGTGCTTTAACGAGTTGATTCAAAGTGTCGTTTGGTTGGTTTATAAAAATCTATGAAAACTGGATCTAATTAATCTAATTAAAAGTCTTGCGAGAGTTAGGCTTAGGGGAAGTTTTGGAGATTAACGTTTTTCCTCACCGCTTTCAATGCCTTCTTTTTAGATCTATTAGATGTTAAGGTAATTATTAATAAAGTGGATCCAAATCTTTTGGGAAGATGTTTCTTCCTCTAGATTTGTATCCTTCCTTTGTTGATAATTACCCTAACCCCCACGGAAAACGCGCGCAGCCGGCCCTTTATACTACGGTTCACCGTTATCTCAAGGGGTAGGGTGTCGTAGGGAGCGGTTGTGCGCGTATGCGTGGAGTTCTAATTCATTAGATACATGTGGCATCGAAAGGGGTGAGAGATCTCATCTCTCAACCCTTTCCCTAAGGCTAACCCTAACAAGCGAGGAGATTACTCGCTCATTAGGGGATGAGAAAACATTTTAATTAAAGGAACAGAAATAAAATTACTTACTAATTCGATGGATCCCTCTAAGCAAGAAGAACAGATCTGAATATAATTCCCAGAAATTCTGAATTTTATTGATTGAAAAGAGGCATAGGGTTTTACAATCTGAGATTACAATTTATAGGAAAACATGAAAACTAGGGTTACAGACTCTTGCAGATGTACAATTACAGATTTGCCCACGAAAGATCCCAACACTCGCACCGACGCACCGATACAAGAAAAATACACCGACACGGGCTTTAAATGGCCGCGGAACCGCGGCATTAGTGGGCTTAGGCCGCGGTTCCGCGGCCCTTTAGTGAGATCATCTCACCAAACTTCCTTGGTTGGTTCATTATACATTGGGCTTTATATTTCCATAGTTCTTTTCTCCCTTTGGCTTCTGGTCTTCTCCAGATCTTCAGTGAAACTTGTAGTGGTCTTTTAACTGTTTCCTTTGACATTTCGGACCATGCGTTGCCTTGTACACTTGTGAATTGTTCTTTGTCTAGGCTTGACTAGGGTCCTTCTACTTGTTGGTCAAAAGTCCCTCTTTTTGTATCATCTTTTGTCTGTTTCACCGTTTTCGCTCCAAGAACCTATATCCTGTAATATGCAACAAACGTACGTCAAGAGTACCTGTTTATTTATAAAATGAATGAAAATAGGGAGTACAATAATGCAATATTATAGTATGAACAAATACCCCCAAACTTATCTTTTGCTCGTCCTCGAGCAAACTTATTTTATTCACTAAAACCCTAACCGCATTTTCGCAGGGAAACGCGATTGCACTGAGCACGTGTAACAAGCCGTTAAACCTCTAGGTGTCCCTAGTAGGAGGAGTGTTGTCTCCTGAGGGTTTTCAGCGGATACTACCCACAAAATCCTATCAACTCGGCCCATTGACTTTTGTTCTCCAATTAGGTTTTCTAACAAGGAATTCTATTATCGTTGATCGCAAATTATCCACCCACATTCTTCACACTTCCTCATTATTTAACTTAAGATTGTACATGTTATGTAGACCTACTTAGCTTTCGGCATCTCCTAGGTTTTCCTTCTAGGGTTACATCTCCACTCAGGAATTTCTATCAACCTTACTAAAGATACAAGTTTTATTCTTCATTCATTTCTCTCATCTAAACTCTAATCACATATCCCCAAGTGTGTGTAAATATCACCCTTACACTTGAAAATTCAAATCAAGCAATCGTACTCTCGTCCATTGTCCAAAGCACTTATTGATTAGTGAATTTTTAAATGAAATTTGCTTACACATCCTTCATGCGACTGTTAATACTTCTTGAGGTACCAACAGCCGATTACAAGATGCGTTAACACTTTAAAGCGTACTTCCTAGTTTTGCAACACCCAAGGCTTTTAGCAGTGACTCCCAAACCAGTTGGTCTAAGGCACTAGGTGATGAAGCACCCTCGCTAAAGATTTTTCTATTTTTACAGCCTTAAGTAATCACAAAAACCAGTGTCCATTTTTTTTCCTTTATTCACTTTTTTTCTTTTATTTTCATTGTACTAAGGACTTTAGACAAGAGCATTTCAAGGTCTCTTCTACTATTCCAAGTTTCAAGGTGCGTGATTGTACAAATTGTAGGGTATACATTTTCAGAATCTAGACTTAAGTTAGGAACTATTTTTCAAACTTATACTCTAATAAGAATATCAATACTCTTCCCTTGTTTCGACTTAGCCCAAGAAGTGAGCCCAAAATTTGCCTATTTCTAAATAAACTTCAAAAACATATACTCTCTATTGTTAAACTTTAAGGAAGGTTATTTTTAGGGTATTTAATTTACTAAGTCTAAGATCTAGTTGTTCCTAGCCAGTTAATCTATTTGTCAAACTCTAGTCAAATAAGCCAAAATTGAATACAATAATTTTTATAATTTTTAAAATTTTTCAATTTTTATGGGTTTTCAAATAAGTATGCAAATGCAAAAATATGTACAAATGAATGCGAAGGAGGAAGACGTACCGAGCATACCCCCAAACTTGAACTTGACAGTGTTCTCACTGTCATGCTAACTAAAAGGGTTAAAATACCGATACTCCCCTGTTTATTTATTTACAATTTTTTATTGTTAAGAAAAACAAAGAATATATACAAAAAGGCCCTCCCCCAAACTTCATTTAAACTATGTTAGACATTACTGCCAAACTTTGCATAGACCAACACCAACCAGTTGAAAATTTTATTAGTAAAGAGTATGGGCTGGTAGAAGAATACGTTGTAACGATCCACAAAGAATTGGGGAAGATAGAAATAGAGGTATGGAAGGTGTGGAGGTAAATATACAGGCGATGGTGATATATCAAAACGAGAATGTAAATGATCAGCAATCAGTGGAGTATTGGCATTCTAGTAACTTATTAAAAGAAATGGGGGTATTTCAACTTCTAAAGGAGGTTAACTCACCCCAATACCCCCAAGATGTTCCTGTGGGTCCTCTATTGACTTGGCATCATCCATCAATTTCATATGATATTCAATTATCAGGGGACTGATCTCCTCGATGTCTGCCATAGTCCAACCGAAAACTTGCCGCCTATCTTGTAAGACCATTACGAGGGCGTTCTCTTGCTCGAGGGCTAGAGAGGCCGATATGATAATGGGAAAGGTCTCATTCTCACCTATGTAAGCATATCTAAGGTGAGACGGCAAGGGCGTGAGTTCGAGTTTCGGAGGTGAAAGAATCATTGCGGAATCTACCTCGAACTCAAAGGACTTCAACACAGGTTCGAAATCACTGCAAACAACCGATTCGGATGGCTCGACTGACTCATCCAAAAATTCAAACAACTCATATTCGGGCTGTGAGTCGTCATCATCCAAAAAAGTGAAACATTCATAATCAACATCGGTTGTGTCAACGGTGGTAGGCTCAAGGAGGAACGCACTAGTGGCGTCAAAACTATTTTCATTAAACAAGAATCTTTCAAGCTCGCAGTCCTCCTGCGTGATTTCGTGAATAGATCAAACTTCTCATGTACTAGTTTTAGGCACGGGGGGCAGACTTCCCATCTTATAAATATTGAACTCATTAGACATTTTCCCAATGGATAGAGTCATGGAGCCATTGCGACAGTTTATTACAGCATTGGAAGTGGCCAAAAATG
Organism: Agapanthus africanus; assembly: GCA_030015575.1. Classification (NCBI taxonomy): domain Eukaryota; kingdom Viridiplantae; phylum Streptophyta; class Magnoliopsida; order Asparagales; family Amaryllidaceae; genus Agapanthus; species Agapanthus africanus. The sequence goes on from CM057344.1 coordinate 122,442,001, forward strand.
GTCGACCGAGAATCACCGGAATTTGGTTTCTTGGGTTAGCAACAGGTTGTGTATCCATAACAATAAAATCAACGGGGAATATGAACTCCCCCACTTTGATCAACACATCCTCTAGCTGACCCCGTGGATAGGTGATTGATCGATCAGCCATTTGGAGAGTACAACGAGTGAGTTTCAACTCTCCAACCCCTAATTGTTCGTACACGGAGTAGGGAATCAGGTTAACACTAGACCCAAGATCTAAAAGTGCTCGATTAATTTTCTTATCCCCAATTGTGATTGAAATCGTAGGACAGCCGGGGTCCTTTCGTTTTTGGGGTAAGGTTTGATGGTGGTTAATAGCATTGCTCACTGCACTAGCCACTAGCACTTTCTTGGGTACTTGAGATGCCTTTCTCTTCGAGGTGCATAAACCCTTTAAGATTTTCGTGTATGAAGGGACTTGTTGGATTGCATCCAAGAGAAGTATATTTATGCTAACCTGCTTAAATATCTCCACAATCTTTTCCACTTGTGCAGTTGGTTTATTGGGACTCAACCTGTTTGGAAATGGTGCACTTTGAAAATTTGTTGAGTCACATGTTTGTGGAGTAGAATGTGGAGTAGGAACGGATCCCGGTATAGATGTGTTCATGTTGTGAGAAATGGGTCCGTTCGAGCTAGAAGAAGTAGAGCCATGTGAAGGGTAGAGAATAGGCTCTAAAGAGAAAGGTGAAGAAGAAAGTGAAGAAAATGAAGAAGGGGAAGGTGACGATGGAGAAGAAGAAGAACAAGAAGAAGAACCACCGGCGGGGATGTCATCGCTAGTTCCCACATTATTTTGCAACACTCTTCCGGATCTCAACGTGGTCACCGCATTTACATTGTGATTGTGATATGCGTTTTGTGGGTGACCGGGATTTGGCAATGGTTGAGATGGAAGCTTTCCCTTTTCTCTCTCGCTCAACGCAGCAGTTAATTGTGCAATTTGTGCCTCAATAGATTTGATACTTTGATTGTGTGAGGCATTGTTATTCATTAAAGATTGAACATAACTTTCAAATCTTGCTGCGGATTCTGTAAATTGCTTGAGAAATGCTTCTAGACTCTTCTCGAGCGAGATAACCTTATCATCATTAGGTTGAACCAAATTGTTCGTTTGATTTGTATAAGGTTGTTGTTGGAAAGGTTGCTGGTTTTGAGTTTGTAAAGGTGCTTGTTGTTGTTGTGGAGGAGGAGGTCTTTGAAAATTATTATTTCCTTGGACTTGTTGATTTTGGTTCCAAGCGAAATTCGGGTGACTCCTCCACCCCGGATTGTATGTCGAAGAGTACGGATCATTTCTTTGTCGTTGCTGAAATGCAGTATTGACTTGATCCTGTCCTTGAATAGGTGCATTATAAGGACACTCTTCGGTTAGATGCGATGGATTCGCACAACAAGCACAAACAGTTCGTGTGGGTAGAGTAGGGGCAGGAGAAGACGATGAGATTTTGGTCTCAATGGCTTCTAGATTTTTCATAAGTGAGGCCATCTCGGCCTTCATAGCAATCGACATATCTACTTGATGTATGCCTGCCCTAGATTGACCAACAGAAGAAGATGATGTGGTCTTGGTACTCTCCCACTGAATTGTTTGCTCACTAAGATCCTCAAGAAACTGCCACGCTTCATCACTAGACTTGGAAAGAAAATGACCTTGACATATGGTTTCTAGCAACTGCTTCGTTGCTGCGTTCAATCCCTCGTATAATGTTTGGCAAAGTTGCCAACTTTCGATCCCATGATGAGGGCATTGAACAAGTAGGTCTTTAAATCTTTCGAAGCACTTCCAAAATGGTTCGGAAGGAAGCTGTGAAAATTGTATAATCTCATTACGGATTCTAGCAGTTTTGTGATGAGGATAGAACTTTTTCAGAAAAGCTCTTACAAACTCGTCCCAATTTCTAATAGAATGTGATGCGGTGCTGTATAGCCACTTCTCGGCTAGGTCACATAAGGTAAAAGGAATGTCCCTTAGCCTTATAGCGTCATCACTTAATTGGGTTGTCTTCATCATAGCGCACACATTTTGGAATTTATTAATAAAAATATATGCATCTTCGGATTCCAAACCATGAAATTTTGGCAGCATATTGATGAAATGTGGTTTTATTTCAAAATTATCCCCATTCGCCGGTGGGGGTGAAAGACATGTAGGTAAAGAAGTGCGGACTGGGTAAAAGAGATCCTGGAGCGCAACTCGTGCGGGCGCTACAACAGGCGGAAGATTCGGGTTATTCGCACCTGGCGGAGGTGGAATCATTCCCGTCAGTAAGGTATCGTTGGGGTCGTGTCCCGACATACCTTCGAAAGAAGAATTTGAGGGTGGAGGTAAGGAAATGGACGGAATGTCGACGAAGGGTTCGTCGAAGGGTTCGTCGGTCGGTACCAACGAAACACGGACTAATCGGGCGTTAGTATCCCTAGTCTAAAGTGACATACACTAAAGGAGTAGTGTAGTCAGAAAAAAAATAGAAAAACAGAATGTGGGGGTAAGATAACGTCAATAGAGGGAAGTGATGGAAGTAAGTTACAAGTTTCTTAGCGACAAGTTGCAAGTTTTGAAAAGATTCTTTTTTTTTCTTTTTCTTTTTATGTGAGAGTTTTGCAAAGAAGTTTTGAAAAGAGACTCGTGACACAAATGTATCAACCACACATGCACAATCAAGCCTAGATCTAGGGTCGCCTAGGTCTGCTAGGCAGCTCCTAACTAGGGCTAGAAATAGGACCTCAAACCGCCTCTTCACGGACAAGTACGGCCAGGTAAGTGGGAAGGAACCACCACTACAGTGGGCCTAATTAATAACCACTAGCCTAGACACCGCAATGTCGGTTAGGATAAACGGTCGATGCCTATACTAGTCCTTTTCCTATTGAGCTCGATGTCCTTAGGTCTGAGTCTAGTCTTTTTTATTTAATTGTGGTCGATGCAAAATGCTTTAGGTGTTTTCTGGGGTCCTGGGAAGGGTGATGAAATCCCCACCCAATCTGAGTTTGGTCAATTAGCCCCTTAGAGTCCGGTTAAATTATGCAAAACAATAAAATTTCACTTGCAATCAATTTTTAGCGCGACGCAAACAAACCTGCAGCAAATCTGTTATTTAGAAGGGGGAGAAAGAATTTTTAGCGCAAAGAACTCCTGCAGAAAATTTTTACAGTGGAGATATGGAGGTTGCAGAGGGGAGAAAAAGAGAGCAAACCATATAAAAATGATGCGCTGATGTGGCCAAGGCGCGGCGGAACCGCGGCGTGGGGCCCACTTCTGCGGCGGAAACGCGGTCTCCTGGTGGGATCGGTCTCTGAAAAATTTTCTGCTGTTCTGTACCTTCAGTTCCTCTCTATTCTTATATGTACTTTTTTGTTTTGCCCTCTGTAAAATTCCAGATCCGCGATTCTTCGCTGTTCCTGCAAGATTCAAAAAAATATACACCCTTCAAACAGATCAAAATTGATAATTTTTGTATTTTTTATATTTTCATATTTTTATAATTTTTAAAATTTATATCAACCCGAAAATTCACAAAAAGAAATATTACGCCATCCCCGGCAACGGCGCCATTTGATTGGTGTCAAAAATATAAGTTTACCGCAATCAGAAACGACGTCGCTTTGCAGCTAGCCGGTGAGTGCGGGTCGATCCACAGAGATGGGTAATTTCTTTTTATGTGCTTTAACGAGTTGATTCAAAGTGTCGTTTGGTTGGTTTATAAAAATCTATGAAAACTGGATCTAATTAAAAGTCTTGCGAGGGTTAGGCTTAGGGGAAGTTTTGGAGATTAACGTTTTTCCTCACCGCTTTCAATGCCTTCTTTTTAGATCTATTAGATGTTAAGGTAATTATTAATAAAGTGGATCCAAATCTTTTAGGAAGATGTTTCTTCCTCTAGATTTGTATCCTTCCTTTGTTGATAATTACCCTAACCCCTACGGAAAACGCGCGCAGCCGGCCCTTTATACTACGGTTCACCGTTATCTCGAGGGGTAGGGTGCCGTAGGGAGCGGTTGTGCGCGTATGCATGGAGTTCTAATTCATTAGGTACATGTGGCATCGAAAGGGGTGAGAGATCTCATCTCTCAACCCTTTCCCTAAGGCTAACCCTAACAAGCGAGGAGATTACTCGTTCATTAGGGGATGAGAAAACATTTTAATTAAAGGAACAGAAATAAAATTACTTACTAATTCGATGGATCCCTCCAAGCAAGAAGAACAGATCTGAATATAATTCCCAGAAATTCTGAATTTTATTGATTGAAAAGAGGCATAGGGTTTTACAATCTGAGATTACAATTTATAGGAAAACATGAAACTAGGGTTACAGACTCTTGCAGATGTGCAATTACAGATTTGCCTACGAAAGATCCCAACACTCGCACCGACGCACCGACACAAGAAAAATACACCGACACGGGCTTTAAATGGCCGCGGAACCGCGGCATTAGTGCGCTTGGGCCGCGGTTCCGCGGCCCTTTGGTGAGATCATCTCACCAAACTTTCTTGGTTGGTTCATTATACATTGGGCTTTATATTTCCATAGTTCTTTTCTCCCTTTGGCTTCTGGTCTTCTCCAGATCTTCAGTGAAACTTGTAGTGGTCTTTTAACTGTTTCTTTTGACATTTCGGACCATGCGTTGCCTTGTACACTTGTGAATTATTCTTTGTCTAGGCTTGACTAGGGTCCTTCTACTTGTTGGTCAAAAGTCCCTCTTTTTGTATCATCTTTTGTCTGTTTCACCGTTTTCGCTCCAAGAACCTATATCCTGTAATATGCAACAAATGTACGTCAAGAGTACCTGTTTATTTATAAAATGAATGAAAATGGGGAGTACAATAATGCAATATTATAGTATGAACACACGCCCGGTGGGACCTAATCTCTCCTCCCATATTTCGGGTTAAATATTCATGCGAACTCAATCAATATACATTGATTATCTGTACTGAAATCATGCTTCTTTGTGCAGGGGTTAACAATTTTCAGCTGCCATCTTCAAACGCAAGTCGGTATTTGAACGACTTTCCTTGGCCCCAGCTGGAGGCAAGGCCATCAACACCGACAAAGTAATAAGGTATCTCGGGAAAGCTCCAGCGGTGTCCTTGACAACTGCTCAATCGAGTATCTTCTCTAAGCTCCCAGTCGGATGACCTCTAAGTCGTTAAATGGGAAACAGATGACCTCTAAGTCGTTAAACTGGAAACAGATGATCTCTACGTCGTTAAACTGGAAACAGATGACCTCTAAGTCGTTAAACTGGAAACAGATGACCACCACGTCGTTAAACTGGAAACAGATGACCTCTAAGTTGTTAAACTGGAAATAGTCGACCACCACGTCATTAAACTGGGAACAGTCGACCACCACGTCATTAAACTGGGAAAAGTCGACCTCTAAGTCGTTAAACTGGGAATGTAAAAAAATATATATATGTAAATAAACAAAAAAATGTGTAAATAAAAGAGAGATAAAGAAAAGTCGAAATGATGGGGCAACTCGCAATAAAAATCAGCGAGTAAAATAAAGATGAAAATAAAGCCGAAATGATTAGGCAACCACGAATAAAAGCCGAAATGATAGGGCAATCGCGATCTTCGCGATAAGAAAAGCTGAAATGATAGAGCAATCGCGGTAAAAAAAAACAACAAAAGCAAAAACAGAAGAAAAAAAACGGCGAATGATGAGTCGCTCCTGGTACCATATTCCAGTGCAGCGATGCAGACGCCAACCAAAATCCAATTTCCCAAAATTCTTCCAGCCCTACGGCCAGTCCCCAAATTGACTACCGTATACAATCCACGGGCTCAAATAATTCTCATCATACCCATATCCCACCTCAATCACCAGTTACGCGGCTAGTCTCCGTCTTTGGAATTATGCTCCATTGAGAAGACCCACTCACGTGTCCTCACGATACATGAGGAGAACAAACCTTTGTGGGATCCTTACGACTCACAAAGGAAAAACACACTTAGGAGTCCTCATGACTCCTAAGGAGAAAATACACCTACGGGATCCTTACGACTCGTAGAGAGAAAATGCTTTTATGGGACCCTCACGGTCCATAAAATTGAAAAGCCTTAGGTGACAGGGACCTAAACTTGTCTCCTAAGCCATCGCTCCCTAATCCCCAAGTGGCGAATGATGAGTCGCTCCTGATACCATATTCCGGTGCAACGATGTAGACGCCAACCAAATTCCAAACTTAAATCCCCAAGTGGCGAATGATGAGTCGCTCCTGATACCATATTCCAGTGCAGCGATGCAGACGCCGGCCAAATTCCAAATCCCATACCCCAATGGCGAATGATGAGTCGCTCCTGGTACCATATTCCAGTGCAGCGATGCAGACACCAGCCAAATTCCAAATCCCATACCCCAACGGCGAATGATAAGTCGCTCCTGGTACCATATTCCAGTACAGCGATGCAGACGCCAACAAAGTCCCGAAATTTTTCCGGCCCTACGGTCTGGATCATACATCCCGTAAAACCGTATACAATCCACGGGCGTAAAACAATCTCAATCTCTCCCAAGTCCTACCGGTGAGACCACATTCAAAGTCCCACCAAAAATAATAAAATAAAAAAATATAATAAAAAAAACGGTATGTCCACAAGCAAAACGGGCACGGATGAAAACCCGAAAGGGCTCCGTGAGTAAAAACAGCAAGACTGCCGACGAGTTTGTGAAAACCCGAAAGGGCGCAAATTCGTGAAAAAAAAGAGATGAAATGCACTCGCAGCGTCCTTTCGGCTTTGTGAGGAGAAAATTCCCGCGTGAGATTCTTACGACTCACAAAGGAGCAATACACTTAGGAGTCCCCATGACTCCTAAAGAGAAAATACACTTACGGGATCCTTACAACCCGTAGGGAGAAAATGCTTTGTGAGACCCTTACGGCTCACAAAATTGAAAAGTCTTAGGTGATAGGGACCTAAAACCTGTCTCTTAAGCCATCGCTTCCTGATAAGCAAGCGTAAATGATGATTCGCTCCTGGTACCATATTCCAGTGTAGCGATACTGATGCCAAGTAAAAACCAATTCCCAAATCCTACCAGGGCAAATGATGAGTTGCTCCTGGCATTATTCCAGTACAGCAATGCAAATGCCGACAAAAAACCAATCCCAAAATCCTCTCAAAGACAGATGATGATTCGCTCCTGGTACCATATTCCAGTGTAGCGATACTGATGTCAACCTAAATCAAATCAAACCAACAACCTCTGCGGCGGAATCATGCTCCGTCCTAGAATTTACCCCGTGTCGAAATCATGCTTCGCCTCGGGATATCTGCCTTCCCTGTCGGAATTATGCTTCGGCTCAGAATCAACCAACGACCTCCTCGTGGAATTATGCTCCACCTCGGAATCAAGTCAACCAGCAAGCTCTGCGTCGGAATCATGCTTCGTCTCAGAATGTGCACCCCGTGTCGAAATGATGCTTCGCCTAGGTGTATATGCCTTCCCTGTCGAAATTATGCTTCGGCTCGGAATCAACCAATGACCTCCTCGTCGGAATTATACGCCGCCTCGGAATCAAGTCAACCAGCAAGCTCTGCGCCGGAATCGTGCTTTGTCTCAGAATGCACCCCGTGTCGAAATGATGCTTCGCCTCGGTGTACCTGCCTTCCCTGTCGAAATTATGCTTCGTCTAGGAATCAAGTCAGCCAACAAGCTCTGTGCCGGAATCATGCTCCGTCTCAGAATGTACCCCATGTCGAAATCATTCTTCGCCTCGGAGTATTTTCCTTCCCCGTCGGAATTATGCTTCGCCTGGGAATCAACCTCTGCATCGAAATTATGCTTCAGTCAGAATGTCTGCCGCTCTTCGGAATGATGCTCCGATCCCTCTAGAATGATGCTCCGCTCTTCGGAATAATGCCCCAATCCCTGGAATCATGCTCTGCTCATCGGAATGACGCTCCGATCCCTGGAATCATGCTCCGCTCTTCGGAATGATGCTCCGATCCCTGGAATCATGCTCCGCTCATCGGAATGATGCTCCGATCCCTGGAATCATGCTCCGCTCATCGGAATGATGCTCCGATCCCCGGAATCATGCTCCCCTCTTCGAAATGATGCCCCGACCCTGGAATTATGCTCCGCCCTTCGGAATGATGCTCCGAACCCTAGAATCATGCTCCGCCCTTCAGAAGGATGCTCCGATCCCTAGAATCATGCTCCGCCCTTCGGAATGATGCTCCGATCTCTGGAATCATGCTCCGTTCATCGGAATGATGCTCCGATCCCCGGAATCATGCTCCACTCTTCGGAATGATGCTCCGACCCCTGGAATTATGCTCCACCCTTCGGAATGATGCTCCGATCCTTGGAATCATGCTCCGCCCTTCGGAATGATGCTCCGAACCCTGGAATCATGCTCCGCCCTTCGAAATGATGCTCCGATCTTGGAATTATGCTCCGCGCTTCAGAATGATGCTCCGATCTCCTCCGATCCCTGGAATCATGCTCCGCGCTTCCGAGGGATACTCCGACCCTGGAATTATGCTCCGCAAATCGGAATGATGCTCCGATCCCCGGGAATCATGCTCCCCGGGATGATGCTCCGCCCCTGGAATGATGTTCCACCTCGATGTCCAACTTCAAGATCCATCAATTTCGTGCACACAACTCAAATGTGCGGTGTGCATTCATTGATGGGGGGCACTTTGTTGGGGTCAGAATTTGCACCCCGGTTGACCGAGTCAAAGTCAAGGTCAACCCCAAGCCAGGTGGGCCCAAGCCCAGGTCAAGCGGGCCCGCTATCCGGGTAGTGGGACCCCCGTAAAAACTCTGCGGGGCCCCCGATATATCCAAGACCCCTTCAAAACACAACACTGCACATTGAGTTCGCATGACCAGTTTAACCCGTTAATCGGAGGTTCCCTTACTCCAAATGCGAGGGGTAATTAACGGCAGCTTAGTCCGCGGCTGCCGGAGATTCGGATCCCCACAATCAATAAACCCCAGCCTACCCTAGGCAGAGGGAATCTGTAATGCGCCTGACAAGCGCGCGCGTATTTCCATCTCAATGGGGTGACAAAAAACACCCTATAGCAGCAGCAATTGCGTAGGCACACAGTAAATTTTGTTGCTGGAAAACACCGCATGTGCATGAAGAGAGCCCTTCATCTCTAAAATTTACGGTATATTTATTCTCATTACTTCCTGTAACTTGAAACTTCACTGTGTCAAACCTTTCAGATCTGTAGTATTGTGATCTACACTCTCTTTTACGGAATATATTTTCGTAATACGCGATGAGTGGAGTCTCGATCGCCAAAGACTTTTTTCTACTTTGCACAAAGTAAGTATTCACTCTGAAAAAGGTTCGAACAATCAACCATGTTCCCGACAAAATTTTGGCTCAAAACTTGCTCCCTTAAAAAAATAATAATAATAATAAAATAAAAATAAAAATAAAGGAAAAACTCCACATGCAAAGCATGAAAGTATTGCCTCGGATAGAAGTAAGTCCTATGATGGCGCCTCACGTGCTCCTCACGCGGGCGCCAATGTGCAAAACAAAAAGAAATCTATTAAATAAGAGTTAAACTCTTAGGAGGCAGCGCCTCACGTGCAAAGCATGAGAGCGCCAGCACCTAGAGTCAAAGATTCTGAGGCAGCGCCTCACGTGCAAAGCACGAGAGTGCTCAGCGCCAGTGCTAAAGAGTCAAAAACTCTGAGTCAACGCATCACGTGCAAAGCACGAGAGCGCTGAGCACCAGCGCTAAAGAGTCAAAGACTCTGAAGCAGCGCATCATGTGCAAAGCACGTAAGAGTCAAAGACTCTGTGACAGCACATCACGTGCAAAGCACGAGAGCGCCAGCGCCAGAACTAAAAGTTCTCTGCCGTTGGATCAAAGATCCAACGGAGATGATAAATCATTAGAGCACAGAATTAAATTCTGATTCAGAAAATAATCTTCCCAATCTTTCTAAACAAGAAAGATTATACTCTGTAAATTAGAGCACCATTGGATCAAAAATCCAATGGTGATTAAAAATCACCAAGCTACAGAATAAGCTCTGTAGGGGAAAATATCTTCCTAATCTTTCTAAACAAGAAAGATTGTGCTATGTAAATCAGAGTATCGTTGGATCAAAGATCCAATGGTGATTAAAAATCACTAAGCTACAGAATAAGTTCTGTAGGGGAAAATATCTTCCCAATCTTTCTAAACAAGAAAAATTGTGCTCTGTAAATCTGAGCATCGTTGGACCAAAGATGGTGATTAAAAATCACCAAGATACAGAATAAGCTCTGCATGAGAAAATATTTTCCTAATCTTGTTAAAAACAAGATGATTGTCTTCTGTAAAACAGAAGCCCTTGGATTAAAGATCTAACGGTGGGGAATACCCCCAAATCATTGAGAAATATCTCAATGAGAGATTTTCTTAACTAATTCAACAAATCAGCCTCCACTATATAGAGGACCCAAGACTTCAAGTCTTGCACAGAGGAACCCCCCACAAACTTTGAAAATTTTCAAAGAGAAAAGCAAGCTCTCGGAAGAAGAATTTCTTCAAGGTAAATAAAACAGAGAGATCAAAGCATCTCGTTAAAAAGAAGAAGAACTTAATTCTTTTTCTGGATCATAGATCTATAAGACAGAGGTCTTTCACAAAAAGAGATCATAGCATCTCATCATAAAAAGGGGTGGAGAAGAATTCAATTCTCTTCAGATCATAGATCCATAAAAACAAAGTCTTTCACAAAAAAAAAAACAAAAGAGATTGTAATATCTCCTATAAAATAAGAACTTTGTTCTTAGAGCTACGAGACAAAGTCTCTTATAAATGAGAATTTAATTCTCAGAGCGCAGAATTGATCAAAGCTGCCTAAAAAAAGTATTAGCGCTCCAATTTAAAGAAGCGTCTTAGCGCTCCAAGACTGGCGCACAGCGCCGCAGCGCTCCAATTTAAAAAAGCGCCTCAGCGCTCTAAGTCTGGCGTTCAGCGCCCAGCGCTCTAAGCACTATTTTAAAAGAAGCGCCCAGTGCTATTTTAAAAGAAGCACTCTGTGCTTTAAGATTGACGTTCAGCGCCAAGCGCACCACGTGCTCCTCACGTGGGTGCTATTTTATAAAGAGCGCTCCGCACTCATTGACTGGCGCTCAGCGCCAAGCGCGCCACGTGCTCCTCACGTGGGCGCTATCTCACAGGAAGTGCCTTAGCGCTCTAGGTCTGGCGCTCAGCGCCAAGCGCGCGACGTGCTCCTCACGTGCGCTCTGAGGGAATATAAACTGTTCTTTAAATAAATCCCTAGAGTCATAACAAGGGCTCAACACTCAATAAAACACAAAAGGTTGTCAGAACCCAAACCAATGCTCAACATTGAAAAAAAAGCTGAGCCTAATTAAATGTCCAACATTTTAACTGAGTGGGCCGAGCCCAAGTTGGCCACAGGTCCCTAATTCAGATTAATTGAGCCCATATGCTCATAAATCTTTTTAACTGATCTTAGTCCTAAACTTGACTACAGATCTCCCAACCGACATTGGCTCAAGGGTATATCTCTTCATACTTCTGATATATGTCGTTGTAATTCCTTAACGTCTTCAGAGAGATGGAGGATCCCAATAACCGATAAATTTTGGTGCATCCCCAAATGGTTGAACCAAAACCACACAGACTATGACGTCTTTAAACTGGACTATGATGTCCTTAAATTTTACGGACTGTGGGTCCTTGAACTCATGAACTATGATGTCCTTAAACTTTATGGACTGTGAGATCCTTAAAGTTATAGACTATGACGTCTTTAAACTGAACTATGATGTCCTTAAATTTTACGGACTATGATGTCCTTAAACTTATGGACCGCAACGTCCCTAAACTAAAACAATAGAGCCCAAATGCTCTTTTGTTGGATCTAAATGATCATGTTGTGTAGATCTTAGTCTAAAATTAGACTAACGTATCCTCAACAAACGTTTGAGTTGATCTTAGTCTAAAACAAGACTAACGATCATTAAACCCAACCCAAACCCAAATCTAAGAAAATACGGATTTGGACTAATCCACGCCCTACGGGCGCCAATATAAATTAGTCTCCGTATACAATCCACGGGCAACCAAAAATAAAACAAACACACACGACACAAAGTGACCATCTGGAGAAGGAGAAAGTTGCTGCTGCGATGCGGTAGCGTAATTAACTGTAAGGGCTTGCGCCTGCTTCCCACAATCAAAAATCCCTCAAACGAGTGGGAATCTGACGAAGTCTGCTGCAACAGCCGCATCCGTCTAAACCTCCGATATACGGTGCCATAAATCAACTTGGCATCTTCGGAGAGGTGGACGGATAAAACCAAATAACATCTGCCCCCAAATTCAGGCGAGACGTCAGTCTTCCCGGTTTTCGGCGGAGATCAAACCCCTGTATCGGTAAGCCTCTAACACCTTTAAGGACCCCGTTGAAGCTTTCAGACATATTAGTAGTCATTAGTAGATATCTGCATCCATTATCATGTGCTTGTGTCCACATGCGTGCTGGATACTCATCTAACCACGCTTTCGCTGCTTGACCCATCTCTCCAATTTTCGTCATGTACATGTCATGAACATTAGGGTATGTGGTGTCGTCGGAAATACAGCTCTCATTGCAGTTAGTATTACAAGATATTTATCAGATATGATGTATAAATCTGTTTTCTCAATAACATATGGGATACTTTTGAGTTGACGAGAAAACTATGACCAGGATGATATATTTTCACCCTCGACAATAAAAAATCCTAACGGAAATATACCGTTATTTGCATCAATACCTGTAGCAATTAACATGCAATCTCTGTACTTACCATATAGATACGTCACATCCACGCACAATACCGGACGACAGTGTGTGAAACTAGCCGCGCAAGGAGCAAAACACCAGAAAATTCTTTGAAACCTGACATAGATATCGACATCTGTTTCTGTGGTTTTTAATTAGTTTACGGACCCCGGATTTGATGCTTTCATGCCTTACAGCAAATAGGTGACCAAACACCCACCAGCGCTACAAAAACATATCTATAATGGTATAAGCGTGTCACTGTAAGATATCTTTCTGCTCTCCCTAACGACTTTCCAAACGTCTAGCAGTCGAGCCTAGAGGCCACGAGGAACGAGAAATGGTAAGTTAAATTTTTTAAATTAAATTAGTTTTTAATTTCCGGCGATAGAAGTCAATAATTATATCTTATTTTTTATGTAACGACGGCTCGTGGGTTGCATCATATACAATCATTGATACATGATTCATATTCGACTGATGCCGGTCCAGATAGTCAGGCTTTATTTTTTGCTGTAGACTCATATATTGGTGGAATTTCAGTTCATATCATATGCTTCCACATTTATCGCCATCGCTAGAGCCGCAGCATGAGCCGGAACCAGAGCCGCAGCATCAACCAAATCCAGAGAAGCAGGATCAGTGGTTCGGAGCACCATACTGTCAGCAGCAACCCTGGCATATTGAACAAACGCAACAATCAAAGCAACGACAGTTTTGGGGAACAGGTTTTGCGCAACAACAACAGTTTTGGGGGTCAGGTTTTGCGCAACAGCAGCAGTCTTGGGGTCAGGTTTTGCGCAACAGCAGCAGTCTTAAGGGCCAGGTTTTGTGCAGCCTTGGGGCCAGGTTTTGTGCAACAGCAGCAGCATGAAACCGGGACAGGTTCTTCGCAACAACAGTGTTGGAGATAGTGCCCTCAGAGTCAATTATTAGATCACAGACACGTGATTGCAATGATTGAGAGAGGACCTATACCGTTAGAACAGTCTTACTCAAGATGATAGTATGCTATCTGGTTTATCTTTATCATCGTGTACTGTTTCAGGTGACCTTACAGGTCACTATTGCACGTTGATAGAGCCCTTAGGATTCTTGCTTGACGGCCAACAGTATGATGGCGATCATATACGTGGGAGCTGGGGTCTATAAGCACATCCTTAAAAGGTCCCTAGTCGTGGGAGTTTTCGAGACAGGGCATCGATACTCCAGAGTAGACTAGTGTATACAGTCGAGACCCCGACGAGGGACGGTGGCCGGTCTCACAAGCCACTGGTGTCAGTTGATTCACCTAAGATGTATACATGTGCTCATTAGGTTATGAGTACACCAGACAGGACTCGCCGGGAACATGCTAGTTGGTCTTATACCAGACGTCAGATAGCAGTTCCCTGGTGACATGTGTATAGGTTAGTTCATCGACCTGAGATCGTCATTTGTCTCGTGTGAGTTTCAACTGTACTTTGATTACTACCCTACCACGGCTCAAAGGAGCCGTGCAAACAGGTTTTAGTTGGGTACAGTCCTGAGCCACATGGAGGCAGTGAGCGGATTGTCAGGGGTTCGTCTCTCCCGGTATCGGGGGTGAGGTCGCGCTGTGTCTAGGAGAGCCATTATATAAAGCCCTCGGCCGAGGCAGGAGATTTACTGGTAGGTATTCCAGTAGTATCTCAGGGTGTTCTGGGCTACACTCCGACACGACTTGTACCGCTTTTGGGGGTCTGACTTTTACCAACCCCCTAGGCCCGCCATGCGATACTCATAGACGAACGGACCGGACTGTACGGATATTGTCACTGACAGGCTCAGTAGGGTGTCAGGATGAGTTCGCTCATCGACGTCCCTTTTAGTCAATACCTGGTAGCCCGTTATATATGGCTAATACCTCTGACGTGCTAGTGGTTAAATCCACAACCAAAGTATTGACGAGTCTTTAGAGTCCCCTACAGACCAGTTTCTCAAGTTTCGGGCGAAACGCTGTAGAGGCCGTATGGAGATATGGCAGGGTTCGATCATATACGTGCGGTATTGCACGGATCATGATCGGACGGACAATACTAGCGGGCTTTGGTTTAAGCCGGATCCTAGTATTGTACAGTGTAGATTTTGTTTCATTGCATTTGTATTCAGTGGGGATACAAATGCGGGTATGTATATACAGTCGCGGGGTTTTCCTGTAATTTATTACGGGATCAGTTTTCTGAAATTGCCAGTTTGCATTCCGTTTTGGCCGGTTTTCCTTTGTTCCTTCATGGCCGGATTTTTCCGATGGAGGGGGTTATTTGCAAGTATGCAAATTAGCTTTGTGGAGAGGGTTTCTTGTAAATGGAGAGATTATGATAATCTAGCATCTTTTGATTCCATTCTTTTCTTCACATGGTTTGCATTAAATGTGATAGGATTGGATTTGAAATGGTGTGACCATTTCTTCTCATTATCATACAAATTCTTTCTTGCATTATTCCTTTTTTCCCTCCACCATTTTTTTTGAGGGGGCCGGCCACATCTTTGAAAGGGTGAGAATGAATTCAATTAATGTGGGAATTTTACTTCATCTCATTTTTCCTTGCTTTCTACAAAATTCCTAACACATCTCCAAAGTTGATTTCTTTTCCTCAATCAAAAGGCAACTTCACAACCCCATGAGACAAACATTACTACACTTTGCCTATAGCATCCTTGGGCACGTCGACTCGCCAACTTCGTGCTCGAGTTGCCTCGGTCCAGAGGTGGGAGCCCGTAAAAGAACCCGGCGATGTGGTGTCCGTTCCGACGAGGAGATGAAGACCGGAGATTCCGCGAGGAGATCAGAGTGGAGGCCGAAGACCGAAGGACACGGATCGCTCGGTATAGCATTCTATCCCTTCTCTTGATAGCTAGGTGTAGGTTAATGGTTACGATCCGGGTTTTTAGGATGCGGTAGTGCCAATTTAATGTCAAGACGTTTCCGCATTTTGGCCTCGGATAGACGGCCGGGGCGCTACCGTGGTCCTACAAACAGCACAGTTGGGAGATGGATTTTTCGTCCTATATACAGTTGTTCGGAGACAACACATATCCTACACCTGTCCCATATTCAGGATTTGCGGAACAAAAACCTGTCCAAGACGATGCTGAAGACGAAGCAGAAGAGCAGACGCCACTGCCACATACCCAAGACACGGGAGGGTCGTCCAGTCATCCGAAGAGGCACACGCTTATGTCAAGCCTCCTCGAATTGGGAAAGGGAAAGCGATAATTGTATACCTTTACAAATGGGTGTCAAAGATGTCTAATTCTTTTAATGGATTTATTTTGTTATCGAAGTGTATACAAGATTTATATTTATAGCATGATCTAAATATTGAATTCTTTCTATATAAACAGTAATAACATTTATTCCCACGTCAGTAACAATAACACCAATTTTATCCAATATTTGTGCGACGAAGGTTTTTTGGAACCCGCCGATTTAATAAATTATTTTTAAAATTTAATATTTCATTTATTTTAATTTTTAATTTTTATTATTTTTAAGACGGGTTCTTATTTTTAAAGGAGAGGGTGGGTTCTGGAAGGACGGGTTCCCAGAACCCGCCCCCATCCCCCGATGAAAAGGGCGGGTTCGAACCCGCCCTCTTTTGAGGGATGGGGGCGGGTTTTGGGAACCCGCCCTCTCCTTTAATGGGGGAGGGCGAGTTTCCAGAACCCGCACTCTATTGCTGTGGGGTGGGGGTGGACAGGACGGGTTCTCAGAACCCGTCTTCAGTTTTTAAATACTAAGGGCGTGTTCTTAGAATATGCCTTCTAACCGTACTCCCTCCAAACCATCCTATTCTCATAATTATAATTTAAATTATAATATTTTACTAATTTTAACCTATAACCTTCCTATATCGGAAAAAAAACCCATTTTATGACATCCTTTTTCCGAGCCACAAGGCTTCATAAACATATATCTTTCAATGGAGGGGCTCCACACAATTTACCGTCATCCAGTGAACCACATTTACAGCATGAAAACCAATCGTGTCCGAACAATTCCAATACTACGGTCAGATTCAAGAGTCATCCTCTTGTCCCATTTTTTATGACCAAAATACTCTTGCGTCATCCCTCACCCACCGTGACCTCTCACCGTAATTTTATGCCTCGAATGAAGACCAAAATCGTCATTAGTAATGAACGAATAGTTTTAGAAAGCAGATTGGGTCTCTCTTATATGCTTCATTGTGAGTGGGCGGCTAGGGTTTCACATTCTCTTTTTCTTTCTCACTCAAAAACCCTAATTTCTGTTCAATCTCTTAAAAAATTTGAAATTTTTAATGGCGATTGTTTTGTTGAATGGTTCGGTCCATTGCTAGGGTTTGCGGTAAGATCTTGTTTCGATCTCAACTCCGATCCCTCTCTGTGTGGAGATGGCGACTGTGAATCCATTCGATCTCCTAGGTGCTGATGACCTTGATGATCCTTCGCAGCTGATCGCCGCAGCTCAGCAGCAGAAGGCTGCCGCTGCCGCTGCCGCTGGTGGAAAGAAGTCTCCCGCCACCGCCGCTCCCCCGGCGGTGGCGAAGATGCCGACGAAACCGGTGCCTCCTGCTCAAGCTGGTAACAGTTTCTTTCTATCGTTTGTTGAATTTGGTTTGATCTGAGATTTGGTTTGGATTGCTGTGTATTTCTTGTTGTTTTGTAGATGATAATGTTGAAAGATGCAACCTTTTTACACTTTTATTTGTTTCTTATACATTGCCATCCTGGTTGATATCATTTGGAATTAGGTAAACTATTCTGTGTTGTCAATTTCTTTGCTTCCAGTGGATTCTCTAGCTTTTTTTTAGAAGAGTTAAATCATTTACGTTGCTTGCTATGTATATATGCTAATTATGAATGCAAGTTGGAATCTTTGTCATTATCTTGTTCATTCTGTGTTGTTGTATTAAGATTTAAGGTGTTGTAGAAATTAATTTTTATTACCATGAGCTAATAATGAATGAAAAGAGGTGTGCTTTTACGCTCTTCCTGCATTGTTGTAATGTGGAGATATACCCTTGCGAAGTTGGTTTAAGCGTATCCTGGAAATTTCATTTATTTCTGATGTGGGACTTGAAAGCTGCCTTTTGTTTAGTCTGTTGGTAGAAGTCAAGCTTGTGAATTGTGTTAATGCATTCTAAGTTTTAACTCAACTATTTCTATTTGAGTGATCATATTTGCAATTCAGGTCGATATTCTATCAAATGAATACCAAATTACTACAATTCATTAATGACTTTGTTTTAAAAGTGTAAGTGTGAACATCTCTGCTCTTCACCTCTTATACTCTTGGTTTGATTAAACATATTGATTTAAAATTTCTCTAACAAACAGAGTAAATTAAATCGATTGATCTAATTACAATCCTGTTGTGTTTTACTTATTTATACAGTGAAGGAGGCTAGGAATGCCACCAATGCACCGCCACGTGGCGGTGCTGGTGGCAGAGGTGCACCTGGGCGAGGCAGAGGGAGGGGAGGGGCTGTGTTTGGCTCAGATAGAGATTTCAGTAATATGAATACAAATGGTTTTAGTGGAGGTTATGGTGGTGCCGGTGGTGTGGCTGCCGAGGAAGGAGATGGTAAACCTTCAGAACGGAGTCGTGGAGGATATGGTCCTCCACGGCAGTCATTCCGTGGTGGCCGACGAGGAGGGTATGGAAATGTCGAGGGTGAGGCTGGCGGCGACACAGAGCGCCCACCTAGGAGGGCTTACGAACGCAGAAGCGGAACAGGACGTGGGTACGAGATGAAGCGAGAGGGGGCAGGAAGAGGGAACTGGGGAACAGTAGCTGATGATGTTATTGCACAGTTAATATCATATGTCTTTGGCATTTACATTTCTAGGGTTTGATATCGGGTGTATGATCGGTGAAGGTTATGATTTTTATTTTACAGAGAAACTGAGGAAAATGTGAATGCTGATGAGAAGCCTGCAGCTACTGAAAAGCTGCCGGAGCAGGAAGATGGAAAACCTATTGAGGATGATAAAGATAACAAGGAGAATGCGGCTAAGGATAAAACAAAACCGGAAGATAAGGTCAGTCGTTGATAATGTAGTTCTGTTTTTTTGTGCTATTTGTACCATTAATTTGTTGTTTAAGCGCATTAATAATTTTTAGGTGATATTCTTTGTTTTTTGTGTTGACTGCTATTTGGTAACATTGGCATGTTATTTGATTTTCATTTTGAGAAAACTTTTAGTGGCTTTTTTTTTGATTTATTCTTTACCCAATCAGTTACAAACAAGATAACAGTAAAGAATCCGGACTAGATATTTAACCTGATGCTTGTATAAGTGGGTTATGCCATTTTTTTTTCTGATCCTTATCATTCCATCAACTATTTGATCAGAAATCTTATTGGCTGTCAATGTTGTACATCTATTTCTTCACGTTCCTTGATTATGTACTGAGACAAGAAATCTATTTGAAAGTTTCCTCCTATTTCTGTATGCATCTCATAAAGCACTACTCGAATTACAATACAACCATTGTGACCAACAAGCCTTTATTTCAAACCCTACTCTGGTTACATAAATCCTTGTTTGTTTCCTCATGCCTTTATTAAATTAACAATTATCATCATCTTTTCATGATAAATCTACTTCAAGATATTGACGTGCTGATGAATATCAAGTCATCTTCTGCATGTTAAGCATGTTATGCTATGAAGTTCACCCTTTCTTAAAGTTGTAAGTTACAATGAGAACAATGCTTTCCTTGTATTCATTATGTCGGCGGTGATGATAGTGGTGGTGCTACTTCAAAGGAAATTACTAATTTTGTCCAGCATTAGCTCTACTCTAGAATCTTCAGCAACAAAGCATGTTCTTAAATGTTTTTTACAACCTTTCGAGATATGGAAACAAAAGGGGTCTTGTTTCTTTTGACATGGGTGTCATCTTTACGTAACAAACGTGAAAACATTGAAGTAGATTTTAGTTCTAATAAATGGTTGTAATTTTCCACTTTTAATTAACACGTCTTGTTCCATGGTTTTCAATCTTGCCTTTTGAGAGAACCAGGCTGATTTGCTTATTGGGTGCTACCTGGTTCCGTTGCGGGCATAGAGTAATATAACATCTAGGTCCATCTGTAGACAGCAACCAGCAAAAGTCACTTGTTGCTTTGCAAGATGGGTTTAGAAAATCTTCCCAAATCATTCTATTTTCTTAGTCTTATTGGGGGCATGGTAAATTTTAAGTTTGTAAATCTTTAGTAGTCTGTCATATAGCTGTAAATGTTTAAATATCCTGAGTCCTTGACAACTTCCAGTTTCGAAATTCTATTTTTTTATTTCAACTTTATGTCTATTCCGGAAGTTATAGTTGAAGTTAACAACACATGTAAGAATTCATTGTATGCAAACCTTGTTGAATTTATTGGAAGCTTCAAAACATTGGCCGATCCAAAGATTCTTGCACCAAAACTTGCAAACAATCCATTTCACCCGGCCTATATTTAGTTTCTTCTTGTGGCAGCATCAAGGTATATACATGCTTTTATATCATGTCTCAATACAGGAAACTGCCATAAATGCATAATAATGTATGGCTCAACTTTTGATATTGTCTAGGTGTGTAGGTTTTGTAGGACTCCATCCAAGTACAAGGGACTCCATCCATGTCTATTGTCAGTAGTAATCATATTTTACCACCACTTTCCGTCAAATAAAAATAATTACCACTGTTTTATGCTTTTGACTACCTAAGATTATGCCGCCTTTATCATCTCCAAATTTTTTGTAAAAGAACCCTTGCGTTTGTATTTGTCTCCTCGCACTCTATCTCTTCTATACTTTATCAGCTCATGTACCCTAATATGATGAATCATGATACTCAAGTAAACATGTGTCGTGTCCCATCCACTAATTCTTGATAAACTTAAGAAAGCCAAGCCTTTTGTTTAATAAGGTAATTACTCCTTCCTTCATTGACCATAATTTATTGCATAGAGTTTCTGGTCCTGTTTTCACTTGAAAGATTTCTATATAGAAGGGTGCAGACTGGAATTTGGAAAAAATAAAGCAAAATAAAGAAAAAGGCTGTGTCTTTCATACGGAAGTATAGTTTCTTTCCTTGTGGTGTTTTCTCTGAAATCTTGATAATAATCCAGCAGCCCTAAATTAGTTTTCTCTGTAATCTTGATAATAATCCAGCAGCCTTAAATTAAGTCTTCGTGTTTCTTGTTTACGATCATATGATTCATATCCTACTTTCTAAGTTTATTCAAGAGCTTTGTATTTTCATGTTTACGATTTGTTACTGCTTATTTGGCTCACTTTCTACATCATTGATTTCATCTGTGTTGCTTTCATCTCTTGAATAAGCAAATTTCAATTGTCCAATTCATCGACTTATACATGGTTCTATCACAAGTTCGTACTGTACTGGCTGTCATTCCATGCGCACCTGACTGCTTTAACACCTTATAGCGAGTATATTCTCTTTCAGCTATTCAATCCTCACGTTTTTGGTTGTGTATCGATTGGTGTTTCCACCAGAAAATAAGAACAGTGTGGCCCATTCTGGATGCAATCATGAATTTGTTGCGACAAAAAGATGGTCATGACACGACATTAAATACTTAGAAAAGCTTGTCGAAGAACTTATCTTCTCATATATCACCCTCTATACATGAAAATCAGTAATTCGTTTTGTAATATAAGGAGATGGGTTTTAATTCGTTTTATAAACACCAGTTTTTAATATCAGCTTCTTATATCATTTGAATGGTTTTCCCCTTTATTATATGAAGAACAATATTAATTATTTTATTTCGGTCCCCAAATGAACTGGGCAGGAGATGACTCTAGATGAGTATGAGAAAATCAGGGAGGAGAAAAGAAAAGCCTTACTTGCAATGAAGGCTGAGGAGAGGAAAGTCACTATAGACAAGGAGCTTGAATCAATGCAACAACTTTCTATAAAAAAGGGTGATGATATATTCATTAAATTGGTAAGCCTGCTGGAGAAGTTTTTTATTCAATCAATACGTATTTCCTCGAATAATTTTTTCCTACCGTGTTGGTGGGTTTTGATTCCCCACCAGGTGGGGAATCAAAACCCGCCAGCCTGGCATTTTTCTATTTCCTCTAGGACCCCATGAGATCTATTATGATTCTAATAAAACGATTCACTCTATAGGGCACTGACAAGGAATCAAAGAAGAAAGAGAATGCTGATCGTGAAGAACGAGCCAAAAAGGTAAGTTCGTTATGAGTAACCACATTACACATATGTAGCGCAAGGCAATAAATCCACAAAATTTGTATAAGAAAACAGGACAATTATGTTTATGGTTTATGTATGTGTTTTCATCGTGCCATTATGAGCTAAACCATAAATCAAAGTGTAACATATAATATCAAACATACAATAAAAACAACTAGAGCAATGAACCCATCACTAAACTATAAAAATTTGTATTAAAGGATCACTAATCACTGCCCAAATAAATCTAATAAAAATCCTAAAAATTCTGGTACTACCTCTGTTTCACAATACTAATCTTTTGTTGCGCTTATTTTTCTCCTTAAATTATGTCTCTTCAGAATGTCAAGAAGCATGTTTTACTTTATGCTTCTATTACCCTTTAGAATATCAAGAAGCGTGTTTTACTTTATGCTTCAATTACTAATGCATTTTAAACATGGAGTTTCAAACTAACCCTAAAAGTGCGTTTATGAAGACTATCATAGGATTAAATTAGAGATTTCACATCTATAACATTTTAGATTCTAAAATAATTGTAGTCTTCTTAATAAGAGTGCAAAAAGAAATAAAAGACTAGTATTGTGAAATAGAGGTAATATCAACTATGCAAGCCTTGAATAATAATTAGAACCCATTCTTGTTGGACGAGTTTAGTTGCTTAGTGAAATTGCAATTCAAACTTCATGCAGATTCGAAGTTGAAACTACATTTCTTCGTTTTCCTATGTAGCAGTTCCAACTACATGTTTAAGAAATTGCGTTTAGCTGATTGTAGTTCGAGTGGCTACTACGGTCTATCCTCTTATTTCTTGCAGTCTAAAAACTTTATTAGATTTGAGCAAGTTCCAGTTACATGTTTCAAAACTCAAATTGTAGCTCAACTGCTCAAGGTAAATGTTTGCTAGACTTGCAACAATAACTATTTGAAACAAGCAGACGCTTTTAAGGAGTTGTTACTGCATAGGGCCCACCTACATCCCAATCAAACAATCTCTTGAATAAAAAACCAGCTCACACAAAATCAAGATGACAAGTCATATACAACCGGATTGTGAACACAAGGCGCCCAAGTCATGTCCTACCTGGTACATGTCGGACAATGACACCTTGTTGCAGTGTTTGAAGAATTAGTATTTAGCGAGATGCTTGTCTATGACTGGTACCAGTATTTATTAGTATGACTGGTATAATTAAGATTTACAATCAATGTAATATGTTAAAAAAATTGTATTTTATTCCTAGAAAATTTATATTTGTAATAACAATATATTAAATATATTAATATAATACTGGTATATACTGATTTGAAATACACCGGTCTACCGGTACTGGTATTTTACTGGTTTATTCAAACAATGCCTTATTGCAAAAGTGTGTAGAGGCATGTATTATTATTAGTTGCGGTTGATGAGCCCTTCTCTTTTGTTCTAGTCTTTGAGCATCAACGAGTTTTTGAAGCCAACTGAAGGGGAAAGATACTCTGGGGGGCGCAGTCGCGGCCGCGGCCGAGGTGATCGTGGACGGGGTGGTGGATTTGGTGGCGGCGCCATAAACACTCCGACTCCTGCTATCGAAGATCCCGGACAATTCCCTACACTTGGTGGGAAATAGAAGCTTTGTGTCCTTTTATGTAGTTTCTAGTTAAACTAGTTAATGTTTTTGTTTCTTTAGTTTAAGAAGGTTTCATGTCTGGATTCGGTGAAATAATCATGTTTCCCTGTATCTAAATGGTGCCCCCTTTTCCTTTCGGCCTCCTATGTAATGCGAGAGAAGTGTCTATTTAAGAGGAGGATTTTAATTATGAGTGGATTGACATTTATGATTTTATGCCTGACAATCTACAGAGAGAGCAAGTGAACCCTCATGCAATGTTTGTGTTGATGGAACTATATGAAATTGCAGGAATACTTTGAATCATCAGGTCATGGTTGCACAATGAGAGTTTCGTACTTGCTTGAATTATATGTAGGGATGTATACGGACACGGATAACCGGAGCCAATTTGTTTATGTAACCGATTTTTATCAAAAGCGGATAGTGTCTTTGTATTTTTAATGACTGAATCTGTAGGTCGCCATTGGATATGGACACTTATTGCCGATCCCGTATTATGTTTACATCCGGTATTAGACCTGTTAGGCCTGTTTACATCACGCTTGTTTCTTTGCATTTTGGTGTCTTGCTCGTCTTCCCTCAATTGCTGCTTTGAGGTTTTTTCCTTTCAAGATGGGGATTCTCAATTTTTTTTGTTGCTGTCAGCCTTTGTGAGAAATTATTTACTAGTGTATATCCAAATAGGAGAGAGAGAAAAAGATGGTGAGTCTATGTTTTAGTTTGATTAGACACATATGACTGGCATACTATGAATTTTCGTGCAGTGTACTTGTAATCTTGTTGTGACAAGTCGCATGCATTCTTGCATTTTTAGATGGACTAAATAAGAAATATGAGATTAGGAATATGAGGCGGATAAAACATTTCACTTAAATTTTGAACATTTCATTAAAAATATGAACTAGGATGTTATGCTGATGAGTTATGAATGATAAAATTCAACCAGGTGCAAATTCACTCTAAGCATCCAGCCTTGATTCTTTTTAATACGATAAAGAAGTAATTATGTATAGAATTAATTATTATTTAAAAAATGATCAATTTAGCAAAATGGAACCATAGCTAAAGCAAATTTCCGAATTATAACCGTACAAATATATACATATAAATCACACAAACTCATGCATTTGCAACGAAAACAGTCCAAAATATCAATTCATATGTCATAATTCATAAACATAAACATGATAGATTTCATAATTCATAAGAATAATTATTATCCCCACCATGTTTTCAAAACATCACTACCAAATAAAATGTTAACGCTGCGAGCCTACGAATGGATTTTCTCCGATTAGCTCATTAGTCATCACTATAAAAAGACGAGATATCTTCGAAATGTAGATTATTACAAAGAAATTTAGGTCTGGTTGTATGTGACCAAGTAGATTATTAATAATTTAATATAGCCAAGCATATTTTAAACCCGAATATCCCGACCTCTATGATTTTTAATGGTTAAATAGTCGTGCGTTTCGTTTCATACGATACAAAATGTGTATCAACCGATACATTAGTAACCCGATACAGACTTACGATTCGTATCGAATTGTCTCTGTTTCGTCTCGTTCCATATAATTCGTTTTGTGTTTCACAAGAAACTAACAACACCGCTAAAAATAACTTCCTAAAGGTGTTTGATCTTCTTGGATTTTAATAAAGCAATAACTCAGTTGGTATGCCATTTCTCTTTCTGGGGAAAGCGCGGGGTTCGGACCCAATGAGAGAAAGTGATTACAAATTAACGTTTTCGGCATAAATTTGTAGATGTTCTGGGTGCGTGTGCATTGTGTGTGCTTACCTATGGATGTGTGCTGTGTGTGCTTTGTGCATGAGTGTGATTTGTGTTTGGATAAAGCTTAAATATGAGTTCCAAATAAAATAAAATAAAAAATAGCCACATGCATGATAGAGGCAGCTGCCATGAACCTGAGAAATTAGAGTGAGACAATTGAAGAGATATGGATATGACATCAGAAAAGAAATGGAAGTACAAAACAAAACAAATACAACGTTGGATGGATCTCTCCAATTTTGTCTTACATGAAAAGTTGCAGGTTAACGACAGAAGGAAAACAACTAGTGTTTAAAAATTTAGCATTTTCATGCCTTAGGTTAATTTTTGGGCCATATGATAACGCCTAATATTGCTGAGATAGAAATAGTATATTACATTAAACCGCTGGTCTTGCTCATTTCATAAGGAGATGGTAAATTACATTAAACAAAGCAGAATTATTGCACGAGCGATGCACGCGTGTATAAATTAGATTACATGAGGTTCACTGTCATTTTTAATTGATAGAGCTGGTATTTCCTTATCATGTGTTTGGTTGCATATTAGAATTTGTGGCATTCTTCAGTTTCAAGAAAAAATAAAATGGAAATAGAATAGATATTTGAAAATTAAAGAACATTTATATATATATATATATATATATAGATATAGATATATATAAGTTTTACATGTTTTAGTTTTGGTTTATATCCTTATAAAAAGTGATTTTTAAAATAAAATGACGAAAAAGGTTGGAATATGTGGCACGACTTGAGTTCTAATTATATTTGTAGAAATATTTCATTTAATGAGAACGTGATGTTTTGATATCACAGACATTTCACCCAAAATGCAGAATATAAATAGTTGATTTTATTAAGCTCAAGTAATAACTATTTGGTTTTTTCTCAATGCCTGGTCTAATCCCTCGTCCATAAGAGCCACAAAGAATCCAACCTCACCTTGAAAATCAACAATGAAAGGCACACACCAAGAATGCATCCAAAATCGAAAACCATGATGTGAAATTTGCTTGTCTTGCTAGTCTATTGATGTTTGGCCTATTAAAGCGACACTCTCGTTTTATAAGACACAATCCAATCGAAAGAAAGACTCAGCTGCTCAGTGTGCAAGTTACGGGAAAAGAAGTTTGGGGATAATTGTGATGGATAGAAGACCATATCCCATCATCTCTTCATATAAAAATATCATTTATTACAAATATACCACACATGCCTAACCGTCAATTACATCATCTATTTTAACACCCCCCCTCAAGTTGGAGTATATACACCACACATGCCCAACTTGTTACAAATAAAATGTAGATGAGATTTTCCAAGGGGCTTAGTGAACAAATCAGCAAATTGGTTTTCTGACTTCACTTGGATCGTATCAATGATCCTTTCCTCAACCTTCTCTCGAACGAAATGACAGTCGGACTTCAATATGTTTCATACGTTCATGGAAAACGGGGCTGTTAGCAATATAAGTCGCAGCCTTATTGTCACAGAAGAGCTTCATACGAGCAACAGAAATATACCCAAGTTCTATAGGCAGAAAACGAATCCATACCAACTCACTCGTGGTGTTAGCCATGGCTGTAATTTAACTCTGCGCTGGATCGAGAGAGCACACTTTGTTTCTTGCTTTTCCAAGAAACCAAGTGTCCTCCAACAAACACACATAATCTAGTGGTCAACCTCCTATCATCGGGAGACCCTGCCTAATCCGCATCCGTGAAACCTGTAACCTTGGAGTGCCCAAATTTCTTATAGACGATACCTTTCCTCAGTGCGCTCGTCAGGTGCCTCAAGATACAGAGGTTTGCATCAAGGTAAGCCTTGCGAGGATCAGACACAAAATGGCTTATACACTGACTGGGATGGCTATATCCGGACGAGCAACAACCAGGTTGTTGAGTTTGCTAACCAATCTCCTGTACTGTCTTGGATCAGAAACAAAGAGCTTCACATTTGGGTCCATAGGAGACTTGATAGGCCTACAACCAGACATACCGGCCTTCGAAAACATATCAAACACATACTTCTGCTGGGTAGAAAAGATTCCTTCCTTTGGTGACCTCAATACCTTAATGCCCGGGAAGTACTTCAACTCCTCCAGATCTTTGGTGCAAAACTATTTCTGAAGATAATCCTTCAAATCAGCAATCCCTTTCTCATCGTCACCTGCAATAACAATATCGTCAACATAGACAATCACAAGAATCCTCTTTCCACCTCAATGTCGATAAAAACCGAGTGATCACTACTGGACTTCATAAACTAAAGGTCCTAAAAACATCTGTCAATCTTCCAAACCATACACGTGAAGACTGTTTGAGGCCATATAACGACCTCTTGAGCTTGCAAACAAGCCAGACCCCCCCCCCCCCCGAGCAATTAAACCAGGCAGTTGCTTCATATATACCTCTTCCTGCAAGGTACCATGCAGAAAAGAATTCTTCATATCAAGTTGATGTAAAGGCCAGTGATACGTGGCAGCCAGTGATAAAAAGATGCGAATAGAGCCCATCTTAGTTACGAGAGAGAAAGTCTTATCATAATCAACTTCGTAAGTCTGCGAATATTCTTTCGCCACTAAACGAGCTTTGAGCCGAGCTAAAGAGCCATCATGGTTCAACTTCATAGTATATATCCATTTACAACCAACCGCCTTCTTGACATTAGGAAGGTGAATAAGATCCCATGTGCTATTAAGGAGCAAGGCAAGCATCTCCTCTTCTATTGCTATCTTCTAACTAGGATGAGCCGGGGCATCAAATACTGAACCGGGAAGAGAGTGAGAATTCAAGGACGAGATGAATGCACGATAGGACGGGTCAATTGTGTATATGTCACATAATCACTGGTGGGATATCGAGGAGTAATAGTGTGAGTGTGCTTCCGTAGGGCGATAGGAACATCCAAATCTGATAGCTCTAGATTTGGAGCAGAAGAGGTGATTGGTGCCAGCTCTGCTGAACCCAAAGGTGGTTGTTTTATCCGTCTAGTATACACTTGAGTAACAAGTTCTCGCATCGGCTCCATAGTTTGATCCATAGTAGGTTCGGTTGGAACATGAATAGGAGGGGCCAGAACAGGTGTAGGGTCAGGTTGGGTAGGTCCAACAACCAAAATATCAAACTCATCAATACGAAAATCCTCATGAACAGATGGAGTTGAGTAGGTAGAAGAGAAATATAGAGCGTGCTCATGAAAAGTAACATCCGCCGAGATGAACACTCTATCTAACTCTTTACAATAGCATCTATAAACTTTTTAATCCCGAGAATATCTTAAAAAGACACACGTAATAGGTCTAGAATCAAGCTTGGATAATCCGGGACGATGGTCACGAACAAAACAAGTACACTAAAAAAATCATGGAGGGAGAGAAAAGGATGGCCTCGAGAAAAATAGTATCGAAAAGAGTACTTAGCCATCTAAAATAGAACGAGGCATACGGTTAATCAAATGGCACGCAGTGAGAACAACATCGTCTCAAAAATACTTTAGAACATGCATGTGAATTGAAAAAGTACGCGTGACCTCTAACAAGGGTCTATTCTTTCTCTCAGATATCTTATTTTGTTGAGATGTATAAGAACATGAGGATTGATGAACAATATCAAAAGAGTCCAAGAACTGCCTGCAATCTGAACTAAAGTATTCTTTAGCATTATCAGTTCTTAAAATCTTAACCGATTTCCCAAATTGGTTTTTAACTTCAGTTAAAAGAATTTAAAGGCAACAAATACTTCATATCTCGATTTCAAAATATATAACCATATGACTCTAAAGAAATCATCGATAAAAGTCATAAAATAATGGTATCTATGGTTTGAGACAATAGGACATAGACCCCATACATCAAAATGTACAATCTCAAATAGACTGGTGGTCCTATTATTAACCCTAGAAGGATAAGAAGCACAGTGATACTTTCCTATTTCACAAGACTCGCAGTCAAGAGTAGACAAATGACCAAGAAAAGGAACAAGCTTATTCATATTTTCTAAACATGGATTACCTAACCTATAGTGGACCTCAAGAGGAGATGCATCAGTAGAACAAGCTATATGTATATGTCTATCCAAATAGTACAAGCCTCAATGTTCATGCCATGAACCAATCACCTTCTTCGTCACCAAATCCTGCATAATACAACCAGATGGAGAAAATGTTACCAAACATTTTAACGAATGCATTAGTTTGCTAATAGATAGTAAGCTAAAAGGAAATGCCGGCACATATAGAACTGAAGATACAGATAAGGATGAAATGAGAAGAGTAGAACCAACGCCCTCCACCTTAGATATGGAACCATTTTCCATAGTAATAGGGCTGCTACACGAAGTAGAGGATAATGAAGTGAATACATCTGACTTCTCAGTCATATGATCTGATGCACCTGAATCTATGATCCAAGATGTGGTAGGAGAACCTGAAGAAAGAAGATCATTGTTGCCTTCACATTTAGCCTTAACTGCGATGAGAGTATGCGACCTTGAAGAGGATGCAGAAGATCAAGAAAGGAGATTATTGAGCTGTAATATCTCCTCCTCAGTAAACCCTGATGAGGCTGGATCAAAAGCGGCCATTCAAGTAGTGCGTGGGGGTCTAAGCTCAGGTTGAAGAGTATAATAGTAATATCTGGTATGACCTGGAAACCCACAATACGAACAAAAATGATCACCTCTCCCCTTTGCTCTTCGTCTTCTAGCCCTATCCATAGTAGATACATGAGATACAAAAGTCATAACTAATCCAACACCGATAAATCAATACCAACAACAAACCTTGAAACAAACTCCTAAAGAAAAATTACCAAAAGAAAGGAATCTACCAAGATTCCACCCAAAAATATCGTGATCAATCACCCGAGATCCAACTGTCAGTCTTATAACAACCACCAGCATCAAGCACCAACATAAAATACGATCAACATCTCCACGGGTCGACACACCAACCAATAACAATCAACAGCTACTCGAGCCAGAAAACCCCACAACAAACC
The DNA here is from genome assembly GCA_030015575.1 of Agapanthus africanus. Lineage (NCBI taxonomy): Eukaryota > Viridiplantae > Streptophyta > Magnoliopsida > Asparagales > Amaryllidaceae > Agapanthus > Agapanthus africanus. Next base: position 122,472,435 of record CM057344.1, read on the forward strand.
AACGACTACGCACGTCATCACAAAGGAGAAATCTACAAAGGTTCTTGTCGCAAGCAAATCACTACACAAAAATATCCCACAACAATGGGTCTCGTCACAAACAATCGTGATCGGTCTCCAAAGACTCGACTCACGGATCTACAATGCAACAACAACTACATGAGTCCACACCAATCTCCTAACCTCCAACCCGTTCTCAAAACACAAAAATGGATTCGAGCTTGGTATCTGATAGCCCAATCATTGCAACAACACAATCCATCGAGAAAACAACATAAACTTCAACCCGTGATATCATCGTCAATTGAAATGACTTAAGACCTTAATCCAACTCAATAGAGGACCAAATCAAGTTAAAATCTCAATTGAGTCAATTTATCGAATACCTAGAGAGCCTCAAGCTAAAGACATCATTGAGTCAATTTATCAACCACATAAAGAGTCTTAATCCAACTCACATGAGGTGGAGAAGAGACGAGTAGAAGAGACAAAGTGAGGGTGTCGAGATCTATATGGGGATGAGTACTGTAGCGGCCATTTCTGGGGTACCGCAACAATTACTATGCACGGGCACTGTAGCAATTATTGTTCACGGGGTACTGTAGCAGACACTGTAGCGGCGGCGGTTTGGTAAAGTTGAGTCGCTAACGGCGGCGGTTTTGCAGTAGGGGTCTCGAGAGTTGATGAGGCGACGAGGAGAGATGACTCGAGAGATGAGAAGAAGAAGTCGACGGAGCGGTTGGTTGTGGCGGCGGTTTACGGAGGTGGCGTCAAGATCAAAGAGGAGGCTTTGATACCATGTGAAAAGAAGTTTAGGGATAATCATGATGGATAGAAAACCCTATCCCATCGTCTCTTCATATAGGTCATATCATTTATTATAAATATACTCCTACATCACAATCGTACATTACATCATCTATTCCAACACAATCGAAAGAAAGACTTAGCTACTACGCGAACATGTTTGATGACCCGAAGTACTGAATGTAGTCTTAAACTAGCTTCCAAAAAGATTGATATGAAAGTAGACCTAAGACATACTTTTAGGGTCCTTTTGGATATCAGAAATACCGAAATGTCGGAAGCACCATTTGAAATAAGTTGTAAAAAAATCATTGTACGTTTGGATATTACTTCATATGTTAGTTAATGTAATTTTAGACATAAACTTCATCTACTTTTTCAAGAAACAAGAAGAGCTGATGCTCATAGCTCATTGCTCTTAGCTCCCATTGTTTAATCGGGGGATTTGCTGCTTTGTTTTAATTTGTCTCATGCTCATAGCTCCCATGTAAAAAAGCTACTGCTACTGCTGAGGACAGAAGCATTAAATGACAGAAAATGATGTAGAAGAGTCATTCATATATCTATAGTTCAATCATTGTCGAAGATTTGTACTATATATTGAGACAAATTAGAGGCCAACTCTAAATTGTACCTTGTTACCACTAACTTTTAGTTTGATTCTTTTTTTTGGGTAAATTATCACAAGGCCCCCAGTCCGTTTCAAGCATGTGTAAAACCCCTTGGTCCTTTTGCTCTTATTAAAAAAATCTGTGAGTCCAATTCAGGCACATTATAAATAATAATTCAATCTCTACATTAAGTTAAATTTAAATTTTAAATTTAAATGGTTATATTTGAATTAGATTAAGTTAGCTAGAAATTTAAATTAGAGATAGCTTAAAGTTAGTTTTAGAAATTTAGATTTATCATCTATTAGCTATTTAAAGAGTTCTCGCTCAAAATTTGTAATTGAGACAAATTATTAAGAAAAAGAGAGATTATTTAAGAGGGAATTATTATTAGAGAGAAGAGTGTTTTAAGATTAATAAAATTTAGAAATTTCTCCTCCATTATAATATATAGTTTTGATTTATCTCCTCCGGAGATTGTTTTAGGTATGATTTATATACAAACAGTGATATCATAGCTATAGCCATATGATCACTATTGCGTGTAAAGTTTTGATTATCGCCATTCAATAAGGTTTTGAAGCTGACGTCAACAGAAGATGATGATACTTGATAGAATCGTACCATGGTATCTCACCAAAGGTAACTACAAGAGTTGGAGTATCATGGTGACAAAAATGTTAGAAACTAATGGTGTTTGGAAAGTCATAGAAGATGGATTCGAGTAAGCACATGAAGCAAATATGCTATAGCCATGGTTATAATCTATAGATCAATCAATCTTGATACCATAGTCATATAATTCGCGAATAATTTGGCGAATTCGTGAATTATTCGTGAATTTTTGATCGGCCGATTAATTCTCCGATTTAATAGCCACTGGCGAACGTATCGATAATTCAAATAAACAGCGAATAATTCACAAAAACAGCAAATAATTCGCAATATCAAAACCCAGTGCCTCATATATTAATTTCTTGCTCGAAATTCTTCCCGAACATTTCCCGAATACTTGCTGAATCTTTTCCGAATACCTGCCGATTTTTTCTAAATAGTTCCCCAAATCCGAATTTTCGACCTTGTCGAATAATTCCCGGACGGCGAATTTGTGACTATGGTCATTGCAGGTGAGATTACAACTATAAAGAAAGCCTAAGATCCTCTACGGAAGTCTTACGGAGAAACCGGAGAAGAGACAGAGAAAGTGGAGAAAAATCCGAAAGTTGATGAAGTGAAGACTTTTATGGAAAAAAGGATAAAATCTCAAGAAACCAAAAAGTTTGAAGAAGAGATTGAAAATGATGAAGAACTCGAAAAGTTAGATAAGAAGATGGATCAAGAAATCAAAAAGGAGAAAGAGATCGAGAAATCCCATAAAATAGAAAAACTCATGAAAGGAGAAAAGAAAATTGAAAATAAGAAAGAGTTAATTGAATTGGAAAAGAAACTCCAAAAATTCAACAACTCATGGAAAAAGAGAGAAAAGTTCAAAAAGCTAAAAACCTCATGGAAGAAGAGAGAAGGAGTGTTAAAATTATCAAAAGATTTATTGAAATTATAGAAATTGAAGATATCAATGAATTTGAAAATGAAAAGAAGAAAAGTCACGAATCAAAAGATTTCGTGAAGGAAGAACAGAAAATTCAAAAGGTTAAAGAATTCATAGAAGAGAAAGTGAACATATTTCCGGAGATTAAAGAAGTTCATGAAGCAAGAAATTTCGTAAAGAATGAGAAGAGGAATAAAGAAGTCCAAGAACTCGTAGAGAACGAGAAATGATGTCAAGAAACAAAAGATCTCGTAGAAAGAACGAAAAAGATTTAGGAAGATTTTGTGAAATGGAAGAAAAGAATTCAAGGAATCATTAAAGCCGACGATGAAGAAAAAGAAGTTTTAATATTCAAAGATTTCATTCAAGAAGATGTAAGTGTATATGTGATTCTTGCCGTGACAACTGCGTGCATATGTGCTCCTTGCAGTGGCAACTACGGTTATGCGAAATCAAAAACTTTAAAAACTTGAGCACAATACACTAAAATCTCAGGATACAAGCCCAAACATTAAACTAAACAAACCCTAACCAGAAGTTTTAGCTACCAAGTTGAAATTACAATCTTTGTAGACGGTCTTTCGGGTTTTGAAAGGTTGACTCCTCAAGCTCCTTGGGTTGATAGAACGAGCCCTCAAAGACGATTTTCTGCGTAAAAAACGATCCACCCGAGAATATCGATTCAAGCAATAGTTTCGTCCGAAGTAACTGATGATCAAGTCTTATTAGGACAAGATGCTTAGAGTGGTATAGTTTATGAATAAGATACTCTCTTTTAATCCTCAAGAACTCAAGAGAGCAAAATGAGAAAGATGAAGATGGAAAATGGCTACAACAGAAAACATTTCAAGACTTGTGATAAAACAACAACTTCCCCAAAATATCTCATACCCTCATCTTATTTCTTCATAGCATAAATAAAGGAGTGGGCGGTTTAGTGAGTCACAAGCCCACACATTTCTTCATTTAATGATAGAGAAGTGAGTGAGAGAGTGTAGCCACCTCATCAAGTATACATACACATACACATATATAAATATAAATACATGTATATAAAAAAGTATACTCAAACCCATATAAATACGTATACCGTATTTCTACCAAAATACGAATACCGTATTCGTACTGAAAATACAAAATACGCGTATTCATATTTAGAAAGAAATACATGTATTTGTATCAAAACACAAATACCCATATTTATACAAATACACGTATTCGTATAAATACCGTATTCGTGTTAAAATACAAATACCCAAAAAAGAGCAATATAATACTAGAATTAAAACTGGTTATTTTTCAAACCTGCTAGTACTACTAAACCGTCCGATTAAAACACATTTATAAATACACGTGTTCAATCGAACACCCCAGCGTAAAACCAAACACAAACTACTCTGTTTCGCCTGAACCGGGAAACCCTCTGTTTGCAACTCTAAAGACTCGACAATATGCTGGCAGTGAGTTTAACCACAACCACGTCAGTGGCACTAACTGTACGTAACATGTCATAACCCGGAATTGGCACGTGACCGGCACGAGAATCACGTGAAGTTTATAAGACCCCACGTAATCCAAGTAAGCCGAAAGCCCAGAAATCTAAATCTTTTTCGGAAAATAATGTAGATGCAGTTTTGAAATAACGACATAATGATTTCAAATTCTTCTTTTAACAATATAAGTAATATTATATGAAAATGCAATGGTTTGTATACTATTTTTGAAAACATTTTCGTCCTTAAAATTTGGGCAGCACTTCCCTTGTAAATTTTGATCCAAAACCAATATAACACAGCAATAATATAGGCATCCCCAAGCGGGAGCTAGCTCTTTGCCAATTGGCGGAATCATAACCACGCAATAAATATATACGACGCCCAAGGCGAAAATCAATCACAGAAAGAATATAAAGAAGACCAAGACATCATCAAGCTCAAATCACGAACAATATACCTATCTCGCCCAAAGTCTTAAGAATATATAAGTCTGGTGTCTAGGTCTGCCAAATATACATAGTCTGGTTGATGGAGCTTTTATCTTGATACAACAGAGTAAATATATATACAAAGGTGGTCACGATCCAAATGTGTACCACACCTACCAATGCAAATCACCCAGAAGCGAATTGTGTGCCAGCGAGCCGCTATTGATCCGAGCGGTCGATCCTGCAAGAAAACTGTGGCACAATAGGGGTGAGTTGCCAATTCGTGAGTAGAAAATATCAGCAGGTAGAAATCGAATGTATAACGATCTCCTAGGTCATACTGTAACATAAAGGTAATACTGTGGTATCTAGGGTGATCGTGTATACATATGTATAAAATAACAATGTCGTGCTAGTATCAGTATATGTATCAAGTCATCTGAGTCATATGCATGTATACATGTGTATCATCCAACGTGTGTCCATCAACGACATATCAAATCATCATAAAGCCAGAGTGTCCAGCATCGACACTCGAAAATATCATAAAATTCGTGTCCAGCATTGACACGTAAATTCTCATGTCTCGGGCGCCGTTTCATCGGATCGGCCCTCATATCCATCTGATCACAGGACTCCGGTCGGTATCCTCCGGATATCCGCTGAGCCCAAACTATCACCGGTCTTTAGTTCTCCCCTGCCGGGCTCAACGTCTCTCTATACGATCTTCTTGTCCCGGGATACCGTACCGGGTCCACCATATACCCACAGACGGTGCCTCCTCACTCCTCGAATCGGGTATACTTATAGCTCAAAACCGAGAAAACTCATGGTGGAAGCCACAAATCATATCAAGAGAAACCGCGTTTTTAAAATAATCATAAGATTTTTAAAATATATCCGCGGTTCTCAAATCCATAGATCTCATGAAAATAGAATTTCATATGCATGTAACCATAAAGGTATAGTAAATGCAAGCACAAAACAACAATATAAAATATTGCAAGTGTTTTCATGTAAGCATACCGTGTAACCAGGTAAAGAAGTGCAATATCTAAACTAGCATGTACGGTAATAAGTACTGAACAATACAGCGATATAGCAGTTTTAATGTGTAAGTGACATGGCAGTTATCGATGATGAGTGTATGAGCCGGCAAATCTGTGTACGTGTAACATGCGCGTCATCGGTAATGGTGCATGTGTCTTAGCAGACGAAGCCATATAAAGATTGAAAGTATACCCTAACACCATCATGAGGTTTAAACCGGCATCATGCATGCTATTTTTAAAAAATTGGAGTGCTAAGCTATATTAACTAAGGATCAAACTAGATGATTAGGGTTTACATGATGATATCAAAAGATTTACACTAAAAGATGGAGGTTACAACCTTTGTAGACCGTATCCTTCTCTTCAAAAGCTCCGGGTAGTAGTCCTTACGACTCCTTTAAGCTCCACTTGAAGAATGAACGAGTTTCTTGCGACGACCTTCGTACCGAAAATGATCCATCCGAAATTTCTCTAATCCAAGCTACCTCTTCACTAAACTCTCTTTAGTTAAGGAAATACCTTAAACTTAAGTGCTAATCAAGTGCAGGATGGTGAAGTAGGGGTTCTAAGCTCACTAGGTTGATGCAAAGCCCTATGGTTCATATCACATGTGAGGGTTAGGATTTTGAGGTGGAGGAAAAAAAAGATGGAGAGAGCTAGAGAGTGAAATGAGCTAAAGAAAATGAACTCAAGAAAATATCAAGTCAAGAATGGCTTCTTCAAATGAGTTCACTTATTGAAGCCATGAAATAAATTGCAATAATAAATTGCAACATACTTGTATAGTGAACACAAATGAATAAAAAAATGAATAAAGCCATGCTTCACCCATACCCAAAATATCTCCTAATTTTCCACCTCTTATTTCTATTTTCTCAAAATAGAAATTCAACCATGCTTCATAACACACACACACACATACACACACACACACATATATGTTAATAAAACAAAATAATTAGTGAGAAATAATATTAGTTAATATATAATTATATCAAATATAAATATATATATCATATTATTAAATCAATACTTGATTTAATAATCCGGTTATATCATATATAACCAACTAATATCATTTATCTGTATATCACATTATCAAATCAACACTTGATTCAATAATCCGGTTATATCACATATAACCTAACTGATAACATTTATCGCCAGATTAGAATACGGTATCACATACTCGTATTTAATCAGGCCCCCGCACATATCAACATATGTGCCCTACTTCGTTTTGCTTGAACTATGAAACTTCTGTGTGGGGCTCTAAAGACTCGTCAATACGCCAGCAGTAGGTAGTGATCACATCAGTTACCTATAAGCCATCAGCTCTACTAGCTGGACACAACGACTATCCAGATATTGAGCGAATAGAAAATCAACAAGTAAACTTGTCCAAACTCCCATGAAGCCTATAAGTAACACTTACCATACAGTCCGGTCTTTTCGTCTGATATGTCGCATATCGAGTCTTGGGGTGGAATCGTCAGACCTCAGTAACTTGATAAGTCATGCCGATGTGTGGCTCATAACGGTTCGAGAAACTACTGATAATACTTACCAGTAAATCTCATCAGCCCTGACCAGGGACTTACTGTTATAGCCAATCGAGTATAGCACAACATTAACTCCCAATACTGGGAGAGACGAAACCCTTCCTATCGCTCACTGCCTCCATATGACTCGAGACTGTACCCAAAATCCATATGTTTGCATGACTCATTTAAGCCGTGGTAGGGAGAAAATCAAAGCACAGTGGGAACCACACAAGACTCTATGACGATCTCAGGTCTACAGACTAACCTATACCAGTGTCACCAGAGAACTGCTATCTGACGATAGGTATAATACCATCTAGGAGTTCTCGGCGAGTCCTGTTCGGTGTACCCATTCTCTAAAACGCACCTGTGTACAATCTTTGGTGTCAAACACCAATGGTTATGGGATCAACCATCGCCCCCTACAGGGTCAAGAAACGTACACACTAGTCTACTATGGAATATCGATACCCTGTCGCGATACTCTCTCGACTAGGAACAATTATAGAATGTGCTTGTGGACTACACAACTTCTAGTAGTATGATCTGCATCATAGTTCTGGTAGTCAAGCTAATATCCTAAGGGCTTTATCAACATGTATCAGAGAGACGGTATAATAATACAAGTGTACATGTTAAGATAAAGAGTAACCAGATAGCATACTATCATGTCGAGCAAGAAAGTCCTCTATATATATGTCCAAGCATCCACTATATCATACAATAATGGTCTCTAGGGCATACATATTCCTAACAATCTCCCACTTGCACTAAGGCCAGTTGTTGTAGTATCTCATACCTAACATCCTAAAAAGTCTCTCAAACTGCGTCTGGGGGGGCCTTTCATGAGTGAATCCGCTACATTGTCCTTCGTGTCAACTCTTCTGACCTCGATCTCCCGTCGATCTTGTCACGCCCCGCTTCCCAAAATACGGAAAACGAGGAATGACTAGGCCAGCTATGCTCCTACGGTCAAGGAATAATCCCGCCGAAGTCACACTTCGGCTTCTAGCATTACATGGTAATCAGTAAACAAAGCACAGCAGTAAAGGAATTACATCACTAAATTATTACATTAAAATCCATTGTTCACAAATTACAAATAAACATGAAGAGCTACTAACCAAGTTCAATTACACGATCTCTTTATGGAAAGCAGGAAAGAAAGAAAAGCACTCCAGACTAGACCTCCGTCAGCTCAAAAGGTAAATTCGTCTCCTGTGCTGGTTCTTCCACGAGATCTGAGCATGCATACTCAGGTCGTCAGAGCGACGTAATAGCAATTTATACAAATGATATGAAACAGGTAATTACGGTGATAACAGTGAAAGTACAATGCGTGTAATCACTATGTCACTATATGATGCAAAGTATGATCTGTGTCCCTATCAGTCTCTAGGTCATGTTTGAAATTGTATAGTGGAAAGGAGGATCATGTTTAACAGAAGTCTCGTACATACCCGAGACAACGACCCACATGCCCGGGACATAACCCTGTCAGCCGGATCGCCAGATCCTACCTAATAATATATATATCACTGCTCGAATGATCATCCTCTAAAATACGGTCCCGCTAAATCCGATTCTCTTTCCACTTCGATTTCCCCTTTTTCCCCAGGTTACACTATTTATGATTATGAGTAAGTCATGTACAAGCATACCAATGGCACGGTTTTATCACTGTTCACTGTATTAATCACTGTCACGTATCATTCACTTTTCATTGGTGTACTTGACACTTCTAAACCAATATCATTCACGCACGATAATGCAATGTCCACTGATCACTAACACGCACTAACACTATGTATAGGGCAATTGGGTAAGATAGGTGTATGTATGCCGTTAACAAGTCATGTATGTTATGAACCAATATGCACGTCATCAACTTACAAAAATTGTATTAATTTATATGTTCAGAATTCAACGAAAGGATATGAATACAATAATAAGCACATTCTGTCAGCAGTTCATCAAAATTGGTTTCAGTTCAATCAGGTTTCCGGTATTCAAGTTACAGCCGTTTCATTTTAAGTGCTCACTGCAGGAAATTCAGTTTCTAAACTGAACGTCCGTTTCGCGACACGAATTTCACCCAGTTGGGATCAGAATTTAGCAATGCTACAGTTGAATAAAACCTAGATTTTTCAATAGGGTGTTCAACGCATTAGACATATTCTCAATCACATCTTTACGTCGAAAGTTATACACTGTTTAACACTAGTTTGTCACTTCTGAATCTGTTTTGGACTGTTATACGTCCTGCCCTTTTAATTTACAAATTAAATAGCAAAAGACGATGAAACGGAATGAGACCACTTGTGTTATTTAGCTAACAGATTCAACTTTAATACACTGTAGAGTTCCGCAACATACGAGTTCAGGAAACAAGGTGGCACGCATTACGGGACAGTAAAGAGTAACCAGAGTCGCTCTGGACTGCAGTCCAGAGCCGCACTCCGATCCAAATATCGTCACAATTTCAGTACAGAAACCATTAGAAACTTACATAGGGTTATAGTTCGTCGAGTTGGCTTCGATTTAAGCCCTCGAACGCATCATTTCAGTATGTTCATAATTTATGGTGATTTTAACAATTTTCAGATACGGGAAAATTCCAGTTTTTACGGGTATATTTGGGGGTATTCGTTATAGTCATTAACAGTCGTATTTTCCAGTGAAATTTATAAAAGATATTCATTATCACACGGGACAGCATAGGAAATCCAATTCCGTCAACCTAGATGAATATTTTCATTGGGATCATGCATCGAACAGGTATGTCGTATAATTTATCGGAAATTGTAAATTCGTAACTTATACGATTTGAGTTTGTAACACGAATAGATTAGCATGTAGCAAGTAAAATACTTGCCTAGAAACGTTTCGGGGATGCACGGCAGCGGCAACGTCATGAACGCGCGACGAACGACGCGCTTTGGATGCACGGCCTCGGCTCGCGATTCGGGTTTGGCGTCGGAGTTGCCCGGAGACGTTTCGCGGTCACTGGAAGCAGAGGGGGTGCTCTGTGGTTCGCCTGGGAAGTGCTGGGGTTAACGACGGTCGGCGGCGTCGCTCTGGCGATGAATACAGTGAGCTCGCAGTGGGGGAGTGATGATTGTGTGTTGTGGGTTGCTGTTTTGGAGAGAGAGGGGGTAGTCGGGCTTGGGGCTGGTCGTGAAGGTGATGATACTGAGGAGAAGAGGGTGTAGATATCGACGATGTGATGGAGAGATCGCCGGCGTGAGGGTGCAAGGTGACCGAGCTCGGGTGCAGTGGGTTGGGTGTGCAGGGGTACTTGGTGGCGGCGCTCGGTTTATGGAGTGGAGTGGTGAGGGGTTCTGTTGGTGGAGGAGGAGGAAGGGAAAAGGTTCGTCCTCGTCGTCGTCGTCATCGTGGGGAGCGGTTGAGGGAGCTGTAGTGGGTTCGTGGTCGGTTTTGGTGAACGAGAGGGGGAGATTTGAGAAGATAGAGGAGTGAGGGTGTGAGGGAGATAGGGGAGACAAGGGGAGGACGTTGAGTGGATCGCGAGTCGTGGGGGCAACGGCAGGCGACGTGGCCTCGAGCGCCGGCGCGAGATGCGGATCGCAGAAGGGAGTGCGCGGGAAAAAGGGAAAGAGACGTTGGGGAGAGAAGAAGGAGTCGTAGCGGGTCGGGTCGGGTGAAGCGGGCTGAAGGGAGTTGGGCCGGGCCGATAGGGTTTATTAATTAAATTCCTTTTTATTTTATTTCTTGGGCTGAGAACTTTTATTAAGGTTTTAATTGAATTTAAATTTTGTTTTGGGTTTATTTGTTAGGCTGGAAAAGGGATAGATTTTATGGTTTGGTTTTAAGTTTTGGGTTTTGACTTTTAGAGTTTGGAAAATTTTAAATATTGGAATTTAAGCAACCAATTTCCCATAAAAATTTACGAGGGAAAAAGGAAGGGAAAAACTCGGGGAATTTGGAAAAATTAGAAACTTTTAATGAGATGGGAACGGGGATTTACAGATCTACTATCCCCCGGATTAGGTGATACCGCCTAAGAATATGTCTGGATCGCTGATAGGACCGGGGTTCCTTGGCCAAAACCACAGCTCCATTGTTATCACAATACACAGGTATTGGATACTCAATGGATAGAACCACACCAAGTTCAGTAATGAACTTCTTCATCCAGACAGCCTCTTTGGCAGCAATGCATTCAGCCTCCATCGTCGAGTCTGCTACGGTATCTTGCATGGAACTCTTCCAACACACCGCCCCTCCATTGAGGATGAAGACAAAACCTGAGACCGACTTACTGTCGTCCTTATCACTCTAGAAGCTCGAATTCGTAAAGGACTCCACCTGGAGTTCACCGTTGTCATACACCAAGAAGATTTCTTTAGTCCTTCTCAAGTACTTAAGAATGTTCTTCACAGCTGTCCTGTGTTTCACCCCAGGATCTGGTTAATACCTATTCACTACACTTAGTGAGTAAGCTACATCCGGTCTGGTACATAACATCGCATACATGATAGACCCGACTGCCGAAGCATAGGATATTCCTTGCATTTGAGCGCTCTCTAAATCAGTCTTGGGAGACATCTCTTTGGAGAGAGTGATTCCTGAACAAGCGGGTAAATTACCACGCTAAGAATATTCCATACCAAACCTCTTTAGTATAATGTCAATGTACCTGGATTGGGACAATCCCAACATCCTTTTAGATCCATCTCTATAGATCTTAATTCCCAGGATATAGGAGGCATCACCTAGATCTTTCATGGAGAACTTGTGTGATAAGAAGAGCTTGTCCGAGTGTAGTATAGGAACATCGTTTCCTATCAAGAGTATGTCATCCATGTACAGTACGAGGAAGACAACCTTACTCTCTACAACCTTCTTGTATATATATGGTTCATCTACATTTTTGATGAAGTTAAACTCTTTGATAGATTCATCAAAACAGATGTTCTAGCTCCGCTATGCCTGCTTTAATCCGTAAATTGATTTAAGCAGCTTGCACACACTTCCGCTGCTCCCACTGTCTACGAAGCCCTCTGGCTGTGTCATGTACACGCTCTTTTCTAAATCACCATTTAGAAAAGCGGTCTTGACGTCCATCTGCCAGATTTCATAGTCATGATATGCAGCAATGGCAAGTAGGATCCTGATGGACTTAAGCATAGCGACAGGAGAAAATGTTTCATCATAGTCGACACCTGGTCGTTGACGAAAACCTTTTGCTACAGGCTAGCTTTGAAGGTCTCAACCTTTCCATCTACACCAATTTTCTTCTTAAAGATCCACTTGCTCCCGATGGGTTTTACCCCTTCAGGACCAACTTCCAATGTCCATACTTTGTTGGTGTATATGGATTCCATCTCAGATCGCATAACATCCAGCCATTTCACAGAGTCCCCACTTGTGATGGCTTGCTCGAAACTAGTTGGGTCATCATCTTCCATGATGCAATCCCTGCTCCCACCGTCTATGAGAAAACCGTAGTATCTTTCAGGTGGATGAGGAACCTTACTAGATCTGCGGAGTGCCTGAGGTTCGTCGGATACTATTGGATCCTCCGGTTCTATCAAATCATCAGTTGTAGTTTGTGCAGCTGGAACTTCTTCCAGTTCTACCTTATTACCACTAATTTCTTTCACAAGAAATTACTTTTCTAAAAAGGTGGCATGTTGAGCAACAAACACTTTTTGTTCCTCACTATGGCAGAAAAGGTATCCATGTGAATTCTTTGGATACCCTATAAACTTGCAAAGAACTGACCTTGCCTTGAGCTTGTCCGGATTTTGCTTTTTGATATAGGCCGGACAACCCCATATCTTAACTTGTTTAAGATATGGTCTCTTTCCATTCTATATCTTATATGGTGTTTTAGGCACAGATTTTGATGGAACTTGATTTAATAGATATGTGGCTATCTCAAGCACATAACCCTAAAAAGAAATAGGTAACTCAGCAGTATTCATCATAGAGCGCACCATATCTAATAGGGTGCGATTTCTCCGCTTCGATACACCGTTGTGCTGTAGTGTATACGAAGGAGTAAGCTGAGAGAGAATTCCATTCTCTTTTAAATAGTCACGGAATTTCGTGCTCAAGTATTCTCCTCCCCGATCAGATCGAAGGATTTTAATACTTTTACCCGTTTGGTTCTCCACTTCGTTCTTATATTCCTTGAATTTTTCAAAAGCTTCATATTTGTGTTTCAACAGGAACACATGTCCGAATCTTGAGAGATTATCGGTGAATGTAATGAAGTACGAGGAGCCATTCCTTGCATGTGTAGATATAGGACCGTATACATCACTATGTATCAGTCCCAAGAGTTCAGTAGCTCTTTCTCCGTGTCCAGTAAACGGAGTTTTGGTCATCTTCCCTTTGAGACATGAATGGCAAGTTTCATAAGATATAAATTCAAACTGATTTAAATATCCATCTTTATGTAACTTAACTACTCTTGTCGCATTGATATGATCTAGTCTACAATGCTACAAGAAGGCTTCGTTCATTTCTGAACTTTTCCTCTTGTGTGTGTTCTGTATGCTTAGAACTGTCATTTGATTTAGAATGTATATACCATTACATAACGTACCAAACCCAATCAACACTTAATTTAGGAAAATGTTTATAACATTATCCTCCAATACAAAGTTATATCCTTCTTTATGTAATAAAGAAACTGATATAATATTGCACATCATATTTGGTACGTAATAATAATCGTTCAGAATCATTGTATTACCATTTGGTAATACTAGGTGATATTCGCCATCTGCTTTGGCTGCAACAATTGCTCAATTCCCTACTTTTAGAGACATATCACCCTTTCCCAGTTCTCTACCTCTTCTTAGCCCATGTGACAAATTACAAACGTAGGATTCTGATCCGGTATCCAATACCCAGAATATAGAGCAAACTGAGAAACAGTTCTAAGTAACGAACACACCCGAAGAAGATGCATCAGCATGATCCTTCTTTGTTCGGGTGGCATGGGAATCCGGGTATTCCCCTATTCCTTGCTCAGACTTATGACAATCATAAGAAAAAGCGGAACCAACGTTCCCCAGCTCAGTATAATAAGCGGGTTCAGTTAATACATCTATATTATTATTTTTGATTAAGGCGTGTCATTGGTCACTACCTGAAGAGAGAGAAGGAAACGCTTTAGCGTACGCTCTTTACAAGATTAGATTGGTTATTATCTTATCTAATCAGGATAGCTCCCACTGTTTTTATCGAATCTTCCTTCAAACCATAAAAGCTAAGATTAGCCGGGATTAATTACACCCTACAAGTTCTCCAATCAGTCAGCCAGGCAGGTATTGGTACTCCGAGGGAGTCTCCCCATGCTTTCGCATAGAAGTAATTAAATAACCTCATTTCTGCAGGAGCATAACCCCATTAACACCTTTCTTAGACACCTACTGGATCAGCTAATTGTAAAGTGGAAAACTCTCTCAGGAGTAACACTTACTCGCAGTGGGTATCGGGATCCAACTATCTCATAGAAGGTATGCAATATCATTGCAAATTTCAACACTTGAAATTCCCAATATCTGTTTTTACCCCAAGCGATTTATGATCTTGGCAAGGTCAACAAACCATAAACTGTAAGTTAAGTTTAACCCATTCATTTCGTGATTGAATTAAACCCACCCGCACGACCCTTGACAAGGTCAACATGGCCATACGACTACCCTAATTCAATAGCATCATATGCGGCAGATAAGCACTAATCAGCTACCGCACACTACGCCTTGACAAGGTCAACAAACGCAACATGAATACTAAATAGCACTTATCTGAAATGACGGAGGGCTATGACTGGTTTTGTAGAAAACCTTTAACGCAATGAACTTGATATCGTTGTAGAATCTAGTGATTTGAAAAGGAGTGTTTTTGTAGCATTTGCTAGTTTTGCTAAAGTGGCCACTCTCGGTGAAGGGATCTCGGCTCTTTCCTCATTGAATGAGGCGCTGGATATTCATCAAGGAATACCACTATGAAAAGCAAGAACTAGAGAAGCTATAAAAACAAAACCGAGTGGGATATAGTATTTGCTAGTTTTGCTAAAGAGGTCACTCCCGGTGAAGGGATCTTGGCTTTTTCCTCATCGAATGAGGTGCTGGATATTCATCAAGGAATACCACTATGCAAAGCAAGAACTAGAGCTACCTTTAATTTTTTTTTGATTCTACAACATATTTAGGTTTCTTTTCTTTCCATTACTCTCATTAATGAAGTCCTATCATTTATGTTTCCCTAAATATCACAGAAAAGGAACGAAAATAGAACGTATGCTTATGCCATTCGCATTTGCCACGGGGCCTCGTCATGCACCGTTAGGTTACTTAACTAATGGCAGAGCGGGGGCTGGACTAGCGTGGGTGCAAAACATAAGCAATATTTATTATATGTATATATATAATATTCATCTCATGCAGTAATATGATCACATCACATAACACAAGAAGCAGAAGTCAACATATGAAATATTGGATATACTAGGAGGTCCGTGTTTTAAATTTAGCCAGTAATGAAAAACACGGATTCTACGGTCGTGATGAATAGCCAAACCCACATCCCTAGACCCCTACGAGAGAGGCAAGAAACCCTGCATTTCTAGAGTTAGGAGACCCGGTCTCGACTCCTCGAGATGGTCTCCTACTGGACTCTAGAACCCGGTTACTTGTGCTCCCCGCCTTGGGTCTATCCTAATGCGGAAAAGTAAATAATATACATCAATGGTGACATCATCCTCAATCCAGAAGTATCCCAATAAAAGAATATTACATACATTTTTATATGAATGAAAATAGAAAAACTCCCATCTCACGTAAAAGCCCTTGGCTATTCATTCACGACGATCTAATATAACATATCACAGCAACACATAACATCACATGTCATCAACGTAAGTAAATATGTGTATCTCGAATTCCGTTGACATATAGCAACGAGATCGGGGATACCCCATATATTACACTTACGATCGCAGAAAAGAAATGAAAAACTACAATATTTAGAATCCGCAAATACCTTAGACATCATAAACCCGGAATATCTCATATTCCGAATTTCATGCCTAACATTATAAACTTTGCATTTTAGTCTCAAATTGAAAACTTTTTTCAATAACTTAGTCGGGTAATTCAACAAGATTCCCGACTACCTGATCGAATTCTCGTTAGGAACTTTAGTAGATGGCCGCACCCCCGATGCCGTTGACGAAGTGCACTTAGGCGGAACACCGTGGCCGCGAGCACCCGAGTGGATGCTTTTAGCAACGGGGTTCTCCTACAATCACTTTGTCGGGGCTAGAGGCGTGGCTACCTAGTAGTGTTTCTCGGCGAGTGTTCGCGTACTATACGCGATTGCGATGGAGTTTTGATCTAAATCAAAACTCCGTGGCAATAGATTAACCGAGACTAAAGGCTAGATTTACCGATCACTAACTAGTTTTCACAAAACTAATTATTTTGGATTCTAAAAATTGTATCACATATCATCATAATTTATACGACGCTAAACATTTCGATCGATTCATCAAACACCCACAAATCACAGAGACCTCAACAACTTAAGCTTCATTAAAAACATCCAGAAAGTGCCAAATATGCCAATGGAGCAGCATAAGAAGAACGAACCCACAACTCAATAAACTTGCGGTGGAACCTCGACCAAAACATGGGTTAGGCCGCGGTTCCGCGGCGGTTTAGTGGAGTTAGAGTATCGTTTTTCTTGGGGCTCCGTAAAATACCTGCACAATTTTCTGTATATTTTTAATCTCGAAAATATCAACTTTTGAAAAAGGATAGAAATTTGATAAAATTTCGGGTTTCGAAAACCGATCGAACACTTTAACGTCGTAAAGACTTCCCCTAATTTTCTATCTTGGCTATGATACCATGAAAGTCTACCCTAGCACCACCATAAGGTTTAAACCGGCATCATGCATGCTATTTTTAAAAAATTAGGGTGCTAAGCTATACTACCTAAGGATAAAACTAGATGATTAGAGTTCACATGATGATATCAAAAGATTTACACTAAGAGATGGAGGTTACAACTTTTGTAGACCGTGTCCTTCTCTTCTAAAGCTCCGCGCAGTAGTCCATACGACTCCTCTAAGCTCCACTTGAAGAATGAACGAGCTTCCTTGTGAAGTCCTTCGTGCTGAAGATGATCCATCCGAAGCTCCTCTAATCCAAGCTACTTCTTCACTAAACTCTCTTTAGTGAAGGAAACACCCTAAAATTAAGTGTTAATCAAGTGTAGGACGGTGAAGTAGGGGTCCTAAGCTCACTAGGTTGATGCAAAGCTCTATGGTTCACATCACATGTGAGGATTAAGGCTTTGAGATAGAGGAAGAAGAAGATGGAGAGAGCTAGAGAGTGAAACGAGCTAAAGAAAATGAACTCAAGAAAATATCAAGTCAAGAATGGCTTCTTCAAATGAGTTCACTTATTGAAGCCATGGAATAAATTGCAATAATAAATTGCAACCATGCTTGTATAGTGAACACAAATGAATGAACAAATGAATAAAACCATGCTTCACCCATGCCCAAAATATCTCCTCATTTTCCACCTCTTATTTCTATTTTCTCAAAATAGAAATTCAACCATGCTTCATAATATATATATATATATATATATATATATATATATATTAAGAAAACAAAATAATTAGTGAGCAATAATATTAGTTAATATATAATTATATCAAATATAAATATATATCATATTATTAAATCAACACTTGATTTAATAATCCAGTTATATCACATACAACCGACTAATATTATTTATCTGTATATCACATTATCAAATCAACACTTGATTCAATAATCCGGATATATCACATATAACCTAATTGATAACATTTATCGCCAGATTAGAATACGGTATCACATATTTGTATTTAATCAGGCCCCCACACATATCAACATATATGCCCTACCTCGTTTCGCTTGAACTATGAAACTTCTATGTGGGACTCTAAAGACTCGTCAATACACCAGCAGTAGGTAATGATCACATCAGTTACCCACAAGCCATCAGCAGTACTAGCTGGACGTAACGGCTACCCAGGTATTGAGCGAATAGAAGATCAACAAGCAAGCATGTCCAAACTCCCATGAAGCCTATAAGTAACATTTACCGTATAGTCCGGTCTCTTCGTCTCATATGTCGCATATCGAGTTTAGGGGTGGAATCGTCAGACCCCAGTAACTTGATAAGACATGCCAATGTGTGGCTCATAACGGTTCATGAAACTGTTGATAACACTTACCAGTAAATATCATCAGCCCTGGCTAGGGACTTACTGTTATATCCAATCGAGCATAGCGCAACATTAACTCCCAATACCGGGAGAGACAAAACCCCTCCTATCGCTCACTGCTTCCATGTGACTCGGGCCTGTACCAAAAATCCACTTGTTTGCACGACTCCTTTGTGTTGTGGTAGGGAGGAAATCAAAACACAGTAGGAACCACACAAGACTCTATGACGATCTCGGGTTTACAGACTAACCTGTACCAGTGTCACCAGAGAACTGCTATCTGACGATAGGTATAGTACCATCTAGGAGTTCTCGGCGAGTCCTGTTCGGTGTACCCATTCTCTAATGAGCACCTGTGTACAATCTTTGATGTCAAACACTAATGGTTATGGGATCAACCATCGCCCCCTACAGGGTCAAGAAACGTACACACCAGTCTACTCTGGAATATCGATGCCATGTCTCGATACTCCTTCGACTAGGAACAATTAAAGGATATACTTGTAGACTACACAAATCCCAGTAGTATGATCTGCATCATAGTCCTGGTAGTCAAGCTAACATCCTAAGGGCTTTATCAACAAGTATCAGAGAGACGGTATAATAATACAAGTGTACATGTTAATATAAAGAGCAACCAGATAGCATACTATCATGTCGAGCAAGAAATTCCTCTCTATATATGTCCAAGCGTCCCCTATATCATACAATAATGGCCTTTAGGGCATACATATTCTTAACAAAGATAAGTGCCGGGAACGTAGTATATATGTCGCGGGGAAAAATAATACAGCAAAAACATGAACAGTATAAGGTACGTGACTACACATGAACCATACAGTTATAGTTTAAATAATACGAATCGTAGTTTTTGAAACTAGGGCTACGGTGTTTTGAAAAAGAGATACCATTTGAAAAATCTGTAGCGTCCCTTGAGGTTGTCATTTAAAGTGTCTAACGATTCGTTAGTTTGAAAATATGTATGGTTTAAATGTAATACATTTTCTACCAAAGTGATTAGAAAGCAAAGGTTTTCCAGATCAAGACAATCCATAAGTCAGCGATCCCACCTCATAGTATCAGATGTAGTATAATCCATTGTACATCATCCTCGAGTCAAGAGTGCGGATCAATCATCCGGTATAACATACTACGTACGGTATAATCCATCGTATTGTATCATCAAATCAGAATAAGGATCTATCGTCCTATATATAATATCGCGTACGGTATAATTCATCGTACATATCATAAATCAAAGGTATAGATATATGGTCTCGTACATCATATTATCTCATATTCTCATTTATATATGTGTGTGTGTATATATATATATATATCATCTCATAGCATATCTTAACATATGTATATATGTATGTATATTGCCTGGCATCCTCATGTCAAATATGTCGACTCATGTCATCTCGTTTCATCATGTCGTCATCTCATTATATCATCCCATACTTATCCTTATTGTTATACCGTAAGTACATAAGCATAGGTTTCTATATATATATTTTACATATCGGTTCTCCTATTACTATGGTTGCGTGGGTGCTATAGGTCATCCATCTGACTTCCCCGATAGATATACATCTACTCACTTGCTATCCTTGCTCTAGCCGAAGTCGATGAACGTCTTGTTTTGCTTCATCGTCCCGGAAGTCCACGCAAGGGTACCTACACATCAATACATATCGCATCGTAAATAAAATCAATTCCGAAAACCGATACGGTACGCGAAGTGTCACACCCCGGTTCCAAGTATACGGGGGTGGAGACGTGGCAGGCACGTTACGTATTCACTCAAAAATAAATACATTAAGCGTAAATAAGCAATATATGAAACGCACAAGAAATGATAAGAGATATAATATAAACAACAACTTTTTATTAACATTCATCTTTATAATACACTACTTTGAAAAGGAAAGTACAATGATATAAAGCAATGCCTAAACAGTGGCATATGAAACGAAAATAAGTACAAGGAAAAGTTAGAAGTCCTACTGCTCGGTGAACCGGTCCACGTCCTCCTGGCTAGGCTCGATCTCGAGAGAGTCCGGTCCTCCTGACGAACATTCCAAAGAAAGAAAATGCATGAATGTCGTCAGCAAACTAGCGCTCGGTAAGTTCCAAAAGAAAGAAAGAATACAACAAGTAATGTGGAAGGAAACTGTTAAGTTATACAGGTATCAGTTGAAAGTATACGCTAGCACCGCGACGGGGTTAAAACGGGCATCACACATGCAATTTTAAAAATTCTCGGTGCTAATGAACACTAACCAAGATCTAACTAGAATAGCAGGGTTAACTATGATGATATCACAAAAACTAGCTAAGAGAAGAATGCTACAACCTTTGTAGACCATGTCCTTCTCTTCTAAACCTCCGGGTTGTAGTCCATGCGACTCCACTAGGCTCCACTTTAAATTTGAACGAGCCTCCTTCGTGATCTTCGTGCCGAAGATGATCTACCTGAAATCCCTCTAGCTCAAGCTAACTCTTCACTAAACTATTTTTAGTGAAAGAAACACACTACACTTGATTGCTAATCAAGTGTAGGATAATCAAGTGTAGGATGGTGAAGTAAGGGTTTGGTTTGCTCACTAGGATTTTAATTCAATCCCCATGGTTCACATCACATGTGAGGGGTTGGGGCTTGAAGCATCAAGAGGAAGAAGAAGATGAGAGCAAGAGAGTGTGAGCTCAACTCAAGAAAAATTGGCTAAGTGTTGGAATGGTTACTCATTTGTGTTCGCTTATTGAAGATACAAAATATCTTGCATTATTAAAATGCAACCATACTTCAATAGTGCACACAAACAAATGAACAAATGATAAATACTATGCCACACCATACCTTCCATGTTTCCTTATTTTCCACCTCAATTTTCTATTTTCCAAAAATAGAAATTTCATGCCATGCTTCATATATATTTATATATATATATTTCATATATATATATATATAATAAAATATTTAGTGAGCTAATAATATTAGTTAAGATATAATTATATCAAATATAATATATATCATATTATTAAATCAACACTTGATTTAATAATCCGGTTATATCACATATAACCGACTAATATCATTTATCTGTATATCACATTATCAAATCAACACTTGAGATAATCCGGTTATATCACATATAACCTGAGCGATATCAGATAATTGCCAGATTAGAATACAGAATCACATACTCATATTTAATTAGGCCCCCGCACATATCAACATTTGTGCCCTACTTCGTTTCGCTCGAACTAGGAAACTTTTATGTGGGACTCTAAATACTCGTCAATGCGCCAACAGTAGGTGATGATCACATCAGTCACCCACAAGCCGTCAGCGGTATTAGCTGGATATAACGGCTACCCGGATATTGAGCGATTAGAAGATCAACAAGCAAGCTTGTCCAAACTGCCATGAAGCCTATAGGTAACACTTGCCGTACAATCCGGTCTCTTCGTCTGATATGTCGCATATCGAGTCTGGGGGTTGAATTGTTAGACCCCAATAACTT
The DNA here is from genome assembly GCA_030015575.1 of Agapanthus africanus. Classification (NCBI taxonomy): domain Eukaryota; kingdom Viridiplantae; phylum Streptophyta; class Magnoliopsida; order Asparagales; family Amaryllidaceae; genus Agapanthus; species Agapanthus africanus. The sequence continues at coordinate 122,494,723 of CM057344.1, forward strand.
AAAAAGTCATGCCGATGTAAGGCCTATAACGGTATGAGAAACTAATGGTAACACTTACCAGTAAATCTCATCAACAGCTCTGGCCAGGAACTTACTGTTATATCCAATCGAGCATAGCGCAATATCAACTCCTAATACCGGGAGAGACGAACCCCTCCCATCGCTCATTTCCTCCATGTGACTTGGCACTGTACCCAAAATCCACATGTTTGCACGACTCCTTTGAGCCGTGGTAGGGAGGAAATCAAAGCACAGTGGGAACCACACAAGACTCTATGACGATCTCAGGTCTACAGACTAAGCTATACCAGTGTCACCAGAGAACCGCTATCCGACGATAGGTATAGTACCATCTAGGAGTTCTCGGCAAGTCCTGTTCAGTGTACCCATTCTCTAATGAGCACATGTATACAATCTTTGATGTCAAACACCAATGGATATGGGATCAACCATCGCCCCATACAGGGTCAAGAAACGTACACACTAGTCTACTCTAGAATATCGATGCCCTGTCTCGATATTCCCTCGACTAGGAACTATTAAAGGATGTACTTGTAGACTATCCAGGTCCCAGTAGTATGATCTGCATCATAGTCCTGGTAGTCAAGCCTACATCGTAAGGGCTTTATCAACATGTATATGAGAGACGGTATGATAATACCAGTGAACATGTTAAGATAAAGGAAACCAGATAGCATACTATCATGTCGAGCAAGAAAGTCTTCCATATATATGTCCATGCATCCACTATATCATATAATAATGGCCTCTAGGGCATACATATCACTAGCATCAGTTTATTATTCTAACGTAGTTGTTTGTAGCTTGGTACAGATTGTATCAGTGTATACGAGAGGAGTCCAACTTGCTCCATGGACTATGGTAACAGGTAGTATAAGGCTCCGTCAAAACCCAACTGACAACGGCACGAGAGTTCATGTAGGTGTATTTTAGTGACCGTCTCGTTCCACTTATAATACATTCCGTACCAATCTACCCCGTTAACCCCGTGTAATGTTTTATATAGATTATAATTATCAGATTTGCCGAGACCATGGATACTGGTTGATCATGTAATCAGGTTCAGGATGTAAGCTTGCGATCAAGAAGTCATGTTATAGCCATGGTTCCGTCAAATCAAGTCATGTTTGCATGTTGATATTGTTCTGGTATTCATGTTCAGGTTCAAGTATACATGTTAGAGTTTGGATTCATGTTTGAATTGGATTCTGGTTTGAGTTTGGATTCAAGCTTGATTTAGACTCAGACTTGAGTCAGACACTTAGAACTGATTTAGATCATGAATTAAGTTCAGGAGTTATCGGTAACCGTTGCACATGGACGACAGGATTTATGTCTTTTTCTAAGACAATTACCATTGATAACACTGTTAAGTTTTTCTACCTTAAATAGGCAAGCACTCACTTTCTCCGGCTTTCTGAGGCTTAAGAGAATTGATCCCGCTTAAACCCATATTTACTAAAGTCCTTAAATGTAATTTTATATACCTCGAGGGGTTTTATGAAAAATATTTTTAATATAGTTTTAAAATAACCTCGAGAAATTATTTCTATTATTTAGGGTTTCCATGAATGCGAGTTTTAGTGATTTGAAGTATTTTAGTGATAATAGTTTAGCTTGAATAGTTCATGGTATTTTACTGTAAACTTGACTTTCGTTAGTATCTTGATGGTATTTTGATGAAATTTATAATTCTTTCTTTTGAAAAAATATAAGGTTATTTTATTTTGAAAATATATGGATTTTATAATATTTATATAATTATTAAAAATTAATTTTATTATTAAGTAGAAAATTGAGTTTTTCTTAAAAATCGTATTAAAAATCTTTCGAGACCGAATGCTTCGTGAGGAGGTCTGTATCTCGCTCTATTATCCCAAGGATGTGCGATAATTCGCACCATCCAATAGTGGGTCTCCTAAAAAGGGTTGTAGAGGCACAATCGCAAAGGAATTTTAAAATACAATTCCAAAGAAAACCGTTTTTATAGTAAATTGCATTTTAATGGAATATTGTGTTCGTAACTAAAATACGTTTGAATAGTATCGTGTTATAGAAACCATGTGTATAAATGAGGTCTAGGTTGTTTCCCTGTGAAGTTTTCTAGAGGTATGTTTTGACAAAGGAAAATAAGATGACATATATAAAGTTCATGGTATTTAAACGAAAAACTTAATTTAAATTTATTTTACATGAGAATTTAGATGAAATTTGATTCTAAATAACTATGAGTTAAAGTTACAAGTGATGTATACAAATTGGACTTATGGAAGTATTAAAGATTAGTAGTTTTCTAGATTTTAGTAAAAGTTGTCGGTAGTAACTGATGGGGTCAAAATTTACATCCCGATTGACCAAGTTAAAATCAAAGTCGACCCCAAACCAAGTGGGCCCAAGCCCAGGTCAAGTGGGCCCATGCCCGAGTCGAACCCGAACATGAAACGGCCGGCCTTCCCCATGCAAAAATAAAAATTTTGTAATAAATAATTTTGGTGTATTTTTTTATGAATAAATGTAAGAAAAATGCGTATAAAGCCAAATTTTTGTAAAACCTATGGCTCATGTGCAAAAGAAATGAGCACATGAGGCATGAGATGGGCAAAATGCCATTTTGTAAAGCCCAAGGGGCTATATGTAAAGTGTGTAGCCTATAAAAGAAAAAATGATGAAAATATCTAAAGAACTTTTTTTCTCTCTCTAAAAAAAACCAGGGTTTGTACCTCCTCCTCCTTCCTTAAGGTTCTAAACCTTCTTCTTTTCTTTTGAATTAAATCAAGAGTTTAACTCTTGCTTTTTCAAAAAAACATAGTTTTCACCATAAAACCCTTAAAGGGGAGCTCGGATATGCCATCAAATCCCTAAAAGGGGAGATTTTAAGTCTCACCTCCCCCTTTCCCCCCAAAATCCAGCTAAGAGAGAGGAAGAAGAAGGATACCCATCTCCAAAAATCCCATTTCAGGAGGATCCGAGGCTCAAAAGAAGATCTAAAGATTTCTAGGAGTTTAACTCCATTCAAGATTTGTTGGAGTTGAACTCTATAAATCGACCCCCTTTTTAGAAGTTTAACTCCAAATCTATACATAATCCCTGTTAGGAGTTCAACTCCAAAGCCCCTTGGGAGTTCAACTCCTAGCCTAGGGGTTAAGCCCCTTTCCCGCTGGTGTTTCCAGCGGTTGCATGTTGCACACGTGACCTGCGGGCGTCCAGCGGTTGCGTACAGGACACGTGACTCGTGGGCACTCAGCGCCCACGTGTGCCTCACGTGACCCACGGGCATCTAGCACCCAGCGGTCGCGTGCCGTGCACGTGACCCGTGGGCGCCCAGCACCTACGCGTATGGCATATGACCCGCGGGCGCCTACACGCCTGGAACGTGACCCGCGTGCGTCTAGAGCCCACGTGTCATGCACGCGTTTTTAAGACGCTCTTCACCCTTCATTTTCCATGCACTCCACACCCACAATACTGTCCTCGTTAGAAAAAAATTTCTAACGGGGCGCTGCCCTGCACCCCGCAAGGGGACTGCTAGCCCCTTGACCCCAGCCCACTATCCGGCTAGCGGGACTCCCGTAAACTCTGCGTGGCCACCGATATATCTAAAAATCTTTCAAAACACAACACACCTACACTGCACACCAGTTCGCATGACTAGTTTGACCTGTCAATCGGAGGTTCCTCCGCTCCAAAAGTAAGGGGTAATTAACGACAGCTTAGTCCGCGGCTGCCGGAGATTCGGATCCCCACAATCAATAAACTCCAGTCTACCCTAGGCATGGGGAATTTATAATGCGCCTGACAAGAGACGTGTATTCCCATCTCAATGGGGTAACGAAAAACACCCTACAGTAACTTCACTTCAATATATATTTTGAAAAGGGATATTCAAAGCAGAAGGTGAGGAATTGAGAGGGACATACAAGTGAAATAGTTTAAGGAAATAGAAGAAGAGTGGGTTGTCGTCGTGGTGTCACAGGGTCGCCAGAATAGCCTCAATTCCTCGCCAGAAGTTGGTCGTTGGCTAATTCTTCTTCTACTCCACTTGTACTTGAGAAAATTTAAGAGTTTTGGCTAAAATTTTTAGAATGAGGAAGGGCTAGGTCATGGGATAGTATTTATAGTGTAGAATTATGGTTTTGGAATTAAAAGAGTGAATTAAAATGCATTAAAATATGATAAATTGGGGAATTTAGGGGTCTCTGTTTGATTGCTCTGCAATCAAATAGTGCAGGGGAGTTAGGGGTAGGGGAAACAACACTTGTGCAAAGCACGGGTCTCATTAACAACAGAGGGATCGTCAGCGCCAGCCCTTTGGTGGATCTCGCCGGTCGAATTGTGCGGGAAAGCCATTGGATTTTGGACATGTGTCCCTCTCTGTATTTATACCTTTTTCCACATGTTTATTTTTCTAGACTTTTTATTTTTATGTGCATTGCACGTGTAAACTTTTGGGCTTCCAAAAAGTTTAAAAGAAAAATCAAAAAAATATAATGTGTCTGATGGGGTTCGAATACAGGGGCTACGTCACAGCAGTGCAGGGCTTTACCAATGAGCTGCAAGTTGTTTCTTGCTGTTCTTAAACAGAAATTAACTTTTAAATTGTACTCAGGCTTGTAAATTCATTTTTGTATTTTAAACTGAAAATTTTTCGTACAGTAAATTGAGAGCGTTACAGTGCATATAGGTTAGAACTTACGGTTCATGCATGCAAGAATAACCAAACAACCCACAGTGTTGACGTACAAACGTCAAACGAACGTGTCAAAACTCAAATACCAAAACTCAAGTTTTCAAAAGTCGTAAACCGAAATCAGCAACTTAGAAAAACTCTCCTAGATTTTGACTCAGGTGAAATTAGGATATTTTGCACATAGGGTATGCCTAGATATCAGGTAATAGAGCTATGGACCAAACACCAATCCAAATCACCAAGACCAGGCCACAATTTGCGGCCATTTCTAATAAATCTGCGGCCTGAAGTGGGAGTTGGGGTCTCGGGTTTCTAGGATAGTCTCTAGATAGCCTGCACATCTCACCGTGTTTGCAAAATATTTTTTAGAGTCCCCGAGTCATAGCAGATTCTAATTGATCATCACAATTCGTCAAAATCCCGATATCGGAAAATTCCAAGTTCATGTTTGGGACTTCTAATCTCAAGTTTGTCCAGAATTCCATCACTAACGGGTTTGTGGCCACTAAATAAATCTCAATTGCATCTCCATAATTCAATACATCTACTAAATATCATCCTAGAATTTTCTAAGATCACTAATCTTAAACCTCTTAACTCTAAACTAACACTTAAGCCTAGAAACTTAAAAGCTTGAAGAAAGGTGAAGTTTTTACCTCTTAGAAGCAACTCAAGAAAGTTCTTTGGTGGTCCAAGATGCTCAAAACCTTAACTTGATCTCACCATGGGGTGTAGGATGAGCTTGTGGTCATTTTTTGTGAACGTGGTGTAGGGTTTTGATGAGATTTTTGGGATGATTTCATGGGGTAGTGAGGTGGAGGAAGAGAAGAAGGAAGAAGATGAAGGAGATGAAGAAAATGAGATGAAGGAAAAATGAAGAGGGGAGAAAAGATGGTGGGAGGCAACCATACACTCTCATCTCTCTCTTTCTCTTTCTCACTCTCTCTCCTCAATAAATACAATCACATCTATGTCTCCCTCTCTCATCAAATATCTTTCATTTCCTTTTTCTTTTCTCTTTTTAAAACCGAATAATAACAAATACAAATGAATCCAACATGCAATAAAATACAATGTGTCATGGCACATTTGTCATGGTCAACAGAAATGGATTTGGTTTAATGCATAATTAGTAACGCATTAATCAAGTTTAACATAAACTTGTATGTGAGTAATTGTATAATTATTTTTAAGATGTCCAAATCCAATAAATGCCTTCATAATCAATAATTCATATTAATTTCCAAATATTTTCCAAAATATATAAGCATATAATTATACCATTTTACGGAAACTCAAATCCATACGCATAGCTTTCGTGAAATTTAATATTTTATTATTTAAATTCCAAAATATTATTTTATATTTTCTGAAATGTTACAATCTTCCCCCCTTAAATAAATTTGGTCCCCGAATTTAAATTTAAACCCCCAAATATTAAAACATTTCAGTAAATCAGTCAAATCAACGGGGCTCCGAAATTATGGAATATGCAACAATATCACAGCGCATCGCGTGCGCATGAAAGCGAGTGCAAAACTCAAAAATTGAAACTCCGTTAAGCGTCATGCAATCATGGGAGTTATGATGAAAATGCAAGTCTCGAGATCCACTGCTAAAATCAAATATACTATAATCAAGATTATAATACGTATATAGTACACATCCCTGTAAAATCGTATGAAAAACTGAATAAAAAATCATGCAAAAATCCTTTCCAAATCGCCGTGCGATGCGTAACTCACGGGACAAGTGGCGGACGCTCTTTTGTAAAGAAATAGATATATGTCTATATATGTTTTGCTCAAGATATGCGTCACGCCTTTTTGAAATATCTCAAAAGGTTTTCTTTGTAAAAGTTCATGTCACTCATGGGCACGTAGGAAAATAGGGAGACTATAACCTCTTTTTGAAAATCTCTTGGTAAATATTGATGCATGCAAAAATACTCGGGTACTGTTCTCAGACCAGTCCTGCTCGGTTACCATATCATATAGTACATATCATAAAAATATGATGCTCAGAAAGAAATCAATCTCAATAAATGTATCCAAATATCACGTGAGTCTGGTGCGCACGGAAATCCAAGTCAAATACAAGTGCCACGAATGTGCACATGAGCAAAAATTAAGTGCAATAGGTGTGCACGAAAGTATCTGTCATGTGCAACGGGTGTGCACGACAAAAACATCAAGTGAATCTAGAACGCACAAAAATCTCAATCAAGTGCAACTAATATGCACGAAGAATCTCGATCAAGTGTATCCAGTGTGCACAAAATCACATCCAGTGCGCCAAGTGTGCGTAAAAATCTAAATCAAGTGCGTCAGGCCCGCACAAAAACATCTAGTGCAATAGAGTGCACAAAAACAAACATCAAGTGCACACGGTGCATGAAAACATAAATCTAGTGCAACAGGTGCACGAAAACAAATATCAGGCGCACTAGGTGCACAAAAACTCGTCAATGTATCGAAAGCGCATAGAAACAATATCGAGTGTATGAATCGAAATCCGCGGTATACAATATGCACGAGATCAAAATCGAGTGTACCGAGGTGTATGAAATCATAAACATGTGCAACCATGTGCACAAAACCCATATCAATGCACTAAAAGCGCATGTGAATTACACCGAGTGTATAAGTCAAAATAAAGTGCATATAACATGCACGCAATCAAAATCGACTGTATCGGGATACACAAAATCATAAATATGTGCAACAAGTGCACAAAATTGATATCAAGTGCAATGGATATGCACAAAACATAAATCAAATATAATGGATGTATAAAACATAAATCGAGTGCAACTACAATGCATGAAAATATCAATCGTGAAACTAAATCATCAGAACTCAAAAGTCTAAAACAATATAAGCATGATACTCGGATCACCAAAACGTAAATCGCAAATAAATGCCATTGAGGTATACCTTCTTCAATGTCGAAAGATGCCGGTGCACCCAAAGCCGGCAGAGCAAGAAGGTCTACTTGCCTCCTACCCATGGTCCGGCGTCCTCTGTCTCAGGGTCCTTGTTTTCTCTATGGATCACCAATCCCACAATCTCTTTGCTCGACAGCCCGGTTACGAGTAGCGATGGAAATCAGTCCCACTCCGAATCTTCTCTGAACATCTCCTGGCCAATTAACATGGCCACTAGTAATGTGGCATGTTAATGATGGTGGCCTATGGCTCTCTGAATATTGGCAATACAACCGATCCTTGGTGCAAATCCTTATCGCTATGGTGTTCTGGAAAGAACCTGCTACGGTCTCTTCAAAGCTCACCTCTGTCGAACTACCCGGAGACTGGCACTCTTTACTACATCCATTTCTGTTCCGGAACAGCTGCGATCTCATCACGACTTTCCTATGGAAATATGGCCGTATCCAATGCCTCTGCGTACGTATCAAGCCTTTGGTATCAACGGGGAGTAACAACAGCTCGTTAAGATCTCGCACGAACCTCTTGTTCCGCCTTTATTCATTATTATCCACTTCGAAATCATATCTTGCTGGCTGTGTACTGCAATTCATTCTCAGCTACAGACAATCCGGAGTCTCTCGCAAGGACTCGAAGCTACGAATTCATTATCTTCAACCTTCTGTGGAAGGCAGCTGGACAATTACGTCCTCTGGAGCTCGTCTAAGTCATCGTAGGAATACACTTTATTCGTCCATTCTTGATCAATTCACAACATGTCTGGGTGAGACCCCTCTAACTGAAGCTAGTCAACTTACTGATCTCGCATCGGAGCATCCAACGAATAAAATGTCCTCTCTTGACCGATTCACTCCAGGTCTGAGCAAGATACTTCAAACTGGAATTATTCAACTTAACTGAACCTGCGTCGGGACATCCAAATAGACAAATTATCTTAGTCACTTTTTCCAAGAATGACTGGCGATCCTTTGTCACATCCCTGCCTATAAGCTCCTGTGGCTTCAGCTTAATAAACTCTGGAGGCGATATCCCGTCAATCTCAACAACAGCTGGGTCATCTGACTGCACGGTAGACAACATCGCGATCTTCCGGAGTGGGTTGTATGTCAACAGTCTTTACAATCTGGCAGGCATCTATCAGTGACCCCATCATCCAGTGCAGATCCCGAACACTCATCTCAAATGAGAGATCCTAACATAAACAATAAATCAATACGTTCCTATATCACCGAAAGAATATCATGGTCAGTCCTCGTCCATGACGGGCTCGCTCTGACTGCATCTCTAGCCACAGCTCTCTCTTCTCCCATATCCATGGTGACAGGAACCACAAGCAACCATCGATGAGGATAGGTCATATGAACGAATAGAATAACAAATCTCAAGAAATGTACATCCTAAGGTCACTTAAGTGGAGCAGCGTATCGTAAGTATGCCGCGAAACATACACACGGTACATCACTCTACTTAAGTTACTTACTCCATTAACCAAGGTCAACCTACGTGACGAAAATTCGGGTCTAATACCCCCTCAGTCAAGTCTAAGTTCCATAAGGTCAAGCCTAGGTTTCGAAATATATATACCCTAGACCCCGCATAGCCAAAACTAGACTCGAACCAAGGTTAAACCTAATGCCCTGATACCAACTTTGTCATGACCCGGAATTGGCACGTGACCGGCACGAGAATCACGTGAAGTCTATAGGACCCCACCGTAATCCAAGTAAGCCGAAAGCCCAGAAATCTAAACCTTTTTCGGAAAATAATGGAGGTGCAGTTTTGAAATAACGACATAATGATTTCAAATTCTTCTTTTAACAGTATAAGTAATATTATATGAAAATGTAATGGTTTGTATACTATCTTTGAAAACATTTTCGTCCTTGAAATTTGGGCAGCACTTTCTTTGTAAATTTTGATTCAAAACCAATACAACACAGCAATAATATAGGCATCTCCAAGCGGGAGCTAGCTCTTCGCCAATTGGCGGAATCATAACCACGCAATAAATATATACGACGCCTCAAGGTGAAAATCAATCACAGAAAGAATATAAATAAGACCAAGACATCATCAAGCTCAAATCATGAACAATACACCCATCTCGCCCTAAGTCTCAAGAATATATAAGTTTGGTGTCTAGGTCTACCAAATATACATGGTCTGGTTGATGGAGCTTTTATCTAGATACAACAGAGTAAATATATATACAAAGGTGGTCATGATCCAAATGCATACCACACCTACCAATGCAAATCACCCAGAAGCGAACTGTGTGCAGCGAGCCGCTACTGATCCGAGCGGTCGATCCTACAAGAAAACTGTGGCACAACGGGGGTAAGTTGCCAACTCGTGAGTAGAAAATATCAGCAGGTAGAAATTGAATGTATAACGATCTCCTAGGTCATACTATAACATAATGGTAATACCGTGGTATCTAGGGTGATTGTGTATATATATGTATAAAATAACAATGTTGTGCCAGTATCAGTATATGTATCAAGTCATCTGAGTCATATGCATGTATACATGTGTATCATCTAACGTATGTCCATCAACGACATATTAAATCATCATAAAGCCAGAGTTCCAGCATCGACACTTGAAAATATCATAAAAACCCGTGTCTAGCATCGATACGTAAATCCTCATGTCTCGGGCGTCGTCTCATTGGATCGGCCCTCATATCCATCTGATCACAGGACTCCGGTCGATATCCTCCGGATATCCGCCGAGTCTAAACTATCACCGGTCAGTGGTGCTCCCCTGCCGAGCTCAACGTCTCTCTATACGATCTTCTTTCCCCGGGGTACCATACCGGGTCCACCATGTACCTGCAGACGGTGCCACCTCACTCCTCGAATTGGGTATACTCATAGCACAGAACCGAGAAAACTTATGGCGGACGCCATAAATCATATAAAGAGAAACCGCGTTTTTAAAACAATCATAAGAATTTTAAAATATATCTGCGGTTCTCAAATCTAGAGATCTCATGAAAATAGAATCTCATATGCATGTAACCATAAAGGTATAGTAAATGCAAGCACAGAACATCATTGTAATGTATTGCAAGTGATTTCATGTAAGCTTGCCGTGTAACCAGGTAAAGAAGTGCAATATCTAAACTAGCATGTGCGGTAATAAGTACTGAACAATACGGCGATATAGTAGTTTTAATGTGTAAGTGGCATGGCAGTTACCGATGATGAGTGTGTAAGCCGGCAAATCTGTGTACGTGTAACATGCGCATCATCGGTAATGGTGCATGTGTCCTAGCAGACAAAACTATATAAAGATAAGTGCTGGTAACGTACTACGTATGTCGCGAGGAAAAATAATATAGCATAAACATGAACGGTATAAAATACATGGCTACACATGAGCTATACGGTTATAGTTTAAATAATACGAATCGTAGTTTTTGAAACTGGGGCTACGGTGTTTTGAAAAAGAGATACCAATTAAAAAATCCGTAGCGTCCCTTGAGGTTGTCATTTAAAGTGTCTAACGATTCGTTAGCTTGAAAATAGGTATGGTTCAAATGTAATCCATTATCTACCAAAGTAATTAGAAAGCAAAGGTTTTCCAGATCAAGACAATCCATAAGTCGGAGATCCCACCTCATAGTATCATATGTGGTATAATCCATCGCACGTCATCCTCGAGTCAAGATTGCGGATCAATCATCCGGTATATCAAACTACGTGCGGTATAATCCATCGTACGGTACCATCTAATCCGAATAAAGATCTATCGTCCTATATATAATATCGCGTACGGTATAATCCATCATACATATCATAAATCAAAGGTACAGATCTATGTGTAAGTCGATGTAGTACACCCCAGTACTTGTGGGGAGGCGGAATTTTCAAAAACGATCAAGTTTAAAGAACGAACATCGACTAACCGCTTAAATCGAAGCTAAACAACTAATAACCTAACACAAAGCTATACTAAACTATAGTGTTAAGGGATTATACCTATCGATACTAGTCCTTCGTCTTTACGATCTCCTTGTTCTCCTCGGCCTTCTCTAGGTAGTAGACGATCCACCCGAGAGCAAAACTCCAAGCTAAACCTCTAACTTGAGGTAACTAATCAACTTTGATTGCTAATCAAAGATGAAAGGATGATGTAGAGTGATGGTTATGGATTGTTTAGTCTAACTAATCCTTTGATCTCAACTCATGAGGTGTAAGGATTAGGGTTTGAAGATGAGAGCTTGAGGAGAGAGAATGTGAGATATGATAATGAGATGAGAGAGAGTGTATCATAATATATTATGAAGCATTCTTATTTTTAGAATAATGAATAATAGAAATGAATAAGCATGCTTCATAAAATATCTAGTGGTGATTCATTAGCATGAGTCATTAAGCAATAAATGTGCATTTAATGAAATGAATGAATCACCACCATGACTCACAACCTCATTTAATGAATATGACACATAACCCTCCTTAGTCACCATCTTCTAGAAGCTTCTCGAACAATTACGAGAACGCCCTCCGATCCGTAAAAATACGGAAAAACTTTAGACTGTAAAAATCCAATAACCGGATACCAGTAACTGGCTTAAACCAAAGCCGACTGGTAAAAACTGTCCGAAAGTCGTACGCGCGTAAACGCACGTATGCGTCCGAACCCTTTGTCGCAAAACCATGCAACCTCTATATCGTTTCGCCTGGAGTAGGAAACTCTCTGTGTGGGACTCTAGAGACTCGACTACTACGCTGGCAGTGGGTTTAACCACAGACCGCAAGCGGCACTAGCTGTACGTAACGGTCCCCAGGTAGTTGTCGATAAGAAGGCCGATGAGTAAACCCATCCGAACTCCTACTGAGTCTGATGTGACAATCTCCATACAGTCCGGTCCGTTCGTCCAAGACTATCGCATATCGGGCCTAGGGGGGCGGCAAGCGTCAGTCCCCTAATAGCGGTATAAGTCGTGTCGGAGGGAAGCCCATTACACCCTGAGAAACTACTGGAACCTACCAGTAAATCTCGCTTGCCCTGGCCAGGGACTTTGCGTAATGGCTCTCTGACACAGCACGATATCTACTCCCAATACCGGGAGGGACGAATCCTGTCTAACCGCCACTGCCTCCAAGTGCTCGGGACTGCACCCAACTGCTACCTGTTTGCACGACTCCTTTGAGCCGTGGTAGGGTAGCAATCTAAGAACAGTGGGACACACTCGAGGCGAAGTAGCAGTGTCAAGTCTGCGGACTACGCTGTACTCATGTCACCTGGGAACTGTTCACTGACGACTGGTATCAAACCAACCAACAGTTCCCTGTGAGTCCTGTCCGGTGTACCCGTAACCTAACGAGCACCTGTATACTATCTCCAGTACGACGTACTGACGGCTGTGGGACAGACCATCTCCCCAACTGGGATGAGAAGCGTACACACCAGTCTACTCCGGAGTATCGATGCTCTGTCTCGATAATCCAACGACCAGGGACCTGAATAAGGATGTGCTTGTAGACTACCCAGCCCCCACTAGTGTGACTGCCATCACAACGCTGGTAGACAAGCAAGATCCTAAGAGCTCTATCAATACGTACACTCACATATTAAGATAGAAAAACCAAGTAGCATACTACCATGTTTAGCAAGACTGTTATATACATGTGAATATCCCAAGCTTCCATTAAGTAATATACAAGCTAGTATGATACAGTAATGGCCTTCTAGGGCATAAACACTAACAATCTCCTACTTGCACTAGGGCCATGTACTGGCATATCGCAGACCGATGATCTCGAGTAGCCTCTCGAACTGAATCTGAGGTAGGGCCTTCGTGAATGGATCAGCAATGTTCTCTTCAGTAGCAACTCTCCGAACCTCGATCTCCCGACGATCAATGATCTCCCTGATCAGGTGATACCGTCTCAAGATGTGTCTGGACTTCTGATGGGACCTTGGTTCCTTCGCTAAAGCTATAGCTCCGTTGTTGTCGCAATACAGAGGTATTGGATCAACTATGGTAGGAACAACCTGAAGTTCTGTTAGGAACTTCTTCATCCAGACTGCTTCTTTTGCGGCATCGCAAGCAGCTATATACTCCGCTTCCATCGTCGAGTCAGCAACGGTGTCCTGCTTGGAGCTCTTCCAGCACACCGCCCCTCCATTGAGGGTAAAGACATAACCCGACATGGACTTGGAATCGTCCTTATCACTCTGGAAGCCGGAATCAGCAAAGGCCTCCAACCTGAGGTCTTTAGCGCCGTAAACCAAGAACATCTCCTTAGTCCTCCTCAGGTACTTGAGAATGTTCTTTACTGCTATCCAGTGTTTCTCCCCTGGGTCAGACTGATACCGGCTTACCACGCTCAGTGCGTAAGCTACATCTGGTCTGGTACACAACATCGCATACATTATAGAGCCTACCGCAGAAGCGTAGGGTATAATAGACATGCGTTCCCTTTCCAAATCAGTCTTGGGAGACATCTCTTTGGAGAGGGTGATTCCGTGACAAGCCGGTAGATTACCGCGCTTAGAATCTTCCATACTGAATCTTTTCAGTATAGTGTCGATATACCTGGACTGCGAAAGTCCCAACATCCTCTTGGATCTATCACGATAGATCCGGATCCCCAGAATGTACGAGGCATCACCCAGGTCTTTCATGGAGAACCTGTGTGACAAGAATCCTTTGACAGATTGTAGCATAGGAATGTCATTTCCTATCAATAGAATGTCATCCACGTACAAGACGAGGAATACGACACTTCTGGCCACAACTTTACTATATATGCACGGTTCATCTGGATTTTTGATAAAGTCATACTCTTTGACTGTCTCATCAAAACAGATGTTCCAACTCCGCGATGCCTGCTTTAGTCCATAAATGGACTTAAGCAGCTTGCATACTTTCCCGCTGCTCCCACTCTGATTGAAACCCTCTGGCTGATCCATATAGACGCTCTCTTCTAAATTTCCATTCAGAAAAGCCGTCTTTACGTCCATCTGCCAGATTTCATAATCATGGAAGGCAGCAATAGCAAGAAGGACCCGAATGGATTTGAGCATAGCCACTGGAGAAAAAGTTTCGTCATAGTCCAAACCAGGTCTTTGACGAAAACCCTTTGCAACAAGTCTAGCCTTATAGGTTTCCACCTGTCCATCTACACCAATCTTTTTCTTGAAGATCCATTTGCATCCTATGGGTTTTACCCCATCTGGAGCAAAGTCCAAAGTCCATACTTTGTTGGTGTACATGGACTCCATTTCGGTCCGCATTGCATCTAGCCATCGTACCGAGTCGCCGCTCTGGATGGCCTGCCGGAAGTCAGTAGGTTCATCATCATCTATGATGCAATCCTCTCTATCCCCATCTATGAGAAAACCGTAGTATCTCTCAGGCGGATGAGACGGCCTACTACTCCTGCGGAGGGGTGCGGGAATGTTCTGTTCTTCTTGAACCTCTGGTTCTACCAAACTTTCAGTAGCAGTTTGTGGTTCTGGAATTTCTTCCAGTTCTATTTCGCTCCCACTTATTTCTTTTTCTAAAAACTGATTTTCCAGAAAATGGGCATTACGAGAAACAAAAACCTTTTGTTCCTCTGCGTAATAGAAATAATATCCCTTGGAGTTCTTTGGATATCCTACAAACATACATTTTACTGATCGTGCCTCAAGCTTGTCCACATGCTGCTTTTTAACAAAAGCTGGACATCCCCAAATCTTCATATGCTGAAGATGGGGTTTCTTCCCAGTCCACATCTGATATGGAGTGGTAGGCACAGTCTTGGTAGGAGCCCTGTTCAGAAGATATGCCGCTGACTCTAGCGCATAACCCCAGAAAGATCGCGGTAACTCAGCATTACTCATCATGGATCGTACCATATCTAATAGGGTTCGATTCCGTCTCTCCGATACACCGTTATGCTGTGGAGTGTATGGAGGAGTAAGCTGAGAGAGAATTCCTTTCTCTTTTAGGTAACCAAGGAACTCGGCACTCAAGTATTCACCACCTCGATCAGATCTTAGTGTCTTAATACTTTTGCCGGTTTGGTTTTCTACTTCATTCTTATACTCTTGGAATTTCTCAAAAGCCTCGGATTTATGTTTCATCAGATAAATGAATCCGTATCTTGAGTAATCATCCGTGAAAGTAATGAAATAGGAAAAACCACCTCTCGCATGTGTAGACATTGGACCGCATACATCGCTGTGTATGAGTCCTAAGAGCTCGCTCGCTCTTACTCCTTGTCCAGTAAATGGAGTCTTTGTCATCTTTCCTTTGAGACAAGATTGACAAGTGTCATAGGATTGATATTCGAACGTGTCCAAATATCCTTCTCTATGCAACTTAGTCAACCTTCTCTCATTGATGTGACCCAGTCTACAATGCCATAAGAAAGCTTTATTTAAATCTGGAGACTTTCTTTTTAGTGTGTTCTGGACATTGAAAATTTGGAGTTGGTTTAACACATATATGCCGTTATTTAGAGTACCGGACCCAATCAAACTATGATTAAGGTGGATGTTAACAACATCTCTTACAAACGTGAAATCATAACCTTTATTTGATAACAAGGAAACTGATATGATATTACACGTTAAGCTTGGTACAAAATAACAGTTATGCAAAACCAAAATATGTCCACTCGTCAACCCTAGGTGATAATCCCCGACGGACGCAGCTCCCACGCTAGCTCCGTTAGCAACCCTGAGGATCATATCACCTTCCTTCAGCACTCTACGGTTTCTCAGTGCCTGCAATGAATTGCAAATATGAGATCCTGATCCGGTATCCAATACCCAGGAAGTAGAGTTGATTGACAGACAATTCTCAATTACAAACACACCTGAAGTCGAAGCCACAGCTTGCTTCGGTTCCTGGTTCTTGGCGATCCACGCCTTGCAATCCTTCTTCCAGTGCCCTTTCCTGTGACAATGGAAGCACTCATCCTGGCCAACTATCGGTACTGCTATCTTTTTCTTTCCCTTCTTTCCCACCTTACTAACACCTCCTCTAGGTTTGGGTGCGGCCTTCTTCTTCCTTCCTTTGGCCCTAGCCTTGGACCCGGAAGAAGATGCACCGCCAACAAACATAGCGGGTGTTTCCCTTACCTTCTGTAAGGTGCCCTCTGCACTCCTTAACATGTTCAGGAGTTCCGCAAGTTCAACTTCTTTTCCTTGAAGGTTGAAGTTGAGGATAAACTGGGCGTAGGTGGGAGGAAGGGACTGGAGAATAAGGTCTGTATAGAGCTCATTATCCAAAGTCGTCCCAAGGTCTGCGAGCTCCTCAATATAGCCGATCATCTGTAGGACATGTTCACCTACCGATGACCCGACAGCCAACCTCGCTCGAAATAATTTCTTTGAGGTCTCGTATCTTGCAATACGAGATTGCTCTCCATAAAGTTCCTTTGTATGGAGAAATATGCCATCTAGAGACATATCCTCGTGCCTCCTCTGATGTTCGTTGTTCATAGAGGCAAGCACGATGCACTTGGCTCTCGCGCAATCTAAATCCCAGGTTTTGCGGATTTCCTTATCCGCATTGCTGGATTTGGGACCAGGGACAGCAGGTGCCGTAGCGGTGAGGACGTACCCCAATTTGTCATAGGTCAAGGCCATCTTGACATTCCGCAGCCAATCTTTATAGTTTGGCCCCGTCGGTATATTTTTTTCTAAAAGTAACTTAAGTCCAGTCATTTTCAGGGTCGCTGCAATTAGGAGAGAGAGAAGAAAACACTTTAGCATGATGCTCTTGCAAGTTTAGAGTGGTTTTTAGTTTATCTAAACTGGATGGCTCCCACTGTTTTTCGAATCCTTCCTCAAACCATAAAAGAAGAATTAGCCAGGACTATTCTCACCGTACAATACTTGCTTAACCGTTCAGCCAGGCTGGTGTCGGTACTTCGAGGGAGGTTTTCCAACGCTTTCGCGAAGTTCCTTAATTAAATAACCTCTTTTCTCTGGGGGCGTAACCCCGCTGACACTTTTCTGGACACCTACTAGGTTTATAGCATTGATCGTTAAGTGACGAATATCCTGATAAGTAGCATATACTCACAGTAGGATCGGGATCCAAATATCATCGTATGATAATGTTGAAGGAATCCTACCAACATTCATCAAACTCCAAATGGTATGCATCTCTTTGCAAATTTCAATTTCTTTAGAAATTCCCGATATAAGTTTTTGCCCCATGCTCTTATGACCTTGGCTTTGGTCAAAATGTCATAAGTCACATGTCAAGTTCTACCCGTCATTATCTTGTCAATTTGAACCCATCCGTATATACCCCTGACTTTGGTCAAATGGTAATACGACTGTCCCAAACCAACTCATCTATCTTATGCAACAAATGAAAACCCAGCAGCTACCAAACACTATGCCTTGACTTTGGCCAAAATGCATAGCTTGAATACTACTGAATGCCCAAATGAAATGACGGAGGGCTACGAATGGTTTTGGCGAAACCGTGAACGTAGTGAACTTGATATAATCGAAGGAACCTTGATAGCTTTTAAAAGGAGTGGTTAAGTCTCCGCATTTAAAAATATCTGTTTTAAAAATAACCGAGTGGTTTTCTTTTAAATTGTTCCAACGATTTAAACTTGGTTTATTTTCTTTGCATTATAGATAATGCGTCCCATCATTAACCTATCATTGCAGAAAACAACGAAAATATGACGTCCTCTTATGCCATCCGCATTCGCCATGGGGTCCCGTCATCACTCGTTAGGTTACTTAACTAACGACAGAGCGGGGGCAGGGCTAGCGCGGGTGTAAAACATAAGTGACGTCTAAATAGCTATCATAAATATAGATATTTTACATTCGTCTGACGCAATGATATACATTCCAGAACACAGATAAACAATATTGGATTTGCAAGCAATCTGTATTTCTTTTGAGCCTGCAAGAAAAGACAGATTACACAGTTGTGATGAATAGCCATTACCCCACCCTCGACCCCTACGGGTACGGCAAACTACCCGCCCGGCAGTTTGTGTACCCCACCTTGGGTCAGTCCTAGGAGCAAAAACAGTAAAATGAAATAATACAACGGTGGCTACAACCGCAACCTGGAAGTGCCCCGCAAAAATAATATTACAACAATTTACATTTACAACAAATGAATTAAACAATAACCCATTGCAAACCCCGGCTATACACCACAACAGTCCAATACAGTTTATATGCACAAACAGATATAACCATTTCAGAAATGTGCAACCCCCTGCCAACCGACATACTAGCAGTTAGGGGAGGTTTACGAACACATTAAACAATCACAGATATAATCCATATGCAAATACTGTACAATTTCGATCGAATAAACAACATCAATATTGCTCCAAAATCTGCTCTGTTAAACAGTAACCTGAGCAATAATTAAATATTCCAGAGAACCCCAAACACCAGAAGGGACCCACCCAAAAAGAACGAGTTCCTGACTCGTCAACTCGGCCGCGGTTGCGCGGCGGATCGGTGCGATCCGCCGCACTTCCGCGGCACTTTAGACGAATCAGAAGCCCAAATTTTTTGGGTGTTCTCCTGGACTCTTTTCTAGCTTTCTGAGCTTACCTGAAAAATTTTAGGACTTCATTTTAAGTTCGACAGAAACTGAACAGAATTAGGGTTTTCCGGCTTTGTTTTTCCGTTCGAAATTCGTACAAATTTGCAATTAAGTTATTTAGTGTTTAGCGAGGCTCTGATACCACTGTAAGTCGATGTAGTACACCCCAGTACTTGTGGGGAGGCGGAATTTTCAAAAACGATCAAGTTTAAAGAACGAACATCGACTAACCGCTTAAATCGAAGCTAAACAACTAATAACCTAACACAAAGCTATACTAAACTATAGTGTTAAGGGATTATACCTATCGATACTAGTCCTTCGTCTTTACGATCTCCTTGTTCTCCTCGGCCTTCTCTAGGTAGTAGACGATCCACCCGAGAGCAAAACTCCAAGCTAAACCTCTAACTTGAGGTAACTAATCAACTTTGATTGCTAATCAAAGATGAAAGGATGATGTAGAGTGATGGTTATGGATTGTTTAGTCTAACTAATCCTTTGATCTCAACTCATGAGGTGTAAGGATTAGGGTTTGAAGATGAGAGCTTGAGGAGAGAGAATGTGAGATATGATAATGAGATGAGAGAGAGTGTATCATAATATATTATGAAGCATTCTTATTTTTAGAATAATGAATAATAGAAATGAATAAGCATGCTTCATAAAATATCTAGTGGTGATTCATTAGCATGAGTCATTAAGCAATAAATGTGCATTTAATGAAATGAATGAATCACCACCATGACTCACAACCTCATTTAATGAATATGACACATAACCCTCCTTAGTCACCATCTTCTAGAAGCTTCTCGAACAATTACGAGAACGCCCTCCGATCCGTAAAAATACGGAAAAACTTTAGACTGTAAAAATCCAATAACCGGATACCAGTAACTGGCTTAAACCAAAGCCGACTGGTAAAAACTGTCCGAAAGTCGTACGCGCGTAAACGCACGTATGCGTCCGAACCCTTTGTCGCAAAACCATGCAACCTCTATATCGTTTCGCCTGGAGTAGGAAACTCTCTGTGTGGGACTCTAGAGACTCGACTACTACGCTGGCAGTGGGTTTAACCACAGACCGCAAGCGGCACTAGCTGTACGTAACGGTCCCCAGGTAGTTGTCGATAAGAAGGCCGATGAGTAAACCCATCCGAACTCCTACTGAGTCTGATGTGACAATCTCCATACAGTCCGGTCCGTTCGTCCAAGACTATCGCATATCGGGCCTAGGGGGGCGGCAAGCGTCAGTCCCCTAATAGCGGTATAAGTCGTGTCGGAGGGAAGCCCATTACACCCTGAGAAACTACTGGAACCTACCAGTAAATCTCGCTTGCCCTGGCCAGGGACTTTGCGTAATGGCTCTCTGACACAGCACGATATCTACTCCCAATACCGGGAGGGACGAATCCTGTCTAACCGCCACTGCCTCCAAGTGCTCGGGACTGCACCCAACTGCTACCTGTTTGCACGACTCCTTTGAGCCGTGGTAGGGTAGCAATCTAAGAACAGTGGGACACACTCGAGGCGAAGTAGCAGTGTCAAGTCTGCGGACTACGCTGTACTCATGTCACCTGGGAACTGTTCACTGACGACTGGTATCAAACCAACCAACAGTTCCCTGTGAGTCCTGTCCGGTGTACCCATAACCTAACGAGCACCTGTATACTATCTCCAGTACGACGTACTGACGGCTGTGGGACAGACCATCTCCCCAACTGGGATGAGAAGCGTACACACCAGTCTACTCCGGAGTATCGATGCTCTGTCTCGATAATCCAACGACCAGGGACCTGAATAAGGATGTGCTTGTAGACTACCCAGCCCCCACTAGTGTGACTGCCATCACAACGCTGGTAGACAAGCAAGATCCTAAGAGCTCTATCAATACGTACACTCACATATTAAGATAGAAAAACCAAGTAGCATACTACCATGTTTAGCAAGACTGTTATATACATGTGAATATCCCAAGCTTCCATTAAGTAATATACAAGCTAGTATGATACAGTAATGGCCTTCTAGGGCATAAACACTAACACTATGGTCTCGTACATCATATTATTTCATATTCTCATTTATATATGTAAATATATATATATATATAGAGAATAATGGAGAAAAGATGCCATAGGAGGGAATTCCCTCCTATGGCGTCGGAAAAATACCCCCTCCACCAATTTTTCCGACGATCGGCCCCCATCATCTTCATCGTCATCGTCTAAGATGTGCGTACACCAAATTTCATGTGATTCCACAACTTTTTCACCGTTGATTTAGTGGGTTCAAAATTAACGGTTTACCGACAATAGAACTTTTTACATTGCTAAATCAACGGTGAAAAAGTTGTAGAATCACATGAAATTTGGTGTACGCACATCTTAGATGATGACGATGAAGATGATGGGGGCCGATCGTCTGAAAAATTGGTGGAGGGGGTATTTTTTCAACGCCATAGGAGGGAATTCCCTCCTATGGCCTCTTTCCTCCATTATTCTCATATATATATATATATATATATATATCATCTCATATCATATCTTAACATATGTATGTATGTATGTATATCGCCTTGCATCCTCATGTTAAACATGTTGACTCGTGTCATCTCGTTTCATCATGTCCTTATCTCATCATATCATCCCGTACTTATCCTTATGGTTATACCCGTAAGTACATAAGCATAGGTTTCTATATATATATTCTACATCTTGGTTCTCCTATTACTATGGTTGCGGAGGTGACATACGCCATCCACCCTGTAGGGTTCCTAGGCACACTAGTGAGGTCTCACAAGGCATCAACCATGCCAATTTAAAATTTTACAAGTGCCGAGAAACCCTAATACGGATCGTTAACTAGAATTTTAAGCGAAAGATGCAACTAGTTAACAATTTAACTAAAAGAACGGAAATACAACCTTTGTAGATCCGGTTCTCCATCTCTATAGCTCCATGATGAAGTCTCCTTGCTGTCCAAATCAAATCCCGGGCTCAAGCGTCGGCTTCATCGGAGGAATGGACGGGCTAGGTCATCGACTACGATGCCGAAGATGATCTACGTCGAGGCATCACTAGATCAAGCTCCCACTTCACCAAGTCATGAAACTTGTGAAGAAAACACCCTATACTACTTGGCAAGAGGTAGAGGATGAAGAAATAGGAGGTGGGTTCACTTTAGAATTGGATTTCTCACTCTTTTCATCAAATAACCATTGATGAAGCAAGGTTTTTTTCATGTGAAGAAGAAGAAGAAGAAAATGAATATTATGATAAGTTATTTAGAAATAGAAAAGAAAATCAATACTTATCATAATACAACCATGGTCAAGTGTAGAGAATGAACTAGGGTTAAGTGGAGTGGTTAGGGTTAAGCATGAGACAAAATGGTCACTTAGTCAAAGCTTCATGAAGCTTCAAGATGCAAACAAAGAAAGCCACCATTTTCTCTTTATGCCATTTATTTTCCAAAAAGAATAAATAAATAAATAAATAAATAAGAAAACAAAACCCTAACCATTCATATAACTATGGTTTAATCTTTACACAAACCCAAGTAAACATGTATCATCAAACATGATACAATCAAGTGCACAAAAGTATATCACATATACAATGTGCATAATTCAAGTGAGAAAATCCATTTAAAGTGAACCAATACTAGTTAATGCAAAGTAATATATCAAATATATAATTATGCATTATATCATTAAATCAACACTTGATTTAACGATCCGGTCATATCGCATGTGACCGACTAATATCCAATGTATCGGCTTATCGAATCAATCCTAGATTCGATAACTAGGTTATATCACATACAACCATTCGATACATTCATCGTGAGAATAGAATACGGTATCACATACACGCATTATTCTCGGTCCCGCACATATCTCATATGCGCTCCTATTTCGTTTCGCTTGAGCCAGGAAAGCTCTGTGTAGGACTCTAATGACTCGTCAATACGCCGGCAGCAGATGATCATATCAAACACCCACAAGCCGCAAGTGGTCTGCTAAACATAACGGCCACCCGGGTATTGAGCGATCAGAAGATCGACGAGCAAGCCCGCTCACACTCTTGTGAATCCAACCAGTAACACTTACCGTACAGTCCGGTCTCGTCGTCTGATATGTCGCATATCTCGCCTAGGGGTGGTAAACGTTAGACCCCAATAGCTCGATAAGTCATGTCGATATGAGGTCCATAACAGTTCGAGAAACTACAGGTAACACTTACCAGTAAATCTCAGCAACCCTGGCCAGGGATTTCCGGTTATAGCCAATCGAACACAGCGCAACATCAACTCCCTATACCGGGAGAGACGAATCCCCTCCTATCGCTCACTGCCTCCATGTGATTCGAGACTGTACCCAAAAACCACCGTTTTGCACGCCCTCTTGGACGTGGTAAGGTGGAAATCAAAGCACAGTGGGAACCACACAAGACTCTATGACGATCTCGGGTCAACAGACTACTCTGTACCAGTGTCACCAGAGAACTGCCATCTGACGTAAGGTATAATACCATCTGGGAGTTCTCGGCGAGTCCGTCCGGTGTACCCAGTCTCCACTGAGCACCCGTATATCATCTCTGATGTCAAACACCAATGGATATGGGATCATCCATCGCCCATCTGTATGGGTCGAGAAGGTATACGCTAGTCTACTCTGGTATATCGATGCCCCGTCTCGATACACCCACGACTAGGGACTTTGAAGGATGTACTTATGGACTACCATGTCCCCACTAGTATGATCCGCATCATAGTCCAGATAGTCAAGTACACATCCTAAGGGCTTTACCAACATGTAACAGAGAGACAAACAGTATACACGTTAAGGTAAAGAGTAACCAGATAGCATACTATCATGTCGAGCAAGAAAGTCCTCCCTATATATGTCCCAGCATCCACTACAATACACATCCAATGTACAGTAATGGCCTCTAGGGCATATATATAACTAACAATCTCCCACTTGCACTAGGGCCATCTGATAGCAGTGGTTGTAGTATCTCATACTCAACCATCCCATAAAAGTCTCTCTCTGGGAATAGGCTTTCATGAGTGGATCCGCCGTGTTGTCCTCTGAGTCTACTCTCCTAACCTCGATCCCTTAGAGATCAACCATCTCCATGATCAGGTGACACTGCCTTAGAATATGTCTGGATCACTGATGGGACCGGAGTTCCCGGGCCTAAGCCATACTTCCATTGTCACACAATGGTAGGAACCTAGTTCATCTCATGAACCAATATACACCCAAACAGCCTCTTTGGTAGCATCTTAAGTAGCGATGTATCCTGCCTTTATCGTCTAGTAAGCCACGGTATTTAGCTTGGTACTCTTCCAACATACCGTCCCTTTACTGAGGGTAAAGACAATGCCTGTGACTGACATTCAGTCGTCCTTATCACCCTGGAACACTTCCAGTGATTCTCCCCAGGATCAACTGATACCATCTCACTACAACTAGTGAGTGTCCTAATATCCATTTAGATCTATCTCATAGATCCAAAACCCAGGATTTAGTAGGTATCACTTTGATCTTATGTGGAGAATCATTG
The DNA here is from genome assembly GCA_030015575.1 of Agapanthus africanus. Lineage (NCBI taxonomy): Eukaryota > Viridiplantae > Streptophyta > Magnoliopsida > Asparagales > Amaryllidaceae > Agapanthus > Agapanthus africanus. Next base: position 122,519,498 of record CM057344.1, read on the forward strand.
TGATAAGCGGAGATTGATCTAGCGTAGCATAGGAAACTCCTTTCCTATCAAGAGTATGTCATCCACGTACTCTACGAGGATTGTCACTATACTCTCTACTATCTTTTTGTTTATACAAGGTTCATCTACCATTTTGATGATGTCAAACTCTTTGACTAATCCATCAAAACAGATGTTCCAACTCCGCGATGCCTGCTTTATCAAATAAAACATCTTGCACATGTTTCCGCTGCTCCCACTGTCTACGAGGCCCTCTGGCTGTGTACTTATAGACTCCCTCTTCTAAAACATCATTTAGAAAAGCTGTCATGACACACAACCACCAGATATCGTAGTCATGGTATGTAGCCGTGGCAAGTAGGATCTGGATGGACTTAAGCATAGCCATTGGAAAAAGGTTTCATCATTATACACGCCTGGTCGATGACGAAAACCTTTAACAAGTCTAGTTTTGAAAGTCTCAACTTTTCCATCTGCACCAAGTAATCTTCTCAAGATATACTTGCTCATGATGGGGATTTAACCCTTCAGATATAGCAACCAAAGTCCATACTTTGTTGGTGTTCATGGATTCCATCTCAGATCACTAAGCATCCAGCCATTCTTACAGAGTCTTACTCCTGATGGCCAGCTCGAAGCTAGTTGGGTCATCATCTCATGATGCAATCCTCGCTCCCACTGTCATAGAGAAACATAAGTATCTCTCAGGTGGGTGAGGAACCCTACTAGATCGGCGGAGAGGCTGAGGTTCATTGGAATCTACTGAATCCTTTGGTTCTATCAAATCATCAGCTGCAGTTTGTATAGCTGGAACATTCCCAGTTCTACATAACAGACTTTGCCTCGAGCTTGTCCGGATTTTGTTTTTAGACATAGTCCGGACAACCCCAAATCTTAACTAACTTAAGAGATGGGCTCTTCCCTTATCATATCAAATATGAAATGGTAGGCAACTGATTTGATTTGAACCCTATTCAATAGGTATGCAGCTTCTCAAGCGCATAACTCCCAAAAGGAAACAGGAAACTCAGTAGTACTCATCATAGAGCACACCATATCACATATGGTGCTATTGCTCCACCCCGATATACCATCGTGCTATGGTGTATACGGAGGAGTAATGCTGAGAGAGAATCTTATTCTCCTTTAGAATAGTCCAGGAATTCTATGCACAAGTATTCTCCTCCTTGATCTCATCATAGGACATAATACTTATACCCGTTTTGGTTCTCTACTTCTAACTTATATTCTGTGAATACCTCAAAAGTTTCTGACTTGTGTTTCAACAGGAACATATGTCTGAATCATGAGAGATCATCAGAGAACGTAATGAAGTATAAAGAACCAGTCCTGGCATGTGTAGACAGGGGACCTTACATACATCATCATGTATCAGTCCTAAGAGTTTACTAACTCTTTCTCTGTTACCAATAAACAGAGCTGTGGTCATCATATCTCTGTGACATGACTGGCAAGTTTCATAAGATGTAAATTCAAACTGATTTAAATATGCATCTATATGTAACTTCAGCTAGTCAGGTCGCATTGATATGACCTAGTCTACAATACCTCAAGAAGAATTCGTTCATTTCTGAACTCTTCCTCTTGTGTGTGTTCTGTATATTAAGAACTGTAGTTTGATTTAGAACATCAATGCTTTTAGATAACGTGCCTGAACCGATCAACTTTTGATATAGGAAATGTTCAAAACATTATCCAACAATACAAAATTATATCCTTTCTTTACTAATAAAGAGACTGATATGATTTTGTATATCAGGTTCGGTATCTAATAATATTCGTTCAGAATCAATGTATTGGTAATACAGGGTGACAGTGACCAACAGACTTGGCTGCAACACTTGCCCCTTTTTCTGCCTCATGAAACTTATCACCCGTTCTCAGTTCTCTACCTTTCTGTAGCCCTATGTAATAAATTACATATCTGGGATCCTGATCCGGTATCAAATACCCAGGATGTAGAGGATACAGAGTAACAGTTCTTTGTAACGAACACACCCGAAAGAGATGCATCTCATACACTTTTTTCGTTTGGGCGGCACGGGAAATCTGGTATTCCCCAATTTCCTGCTCTGTTTTATAACAATTATAAGTTGGAGCGGGACCAACGTTCTCCAGCTCAGTATAACAAGCGGGTTCGGTCAATACTCCGTATTATTAGCTTGATTAAGGCGTGATATGGTCCCTACCTGGAGAGAGAGAGAAGAAAACACTCAGCGTGCGCTCTTGCAAGAATAGATTGGTTATTATTTTATCTAATCAAGATAGCTTCCACTGTTTTTATCAAATCTTCCTTCAAACCCTAAAAGGAAAGACTATCCGGGATTAATTACACACTACAAGTTCGCCAATCTTTCAGCCAGGCCAGTGTCGGTACTTTGAGGGAGGTCCCCTGTGCTTTCGCACGAACCTAATTAATGTAAATTTCGTTTTCCCAGAGGCGTAACCCCGTTGACACTTTTCTAGACACCTACTTGATCGGCTAATTGTCATGTGTAAAACTCTCCCAGGAGTAACAATTACTCGCAGCGGGTATCGGGATCCAACTATCTCATAGAAGGTATGCAATCTCATTGCAAATTTCAACACTTGAAATTCCCGATAATATTTTGCCCCTAGTGTTCTATGACCTTGACGAATGCCAAACAACCCATAGTCCACTAGTCAAGTTCAACCCGTACATTTCTTGATTGAATTAAACCCACCCGCACGACCCTTGACGAATGCCAAACAACGCCGTACGAATACCCTAATCCAATCTGCATCATATGCATAAGCAGATAAATACTAGTTAGCTACCGCACACTACGCCTTGACGAATGCCAAACTACCGCAGCACGAATACTAACTAGTACTTATCTGAAATGACGGAGGGCTACGACAGGTTTTTCGGAAAACCTATTGCGTAATGAACTTGATATCGTTGTAGAATCAAATGATTTTAAAATGGAGTGTTTTTGAGGCTTTTCTAGTTTTGCTAAAGGGGTCACTCCCGGTGAAGGGATTGTCGGCCCTTTCCTCGTCGAATGAGGTGCGGGATATATCATATATATCACTGTGCAAAGTAGAAACTATAGAAGCTATCAAAAGACAAACCGAGTGTGTAGCATCTGCCAGTTATTGCTAAAGGAGTCACTCCCGGTGAAGGGATCTCGGTCCTTTCCTTATCGAATAAGGTGCAGGATATATCATATATACCTCTGTGCAAAGCAAGAACTGTAGCTACCTGTTTTATTTTGAAATTCGATTCTACAACATCTGAGGTTTCTTTTTATTTCATTAATCTCATTAATGAAGTCCCATCATTTAAGTACCTAAACATCACAGATAAATACGACGTACACTTATACCATTCGCATTCGCCTCGATGTCCCCTCATGCAACGTTAGGTTAGGTAACTAACGGCAGAGCGGGGCAGGGCTAGCGCGGGTGTAAAACATAAGTAACGCCTATATAATATATCATATATACTATATACAGTATTTATCATAGAACATCACATGATCACATCACAGATATCGCAGCAGAAGAAACATATGAAATATTGGATATACTAGGACGTCCGTGTTTTCAATACGGGCCAGTATAAAACATGGATTCCACGGTCGTGATGAATAGCCAAACCCACACCCCAAGACCCCTACGAGAGCGGCAAGCAACCCTACCAATTCTAGAGTTAGGAGACCCGGACTTGACTCCTCGAGTTGGTCTCCCACTGGACTCCAGAACCCGGTTACTTGTGCCCTCCTCCTTGGGTCTATCCTAGTGCGGAAAAGTAAATAATATACAAACGGTGACATCTTCCGCAACCTGGAAGTGCCCCAATAAAAGAATATTACATACAAGTTTTTACATGAATGAAAATGAAAAACACTCATCTCACATAAAAACCCCCGGCTATTCAAACACGACGATCCAATATAACATATCCAGCAACACATAACATCAGATGTCATCAACGTAAGTAAATATGCGCATCCCAATTGCCGTTGACATATAGCAACGAAACCGGCGATATCACATATTACACTTACGGTCACAGAAAAGAAAGTGTAAAACTACAACAGTTGGAATCCGCAACCACCTCAGACATCGCATGTCTGACCAAATGAATTCTTTAGACATCGCATGCCTAACAATTATAAACCCCGCATTTTAGTCTCAAAATCGAAAACAGTTTTCAATACCAAGTCGGGCAATTTAACAGGATTCCCGACAATTTGATCGAATACTCGTCGCAAACTTCAGTAGGCGGCCGCACCCCCAATGCCGTCGACGAAGTGCACCAAGGCGGAACACCGCTGCCGCGAGCACCCAGATGGATGCTTTCGGCGACGGGGTTCTCCTACAGTCACTTGGTCGGGGCTATGGGATGTAGCTGTCTATTAAGTTTATCCGGCGAGTATCCGCGTACGCTACGTGATTGCGACGGACTTTTGATCACATCAAAATTCCGTGGCAACCGATCAAGTGAGACTAAACCGCTAGATTTATAACATTCATTCAGTAATCTCATAACTACTTGTGAATTCCAATTATTGTATCCCATTCCAGATAACTAGAAAATGTTAAACTTTCTGATCGAACATTCAAACACCCAAGTTTTCCCGAAACAGCTCAACACATGAAACAAGTTTAAAAAACATCCAGTTCATGCCTCAGTACCGACGGTCCAGCCGTAGAAGGGTCAAGCCAACGCCTCACATGTAGCACGCCGTACTGCCCCAAACCCGAAGGTTCAAAGGGCAGTTCAAGACGGTCACATAATCGAGTTAAGGTTTGTTGTCTTCTAGAGGGACCATCGCGTTACTTGCACTACTTAGAACGTCTTTAAACCTCGGAAAAATCCAACACTTGGAAATTTTCCGGCAGGGGAAAGATTGGGTATTTATATCCGGTCGAACTTTTTAACATATTCAATAATTATCCGGAAAGACACATAGACAAAGCTTGACAATCCGATCGATTCATCGAGTCCCAATACAACCCCAGAACACTCAACTCTTGAGTCAAATTAAAAATTCCCAGAAAACTCAGCATCACAAAATAGGAATTACTGTGCAAAAAGTATTGGACATTTTGATAATACGGCCGCGGAACCGCCGCAGAAGCCTTGCCTCTGCCGCGGTTCTGCCGCAGTTTTGACGAATTAGCCCCACGAATTTCACAGTAATTCTAATAGGACCCTGCTGAATTTTTTAGCAATTTTTAATTCGCAAAAATCCAAATTTTCAGAAAATTTCCAGAGAGCACTTTGATGTTAGGGTTTCGGGTCGATCGGGTTTCAAACTTCGTCTACGCATCGCCTAAGGCTCTAGCTATGCTCTGATACCACTGTAGGGTTCCTAGGCACACTAGTGAGGTCTCACAAGGTATCAACCATGCCAATTTAAAATTTTACAAGTGCCGAGAAACCCTAATACGGATCGTTAAGTAGAATTTTAGGCGAAAGATGCAACTAGTTAACAATTTAACTAAAAGAACGGAAATACAACGTTTGTAGATCCGGTTCTCCACCTCCATAGCTCCATGATGAAGTCTCCTTGCTGTCCAAATCAAATCTCGGGCTCAAGCGTCGGCTTCATCGGAGGAATAGGCGGGTTAGGTCATCGACTACGATGCCGAAGATGATCTACGTCGAGGAATCACTAGATCAAGCTCCCACTTCACCAAGTCATGAAACTTGTGAAGAAAACACCCTATACTACTTGGCAAGAGGTAGAGGATGAAGAAATAGGAGGTGGGTTCACTTTAGAATTGGATTTCTCACTCTTTTTATCAAATCACCATTGATGAAGCAAGGTTTTCTTCATGTGAAGAAGAAGAAGAAGAAAATGAATATTATGATAAGTTATTTAGAAATAGAAAAGAAAATCAATACTTATCATAATACAACCATGGTCAAGTGTAGAGAATGAACTAGGGTTAAGTGGAGTGGTTAGGGTTAAGCATGAGACAAAATGGTCACTTAGTCAAAGCTTCATGAAGCTTCAAGATGCAAACAAAAAAAGCCACCATTTTCTCTTTATGCCATTTATTTTCCAAAAAGAATAAATAAATAAATAAATGAATAAGAAAACAAAACCCTAACCATTCATATAACCATGGTTTAATCTTTACACAAACCCAAGTAAACATGTATCATCAAACATGATACAATCAAGTGCACAAAAGTATATCACATATACAATGTGCACAATTCAAGTGAGAAAATCCATTTAAAGTGAACCAATACTAGTTAATGCAAAGTAATATATCAAATATATAATTATGCATTATATCATTAAATCAACACTTGATTTAACGATCCGGTCATATCGCATGTGACCGACTAATATCCAATGTATCGGCTTATCGAATCAATCCTAGATTCGATAACTAGGTTATATCACATACAACCATTCGATACATTCATCGTGAGAATAGAATACGGTATCACATACACGCATTATTCTCGGTCCCGCACATATCTCATATGCGCTCCTATTTCGTTTCGCTTGAGCCAGGAAAGCTCTGTGTAGGACTCTAAAGACTCGTCAATACGCCGGCAGCAGATGATGATCATATCAAACACCCACAAGCCGCAAGCGGTCTGCTAAACGTAACGGCCACCCGGGTATTGAGCGATCAGAAGATCGACGAGCAAGCCCGCTCACACTCCTGTGAATCCAACCAGTAACACTTACCGTACAGTCCGGTCTCGTCGTCTGATATGTCGCATATCTCGCCTAGGGATGGTAAACGTCAGACCCCAATAGCTCGATAAGTCGTGTCGATATGAGGTCTATAACAGTTCGAGAAATTACAGGTAACACTTACCAGTAAATCTCAGCAACCCTGGCCAGGGATTTCCGGTTATAGCCAATCGAACACAGCGCAACATCAACTCCCTATACCGGGAGAGACGAATCCCCTCCTATCGCTCACTGCCTCCATGTGATTCGAGACTGTACCCAAAAACCACCGTTTTTCACGCCATCTTGGACGTGGTAAGGTGGAAATCAAAGCACATTGGGAACCACACAAGACTCTATGACGATCTCGGGTCAACAGACTATTCTGTACCAGTGTCACCAGAGAACTGCCATCTGACGTAAGGTATAATACATCTGGGAGTTCTCGGCGAGTCCGTCCAGTGTACCCAGTCTCCACTAAGCACCCGTATATCATCTCTGATGTCAAACACCAATGGATATGGGATCATCCATCGCCCATCTGTATGGGTCGAGAAGGTATACGCTAGTCTACTCTGGTATATCGATGCCCCGTCTCGATACACCCACGACTAGGGACTTTGAAGGATGTACTTATGGACTACCATGTCCCCACTAGTATGATCCGCATCATAGTCCAGATAGTCAAGTACACATCCTAAGGGCTTTACCAACATGTAACAGAGAGACAAACAGTATACACGTTAAGGTAAAGAGTAACAAGATAGCATACTATCATGTCGAGCAAGAAAGTCCTCCCTATATATGTCCCAGCATCCACTACAATACACATCCAATGTACAGTAATGGCCTCTAGGGCATACATATAACTAACACACCCGACTTCCCCTGTAGATATACATCTACTCACCTGCTATCCTTGCTCTAGCCGAAGTCGATGAACGTCTTGTTCTCCTTTGTCATCTCGGAAGTCCACGCAAGGGTACCTACACATCAATACATATTGCATCGTAAACAAAATCAATTCCGAAAACCGATACGGCACGCGAAGTGCACATAGGTTAGAACCTATGGTCCACGCATGCAAGAATAACTAAACAACGCACAGCGTTGACGTACAAACTTCAAACGACCGAGTCAAAACTCAAATACTAAAACTCATGTTTTCAAAAGTCGTAAACCGAAATTAGCAACTTAGAAAAACTCTCTCAGATTTTGACTCAGGTGTAATTAGGATATTTTGCACATAGGGTAGGCCTAGATATCAGGTAATAGAGCTATGGACCAAACACCAACCCAAATCACCAAGACCAGGCCGCAATTTGCGGCCATTTCTAATAAATCTGCGGCCTGAAGTGGGAGTTGGGGTCTTGGGTTTCTAAGGTAGTCTCTACATAACTTGCACATCTCACCGTGTTTGCAAAATATTTTTCAGAGTCCCCGAGTCATAGCATATTCTTATTGATCATCACAATTCGTCAAAAACCCGATATTAGAAAATTCCAAGTTCATGTTTGGGACTTCTAATCTCAAGTTTTTCCAGAATTCCATCACTAACGGGTTTGTGGTCACTAACTAAACCTCAATTGTATCTACACAACTCAATACATCTAATAAATATCATCCTAGAATTTTCCAAGATCACTAATCTTAAACCTCTTAACTCTAAACTAACACTTAAGCCTAGAAAACTTAAAAGCTTGAAGGAAGGTGAAGGTTTTACCTCTTGGAAGCAACTCAAGAAAGTTCTTTGGTGGTCCAAGGTACTCAAAAGTCTATCTTGATCTCACCATAGGGTGTAGGATGAACTTGTGGTCATTTTTTGTGAAGGTGGTGTAGGGTTTTGATAAGGTTTTTGGGATGATTTCATAGGGTAGTGAGGTAGAGGAAGAGGAGAAGGAAGAAGATGAAGAAAATGAGATGAAGAAAAAATGAAGAGGGGAGAAAAGATGGTGGGAGGTAACCATACACTCTCATCTCTCTCTTTCTCTTTCTCACTCTCTCTCCTCAATAAATACAATCACATCTATGTCTCCCTCTCTCATCAAATATCTTTCTATTTCATCTTCTTTTCTCTTTTTAAAACCAAATAATAACAAATACAAATGAAGCCAACATGCAACAAAATACAATATATCATGTCACATTTGTCATGGTCAACAAAAATGGATTTGACTTAATACATAATTAGTAACGCACTAATCAAGTTTAACATAAACTTGTATGTAAGTAATTGTATAATTATTTGTAAAATATCTAAATCCAATAAATGCCTTCATAATCAATAATTCATATTAATTTCCAAAATATATAGGTATATAATTATACCATTTTATGGAAACTCAAATCCATACACATATAGTTTTCATGAAATTTATTATTTTATTATTTAAATTCCAAAATATTATTTTATATTTTTTGAAATGTACATAATGACAACCCAGGTATTTGTCGAAGGGATGATCGACACGATAACTCGTCCGAAAACTCTACTGAGCCTATAGGTGACATTCTCCGTACAGTCCGGTCTGTTCGTCTAAGAGTATCACATATCAGGCCTAGTGGGTGGTAAACGTCAGACTCCTAATAGCGCAATAAGTCGTGTCGGTGTGGAACCCAACACACCCTGAGAAACTACTGGTGTACATACCAGTAAATCTCACTTGCCCTGCCCAGGGACTTTGTGTATTGGCCAGCCGTACACATCGCAATATCAACTCCCCATACCGGGAGAAACGGATCCCTTCTAACCTCTACCGCCTCTAAGTGTTTCGGGACTGCACCCAACTACTATCTGTTTGCATGACTCATTTGATCCGTAGTAGGGTAGTAATCTAAGTACAGTGGGAACACACTCGAGACGAATAGTGATGTCAAGTCGACGGACTAATCTGTACTCATGTCACCGGGGAAACGCTAACCGACTATAGGTATAATACCAACCAACAGTACACAGTGAGTCCGTCTAGTGTAACCCATAACCCAATGAGCAACTATATACTATCTTTGGTACAGTATACCAATGGCTGTGGGACAAGAAGCGTATACACTAGTCTATTCTGGAGTATCGATGCCCAGTTTCGATACTCCTATGACTAGGGACAAGTTTAAGGATGTGCTTATAGACTATCCAGCCCACACTAGTGTGACTGCTATCACAACGCTGGTAGTCAAGCAAAAATCCTAAGGGCTCTATCAACATGTATTAGCGATATGTTAAGAGAAACATATACACATGTTAAGATAGACCCAAACCAGATAGCATACTATCATATTGAGCAAGGCTGTTATTATATCTGTATATATCCCAAGATTCCAAAATGTATTATACAATTCAGTACTATACAATAATGGCCTCCAGGGCATGTATCACTAATAATCTCCCACTTTCATTAAGCCATGTATTGGCGTATCCCAGACCTAACATCTCGAATAACCTCTCGAACTGCGTCTGAGGGATGGCCTTTGTGAGTGGATTTGCAGTGTTGTTCTCCATGTCTACTCTCTACACCTCGATCTCCCGGCGATCCACGATCTCCCTGATCTGGTGATATCTCCTCAAGATATGTCTGGACTTCTGATGGGACATTGGTTCCTTCGCTAAAGCTATAGACCCGTTGTTGTCATAATACAAATGTATTGGGTCAACAATGGACGGAACCATCTGAAGTTATATTGAGGAATTACAACGGCATATATCAGAGGTGTGAAGAGATGTACCCTTAAACCAAATCCCGTATTTGAGGGAAAGGGGGTGATGGACCTAAGAATCGTTAGTCATATTTGAGACTAAGATTATCTTAAGAGATATGGGATGAATATAGTTTTGGATATTATCAATGAGAGATCATTAGTCATGTTTGAGACTAAGATCTGTTTGGAAATCAAGAGCAATATGGGCTCTGTTAATTTAGAATCAAAGAGGCTTAACCTCAGGAAATTTAGCCCATTTGGGCTGAAATTGGGTTTCTATACTACCCAGTAGTGTTAAACACTAATATATGCAGTGCTCACGTGTATTTCACGTGGGGCGCTGGAATAGTGCTGAGCACTAGTCTTCTCTAGCGCTCATGTGTAAAACATGTGAGGTGCTCAGATATGGGCGTTGCCCAACCAGTGCTAAGCACTTAGTCATTTTGACTGAACATGGAGTGGTAAGCACTTCGCATGAAGCTCACGTTGGAAGCACGTGAGTGCTGAGCTTTAATTTCAGATTTTATTTGCTTACCCTTTTTTTTGACATAAGTGCTAAGCACTTGGCTGGATCTCACGTGTGAAGCACGTGAGAAGCCAGATTTTGGGTTTCCAAGAGTGTTTCACGCGATTGCTTTATTTTGGGGTGTTGGGCTGCTTTATTTGGTGGCTGCCTAATCAACACAAATGAGTTTTTTTGCTCTTTGGACGCTCACGTAGGAAGCATGTGAGGCATTTTAGTTTTTCTTTTGTTTGTTTTAAGCACTCACGTGGGAAACACATGAGGCAATATAATAGTGCTAAGCACTAATTTTACTCATGTGTATTTCACGTGAGACGCCAAGTTTTTCTTGTTTTTAGAGATATTAATCTCTGTTAATGACATTTTATTCATTGATAATCATCAAGATTTCTTTTTTGAAGATCTTGAATCATCATCATTGTTTTTATTGGAGAACTAAATTCTCTTTTATTTTTATAAGAACTAAGTTTTTTATGTAAGGTTAAACCCTGATTTCGGGGGATTAAATTCCCATAACATATGTTCTTTTTCTTTCTTTTTCTTTTTAACCTAGTTCTTTTCCCTAAGTTTTGAGTCTGAAGAACAAAATCTCCCCGATGAGAATTAAATTCTTAACTTGTGAGGAGGTTTGCTTTTGTAAATCTCAAATCAGAGGAAAAACTAAGTTCTTGTATGAAGGGTTAAACCCTTATATCCATTATACTAGGAAAGAGAGATACTTTTAATCTCTCCTTTTTTATTTACCTAGAGTATTTTGAAGGAGGAAGGTCTTTTTCTTTGAGAATTAAATTCTCTATTCTCTCAAGAGCTCACTGTATTTCGTAGGAGATTATAGGTTTTTTTTCTATATTGAGACTTGAAGTCTCGGGTCCTTTATATAGTGGAGACAAGCTTGTTAATTATTTTGAGAAAATCTCTTATTGAGAGATTCCAATTAGTTTAATTGGACTCAAAATTGATTTAGGGACTTTTACCCACCGTTGGATCTTTGATCCAACTGTTTCTGTCTTACAGAATGTGTTTTCTTGTTTTAAAAAGATTGAGGGAATATTCTCCCATATATAGAATAAAATTATATTGAACGGTGATATTTTTATCACCGTTGGATTTTTAATCCAAAGGTGCTCGGTTTAACAGAGCACAATCTTTCTTTGTTTAGAAAGATATGGGAAATATCTTCCATCTCCTTGGATCTTTGATCCACCAACTTTTTGTTTAACAAAAAATATCCTTCCCAATAGAATTTAATTCTATACTTAATCACTATTGGATCTTTGATCCAACGGTTCCATATTTGAGTAGAAATTAATTCTACGTAAGGAGGTGTCTGTTAGTGATATATGCCATAGAGACCATTATTGTATAGTACTAGTTTATATATTATATTTTGGAGGCTTGGGATATATTCACGGATTTATGACAATCTTGCTCAATATAATAGTATGCTACTTGGTTTGTATCTATCTAAATATGTGTATATGTTTCTTGTAACATATCGCTAATACATATTGATAAAGCCCTTAGGATCTTTTGCTTGACTACCAGCGTTGTGATGGCAGTCACACTAGTGTGGGCTGGGTAGTCCACAAGCACATCCTTATATAGGTCCCTAGTCGTAGGATTATCGAGACAGGGTATCGATACTCCAGAATAGACTAGTGCATACGCTTCTCATCCCAGCAGGAGAGATGGTTTGTCCCACAGCCATTAGTACGTCGTACTGGAGATAGTATGCCGGTGCTCATTAGGTTATGAGTTACACTGGACGGGCTCGTAGGGAACTGTTGGTTGGTATTATACATATCGTCAGATAGCAGTTCCCGAGTGACATGAGTACATCATAGTTCGTTGACTTGACACTGCTGCTTCGCCTCGAGTGTTTTCCCACTGTTCCTAGATTACTACCCTACCATGGCTCTATTGAGTCGTGCAAACAGGTAGTAGTTAGGTGCAGTCCCGAAGCACTTGGAGGCAGTGGCGGTTAGATAGGATTCGTTTCTCCCGGTATTGGGGGTTGATATCGTACAGTGTTCGGGAAGTCACTACACAAAGTCCCTGGCTAGGGAAAGTGAGATTTACCGGTAGGTACTTCAGTAGTTTCTTAGGGTGTTTTGGACTCTCCACCGGCACAACTTATTGCGCTATTAGGGGTCTGATGTTTACCGCCCCTCTAGGTCCGATATGCAATACTCTTAGTCGAACAGACCGGACTGTACGGAGATTGTCACAGACAGGCTCAGTAGGAGTTCAGATGAGTTATGCTCATCGGTTTTCTTATCGACATCTATCTGGGGGCCGTTACGTGCAGCTAGTGCCGCTTGCGGTCTATGGTTAAACCCACTGCCAGCGTAGTGTCGAGTCTTTAGAGTCCCACACAGAGGGTTTCCTTGCATTGTGCAAAACATGTAGAGGTCGTATGGTTTTATGACAGGGTTCGATCACGTGCATGTACTTGTGCACGCATGGTGATTCGGACAGACAATACTAGTGGGCTTTGGTTTAAGCCGGATCCTAGTATTATACTGATGGATTGTCTTCGTCTTCTGTATTCATATTTTTCGGAATACGTGTACGGGTATGTATATACGGACGAGGGGCATTTTTGTAATTTTTACAAAAATTGATTTTGAAGATGACATGACATAATTGTATTATTCATTTTGGTTTAAATTATTAATATATTTATGTAAAAGGAAATGAAGTGGATATTGCATGAATTAGGACATGGGTGCTTAGGACACATGGTGCTCATTCCATCCATGAGTCATTCTTTAGTAAATTGAACCCCTTTTGGTAATTGATATTAGTTTTATCTAATGAATTATCAAAAAAGTTCAGTTTAGAAAAAGATAAAAGAAGCCATCTCCTTTTTCAAGTTCTAGCTCACTAGATTTTTCTTTAGCCATAATCTAATCCCTCAAACCCTAGAACACTCATGTGTTGAGTAACCTAGGGAAAAAGGAGACTCCTTAATCCATCTACACTCTCTACACACCTTAGGTCACTTAGTGTAGCATACTACTTGGCTTAGTTTCTTCGGTTGTTGAAGAAGGAGCCCGGTACACAAGCTCTCGGGTGGATCATCTTCGATCCAAGAAAGCCGACGAGGAGACGACATCCGCACCACTCCAAGGAGCTCACGCAGTGAGGAGGACAGCGAGGAGAAGAAAGAGCGGTTACGTGAGGTATAACTTTTGTTCATGTAGTGTATACTTCATATTATTTATGCTAGTTTAGGTTTAGATTCGATCTTGGCTGTTAGTCGATGCTACGAAGCTCATAATTTTCGTATTTTATATTCTCTTCCTCCCCGCGATTCCGCGGGGTGCGTAGCATGGACTAACAGTGGTATCAGAACCAACTAAACCTACTCTAGCTTATTAGCAATTATTAGAACTTCGATCTTCGGAAAAACCAGAAAAAAACACCGAAAACCTTACTTTCTGTCGATTTTTAAAACTTTCTGGAATATTATTTCAGTACCATGAAAAATATGTGCAGGGTTTACTAAGATAACACAAGAAAATTTAAGCCACTGAATCACCAAGACGGTCATGGAACCGCCGCAGAATGGACCGTTCTACGGCGGAGTCGCGGCCGAGTCAACGATTCAACTCATCTTTATTCTGTTATTTCTTAATTTTGGTGTTTTATTTTCTGGAATATTTTGTTTCTACCCAGTATGTTTTTGAATGCTGGTTTGCATTTGGGGTGGTTACAGAAAATGTGTTTTGATCGAATTTCTATTGTACTTAGCTAATTAGTCCTTCTGTAATGTTATATGTGTTTTTAAATCTCAGCTAATTGCTATATGTCAGTTAGTCTGGGATTGCACATATCTGTTGGTTTGTGTATATGAATTTTGTTGGATCGTCAATGATGAATAGCCGGGAATATGAGATGAGTGTTTTTATCTTTCATTCAATGTAAATTGTAATTTGATGTAATATTATTTTGCGGGGCACATCCGGGTTGAGCTTGTAGCCGCCGTTGTATTATTTTCTTTTTTACCGTTTTCTGCTCTTAGGATAGACCCAAGGTGGGGTGCATAAACTACCGAGTTCTTTGAACAGCCGAGTGGTCTACTCACTTTGTTGAGGGATGTTGCTTCACTTCTGGAACTTGGCGGGTAGTTTGCCGCACCCGTAGGGGTCTGGGGTGTGGTTTGGCTATTCATCACGACCGTGAAATCCG
This sequence comes from Agapanthus africanus, assembly GCA_030015575.1. Taxonomy (NCBI): domain Eukaryota; kingdom Viridiplantae; phylum Streptophyta; class Magnoliopsida; order Asparagales; family Amaryllidaceae; genus Agapanthus; species Agapanthus africanus. The sequence goes on from CM057344.1 coordinate 122,534,603, forward strand.
TCTTTTGTTACAGGCTTAAACGAAACACGGTATTCCTAGTATATCCAACATATTCATCTGTGATATGGAATGACTATTAATGCGTCAGACGAATGCTATTATTATATATGTTATATAATAGACGCTACTTATGTTTTGCATTCGTGCTAGTCCTGCCCTCGCTCTGGCATTAGTTAAGTAACCTAACAGTGTTAGACGGGGCCCAGTGGCGAATGCGGATGGCATAAGTAGACGTTGTATTTTTGTCTTTTTCTTATAATGATAGGTGTATTTGATGGGACCGCATTAGATTAATGCAAAGCAAATAAACCAAAGTTGAATCGTTGGAACAGATTTAAAACCACTCGGTTTTTTTTCAAAACAGCAGACTTTTAAATGCGGAGATTAAACCACTTCTTTTAAAAGCTATCAGGTTCCTTCGATTATATCAAGTTCACTACGTTTACGATTTTGCCAAAACCATTCGTAGCCCTCCGTCATTTTAGTTGGATATTCAGTAGTATTCAAACTATGTATTTTGACCTTTGCCAAGGCATAGTGATTGGTAGCTGCTGGATATTCATCTGTAGCATAGATATATGCGTTGGTTTAGGATAGTCATACTACTATTTTGGCCTTCGTCAAGGGTATGTATGGGTGGGTTCAAATTAACCTGGATAATGACGGGTAGAACTTGACATGTGACTTATGATATGTTGGCCTTCGTCAAGGTCATAAGAGCATGGGGCAAAAATCCACATCGGGAGTTTCTAAAGAAACTGAAATTTTCTAGTGTTGCATACCATTTGGAGTGTGATAATTTTGGTAGGATTTCTTCAGCTTTATCATACGATGATATTTAGACCCCGATCCTACTGTGAGTATATGCTACTCCTTGGGAGATTTTTTCACTAAACGATCAATGCTATAAACTAAGTAGGTGTCTAGAACGGTGTTAACGGGCTACGCCTCCAGGGAAAAGAGGTTATATAATTAAGGAACTTCGCGAAAGCGTTGGAAAACCTCCCTCGAAGTACCAAAGCCTGGCTGAAAGGTTAAGCAAGTATTGCACGGTGAGATTAATCCTGACTAATTCTTCTTTTATGGTTTGAAGAGGGATTCGAGAAATAGTGGGAGCTATCCTGTTTAGATAAACTAAAAACTAATCTAAACTTGTAAGAGTATCATGCTAAAGTGTTTCTTCTCTCTCTCCTAATTGCAGCGACCAAAATATGACAAGCCTTAAGTTACTTCTAGATAAAAACATATTAGCTGGGCCAAACTATAAAAATTGGCTCAGGAATGTCCAGATAGCCCTCACGTATGAAAAATTGGGCTATCTACTTACTACCAAAGCCCCCGCCGTCCCGGGTCCAGATTCCAGTGTCGCGGACAAGGAGATATATAAGACCTGGGAAATAGATAGTGCGAAGGCCAAATGCCTCGTGTTAGCCTCCATAGACAATGAATACCAAAGACGACACGAGAAGATGGACCTTGCTTCCATCTTCCTCCATTCAAAAGAATTATATGGTGAGCAATCTCGTATCGCAAGATACGAGACCTCAAAGAAATTGTTTCAGGCGAGGTTGGCCATCGGGTCATTTGTTGGGGACCACGTCCTAAAGATGATCAGCTTAATAGAAGAGCTTGCGGACCTCGGGACCACGTTGGAGAATGAGTTATACACTAACTTAATTCTACAGTCTCTCCCATCTACCTATACCCAGTTTATCCTGAATTTCAACATTCAGGGTAAAGAAGTATCACTTTTTGAGCTCCTCAACATGCTGAGGAGCGCTGAAGGCACCTTGCAGAAGGCAAGGGAGACACCCGCTCTATTTTTTTGGAGGATCTTCCTCTTCTAGATCTAAGGAGAAAGCCAAGGGGAAGAAGAAGAAGGCCCCCACCAAACCGAGAGGAGGGGTCAATAAGGTAGAGGCAAAGGGCAAGAAAAAAGTTGGGGGCCGACGGTAGGGAAGGAAGAATGCTTCTACTGTCCAGCTTTTGTCAAAAAGCAGCATGCGGACAAACTCGAGGCATGCTCAGTACTGTATAAGTTTGTGGGATACCCAAAGAACTCCAGAGGGTATCTTTTCTATTATGTAGAAGAACAAAAGGTTTTTGTTTCTCGTCATGCCCACTTTTTAGAAAATCAATGTTTAGAAAAGGAAACTAGTGGGAGCGCAATAGAACTGGAAGAAATTCCAGAACCACAAGTTATTACTGAAAATATGGTAGAACCAGAGGTTTCAAAAGAACAGGACATCCCCATGCCACTCCGCAGGAGTAGTAGGCTGTTTTATCCACCCGAGAGATACTAGGGTTTTCTCATAGACGGGGATAGAGATGATTACATCATTGACGATGATGAGCCAACTAGCTTCCAGCAGGCCATTCAGAGCGGCGACTCGATAAAATGGTTGGATGCAATGCGGGCCGAGATGGAGTCCATGTACACTAACAAAGTATGGAATTTGAACTTTGCTCCAGAAGGGGTAAAACCCGTAGGCTGCAAATGGATTTTTAAAAAGAAAATTGGTGTAGATGGATAGGTTGAAACCTATAAGGCTAGATTTGTTGCAAAAGGTTTTCGTCAAAGACCTGGTTTGGACTATGATGAAACCTTTTCTCCAGTGGCTATGCTCAAATCCATTCGGATCCTTCTTGCTATTGCTTCCTTCCATGATTATGAGATCTGGCAGATAGACGTAAAGTCGGCCTTCCTAAATGGAAATTTGGAAGAGTGCGTCTATATGGATCAGCCAGAGGGTTTCATTCAGAGTGGGAGTAGCGGAAAAGTTTGCAAGTTTCTTAAGTCCATTTATGGACTAAAGTAAGCATCACGGAGTTAGAACATCTGTTTTGATAAGACAGTCAAAGAATTTGACTTTATCAAAAATCCAGATGAATCATACATTTATAGTAAGATTGTAGCAAGAAATGTCGTATTCCTCGTCTTATACGTGGATAACATTCTTTTGATAGGAAATAATATTCCTATGCAACAATCTGTCAAAGGATTCTTGTCACAAATATTCTCCATGAAAGACCTGGGTGATGCCTCTTATATTCTAGGGATCCGGATCTATTGTGATAGATCCAAGAGGATGTTGGGACTTTCACAGTCCAGGTATATCGACACCATACTGAAAAGATTCAGTATGGAAGATTCAAAGCGCGGTAATCTAACAGCTTGTCATGGAATCACCCTATCCAAAGAGATGTCTCCCAAGACTGACTTGGAAAGGGATCGCATGGCAATTATACCCTACACTTTTGCGGTAGGTTCTATAATGTATGCGATGTTATGTACCAGACCAGATGTTGCTTACACACTCAGCATGGTAAACCGGTATCAGTCAAACCCTGGGGAGAAACATCGGATGGCATTAAAGAGCATTCTCAAGTACCTGAGAAGGACTAAGGAGATATTCTTGGTGTATGGCGGAAAAGACCTCCAGATCGAGGCCTTTGCTGACTCCAGCTTCTAGAGTGACAAGGATGGCTCTAATCATGTCGGGTTATATCTTTATCCTTAATGGAGGGGCGGTCTGTTGGAAGAGTTCCAAGCAGGATACCGTTACCGACTCGACGATGGAAGCGGAGTATATCGTTGCTTCTGACGCCGCAAAAGAAGCAGTCTGGATGAGGAAGTTCTTAACAGATCTTCAGGTGGTTCCATCCATTGTTGATCCAATACCTCTGTATTGTGATAACAACGGGGCTATAACTTTAGCGAAGGAACCCAGGTCCCATCAGAAGTCCAGACACATCTTGAGGTGGTATCACCTGATCAGGGAGATCGTGGATCGCCAAGAGATCGAGGTACAAAGAGTTGACACGGAGAACAACCTTGCAGATCCACTCACAAAGGTCATCGCTCAGACACAATTCGAGAGGCTATTCGAGATGATAGGTCGTAATACGCCAATACACGGCCTTAGTGCAAGTGGGAGATTGTTAGTGATATATGCCCTAGAGGCCATTATTGTACAGTACTAGTTTGTATATTACATTTTGGAGGCTTGGGATATATACACGGATTTATGACAAACTTGCTCAATATAGTAGTATACTACTTGGTTTGTATCTATCTAAAAATGTGTATATGTTTCTTGTAACGTTTCACTAATACATATTGATAGAGCCCTTAGGATCTTTTGCTTGACTACCGGCGTTGTGATGGCAGTCACACTAGTGGGGGCTGGGTAGTCCACAAGCACATCCTTATACAGGTCCTTAGTCGTAGGATTATCGAGACATGGTATCGATACTCCAGAGTAGACTAATGTATATGCTTCTCATCCCAGCAGAGGAGATGGTCTGTCCCACAGCCATTAGTACGTCGTACTGGAGATAGTATGCAGGTGCTCATTAGGTTATGAGTTACACTGGACGGGCTCGTAGGGAACTGTTGGTTTGTATTATACATATCGTCAGATAGCAGTTCCCGGGTGATATGAGTACAGCATAGTCCATTGACTTGACACTGCTGCTTCGCCTCGAGTGTGTTCCTACCGTTCTTAGATTACTACCCTGCCACGGCTCTATTGAGGCGTGCAAACAAGTAGTAGTTGGGTGCAGTCCCAAAGCACTTGGAGGCAGTGGCGGTTAGATAGGATTCGTTTCTCCCGGTATTGGGGGTTGATATTGCACAGTGTTCGGGAAGTCACTACACAAAGTCTCTGGCTAGGGCAAGTAAGATTTAATGGTAGGTACTCCAGTAGTTTCTTAGGGTGTTTTAGACTCTCCCCCGGCATGACTTATTGCACTATTAGGGGTCTGACGTTTACCGCCCCTTTAGGCCCAATATGCGATACTCTTAGACGAACGAACCGGACTGTATGGAGATTGTCACAGACAGGCTTAGTAGAAGTTCAGATGAGTTATACTCATCGGCTTTCCTATCGACATCTATCTAAGGGCCATTACGTACAGCTAGCGCCGCTTGTGGCCTATCGTTAAACGTACTGCCAGCGTAGTGTCGAGTCTTTAGAGTCCCACACAGAGGGTTTCCCAGCATTGGGTAAAACTGTAACATTTCAGAAAATATAAAATATTATTTTTGGAATATAATATTAAAATAACATATTTCGCCAAAACTACCTAATTTGGGGTTTTCGTAAAATGGTATAAATATATACCAATAATTGTGAAATAATTGGAGACTAAAATGATTTATTCATTTAAATATATATTTATTGGATTTGGCATTTTTATAATTAATTATATGCAGTTTAAATAGAAAATTGATTAGTGCACTATTAATCGTGATTAGGCCAATCCGTGTTTCTACATTTTCCATGGCTAGTGTACCATGACATGTTGCATTTGGTTGCATGTTGTTTTATTGGTATTTGTTGATATTTGGTTTCAGAAAGAAAGAGAATTATTGGAGAGAGAGTGTGCGACATGGCATGAATAACTAAGAGGGTGAGCATAAGGAGAGTGAGGATAAGAGAGAGAGAAAGTGTGGGCTGCCCCTTTCACATTTCCTCTATTATTTTTTTCATCTCCTCCTCCACCACTTCTACCCTCATATATCATCTCAATTTCTTCACCAAAACCCTATACTCCCTTCATTAAAAATGATCCCCACCTCTCTACAAACCCATTGGACCTTTCAAAGTTGGATTTTGAAGACTTTGAGCAACTCAAGAAAATTCTTAAGTTGCCAAATAAGATAATTTCTACACTTCTAGTTTAGTTTTTGAGTTTCCTAGCACCCTATAGTAGTTTAGAGTTTAATTGATTTAGATTAGTGATGTTTAGAAATTCCAAGAGAGGGTTTGGGTGATTGTGTGGACTTGGGATGTGTAGTGGCTGTTTACAAGACCTTAGTGTGTATTTCATGGCCAAGAACAGAGAATTGAACCCAAAATACGAACTTAGAAACTTCCCCGTGTCGGTTTTGTGGAGTTTGTTGGCCTACAGGGAATCTGGTGCTGTCTGGGATGTTTATGAGAAAATCTAGCAAGTCCAGTGACCTAGATAAATGACAAGGAGACCCCCACCTAAGTTCGAGCCAATTCTGCCCTGGTATGGCCGGCGGGCTCGGACCTCATGGTGATGTCGCCGGTTTTCTAGTGTGGTCTGGGGTTGGGTTTTTGGCTGTAGCTCCTAATCCCTATAAACAACTCCCCGTACTTGCTTGTTTTGTTCCAATTAAACTGAGAGGAAATCTGGGAGCATATTGGGTTGGTTTTGGCTATATTTTCCGATATTGGAATTCTTGGTTTTGATATTGGATATTGTATTTGGTCGTTAGATGTTTGTACGTCAACAACGAGGGTTGTTTGGTTGTTTTTGCATGCGTAGGCTATAGGTTCTAACTTATGAGTGCACCGTGTGCCGTATCGGTTTTCTGGACTTGATTTTATTAGCATTGCGACTGCGTATTTATTGTAGGTACCTTCGCGTAGATTCTGAGGCGACGAAGCACATCGACTATGGTTGAACAAGGAGTTCCGCAGGTGAGTAGATTTATATCTATGAGGGAAGTCGGGTGGATGGCGTATAGCACCCCCGTAAATTATAAATGGAAACCGATATATAGAATATGGTTAGAGAAACCTATACTTGGAACCCACAGATGTGATTAAAGGTTTTAGTATGAAAGGATATGATTGATAAGGATGTCTCGAACGGATGTATGAGGATATGAAACGTGAATGTTAATCACGATATGTATACGTAGTTGCAAGAGAGTAATTAGGAGATTTTAGTGGCTTGTTATGAGATTAATAAAATGATTTGATGTGATAGATTGATGTGATGAAAAGAGTATACGATGAGATATGATGACTTGGTTGATATGTCGTTATACGGATGCGAGTCGATATGAGATAATTGATACCTTGTCGGTCCCACGATATGAGATTGATACGGATGTGACCTGAGATATAGGTAAATAGATATATATAATGTTGTGAATCATTAGTGATATGCCGTACGAGACGTTAGGTCCGTACCCTCAATGTCATATAGGTTGATAGGATCCCTAATGGTTTAATGCCGCTGTACGATAGATACCGTACTTGATGAATTTTACTTGATGATTGATCCATACCCTTGACTAGAGGATGCTTTACAATGGATTATACCGTACGTGATGTTGAGGTTGGATGCCGATTGATAGATTCACCGACTCGGATATGTTGTAGATACGTATACCTGATATCATTTCATTTACGATGTACTTTATGCTACGTTCGTGATATTCTCATCTTATTATATATATACCTGTGCTAGTACACCTACACCATTATCGATGATGTGTATGTTACACTTACACAGATTTGCCGGCTCACACACTTTCATCATCGATAATTGCTATGTCACTTACACAGTAGAATTGCTATATCATGCTATGATATATTGCTATGCTCACGTCATTATGCTTTGTTGCATGATATACTTGTTGTGCTCACATCATTATGATATGTCGCATGATATACGGATGTGCTCACATTTCTATTATATGTTTGCATACATCATGCTTTACGATTATATGCATTAAGATGCTGTTTTCAGGAGATTCTGGATTTGAGAACCGTTGTTATATTTCAAAAGAAAGTATGTGTTGTTTTAAAAACCCGGTTTGTCTTGTTATGATATTTTGAGACGTCCACCATGTGTTTTCTCGGTTATGAGTTATGTGATACCCGATTCGAGGAGTTTGATGAGGCCGTTTGCGGATACATGGTGGACCCGGTATGGACCCCGGGGCAATAAAGGTATGTTGTGCAGTAGACGATGAGTCTGGAAGAGAGAATACTACCTACTGGTGATAGTATTTGGGCTCGGCGATTATCCGGAGGATACCGACCGGAGTCGTGAGATGATATGGGCCGATCCGGACTGACGGAGCCTGCGGGCCAATCCGGACTGACAGAGCCCGATATATGAGGATTTACGTGTCGATGCTGGACACGGGTTTCATGATATTTCGAGTGTCGATTTAGGACACTCAGGTTCCATGATTTTGATGTGTCGTTGATGGACACACGTTGGTTGATATCCTCATATTTACATGCATATGTTTTCATGTTGTTGTGTCATTGCTGGACACGTAGATGTTATCCACATGCTTACAGGTATTGATTATATTGTTGGCACATATGCAGATACGGTTATCCTAGATATCATAGTATTACCTTTATGATATAGTTGACCTAGGAGTCGTTGTTTTATTCGATTTCTACCTGCTAATGTTTTCTACTCATGAGTTGGCAACTCACCCCCGTTGTGCCACAGTTCTTGCAGGTTCGACCGCATGGATCAGTAGCGGTATCGCTGGCACACAGCTTGCTTTCGGGTGATTTTCTTTGGTAGGTGGACATATTGGATCATGCCACTCTTGTATTTACTATTCCATTGTATCTAGTTAAGTCCATCAATCAAAACTAGTATTTGTATAAATAGTAAGACTTAGAAAGACTTGTGGTTGCGAGACTTAGAGCGATGGGTTATATGTTCGCTTGGTGGGTTGATGTCTTGCTTTACATTATCCTTTTGTGTTGATCTTCGCCGTTGGGCGTTGTATACATATATTGCTGACTTGCGTGGTTGTGATTCCACTGATTGGCGAAGAGCTAGCTCCCACTTGGGGATGCCTTTTATATTATCATGTATATATGGTTTTGGATCAAAATATACAAGGGAGGTGCTGCCCAAATTTTTAAAAGACGAAACATGTTTTTCAACTAGTAAAATCCACTTGTATTTTTCATATTCCATTATCTATGCATTTAAGAAAACATTTGATTTCATCATATCTTTATTTCAAAACTTCATCTCTTTTATTTTCTTTAAAAAGGTTTAGATTTCTGGGCTTCGGCTTACTTAAGTTACGTTACGCCTTTAGATGTTGCGTGATTTAAGTGCCGGTCACGAACTAAATTTTGGGTCGTGACAAAGTTGGTATCAAAGCGCTAGGTTTAACCTTGGTTCGAGTCTAGGTTTGACTATGTGGAGTCTAGGGCGTAAACATTTTGGAACTTTGGCTTGACTTTATGGAACTTAGACTTGAACAGGGGGTATTAGACCCGAACTTTCGTTTCATAGGCTGACCCTGATTGATGGAGTGGGTAACTCAAGTAGAGTGATGTACCGTGCGTATGTTCCGCGGTATACTTACGATATACAATACTCCGCTTAAGTGACCTTAGGATGTATATATCTTGAGACTTGTGATTCTCTTCGTTCCCATGATCATATATCCATTTGAGATCCTTGATTCTATTCGTGTCCTTGATCATACTCTCATTGATTTCGTTCCTCGTTATGATCATGTAGCCATTTTGCGATCTGTTGATTCCTTTTGTTCCTTTGTTCTATCTCCATCGATACATGCTTGAGGTTCCTGTCACCATGGTTTGAGCGCAGATTGAGCTGCTGCTAGTGATGCGGTCAGGGCGAGCTCGTTAGGGACGAGGACTGACCATTGTGTTTTCTGGTGACATGGGAACGTATCGATTTAGTGTTTGTGTTGTGACCTCTCGTTTGAGGCGATTGTTCGTCTTTACACCGGATGATCGGGCCATTGTTAGAGGCTGCCTGTTGTGAGAGGACTGTTAATGTACAGCCTACTTCAGAGATTGTGATGTCGTCTACCTTGCAGACAGATGACCCAGCTGTTGCTGAGATTGATGGGATGTCACTTCAAGACTTATGAACTGAGATCACTGGAGCTTTCAGGAAGAGATGCGACAGAAGATTGATAGTCTATCTTGAGTTGAGTTGAGCGACTGAGATGATTCGTCTGCTTTGATGCGCCGACGCAGGCTCAGTTGAGTTGAAGATTTCCAGTGTGGAGAATCTTATTCAGATCTAGAGTAGATCGATCCAGAGATAACGTTGTTTGTTGGATGATCCGATAGGAGATCAGTAAGTTGACCAGCTTCGGATAGAGGATCTCATCCAGATGCGTTGTGAGTTGATCGAGAACGGATGAATAAAGTATATTCCTCTGATGATTGGGACGAGTTCCCGAGAACGTGATCGGCTAGATATCTTCTACAAAGTGATGAAGATACCAAGTTCGTAATTTCGAGTCCGTGAGAGAGACTCCGGATTGACTGTAGCCGAGAACAATTGCAGTACGCAGATAGCATGACGTAACGTCGAAGTGGGCGATAATAAAGATGGGTGGAATAAGAGATTCGTGCGAGATGTTAACGAGCTGTTGTTACTCCCCGCTGAGATTAGAGATCTGATATGTATACAGAGGCGTTGGGATACGGCCAGTTCCCGAGGAAATGTTGTGCTCAGAATGCAGATGTCCAGAAAATGAGAGAAGATTATGTAAGAGTACCAGCTTCCGTATAGTTCGGTATAGGAGAGATCGGAAGAGATCTTGAGCAGGTTCCTTTCAGGATACTGCTGCGATAAGATTTGCACCGTAGATCAGTTGTGTCATGTGTATTCAAAGGTCCAGAGGCCGACGCCAGTGACGTGCTGCTTTACGAGTGGTTATGCAAATTGGCCGAGAGATGACCAGAGGAGTGTCAGAGTGGAACCGTTTCCGTTAGTACACCTGACCGGGCCGACGAGCCGACGGATTGCGAGATTGGTGATCCACAAAGAAATAAGGACCCAGAGACAGAGAACGCCAGACCGTAAGCAGGAGGCAAGCGGGTGTTCTTGCTCTGCTAGTTTTGGGCGCACCAACATTTTTCGACATTGTAGGTGGTGTACCTCAATGTCATTTATTGCGATTTGCGTTTGTGATCTGAGTATCACGCTTATATCGCTTGGATTTGAGTTTTGAAGATTGAGTTTCATGATATTGTTTTTGTGCACTATAGCTGCACATACTGGGTATTTACATTTTTATGCATAGTTATTGCACTTGATATATGTTTATACACCGCTACATCGGTTTGCGATTAGTACATATTTATTGCACTTGATATCGGTTTTGTGCCTTGGCTGCACGTGTTTATGATTTCGTGGATTTCATACAGTTGATTTGATTTTGTGCATGTGGTACACACTCGATTTGATTTTTGCACTCGGTATAGCTCATATATGCTTGCAGTGCATTGATACGTGTTTTGTGCACGCAGTTGCACACGTTTATGATTTTATACACCTTGGTACACTCGGTGTTGTTTTTATACGCATTTGAGTTATTGATGAGTTTCCATGCATTTGTTGCACCGGATTGGTATTTCGTGCACTGGATGCACCGGATTTGTATTTCGTGCACCGGATGCACCGGATTTGTATTTCGTGCACCGGATGCAACTTGGCATGGTTCCATCTATTGTGCATCCAATACCTTTGTATTGTGATAACAATGGAGCGGTGGATTTGGACAAGGAACCCAGGTCCCATCAGCGATCCAGGTATATTCTGAGGCGGTATCACCTGATCCGGGAGATAGTTGATCGCCGTGAGATCGATGTCAGGAGAGTTGACACGAAGGACAACACAGCGGATCCACTCACGAAGGCCATTCCCTAGATACAGTTTGAGAGACTCTTAGGGATGTTGGGTATGTAATACTACAACAGCTGGCCCTAGTGCAAGTGGGAGATTGTTAGTTATATGTATGCCCTAGAGACCATTATTGTACATGTGATGTATATTATAGTGGATGCTTGGACATATATAGAGAGGACTTTCTTACTCGACATGATAGTATGCTATCTGGTTGCTCTTTATCTTAACATGTATACTTGTCTCTTGATACCGTCTCATGGTTACATGTTGGTAAAGCCCTTAGGATGTGTACTTGACTACCAGGATTATGATGAAGATTATACTAGTAGGGCCATGATAGTCCATAAGTTCATCCTTTAATGTTCCTAGTCATGGGTGTATCGAGACAAGGCATCGATATACCAGAGTAGACTAGCGTATACGCTTCTCGACCCATGAGATGGGAGATGGATGATCCTATATCCATTGGTGTTTGACATCAGAGATGGTATACGGGTGTTCAGTGGAGACTGGGTACACTGGACGGACTCGCCGAGAACTCCTAGATGGTATTATACCTGACATCAGATAGCAGTTCTCTGGTGACACTGGTACAGGTTAGTCTGTAGACCCGAGATCGTCATAGAGTCTTGTGTGATTCCCACTGAGCTTTGATTTCTACCTTACCACGTTCAAGAGGACGTGCAAAACGGTGGTTTTTGGGTACAGTCTCGAGTCATATGGAGGAAATGAGCGATAGAAGGGGATTTCGTCTCTCCCGGTATTGGGGGTAGATGTCGTGCTGTGCTCGATTGGCTATAACTGGAAGTCCCCGGCCAGGGCTGATTTGAAGATTTACTGGTAAGTGTTATCTGTAGTTTCTCGACCCGTTATGAGCTTCATATCGGCATGACTTATCGAGTTATTGGGGTTTGACGTTTACCACCCCTAGACTAGATATGCGACATCTAAGACGAAGAGACCGGACTGTACGGTAGTGTTACTGACAGGCTTTTACAGGAGAAAGAGCAGGCTTGCTTGTTGATCTTCTGATCGCTCAATACCCGGGTAGCCGTTACGTCCAGCTAGTACCGCTGACGGCTTGTGGGTGCTTGATGTAATCATCACCTACTGCCGGCGTATTGACGAGTATTTAGAGTCCTACACAGAGGTTTCACTGGCCCAGGCAAAACGAGGTAGGAGCGCATATGTGATATGTGCGGGACCGAGAATAATACGAGTATGTGATACCGTATTGTATTCTCGCGATTGATTCGTATCAGTCGGTTATATGTGATATAACCGGGTTATCGAATCAAATGTTGATTCGATAAGTTGATACATATAATATTAGTCGGTTATATGAGATATAGCCGGATTATTAAATCAAGTGTTGATTTGATAATCTAGTGTATAATTGTATATGTGATATATTAGTTTACATTAACTAATATTAGCTCACTTAAGCATTTGTTTTTCTCACATGTGCACACTTAATATTTATGTGATATATATATTAATTGTGTTTTATTTATGTGTCATGGTTGATGATACAAGCAACATGGGTATATGAGACTTACACCATGATAAAGATAATGTAAGGTTTATTTATTTATAGTAATTCAATTATTAGTTAGAAATTTGTCATATGGCATGAAGCTTTGAGAAGCTTGGAGATCTATTGACTTAGTCCACTAGTTTTGTCTTACACTAGATATTTGTTAACCCAACCATTATCTAAACTCATGGTTAAGGCTCTACATGAGTGATATTAGATATTTTCTCACCCATGGTTGCCATTCACTCCCTCATCCATTATTTGCTTCTTCTTCCTCAAGCTCAAGAGTGAGCTCACTAGGTTTTGTGAGAGAGCATAAAATTAGTGAGAAAATCAATTCTAAAGTGAGCAAAAATCCTACTTCATCATTCTCTACTAGATTAGCACTTTCGTATAGGGTGTTAGCTTCACTAATCTCACATTTGTAAAGGGGTAGCTTGGGTTAGTGTCTCCTCGACGTAGATTATTTTCGGCCTCGAAGACTTCAAGCAAGTATGCACCATTCACCTTGTGGAGCCTCTCAAGGGTCTAGGAGTTCAATGATCGCAATGAAGGGACTACTACATGGAGCTAATAAAATGAATGACCGGTCTACAAAGGTTGTATTCCTAGTTCATTTAGTTGTAAAGTAGTTTACACATTGTTTCGTATGATTCTCTAGTTAAAGTTCCTAGGTTAGAGTTCTTTAGCATGACAAAATTTTGAAAATGGCATGGACGATGCCTCCTGAAACCTTGCTGTCGTGTATAGGAACCCTACACGATGGACCGGATTTGTGTTTCATGCATTGGTTGCACCGGATTTGTATTCTGTACATTGGTTGCACCAGATTTATGTCTTGAGCATTTGTTTCACCAGATTTATGTTTTTGTGCGCGTTTGCACTTGACGCTCGTTTTCGTGCGCTTTACTGTACTGGGCAATTATACGGACCTGATGTGCTTGGGTTGGATTTTTGCGCATATTAGGCGCATGGTGTGGGATTTTGTACGCATCGGACGCACTTGATTTAGATTTTTATTCATGCATGTCGGATGAACTTGATTGAGATTTTATTTGTGCAAGATAGTTGTACTTGATTGAGATTTTATTTGTGCATGATAGTTGCACATGATTGAGATTTTATTCATGCATGATAGTTGATCTTGATTTAGATTTCTTTCTTTTATTCGTGCACGTTGGATGCACTTGATTTAGATTTCATTCGTGCATGTTGGATGCACTTGAGTTAGATTTCATTCGTGCATGACGGATGCACTTGATTTGGATTTTCGCGCATATTAGGCGCATGATATGAGATGTGATCTTGTGGACACCGGATGCACTCGATTGGGATTTTCATCGTGCATGGTTATTGCGCTTGGTTGAGGTTTTCGTGCACTATAGATGCACTTGATATTATTGTCGTGCACATCCATTGCACTGGACCGATACTTTCGTGCACACCCGTTGCACTCAGTTGGTTTTGTGCACATTCGTAGGACTTGTATTTGGCTTTGATTTCCATGTGCACCAGACGCACGCGATTGTTGGATACGCCTTTTGAGGGTGATTTTGCCCTTGAGCTCTTTGTTTTCATGATGGGCACTATATTATGTAGTAGCCGAATATGACTGATCTGATGACAGTACCTGAGTACTTTACATGCATAAAAAGTTTACTAAGAGGTTTTCAAAAAGGAGCTATAGTCTTGCCATTTCCTACGTGTCCGCGAGCGACCCGAACGTTTACAAAGGAAAACCTTTTGGGATATTTTAAAAGGGAAGAACGTATATTTGTGCAAACTATATATGAACGTATATCTATTACTTTACAGATGAGCATCCGTCACTTGTGCCATGAGTTACGCATCACACGGCGATTCAGAAAAGATTTTGCATGTGTTTTATTCAGTTTTAGAAGATTTTTCAAGGATACATATTATATATGTATGATAGTATTTGACTAGCATATATTGGATTTCAATAGTGGATTTCGAGATCTGTATCTCCATTGTAACTCCGATGATTGCGTGACGCTTGACGGGGTTCGATTTTGAGTTTCATACTCATTTTCAGGCGCACATGATGCGCTGTGGTATTTCTGTATCTTCCGTGATTTCGGAGCCCCGTTGATTTGAGCTGATTATTGAAATATTTTAGTAATTAGGGGTTTGAATTTAAATTCAGGGTCTGAATTTATTTAAAGGGGGAAGATTGTAACATTTCAGAAAATATAAAATATTATTTTTGGGATATAATATTAAAATAATATATTTCGCGAAAACTACCCGATTTGCGAATTTGGGGTTTTCATAAAATGGTATAAATATATACCAATAATTGTGAGATAATTGGAGATTAAAATGATTTATTCATTTAAATATATATTTATTGGATTTGGCATTTTTATAATTAATTATATGCAGTTTAAATAAAAAATTGATTAGTGCACTACTAATCACGATTAGGCCAAATCCGTGTTTCTATATTGTTCCATGGCTAATGCACCATGACATGTTGCATTTGGTTACATGTTGTTTCATTGGTATTTGTTGATATTTGGTTTTAGAAAGAAAGAGAATTATTGGAGAGAGAGAGTGTGTGACATGGTATGAATAATTGAGAGGGTGAGCATAAGGAGAGTGAGGATAAGAGAGAGAGAGAGAGAAAGAGTGGGCTGCCCCCCCTTCACATTTCCTCCATTGTTTTCTTTATCTTCTCCTTCAACTCTTCCTCCACCATTTCTACCCTTATATATCATCTCAATTTCTTCACCAAAACCCTATACTCCCTTCATTAAAAATGATCCCCACCTTTTTACAAACCCATTGGACCTTTCAAAGTTGGATTTTGAAGACTTTGAGCAACTCAAGAAAATTCTTGAGTTGCCAAATGAGATAATTTATACACTTCTAGTTTAGTTTTTGAGTTTCCTAGCACCCTATTGTAGTCTAGAGTTTAATTTATTTAGATTAGCGATGTTTGGAAATTGTAAGAGAGGGTTTGGGTGATTGTGTGGAATTGGGATGTGTAGTGGTTGTTTACAAGACCTTAGTATGGATTTCATGGCCAAGAACAGAGTATAGAACCCAAAATACGAACTTAGAAACTTCCCCGTGTCGGTTTTGTGGAGTTTGTTGGCCTACAGGGAATCTAGTGCAGTCTGGGATGTTTATGAGAAAATCTAGCAAGTTCAGTGACCTAGATAAATGATCAAGAGACCCCCACCCAAGTTCGAGTCAGTTATGCCCTGGTATGGCCGGCGAGCTCGGACATCATAATGATTTCGCCGGTTTTCTAGTGTGGTCTGGGGTTGGGTTTTTGGCTGTAACTCCTAATCCCTATAAACAACTCCCTGTACTTGATTGTTTTGTTATAATTAACCTGAGTGGAAATCTGGGAGCATATTGGGTTGGTTTTCGCTATGTTTTCCGATATTGAAATTCTTGGTTTTGATATTTGATATTGTATTTGGTCGTTGGATATTTGTACGTCAACGACGAGGGTTGTTTGGTTGTTTTTGCATGCGTAGGCTATAGGTTCTAACCTATGAGCGCACCGTGTGCCGTTTCGGTTTTTCGGACTTGATTTTAATAGTATTGCGACTGTGTATTTATTGTAGGTACCTTCGCGTGGATTCCGAGATGACGAAGCACATCGACTACGGTTGAACAAGGAGTTCCGCAGGTGAGTAGATTTATATCTACGGGGGAAGTCGGGTAGATGGCGTATAGTACCCCCGCAAATTATAAATGGAAACCGATATATAGAATATGGTTAGAGAAACCAATACTAGGAACCCACAGATGTGATTAAAGGTTTTAGTATGAAAGGATATGATTGATAAGGATGTCTCGAACGGATGTATGAGGATATGAAACATGAATGTGAATCACGATATGTATACGTAGTTGCAAGAGAGTAATTAGGAGATTTTAGTGTCTTGTTATGAGATTAATAAAATGACTTGAAGTGAGAGATTCATGTGATGAAAAAAGTATACGATGAGATATGATGACTTGGTTGAGATGTCGTTATACGGATGCGAGTCGATATGAGATAATTGATACCTTGTCGGTCCCATGATATAAGATTGATACGGATGTGACCTAGGATATAGGTATATAGATATATATAATGTTGTGAATCATTAGTGATATGCCGTACGAGACGTTAGGTCCGTACCTTCAATGTCATATAGGTTGATAGGATCCCTAATGGTTTAATGCCTCCGTACGATGGATACCGTACGTGATGAGTTTTACTTGATGATTGATCCATACCTTTGACTAGAGGATGCCGTACGATGGATTATACCGTACGTGATGTTGTGAGGCTGGATACCGATTGATAGATTCACCGACTCGGATATGTTGTAGATACGTATACCTGATAGCATTTCGCTTACGATGTACTTTATGCTACATTCGTGATATTCTCATCTTATTATATATGTACCTGTGCTAGTACACCTACACCATTATCGATGATGCGTATGTTACACTTACACAGATTTGCCGCCTCACACACTTTCATCATCGATAATTGCTATGTCACTTACATAGTAGAATTTCTACATCATGCTATGATATATTGCTATGCTCACGTCATTATGCTATGTTGCATGATATACTTGCTATGCTCACATCATTATGATATGTCACATGATATGTTTGCATACATCATACTTTACGATTATATGCATTGAGATGCTGTTTTCATGAGATTCTGGATTTGAGAACCGTGGTTTAATTTAAAAGAAAGCATGCATTGTTTTAAAAACCTGGTTTCTCTTGTTATGATATTTCGAGACGTCCACTATGTGTTTTCTCGGTTATGTGTTATGTGATACCCAATTCGAGAAGCTGGATGAGGGCGTTTACGGGTATATGGTGGACCCGGTATGGTATCCCGGGGCAAGAAAGGTATGTTGTGCAGTAGATGATGAGCTTGGCAGAGGGAATACTACCTACCGATGATAGTATTTGGGCTCGGCGGCTATCCGGAGGATACCGACCGGAGTCGTGAGATGATATAGGCCGATCCAGACTGACGAAGCCCGTGGGCCGATTTGGACTGACGGAGCCTGATACATGAGGATTTACGTGTCGATGCTGGACACGTGTTTCATGATATTTCGAGTGTCGATGTTGAACACTCAGGTTCCATCATTTTGACATGTCGTTGATGGACACACGTTGGTTGATATCCTCATATTTACATACATATGTTTTCATGTTGTTGTGTCTTTGATGGACACATAGATGTTATCCACATATTTACAGGCATTGATTATATTGTTAGCACATATGCAGATACGGTCACCCTAGATATCATAGTATTACCTTTATGATATAGTTGACTTAGGAGTCATTGTTTTATTCGATTTCTACCTGCTGATGTTTTCTACTCACGAGTTGGCAACTCACCCCCGTTGTGTCACAGTTCTTGCAGGTTCGACTGCATGGATCAGTAGCGGTATCGCTGGGACACAGCTTGCTTTTGGGTGATTTGTTTCGGTAGGCAGGACATATTGGATCGTGCCACTCTTGTATTTACTATTCCATTGTATCTAGTTAACTCCATCAATCAAAACTAGTATTTGTATAAATAGTAAGACTTAGAAGACTTATGGTTGCGAGACTTAGAGCGATGGGTTATATGTTCGCTTGGTGGGTTGATGTCTTGCTTTACATTATCCTTTTGTGTTAATCTTCTCCGTTGGGCGTCGTATACATATATTGCTGACTTGCGTGGTTGTGATTCTGCCGATTGGCGAAGAGCTAGCTCCCTCTTGGGGATGCCTTTTATATTATCATGTATATGTGGTTTTGGATCAAAATATACAAGAGAGGCGCTGCCCAAATTTTTAAAAGACGAAACATGTTTTTCAACTAGTAAAATCTACTTGCATTTTTCATATTCCATTATCGATGCATTTAAGAAAATATTTGATTTCATCATACCTTTATTTCAAAATTTCACCTGTTTTATTTTCTTTAAAAAGGTTTAGATTTCTAGGCTTCGGCTTACTTAAGTTACGTTACGCCTTTAGATGTTGCGTGATTTAAGTGCCGGTCACGAACTAAATTTCGGGTCGTGAGAAAAACGTGTATAGGTCGTATGGTTTTACGACAGGGTTCGATCACGTGCATGTACTTGTGACCACATGATGATTCGGACGAATAATACTAGTGGGTTTTGATTTAAACCGGATCCTAGTATTATACTGATGGATTATCTTCGTCTTCTGTATTCGTATTTTTCGGAATACGGATAAGGGTATGTATATACTGACGAGGCGCGTTTTTGTAATTTTTACAAAAATTGATTTTGAAGATGACATGACATAATTGTATTATTCATTTTGGTTTAAATTATTAATACATTTTTGTAAAAGGAAATGAAGTGGATATTGCATGAATTAGGACATGGGTGTTTAGGACACATGGTGCTCATTCCATCTATGAGTCATTCATTAGTAAATTGAACCCCTTTTGATAATTGATATTAGTTTTATCTAATGAATTATCAAAAGAGTCCAGTTTATAAAAAGTTAAAATAAGCCATCTCCTTTTTCAAGCTCTAGCTCACTAGATTTTTCTTTAGCCATCTTCTAATCCCTCAAACCCTAGAACACTCATGTGTTGAGTAACCTAGGAAAAAAGGAGACTCCTCAATCCATCTACACTCTCTACACACCCTAGGTCACTTAGTGTAGCATACTACCTGACTTAGTTTCTTCGGTTGTTGAAGAAGGAGCCCGGTACACAAGCTCTCGGGTGGACCATCTTCGCCGACGAGGAGACGACATTCGCACCACTCCAAGGAGATCACGCAGTGAGGAGGACAGCGAGGAGAAGAAGTGTTAGTGTATATGCCCTAGAGGCCATTACTGTATCATACTAGTTTGTATATTACTTAATGGAAGCTTGGGATATTCACCTTGTATAGACAATCTTGCTCAAAATAGTAGTATGCTACTTGGTTTGTTTCTACTTTAATGTGTACATGTGTTTATTTTAGTATATCACCTATACACATTAGTGGAGCCCTCAGGATCATTACTTGATTAACAGCGTTATGATAACAGTCACCCTCGTGGGGGCTGGGTAATCCACAAGCACATCCTTATGCAGGTCCCTAGTCGTAGGACTATCGAGACAGGGCATCGATACTCTGGAATAGACTAGCGTATGCGCTTCTCATCCCAGCAGGGGAGACGGTCTGTCCCACAGCCGTCAGTACGTCGTACTTGAGATAGTATGCGGGTGCTCGTTAGGTTACGAGTACACTGGACATGACTCGTCGGGAACTGTTGGTTGGTACTATACCTATTGTCAGTTATCAGTTCCCAGGTGACATGAGTACAGCTTAGTCCGCTGACTTGACACTGTCACTTCACCTCGAGTGTGTTCCTACTGTACTTAGATTACTACCCTACCACGGCTCAAAGGAGTCGTGCAAACAGGTAGTAGTTGGGTGCAGTCCCGAAGCACTTGGAGGCTGTGACGGTTAGACATGATTCGTCTCTTCCAATATTGGGGTTGATATCGCGCTGTGTCTAGGATAGCCAATACACAAAGTCCCTGCCCAGGGCAAGCGAGATATACTGGTAGGTTTCCAGTGTTATCTCAGGGTGTTCTGGGCTACACTCCGACACGACTTGTACTTCTATTAGGGAACTGACGTTTACCGCCCCTAGGCCCGCCATGAGATATTCTCAGACGAACAGACCGGACTGTACGCAGATTGTCACATTCAGGCTCAGTAGGAGTTCAGATGGGTTTCACCTCGTCCGTCTTCTTATCGGCATCTACCTGGGGGCCGTTACGCACAGCTAGTGCCGCTTGCTGTCTGTGGTTAAACCCACTGCCAGCGTAGTGTCGAGTCTTTAGAGTCCCACACAGAGAGCTATTCGCCTTTAGGCAAAAGAGTAGAGGTCGCATGGTTTTGCGACAGGGTTCGGTCACATCCGTGTACTTGTGCACGTTTAGTGTCCGGGCAGTTATCACTAGCGGGTTTTGGCTTAAGCCAGATCCTAGTGTACGTTTTGAGATTGGTTTTATCTCGTTTGTATTCATGTTCCTCGGAACGCGGATGCGGGTGTGTTTGCACAGTTGACAGAGAGACAGAGGCAGAGGATTCTCATTAGGGTTGTTGACTGTTGACTTTTGCTAAACCCTAATGAGAATAAGAAATATGATTAACAATAATATTAATTAAGTATTATTGTGACATGGTTGGGTTGAAGGGTTGACCTTGTTGACTTTGTTGACCGGTTGACTAGGTTGGACTTGTTGACCACCATCATGACAATGGCTATCATTTCTTGGCATTGACTTTAGCTTGCTTGTTTTGTTTACAAATTGCATTTAATGCAAGAAATGATATTGCCATTTGATATGATAACAACCATCACATAATACTCAATTATTATTACTTGTTATCATGATTTTGGATTATGAGAGCTTGGATGGCAAAAGTCTTGCTCATTCTTTCATTTCCTTTCTCTCTCATGCTTGAGCTCTCCCTCTTCCTCTTGCTCTCTCTCTAGTCCATGGTTCTACTTGTCTCATGTGTTGAGACGCAAGAACCATAGAGATAAAACCCAACACACTCCTCTACTCATCCTAGTACACAAGGTTTAGCAAACCAAGTGTTCTAGTTTCCTCAAGATTGAGGTTGATGCCAAAGGTAGAAGCTTTCAGGTGGATCCATCTTCGGCACAAAGAGACGTCGAGGAGAGAACCATCCGACCACCGCAAGGAGTTGAAGACGAAGGAGTTCAAGTTAAGGTATAACCCCCTAACCGAGTAGGTAAAACTCTTGTTAGGATTGTTAGATAGTTTAACAAAGATCCGTATTTTGAGTCCATGTTACTACCAAAAGAAAAATCGTTTTTCATCATTTCTGCAAGCCCGTAAGTACCGGGAGAGGTAACGTGGACTTACAGTGGTATCAGAGCCAAGTTAAACACTATTTAACATGTTATCAAAGTAACTAGAAGTTCGATCGGAGAAAAAGTCACGAAACACGCCCGAAAAGTATAGTTTCTGCCGATTTTTTTTCTTGTTCAAAAAATAATAAATCTTACACTAAAAATCGGCTCAGGCTTTTTAAAACCCACACAAGAAAATTGGTCCACCGACTCGGTCAAAGCGCCGTGGAAACGCGGCGGGAGCATGCTCCCGCCGCGGTTCCGCGGCCGAGTTGACTCGGTCGTGGCACAATTTTCCTGCAGTGTTTTTCTGGGGCTGTTTTGGGATTTTTGGAATATGTTTTTTCTGCCCAGATTTTACAGAAAGAAAAATTTGTTTTTGGGTTTTGAAAATCCGTATTTTGATCGAACTTCTAAGGACTTAAGCTAACGGGTTTATATCTGTGATGTGATATATGTATTGAACGTCTGCTAATCGCTATACGTCAATTAGTGGGGGTTATACATATCTGTGAACTGTAATGTTGAAGGTATGTGTATATGAATTCACTGGATTGTCGCGGATGAATAGCCGGGGGGTTGTGAGATGAGAGTTTTCTTTTTCTTTGAATTCATGTAAATTTTTAATTGATGTAATATTATTTATTTGGCCGCACAACCGGGGTAAGGTTGTAGCCGTCATTGTATAATTTCTTTTACTGTTTTTGCTCCTAGGATAGACCCATGGATGTAAGTCTACGTTAGCGCCCCGGCAGTCTACAGACGCCAATTGCGGAATAAAACTTTTTAACTTGGCGCTATCGTATACTTTAACCCGGATCTGCCATTATTGCTAAACTAACAAACAGTAAAGAGTGTGGAAAGGTTGTACCGACTGATCCGAGTCCTCCAGTCTTCATCTCCACTCCGATCTCCTCGCGGGATCTCCGTCCGTCTCCTCCTCGTCGGAAAGGGCACCACATCGCCTGTAGCTTTTACGGGCTCCCACCTCAATACCGAGGCAACTCGGGCGCGAAGCTGGCGAATCGACGCGTCCAAGATTTGCTGTAGGAAGTGTAGTGTAGAGGCTACTTGTCTCTTTGGGGTTTGTTGCCTTTGGATGGAGGAATGAAGATTGAACTTTGGAAGGAAATGAAGCAACCAATTTTTGCAAGGAAATGAGATGAACAAAATGAAGCATCAAAAAGAACCTCTCATTTTTCCTCTCCACCATGAAGTGGCCGGCCAAAATCATCATGGAAAATGGTGGAGGAAAGAATGGATATGTAGTATGAAGGGAGGTGAGTGTAGGAGTGAAGAAGGGGTGACCACATCAAGGGACATAGAAACATACAAGCATGCTTCACTTTAATCAAACCATACCCTCATCAAATCACATTAATGCAAGCATGGAAGAAAGATTCAAATCCTATCATAATCAAACCATTATGCAAGAAAACCCCTCCACAAAAGTAATTTGCAAAACTGCAAATTACCCCCTCCATCGGAAAAGTCCGGCCGGGAAAGAACAAAGGAAAACCGGCCGGAACGGAATGCAAACTGGCAACTCTAGAAAACTGGTCCCGTAATAAATTACAGGAAAACCCCGACACTGTGCATACACACCCGCATCTGTATTCCGTCCGGATACAAATGCAAAGAGACAAAATCTACACTGTACTAAACTAGGACCGGCTTAAACCAAAGCCGGCTAGTAATATCCGTTCGATCCTGATCCGTGCAATACCGCACGTATCTGATCGAACCCTGCCATATACCTATACGGCTACTAGTACAAACCGTCCGATCCTGATCCGTGCAATACCGCACGTATCTGATCGGACCCTGCCATATCTCCATACGGCCTCTACAGCGTTTCGCCCGAAAGCTGAGTAACTGAAAGTGTGGTAGACTCTAAAGACTCGTCAATACTATGGCTGTGGATTTAACCACTAGCACGTCAGAGGTATAAGCCAATACGTAACGGGCCACCAGCTATTGACTAAAAGGGACGTCGATGAGCGAACTCATCCTGACACCCTACTGAGCCTGTCAGTGACAATATCCGTACAGTCCGGTCCGTTCGTCTATGAGCATCGCATGTCGGGCCTAGGGGGTGGGTAAAAGTCAGACCCCCAAAAGCGGTACAAGTCGTGTCGGAGTGTAGCCCAGAACACCCTGAGATACTACTGGAATACCTACCAGTAAATCTCCTGCCTTGGCTAAGGACTTCGTGTAATGGCTCTCCTAGACACAGCGCGACCTCACCCCCAATACCGGGAGAGACGAAACCCCCGAAGATCCGCTCACTGCCTCCATGTGGCTCGGGACTGTACCTAACTAAAACCTGTTTGCACGACTCCTTTGAGCCGTGGTAGGGTAGTAATCAAAGCACAGTGGGAACTCACACGAGACAAATGACGATCCCCAGGTCGATGAACTAACCTGTACACATGTCACCTGGGAACTGCTATCTGACGTCAGGTATAAGACCAACTAGCATGTTCCCGGCGAGTCCTGTCCGGTGTACTCATAACCCAATGAGCACCTGTATACATCTTAGGTGATCTAACTGACACCAGTGGCTTGTGAGACCGGCCACCGCCCCTCGTCGGGGTCTCGACTGTATACACTAGTCTACTCTGGAGAATCGATGCCCTGTCTCGAAACTCCCACGACAAGGGACCTTTTAAGGATGTGCTTGTAGACTCCAGCTCTCACGTATATGATCGCCCTCATACTGCCGGTAGTCAAGCAAGAATCCTAGGGGCTCTATCAACGTGCAATAGCGACATGTCATGTCACCTAAAGCAGTACACGATGATAAAGGTAAACCTGATAGCATACTATCATCTCGAGTAAGACTGTTCTACCGGGATAGGTCCTCCCTCAATCATTGCAATCACGTGCTTGTGATCCAATAATTGACTCTGAGGGCACTATCTCCAACAATCTCCCACTTGCACTCAAGGCTAATTATTGCGATGTCGCATACTCACAGCCCGTGTGATACCGAACACCCAACTCCTCTACAAGTCAGTCTTACAAAGCTCGTTTGCAAAACTATTGCGTTCGAGGAATAGCCTCAGCGAGTGGATCCGCTCTGAAGTTTCTTTCTATGTCTCTCTAAATCTCAAGTTCGCGGAGAATGCCATCTCCCGGAATGAGCAATACCTGTCTTAGAATGTCTGGATGTCTGATGGGACTCAGCTCATAAATGAACTCCAAATCCAAACTTCTTAGACTGTATCGTCAACTGAACTTAATCAGTATCCTGCGCCATGCCTCCCTCAGTATTGCCTTGGACCACCTGTCCAAAATACTGCCCCTCGTCAGAAGGAAAACTGTAACTCTGACAACCTCCTTGTCGTCCATGTCACCTTGGAAGCCTGGAATGATAACTGTCTCCCAAATGAGGCTGTCGTTATCATATCCCTAGAACGTCCACTTATGTTCTAAAACTGCTTCCGACTGTTTCTCCAGGATTGGAACAATATCAACTTATTGCATCTAGTGCAAGAACAACATCTGGTGTGGTACTTGACATCTCATGATTGACATAATTGCCTAAGCAAGTGATCTGCCAATCATGCACATCCCTCTCCCCTTTAGTCTGTAAGACACCTTTGGAGAGGGTGACTCCATCACCTGCAGGTACACTACCGTGCCAGGAGTCGTCTATTCTAAATACTCTTAGAATGCTGTCAAAGTACCCTGATTGGGAAACTACCCAAATCTAGATCTAAAACTATAGATCTAGTAACCAGTATGTCTGATATAATGTCCAAGTCCCATGTGGAGAAACCACTGTGTGACGACCAAAGAATAACCGATTGTAGTATAGGAGTTTCTTTTCCTACTTTGTGTATGTCATCCAAAACCCGGATATCACACCCTACTACCTTCTCAACAGATCCATCCCCTATTCTGATGACGTCAAACCCATGACTGTCACATCAGAAATAGATGATCTATCTCCGCTACATCTGCTTTGGTCTATAAATAGAAATAAGCCTGATGTCCACCAATGCTTCCGCTGCTCCCACTGACTACGACAACCCTCTGGCAGAGTCATATACACGTACACTTCTGAAACTAGTTCAGAACGACGCTATACTCATCCCCTTGCCGGGTCTCGCAGCCTGGAACAACAGCAATGGCAAGTGTGGGTAATCAAGAACTTCCCTGTCACCGTCCTTGAGGCTACCGGAGTACCTCTCGGGTGCCTGAAGTTACCCACCTTATTTGCGGAGTGGCCAATGGAATGTCAAATCAGATTGAATCTTTAGGTTCCTTATCAAATCTCCAGTAATCGTTTGCGGTTCTGGAATCGCTTCCAGTTCTACCATACTCCCACTACTGTTTTCTGAAAAAATAACCATTTCCTTTTAAAACTGTGGCGAGTCAAGAACAATATCACTATTGATCTTTCTTATGGTAGAAAATCAACCCTCGTCATAGCCTGGGTCAACCCACAAACAGCCATTACAGAAACGTGCCTTGAGTTATCCAGAGTCTGGTTTTAATCATAAGCCGGACAACTCCCCGTACCTTAACAATGTTAAGATATGAACTGTACTATATCCAATATAGAACCAGAGGCACTGATTTAATTGAACCAGATTCAAATCATGCAGCTGTCTCCAGTGCACGTCAACTAAATGGAGAGAGGCCGATCAGCGTTACTCAACTTAGGAATGCTTCCAATTATGAGTAACCCGAAAGAGAAGCAAGTTCTCTTAATCATTACTATCAACTGAATACCATACACAAGTATCTACATCTTCGATCACTATGAAGAATCCCGATACTTGCAATACCTGGTTCTCTACTCTATTCAAATACCTATAACTCCTCAAAACTTAGACCCTGTGTTTCCACGAAGCACATGTCTAAGAACTAGAGAAGTTAAAAGTAAACAGAATATAGTATGAGGACCAACCCCTCTGTCCTAATGGACACTAGACAACATACAATACTCTGTATAAGTCCGCTGAGTCTAACAACTCTTTCACTGTGTGTCGTAGGTTGAAAACTGTATTTATAGTTAAGAAGAATTACACCGCTGTTTAATGCTCCTTACCTAACCATCCACTGATATAGGTAAATGTCATCGACATAATATCAAAAGGTATATCTCACTCTATGAAAATAGACGTACAGATATATCAATTTGAAATTGGTGCACAACAGCGGATATTCATAACCAAATATTTGCCGACCGGCAAACAGCCCAGGTGATTTCCTCAAATATCACCGATTACAACGAATCCCGATATAATGAGGATGATCACCCAATTCCCAATAACTTACTCCCACTCATCATCTGTAAAACCATACAGATGTGAATCAAACCTGGTAAATACATACCCTGGAGCAAGTGTCTAATCGGGAAATCAGTTTTCTTTTAACAGTACACAGTGAACTGAAACATTGAAATGTTTCGATGGGGTATCCAGGTATTCTTAGTAATGCCTCTACCATTATCCAGATTCACAACTATAACCGTATAATCCTTTGCCCGATCTCCAAATCCCTTTATATGTCTTTAGTCATTACCTTCTGTACACCCCTTTAAGCCAAATGGTTTTCTTCCTTCCCTACCGTTCGGCACCAGCCTATGGTTTGGAAGAAGACTTTCCAGTAAGCATAATGGGTGTACTGTCCTAATCCTAGGAGCACTCGCAATGCGAGAGAAGGTGAAGATAAAAGACAACCGAATAAACCTTATTCCTATTTCTCCTGGATCAGAATCCATCCCCGAACTGGAACAAGTTCCTTTCGAGTTCGTATATAACCATACGATGGAGTATCCAATAAACTGTGGATCTTCGTAGTGATACGGAGTGTCCTGGAGAAATACAAAGGTGATTTAGGATTGGCGAAGAAATACTTGGTTTGGTCGTGAATAGCAGTCGCAATTTACTTTGCCCTCTTACTAATCCCTTGCTTTGTCTGAACTTAATACCTTCTGTACACCGTTTAGGCTAACTGGTTTTCTTCATTCCCTACCGGTCGGCACCAGCCTAAGGTTTGGAAGAAGACTATCCAATTTGCATAATAGGTGTACTACTCCTAAACTAAGGAGTACTCGCAAACAGAGAGAGGGTGAAAAGAAAAAACAACTGAATAATCCTATCCGTTTTCTCCAAAACCGGAAACCATCCTCGAATAAATTCCTTCGAGTTCGTATATAACCATACGATGGTTTTGTCCAATGGAAGTGGACGTTCGTAGTAATACGGGGTGTCCTGGAGAAAAGGGTAAAAGTAGGAGTGGCAATGAGGTCTGTAACTCTGACAATCCAAAAAGCCAGTGTAAAGAAGGTTCGGTCAACTTGGTCACTGAGTCAAAGTCTAGGGTCGGGTCAATGGTCGCTGCCAGAGAGAGAGAGAAAAGAAACACTCAGCGTGCACTCTAACCAAGATCAGAATGGTTACCAATTTATCTAATCTGGAAACCTCCCACTGTACCTCAAATTCTCCTCCAAACCTGAAAGAAGAATTAGTCGGGGTCACCCGAGGAGTAAACCAACTCATCAGTGGGAATCGGGATCCAACTATCATCGCATGATAACGTGACGGAATCCGCTCACGGTATAACACTCCAGAAGGTATGCGCATATCTGGCAAGTTTCAGTTCTTTTGAAACTCCCGATGTGATTTCTACCCCATGCTCTTATGACCTTGACTAAGGCCAACAAATCATAAGTCACATGTCAAGTTCTACCCGTCATTGTCCAGGTTGATTTGAACCCACCCGTACAAGCCCTTGACTAAGGCCAACAAGGCTATACGACTGTCCCAAACCAACGCATCTATCTATGCAGCATATGAATACCCAATAGCTACCAAACACTGTACCTTGACTAAGGCCAACAAACACAGCTTGAATACTATTGACTACCCATATGAAACGACGGAGGGCTACGAATGGTTTCTGGCGAAAACCTTTAACGTAGTGAACTTGATATCGTTGAAGGAACGGATAGCTTTTTAGAAAATATAGTGACGAAAACCTTTACTAAAGAGGTCACTCCCGGTGAAGGGATCTCGGCTCTTTCCCCGTCGAATGGGGTGCTGGATATTCATAACCGAATATCACTGTGCAAAGCAAAAGTAATCGGCTATAGTGAAGTTAATGCCCTGATGCAAACTTCTGTCCAAGGGGTCACTCCCGGTGAAGGGATCTCGGCCCTTGCCTCGTCGACTGAGGAGCAGGATATTCTAAATGAATACCACGATGCAAAACAAAAGTGAACGTCCTTGCAATAACAGCTTTTTGAAAAGTGTTCCAACAACATCAGAATAGGTTTGTTTTAACTTGCATTGATCCGAATCAACGCAGTCCCATCAATTGATCACACCACAAAGAACGAAAATATACTGACGTACGTATATGCCATCTGCATTCGCCACTGGGTCCCGTCATCACCCGTTAGGTTAGCTAACTAACGGCAGAGCGGGGACTGGACTAGCGCGGATGAAAAACATATACAACATCTACTAATATATATACCAATATATAGTATTTCGCTCAAGGTGTGAATAAAAATGCAACATCACAGAAATGTACAGCATCACAGAACAATACAGATATCTGGGATCCCCGGGTTTCACAGAGCCACTACTGAAACCCGACGTTCCCCTGGTCGTGTGGATAGCCTGTGCAATGAAAACCTAGACCCCTACGGGTGCGGCAAGTCACCCGCCAAAACCTGAAGCGAGGCAGCCCCCTTCAGCGCCGTGAATGGACCACCCAGCACTTCACGAAATCCGGTAACTTGGGCACCCCTCCTGGGTCAACCTGTACCCCCTACGAGTGCGGCGAATAGCCCGCCAATTCCAGACTGAAGCCCCCTCCGTCTCAATGCCCTGAGATGCGGTCCCGTTACCCTCTAGAACCCGGCTATCCGTGCACCCCTCCGCGGGGTAACCCTAGTACAGAAAGTAAAATATACATACACCGGGTACATCGACCGCAACCAGGTCGTGCCCCAAAAGAATAATACAATCAGGCAGTGACGGCAGTCCACATGTCGGACGCTCGCCCCGCAATATCAAATGTACATAATACAACAGAAACTGAACTAGCATTGCATCCAGGCTATCCCCACGACCGATCCGCAACATCACAGCAAATACATAGAACATCAACGTGAAAGTCACGTTCGCAAATCCGTCTAACCGGGCTATAGCAGTTAGACCGGATTTACCGATCGAGTTACATTCACGGTCGGAGATATAATGTAAGCACTATAAACTAACGTGTTTAAATTTCGATCGACAAAATATCAAGAAGTGGGCCCCACGACTTACTGGTGAACAGTAACAAAATCTGGGCAAAAACGATATATATCAAAAACCCCAAAATCCCAGTGAGAACCAACTGACAAAATTTGGGAGCACGTGCTCCCCACGTGGCCGCGGTTGCGCGGCCAAACCTTGGGTTTGGCCGTGCTTCCGCGGCAGCTTGGAGGGATCACGACCCCAAATTTTGTCGTGACTCTTAAAAGTTCCTGCTCTGATTTTTAAGACATCCAGAAATAGTTTTTGAGATCGTTTAAAAACAACAGAAACTGTCGGCTTGGATTTTTGCAGTTTTCGATTTCCGGTCGGATCGAAGTTTTAAACGCGTTAGCACAAGTTAGCATAGCAAAATGGTGAGGCTCTGATACCACTGTAAGTCTACGTTAGCGCCCCGGCAGTCTGCAGACGCCAATTGCGGAATAAAACTTTTTAACTTGGTGCTATCGTATACTTTAACCCGGATCTGCCATTATTGCTAAACTAACAAACAGTAAAGAGTGTGGAAAGGTTGTACCGACTGATCCGAGTCCTCCGGTCTTCATCTCCACTCCGATCTCCTCGCGGGATCTCCGTCCGTCTCCTCCTCGTCGGAAAGGGCACCACATCGCTTGTAGCTTTTACGGGCTCCCACCTCAATACCGAGGCAACTCGGGCGCGAAGCTGGCGAATCGACGCGTCCAAGATTTGCTGTAGGAAGTGTAGTGTAGAGGCTACTTGTCTCTTTGGGGTTTGTTGCCTTTGGATGGAGGAATGAAGATTGAACTTTGGAGGGAAATGAAGCAACCAATTTTTGCAAGGAAATGAGATGAACAAAATGAAGCATCAAAAAGAACCTCTCATTTTTCCTCTCCACCATGAAGTGGCCGGCCAAAATCATCATGGAAAATGGTGGAGGAAAGAATGGATATGTAGTATGAAGGGAGGTGAGTGTAGGAGTGAAGAAGGGGTGACCACATCAAGGGACATAGAAACATACAAGCATGCTTCACTTTAATCAAACCATACCCTCATCAAATCACATTAATGCAAGCATGGAAGAAAGATTCAAATCCTATCATAATCAAACCATTATGCAAGAAAACCCCTCCACAAAAGTAATTTGCAAAACTGCAAATTACCCCCTCCATCGGAAAAGTCCGGCCGGGAAAGAACAAAGGAAAACCGGCCGGAACGGAATGCAAACTGGCAACTCCAGAAAACTGGTCCCGTAATAAATTACAGGAAAACCCCGACACTGTGCATACACACCCGCATCTGTATTCCGTCCGGATACAAATGCAAAGAGACAAAATCTACACTGTACTAAACTAGGACCGGCTTAAACCAAAGCCGGCTAGTAATATCCGTTCGATCCTGATCCGTGCAATACCGCACGTATCTGATCGAACCCTGCCATATACCTATACGGCTACTAGTACAAACCGTCCGATCCTGATCCGTGCAATACCGCACGTATCTGATCGGACCCTGCCATATCTCCATACGGCCTCTACAGCGTTTCGCCCGAAAGCTGAGTAACTGAAAGTGTGGTAGACTCTAAAGACTCGTCAATACTATGGCTGTGGATTTAACCACTAGCACGTCAGAGGTATAAGCCAATACGTAACGGGCCACCAGCTATTGACTAAAAGGGACGTCGATGAGCGAACTCATCCTGACACCCTACTGAGCCTGTCAGTGACAATATCCGTACAGTCCGGTCCGTTCGTCTATGAGCATCGCATGTCGGGCCTAGGGGGTGGGTAAAAGTCAGACCCCCAAAAGCGGTACAAGTCGTGTCGGAGTGTAGCCAAGAACACCCTGAGATACTACTGGAATACCTACCAGTAAATCTCCTGCCTTGGCCAAGGACTTCGTGTAATGGCTCTCCTAGACACAGCGCGACCTCACCCCCAATACCGGGAGAGACGAAACCCCCGAAGATCCGCTCACTGCCTCCATGTGGCTCGGGACTGTACCCAACTAAAACCTGTTTGCACGACTCCTTTGAGCCGTGGTAGGGTAGTAATCAAAGCACAGTGGGAACTCACACGAGACAAATGACGATCCCCAGGTCGATGAACTAACCTGTACACATGTCACCTTGGAACTGCTATCTGACGTCAGGTATAAGACCAACTAGCATGTTCCCGGCGAGTCCTGTCCGGTGTACTCATAACCCAATGAGCACCTGTATACATCTTAGGTGATCCAACTGACACCAGTGGCTTGTGAGACCGGCCACCGCCCCTCGTCGGGGTCTCGACTGTATACACTAGTCTACTCTGGGGAATCGATGCCCTGTCTCGAAACTCCCACGACTAGGGACCTTTTAAGGATGTGCTTGTAGACTCCAGCTCTCACGTATATGATCGCCCTCATACTGCCGGTAGTCAAGCAAGAATCCTAGGGGCTCTATCAACGTGCAATAGCGACATGTCATGTCACCTAAAGCAGTACACGATGATAAAGGTAAACCTGATAGCATACTATCATCTCGAGTAAGACTGTTCTACCGGGATAGGTCCTCCCTCAATCATTGCAATCACGTGCTTGTGATCCAATAATTGACTCTGAGGGCACTATCTCCAACAATGGAGGGGGTGCATAAACTACCGGGTACCTCGAAGTGCCGAGTGGCCTACTCACGTCGTTGAGGGAGGTTGCTTCGCTTCGGGTATTTGGCGGGTAGTTTGCCTCACCCGTAGGGGTCTAGGGTTGGGTCTTGGCTATTCATCACGACCTTGTAATCCGCTCTTCGTTACAGGCTCGTACGGATTGCGGATTCCTAGTATATCCAATGTGTTCATCTGTGATTTGGAATGGCTATCATTGCTGTATATCTATATATGATATCTATTTAGGCGTTGCTTATGTTTTGCATCCGCGCTAGTCCAGCCCCCGCTCTGTCGTTAGTTAAGTAACCTAACGGGTAATGACGGGCCTCGTGGCGAATGCGGATGGCATAAGCGTACGTCATATTTTGATTGTTTTCTGCAATGGTAGGATTAAATGATGGGACGCATTAAAAATTAATGCAAGAAAATAAACCAAAGTAAAGTCGTTGGAACAATTTCAAAAACAACTCGGTTTCTTTTCAAAAACAACTTTTAAACGCGGGGCTTAAGCCACTCCTTTTAAAAGCTATCTCGTTCTATCGATTATATCAAGTTCACTACGTTCACGGTTTTGCCAAAACCATTCGTAGCCCTCCGTCGATTCACATGGATAGTCAATAGTATTCAAGCTATGTTTGTTGGCCAAAGTCAAGGCATAGTGATTGGTAGTTATTGGGTGTTCATGTGCAGCATAGATAGATGCGTTGGTTTGAGACAGTCGTACTGCCTTGTTGGCCAAAGTCAAGGGTAGGTACGGGTAGGTTCAAATTAACCTGGAAAATGACGGGTAGAACTTGACATGTGACTTATGATTTGTTGGCCAAAGTCAAGGTCATAAGAGCATGGGGCAAAAATCCACATCGGGAATTTCAAAAGAACTAAAACTTGCTAGCGCTGCATACCATTTGGAGTGTGATGATTATGGTAGGATTCCTTCAGTTTTGTCACGGAATGCTATTTGGATCCCGATCCTACTGTGAGTATATACTACTCCTCGGGAAATTTCTCACTTAACGATCAATACTATAAACCAAGTAGGTGTCTAGAAAGGTGTTAGCGGGGCTACGCCCCCAGGGAAAAGAGGTTATTTAATTAAGGAACTTCGCGAAAGCGTTGGAAAACCTCCCTCGAAGTACCGACACTAGTCTGGCTGAACGGTTAAGCAAGTATTGTACGGTGAGATTGATCCTGACTAATTCTTCCTTTTTGGTTTGAGGAGGGATTCGAGAGACAGTGGGAGCCATCCTGTTTAGACAAATTAAAACCACTCTAAATTTGCAAGAGCATCATGCTAAAGTGTTTCTTCTCTCTCTCCAAATTGCAGCGACCAAACATCATGACTGGACTTAAGTTACTATTAGATAAAAACATACTGACAGGGCCAAGTTACAAAGATTGGCTCAGGAATGTCAAAATGGCAATCACTTATGACAAGTTGGGGTATCTCCTTACCACCAAAGCTCCCCCTGTCCCAGGTCCCAAAACCAGCGTCGCGGATAGGGAAATCCGTAAGACCTGGAAAATCGATTGCGCAAAGGCCAAGTGCCTCGTGTTTGCCTCTATGGACAATGAACATCAGAGGAGGCACGAGAATATGGACCTTGAATCCATATTTCTCCATACAAAAGAACTGTATGGAGAGCAATCACGTATCGCCAGATACGAAGTCTCGAAAAAGCTGTTTTCGGCAAGATTGGCCGTCGGATCATCGGTAGCGGAACACGTGCTTAAGATGATTGGCTTCGTTGAGGAGCTCGCGGACCTAGGGACCACGTTAGAGAACGAGCTCTACACGGACTTGATTCTCCAGTCCATTCCTTCCACTTACGCCCAATTTATCCTGAACTTCAACTTGCAAGAAAAAGAAGTTCAACTTTCAGAACTTCTCAATATGCTGAGGAGTGCAGAGGGCACCCTACAGAAAGGTAGGGAAACATCCACTTTGTTTGTAGGAGGATCTTTCTCTTCTAGGTCCAAGACGAAAGCCAAGGGAAAGAAGAAGAAAGCCCCCGCCAAACCAAGGGGCGGTGTTAGTAAAGTGGATACGAAGGGAAAGACAAAGGCAACAAAGGTAGCAGGAAAGCTTGTGGGAAAGGAAGAATGCTTTTACTGTCACAAGAGTGGACACTGGAAAAAGGATTGCAGGGCTTGGAAGGCCAGAACCCAGGATCTGAAGCAAGTTGCAGCTTCAGCTTCAGGTGTGTATGTTATTGAAAACTGTCTATCAATAAACTCTACATCCTGGGTATTGGATACCGGATCAGGATCTTATATCTGTAATTCTTTACAGGCACTGAGATGGCGTAGGGTTTTGAAGGCAGGTGATATGACCCTCAGAGTTGCAAACGGAGCTGGCATGGATGCTGAGTCCGTGGGGGACTATCACCTGGAATTGTCAGATGGACATGTTTTGGTTTTGCGTAATTGCTATTTTGTACCCAATGCAACTTGTAATATCATTTCTGTAACTTTATTATCTAAAGAAGGTTATGAATTTGCATTTGTAAGCAATGTTGTAAACATTCACCTTAATCAAGTTCTGATTGGGTCAGGTACATTAAGCAATGGTATATACGTATTAAACTAACCACAGATTTTCAATGTCCAGAATACACACAAAAGAAAGTCTCCGGAAACAAACCAGGCTTTCTTATGGCATTGTAGACTGGGTCACATCAATGAGAGAAGGTTGACGAAGTTACATACAGAAAGATATTTGGATCCTTTCGAATATCAATCGTATGCAACTTGTCAATCCTGTCTCAAAGGAAAGATGACAAAGACTCCGTTCACTGGACACGGAGTAAGAGCGAGCTCGCTCTTGGGACTCGTACACAGCGACGTGTGCGGTCCAATGTCTACACATGTGCGAGGCGGTTATTCTTACTTCATTACTTTTACGGATGACTTTTCAAGGTACGGATATGTCTTCTTAATGAAACATAAATCCGAAGCCTTTGGAAAATTCCAGGAATATAAGATTGAAGTAGAAAAACAAACAGGCAAAAGTATCAAGACACTAAGATCTGATCGAGGTGGTGAATACTTAAGTGCCGAGTTCCTGGATTACTTAAAAGAGAATGGAATTCTCTCTCAGCTTACTCCTCCATACACTCCGCAACATAACGGTGTATCGGAGAGACCGAACCGGACCCTATTGGATATGGTACGTTCCATGATGAGTAACGCTGAGTTACCGCGATCATTTTGGGGATATGCACTAGAATCAGCTGCATACCTTTTGAACAGAGTTCCAACTAAGACTGTTCCTACCACACCATATCAGATGTGGTGTGGGAAGAAACCCTATCTTAAGCACATTAAGACATGGGGATGTCCGGCTTTTGTCAAAAAGCAGCATGCGGACAAACTCGAGGCACGCTCAGTACAGTGCAAGTTTGTGGGATATCCAAAGAACTCCAAGGGATATTTCTTCTATTGCGAAGAGGAACAAAAAGTTTTTGTTTCTCGTCATGTCCACTTCTTGGAAACTGAGTTTTTGGAAAATCAGATAAGTGGGAGCACAATAGAACTGGAAGAAATTCCAGAACCACGAGCTATTACTGAAAGCTTAGTAGAACCAGAGGGTTCGAAAGATCAGGACATTCCTGCGCAGCTCCGCAGGAGTAGTATGCAGTCTCATCCGCCCGAGAGATACTACGGTTTTCTCATAGACGGGGATAGAGAGGATTGCATCATTGATAGTGATGAGCCGACTAGCTTCCAGCAGGCCATATAGAGCGTTGACTCTGTAAAATGGTTGGATGCAATGCGGACCGAAATGGAGTCCATGTACACCAATAAAGTATGGACGTTGGACGTTGCTCCAGATGGGGTAAAACCCGTAGGATGCAAGTGGATCTTCAAAAGGAAGATTGGTGTAGATGGACAGGTTGAGACCTATAAGGCTAGACTTGTTGCAAAGGGTTTTCATCAAAGACCTGGTTTGGACTATGACGAAACCATTTCTCCAGTGGCTATGCTGAAATCCATTCGGATCCTTCTTGCCATTGCTGCCTTCCACAATTATGAGATTTGGCAAATGGACGTAAAGATCGCTTTTCTAAATGGAAATTTAGAGGAGTGTGTCTATATGTACCAGCCAGAGGGTTTCATTCAGAGTGGGAGCAGCGGAAAGGTGTGCAAGTTGCTTAAGTCCATCTATGGACTAAAGCAGGCATCGCGGAGTTGGAACATTTGTTTTGATGAGACGGTCAAAGAATTTGGCTTTATCAAAAATCCAGATGAACCATGCATCTATAGTAGATTTGTAGCAAGAACTGTCGTATTCCTCGTTTTTTACGTGGATGGCATTCTTTTAATAGGAAATGACATTCCTATGCAACAATCTGTCAAAGGGTTCTTGTCACACAGGTTCTCCATGAAAGACCTGGGTGATGCCTCTTACATTCTGGGGATCCGGATCCATCGTGATAGATCCAAGAGGATATTAGGACTTTCACAGTCTAGGTACATCGACACCATACTGAAAAGATTCAGTATGGATGATTCCAAGCGCGGTAATCTACCAGCTTGTCACGGGATCACCCTCTCCAAAGAGATGTCTCCTAAGACTGATTTGGAAAGGGATCGCATGTCTATTATACCCTACGCTTCTGCGGTAGGCTCCATAATGTATGCGATGTTGTGTACCAGACCAGATGTAGCTTATGCACTGAGTGTGGTAAGCCGGTATCAGTCAAACCCTGGGGAGAAGCACTGGATAGCGGTAAAGAACATTCTCAAGTACCTAAGAAGGACTAAGGAGATGTTCTAGGTGTATGGGGGAAAAGACCTCCAGATCGAGGCCTTTACTGACTCCAGCTTCCAAAGTGACAAGGATGATTCCAAGTCCATGTCGGGTTATGTCTTTACCCTCAATGGAGGGGCGGTGTGTTGGAAGAGTTCCAAACAGGAAACCGTTGCAGACTCGACGATGGAAGCGGAATATATCGCTGCTGCAGATGCCGCAAAAGAAGCCGTCTGGATGAGGAAGTTCTTAACGGAACTTCAGGTGATTCCGTCAATTATTGATCCAATACCTCTGTATTGCGACAACAACAGGGCTATAGCTTTAGCGAAGGAACCCAGGTCCCATCAGAAGTCCAGACACATCTTGAGGCGGTATCACCTGATCAGGGAGATCGTGGGTTACCAGGAGATCGAGGTTCGGAGAGTTGTTTCGGAAGATAACACTGCTGATCCATTCACGAAGGCCTTACCCCAGACTCAGTTCGAGCGGCTGATTGAGATGATAGGTCTTCGATACGCCAGTACATGGCCTTAGTGCAAGTGGGAGATTGTTAGTGTATATGCCCTAGAGGCCATTACTGTATCATACGAGTTTGTATATTACTTAATGGAAGCTTGGGATATTCACCTTGTATAGACAATCTTGCTCAAAATAGTAGTATGCTACTTGGTTTGTTTCTACTTGAATGTGTACATGTGTTTATTTTAGTATATCACCTATACACATTAGTGGAGCCTTTAGGATTTTTGCTTGATTACCAGCGTTGTGATGGCAGTCACACTCGTGGGGGCTGGGTAATCCACAAGCACATCCTTATGCAGGTCCCTAGTCGTAGGACTATCGAGATAGGGCATCGATATTCCGGAGTAGACTAGCGTATGCGCTTCTCATCCCAGCAGGGGAGACGGTCCGTCCCACAGCCGTCAGTACGTCGTACTTGAGATAGTATGCGGGTGCTCGTTAGGTTACGAGTACACTGGACAGGACTCGTCAGGAACTGTTGGTTGGTACTATACTTATCGTCAGTTATCAGTTCCCAGGTGACATGAGTACAGCTTAGTCCGCTGACTTAACACTGTCACTTCGCCTTGGGTGTGTTCCCACTGTACTTAGATTACTACCCTACCACGGCTCAAAGGAGTCGTGCAAACAGGTAGTAGTTGGGTGCAGTCCCGAAGCACTTGGAGGCAGTGACGCTTAGACATGATTCGTCTCTTCCGGTATTGGGGGTTGATATCGCGCTATGTCTAGGATAGCCATTACACAAAGTCCCTGCCCATGGCAAGCGAGATATACTGGTAGGTTTCCAGTGTTTTCTCAGGGTGTTCTGGGCTACACTCCGACACGACTTGTACCGCTATTAGGGAACTGACGTTTACCGCCCCCTAGGCCCGCCATGCGATATTCTCAGACGAACAGACCGGACTGTACGCAGACTGTCACATTCAGGCTCAGTAGGAGTTCAGATGGGTTTCACCTCGTCCGTCTTCTTATCGGCATCTACCTGGGGGCCGTTACGCACAGCTAGTGCCGCCTGCGGTCTGTGGTTAAACCCACTGCCAGCGTAGTGTCGAGTCTTTAGAGTCCCACACAGAGAGCTATTCGCCTTTAGGCAAAAGAATAGAGGTCGCATGGTTTTGTGACAGGGTTCTGTCACATCCGTGCACTTGTGCACGTTTGTGTACGGGCAGTTATCACTAGCGGGCTTTGGTTTAAGCCAGATCCTAGTGTACGTTTTGGGATTGGTTTTATCTCGTTTGTATTCGTGTTCCTCGGAACGCGGATGCGGGTGTGTATACACAGTTGACAGAGAGACAGAGGCAGAGGATTCTCATTAGGGTTGTTGACTGTTGACTTTTGCTAAACCCTAATGAGAATAAGAAATATGATTAACAATAATATTAATTAAGTATTATTGTGACATGGTTGGGTTGAAGGGTTGACCTTGTTGACTTTGTTGACCGGTTGACTAGGTTGGACTTGTTGACCACCATCATGACAATGGCTATCATTTCTTGGCATTGACTTTAGCTTGCTTGTTTTGTTCATTAATTGCATTTAATACAAGAAATGATATTGCCATTTGATATGATAACAACCATCACATAATACTCAATTATTATTACTTGTTATCATGATTTTGGATTATGAGAGCTTGGATGGCAAAAGTCTTGCTCATTCTTTCATTCCTTTCTCTTTCATGCTTGAGCACTCCCTCTTCCTCTTGCTCTCTCTCTCTAGTCCATGGTTCTACTTGTCTCATGTGTTGAGACGCAAGAACCATAGTGATAAAACCCAACACACTCCTCTACTCATCCTAGTACACAAGGTTTATCAAACCAAGTGTTCTAGTTTCCTCAAGATTGAGGTTGAAGCCAAAGGTAGAAGCTTTCAGGTGGATCCATCTTCGGCACAAAGTCACGACGAGGAGAGAACAATCCGACCACCGCAAGGAGTTGAAGACGACGGAGTTCAAGTTAAGGTATAACCCCCTAACCGAGTAGGTGAAACTCTTGTTAGGATTGTTAGATAGTTGTTTAACAAAGATCCGTATTTTGAGTCCATGTTACCACCAAAAGAAAAATCGTTTTTCATCATTTCTTCAAGCCCGTAAGTACCGGGAGAGGTAACGTGGACTTACAGTGGTATCAGAGCCAGGTTAAACACTATCTAACATGTTAGCAAAGTAACTAGAAGTTCGATCGGAGAAAAAGTCACGAAACACGCTCGTAAAGTATAGTTTCTGCCGATTTTTTTCCTTCTTCAAAAAATAATAAATCTTACACTAAAAATCGGCTCAGGCTTTATAAAACCCACACAAGAAAATTGGTTCACCGACTCGGTCAAAGCGCCGTGGAAACGCGGCGGGAGCATTCTCCCGCCGCGATTCCGCGGCCGAGTTGACTCGGTCGTGGCACAATTTTCCTGCAGTGTTTTTCTGGGGCTGTTTTGGGATTTTTGGAACATGTTTTTTCTGCCCAGATTTTGCAGAAAGCAAAATTTGTTTTTGGGTTTTGAAAATCCGTATTTTGATCGAACTTCTAAAGACTTAAGCTAACGGGTTTATATCTGTGATGTGATATATGTATTGAACATCTGCTAATCGCTATACGTCAATTAGTGAGGGTTATACAAATCTGTGATCTGTAGTGTTGATGGTATGTGTATATGAATTCATTGGATTGTCGCGGATGAATAGCCGGGGGGTTGTGAGATGAGAGTTTTCTTTTTCTTTCAATTCATGTAAATTTGTAATTGATGTAATATTATTTATTTGGCCGCACAAACGGGGTGAGGTTGTAGCCGTCATTGTATAATTTCTTTTACTGTTTTTGCTCCTAGGATAGACCCATGGAGGGGGTGCACAAACTACCGGGTACCTCGAAGTGCCGAGTGGCCTACTCACGTCGTTGAGGGAGGTTGCTTCGCTTCGGGTATTTGGCTGGTAGTTTGTCACACCCGTAGGGGTGTAGGGTGGGGTCTTGGCTATTCCTCGCGACCGTGTAATCCGCTCATCGTTACAGGCTCGTACGGATTGCGGATTCCTAGTATATCCAATGTGTTCATCTGTGATTTGGAATGGCTATCATTGCTGTATATCTATATATGATATCTATTTAGGCGTTGCTTATGTTTTGCATCCGCGCTAGTCCAGCCCCCGCTCTGTCGTTAGTTAAGTAACCTAACGGGAAATGACGGGGCCCCGTGGAGAATGCGGATGGCATAAGCATACGTCATATTTTGGTTGTTTTCTGCAATGGTAGGATTAAATGATGGGACGCATTAAAAATTAATGCAAGAAAATAAACCAAAGTAAAGCCGTTGGAACAATTTCAAAAACCACTTGGTTTCTTTTCAAAAACAACTTTTAAACGC
The DNA here is from genome assembly GCA_030015575.1 of Agapanthus africanus. Classification (NCBI taxonomy): domain Eukaryota; kingdom Viridiplantae; phylum Streptophyta; class Magnoliopsida; order Asparagales; family Amaryllidaceae; genus Agapanthus; species Agapanthus africanus. The sequence continues at coordinate 122,576,005 of CM057344.1, forward strand.
GGAGCTTAAGCCACTCCTTTTAAAAGCTATCTCGTTCCATCGATTATATCAAGTTCACTCCATTCATGGTTTTGCCAAAACCATTCGTAGCCCTCCATCGTTTCACATGGATAGTCAATAGTATTCAAGCTATGTTTGTTGGCCAAAGTCAAGGCATAGTGATTGGTAGCTATTGGGTGTTCATGTGCAGCATAGATAGATGCGTTGGTTTGAGACAGTCGTACTGCCATGTTGGCCAAAGTCAAGGGTAGGTACGGGTGGGTTCAAATTAACCTGGAAAATGACGGGTAGAACTTGACATGTGACTTATGATTTGTTGGCCAAAGTCAAGGTCATAAGAGCATGGGGCAAAAATCTACATCGGGAGTTTCAAAAGAATTGAAACTTGCTAGCGCTGCATACCACTTAGAGTGTGATGATTCTGGTAGGATTCCTTTAGTTTTGTCACGCAATGATATTTGGATCCCGATCCTACTGTGAGTATATGCTACTCCTCGGGAAATTTCTCACTTAACGATCAATGCTATAAACCAAGTAGGTGTCTAGAAAGGTGTTAGCGGGGCTACGCCCCCAGGGAAAAGAGGTTATTTAATTAAGGAACTTCGCGAAAGCGTTGGAAAACCTCCCTCGAAGTACCGACACTAGTCTGGCTGAACGGTTAAGCAAGTATTGTACGGTGAGATTGATCCTGACTAATTCTTCCTTTTTGGTTTGAGGAGGGATTCGAGAGACAGTGGGAGCCATCCTGTTTAGACAAATTAAAACCACTCTAAACTTGCAAGAGCATCATGCTAAAGTGTTTCTTCTCTCTCTTCTAATTGCAGCGACCAAACATCATGACTGGACTTAAGTTACTACTAGATAAAAACATACTGACAGGGCCAAACTACAAAGATTGGCTCAGGAATGTCACTTATGACAAGTTAGGGTATCTTCTTACCACCAAAGCTCCTCCTGTCCCAGGTCCCAAAACCAGCGTCGCGGATAGGGAAATCCGTAAGACCTGGAAAATCGATTGCGCGAAGGTCAAGTGCCTCGTGCTTGCCTCTATGGACAATGAACATCAGAGGAGGCACGAGAATATGGACCTTGAATCCATATTTCTCCATACAAAAGAACTGTATGGAGAGCAATCACGTATCGCCAGATACGAAGTCTCGAAAAAGCTGTTTTCGGCAAGATTGGCCGTCGGATCATCGGTAGCGGAACACGTGCTTAAGATGATTGGCTTCGTTGAGGAGCTCGCGGACCTAGGGACCACGTTAGAGAACGAGCTCTACACGGACTTGATTCTCCAGTCCCTTCCTTCCACTTACGCCCAGTTTATCCTGAACTTCAACTTGCAAGAAAAAGAAGTTGAACTTTCAGAACTCCTCAACATGCTGAGGAGTGCAGAGGGCACCCTACAGAAATGTAGGGAAACATCCACTTTGTTTGTAGGAGGATCTTCCTCTTCTAGGTCCAAGACGAAAGCCAAGGGAAAGAAGAAGAAAGCCTCCGCCAAACCAAGGGGCGGTGTTAGTAAAGTGGATACAAAGGGAAAGACAAAGGCAACAAAGGTAGCGGGAAAGCTTGTGGGAAAGGAAGAATGCTTTTACTGTCACAAGAGTGGACACTGGAAAAAGGATTGCAGGGCTCGAAAGGCCAGAACCCAGGATCTGAAGCAAGTTGCAGCTTCAGCTTCAGGTGTGTATGTTATTGAAATCTGTCTATCAATAAACTCTACATCCTGGGTATTGGATACCGTATCAGGATCTCATATCTGTAATTCTTTACAGGCACTGAGAAGGCGTAGGGTTTTGAAGGCAGGTAATATGACCCTCAGAGTTGCAAACGGAGCTGGCATGGATGCTGAGTCCGTGGGGGACTATCACCTGGGATTGTCAGATGGACATGTTTTGGTTTTGCGTAATTGCTATTTTGTACCCAATGCAACTTGTAATATCATTTCTGTAACTTTATTATCTAAAGAAGGTTATGAATTTGCATTTGTAAGCAATGTTGTAAACATTCACCTTAATCAAGTTCTGATTGGGTCAGGTACATTAAGCAATGGTATATACGTATTAAACCAATCACAGATTTTCAATGTCCAGAATACACACAAAAGAAAGTCTCCGGAAATAAACCAGGCTTTCTTATGGCATTGTAGACTGGGTCACATCAATGAGAGAAGGTTGACGAAGTTACATATAGAAGGATATTTGGATCCGTTCGAATATCAATCGTATGCAACTTGTCAATCCTGTCTCAAAGGAAAGATGACAAAGACTCCGTTCACTGGACACGGAGTAAGAGCGAGCGAGCTCTTGGGAATCGTACACAGCGATGCGTGCGGTCCAATGTCTACACATGTGCGAAGCGGTTATTCTTACTTCATTACTTTTACGGATGACTTTTCAAGGTACGGATATGTCTTCTTAATGAAACATAAATCCGAAGCCTTTGGAAAATTCCAGGAATATAAGATTGAAGTAGAAAAACAAACAGGCAAAAGTATCAAGACGCTAAGATCTGATCGAGGTGGTGAATACTTAAGTGCCGAGTTCCTAGATTACTTAAAAGAGAATGGAATTCTCTCTCAGCTTACTCCTCCATACACTCCGCAACATAACGGTGTATCGGAGAGACCGAACCGGACCCTATTGGATATGGTACGTTCCATGATGAGTAACGCTGAGTTACCGCGATCATTTTGGGGATATGCACTAGAATCAGCTGCATACCCTTTGAATAGAGTTCCAACTAAGACTGTGCCTACCATACCATATCAGATGTGGTGTGGGAAGAAACCCTATCTTAAGCACATTAAGACATGGGGATGTCCGGCTTTTGTCAAAAAGCAGCATGCGGACAAACTCAAGGCACGCTCAGTACAGTGCAAGTTTGTGGGATATCCAAAGAACTCCAAGGGATATTTCTTCTATTGCGAAGAGGAACAAAAGGTTTTTGTTTCTCGTCATGCCCACTTCTTGGAAACTGAGTTTTTGGAAAATCAGATAAGTGGGAGCACAATAGAACTGGAAGAAATTCCAGAACCACGAGCTATTACTGAAAGCTTAGTAGAACCAGAGGGTTCGAAAGATCAGGACATTCCTGCGCCGCTCCGCAGGAGTAGTAGGCAGTCTCATCCGCCCGAGAGATACTACGGTTTTCTCATAGACGGGGATAGAGAGGATTGCATCATTGATAGTGATGAGCCGACTAGCTTCCAGCAGGCCATTCAGAGCGTTGACTCGGTAAAATGGCTGGATGCAATGCGGACCGAAATGGAGTCCATGTACACCAACAAAGTATGGACGTTGGACGTTGCTCTAGATGGGGTAAAACCCGTAGGATGCAAGTGGATCTTCAAAAGGAAGATTGGTGTAGATGGACAGGTTGAGACTTATAAGGCTAGACTTGTTGCAAAGGGTTTTCGTCAAAGACCTGGTTTGGACTATGACAAAACCTTTTCTCCAGTGGCTATGCTAAAATCCATTCGGATCCTTCTTACCATTGCTGCCTTCCACAATTATGAGATTTGGCAGATGGACGTAAATACCATTTTTCTAAATGGAAATTTAGAGGAGTGTGTCTATATGGACCAGCCAGAGGGTTTCATTCAGAGTGGGAGCAGCGGAAAGGTGTGCAAGTTGCTTAAGTCCATCTATAGACTAAAGCAGGCATCACGGAGTTGGAACATTTATTTTGATGAGACGGTCAAAGAATTTAGCTTTATCAAAAATCCAGATGAACCATGCATCTATAGTAGATTTGTAGCAAGAACTGTCGTATTCCTCGTTTTGTACGTGGATGACATTCTTTTAATAGGAAATGACATTCTTATGCTACAATCTGTCAAAGGGTTCTTGTAACACAGGTTCTCCATGAAAGATCTGGGTGATGCCTCTTACATTCTGGGGATCCGGATCCATCGTGATAGATCCAAGAGGATATTAGGACTTTCACAGTCCAGGTACATCGACACCATACTGAAAAGATTCAGTATGGATGATTCCAAGCGCGGTAATCTACCGGCTTGTCACGGGATCACCCTCTCCAAAGAGATGTCTCCTAAGACTGATTTGGAAAGGGATCGCATGTCTATTATACCCTACGCTTCTGCGGTAGGCTCCATAATGTATGCGATATTGTGTACCAGACCAGATGTAGCTTATGCACTGAGTGTGGTAAGCTGGTATCAGTCAAACCCTGGGGAGAAGCACTGGATAGCGGTAAAGAACATTCTCAAGTACCTAAGAAGGACTAAGGAGATGTTCTTGGTGTATGGCGGAAAAGACCTCCAGATCGAGGCCTTTGCTGACTCCAGCTTCCAAAGTGACAAGGATGATTCCAAGTCCATGTCGGGTCATGTCTTTACCCTCAATGGAGGGGCGGTGTGTTGGAAGAGTTCCAAACAAGAAACCGTTGCTGACTCGACGATGGAAGCGGAATATATCGCTGCTGCAGATGCCGCAAAAGAAGCCGTCTGGATGAGGAAGTTCTTAACGGAACTTCAGGTGGTTCCGTCCATTATTGATCCAATACCTCTGTATTGCGACAAAAACGGGGCTATAGCTTTAGCGAAGGAACCCAGGTCCCATCAGAAGTCCAGACACATCTTGAGGCGGTATCACCTGATCAGGGAGATCGTGGGTCACCAGGAGATCGAGGTTCGGAGAGTTGCTACGGAAGATAACACTGCTGATCCAATTACGAAGGCCTTACCCCAGACTCAGTTCGAGCGGCTGATCGAGATGATAGGTCTTCGATACGCCAGTACATGGCCTTAGTGCAAGTGAGAGATTGTTAGTGTATATGCCCTAGAGGCCATTATTGTATCATACTAGTTTGTATATTACTTAATGGAAGCTTGGGATATTCACCTTGTATAGACAATCTTGCTCAAAATAGTAGTATGCTACTTGGTTTGTTTCTACTTTAATGTGTACATGTGTTTATTTTAGTATATCACCAATACACATTAGTGGAGCCTTTAGGATTTTTGCTTGATTACCAGTGTTGTGATGCCAGTCGCACTCATGGGGGATGGGTAATCCACAAGCACATCCTTATGCAGGTCCCTAGTCGTAGGACTATCGAGACAGGGCATCGATACTCCGGAGTAGACTAGCGTATGCGCTTCTCATCCCAGCAGGGGAGACGGTCTGTCCTACAGCCGTCAGTACGTCGTACTTGAGATAGTATGCGGGTGCTTGTTAGGTTACGAGTATACTGGACAGGACTCGTCGGGAACTGTTGGTTGGTACTATACCTATCGTCAGTTATCAGTTCCCAAGTGACATGAGTACAGCTTAGTCCGTTGACTTGACACTGTCACTTCGCCTCGAGTGTGTTCCCACTGTACTTAGATTACTACCCTACCACGGCTCAAAGGAGTCGTGCAAACAGGTAGTAGTTGGGTGCAGTCCCGAAGCACTTGGAGGCAGTGACGGTTAGACATGATTCGTCACTCCCGGTATTGGGGGTTGATATCACGCTGTGTCTAGGAGAGCCATTACACAAAGTCCCTGCCCAGGGCAAGCGAGATATACTGGTAGGTTTCCAGTGTTATCTCAGGGTGTTCTGGGCTACACTCCGACACGACTTGTACCGCTATTAGGGGACTGACGTTTACCGCCCCTAGGCCCGCCATGCGATATTCACAGACGAACAGACCGGACTGTACGCAGACTGTCACATTCAGGCTCAGTAGGAGTTCAGATGGGTTTCACTTCGTCCGTCTTCTTATCGGCATCTACCTGGGGGCCGTTACGCACAGCTAGTGCCGCTTGCGGTCTGTGGTTAAACCCACTGCCAGCGTAATGTCGAGTCTTTAGAGTCCCACACAGAGAGCTATTCGCCTTTAGGCAAAAGAGTAGAGGTCGCATGGTTTTGCGACAGGGTTCGGTCACATCCGTGCACTTGTGCACGTTTAGTGTCCGGGCAGTTATCACTAATGGGCTTTGGTTTAAGCCAGATCCTAGTGTACGTTTTGGGATTGGTTTTATCTCGTTTGTATTCGTGTTCCTCGGAACGCGGATGCGGGTGTGTATGCACAGTTGACAGAGAGACAGAGGCAGAGAATTCTCATTAGGGTTGTTGACTGTTGACTTTTGCTAAACCCTAATGAGAATAAGAAATATGATTAACAATAATATTAATTAAGTATTATTGTGACATGGTTGGGTTGAAGGGTTGACCTTGTTGACTTGTTGACTTTGTTGACCGGTTGACTAGGTTGGACTTGTTGACTACCATCATGACAATGGCTATCATTTCTTGGCATTGACTTTAGCTTGCTTGTTTTGTTCACAAATTGCATTTAATGCAAGAAATGATATTGCCATTTGATATGATAACAACCATCACATAATACTAAATTATTATTACTTGTTATCATGATTTTGGATTATGAGAGCTTGGATGGCAAAAGTCTTGCTCATTTTTTCATTTCCCTTCTCTCTCATGCTTGGGCACTCCTTCTTCCTCTTGCTCTCTCTCTAGTCCATGGTTCTACTTGTCTCATGTGTTGAGAAGCAAGAACCATAGAGATAAAACCCAAAACACTCCTCTACTCATCCTAGTACACAAGGTTTAGCAAACCAAGTGTTCTAGTTTCCTCAAGATTGAGGTTGAAGCCAAAGGTAGAAGCTTTCAGGTGGATCCATCTTCGGCACAAAGAGACGACGAGGAGAGAACCATCCGACCACCGCAAGGAGTTAAAGACGAAGGAGTTCAAGTTAAGGTATAACCCCCTAACCGAGTAGGTAAAACTCTTGTTAGGATTGTTAGATAGTTGTTTAACAAAGATCCGTATTTTGAGTCCATGTTACCACCAAAAGAAAAATCGTTTTTCATCATTTCTGCAAGCCCGTAAGTACCGGGAGAGGTAACGTGGACTTACAGTGGTATCAGAGCCAGGTTAAACACTATCTAACATGTTAGCAAAGTAACTAGAAGTTCGATCGGAGAAAAAGTCACGAAACACGCCCGAAAAGTATAGTTTCTGCCGTTTTTTTTTCTTGTTCAAAAAATAATAAATCTTACACTAAAAATCGGCTCAGGCTTTTTAAAAACCACACAAGAAAATTGGTCCACCGACTCGGTCAAAGCGCCGCGGAAACGCGGCGGGAGCATGCTCCCGCCGTGGTTCCGCGGCCGAGTTGACTCGGTCGTGGCACAATTTTCCTGCAGTGTTTTTCTGGGGCTGTTTTGGGATTTTTGGAATATGTTTTTTCTGCCCAGATTTTACAGAAAGCAAAATTTGTTTTTGGGTTTTGAAACTCCGTATTTTGATCGAACTTCTAAAGACTTAAGCTAACGGGTTTATATCTGTGATGTGATATATGTATTGAACGTCTGCTAATCGCTATACGTCAATTACTGGGGGTTATACATATCTGTGATCTGTAATGTTGATGGTATGTGTATATGAATTCATTGGATTATCGCGGATGAATAGCCGGGGGGTTGTGAGATGAGAGTTTTCTTTTTCTTTCAATTCATGTAAATTTGTAATTGATGTAATATTATTTATTTGGCCGCACAACCGGGGTGAGGTTGTAGCCGTCATTGTATAATTTCTTTTACTGTTTTTGATCCTAGGATAGTCCCATGGAGGGGGTGCACAAACTACCGGGTACCTCGAAGTGCCGAGTGGCCTACTCACTGTAAGTCCATGCTACCTCTCCCGGTACTTTCGGGCATGCGGAATTTGATGAAAAACAATTTTCTAGAGGCGGTAACATGGACTCAAAACTGGATCTTTGTTAAACATCTAACTAACAACCTAACTATGAGTTGTTAACTATTCGGTTAGGGGTTATACCTTTCTTTCTTGAACTCCTTCGTCTTCAAACCTCGATGGTTTTCCGGATCGGCTTCACCCCGTCGTCTCCTTGCGCCGAAGATCGATCCACCCGAAAGCTTCTACCTTTGGCTTCTTCTTCGAGCTTTGAAGAAACTAGTTCACTCGGTTTGCTAAACCTTGTGAACTAGAGTGAGTAGAGGAGAGTGTGTTGGGATTTTTCTCTATGGTTCTTGGTTCTCAACACATGAGACAAGTGAACCATAGACTAAAGAGAGGGAGAGCAAGAGGAAGAAGATGGGAGCTCAAGAACACAAGAGAGAGAAAGGAAAAAGAAAGAATGAGCAAGACGTTTCTCTCTTGGCTCTCATAATCCAAAACCATCATAACCAATAATAGCAATCAAGTATTAGTGATAGTTTAAGCTACAATAGCCATATCATTTCATGCACTCATTTTGCACAAGAGAACAAGCAAGCAAAAGTCTTTGCCATGAAATGATAGCCAATGTCATCATGATGGTCAACTAGTCCAACCTGGTCAACCGGTCAACAAAGTCAACAAGTCAATAAAGTCAACCCCTCAACAACTATGTCACTATAATACTTAATTAATATTATTGTTAATTACATATCATATTCTCATTAGGGTTGAGCAAAAAGTCAATAGTCAACAGTCAACGGTCAACAACCCTAATGAGAATCCTCTGCCTCTGTCTCTCCGTCAACTGTGCATACACACCCGCATCCGCGTTCCGAGGAACACGAATACATACTGGATAAAACCAATTCCATACACTAGGATCTGGCTTAAATCAAAGCCCGCTAGTGTTAACTGTCCGGACACTGTACGCGCACAAGTGCACGGATGTGACCGGACCCTGTCGCAAAACCATGCGACTTGTCGCAAAACCATGCGACCTCTACTCTTTTGCCTAAAGGCGAATAGCTTTCTGTGTGGGACTCTAAAGACTCGACACTACGCTGGCAGTGGGTTTAACCACAGACCGCAAGCGGCACTAGCTGTGCGTAACGGTCCCCAGATAGATGCCGACAAGAATACTGACGAGGTGAAACCCATCTGAACTCCTACTGAGCCTGAATGTGACAGTCTCCGTACAGTCCGGTCTGTTCGTCTGATACAACGCATGGCGGGCCTAGGGGGGCGGTAAACGTCAGTCCCCTAATAGCGGTACAAGTCGTGTCGGAGTGAATCTCAAAACACCCTGAGATAGCACTGGAATCCTACCAGTATATCTCGCTTGCCCTGGCCAGGGACTACTCGTGTAATGGCTCTCCTAGACACAGCGCGATGTCAACCCCCAATACCGAGAGAGACGAATCCTGTCTAACCGTCACTGCCTCCAAGTGCTTCGGGACTGCACCAAACTACTACCTGTTTGCACGACTCCTTTGAGCCGTGGTAGGGTAGTAATCAAAGTACAGTGGGAACACACTCAAGGTGAAGTGACAGTGTCAAGTCAGCGGACTAAGCTGTACTCATGTCACCTGGGAACTGATGACTGACGATAGGTATAATACCAACCAGTCAGTTCCCGATGAGTCCTGTCCAGTGTACTCGTAACCCAATGAGCACCCGCATACTATCTCCAGTACGACGTACTGATGGCTGTGGGACAGACCACCTCCCACTCTGGGATGAGAAGCGCATACGCTAGTCTACTCCGGAGTATCGATACCCTGTCTCGATAGTCCTGCGACTAGGGACCTGCATAAGGATGTGCTTACAGATTACCCAGCCCCCACTAGTGTGACTTCCATCACAACGCTGGTAATCAAGCAAAGATCCTAAGGGCTCCACTAATGTGTATAGGCGATATACTAAAATAAACACATGTACACATTGAAGTAGAAACAAACCAAGTAGCATACTACTATTTTGAGCAAGATTGTATATACAAGGTGAATATCCCAAGCTTCCATTAAGTAATATACAAACTAGTATGATACAGTAATGGCCTCTAGAGCATATACACTAACAATCTCCCACTTGCACTAAGGCCATGTACTGGCGTATCGAAGACCTATCTTCTCGATCAGCCGCTCGAACTGAGTCTGGGGTAAGGCCTTAGTGAATGGATCTGCAGTGTTATCTTCTGAAGCAACCCTCCGAACCTCGATCTCCTGACGATCCACGATCTCCCTGATCAGGTGATACCGCCTCAAGATGTGTCTGGATCTCTGATGGGACCTGGGTTCCTTCGCTAAAGCTATAGCCCCGTTGTTGTTGCAATACAGAGGTATTGGATCAACAATGGACGGAACCACCTGAAGTTCTTTCAAGAACTTCCTCATCCAGACAGCTTCTTTTACGGCATCAGATGCAGCGATGTATTCCGCTTCCATCGTCGAGTCTGCAACGGTTTCCTGTTTGGAACTCTTCCAACACACCATCCCTCCATTGAGGGTAAAGACAAAACCCGACATGGACTTGGAATATTCCTTGTCACTCTGGAAGCTGGAGTCAGCAAAGGCTTCGATCTGGAGGTCTTTTCCACCATACACCAATAACATCTCCTTAGTCCTTCTCAGGTACTTGAGAATGTTCTTTACCGCTATCCAGTGTTTCTCCCCGGGGTTTGACTGATACCGGCTTACTACACTAAGTCCATAAGCTACATCCGGTCTGGTACACAACATCGCATACATTATAGAGCCTACCGCAGAAGCGTAGGACATAATTGACATGCGATCCCTCTCCAAATCAGTCTTGGGAGACATCTCTTTAGAGAGGGTGATCCCGTGACAAGCCGGCAGGTTACCGCGCTTGGAATCTTCCATACTGAATATCTTCAGTATGGTGTCGATGTACCTAGACTGTGAAAGTCCTAATATCCTCTTGGATCTATCACGATGGATTCGGATCCCCAGGATGTATGAGGCATCACCCAGGTCTTTCATGGAGAACCTGTGTGACAAGAACCCCTTGACAGATTGTAGCATAGGAATGTCATTTCCTATTAAGAGAATGTCATCCACGTATAAAACGAGGAATACTACAGTTCTCGCTACAAATCTACTATAGATGCATGGTTCATCTGGATTTTTGATAAAGCCAAATTCCTTGACCGTCTCATCAAAACAGATGTTCCAACTCCGCGATGCTTGCTTTAGTCCATAGATTGACTTAAGCAACTTGCACACCTTTCCGCTGCTCCCACTCTGAATGAAACCCTCTGGCTGGTCCATATAGACACACTCCTCTAAATTTCCATTTAGAAAAGCGGTCTTTATGTCCATCTGCCAAATCTCATAATCGTGGAAGGCAGCAATGGCAAGAAGGATCCGAATGGATTTCAGCATAGCTACTGGAGAAAAGGTCTCGTCATAGTCCAAACCAGGTCTTTGACGAAAACCCTTTGCAACCAGTCTAGCTTTATTGGTCTCAACCTGTCCATCTACACCAATATTCCTTTTGAAGATCCACTTGCATCCTACGGGTTTTACCCCGTCTGGAGCAATGTCCAACGTCCATACTTTGTTGGTGTACATAGACTCCATTTCGGTCCGCATTGCATCCATCCATTTTACCGAGTCAACGCTCTGAACGGCCTGCTGGAAGCTAGTAGGCTCATCATAATCTATAATGCAATCCTCTCTATCCCCGTCTATGAGAAAATCGTAGTATCTCTTGGGCGGATGAGACTGCCTACTACTCCTGCGGAGCGGCGTAGGAATGTCCTGTTCTTTTGAACCCTCTGGTTCCTCTAAGCTTTCAGTAATAGCTCATGGTTCTGGAATTTCTTCCAGTTCTACTGTGTTCCTACTTATCTGGGTTTCCAAAAACTCAGTTTCCAAGAAGTAGGCGTGACGAGAAACAAAAACCTTTTGTTCCTCTTCGCAGTAGAAGAAATATCCTTTGGAGTTCTTTGGATATCCCACGAACTTGCACTGTACCGAGTGTGCCTCGAGCTTGTTCGCATGCTGCTTTTTAACAAAAGCTGGACATCCCCATGTCTTAATGTGCTTAAGATAGGGTTTCTTCCTACACCACATCTCATATGGTGTGGTAGGCACAGTCTTAGTGGGAACTCGGTTCAAAAGGTATGCAGCTGATTCTAGCGCATACCCCCAGAATGATCACGGTAACTCAGCGTTACTCATCATGGACCGTACCATATCCAATAGGGTTCAGTTCCGTCTCTCCGATACACCGTTATGTTGCGGAGTGTATGGAGGAGTAAGCTGAGAGAGAATTCCATTCTCTTTTAAATAGTCCAGGAACTCGGCACTCAAGTATTCACCACCTCGATCCGATCTTAGAATCTTGATACTGTTAGTTATATGTATGCCCTAGAGGCCATTACTGTACATATGATGTATATTGTAGTGGATGCTGGGACATATATAGGGAGGACTTTCTTGCTCGACATGATAGTATGCTATCTGGTTACCCTTTACTTTAACGTGTATGCTGATTGTCTCTCTGTTACATGTTGGTAAAGCCCTTAGGATCTGTACTTGACTACCTGGACTATGATGCGGATCATACTAGTGGGGACATGGTAGTCCATAAGTACATCCTTCAAAGTCCCTAGTCGTGGGTGTATCGAGACGGGGCATCGATATACCAGAGTAGACTAGCGTGTACCTTCTCGACCCATACAGATGGGCGATGGATGATCCCATATCCATTGGTGTTTGACATCAGAGATGATATACGGGTGCTCAGCAGAGACTGGGTACACTGGACGGACTCGCCGAGAACTCCCAGATGGTATTATACCTCACGTCAGATGGCAGTTCTCTGGTGACACTGATACAGAGTAGTCTGTTGACCCGAGATCGTCATAGAGTCTTGTGTGGTTCCCACTGTGCTTTGATTTCCATCTTACCACGTCCAAGAGAGCGTGCAAAACGGTGGTTTTTGGGTACAGTCCCGAGTCACATGGAGGCAATGAGCGATAGGAGGGGATTCGTCTCTCCCGGTATAGGGAGTTGATGTTGCGCTGTGTTCGATTGGCTATAACAGGAAATCCCTGGCCAGGGTTGCTGAGATTTACTGGTAAGTGTTACCAGTAGTTTCTCGAACAGTTATAGACCTCATATCGACACGACTTATCGAGCTATTGGGGTCTGACGTTTACCACCCCTAGGCGAGATATGCGACATATCAGACGATCAGACCGGACTGTACGGTAGTGTTACTGGTCGGATTCACTGGAGTGTGAGCGGGCTTGCTCGTCGATCTTCAGATCGCTCAATACCCGGGTGGCCGTTACGTTTAGCAGACCGCTTGCGGCTTGTGGGTGTTTGATATGATCATCATCTGCTGTCGGCGTATTGACGAGTCTTTAGAGTCCTACACAGAGGTTTCCTGGCTCAAGCGAAACGAAATAGGAGCGCATATGAGATATGTGCGGGACCGAGAATAATGGGTGTATGTGATACCGTATTTCATTCTCGCGATGAATGTGTCGAATGGTTGTATGCGATATAACCTAGTTATCGAATCAAGGATTGATTCGATAAGGCGATACATTGTATACTAGTCGGTTGTGTGCGACATGGCCGGATCATTGAATCAAGTGTTGATTTAATTATTTAATGCATAATTATATATTTGATATATTACTTTGCATTAACTAGTATCGGTTCACTTTAAATGGATTTTCTCACTCGGGTGTGCGCATTGCATATGCGATATGATTTTGTGCACTTGATTGTATCATGTTTGATGATACATGTTAACTTGGTTTTGTGTGAAGATTAAACCATGGTTGTGAGTGTGATTAGGGTTTTTTTTATTCTCCCATTATTTATTTATTCATTTATTTGTTCATTCTTTTTGGAAAATAAATGGCATGAATATAAAATGGTGGCTTGTTTTGTATTGTAGTTGAATCTTCATGAAGGTTTGACTTTGTAACCACTTTGTCTTCATGCTTAACCCTAACCATTTAATCAAACCATGGTCTACTCTTTACACTTAACTAGGGTTAGGAGATGATAAGTATTCTTATTATTTTCTTTTTAGAAAATAACTCATGATAACTTTCTTCTTCTTCTTCTTCATCTTCTTCTTTGAAGAAGCTTGAGGTCATCAATGGTGGATTGATGATTTGAGTGAGAAATCCAATTCTAAAGTCTACCATCTTCCTATTTCTTCATCCTCTACCTCTTGCCAAGTGGTAGAGTGTATTTCCTTCACAAGTTTTCACGACTTGGTGAAGGTGGAGCTTGATCTTTCGATGCCTCGACGTAGATCATCTTCGGCATGGACATCGACGACCTAGCTTGCCCATTCTCCGACGAAGCCGACGCTTGAGCCCGGATTTGATTTGGACAGCGGAGAGGACCTCGTTGCGGAGCTATGGAGGTGGAGCACCGGATCTACAAAGGTTGTATTTCCGTTAAACCATTAGTTAACTGTTAACTAGATTACTTTTTCGCCTAGATTTCTAGCAAACGATCTGTAGTCGGGTTTCTCGGCACCGTTAAAATTTTAATTTGGCATGTTCGATGCCTTGTGAGACCTCATTAGGGTGCCTAGGAACCCTACAGTGGTATAAGAGCCTAGCTAGAGTCTTAGGCGAAGTCTAGACGGAATTTGTAGTCCGAACGAACCCGAAACCCCGAATCAAACTTGCTCTCTGTCCTGTTTTCAAAAACTGGGATTTTTCCAAATTAAAAATATGCAGAAAATCAAGCAGGGTTTTCTAAGAATTACTGTAAATTTCGTGGGCCTAATTCAACTTTTCCACCGTGGAACCGCGGCACGTGCTATGCACGACGCGGCGGTTCAGCGGCGGTTTTGTCGTTTTGTGTGTTTTGGTTTTCACAGTAATTCTCAGATTTCTGTGCTGGTTTTTCTGGGATATTTTAATATTTATTATACAGTTGAGTTTTCAGGGGTTGTTTTGGGTTTTCATGAGTTCGATCGGATTATCAAATTTTGTCTGTGTGGATTTCCGGATAAATTTTAAAATATGTTAAAAAGTTCGACCGGATATAAATACCCAATTTTTCCCCTGTCGGGAAATTTCCAAGTGTTGGATTTTTCCGTAGTTTAACGACGTTCTAAGTAGTGCAAGTAACGCGATGGACCCTCTAGAAGACAACAAACCTTAACTCGATTATGTGACCGTCTTGAACTGCCCTTTGAACCTTCGGGTTTGGGGCAGTACGGCGTGCCACATGTGAGGCGTTGTCTTGACCCTTCTACGGCTGGACCGTTGGTACTGAGGCACGAACTGAATGTTGTTAGACTTGTTTCATGTGTTGATCTATATCGGGAAAACTTGGGTGTTCGATTGTTCGATCGGAAAGTTTAATATTTTCTATTTATCCGGAATGTGATACAATAATTGGAATTCACAAATAGTTATGAGATAACTGAATGAATGTTATAAATCTAGCGGTTTAGTCTCACTTGATCGGTTGCCACGGAATTTTGATGTGATCAAAAGTCCGTCGCAATCACGTAGCGTACGCGGATACTCGCCGGGTAAACTTAATAGACAGCCTCGCTCCATAGCCCCGACCAAGTGACTGTAGGAGAACCCCGTCGCCGAAAGCATCCGTCCGGGTGCTCGCGGTAGCGGTGTTCCGCCTTGGTGCACTTCGTCGACGGTATCGGGGGTGCGGCCGCCTACTGAAGTTTGCGACGAGTATTTGATCAGGATGTCGGGAATCTTGTTGAATTGCCCGACTTGATATTGAAAAGTGTTTTCGATTTTGAGACTAGAATGCGGGGTTTATAATTGTTAGGCATGCGATGTCTAAGTAATTCATTTGGTCAGGCATGCGATATCTGAGGAGGTTGCGGATTCCAACTGTTGTAGTTTTACACTTTCTTTTCTGTGACTGTAAGTGTAATATGTGATATCGCCGGTTTCGTTGCTATATGTCAACGACAATTGGGATGCGCATATTTACTTACGTTGATGACATATGATGTTATGTGTTGCTGGATATGTTATATTGGATCGTCGTGTTTGAATAGCAGGGGGTTTTTATGTGAGATGAGTGTTTTTCATTTTCATTCATGTAAAAACTTGTATGTAATATTCTTTTATTGGGGCGCTTCCAGGTTGCGGAAGTAGTCACCTCTTGTATATTATTTACTTTTCCGCACTAGGATAGACCCAAGGAGGAGGGCACAAGTAACCGGGTTCTGGAGTCCAGTGGGAGACCAACTCGAGGAGTCGAGTCCGGGTCTCCTAACTCTAGAATTGGTAGGGTTGCTTGCCGCTCTCGTAGGGGTCTAGGGGTGTGGGTTTGGCTATTCATCACGACCGTGGAATCCGTGTTTTATACTGGCTCGTATTGAAAACACGGACGTCCTAGTATATCCAATATTTCATATGTTTCTTCTGCTGCGATATCTGTGATGTGATCATGTGATGTTCTGTGATAGATACTGTATATAGTATATATGATATATTATATAGACGTTACTTATGTTTTACACCCACGCTAGCCCTGCCCCGCTCTGCCGTTAGTTACCTAACCTAACGGTGCACGAGGGGACATCGAGGCGAATGCGGATGGCATAAGTGTACGTCGTATTTATCTGTGATGTTTAGGTACTTAAATGATGGGACTTCATTAATGAGATTAATGAAATAAAAGAAACCTAAGATGTTGTAGAATCGAATTTCAAAATAAAACAGGTAGCTACAGTTCTTGCTTTGCATAGCGGTATATATGATATATCCTGCACCTTATTCGATGAGGAAAGGACCGAGATCCCTTCACCGGGAGTGACTCCTTTAGCAATAACTGGCCGATGCTACACACTCGGTTTTTCTTTTGATTGCTTTTAAGAGTTTTTGCTTTGCACAGTGATATATGTGATATATCCCGCACCTCATTCGATGAGGAAAGGACCGACGATCCCTTCACCGGGAGTGACTCCTTTAGCAAAACTAGAAAAGCCTCAAAAGCACTCCATTTTAAAATCATTTGATTCTACAGCGATATCAAGTTCATTACGCAATAGGTTTTCAGAAAAACCTGTCGTAGCCCTCCGTCATTTCAGATACGTACTAGTTAGTATTTGTGCTGCGGTTGTTTGGCCTCCGTCAAGGCGTAGTGTACGGTAGCTAACTAGTGTTTATCTGCTAGCATATGATGCGATTGGATTAGGGTATTCGTACGGCGTTGTTTGGCCTCCGTCAAGGGTCGTGCGGGTGGGTTTAATTCAATTAGGAAATGACGGGTTGAACTTGACTAGCGGACTATGGGTTGTTTGGCCTCCGTCAAGGTCATAGCGAGCTAGGGGCAAAATATTATCGGGAATTTCAAGTGTTGAGATTTGCAATGAGATTGCATACCTTCTATGTGATAGTTGGATCCCGATACCCGCTGCGAGTAAGAGTTACTCCTGGGAGAGTTTTATACATTACAATTAGCCAATCAAGTAGGTGTCTAGAAAGGTGTCAACGGGGTTACGCCTCTGGGAAAACGAGGTTTACAGTAATTAGGTTCGTGCGAAAGCACGGGGGACCTCCCTCAAAGTACCGACACTGGCCTGGCTGAAAGATTGGCGAACTTGTAGTGTGTAATTAATCCCGGCTAGTCTTTCCTTTTAGGGTTTGAAGGAAGATTTGATAAAAAGCAGTGGGAGCCATCCTGATTAGATAAAATAATAACCAATCTATTCTTGACAGAGCGCACGCTGAGTGTTTTCTTCTCTCTCTCTCTCCAGGTAGCGACCATATCACGCCTTAATCAAGATAATAATACAGATTTTTGACCGAACCCGCTTGTTATACTGAGCTGGGGATGGTCCCGCTCCAACTTATAATTGTTATAAGACAGAGCAGGAAATTGGGGAATACCAGATTTCCCGTGCCGCCCAAACGAAGAGAGTGCATGCTGATGCATCATCTTCGGGTGTGTTCATTACAAAGAACTGTTTCTCTGTATCCTCTACGTCCTGAGTATGTGATACCAGATCAGTATCCCACATATGTAATCTGTTACATAGGGCTATAGAAAGGTAGAGAACTGAGAACGGGTGATAAGTTTCATGAGGCAGAAAACGGGGCAAGTGTTGCAGCCAAGTCTGTTGGTCACTGTCACCCTGTATTACGAATACATTGATTCTGAACAAATGTTATTAGATACCGAACCTAATATACCAAATCATATCACTCTCTTTGTTAGAAAAGAAAGGATATAATTTTGTATTGATGGATAATGTTTTGAACATTTCCTATATCAAAAGTTGATCGGTTTAAGCACGTTATCTAAAAGCATTGATGTTCTAAATCAAACTACAGTTCTTAGTATATGGAACACACATAAGAGAAAGAGTTCAGAAATGAACGGATCCTTCTTAAGGTATTGTAGACTAGGTCAGATCAATGTGACCCGACTAGCTGAAGTTACATGTAGATGCATATTTAAATCAGTTTGAATCTACATCTTGTGAAACTTGCCAGTCATGTCACAAAGATATAATGACACTAGCTCTGCTTATTGGAAACAGAGAAAGAGTTAATGAACTCTTGGGATGATACATGATGATGTATGTAGGTCCCCAGTCTACACATGCCAGGACCGGTTCTTTATACTTCATTACATTCTCTGATAATCTCTCGAGATTCAGACATATGTTCCTGTTGAAACACAAGTCCGAACCTTTTGAGATATTCACAGAATATAAGTTAGAAGTAGAAAACCAATACGGGTATAAGTATTATGTCCTATGATGAGATCAGGGAGGAGAATACTTGAGCACGGAATTCCTGGACTATTCTAAAGGAGAATGAGATTCTCTCTCAGCATTACTCCTCCGTATACACCATAGCACGATGGTATATCGGGGTGGAGCAATTACACCCTATATGATATGGTGTGCTCTATGATGAGTACTACTGAGTTACCTATTTCCTTTTTGGGAGTTATGCACTTAAGAAGCTGCATACCTATTGAATAGGGTTTAAATCAAATCAGTTGCCTACCACTCCATATGAGATATGGTAAGGGAAGAGCCCATGTCTTAAGATAGTTAAGATTTGGGGTTGTCCGGCCAATGTCTAAAAGCAAAATCCGGACAAGCTCGAGGCAACGTCTGTTATGAAGAAATGAAAATGTTCCTTCTATACAAACTCCAGCTGATGATTTGATAGAACCAAAGGATTCAGTAGATTCCAACGAACCTCAGCCTCTCCGCCGATCTAGTAGGGTTCCTCATCCACCTGAGAGATACTTCAGTTTCTCTATGACAGTGGGAGCGAGGATTGCATCATGAGATGATGACCCAACTAGCTTCGAGCTGGCCATCAGGAGTAAGACTCTGTAAGAATGGCTGGATGCTTATCGATCTGAGATGGAATCCTTATACACCAACAAAGTATGGACTTTGGTTGCTATATCTGAAGGGTTAAATTCCCATCAGGAGCAAGTATATCTTGAGAAGATTACTTGGTGTACATGGAAAAGTTGAGACTTTCAAAGCTAGACTTGTTAAAAGTTTGCATCATTGACCAGGTGTGGATAATGATGAAACCTTTTCAAGTAGCTATGCTTAAGTCCATCCAGATCCTACTTGCCACGGCTACATACCATGACTACGATATCTGGTGGTTGGGTGTCATGACTGCTTTTCTAAATGATGTTTTAGAAGAAGTGCGTCTATAAGTACACAGCCAGAGGGCTTCGTAAACAGTGGGAGCAGCGGAAACGTGTGCAAGATGTTTTATCTGATAAAGCAGGCATCGCGGAGTTGGAACATCTATTTTGATGGATTACTCAAAGAGTTTGACATCATCAAAATGGTGGATGAACCTTGTATATACAAAAAGGTAGTAGGGAGTATGGTGGTAATCCTCGTAGAGTATGTGGATGACATACTCTTGATAGGGAAGAAGTTTCCTATGCTACGCTCGATCAATCTCCGCTTATCACAATGATTCTCCATATAGGATCAAAGTGATACCTCCTAAATCCTGGGTTTTTGGATCTGTGAGATAGATCTAAATGGATGTTAGGCTACTCACTAGCTGTAGTGAGATGGTATCAATCGATCTTGGGGAGAATCACTGGAAGGGTTCCAGGATGATAAAGACGACTGAGTGTCAGTCACAGGCATTGTCTTTACCCTCAGTACAGGGACGGTATGTTGGAAGAGTTCCAAGCTAGATACCGTGACATACTAGACGATAAAGGCAGGATACATCGCTACTTAAGATGCTACCAAAGAGGCTGTTTGGGTGTATATTGGTTCATGAGATGAACTATGTTCCTCCCATTGTGTGACAATGGAGTTGTGGCTTATGCCAAGGAACGCCGGTCCCATCAGTGATCCAGACATATTCTAAGGCAGTATCGCCTGATCATGGAGATAGTTGATCTCCAGGGTGATCGAGGTTAGGAGAGTAGATTCAGAGGACAACACAGCGGATCCACTCACAAAAGCCTGTTCCCAGAGAGAGACTTTTATGGGATGGTTGAGTATGAGATACTACAACCACTGCTACAGATGGCCCTAGTGCAAGTGGGAGATTGTTAGTTATATGTATGCCCTAGAGGCCATTACTGTACATATGATGTATATTGTAGTGGATGCTGGGACATATATAGGGAGGACTTTCTTGCTCGACATGATAGTATGCTATCTGGTTACCCTTTACTTTAACGTGTATGCTGATTGTCTCTCTGTTACATGTTGGTAAAGCCCTTAGGATCTGTACTTGACTACCTGGACTATGATGCGGATCATACTAGTGGGGACATGGTAGTCCATAAGTACATCCTTCAAAGTCCCTAGTCGTGGGTGTATCGAGACGGGGCATCGATATACCAGAGTAGACTAGCGTGTACCTTCTCGACCCATACAGATGGGCGATGGATGATCTCATATCCATTGGTGTTTGACATCAGAGATGATATACGGGTGCTCAGCAGAGATTGGGTACACTGGACGGACTCGCCGAGAACTCCCAGATGGTATTATACCTCACGTCAGATGGCAGTTCTCTGGTGACACTGATACAGAGTAGTCTGTTGACCCGAGATCGTCATAGAGTTGTGTGGTTCACACTGTGCTTTGATTTCCATCTTACCACGTCCAAGAGGGCGTGCAAAACGGTGGTTTTTGGGTACAGTCCCGAGTCACATGGAGGCAATGAGCGATAGGAGGGGATCCGTCTCTCCCGGTATAGGGAGTTGATGTTGCGCTGTGTTCGATTGGCTATAACAGGAAATCCCTGGCCAGGGTTGCTGAGATTTACTGGTAAGTGTTACCAGTAGTTTCTCGAACAGTTATAGACCTCATATCGACACGACTTATCGAGCTATTGGGGTCTGACGTTTACCACCCCTAGGCGAGATATGCGACATATCAGACGATCAGACCGGACTGTACGGTAGTGTTACTGGTCGGATTCACTGGAGTGTGAGCGGGCTTGCTCGTCGATCTTCAGATCGCTCAATACCCGGGTGGCCGTTACGTTTAGCAGACCGCTTGCGGCTTGTGGGTGTTTGATATGATCATCATCTGCTGCCGGCGTATTGACGAGTCTTTAGAGTCCTACACAGAGGTTTCCTGGCTCAAGCGAAACGAAATAGGAGCGCATATGAGATATGTGCGGGACCGAGAATAATGCGTGTATGTGATACCGTATTTCATTCTCGCGATGAATGTGTCGAATGGTTGTATGCGATATAACCTAGTTATCGAATCAAGGATTGATTCGATAAGGCGATACATTGTATACTAGTCGGTTGTGTGCGACATGACCGGATCATTGAATCAAGTGTTGATTTAATTATTTAATGCATAATTATATATTTGATATATTACTTTGCATTAACTAGTATCGGTTCACTTTAAATGGATTTTCTCACTCGGGTGTGCGCATTGCATATGCGATATGATTTTGTGCACTTGATTGTATCATGTTTGATGATACATGTTAACTTGGTTTTGTGTGAAGATTAAACCATGGTTGTGAGTGTGATTAGGGTTTTGTTTATTCTCCCATTATTTATTTATTCATTTATTTGTTCATTCTTTTTGGAAAATAAATGGCATGAATATAAAATGGTGGCTTGTTTTGTATTGTAGTTGAATCTTCATGAAGGTTTGACTTTGTAACCACTTTGTCTTCATGCTTAACCCTAACCATTTAATCAAACCATGGTCTACTCTCTACACTTAACTAGGGTTAGGAGATGATAAGTATTCTTATTATTTTCTTTTTAGAAAATAACTCATGATAACTTTCTTCTTCTTCTTCTTCATCTTCTTCTTTGAAGAAGCTTGAGGTCATCAATGGTGGATTGATGATTTGAGTGAGAAATCCAATTCTAAAGTCTACCCTCTTCCTATTTCTTCATCCTCTACCTCTTGCCAAGTAGTAGAGTGTGTTTCCTTCACAAGTTTTCACGACTTGGTGAAGGTGGAGCTTGATCTTTCGATGCCTCGACGTAGATCATCTTCGGCATGGACATCGACGACCTAGCTTGCCCATTCTCCGACGAAGCCGACGCTTGAGCCCGGATTTGATTTGGACAGCGGAGAGGACCTCGTTGCGGAGCTATGGAGGTGGAGCACCGGATCTACAAAGGTTGTATTTCCGTTAAACCATTAGTTAACTGTTAACTAGATTACTTTTTCGCCTAGATTTCTAGCAAACGATCCGTAGTCAGGTTTCTCGGCACCGTTAAAATTTTAATTTGGCATGTTCGATGCCTTGTGAGACCTCATTAGGGTGCCTAGGAACCCTACAGATACTTTTGCCGGTTTGTTTTTCTACTTCATTCTTATATTCCTTGAATTTTCCAAAGGCTTCGGACTTATGTTTCATTAAGAAGACATAACCGTACCTTGAAAAGTCATCCGTAAAAGTAATGAAGTAAGAATAACCGCTTCGCGCATGTGTAGACATTGGACCACACACATCGCTGTGTACGAGTCCCAAGAGCTCGCTTGCTCTTACTCCGTGTCCAGTGAACAGAGTCTTTGTCATCTTTCCTTTGAGACAGGATTGACAAGTGGCATACGATTGATATTCGAACGGATTCAAATATCCTTCTATATGTAACTTCGTCAACCTTCTCTCATTGATGTGATCCAGTCTACAATACCACAAGAAAGTCTGATTGATTTCTGTAGACTTTCTTTTGTGTGTATTCTGGACATTGAAAATCTGTGGTTGGTTTAATACGTATATACCATTGCTCAATGTACCTGACCCAATCATAACTTGATTAAGGTGAATGTTTACAACATTGCTTACAAACGCAAATTCATAACCTTCTTTAGAAACCAAAGATACAAAAATGATATTACAAGTTGCGTTGGGTACAAAAAAGCAATTAGGCAAAACCAAAACATGTCCATCTGACATTCCCAGGTGATAGTCCCCCACGGCCTTAACATCCATGCTAGCTCCATTTGCAACTTTGAGGGTCATGTCACCTGCCTTCAAAAACCTACGGTTTCTTAACGCCTGAAGCTGAAGCCGCAACCTGCTTCAGTTCCTGTATTCTGGCTTTCCAAGTCCTGCAATAATTCTTCCAGTGTCCCTTCTTATGACAATAGAAGCATTCTTCTTTATCCACAATCTGCCCCGCTTTCTTTGTTGCTTTTGCTTTTGCTTTTCCCTTCGTATCCACTTTACTAACACCGCCCCTTGGTTTGGCGGAGGTTTTCTTCTTCTTTCCCTTGGCTTTCGCCTTGGACCTAGAAGAGGAAGATCCTCCTACAAACAAAGTGGATGTTTCCCTACCTTTCTGTAGGGTGCCCTCTGCGCTCCTCAGCATATTGAGGAGTTCTGAAAGTTCAACTTCCTTTTTTTGTAAGTTGAAGTTCAGGATAAACTGGGCGTAAGTGGAAGGAAGGGACTGGTGAATCAAGTCCGTATAGTGCTCATTCTCCAACGTGGTCCCAAGGTCCGCGAGCTCTTCTATGTAGCCAATCATCTTAAGCACGTGTTCCGCTACCGATGATCCGATGGCCAACCTTGCCGAAAATAACTTCTTCGACACTTCGTATCTTGCGATACGAGACTGCTCTCCATACAGTTCTTTTGTATGGAGAAATATGGATTCGAGGTCCATATTCTCGTGCCTTCTCTGATGTTCGTTGTCCATAGAGGCAAGCACGAGGCACTTGGCCTTCACGCAATCGATTTCACAGGTCTAACGGATTTCCTTATCCGCGACGCTGGTTTTGGGACCTGGGACAGGGGGAGCTTTGGTGGTAAGAAGATACCCCAGCTTGTCGTAAGTGATTGCCATCTTGACATTCCTGAGCCAATCTTTGTAGTTTGGCCCTGTCAGTATGTTTTTATCTAGAAGTAACTTAAGTCCAGTCATGTCGATTGGTCGCTGCAATTAGGAGAGAGAGAAGAAACACTCAGCATGATGCTCTTGCAAGTTTAGAATGGTTTTTAGTTTGTCTAAATAGGATGGCTCCCACTGTTTCTCGAATCCCTCCTCAAACCAAAAAGGAAGAATTAGTCAGGATCAATCTCACCGTACAATTCTTGCTTAACCGTTCAGCCAGGCCAGTGTCGGTACTTCGAGGGAGGTTTTCCAACGCTTTCGCGAAGTTCCTTAATTAAATAACATCTTTTCCCTGTGGGCGTAGCCCCGCTAACACCTTTCTAGACACTTACTTGGTTTATAGCATTGATTGTTAAGTGAGAAATTTCCCGAGGAGTAGCATATACTCACAGTAGGATCGGGATCCAAATATCATCGCGTGACGAAACTGAAGGAATCCTACCAGAATCATCACACTCCAAATGGTATGCAACACTAGCAAGTTTCAGTTCTTTTGAAACTCCCGATGTGGATTTTTGCCCCATGCTCTTATGACCTTGACTTTGGCCAACAAATCATAAGTCACATGTCAAGTTCTACCCGTCGTTCTCCAGGTTAATTTGAATCCACCCGCACCTACCCTTGACTTTGGCCAACAAGGCAGTACGACTGTTCCAAACCAACGCATCTATCTATGCTGCACATGAATACCCAATAGCTACCAATCACTATGCCTTGACTTTGGCCAACAAACATAGCTTGAATACTATTGACTA
Organism: Agapanthus africanus; assembly: GCA_030015575.1. Lineage (NCBI taxonomy): Eukaryota > Viridiplantae > Streptophyta > Magnoliopsida > Asparagales > Amaryllidaceae > Agapanthus > Agapanthus africanus. The sequence continues at coordinate 122,600,817 of CM057344.1, forward strand.
TTCATGTGAAACGACGGAGGGCTACGAATGGTTTTGGCGAAACCGTGAACGTAGTGAAATTGATATAATCGATGGAATGAGATAGCTTTTAAAAGGAGTGGCTCAAGCTCCGCATTTAAAAGTTGGTTTTGAAAAGAACCGAGTGGTTTTTCGAAAGTGTTCCAACGGCTTTTACTTGGTTTATTTTTCTTGCATTAGTTCTTTTAATGCGTGATATTCTTGCATTAGTTCTTTTAATGCGTCCCATCATTTAATCCTACCATTGCAGAAAACAACCAAAATATGACGTACGCTTATGCCTTTCGCATTCGCCACGGGGCCCCGTCATTACCCGTTAGGTTACTTAACTAACGACAGAGCGGAGGCTGGGCTAGCGCGGCTGTAAAACATAAGCAACGCCTAAATAATATCATATATAGATATATTGCAATGATAGCCATTTCAGATCACAGATGAACACATTGGATATACTAGGAATCCGCAATTCGTACGAGCCTGTAACGAAAAGCAGATTACACGGTCGTGGTGAATAGCCAATACCCCACCCATGACCCCTACGGGTGCGGCAAACTACCCGCCAAGTACCCGAAGCGAAGCAACCTCCCTCAATTCCGTGAGTAGGCCACTCGGCACTTCGGGATACTCGGTAGTTTGTGCACCCCCTCCATGGGTCTATCCTAGGAGCAAAAACAGTAAAAACAAATTATACAAGGACGGATACAACCCCGACCCAGTTGTGCGGCCATACAAATAATTATTATATCAATTTACAAATTTACATGAATTGAAAGAAAAGAAAACTCTCATCTCACAACCCCCGGCTATTCACCCGCGACAATCCAATGAATTCATATACACATTCCAGCAACATTACAGATCACAGATTTGTATAACCCCCACTAATCGATATATAGAGATTAGCAGACGTTCAATACAAATATCACATCACAGATAAATACTCGTCAGCTTAAGTCTTTAGAAACTCGATCAAAATACGGTTTTTAAAGCCCCAATAACAAAATTTTCTTTCTGGAAAATCTGGGCTGAAAAAACATATACCAAAATTCCCAAAATAACCCTCTGAGTATACTGTAGCAAAGACGATCCAGAGAAGTGCCAAGAAGGCCGCGGAACCGCGGCAATAGCAAGCTATTACCGCGTTTCCGAGGTGGTTTGATGGAATCTCTGCATCGTTTTTCTACAGTATCTTTAAAAAACCCTGAGTCAATTTTTAAAGCATGATTTATTATTTTTACAGAACTTAAAAAATCGCCAGCAAGTTTGATTTCCGGGTTTATTTCGGGACTTTTTCTCCGATCGAAATTCTAGTTACTATGCTAAAATGTTAGGTAGTGTTTAACTAGGTTCTGATACCACTGTAAGTCCATGCTATCTCTCCCGGTACTTTCGGGCATGCGGAATTTGATGAAAAACAATTTTCTAGAAGCGGTAACATGGACTCAAAACCGGATCTTTGTTAAACATCTAACTAACAACCTAACTATGAGTTGTTAACTACTTGGTTAGGGGGTTATACATTTCTTTCTTAAACTCCTTCGTCTTCAAACCTCGATGGTTGTCCGGATCGGCTTCACCCTGTCGTCTCCTTGCGCCGAAAATCGATCCACCCGAAAGCTTCTACCTTTGGCTTCCTCTTCGAGCTTTGAAAAAACTAGTTCACTCGGTTTGCTAAACCTTGTGAACTAGAGTGAGTAGAGGAGAGTGTGTTGGGATTTTTCTCTATGGTTCTTGGTTCTCAACACATGAGACAAGTGAACCATAGACTAAAGAGAGGGAGAGCAAGAGGAAGAGGATGAGAGCTCAAGAACACAAGAGAGAGAAAGGAAAAAGAAAGAATGAGCAAGATTTTTCTCTCTTGGCTCTCATAATCCAAAACCATCATAACCAATAATAGCAATCAAGTATTAGTGATGGTTTAAGCTACAATAGCCATATCATTTCATGCACTCATTTTGCACAAGAGAACAAGCAAGCAAAAGTCTTTGCCATGAAATGATAGCCATTGTCATCATGATAGTCACCTAGTCCAACCTAGTCAACCGGTCAACAAAGTCAACAAGTTAACAAAGTCAACCCCTCAACAACCATGTCACTATAATACTTAATTAATATTATTGTTAATTACATATCATATTCTCATTAGGGTTGAGCAAAAAGTCAATAGTCAACAGTCAACGGTCAACAACCCTAATGAGAATGCTCTGCCTATGTCTCTCCGTCAACTGTGCATACACACCCGTATCCGCGTTTCGAGGAACACGAATACATACTAGATAAAACCAATCCCATACACTAGGATCTGGCTTAAACCAAAGCCCGCTAGTGTTAATTGTCCGGACACTGTACGTGCACAAGTGCACGGATGTGACCGGACCCTGTCGCAAAACCATGCGACCTCTACTCTTTTTCCTAAAGGCGAATAGCTTTCTGTGTGGGACTCTAAAGACTCGACACTACGCTGGCAGTGGGTTTAACCACAGACCGCAAGCGGCACTAGCTGTGCGTAACGGTCCCCAGGTAGATGCCGACAAGAAGACTGACGAGGTGAAACCCATCTGAACTCCTACTGAGCCTGAATGTGACAGTCTCCGTACAGTCCGGTCTGAGTATGATACATCGCATGGCGGGCCTAGGGAGGCGGTAAACGTCAGTCCCCTAATAGCGGTACAAGTCGTGTCGGAGTGAAGCCCAAAACACCCTGAGATAGCATTGGAAGCCTACCAGTATATCTCGCTTACCCTGGCCAGGGACTACTCGTGTAATGGCTCTCCTAGACACAGCGCGATGTCAACCCCCAATACCGGGAGAGACGAATCCTGTCTAACTATCACTGCCTCCAAGTGCTTCGGGACTGCACCCAACTACTACCTGTTTGCACGACTCCTTTGAGCCGTGGTAGGGTAGGAATCAAAGTATAGTGGGAACACACTCGAGGCGAAGTGACAGTGTCAAGTCAGCGGACTAAGCTGTACTCATGTCACCTGGGAACTGATGACTGACGATAGGTATAATACTAACCAGTCAGTTCCCGACGAGTCCTGTCCAGTGTACTCGTAACCCAACGAGCACCCGCATACTATCTCCAGTACGACGTACTGATGGCTGTGGGATAGATCACCTCCCACTCTAGGATGAGAAGCGCATACGCTAGTCTACTCCGGAGTATCGATGCCCTGTCTCGATAGTCCTACGACTAGGGACCTGCATAAGGATGTGCTTACAGATTACCCAGCCCCCACTAGTATGACTGCCATCACAACGCTGGTAATCAAGCAAAGATCCTAAGGGCTCCACTAATGTGTATAGGCGATATACTAAAATAAACACATGTACACATTGAAGTAGAAACAAACCAAGTAGCATATTACTATTTTGAGCAAGATTGTATATATAAGGTGAATATCCCAAGCTTCCATTAAGTAATATACAAACTAGTATGATACAGTAATGGCCTCTAGGTCATATACACTAACGCTCACGTTGTTGAGGAAGGTTGCTTCGCTTCGGGTATTTGGCGGATAGTTTGCCGCACCCGTAGGGGTCTAGGATGGGGTCTTGGCTATTCATCGCGACCGTGTAATCCGCTCTTCGTTACAGGCTCGTACGGATTGCGGATTCCTAGTATATCCAATGTGTTCATCTGTGATTTGGAATGGCTATCATTGCTGTATATCTATATATGATATCTATTTAGGCGTTGCTTATGTTTTGCATCCGCGCTAGTCCAGCCCCCGCACTGTCGTTAGTTAAGTAACCTAACGGGTAATGACGGGGCCCCGTGGAGAATGCGGATGGCATAAGCGTACGTCATATTTTGGTTGTTTTCTGCAATGGTAGGATTAAATGATGGGACGCATTAAAAATTAATGCAAGAAAATAAACCAAAGTAAAGTCGTTGGAACAATTTCAAAAACCACTCGGTTTCTTTTCAAAAAAATTTTTTAAACGCGGAGCTTAAGCCACTCCTTTTAAAAGCTATCTCATTCCATCGATTATATCAAGTTCACTCCGTTCACGGTTTTGCCAAAACCATTCGTAGCCCTCCGTCGTTTCACATGGATAGTCAATAGTATTCAAGCTATGTTTGTTGGCCAAAGTCAAGGCATAGCGATTGGTAGCTATTGGGTGTTCATGTGCAGCATAGATAGATGCGTTGGTTTGAGACAGTCGTACTGCCTTGTTGGCCAAAGTCAAGGGTAGGTACGGGTGGGTTCAAATTAACCTGGAAAATGACGGGTAGAACTTGACATGTGACTTATGATTTGTTGGCCAACGTCAAGGTGATAAGAGCATGGGGCAAAAATCCACATCGGGAGTTTCAAAAGAACTGAAACTTGCTAGCGCTGCATACCATTTGGAGTGTGATGATTCTGGTAGGATTCCTTCAGTTTTGTCACGGAATGATATTTGGATCCCGATCCTACTGTGAGTATATGCTACTCCTCGGGAAATTTCTCACTTAACGATCAATGCTATAAACCAAGTAGGTGTCTAGAAAGGTGTTAGCGGGGCTACGCCCCCAGGGAAAAGATGTTATTTAATTAAGGAACTTCGCGAAAGCGTTGGAAAATCTCCCTCGAAGTACCGACACTAGTCTAGCTGAACGGTTAAGCAAGTATTGTACGGTGAGATTGATCCTGACTAATTCTTCTTTTTTGGTTTGAGAAGGGATTCGAGAGACAGTGGGAGCCATCCTGTTTTAACAAATTAAAACAACTCTAAACTTGCAAGAGCATCATGCTAAAGTGTTTCTTCTCTCTCTTCTAATTGCAGCGACCAAACATCATGACTGGACTTAAGTTGCTACTAGATAAAAACATACTGACAGGGCCAAACTACAAAGATTGGCTCAGGAATGTCAAAATGGCAATCACTTATGACAAGTTGGTGTATCTCCTTACCACCAAAGCTCCCCCTGTCCCAGGTCCCAAAACCAGCGTCGCGGATAGGGAAATCCGTAAGACCTGGGAAATCGATTGCGCGAAGGCCAAGTGCCTCGTGCTTGCCTCTATGGACAATGAACATCAGAGGAGGCACGAGAATATGGACCTTGAATCCATATTTCTCCATACAAAAGAACTGTATGGAGAGCAATCACGTATCGCCAGATACGAAGTATCGAAAAAGCTGTTTTCGGCAAGATTGGCCGTCGGATCATCGGTAGCGGAACACGTGCTTAAGATGATTGGCTTCGTTGAGGAGCTCGCGGACCTAGGGACCACGTTAGAGAACGAGCACTATACGGACTTGATTCTCCAGTCCCTTCCTTCCACTTACGCCCAGTTTATCCTGAACTTCAACTTGCAAGAAAAAGAAGTTGAACTTTCAGAACTCCTCAACATGCTGAGGAGTGCAGAGGGCACCCTACAGAAAGGTAGGGAAACATCCACTTTGTTTGTAGGAGGATCTTCCTCTTCTAGGTCCAAGACGAAAGCCAAGGGAAAGAAGAAGAAAGCCCCCGCCAAACCAAGGGGCGGTGTTAGTAAAGTGGATACGAAGGGAAAGACAAAGGCAACAAAGGTAGCGGGAAAGCTTGTGGGAAAGGAAGAATGCTTTTACTGTCACAAGAGTGGACACTGGAAAAAGGATTGCAGGGCTTGGAAGGCAAGAATCCAGGATCTGAAGCAAGTTGCAGCTTCAGCTTCAGGTGTGTATATTATTGAAAACTGTCTATCAATAAACTCTACATCCTGGGTATTGGATACCAGATCAGGATCTCATATCTGTAATTCTTTACAGGCACTGAGAAGGCGTAGGGTTTTGAAGGCAGGTGATATGACCCTCAGAGTTGCAAACGGAGCTGGAATGGATGCTGAGTCCGTGGGGGACTATCACCTGGGATTGTCAGATGGACATGTTTTGGTTTTGCGTAATTGCTATTTTGTACCCAATGCAACTTGTAATATCATTTCTGTAACTTTATTATCTAAAGAAGTTTATGAATTTGCATTTGTAAGCAATGTTGTAAACATTCACCTTAATCAAGTTCTGATTGGGTCAGGTACATTAAGCAATGGTATATACGTATTAAACCAACCGCAGATTTTCAATGTCCAGAATACACACAAAAGAAAGTCTCCAGAAACAAACCAGGCTTTCTTATGGCATTGTAGACTGGGTCACGTCAATGAGAGAAGGTTGACGAAGTTACATACAGAAGGATATTTGGATCCGTTCGAATATCAATCGTATGCAACTTGTCAATCCTGTCTCAAAGGAAAGATGACAAAGACTCCGTTCACTTGACATGGAGTAAGAGCGAGCGAGCTCTTGGGACTCGTACACAGCGACGTGTGCGGTCCAATGTCTACACATGTGCGAAGCTGTTATTCTTACTTCATTACTTTTACGGATGACGTTTTAAGGTACGGATATGTCTTCTTAATGAAACATAAATCCGAAGCCTTTGGAAAATTCCAGGAATTTAAGATTGAAGTATAAAAACAAACAGGCAAAAGTATCAAGACACTAAGATCTGATCGAGGTGGTGAATACTTAAGTGCCGAGTTCCTGGATTACTTAAAAGAGAATGGAATTCTCTCTCATCTTACTCCTCCATACACTCTGCAACATAACGGTGTATCGGAGAGACGGAACCGGACCCTATTGGATATGGTACGTTCCATGATGAGTAACGCTGAGTTACCGCGATCATTTTGGGGATATGCACTAGAATCAGCTGCATACCTTTTGAACAGAGTTCCAACTAAGACTGTGCCTACCACACCATATCAGATGTGGTGTGGGAAGAAACCCTATCTTAAACATATTAAGACATGGGGATGTCCGGCTTTTGTCAAAAAGCAGCATGCAGACAAACTCGAGGCACGCTCAGTACAGTGCAAGTTTGTGGGATATCCAAAGAACTCCAAGGGATATTTCTTCTATTGTGAAGAGGAATAAAAGGTTTTTGTTTCTCGTCATGCCCACTTCTTGGAAACTGAGTTTTTGGAAAATCAGATAAGTGGGAGCGCAATAGAACTGGAAGAAATTCCAGAATCACGAGCTATTACTGAAAGCTTAGTAGAACCAGAGGGTTCGAAAGATCAGGACATTCCTGCGCCGCTCCCTAGGAGTAGTAGGGAGTCTCATCCGCTCGACAGATACTACGGTTTTTTCATAGACGGGGATAGAGAGGATTGCATCATTGATAGTGATGAGCCGACTAGCTTCCAGCAGGCTATTCAGAGCGTTGACTAGGTAAAATGGCTGGATGTAATGCGGACCGAAATAGAGTCCATGTACACCAACAAAGTATGGACGTTGGACATTGCTCCAGATGGGGTAAAACCCGTAGGATGCAAGTGAATCTTCAAAAGGAAGATTGGTGTAGATGGACAGGTTGAGACCTATAAGGCTAGACTTGTTGCAAAGGGTTTTCGTCAAAGACCTGATTTGGACTATGACGAAACCTTTTCTCCAGTGACTATGCTGAAATCCATTCGGATCCTTCTTGCCATTGCTGCCTTCCACAATTATGAGATTTGGCAGATGGACGTAAAGAACGCTTTTCTAAATGGAAATTTAGAATAGTGTGTCTATACGGACCAGCCAGAGGGTTTCATTCAGAGTGGGAGCAGCGGAAAGGTGTGCAAGTTGCTTAAGTCCATCTATGGACTAAAGCAGGCATCACGGAGTTGGAACATTTGTTTTGATGAGACGGTCAAAGAATTTGGCTTTATCAAAAATCCAGATGAACCATGCATCTATAGTAGATTTGTAGCAAGAACTGTCGTATTCCTCGTTTTGTACGTGGATGGCATTCTTTTAATAGGAAATGTCATTTCTATGCTACAATCTGTCAAAGGGTTCTTGTCACACAGGTTCTCCATGAAAGACCTGGGTGATGCCTCTTACATTCTGGGAATCCGGATCCATCGTGATAGATCCAAGAGGATATTAGGACTTTCACAGTCCAGGTACATCGACACCATACTGAAAATATTCAATATGGATGATTCCAAGCGCGGTAATCTATCAGCTTGTCATGGGATCACTCTCTCCAAAGAGATGTCTTTTAAGACTGATTTAGAAAGGGATCGCATGTCTATTATACCCTACGCTTCTGCGGTAGGCTCCATAATGTATGCGATGTTGTGTACCAGACCAGATGTAGCTTATGCACTGAGTGTGGTAAGCCGGTATCAGTCAACCCTGGGGAGAAGCTCTGCATAGCGATAAAGAACATTCTCAAGTACCTAAGAAGGACTAAGGAGATGTTCTTGGTGTATGGCGGAAAAGACCTCCAGATCGAGGCCTTTGCTGACTCCAGCTTCCAAAGTGACAAGGATGATTCCAAGTCTATGTCGGGTTATGTCTTTACCCTCAATGGAGGGGCGGTATGTTGGAAGAGTTCCAAACAGGAAACCGTTGCTGACTCGACGATGGAAGCGGAATATATCGATGCTGCAGATGCCGCAAAAGAAGCCGTCTGGATGAAGAAGTTCTTAACGGAACTTCAGGTGGTTCCGTCCATTATTGATCCAATACCTCTGTATTGCGACAACAATGGGGCTATAGCTTTAGCGAAGGAACCCAGGTCCCATCAGAAGTCCAGACACATCTTGAGGCGGTATCACCTGATCAAGGAGATCGTGGGTCACCAGGAGATCGAGGTTCGGAGAGTTGCTACGGAAGATAACACTGCTGATCCATACACGAAGGCCTTACCCAAGACTCAGTTCGAGCGGCTGATCGAGATGATAGGTCTACGATACGCCAGTACATGGCCTTAGTGCAAGTGGGAGATTGTTAGTGTATATGCCCTAGAGGCCATTACTGTATCATACTAGTTTGTATATTACTTAATGGAAGCTTGGGATATTCACCTTGTATAGACAATCTTGCTCAAAATAGTAGTATGCTACTTGGTTTGTTTCTACTTTAATGTGTACATGTGTTTATTTTAGTATATCGCCTATACACATTAGTGGAGCCTTTAGGATTTTTGCTTGATTACCAGCGTTGTGATGGCAGTCACACTCGTGGGGGCTGGGTAATCCACAAGCACATCCTTATGCAGGTCCCTAGTCGTAGGACTATCGAGACAGGACATCGATACTCCGGAGTAGACTAGCGTATGTGCTTCTCATCCCAGCAAGGGAGACGGTCTGTCCCACAGCCGTCAGTACGTCGTACTTGAGATAGTATGCGGGTGCTCGTTAGGTTACGAGTATACTGGACAGGACTCGTCGGGAACTGTTGGTTGGTACTGTACCTATCGTCAGTTATCAGTTCCCAGGTGACATGAGTACAGCTTAGTCCGCTGACTTGACACTGTCACTTCGCCTCGAGTGTGTTCCCACTGTACTTAGATTACTACCCTACCACGGCTCAAAGGAGTCGTGCAAACAGGTAGTAGTTGGGTGCAGTCCCGAAGCACTTGGAGGCAGTGACGGTTAGACAGCATTCGTCTCTCCCGGTATTGGGGGTTGATATCGCGCTGTGTCTAGGAGAGCCATTACACAAAGTCTCTGCCCAGGGCAAGCGAGATATACTGGTAGGTTACCAGTGTTATCTCAGGGTGTTCTGGGCTACACTCCGACATGACTTGTACCGCTATTAGGGGACTGACGTTTACCGCCCCCTAGGCCCGCCATGAGATATTCTCAGACGAACAGACCGGACTGTACGCAGACTGTCACATTCAGGCTCAGTAGGAGTTTAGATGGGTTTCACCTTGTCCATCTTCTTATCGGCATCTACCTGGGGGCCGTTACGCACAGCTAGTGCCGCTTGCGGTCTGTGGTTAAACCCACTGCCAGCGTAGTGTCGAGTCTTTAGAGTCCCATACAGAGAGCTATTTGCCTTTTGGCAAAAGAGTAGAGGTCGCATTGTTTTGCGACAGGGTTCGGTCACATCCGTGCACTTGTGCACGTTTAGTGTCCGGGCAGTTATCACTAGAGGGCTTTGGTTTAAGCCAGATCCTAGTGTACGTTTTGGGATTGGTTTTATCTCGTTTGTATTCGTGTTCCTCGGAACGCGGATGCTGGTGTGTATGCACAGTTGACAGAGAGACAGAGGCAGAGGATTCTCATTAGGGTTGTTGACTGTTGACTTTTGCTAAACCCTAATGAGAATAAGAAATATGAGTAACAATAATATTAATTAAGTATTATTGTGACATGGTTGGGTTGAAGGGTTGACCTTGTTGACTTGTTGACTATGTTGACCGGTTGACTAGGTTGGACTTGTTGACCACCATCATGACAATGGCTATCATTTCTTAGCATTGACTTTAGCTTGCTTGTTTTGTTCACAAATTGCATTTAATGCAAGAAATGATATTGCCATTTGATATGATAACAACCATCACATAATACTCAATTATTATTATTTGTTATCATGATTTTGGATTATGAGAGCTTGGATGGCAAAAGTCTTGCTCATTCTTTCATTTCCTTTCTCTCTCATGCTTGAGCACTCCTTCTTCCTCTTGCTCTCTCTCTAGTCCATGGTTCTACTTGTCTTATGTATTGAGAAGCAAGAACCATAGAGATAAAACCCAAAACACTCCTCTACTCATCCTAGTACACAAGGTTTAGCAAACCAAGTGTTCTAGTTTCCTCAAGATTGAGGTTGAAGCCAAAGGTAGAAGCTTTCAGGTGGATCCATCTTCGGCACAAAGAGACGACGAGGAGAGAACCATCCGACCACCGCAAGGAGTTGAAGACGAAGGAGTTCAAGTTAAGGTATAACTCCCTAACCGAGTAGGTAAAACTCTTGTTAGTATTGTTAGATAGTTGTTTAACAAAGATCCGTATTTTGAGTCCATGTTACCACCAAAAGAAAAATCGTTTTTCATCATTTCCGCAAGCCCGTAAGTACCGGGAGAGGTAACGTGGACTTATAAGAAGGACCGGTTACTTAAAGTATAATTTCTGTTCATGTAGTGTATACTTCATATTATTTGTGCTAGTTTAGGTTTAGATTCGATCATGGCGGTTAGTCGATGCTACGAAGCTTATAATTTTTGTATTTTATATTGTCCGCCTCCCCGCGATTCCGTGGGGTGTGTAGCATGGACTAACAGTGTCCTCATGTGTTTAACACGTGAGGCTTATTTAGCTTCTCTGATTTAGTGCCCATATACCCTGCATATGGGCGTTCTCGTGTTTAACACGTAAGGCTAATTTGGCCTATAGTTGTTTGACTGCAGCGCCTATATGTTTTGCATATAGGCGCTCACGTGTTTAATACGTGAGGCTTATTTAGCCTATTAGGTGTTTGATTGCACCGCCTATATGCTTTGCATATAGGCGCTCACGTGTTTAACACGTGAGGCTTATTTATCCAATTAGTTGTTTGATTGCAGCGCTTATATGCTATGCAAATAGGCGCTCACATGTTTAACACGTGAACTTTATTAAGCCTATTCATTGTTTGATTGTAGCGCCTATATGCTCTGCATATAGGCCTTCACGTGTTTAACACGTGAGGTTTGAGTTGTGGGAAATTTTCTCCCATTTTCTTTTTTATGAAGGAACAAATGCCCCCAGCGTTTTTCTCATGTGGCTTGCACGTGAGTACAACGCTGTCCATCTTTATCACCGTTGGATTTCCTAGGGTAATGGGAAGCCGAACCACTTCCCATCACATCTTATAAATGGGGCCTTTGGCCCTTTAGATGACCACTATTTCTTCATCTTCTTCCTTAACTCTTTTCTTGAGAATTTAATTATCCTTTCAGAGCTTAGCTCTCTGCCTACAGAACTTCAGAGTTAAACTTTGCAAAAAGTCTTCTTGGTAAGGATCATGAATGGAATTCATTTATTAGGAAACCCTTTTTGTTCTTGTCTTGGATTTTAAATCCATCAGCAGAGCTTTGCTCTTTTCTTGGACTGATCTCTTAGAGATCTAAAAAAAAACTCTCTTTTTTTAGTTGACTCTGGGGTCTTGAATCAATGAGGATTGTTAGTTCTCCTCTTAGGGTTTTACCCCATCAGTGATGTTTGAGGATCCTTGGAATTTAATTCCATTTTCTTTGTTTCCCCACCATGGAGGTTTCTGGGATTTAATCATACTATTGAAGGAATTTAATTCCATTTTCTTATAGAGCTTAGCTCTGAGAGATCTAGGGACTTTTGGGAATTTTATTCCTTTTTTGTTCTTGAGCATTTTCCTTTTTAAGGTTTTAATACCCTTTTCATAGATTTGAATCTGTCGTCTATTCTTAACAGAACTCACTTTTCGAGGACGTTAAGAGTTTTTTAAACTCCACTGTTTATTTAATGAGAATCCTCTTGGATTCTTACAATGATTTTCTTGCCTCAACATTGGTGAGCCGCCATTTTGATTTCATGAGGCCTACTGGCTTTGTAGTTAGTAGTCCCATGAAACAAACTCTCACTTTTTATTAATGGTTTTTTTCCTTTCCTTTTGGTACAATGGCCTCACTTCTCTACTTCCCTTACACATGCTCGGAGGTCGCTTTCCCACAGTCACTATCAGACGAGGAAGTTATGGCAATGATTAGGGAACATGATAAGGATAATAAGAGCCTTCTCCTATGGGAAGTTTGGTACGACCACATTATCATGGGCCGCTGTAGTTTTACATGAGAAATACCAACAGAACCCATCCGTTCAATGTCATTCATGGAGCGTCCACATACTGCTTATGCGGTGGAGGCGGCTAATTGGACCCCCGAGGGCCGGCTTGAGCCATCAACGACATGGATACCTAATCAACCCATCATGGTTATCGATATTTTGGGATGCCGAATATGTCAGGGTGAAGCTCGACCCTGGGGGCAGGTCTATAAGATAGGTGTTACCCCACGCCATCTAGTGGGCTATCTTCCCTGGGCCCGGTACATTCTTTCCTCCCAACACTCACGGCTGCAGAAAGTTGGGTTGTATCAAGCGGTGTATACGTCGCTGTTCTACTACCATGCTCCCTACGTCTGCTGGGTCAAGGCTTTTTTGAACCAGTGGAATCATCCAACGAATACGTTTTTGCTAGGGGACCGCGAAGTCTCTATTTCGCTGGAGGAGTTTCGTGAAATTTCAGGGCTGCCGATTAGGGGAGAGCACTACGAAGAATTATTACCCCTTGATGAGTATATATTTGCTACAGTGCCAGCTATGCTTGAAGGCTTGACAACCGAGAATGCTGTTCAGCACAAGCACCCGAGTCTAATCAAGGCCTTGGGCATTTTTGATAGACTGTCCATGGCAGCGGATGGGCAAGGTGTCACTTTTGACGCTTTCATTGCTTGCTTTCTCCGTAAAGAGGCTCTATCCAAGAAAGCTCCGAAATTCGCAAAGGTCGAGGATCCCTTCGGATTCGGCTTGGAGAAATTGCCGGCCAAAGAAGAAGACCTGCCGCAGTTTTACATTCCAAATTCGTCAGCCGTGATCTTTGACGCAATCGCTGCTCCTGGAATAGACGAAGAAACATTCTTTGTAGGATTCATCAGTCTCTCGTTTAGCTGGTTCGCTATGCCGATGCACCACCGTTTTATAAGAGCCTCCGTCTTCTATCCTACCCATCGCATAGCCGAAGGAGTGCGATTGGCCGTTGGTGTTGCAGGGTTATCACACCTATACCATGGTTTAAGTACTTCCGCCAACACTTCAAACCCAGGTGTAGACGCTATGAATTTCTCCCTCCACTACTTCATGTCGTGGATCGAGATGCATGCGCTAGGTGCATTTGCTGCACACCAGCAGCCTGATTTCTATGAGTCATACACCTTTCCGTGAGTCATGAGGTTGGTTGATGCCTCCGCTCCTGATCCGACTCAGTTAGGGGCTCTGGGTGTATTGCTTAATCTGTATTCAAATGAAGGTGGGATGGTCTTCAATGATTGAGTTCTTTCTGTGCCAGCGGGGCCCATTCAACAGTTATTCGATTTGTCAAAGAGTGGGGCTTCGTCTTTAAAACACAAAGAGATCATGCATTTATATTCAATCAGGCTGAGGTACTTAGTGTTCCGCCTAAATGACATTGCTCTCTTCATGCGGTATAATCCGCATCGCTTTTCCCAGCAACTAGGTTACAACCAGGGCGTCCCCATTGAAACCCTTTTAGTTGAGCCAACTCTCTCGCTGGAGGCCGCCCTCTATGTTATCCATCGTTTCATGCGGTTAAATACTGGTTCCCCCTTCATGATTCTCGAGCCCGACTATCTTCCAAGGTCCGTGGGACCCTTCAAGGGCTGGTATTACCACTGGGTTAGTCCCATCGTTGTAGAGGAGAGAAGGGTGCTCTTCGAGTGTAAAGCCCCTACTCCAGCTCAAGCCGTCAGCGCCCCGTTGCAGCCACGGTCGGTTTTTCGCCCTCCTCTGAGGGACAGTGATTCGGTGCTTATTCCTAAAGCCGCTCGAGCAGAATTAATCCCCTGTATTGCTGTTATGCCGGTTCACACTAGAGCTGGGATAGAGATTCCTGATAAAGTACCAGCAGCGGCGTCACCAAAGGCGGATACCGAAGGCGAGGTTGGGCAGTGCCGTGGAAAAGTACCGAAGAGGAGGAAGCGCCGTTCTACTATTGCTAGCTCGGGCCCTAAAATGAGGAAGAAATCGGCTGCCATTTTACTCGATGCTTTGCTCGAGTCAGAGCCTCTTCATGATGAGTCTATATCTGCGCATCAACCGGACGACGGTCTCCTCTTTCCTGATACATTTGCCAAGGAAGCCGCTTAGTTGGCCGAGGCTTTGAAGCGTTCACAGGATGAATCCGAAAACATGCTCCCCACGAAGGGATGCTTTCCTCCTGTTGAATTCCGTGATGGTGATCCGATCCCGACTATGTTACCGGTGGTTCCTCTGACGTTGGAAGAAGAAGGGGCTCTCAAATAGCCAATCTCGACCGCTTCTGAAGACGAGGCTGCTCTGAAGGCGGACAGGGATTTATCTTCGATTGAAGCCCAACGAACGCGATTAAACAGAAATGAACAGCGGCTCAAAAATGCCATACTTCAGGCTCCCTAGTATATTGGTATGTATCATTTACGTTCTTCTCAGCAGATAATTTATATTAGTTTCACATCATATTCGTCTTTACATATTTTTC
The DNA here is from genome assembly GCA_030015575.1 of Agapanthus africanus. NCBI lineage: Eukaryota > Viridiplantae > Streptophyta > Magnoliopsida > Asparagales > Amaryllidaceae > Agapanthus > Agapanthus africanus. The sequence continues at coordinate 122,615,856 of CM057344.1, forward strand.
CTTCGTAGGGCCTTCTATGGCGGGCGCAGTTTCGAGTCCAGATCGTGCCTCAGAGCTTCCAGTGATGACCTTTATTCCTTCAGCGGAGGCCATCGGCCCGGCCACATACTCCGTAAATATTTCCAGTGATGTATCGGAAGGTGTAGAGGAGATTACTGAAGCTGCTATCCCTCTAGTCCAGAATGGACGAAGCATCGATGGTAATCTTGTATATATTTTTGTTTTAATGACTCTTTTATATGTCTGACCCTTTCTTTCTCTCAGAATTGCGGGAGTTGGCGTCTTCTATTGTAGATCGTTCTCCGGAAGAAACCTTCTTGTGTCTACTTAATATGGCGGCCCTGTTAGAGATATGTATGCCCTAGAGGCCATTATTGTACATTGATGTATATTATAGTGGATGCTTGGACATATATATAGAGGACTTTCTTTCTCGACATGATAGTATGCTATCTGGTTGCTCTTTATCTTAATATGTACACTTGTATTATTATACCGTCTCTCAGATACATGTTGATAAAGCCCTTAGGATGTTTGCTTGACTACCAGGACTATGATGCAGATCATACTACTGGGACTTGTGTAGTCTACCAGCACATCATTTAACAGTTCCTAATCGAGGGATTATCGAGACAGGGCATCGATATTCCAGAATAGACTAGTGTGTACGTTTCTTGACCCTGTAGGGGCGATGGTTGATCCCATATCCATTGGTGTTTGATATCAAAGATTGTACATAGGTGCTCGTTAGAGAATGGGTACACCGAACAGGATTCGCCGAGAACTCCTAGTTGGTACTATACTCATCGTCAGATAGCAGTTCTCTGGTGACACTGGTACAGATTATTCTGTAGACCCGAGATTGTCATAGAGTCTTGTGTGGTTCTCACCGTGCTTTGATTTTCTCCTTACCACGGCTTAAAGGAGTAGTGCAAACATATGGATTTTGGGTACAGTCCTGAGTCATATGGAGGCAATGAGCGATAGAAGGGGTTTTGTCTCTCCCAATATTGGGAGTTGATGTTGCGCTATACTCGATTGGCTATAACAGGAAGTCGCTGGCCATGGCTGTTGATCAGATTTTCTGGTAAGAGTTATCAGTAGTTTCTTTTACCGTTATAGGCAACACATCGGCATGACTAATCAAGTTATTGGGGTCTGACGAATCCACCCCCAGACTCGATATGCGACATATCAGACGAAAAGACCGGACTATACAGTAAGTATTACTTATAGGCTTCATGGGAGTTTGGACAAGCTTGCTTGTTGATCTTCTATTCGCTCAATACCTGGGTAGCCGTTACGTCCAGCCAGTACCGCTGATGGCTTGTGGGTAACTGATGTGATCATTACCTACTGCTGGCGTATTGACGAGTCTTTAGAGTCCCACACAGAAGTTTCCTAGTTCAAGAGAAACGAAGTAGGACACATATGCTGATATGTGCAGGGGCCTGATTAGATACAAGTATGTAATACCGTATTCTAATCTAGCGGTTGTTTGATATCAGTTAGGTTATATGTGATATAACCGGATTATTGAATCAAGTGTTGATTTGATAATGTGATATACAGATAAATGATATTAGTCGGTTATATGTGATATAACCGGATTATTAAATCAAGTGTTGATTTAATAATATGATATATATATATATTTGATATAATTATATATTAACTAATATTATTTGCTCACTAATAATTTTCTTAATATATATATATTTGATGTGTGTGTGTGAAGCATGGCATAGATTTTCTATTTTGAGAAAATAGAAAAAGAGGTATATGATAGCCATTCTTCAATCACTTTGGAATGGGGAAGCATGGCTTGATCATATTATTTATTCATTTGTAGTCACTATAGAAGCATGGTTGCTATATTTTAATGGTTTTAAATCCATGCTTCAATAAGTGAGGTATATCATAGCCATTCTTCAATCACTTTTTGTACACTTGTTCATTTTCTTGACTTGTGCTCATTTTCTCTCTAGCTCTCTCCATCTTCTTCACCTCCACCTCCAAGCTCAATCCCTCACATGAGTTGTGAACCCTTGAGCTTATGAGAACCCTAGTGAGCAAACTGAAAGTCTACCTTAGCACCACCAAGGGGTTTTAGTGGCATCACGCATGCCAAATTCAAATTTTTATAAGTGCTAAGCTAGACTAAACAAGATCGTTAACTAGATGATTAGGGTTTTAGGTTTGATATCAACTAAAGTATAAAGAAGTGAAGATGGCAGTACCCTCGTAGATCGAGTCTTCACTTCATATGCTTCGTGTAGTGGTCCCGCGACTCTACTAGGCTCTACTTGAGGGTTTGGACGAGCTTCCTCCGATGACCCTCGTGCCGAAGATGATCCATGCGAAGTCCCTCTAACTCAAGCTACCTCTACACTAAACACTTTAGCGTAGGAAATACGTTACACTCGATCGCTAGTCAGGTGTAGATGGTGAAGTAGAGGATGTTTAAAGCTCACAAGTTTGTGTTCAAGTTTCATGGTTCACATCACATGTGAGGGTTGAAGCTTGAACCATGACATTAAGGAAGAAGTAGAAGCTAGAGAGCAAAATGGGAGCAACTCAAGAAAATGACTAAGTGTTAGAATGAGCAAGTGTGAGTGGCAACTCTTGACCCCTCACTCATTCAAGCATGGAATTATTGCAATATAAAATTGCAAACATGCTTGAATAGTGAGTCAAGATGAATAAACAATGAAAAAAGACTATGCTCCTAAAGTCTTCCCATTTTCTACCTCATTTCTATTTTCATAAAATAGAAATTTATGTCATGCTACATATATATATTTATATATATATCATAAATATATATTAATACATATAATAAATTATTTAGTGAGCTAATGATATTAGTTAAGATATAATTATATCAAATATAATATATATCACATTATTAAATCAACACTTGATTTAATAATCCGGTTATATCACATATGACCGACTAATATCATTTATATGTATATCACATTATCAAATCAACACTTGATTCGACAATCTGGTTATATCACATATAACCGAACTCGATAACAAATAACTGCTAGATTACAATACAGTATCATATACACGTATTTAATCAGGCCGATACATATATCACATATGTGTCCTATTTCGTTTCGCTTGAACCAGGGAACTTCTGTGTGGGACTCTAAAGGTTCGTCAATATGCCAGCAGTAGGTGATGATCACATCATTCACCCACTATCCGTCAGCGGTAGTAGCTGGACGTAACGGCTACCCGGGTATTGAGCGATATGAAGATCAACAAGCAAACTTGTCCATAGTCTCCATGAAGTCTATCAGTAACACTACCGTACAGTCCAGTCTCTTCGTCTGATATGTTGCATATCATGTCTAGGGATGGTAAACGTCAGATCCCAGTAATGTGATAAGTCATACCGTACAATAGCTTGTCCATAGTTTAATATTTCTTTTGTGCGACCGTAAGTGTAACACGTGGGGTATCCCAAATCTCGTTGCTATATGTCAACGGAATTTGGGATACGCGAATTTACTTACGTTTATGATATGTGATATTATGTGTCACTGATATGTTTTATTGGATCGTCGTGATTGAATAGCCGGGGCTTTTTATGCGAGATGAGAGTTTTTCAATTTTCATTCATGTAAAATTTGTATGTAATATTCTTTTATTAGGGAACTTCTGGGTTGAGGATGATGTCACCATTGATGTATATTATTTACTTTTCCGCATTAGGATAGACCTAAGGAGGGGAGCACAAGTAACCGGGTTCTAGAGTCCAGTGAGAGACCATCTCAAGCAGTTGAGACCGGGTCTCCTAACTCTAGAATTGGTAGGGTTACTTGATGCTCTCGTAGGGGTCTATGGGATGTGGGTTTGGCTATTCACCACGACTGTGGAATCCGTGTTTTACATTACTGGCTAAATTTAAAAACACGGACATCCTAGTATATCCAATATTTCATATGTTGCTTCTGCTGCTTGGTTCTGTGATGTGATCATATAACTGCGTGAGACGAATGTTATATTATATATATTATATATAATAAATGTTTCTTATATTTTGTACCCGCGCTAGTCCAGCCCTCGCTCTGCCGGTAGTTAAGTAACCTAACAGTGCATGACGGGGCCCAGTGGCGAATGCGGATGGCATAAGCATACGTTCTATTTTCGTTTCACTTTTCTGTAATGTTTTGGAAACATTAAATGATGGGGTTTCATTAATGAGATTAATGAAAAGAAAGAAACTTAAAGATGTTGTAGAATCAAATTTTCAAAAAGGGTAGCTCTAGTTTTTTCTTTGCATAGTGGTATTCCTGATGAATATCCAGCACCTCATTTGATGAGGAAAGAGCTGAGATCCCTTCACTGGGAGTGACCTTTTTAGCGAAACTAGCAAATGCTACAACTCACTCGGTTTTGTTTTTGATTGCTTCTCTTATTCTTGCTTTGCATAGTGGTATTTCTGAATATCCTGCACCTCATTCGACGAGGAAAGAGCCGAGATCCCTTCACCGGGAGTGACCACTTTTGCGAAACTAGCAAAAGCCTCAAAAACACTCATTTTCAAAATCATTAGATTCTACAACGATTTCAAGTTCATTACGCTCATGGTTTTCTTAAAAACATGCGTAGCCCTCCGTCAATTTAGATAAGTGCTATTTTAGTATTCGTGCTACGGTTGTTTGGCCTCCGTCAAGGCGTAGTGTATGACAGCTGATTAGTACTTATCTATAGCATGTGATGCGATTGGATTAGGGTAGTCGTACAACGTTATTTGGCCTCCGTCAGGGATCGTGCAGGTGGGTCTAATTCAATCAAGAATTGAACAGGTTGAACTCGACTAGCGGCCTATGGGTAGTTTGGCCTCCGTCAAGGTCATAGGACGCTAGGGGTAAAAACATTATCGGAAATTTCAAGTGTTAAAATTTTCAATAAGATTGCATACCTTCTATATGATAGTTGGACCCCGATACCCACTCTAAGTAAGAGTTACTCCTGGGAGAGTTTTGCACTTTACAATTAGATAATCAAGTATGTGTCAAGAAAGGTGTCAATGGGGTTATGCCTCTAGGGAAATAAGGTTTATTTTAATTAGGTCCATGCAAAAGAGTGGGAAACCTCCCTCGGAGTACCGATACCTGCCTGGCCGAACGATTGGCGAACCTGTATGGTGTAATTAATCCCGGCTAATCTTACCTTTTAGGGTTTGAAGGAAGATTTGATAAAAATAGTAGGAGCCATCATGATTAGATAATATAACCAATCTAATCTCGCAAAGAGCGCACACAAAGTGATTATCCTGCTCTCTCTCCTGGTAGCGACCAATGAAATGCCTTAATCACGATAATAATATGGATGCATTAACCGAACCTAATTATTATACTGGGCTAGGTTCCGCTCTATCTTATAATTTTCATAAGTCTGAGAAAGGAATAAGGGGAATATAAGGATTCCCATGCCACCCAAACGAAGAATAAGTATGTTGATGCATTGTCTTCGGGTGTGTTCGTTACCAAGAACCGTTTCTCAGTTTACTCTGCGTACTGGGTATGGGATACCGGATCAGGATCCCATATATGTAATTTGTTACATGGGCTGAATAAGGTAGAGAACTGGGAAAGGGTGATATATCTCTAGTAGTAGAGATGGTGCAATTGTTGCAGCCAAAGCAGTTGGTAGATATCACCTAGTGTTATCAATTGGTAATACAATGATTCTGAGCGACTGCTATTTCATACCAATAATATTATGAATATTTTTCTAAATCAAGTGTTGATTGGGTAAGGAATGTTGTATAACAATGTACACGTTCTGAATCAAACTGTAGTTCTAAACGTACAGAACACACACAAGAGGAACATTTCAGAAATGTACGAAGTCTTCTTATGGCATTGCAGACCGGGGCATATCGATGAAACAAGACTAGCTGAAGTTACATAAGGATGCATATTTGAATCCGTTCGAATTTACATCTTATGAAACTTACCAGTCATATCTCAAAGGCTAGGTGACTAAATCTCCGTTTACTGGAAACGGAGAAAGAGCTACTGAACTCTTGGACAGATACATGGTGATGTATGCGGTCTTATGTCTACACATGCCAGGGATGGTTCTGCGTACTTTATTACATTCACCGATATTCTCTCAAGATACGGACATGTGTTCTTGTTGAAACACAAAACTGAATCTTTTGAGAATTTCAAGGAATATAAGTACGAAGTTGAGAACCAGACGGGTAAAGGTATTCAAATCCTTCGATATGATCGGGGAGAAGAATACTGGAGCACGAAATTCTGAGACTATTTAAAATAGAATGAGATTCTCTCTCAGCTTAATCTTCCGTATACACCACATCACTACGGTATATCGGGGTGGAGGAATCGCACCCTATGAGATATGGTACGCTTTATGATGAGTACTGCTGAGTTACGTATTTCCTTTTGGGGATATGCACTTGAGATAGCTGCATACCTATTGAGTAGTGTTCCGACCAAATCTGTTGCCTACCACTCCATTTGAGATATGGAATGGGAAGAGACCATCTCTTAAACGAGTTAGGATATGGGGTTGTCCAGCCTATGTTGAAAAGCATAATCCGGACAAGCTTGAGGCAAGGTCAGTTTTGTGCATGTTTGTAGGATATCCCAAACATTCGCGAGGGTATATCTTCTACCACACTGAGGAACAAAAGGTGTTTTGTTTATCGACATGCCACCTTTTTAGAAAAGGAATTTCTTATGGAAGAAATTAGTGGCGATGAGGTAGAACAGAAGAAGTTCTAGCAAAGCAAACTATAACTGACAATTTGGTGGAACCAAAGAATTCAATAGTCCCTGACGAACCGCAGCCACTCCGCAGATCTGGTTGGGTTCCTCATCCACCTGAGAGATACTACGGTTTTCTCATAGATGGTGGGAGCGAGGATTGCATCATGGAGATGATGACCTAACTAATTTCGAGTAGGCCATCACGAGTGGGGACTCTGTGAAATGGATGGATGCTATGCGATCTGAGATGGAATCCATGTACACCAACAAAGTGTTGACTTTTGAAGTTGCTCCTGAAGGGGTAAAACCTATCGAGAGCAAGAGGATCTTTGAGAAAGATAATTTGGTGTAAATGGGAAAGTTGAGACTTTCGAAGATAGACCTGTATCAAAAGGTTTTCGTCTACGACCTGTTGTCGACTATGATGAAACCTTTTCTCCTGTCGCTATGCTTTAGTCCATCAGGATCCTAGTTGCCATTGCTGCATACCATGATTACGAAATTTGGCATACTGCACGTCAAAACTGCTTTTCTAAATGGTGATTTAGAAGAGAGCGTATATATGACACTGCCAGAGGGCTTCGTAGACAGTGGGAGTAGCGGAAGCATGTGCAAGCTGCTTAAATCCATCTACGGGTTAAAGCAGGCATCGCGGAGATGGAACATCTATTTTGATGAAGCTGTCAAAGAGTTTGACTTCATCAAAAAGGTAGATGAACCATGTATATATAAGAAGGTTATAGAGGGTATGGTTGTCTTCCTCATATTGTATGTGGATGACATACTCTTGATAGGAAACGATGTTCCTATGCTACACTCGGTCAAACACCTCTTATCACACAGGTTCTCCATGAAATATCTAACTGATGCCTCCTACATCTTGGGGATATAGATCTATAGAGATAGATCTAAATGGATTTAGTATTGTCCCAATCCAGGTACACAGATACCATGCTAAAGAGGTTGAGTATGGATGATTCTAAGCGTGGTAATATACCCGCTTATTCAGGAATCACTCTCTCTAACGAGATGTCTCTCGAGACTGATTTGGAGAGGGCTCGCATGCAAGGAATGCCCTATGCTATGGCAGACGGGTCAATCATGTATGCGATGTTATGTACCATACTAGATGTAGCTTACTCACTAGGTGTAGTGAGTAAGTATCGAAAAGATCTTTGGGAAAACCACTGGACAGCTGTGAAGAACATTCTTAAGTGCTTGAGAAGGGCTAAAGAGATGTTCTTGGTGTATGGTAACGGTGAACTCCAGATGGAGTCCATACCGATTCAAGCTTCCAGAGTGATAAGGACGACTGAAAATCAGTCTCGGGTTTATCTTCACCCTCAGTGGAGGGACGATATGTTGGAAGGGTTCCAAGCTATATACCGTAGCAGACTCGTTGATAGAGGCTAATTACATCGCTACCAACGATGCTGCCAAAGAGGTTGTCTGGATGAATAAGTTCATATGATGAACTTGATTCCTACCATTGGGCATCCAATACCTGTGTATTGTGATGACAATGGAGCTGTGGCTTTGGCTTAGGAACCCCAGTCCCGTCTGCGATCCAGACATATTCTTAGACAGTATCACCTGATCAGGGAGATAGTTGATCTCTAGAGATCGAGGTCAGGAGAGTTGACACAGAGTATAACACAGCGGATCCACTCACCGAGGCCATTCCCAAGATGCTATTCGAGAGACTTTTGGGACGTTAGGTATGAGATACTACAACAACCGGCCTTAGTGCAAGTGGAAGATTGTTAGGAATATGTATGCCCTGGAGGCCATTATTGGTGATATAGTGGATGCTTGGACATATATATAGAGGACTTTCTTGCTCGACATGATAGTATGCTATCAAGTCACCTTTATCTTAATATGTAGACTGGTATTTATACTGTCTGTCTCTTATATGTTGATAAAGCCCTTAGGATATGTACTTGACTACCAGGATTATGATGAGATCATACTAGTGGGGCCAGGGTGGTCCAAAAGTACATCCTTTAATCAGTTCCTAGTCGAGAGAATATCGAGACTAGGCCATCGATATTCCAGTGTAGACTAGTGTGTACGTTTCTTGTCTCTCACAAGGTGATGGTTGATCCCACAACCTTTGGTGTGTGATATCAAAGATTGTACACAGATACTCATTGGAGAATGGGTACACTGAACGGACTCGCCGAGGACTCCTGGTTGGTAGTATTCCTATCATCAGATAGCAGTCCTCTGGTGACACTAGTACAAGTTTGTCTGTAGACCCAAAATCGTCATAGAGTCTTGTGTGGCTCCTACTGTACTTTGATTTCCTCCTACCACGCTCAAGAGGAGTTGTGCAAACAGGTGGATTTTGGGTACAGTCCTGAGTCACATGGAGGCAATGAGCGATATGAGAGGTTTCGTCTCTCCCGGTATTGGGGGTTGATGTTGCGCTATGCTCGATTAGCTATAGCTGGAAGTCCCTAGCCAGGGCTGCTACCGAGATTTACTGATATGAGTTATCAGTAGTTTCTCGAACCGTTATAGGCCAGACATCGGCATGACTTATCACGTTACTGGGGTTTGACGTTTACCACCCATAGACATGATAAGTAGTAGGGAGGAAATCAAAGCACAGTGGGAGCCACACAAGACTCTATGACGATCTCGGGTCTGCAGACTTACCTGTACTAGTGTCACCAGAGGACTGCTATATGAAGATAGGTATACTACCTACTAGGAGTCCCCAGCGAGTCCGTTCGGTATACCCATTCTCTAATGAGCACCTATGTACAATCTTTGATGTCACACACTAATGGTTGTGGGATCAACCATCACCCTCTAAGGGACAAGAAACATACACACTAGTCTACTCTGGAATATCGATGCCCTAGTCTCGATATTCCCTAGACTAGGAACTGATTAAGATGTACTTTTGGACCACCCTGGCCCCACTAGTATGATCTCATCATAATCCTGGTAGTCAAGTACATATCCTAAAGGCTTTATGAACATGTAAGAGACAGATAATATAAATACCAGTCTACATGTTAAGATAAAGGTAACCTCATAGCATACTATCATGTCGAGCAAGAAAGTCCTCTATATATATGTCCAAGCATCCACTATATCACCAATAATGGCCTCTAGGGTATACATATTCCTAACACAAACAACACCCCTAGTTCACCATCCTACACTAGATTAGCACTTTGGTGTAGTGTGTTTCCTTCACTAAAAAGTTTAGTGAAGAGGTAGCTTGGATTAGCGAAGCTTCTGGTGGATCATCTTTGGCACGAAGATCGCAAAGGAAGCTTGACCCAACATCAAGTGGAGCCTAGTGGAGTCGCATGGACTACTACCCGGAGCATTTAAAGAGAAGTACATGGTCTACAAAGGTTGTTGCCTCCTTCACTTAGTGTAGCTATCTATATATCATGCTTAAAACCCAAATCATCTAGTTAGATTCTATGTTAGTGTTGATTAGCACCCCGAATTTTTTTAAAATGGCACGCTTGATACTAGTAAAACCCAGTGGTAGTGCTAACAAACACTTTAATGGTATTAGAGCCAAAGCTAGAAGATTATACGATGTTTGTAGTATTACGAAACCGAAACAACTCCGAAAGTGTCGCCTTGAAACCCTATTCTCTGTCGAATTTTTAAGGACTCTAAATTTTTTTTAAACAAGTGCAGAATGTTATATATGATGTAACTAGAACATCAAAAAAAATTGAGACCCAAACATCATGTTTTGGCCAGCGACAGAGGCAAAACGGCCGGCCTCACCGTTTTTTCTACTTTGGTTTTGGCTCGAGTTTGTTTTGTGTTCTGATGGCTTGGTTTTGGGGTTTCAGGTTATGTTTGATTAGCCTAAAATTGCATGTGATGTTGATTTTGTTAAGGGGCTAATACGGAGTTTTTCGTATTCGTAATTTTTACATCATTTCGGATTTAAGTTTAATATGTGACATAGTAGTTGGAATCCACATTAAATTAGTTTTGTGAAAACTAGTTTGTTTGTAAATCTAGGATGTTAGTCTCTATTGATCGGTTGCCATGAAGTTTCGATTCGGATCGAAACTCCGTCACTATCGCGTATCATACGCGGATACTCGCCAGATAACTTTACTAGGTAGCCACGTTCTATAGCCCCGACCAAGTGACTTTAGGAGAACCCCGTTGCCAAAATCATCATCAGGATGTTCGTAGCCACGGTGTTCCGCCTAAGTGCACTTGGTCGAAGACATCGGAGGTGCGGCCATTTACTAAGTCCCCGATGAGTATTCGATCGGATAGTAGGGAATTTTGTTGAATTACCCGAATAAGTTATTGAAAAGTGTTTTCGAATAGAGACTAAAATGCAAGGTTTATAGGTTAGGCATGAAATTCGGAATATGAGATATTCCGAGTTTATGATGTCTATGGAAACACGGATTCTAATTATTGTAGATTTTCATTTCTTTTCTGCGACCGTAAGTGTAATACGTGGGGTATCCCAAATCTCGTTTCTATATGTCAATAGAATTTGGGATACGTATATTTACTTACGTTGATGACATGTGATGTTATGTGTTGCTGAGATATGTTATATTGGATCGTCGTTAATGAATAGCCGGGGTTTTTTGCGTGAGATAAGAGTTTTTTCAATTTTCATTCATGTAAAATTTGTATGTAATATTCTTTTATTGGGACACTTCCGGGTTGAGGATGATGTCACCATTGATATATATTATTTACTTTTCCGCATTAGGATAGACCCAAGGCCGGGAGCACAAGTAACCGGGTTCTAGAGTCCAGTGGCAGACCATCTCGTGGAGTCGAGACCGGGTCTCCTAACTCTAGAATTGGCAGGGTTGCTTGCCGCTCTCATAGGGGTCCAGGGATGTGGGTTTGGCTATTCATCACGACCGTGGAATTCGTGTTTTTCATTATTTGCTTAATTTAAAACACGGACCTCCTAGTATATCCAATATTTCATATGTTGACTTCTACTGCATGGTTCTGTGATATGATCATATAACTGCGTGAGACGAATGCTATATATATATGGTATATATAATAAACGTTTCTTATATTTTGCACCCGCGCTAGTCCAGCCCCCGCTCTGCCGTTAGTTAAGTAACCCAACGGTGCATGACGGGGCCCCATGGCAAATGCGGATGGCATAAGCGTACATTCTATTTTCGTTTCTTTTTCAGTGATATTTAGGGAAACATAAATGATGGGACTTCATTAATGAGATTAATGAAAAGAAAAGCAACCTAAAGATGTTGTAGAATCAAAATTTTAAAAATGTATCTCTAGTTTTTGCTTTGCATATTGGTATTTCTTAATGAATATCCAGCACCTAATTCGATGAGGAAAGAGCCGAGATCCCTTTACCGGGAGTGACCTATTTAGCAAAACTAGCAAATGCTACAACCCACTCTGTTTTGTTTTAATAGCTTCTCTAGTTCTTGTTTTGCATAGTGGTATTCCTTGATGAAATCCAGTACCTCATTCGATGAAGAAAGAGCTGAGATCTCTTCACCGGGAGTGACCTCTTTACCAAAACTAGCAAAAGCTACAAAAGCACTCATTTTCAAATCACTAGATTCTACAACGATATCAAGTTCATTACGTTAAAGGTTTTCTTCAAAACCAGTCGTAGCCCTCTGTCATTTCAGATAAGTACTATTTAGTATTCGTACAACGTTTGTTGGCCTCCGTCAAGACGTAGTGTGCGGTAGCTGATTAGTGCTTATCTGCAGCATATGATGCGATTGGATTAGGGTAGTCGTGCGACTTTGGTGGCCTCCATCATGGGTCGTGCAGGTAGATTTAATTCAATCAAGAAATGATTGGGTTGAACTTGACTAGCGGCTTATGGTTTGTTGGCCTCCGTCAAGGTAATAGGAAGCTAGGGGTAAAAATAATATTGGGAATTTCAAGTGTTGAAATTTGTAATGAGATTGCATACCCTCTATATGATAGTTGGATCCCAATACCCACTGCTACTAAGAGCTACTCCTGGGAAGGTTTTCCACTTTACAATTAGCTTATCAAGTAGGTGTCTAAGAAAGGTGTTAATGGGGTTATGCCCCTGCAGAAACGAGGTTTTTTTAATTAGTTTCATGCGAAAGCATGAGGAGACTCCCTCAGAGTACCCATACTTACCTGGCCGAACGATTGGAGAACTTGTAGGGTGTAATTAATCCTGACTAATCTTACCTTTTAGGATTTGAAGGAAGATTTGATAAAAACAGTAGGAGCCATTCTGATTAGATAAGATAATAACCAATCTAATCTTGCAAGAGCGCACGCTAAAGTGTTTCCTTCTTTCTCTCTCCAGGTAGCGACCAATGACACGCCTTAATCAAGATAATACTATGGATGTATTGACCGAACCCGGTTATTATACTGAGCTGGGGAACGTTGGTTCCGCTCTATCTTATGATTGTCATAAGTCCGAGCAATGAATAGTAGAATATCAGGATTCCCCCGCTACCCGAGCAAAGAAAGAGCATGATGATGCATCTTCTTCGGGTGTGTTCGTTACCGAGAACTGTTTCTCAGTATGCTCTACATCCTGGGTATTGGATAGCGGATCAGGATCCCACATATGTAATTTGTTACGTGGGCTAAAAAGTGGTAGAGAACTGGGAAATGGTGATATGTCTTTAACTGTAGCGAATGGTGCAATTGTTGTAGCGAAAGCAGTTGGCGAATATCACCTTATATTACCAAGTGGTAATACAATGATTCTGAATGACTGTTATTACGTACCGAAGATGATGTGGAATATTATATCAGTCTCTTTATTACATAAAGTAGGATATAATTTTGTACTGGAGGATAATGTTATGAACGTTTTCCTAAATCAAGTGTTGATTGGGTTTGGTACGCTGTGTAAAAGTATATACGTTCTTAATCAAACTACAGTTCTAAATATATAGAACACACACAAGAGGAAATGTTCAGAAATGAATGAAGCCTTCTTGTGGTATTATAGACTAGGTCATATCAATACGACACGACTAACTAAGTTGCATAAAGATGGATTTTTGAATCAGTTCGAATTTACATCTTATGAAACTTTCCAGTCATGTCTCGAAGGCAAGATGACAAGACTCCGTTTACTGGACACGGAGAAAGAGCTACTGAACTCTTGGGACTGATACATAGTGATGTATACGGTCCTTTGTCTACACATGCCAGAAATGGTTCCTCATACTTTATTTAATTCACCGATGATTTCTCAAGATTCAGATATGTGTTCTTGTTGAAACACAAATCTGAAGCTTTTGAAAAATTCAAGGAATATAAGTGCGAAGTAGAGAACCAGACAGGTAAAAGTATTAAAATCCTTCGATCTAATCGGGGAGGAGAATACTTAAGCATGGAGTTCCTGGATTATTTAAAAGAGAATGGGATCCTTTCTCAGCTTACTCCTCCGTATACACCACAGCACAACGGTGTATTGGAGCGGAGAAATCACACCCTATTAGATATGGTGTGCTCTATAATGAGTAATGCTGAATTACCTATTTATTTTTGGGGTTATGCACTTAAGATAGCTGCATACCTATTGAATAGGGTTTCGACCAAATCAGTGCCTACCACTCCATATGAGATATGGGAGGGGAAGAGGCCACGTCTTAATTTCATTAAGATTTAAGGTTGTCCGGGTTATGTTAAAAAGCAAAATCCAGACAAGCTCGAGGCAAGGTCTGTTCTATGTAAGTTTGTTGGATATCCTAAATATCCGTGAGGGTTTATCTTCTACCACACCGAGGAACAAAAGGTGTTTGTTTCTCGGAATGCCATCTTTTTAGAAAAGGAATTTCTTGTGAGAGAAATTAGTGGTAATGAGGTATAACTAGATGAAGTTCCAGCTGCACAAACTAGAACTAATGATTTGGTGGAATCGGAGGATCCAATAGTACAAAACGAACCCCAGCCACTCCACAGATCTGGTAGGGTTCCTCATCCACCTGAGAGATACTACGGTTTTCTCATAGATGATGAGAGCGAGAATTGCATCATGGAGGATAATGACCCAACTAGTTTTGAGCAGGCTATCATAAGTGGAGACTCTGTGAAATGGCTGGATGCTATGCGATCCGAGATGGAATCCATGTACACCAATTCAGTATGGACTTTGGAAGTTGCTCCTGAAGGAGTAAAACCCATCGGGAGCAAGTGGATCTTTAAGAAGAAAATTGGTGTAGATGGAAAAGTTGAGACTTTCAAAGCTAAACTTGTAGAAAAAGGTTTTCGTCAATGACATGGTATCGATTATGATGAGTCATTTTCCCTTGTTGCCATGCTTAAGTCCATCAGGACCCTACTTGCCATTGCTGCATACCATGACTACGAAATCTGGCAAATGGACGTCAAGACTGCTTTTCTAAATGGTGATTTAGAAGAGAGCGTGTACATGACACAGCCAGAGGATTTCATAGAAAGTGAGAGCATCAGAAGCGTGTGCAAGCTGCTCAAATCAATCTACGGATTAAAGCAGGCATCGCGGAGCTAGAACATCTGTTTTGATGAAGCTGTCAAAGAGTTTGACTTCATCAAAAACGTAGATGAACCTTGTATATACAAGAAGGTTGTAGAGAGTAAGGTTGTCTTCCTCGTAATGTACGTGGATGACATACTCTTGATAGGAAACTATGTTCCTATGCTACACTCGGTCAAGCTCTTCTTATCACACAAGTTCTCCATGAAAGATCTTGATGATGCTTCCTACATCCCGGGGATTAAGATCTATAGAGTTGGATCTAAATAGATGTTGGGATTGTCCCAATCCAGGTACATAGACACCATACTAAAGAGGTTTAGTATGGAAGATTCTAAGCATGGTAATTTACCCGCTTGCTCAGGCTCCAAAGAGATATCTCCCAAGAATGATTTGGAAAGGGCTCGCATGCATAGGATACCCTATGTTTCGGCAGTCGGGTCTATCATGTATGAGATATTATGTACCAGACCAGATGTAGCTTACTCACTAGGTGTAGTAAGTAGGTATCAATCAGATCCTAAGGAAAACCACCGGACAGCTGTGAAGAATATTCTTAAGTACTTGAGAAGGACTAAAGAAATGTTCTTGGTGTATCGTAACGATGAACTCCAGGTGGAGTCCTTTACCGATTCGAGCTTCCAGAGTGATAAGGATGACAATAAGTCAGTCTCTGGTTTTGTCTTTACCCTCAATGGAGGGTCAGTATGTTAGAAGAGTTACAAGCAAGATACCGTAGCAGACTCGACGATGGAGGCTGAATACATCGCTGCCAACGATGCTGCCAAAGAGGCTGTCTGGATGAAAAAATTCATAGCTGAACTGTTAGTTGTATGTATGCCCTAGAGACCAGTATTGTACAGATGATGTATATTATATTGGATGCTTCGAGATATATAGAGAGGACTTTCTTGCTCGATATGATAGTATGCTATCTGGTTGCACTTTACTTTAACATGTATACTTGTCTCTTTATACTGTTTTATAGTTACATGTTGGTAAAGCCCTTAGGATGTGTACTTGACTACCTGGACTATGATGCGGATCATACTAGTGGGGATATGGTAGTCCATAAGTACATCCTTCAAGGTCCCTAGTCGTAGGTGTATCGAGACGGGGCATCGATATACCAGTGTAGACTAGCGTATACGCTTCTCGACCCATGAGATGGGCGATGGATGATCCCATATCCATTTGTGTTTGACATCAGAGATGGTATACGGATGCTCAGTGGAGACTGGGTACACTGGACGGACTCGCCGAGAACTCCCAGATGGTATTATACCTCACGTCAGATGGCAGTTCTCTGGTGACACTTGTGCAGGTTAGTCTGTAGACCCGAGATCGTTATAGAGTCTTGTGTGATTCCCACTGTGCTTTGATTTCCACCTTACCACGTCCATAAGGGCATGCAAAATGGTGGTTTTTAGGTACAGTCCCGAGTCACATAGAGGCAATGAGCGATAGGAGGGGTTTCGTCTCTCCCGATATTGGGGGTTGATGTTGCGCTGTGCTCGATTGGCCGTAACTGGGAAGTCCCTGGCCAGGGCTGATTTAGAGATTTACTGGTAAGTGTTACCAGTAGTTTCTCGACCCGTTATGTGTCTCACATCGGCACGACTTATCGGTTATTGGGGTCTGACGTTTACCACCCCTAGACTTGATATGCGACATATCAGACGAGGAGACCGGACTGTACGGGAAGTGTTACCGGCAGGCTTTTACAGGAGTTGGAGCGGGCTTGCTTGCTGATCTTCTGATCGCTCAATACCCGGATAGCCGTTACGTCCAGCTAGTACCGCTGACGGCTTGTGGGTGCTTGATGTGATCATCACTTACTGCCAGCGTATTGACGAGTCTTTAGAGTCCAACACAGAGGTTTTACTGGCTCAGGCAAAACGAAATAGGAGCACGTATGTGATATGTGCGGGACCGAGAATAATGCGTGTATGTGATACCGTATTCTATTCTCGCGACTTTTTGTATCGGTCGGTTATATATGATATAGCCGGGTTATCGAATCAAATGTTGATTCGATAAGTCGATACATTGGATGTTAGTCTGTTATATGTGATATGACCGGATTATTAAGTCAAGTGTTGATTTAATAATTTATTGTATAATTGTATATTTGATATACTAGTATACATTAACTAACACTTGTTCACTTTAGGGTTTTTCTCACATGAGCACAACTTTAATATATATGTGATATATATTAAAATGTGTTTTCTTTTTGTATCATGGTTGATGATACATCATACATGGGTGTGCAAGACATACACCATACTATTTTAGATGGTGGTTAATATTTATTTAAAGTAATTACAAATTAGTGAAGCTTAGGTCATAAGCATGAATCTTGTAGAAGCTTATGGATGCTTTGACAAAGTCCACTTAATTTGTTTTACTTTAGATTTTTATTAACCTAACCATTTTGAATTAGCTATGATTATGTCTCTACAAGAGTTAGTATATGATACTCACTCACCATGGTTAGCCTTCTCACTTGATCATTATCCTCATCTCTTTCTTTTGTTCATCTTCTTCTTCATTGCTAAAAAGAAAAGGGTTGCTAGGATTTGATCCAAAGTGAGATAGATTGTGAGAAATAAAATTCTAAAGAGAACCCACTTCCTATTTCCCCATCCTCTACTAGACTAGCACTTTAGTTTAGGGTGTTTGCTTCACTAATTCTCAAGTTAGTAAAGTAGAAGCTTGAGTTGGGATCCCCTCGTTGTAGATCATCTTCGGCCTCGAAGACTTCAAGCAAGCACACGTCTTTCGCCTCGTGAAGCCATGCAAGGGTCCGGGAGAACCACGATCGCAGCGAAGGGACTTCAACAAGGAGCTAAAGAAGTGAAGGACCGATCTACAAAGGTTGTATTTCGTATTCACTTAGTCGTAAACGTAGTTTACTAGCATATGAAACCCTAATTTTCTAGCAACGATCTTGTTTAGGGTTATTCGGCACGGCTAAAATTTGAAACGGGCATGGTTGATGCATTGTAGAACCTTATTAGAGTGCCTAGTAACCCTACAAGCTGAACTTGGTGTGGTTCCATCCATTGAGCATCCAATACCTATGTATTGTGATAACAATAGAGCTGTGGCTATAGCTAAGGAATCCCGGTCCCATCAGCGATCCAGACATATTCTTAGGCGGTATCACCTGATCCGGGAGATAGTTGATCGCGGGGGGATCGAGGTCAGGAGAGTTGACATGGTGGATAACACAGCGGATCCACTCACAAAGGCCCTCCCCCAGATGTGATTCGAAAGATTATTTAGGATGTTGGGTATGAGATACTACAACAACTAGCCTTAGTGCAAGTGGGAGATTGTTAGGGATATGTATGCCCTAGAGGCCATTATTATACATTGATGTATATTATAGTGGATGCTTGGACACATATTTAGAGGACTTTCTTGCTCGACATGATAGTATGGTATCTGGTTGCTCTTTATCTTAACATGTACACTTGTATTATTATACCGTCTCTCCGATATATGTTGATAAAGCCCTTAGGATGTTTGCTTGACTACCAGGACTATGATGCAGATCATACTACTGGCACTTGTGGAGTTTACAAGAACATCCTTTAACAATTCCTAGTCGAGAGAGTATCGAGTTAGGGCATCGATATTCCAGAGTAGACAAGTGTGTATGTTTCTTGACCCTGTAGGGGGCGATGGTTGATCCCATATCCATTGGTGTTTGACATCTAAGATTGTACACATGTGCTCGTTAGAGAATGGGTACACAGAACAGGACTCGCCGAGAACTCCTAGTTGGTACTATACCTATCGTCAGATAGCAGTTCTCTGATGACACTGGTACAGGTTAGTCTGTAGACCCGAGATCGTTATAGAGTCTTGTGTGGTTCCCACCGTGCTTTGATTTTCTCCTTACCACGACTCAAAGTAGTTGTGCAAACAGGTGGATTTTGGGTACAGTCCTAAGTCATATAGAGGCAATAAGCGATAGGAGGGGTTTCGTCTCTCCCAGTATTGACAGGAAGTCCTTGCCAGGGCTGTTGATGAGATTTACTGGTAAGAGTTATCAGTAGGTTCTCATACCGTTATTGGCCACACATTGGCATGACTTATCAAGTTATTGGGGTCTGACGAATCCACCCCCATACTCGATATGCGACATATCAGATGAAGAGACCGGATTGTACGGTAATTGTTACTTATAGGATTCATGGGAGTTTGGACAAGCTTGCTTGTTGATCTTCTATTCGCTAAATACCTGGATAGCCGTTACGTCCAGTTAGTACCGCTGACGGCTTGTGGGTAACTGATGTGATCATTACCTACTGCTGGCGTATTGACGAGTTTTTAGAGTCCCACACAGAAGTTTCCTAGTTCAAGCAAAACGAAGTAGGGCACATATGCTGATATGTGCGGGGCTTGATTAAATACGAGTATGTGATACTGTATTCTAATTTGGCGGTTATTTGATATCAGTTAGGTTATATGTGATATAACCGGATTATTGAATCAAGTGTTGATTTGATAATGTGATATACAGATAAATGATATTAGTCGGTTATATGTGATATAACTGGATTATTAAATCAAGTGTTGATTTAATAATATAATATATATTTATATTTGATATAATTATATATTAACTAATATTATTTGCTTACTAATAATTTTCTATATATATATATATATATATATATATATATATATATATTTGATATATGTATGTGTGTGCGCGTGTGTTTTAAAGAAGCATGGCATAGGTTTTCTATTTTGAGAAAATAGAAAAATAGGTGGATAATGGGGAGACTTTTTGTGTAACGGGGAAGCATGGCTTGATCATATTATTTATTCATTTGTAGTCACTATAGAAGCATGGTTGTTATACTTTAATGGTTTTAAAGCATGCTTCAATAAGTGAGGTATATGATAGCCATTCTTCAATCACTTTTTTTACACTTGTTCATTTTCTTGACTTGAGCTCATTTGCTCTTTAGCTCTCTCCATCTTCTTCACCTCCACCTCCAAGCTCAATCCTTCATATGAGTTGTGAACCCTTGAGCTTGTAAGAACCCTAGTGAGCAAACAACACCCCTACTTCACCATCCTACATTAGATTATTACTTTGGTGCAGTGTGTTTCCTTCACTAAAGAGTTTAGTGAAGAGGTAGCTTGGATTAGCGAAGCTTTGGATGGATCATCTTCAGCACAAAGATCGCAAAAGAAACTCGATCCAACTTTAAGTGGAGCCTAGTGGAGTCGTGTGGACTACTACCCGGAGCATTTGAAGAGAAGGACATGGTCTACAAAGGTTGTTTCCTCCTTCACTTAGTGTAGCTATCTATATATCATGCTTAAAACCCTAATCATCTAGTTAGATTCTATGTTAGTGTTGATTAGCACCCCGAATTTTTTTAAAATGGCATGTTTGATGCTGGTAAAACCTAGTTGTGGTGCTAAGAAACACTTTCAGGCCCTGCACGCGGTATTCTTTTGCCTTCCGTATCATATTTTCATAATGATGCTGACGTGCCCTTTTTTTTATTTTAAACCACAGTCCTATAAGCTGATGACGAAGTTGAAGTTCTTGATAGGCTTGGGGGCTTCTCAGATCCGCCTTCTGTGGCCATGGGTAAGTGACGCTTTAACCCTGGTGTTCTTCTACGTATTCTCTGTTCGGAAAGGTGACTAACCATACATGTATCTTCACAGTTTTCCATCCCTGACTTTGCTAGAGTTCCGTATTTGCATGCTGCCGGGCCCTTATTCTAGACGTGTGTCTGAGAGGATGGCAAAACAGAGCATTCATTCACGGGAAACCCTTATTGAAGATCTTCACGCTGGCACTTCTGTCATGGCTGAGGAATTTGCTGTTGAAACCAATGCTTCTATGTCCGTTCTTGCCACTTACCATGACGAGGCGCTGGTGCGTACTTGGGTTGAATACTGCAGTAAAGTGGAAGCTTCCCTACATGGAGTTGAGTGTGTGCACCTCCCCTCTAATATCCTATCTGTAAAGGACAACTTGCGTGGATGGATCGATTTGTGTGCGGCCAATTTTCAGTCTTGTGAGAAACGGCTGAACCGGAAGTTTTTGGAAAGGGAGTTAGCTTCGAAGGCTTTGGGGGAACTTCAAGCCCATCTCATAACCAAGACTACTCATGCCTATGAAATTTGGCGGGTCTTTCAGGAGGCAATTACGGAGGTGATGGCTCTTGATAAACCTGTCATTTTCATACGCGAAATGGTCGAGACCTACAAGACCACCGAGAAAGAGCTTGAGAATCGATTTTCTTCATACCAACAACAACAGGTACATGCAGGGACTCAACTTGCGGCGTTGCTAGAGCTTGAGGCGGAAGTCCGACGGAAAAATGACGATCTAGCCGGCCTATTGAACTGCCCGCCATCCTAAAATTTTTTGTCGCTTTATATCTTTCTTTCTTCTCTCTTTATTTTTATCTTGTATTCATTTTGATTTCTGAATAAAAGACATATTTTAAATCATTTTTTCACCTCTCTATCCTTTGTTGTCTTGATTTGGCGTAAAGTAGTTTATATACTCATTTCGGAGTTTGTAGTTTATATACTCATTTCGAAGTTTATAGTTTATTCACTCGTTTCAGAGTTTTTGGTTTATTCACTCATTTCATAGTTTCTAGTTTATTCACTCATTTCGGAGTGATTTTAGTTTACCTCTCTTAGATTTACAGGCAAACTTGTCCTAAGTTTATATGCAGACAACCCCCATTCTTTACGACAGAGGTCCGTAAATTTTTGGTACTAGGATTTTAGTCCGTGGTACCATCGCGTTGGCTGATATATTCCTCGATATACAGTCTTCAAGCTGTTGTTTGAGTAGCCCCACGACTGTCGTGTCTCTGATCCCTTCCGGGACTAGATAAGACGTCTTCAAGTTATCTCCTTAGGTCATATCACCGTCGGAAGAGCAAACGTTAGGAATTTGCCATGATGCTTTTTACTTGAGTTTAGACTCAATTTGGAGCCCTGATGAGTCATAACCACTCTGCTATGGTGTGGGATGATCTCCGATAGTCTTTTAGGCTTTATATGAGTTACTGTCGAGACCCGAAGCTGGGAATATACGGTCACTTCATTTTTTCTTTGATGATGTCGTGCCTTTTCTTTGCAAAAGTAGGGTAGACATCTATAGGACCATTATGTTGTATGTATGCAATTGAAGTCCGGAGCTAGGAATATTCCATTGCTCCAATTTCATTTGATAGTCGCGTCCGCATCCTGCTGAAATGAGAGTGAACGTTATGATAGTCTCTAGGTTGTATATGTGCTGTCGAGACTTGGAGCTAAGATTTGTCGTTACTCCATTTTTGCTTTGACCCTTAGGTCTTTGTTGACGTTGCGTCTGCATTTTGTTGACATGAGAAGCACGTCGAACCGGAGCTAGGATTTTGCCATTACTCCATTTTGCTTTGATTGTTGTCTGCCCTTGCTAGGATGTGGAGGGGGAGACGGGGATAGTCTCGAGGTTGTATATGTACTGTCAATAATTAGAGCTAGGATTTTGCCATTACTCCTCCTTTTTTTGCTTTGACCCTTGGGTCCTTCTTTTTTGTTGATGACGTTGCGTCTGCATCCTACTGGAATGAGAAGCACGTCAAGTCAATCTCTAGACTGTAGATATTGCCGTCGAGACCTGGCGCCCTCTTTGACGGAGCCTGGTGGGAAAGTATGGTTCTCTTTCTTTCATTTGTGCCCATGGATTGTATACAGGGGTTAGTGTGGACTCACCTGTAGGGAAGAGGAAATTTCATTTTATATTTTATATTTTTTCGCGAAGCTCTATCTTTTCAGCTCTTCATATCGTGAAAGTCGCGATTGCCCAATCATTTCGGCTATTTTTCGTAGTACCTAATCATTTCGGCTATTTTATTTTTTATATTTACTCGCTGCTTTTAATTGCGAGTTGCCCAAACATTTCGGCTGTTTATGCATATTTCTTGCTCGCTGACTTTTATCACGAGTTGGGGACTTGGTCCTGAGACCCATTGTGGCATCAATATTGCTACAACTGGAATATTGCTAGGAGCGAATCATCATTTGCCTTTGTCTATTTGAACAATGATGGCTTAGTAGACTGGGTTAGGATTCTGTCGACTAAGGTTTTTGACTTCATGAGCCGTAAGGGTCTCATAAAGGTATTTCTTCCTGTGAGTTGTGAGGATCTCGTAGGTCTATTTTTTCTTTAGGAATCGCGGGGATTCTTAAGTGTGTTTTCTCTCGTAAGTCGTAAGAATCTTACAAGTGTATTTTCTCTTTATAAGTCGAGAGGACTTATAAGTGTCATTCACCATATGGGATATTTCTCGCCATTAGTTGAACTTGGTAAGGGAATATTTTTTCGTGTCCGTGGATTGTATATAAGGGTTAATATTGGACCGCCTGTAGGGAAACTTGGGGGATATGACGGCTTAAGAACAGGTTCAGATCTCTGTAGCTTAAGTCTTTTGAATCTTATGAGCCATGAGGGTCTCATAAGGGGAAGTTTCCTTATGAGTCGTGAGGATCCCGTAAGTGTAATTTCTCCTTAAGAATCATGAGGATTCCTAAGTGTGTTGCTCCTTTGTGAGTCCTAAGGATCTCACGCAAGTATTTTTTCTTCACAAGGTCGAGAGGACCTTGCAAGTGCACATGAATTTTTATTTTACGAGTTTGCGCTCTATTCGGGTTTTCATAAACTCACCGGCAGTCCTGTTGTTTTTACTCATGGCGTCCTTTCGAGTTTTCATCCGTGCCCATTTTGCTTGTGGACATATCGCCTTTTTTTAACGAGATTGCGCCCTTTCGGGTTTTCACGAGCTCACCTGCAGTCCTGCTGTTTTTACTCACGGCGCCCTTTCGGGTTTTCATCCGTGCCCATTTTGCTTGTGAACATACCTTTTTTTTAAATGGCGAATCTCTCGAAAGTAGCTTCGTCGTAGGTGACCCATCTGTTTGCTGGTGGGTTTTGGGGGTGGCTTCATCGCTGGTGTAGCTATGTAGCTAATGGGACTTGAGTTGTAATCTTTCCTGCTAAGACTTCGATTGCAATATAGATCTCAAGGGAATGTATCGCCGTATTTGGAGTGATGCACTAGTTTAGGGACGTTCCGGTCCATTATCGCCATGTTTGAGGAGAAGTTTTAGTTTAGGAACTTTTCGGTCCAATATCCCCATATTTGAGGCGGGGTTCTAGTTTAGGGACATCTCAGTCCGTTGTTAGTTTAGGGACTTCTTGGTCCGATATCACCATATTTAAGGCGGATAATTAGTTAAAAGACTTCTCGGTCTTTTGTCGTCATTTTTGGGGCGACGGTGCTTTTTTTGTATACTATTCTCAGAGTTCTGACTCAGGAAGGTAGCGAGCGGACATGAGCGACGTCATCTATCATAGACCTTAGTCGTGACTCGTCAAGCATAGTATTTTTTGAGGAATCGACCGTTTATTGGCCGGAAGGGTCTTTCGCCATGCATATCCATGAGCAGGTAGGCTCTACCTTGGTAGACTTTGTCTATGATGTACAGGCCTTCATAGTTCGGCTCAAATTTCCCCTATTTTGCACGATTGGGGATCATGGGTCTTTTGACGACTAACACGAGTTCGCCTTAGCGGAATGTTCTTAGCCCGGTCAGTTTTTCGTATGACTTTGTCATCCTTGCCTTATAAGCCTCCAGCTTTTGCTGTGCTATAAGGCGAGTTTTGTCAAGGGCATCGAGCTCCTCAAGCCGAAGATGATTGTTTTTTTCATCAGTTAGCTCGTATCGAACCTCTACTCATGGAGTAGGGAGATCTATTTCCAGGGGAAGCACTGCTTCCGTGCCGAATACTAACGCGTATCGTGGCCATTTTGAACGTTGTTCGGTACACCCAGAGAGCTTCATGCAACATTTCGTGCCAGTCTTTTTTGTTTCTGGATTCTGTTTTCTTTATAATCTTCGTCAAGGTCTTGTTGAAAACTTCAGCTAGACCATTGGCCCGAGGATTATAGACTGAAGAGTATCTCCAATCTATTTTATGTTGCTGTGCAAAGTAGCTGATTTTATGACTTTTATAAGCTGGCCCATTATTTAAGATAATTCGTCGCGGAGTGCCGAACCGATAGATGACATGTGTCCTGAAAAAATGGAGGATATTCTTCGTCTTCACCTCCCTTTGTGGTACTGCTTTTGCCCACCTAAAGAAGTAGTCGGTCGTTGCCAATATAAACCGATGTCCTTTGGACGATACTGGTTCAATGAGGCCAATTATATCGGTTCCCCACATTTCGAATGGCCAGCTAGCCACTGTTGGGTGTAGCGGATTTGGATGTTGGTGGATAAAGTCCCCGTGGATTTGGCACGAGTGACACTGCTTCGCATATTTGAGGCAGTCCTGAATCATTGTGGGCCAATAGTAACCCATTCTTTTTATATTCAGCTTCATCTTTGGCCCAGTTTGGTGAGAACCGCAGAGTCCGTTGTGAGTCTCTTGGACGAATTTCTTTGCTTATTTTAGTCCTAGGAATCTTAGCCACAGACAGTCGAACGATCTCTTATATAGAGTATCATTGACGAAGGCGAAGGACAAAGCTAGTTTCATGAGCTGATGTCTAAATGACATATTTTTGGGCGTTTGTTGGGATTTGAAGTAATCTATGAAGACTTCCCTCCAATCCTTGACTTTTTCTTCATCTTCTATTTGAAGATCTACTTATTTGGTCATTTCTTTTCTTTCGGATGGCTCCATTAATTCTTCCGAAGATATATATGTTGGCGCGATAACCCTACGGCTTTGCACAATGATCTTTACGTCATCGAGGTCTTCATCGGCCAGTTCCTTAGCTAATTTGGCCAATGCATCTGATTTGCTATTTTCTGTACGCGGTATACTCTCCAGGATGTAGGAGGGGTTTGTGTCAGCAGTTGCCGCACTCTTTCGCCATACTTTATTAGCTCTAGCTTCCATGTCTGATAGTCGCCGTTTAATTGGCTAACGATCAGCTGGGAGTCTCCAAATATGAGGAGGTCTTTGATTCCCATGTTGATAGTGATCTCGAGACCTGCTATCAAACCTTCATATTCAGCTTCGTTGTTAGTCCTCGGCTCCATTAAGGAAGGGCGTAACACAATATCCCCGCTTGCGGAGTCATGAAGATAAGGTCCACCCCAGCCTTGATTATGGGGATGTTTTGCTTTCACCGCTTCATGAAAGACGCTCCATCGAAGTAAAGTTCCCATTGGGAATCATTTTCTTCCTTCTCTTCTTTGATTGTGTCGAATGCATGTTCATCCAGCAATTCGCAATTTAAGGGGGAGTCGGCTGATATCGGATGCTCCACAAGAAAGTCGGCAATGGCCTGACCTTTCACTGCTTTGAGGGGTCCATACGTTATTGAGAACTCCATCAGGAGGGGGGCCCATTTTCTAAGCCTTCCTGTTAGTATGGCCCTTGATATTAGATATTTGAGAGGATCCACCTTAGATATGAGATGGACCTCATGTGCCAAGGCGTAATATTTGAGCTTCATTATTGCGAAGATCAGTGCCAGGCAGTGCTTTTCGATGGGAGAGTAGTTGTTTCTGCCCCACGAGAACTCGACTCAAATAATATAGAGCTCTCTCCTTTCCCTGATCGTTCTCTTGTGCGCATAGTGCGCCTAAAGAACCTTCAAGGGCCGTTGTATATAGGATAAGGGGTTTTCCCTTAGCCGGAGCGGTCAACACCGGCAAATTTTGCAGGTATTGCTTGATTTCGTCTAGAGCATCTTGGAACCTTTGATCCCAGACGAACGGGGTCCCCTTCTTCATCAAATGACTGTAGGGACGACATTTTCTGGAGAGGTTGGTTATGAACCGCCGGATACTGTAACATTTCAGAAAAATAAAATATTATTTTTGGGAATTTATATAATTAAATAATAAATATTATGAATATTTATTTAATGCGGTATAATTATATACCGATAAATTGGGAAATATTTGGAAAATTATAGGAATTTCTGAAATGAGTGTGTTTTATATGATTTAACCAAATTATAAATTCTTTATGATTAATTATATTCCATTTTAATGCTAATCGCGATTAAATATCACTAATCGTGTATTAAGCTTGATTTGTGCACATGGCATGTACCATGTCATATTTCACTTTTGTTACATTTTCTTCATGGCTTTTTCTTTAAATTTTTGATGCATGGTTTTTTCTAAAATGAAAGAAAGGAAAAGATAAGAAAAGAAAAGAAAAAGAAAAAGAAAAAGAAAAAGAAAATGGAATAAAGAATGGGGTATGGGCATGAGAGAGAAGTGAGAGTGAGGTGAGGGGTCTCATTAACCAAGTCCTCATTTGTTTCCCTTTTCATTTTCTTTATCTTTTCCTCTCATTCCCTCACCATGGCTGCCCTCTCTCCCTCCTCCACTAAACCCTTACAAACACCATCAATCCTACCTCAAAACCTCATCTCCACTTCATTAAAAACTTGCACAAGCTCCTTACAAACACTTTGGACCAAGAAAAATCGGATTTTGAGCACTTGGGGTAACTCAAGAAATTTCTTGAGTTGCCAAATGAGGTAATCTCTTTACCATTAGTGTAGAATTTCATTCACTTTAGCATTCATATTAGTTTAGAAGTGATTTAGTATAGATTAGTGAACTTTGAAATTCCAAGTTAGGGTTTTGAGGAAATTTTGAGTTATGAAAGTGTAATTGAGGTTAGTAGAGACCATACAACCCCTTTAATGTGTGATTATAGACTTAAACTAGAGAATTAAACCCCGCAACATGAACTTAGAAATCCCCAATATCGTATTTTGTGGATTCTGTGAGGATATATTGGTATCTGCTATCACCCGGGACACCTGAAAAATATTTAGCAAACACAGTGAGACGCGTAGGCATCCTAGAAGCTACCATTGAAACCCTAGACCCTAACTCCAGTGCTAGGCCGCAGATAAATTAGTTCTGGCCGCAATTTGCGGCCAGGGTACGGTATTTTGGCTTCGTGCTTGTTCTGTGGCTCCAGTATCTGTAAAATAGACTCTACACATATGCAAAATTGGCTAATTTCACCTAGGGTAAAATCTGGAAGTGTTTTACATAGTTTCTGATTTCGTTTTATGGCTTTTAATGAATTGGGTTTTGGTATTTGTGTTTTATCTCGGTCACTTGACGTTTGTATGTCGGTATCGGGAGTTGTTTGATTATTCTTGCATGCGTAAACTATAGGTTTTAACCTATGTGTGATCCGTGCGATGTTTTGGTTTTCGTGCATGATTTCTGTTTATGATGCTATATGTGTATATATGTAGGTACCCCTACGTGGACTTCGAGAAGAAAAAGATAAGCATGGCGTCATCGACTCCAGCAAGCGAGGATCGATGTGAGTAGATATATATCTACGAGGGAAGTCTGGTGGATGGCGTATAGCTCCACCGCAGTTCGTAGTGTAGTATATGATATATATGTTATATATATGTTTATGTGTTGCGAAACTTGGATGATTAGTAAGTAATACTTTAGATGTTCATGAGTTAGTTTTAGTGTATTAGAATTAACTTAGTTATTTTCTTAGTCGCGAACCCTAGAAAAAGGTTTACATACACGCGCACACACTCACGCATACATTTTATTACTTGTGCGTATATTGGGATACGTATACACACACAGGTATGAGACTATGCATATATATATATATACGTATACATATACATGGATGATGAGGATAGTATATGATACTTGGAGATGAGTCGATGAGATTATGCATGATGCCACGAGATCGGTGATGTGATATGGTCCGTATTATGAGACACGACATGATGTTATTGCGGGTCCTTAGGCGATGTGTTGTCATACACACGCACATATATATATAGATGGTATCAGTATGTACTAGACTTTAGATCAGTACCCCCGTTCATGTTATGATGATAAGGATACCGGATAAATGATGGGATAAATGTGATATTCGACCCGTACCCAGATTGGGATGCTGTACGATGAAATTACCGTACGAGCTATATATTGATGATAGATCCGCACTATTGACTCGAGGATGTCATATTAGATATAGTGTATCGTATGTGATACTGTTGAGGCGGGATCACTGACTACCATATATATATATACAAATATATAAATATTGACTCAGACTCAGGTGGTTTTCCTTACCCTTTTGATTAGTCTGTTATTTTAGTCCTGTAGTTTACTTGTAGATGTTAGACTAGACTCGAGTCATACCTATTTCAAAACTAACGAATCATGAGTATTTTAAAGATAGGCCAAGGGATTTTACGGATATTTCAAAAGACATACCTTTCTTAAAA
Source organism: Agapanthus africanus (assembly GCA_030015575.1). Lineage (NCBI taxonomy): Eukaryota > Viridiplantae > Streptophyta > Magnoliopsida > Asparagales > Amaryllidaceae > Agapanthus > Agapanthus africanus. The sequence continues at coordinate 122,645,417 of CM057344.1, forward strand.
ACACTGTAGCCCTTATTTCTAAACGTCACGATTCGTATTATTTCAAATGTCAAAACTGTATGACTTATATATATAGTAATGTATATTCTTTATTGCTGTGTTTACCATTCATTTTCTGCATATTCTATTATTCGCATCGCATTGCATGCTTATTAGTGTTTTCGTAATTATTATGAAACCCATGCTGTCAGGACACCAGCACCATTACCGATGATGCGTATGCTCCACGTACATCTGCTTGCCGGCTCACACACATCATCATCGGTAATTTCCATGTCACGTACACTTTATAGAATATTAATTCATTGATATCGCTTGTTACTGATAGTTCTGATATATTATTATTGTGCTAGATTAGATATTGCATTTATTTACTGTGTTATCTCATGCATGTATATTCGTATATTCATTTGCCATGCGATAGTATGGGCTAGTCCGGATTGCCGAAGCCCTGTATTCATTATTTATTTACATCATGATTTGTTGATTTCGGATTTCCATGAGTTTTATGGATTTGGAGAAACCGTAAGGATTTGAGATATGTCTACTATGAGTTTTCTCGGCTCTTGAGCGATATCATACACTCGATTCGAGGAGGAGGAGGAACCGTCTGTGAGTGCATGGTGAACCCGGTGCGGTACCCCGGGGCAAGATGGTCACAGATGATGGCGTTGAGCCTCGTAGGGGAGCACTACCGACCGGTGATTTTATTGTGACTCGACGGATATCCGAAGGATACCGATCGGAGTATAGGCCAGTCCGGATAGCCGGAGCCTTAGGTTTTGAGATTTGATGATATATGCCAGTCCGGACAGCCGAAGACCTAGATATTGAGATTCGATGATACAGGCCAGTCCGGATTGCCGGAGCCTGAGATATTGAGATATTGGGATTTATGTTTCGTGCCGATACTTGACACTAATTTTATGTTGATTTCATTGATGATACTTCGATTTATATATATATAGAAATCTCACTAAATTAAGAGAATAGTTTTCTCATTCATGATGTATTCTGTTTTCATTATATTGCATTCATACCTCATATTTATGATATGCTGCGACCTGAGGCAATGACACGAGCACATGGTATTACACTTATGTATAGATGTTTATCCTTGCCATCTTTGTTAGTTATATGTATGCCTTAGAGGCCATTACTATACATAGGATGTATATTGTAGTGGATGCTTGGACATATATAGGGAGGACTTTCTTGCTCGACATGATAGTATGCTATCTGGTTGATCTTTACCTTAACGTGTACACTGATTGTCTCTCTGTTACATGTTGGTAAAGCCCTTAGGATGTGTACTTGACTACCTGGACTATGATGCGGATCATACTAGTGGGGACATGGTAGTCCATAAGTACATCCTTCAAGGTCCCTAGTCGTGGGTGTATCGAGACAGGGTATCGGTATACCAGAGTAGACTAGCGTATACCTTCTCGACCCATACAGATGGGCGATGGATGATCCCATATCCATTGGTGTTTGACATCAGAAATGATATACGGGTGCTCAGTGGAGACTGGGTACACTGGACGGACTCGCCGAGAACTTCCAGATGGTATTATACCTTACGTCAGATGGCAGTTCTCTGGTGACACTGGTACAGGTTAGTCTGTTGACCTGAGATCGTCATAGAGTCTTGTGTGATTCCCACTGTGCTTTGATTTCCACCTTACCACATCCAAGAGGGCGTGCAAAACGGTGGTATTTGGGTACAGTCCCAAATCACATGGAGGCAATGAGCGATAGGAGGGGATTCGTCTCTCCCGGTATAGGGGGTTGATGTTGCGCTGTATTCGATTGGCTATAACCGGAAATCCCTGGCCAGGGTTGCTGAGATTTACTGGTAAGTGTTATCAGTAGTTTCTCGAACTGTTATAGACCTCATATCGACACGACTTATCGAGCTATTGGGGTCTGACGTTTACCACCCCTAGGCGAAATATGTGACATATCAGATGATGAGACCGGACTGTACGGTAAGTGTTACTGGTTGGATTCACAGGAGTGTGAGCGGGCTTGCTCGTCGATCTTCTGATCGCTCAATACCCGGGTGGCCGTTACGTTTAGCAGACCGCTTGCGGCTTGTGGGTACTTGATATGATCATCACCTGCTGCCGGCGTATTGACGAGTCTTTAGAGTCCTACACAGAGGTTTCCTGGCTCAAGCGAAACGAAATAGGAGCACATATGAGATATGTGCGGGACCGAGAATAATACAAGTATGTGATACTGTATTCGATTCTCGCGATTTGTGACATTGATCGGTTATATGCGATATAGCCGGGTTATCGCATCAAGTGTTGATTCGATAAGTTGTTACTATTGATATTAGTCGGTTATATGTGATATGACCGGATCGTTAAATCAAGTATTGATTTAATGATTTAATGTATAATTATATATTAGATATATTACTTTACATTGACTAATATTGTTCACCTAAAATGGATTTTCTCACTTGAAGTGCACATTGTATATGTGATATATTTTTTTGTGCACTTGATTGTATCATGTTTGATGATACATGCATGTTTGGGTGTATATTTAGTTTAAACCTTGGTTAAGTAAATGGTTAGGGTTTTAATTTATTTATTCATTTATTTATTTATTTCTTCTGGCAAAAAGAGAAATGGTGGCTTGTTTTGTTTTACATTGAAGCTTCATGAAGCTTTGAAAAAGTCTACCATTTTTATTTCATGCCTAACCTAACCATTCACCTAACCTTAGTTTACTCTATACACATAACCATGGTTGCAATATGATAAGTATCATATTATTTTCTATTTTGGAAATACTTATCATATTATCTTCTTCTTCTTCTTCTTCAAGAAAGAAGCTTGCTAGCTTCAATGGTGAAATGAGAAAAAGAGTGAGAAATCCAATTCTAAAGTGAACCCACTTCCTATTTCTTCATCCTCTACCACTTGCCAAGTAGTATAGGGTGTTTTCTTCACAAGTTTCATGGCTTGGTGAAGTTGGAGTTTGATCTTGTGTTGCCTCGACGTAGATCATCTTCGGTATCGAAGTCGACGACCTAGCCCGCCCATTTCTCCGATGAAGACGACGCTAGAGCCCGGGATCCGATAATCGCAGTGAGGGGACTTCATCACGGAGCTATGGAGGTGGAGGACCGGATCTACAAAGGTTGTATTTCCGTTCACTTAGCACTAAAGTAGTTTAGTAGCTTGTTGTTTCGCCTAAACTCTAGTTAACGATCCGTATTAGGGTTTCTCGGCACCGGAAATTTATGAAATTAGCATGGTTGATGCCTTATGATACCTCATTATTGTGCCTAGGAACCCTACAGTGGTATCAGAGCCTAGCTAGAGCCTTAGGCGAAGTGTAGACGATGTTAGAATTCCGATCGAACCCCGAAACCCTAAAAATGACTCCTCTCTGTACATTTTTACAAAACTGGGTTTTTTCCAGATTAAAAATGCTTAAAAAATTCAGTAGGAAATTCTAAGAATTACGGTGCAAAAACGAGCAAACGATACGCCCAAAGAGCGGCGGAATCGCGGCAGAAGCATGGCTTCTGCGGGAGTTCCGCGGCCAAATTATGTGATTACGCTTCCATTTTTACACAGTAATTTGTCTCTTCAGGTGCTGAGTTTTCTGGGAATTTTTAATGTTTACTCAAGAGTTTTTCTGGGTTGTATTGGGAGTTCGTAGATTCGATCGGATTATCAGACTTTGTCTATGTGTCTTTCCTGGTAATTTTTGAATATGTTAAAAAGTTCGACCGTATATAAATACCCACCTTTTCCCCTGTCGGGAAATTTCCAAGTGTTGAATCTTTCCGTGGTTTAATAACGCTCTAAGTAGTGCAAGTAACGCGATGGTCCCTCTAGAAGACAACTAACCTTAACTCGATTATGTGACCGTCTTGAACTGCCCTTTGAACCTTAGGGTTTGGGGTAGTACGGCGTGCCACATGTGAGGCGTTGGCTTGACCCTTCTACGGCTGGACCATTGGTACTGAGGCATGAAGTGAATGTTTTTAAACTTGTTTCATGTGTTGAGCTGTTTCGGGAAAACTTGGGTGTTCGATTGTTCGATCGGAAAGTTTAACATTTTCTATTTATCTGGAATGGGATACAATACTTGGAATCCACAAGTAGTTATGAGATAACTGATTTGAATGTTATAAACATAGCACTTTAGTCTCACTTGATCGGTTGCCACGGAATTTTGATGTGATCAAAAGTCCATCGCAATCACGTAGCGTACGCGGATATTCGCCGATAAACTTAATAGACAGCTACACCCCTTGGCCCCGACCAAGTGACTGTACGAGAACCCCGTCGCCGAAAGCATCCGTTCGGGTGCTCGCGGCAGCGGTGTTCCGCCTTGGTACACTTCGTCGACGGCAACGGGGGTGCGGCCGTCTACTGAAGTTTGCGACGAGCATTCGATCAGGATGTCGGGAATCTTGTTGAATTGCCCGACTTGATATTGAAAAGTGTTTTCGATTTTGAGACTAAAATGCGGGGTTTATAATTGTTATGCATGCGATGTCTAAGTAATTCATTTGATTAGGCATGCGATGTCTATGTAGGTTGAGGATTCCAACTGTTGTAGTTTTACACTTTCTTTTCTGTGACCGTAAGTGTAATATGTGATATCGCCGGTTTCGTTGCTATATGTCAACGACAATTGGGATGCGCATATTTACTTACGTTGATGATATGTGATGTTATGTGTTGCTGGATATGTTATATTGGATCGTCGTGTTTGAATAGCCTGGGGGTTTTTATGTGAGATGAGTGTTTTTCATTTTCATTCATGTAAAAACTTGTATGTAATATTCTTTTATTGGGGCACTTCCAGGTTGCGGAAGATGTCACCTTTTGTATATTATTTACTTTTCCGCACTAGGATAGACCCAAGGAGGAGGGCATAAGTAACCGGGTTCTGGAGTCCAGTGGGAGACTAACTCGAGGAGTCGAGTCCGGGTCTCCTAACTCTAGAATTGGTAGGGTTGCTTGCCGCTCTCGTAGGGGTATAGGGGTGTGGGTTTGGCTATTTATCGCGACCGTGGAATCCGTGTTTTATACTGGCTCGTATTGAAAACACGGACGTCCTAGCATATCCAATATTTCATATGATTCTTCTGCTGCGATATCTGTGATGTGATCATGTGATGTTCTGTGATAGATACTATATATAGTATATATGATATATTATATAGGCGCTACTTATGTTTTACACCCGCTCTAGCCCTTCCCCGCTCTGCCGTTAGTCACCTAACCTAACGGTGCACGAGTCGACATCGAGGCGAATGCGGATAGCATAAGTGTACGTCGTATTTATCTGTGATGTTTAGGTACTTAAATGATGGGACTTCATTAATGTGATTAATGAAAGAAAAGAAACCTAAAGATGTTGTAGAATTGAATTTCAAAAATAAAACAGGTAGCCACAGTTCTTGCTTTGCACAGCGGTATATATGATATATCCTGCACCTTATTCGATGAGGAAAGGGCCGACGATCCCTTCACCGGGAGTGACCCCTTTAGCAATAACTGGCAGATGCTACAACCCTCGGTTTGTCTTTTGATTGCTTCTATAGTTTCTTCTTTGCACAGCGATATATATGATATATCCCGCACCTCATTCGACGAGGAAAGGGCCGACGATCCCTTCACCGGGAGTGACCCCTTTAGCAAAACTAGAAAAGCCTAAAAAACACTCCATTTTAAAATCATTCGATTCTACAACGATATCAAGTTCATTACGCAATAGGTTTTCAGAAAAACCTGTCGTAGCCCTCCGTCATTTCAGATAAGTCCTGTTTAGTATTCGTGCTGCGTTTGTTGACCTTGTCAAGGCACAGTGTGCGGTAGCTAACCAGTATTTATCTACTTATGCATATGATGCAGATTGGGTTAGGGTAGTCATGTGGCCTTGTTGATCTTGTCAAGGGTCGTGCGGGTGGGTTTGATTCAATCAAGAAATAACGGGTTGAACTTGACTTACGGTCTATGGTTTGTTGACCTTGTCAAGGTCATAGATCGTCTGGGGCAAAATATTATCGGGAATTTCAAGTGTTGAAATTTGCAATGAGATTGCATACCTTCTATGAGATAGTTGGATCCCGATACCCGCTGCGAGTAAGAGTTACTCCTGGAAGAGTTCTACACATTACAATTAGCCGATCAAGTAGGTGTCTAGAAAGGTGTCAACGGGGTTACGTCTCTGGGAAAATGAGGTTTACATTAATTAGGTCCGTGCGAAAGCACGGGGCACTCCCTCAAAGTACCGACACTGGCCTGGCTGAAAGATTGGCGAACTTGTAGCGTGTAATTAATCCCGGCTAGCCTTTCCTTTTAGGGTTTGAAGGAAGATTTGATAGAAACAGTGGGAGCCATCCTGATTAGATAAAATAATAACCAAACTGATCTTGCAAGAGCATACGCTGAGTGTTTTCTTCTCTCTCTCTCTCCTGGTAGCGACCATATCACGCCTTAATCAAGATAATAATACGGATGTATTGACCGAACCCGCTTGTTATACTGAGCTGGGGAACGTTGGTCCCGCTCCAACTTATAATTGTTATAAGACAGAGCAGGAAATAGGGGATTACCAGAATTCCCGTGCCACCCAAACGAAGAGAGTGCATGCTGATGCATCATCTTCGGGTGTGTTCTTTATACAAAAATGTTTCTCTATTCTCTACGTCCTGGGTATTTGATACCGGATCAGGATCCCAGATATGTAATATGTTACATAGGGCTACAGAAAGATAGAGAACTGAGAAAGGGTGATAAGTTTCATGAGGCAGAAAACGGGGCAAGTGTTGCAGCCAAGTCTGTTGGTCACTGTCACCCTGTATTATCAGTACATTGATTCTGAACAAATGCTATTAGATACCGAACCTGATATACAAAATCATATTTGTCTCTTTATTAGTAAAGAAACGATAAAATTTTGTATTGATGGATAATGTTTTGAATATTTCCTATATAAAAAGTTGATCGGTTCAGGCACGTTATCTAAAAGCATTGGTGTTCTAAATCAAACTACAGTTCTTAGTATATGGAACACACACAAGAGGAAGAGTTCAGAAATGAACGGATCCTTCTTGAGGTACTGAAGACTAGGTCATATCAATGCGACCTGATTGTTATAAATTTCCGATTGTGTAAGCAAATCAAATGATCCCTGATAACGGTGCCATTTGATTGTAAAGAATTTCTTGTTTGTGTAAATCGAATAAAGCGAATGAGTTTCAATGTGTCGGTAATATTGAATAAAATTCACAATCAAAGAATTATATTTGACCGCAATCAATTACGGTGTCGGTTGTAGATCATAAGCGAGTGCGGATCGTCCATAGGGATTGTGCGATTCGTATCTGTATTTAATTTGTTTGAATTGAAAAGTTAATCGAAAAGAAAAGAAACATGATTCAAGATTTTATCGATTGATTCAGGTGTCACTAATCTAATCAAGAATTAAGAAATGATAAACAATCAAGAATCGGGTTTCGATGATATTTCCAACCAAATGTCAAGAATCTAAATGAGGCTCGTAGGAATCGATCGGATCTATAGACGTGATATAATCTCAAGATTTCGTGTTCTTGTCCTTCGAAGGATTGATACTAGATCGATGATGATCGACGAGAGTTAGGGCTTTCTTGATGAAACTAAGGTTTCATCTTTTAACCCTTGTTCTTTCATCGATATCATTCACATTCAAGCCTCTAACAATTTCAAGAAACGATCGTAGCTCCCCAATCTCGAGCGATATCAATCAAGAAAGCATCGCAACGAATTGGGTTGTCGATTCTTGAACTTGCTAGGGTTTACAAAACTCGTATGATTCAAGAATCGATTTAAGATATGTTACATCGTCATTCTATTGATCGTCTCGACTCCTCGACGAGCGGCGTATTACTCAAACATCATCACACAGAAAGCATTCAAGAATTGAAAAGATATCATGATGCAAGAATTTAAAGAAAACAAGATAAAAGAATATCACCTTTTATTTATATCAACAATTTGATTACAGTCGTTCAAGAACTACAAGAGGAAGAACTAAATTGTCGATTTGGCGTCGCTCGGCTTCGTGAGTCGCTGATCGGCTTGGACCACTTGCTCTGTTGAAGATCGGCTCGGCTCATAAAAGGTTGCAAGGCTTCTTGCTTGATGGGTACTCGGGATCTTGGCTTTTGATTGGAATTAGGGTTAGGGTTTCACACAAGCCTTCTCACTAGACTTGTGGAAGAAGAAGATGAAGAAAGAGAGTGAATGGATCGAGATTGGCTACTAATGGAAAGATTTCTCTATCATAAGAGATGATCCACAAGTGAGCCTAGGGTCTTATTTATAGATCTCCCAAACCCTAGGTCTTGGTTTGAAAATTACAATTCCCTCCAAATGTTTGTTGAGGCTTCTAGAAGGAGTTTGTTAGGCTTAGCTTAGGGTTTAAGCTAGGGTTTAAGGAGAAGATTCTAGAATGATAGGCTAGTTTAGTGTTGATCCCAAAACTTGCTGATCTGGCAGAAGTCTCTGGAGTCTTCTGGAAGTTGACATGTCTTTCTGAAGTCTGGACCTTGAGATAAGAATCGTGCAGCAAAATTCGGTGGATGACGTGGCAAGACGGCCGCGGAACCGCGGCGCAAGCAGTCTCCGGCCGCGGTTCCGCGGCCATGTTGGAGGCTTGGGCTTTGAAACTTCTGGTGCTGCTTTGGACTGAAGTTTATGGCTTTATCTGATATGTTGAATTTTATTGTTCCTTCTAGATTGCTACCAGAATTGAAATCATTGGGTTAGCATAATGTTTGATCAGCACCATGTAAATTTTTGGCTTTTCTTCTGGATTTTCCTGCACAGATCTCAAAATAAGTGTTGCGCAATATAGAGATGATGCGATACCATGAAATGCAGTCAATTTCCTTTATAGTGCTGGTTTTAGAGTCTAACACATGCAATCTAATATTTTGCGACAGTTTTGCTAATATGTGAAATATGAATACCGTACACTTCTAAATGAGTGCAAATGATAGGGAAATTGCCGTGTAAGAGATGCAATATTTTCGACTAATCAAATTCCCCCAAACTTAATTTCGATCGTCTCGAGCGAACTGTTTTATTAAAAAGAAGGGGAAAATAAAGAAAGAGAAAAACTAGCTAGCACACTTTCGTAGGCAACACGATTGCATTGAGCACGTGCAACAAGCCTTTAAACCTCTAGGTGTCCCTAGTAGGAGGAGTGTTGTCTCCTGAGGGTTTTCAGCGGATTGCACCCACAAAATCCAATAATAAAAGAAAGATCATGAATATTACATTTAAAGAAAAGAATCGTAAAAGAAAAGCTTTGAAAATTAGGGTTTCCAACTAAGCTAGCTTTTCGGTTGTCATGAGCCCTATCTTAATGGTCATGAAAAGATGTCAGAAATCACGTCCTCCCTCAATAAAACATCGTCTTATTTTTCATTCCTATCTTTCTTCCAAAACATCGATCATATCACCCTGCGTGTGTGTAAAGGACATCCCTACACCCGGAGAATTCAATTCAAGCTATCACACTCTTGCCCATCAGCCTCAGTACTTTTTAATTAATGAATATTTAGATGAGATTGCTCACACACTTTCATGCGACCGTTAATATTTCTTGAGGTACTAACCGACCGATTACTCCTGTGCTTGCTTACTTGGTGTATTTTCCTCGTCTTGCACCACTTCAGGCATAGCAGTGACTCCTAGACCAATTGGCCATAGGGCACTAGGTGAAGAAACACCCTCGCTATACATTTTTTATTGCCCTTGGTGATAACAAAACCAGTGTCCATTTTTCTCACCACTTTATATTTTTATTCACTTTTTTTTATTTCCTTCATACATCGGCTTTAAGACAAGAGCATTTCAAGGTATCTTCTACTATCCCAGGCTTCAAGACGTGTGTAAGTGCAAATAGTAGGGTAGCAATGATCAAAATGTTTGGCTTCCAGAATAGAAACTATTTTTCAGACTTAGTTTTATCCTCAGATTAGTGACGTCCTTCATCTTACTAACCCTTGGGACAACGGCTCATAACTGCTTTTTACTAGTTCGTATAAGAAAACTTCTAATTTTCTTAGTTTTCTTAAATTTTTCTAATCCCATAGATGTAATTTTTCATTATCTAAACTTTTATTATCTTATTTATGTACAAAAAAGGTTTTAAATATCAAAATATTTTTATATTTGAAATTTTTTAAAACTTTTATGGGTTTTGAAAATTTTTAAATTTTTATTGATTTTTAAAAGAAATGTTTTGTGCTTATGCAAATGATATGCAAATGATGCAAAAATAAGCACAAACCTCCCCCAAACTTGTTTTCAACAGTGTCCTCACTGTTGCCAATCGCTATACCTACAAAAACTGTAAGCCTGGGGGAATTATTAGTGGGGGCAAAATATATAAGTGAAGAACTTCCCCCAACTTACTCTTTTCACTCACCTTCATTCAAAACATGATGCAATGATATACTGGTCATGAAGGTGAGACGGAGGAATTTTAATCCAAATAAACTGGCTCTTGTAAGAACAAGAGCACCTCCGTGGGGTCAGTGGAAAAATAAGGCTTTAGTCTATGTCCATTCACTTTGAAAAATGTGCCGTTTTTAACATTTTCTACTTCTACTGCCCCGTGCGGGTATACAGACCGCACAACAAAAGGACCCTTCCATCGAGATCGGAGCTTACCCGCGTGATGGTGTAATCGTGAATCATAAAGAAGGACTTGTTGACCAGGTGAAAATGTTTTCCTCAAAATATTTTTATCGTGAAAAACCTTAGTCCTATTCTTTATGATTACAGCATTATCATAAGCTTCATCGCGGAGTTCGCTTAGCTCATTTATTTGCAGCTTCCGAAAGTTGCAAGCAAGGTTTAGATCAAAATTTATTTCTTTTATATCCCACAACGCTTTATGCTCTATCTCAACGGGTAAATGACATGCCTTTCCAAAAACTATCCTATATGGAGACATTCCTAGGTCGGTCTTATATGCAGTCCTGAATGCCCAAAGTGCATCCGTCAGTTTGATCGACCAGTCTTTTCTATTTTTAGCAACAGTTTTCTCCAGGATAAGTTTGATTTGTCTGTTTGAGATTTCAGCCTGCCCGCTTGTTTGGGGATGATAGGGTGTAGAAAGTTGGTGGTTGATTGAGTATTTTTGCATCAGAGTCTCGAAAGATCTGTTGCAGAAATGTGTCCCATTATCACTAATAATAGCGCGTGGGTGTCCAAATCGCGAAAAGATATTTTCTTTTAAAAACTTAATGACAACTTTCTTGTCATTAGTGCGACATGGAATGACTTCTACCCACTTTGAGACATAATCAACCGCCAGCAGTATGTACAAATTCCCAAAGGAGTTGGGAAAGGGACCCATAAAATCAATGCCCCAAACATCGAATATTTCAACAACCAAGATGGGTTGCTGAGGCATTTCATTCCTCTGGGAGATTTTACCCGTGTACTGACATTGTGTACAGGTTTTGCAATAGTCAAATGCGTCCTTGAATAAGGTCGGCCAATAAAAACCACATTGCAAAACCTTTTCCGCCGTCTTTTTAGGACCGAAGTGACCCCCACAGGCCTGATCATGACAAAAAGAAAGAACACTCTTGAACTCTTCATTCAGGACACATCGGCGAATGATCTGATCAGGATAATATTTAAACAAATAGGGCTCGTCCCAGTAAAAATGTTTTACTTGGGAAAGAAAACGATATTTGTCCTGTTTTGACCAATCGCTGGGTATCAGTCCCGTAGCATGATAGTTCACAATATCCCTGAACCATGGTTCAGCGGATATGCTCAAGAGTTGTTCGTCAGGGAATGAATCATTGATCGGCAGGGTCACAGGGGAAGAAATGATGCTTGAAAGATGGTCAGCTACTACGTTTTCACATCCTTTCTTATCTTTGATAACAAGATCAAATTCTTGTAGTCGACCTTTTGCATCTTTCTTCGCCAGAAGATGTTTTAAAGCGGAATGGTCAGTATACACAACTATAGGAGAGCCAATTAAGTAAGGCCTGAATTTTTCTAATGCAAATACAACCGCTAAAATTTCTTTCTCGGTGGTTGTATAGTTGATTTGTGCATCGTTCAGGGTCTTACTTGCATAATAGATCACGTGTGGCATCTTTTTAATGTGCTGTCCTAAGACTGCACCTACTGCAAAGTCGGATGCATCACACATCAGCTCAAAGGGGTAGTCCCAGTTTGGTGATGATAGCATGGGGGCTGACGTGAGTGAGTGTTTAAGTGAGTCGAAAGCTGTCTCGCAGTCCGAGTCAAAGTGGAAGGTCGTATCCTTGGCCAGGAGAAGAGTTAAAGGTCTAGCCATTTTGCTAAAGTCCTTAATGAATCTCCTATAAAAGCCCGCATGGCCAAAGAAAGATCGAATATCTTTGACGCTTTTGGGATGAGGGAGGTTTTGAATGACATCTATCTTAGCTCTGTCAACCTCAATGCCTTTCTGTGAAATAACATGTCCAAGTACAATTTCTTCTTGGACCATAAAATGGCATTTTTCCCCGTTCAAAGTCAAGTTCTTCTCTTTGCAACGAGTAAGAACCGCGTCAAGATTCGATAGGCAATCGGAAAAAGATTCTCCAAAAATCGAGAAATCGTCCATAAAGATATCCAGAAAATTCTCTACCATATCTGAGAATATCCCCATCATACACCGCTGAAAGGTAGCGGGAGGATTGCATAACCCAAAGGGTATGCGACTGTAAGCAAAGGTACCAAAAGGACAAGTAAAAGTGCTTTTATCTTGATCCTTTTTAGCGATGGGGACCTGATTATAGCCTGAGTATCCGTCCATAAAGCAATAATACTCTCGTCCCGCTAAGCGTTCCAGCATTTGATCAATGAATGGTAGTGGAAAGTGGTCTTTCCTCGTGGCAGCATTGAGTTTTCTATAATCAATACATACACGCCACCCAGTTTGGGCACATGTCTGAATCAACTCATTTGCCTCATTGGTTATAACAGTGATGCCGGATTTCTTAGGAACGACATGTATAGGACTCACCCATTGGCTATCGGAGATGGGGTATATAATACCATTATCTAGGCATTTGACGATCTCTTTCATCACCGCTTCCTTCATGACGGGATTCAACCGTCTCTGTGGTTCTCGTGTTGGTCTGGCATCATCCATTACAAGTATATAATGTTCAACAATCAAGGGACTAATCCCTTTGATGTCCTCCATACTCCAACCAAACGCCTCCTTGTTAGATCTCAATACCGATAAAAGTGCATTCTCTTACTCTGATACTAGAGAAGCAGATATGATAACCGGTAAAGACTCATTCTCACCAAGATATGCATATTTAAGGTGAGAAGGTAAAATTTTGAGATCTAAAATGGGCGGAGAAATAATAGAAGGAGGGATCATCGAATGATTTTTGGATTTACACAGAAGCTCAGAGCCTGTGAAAGATACAGACTCGGGTGGAGAAAAGTCAGAAGTGCAGGACTCAAGTGTAGGTAAAGTGTCCTCACTAAGATCTTGTGTGAAATCAAACAGAGATGTGGTAATGTCGTCGAGATCAGTAAAGCAAAGTTCCTCAGCTCCACAACTATCGGGAGCGATCTCATGGACAGAGCACACATCTAAAATATGAGCAAAGGGTTCTGATGGCTGACTTCCAACTTTGTAGATATTTAGTTCAATGGTCATATTTCCAAATGATAAATTCATTGAACCATTTCTATAGTTTATAACAGCGTTGGAAGTGGCAAGGAAAGGACGACCCAGAATCACCGGAATTTGGCTCCGGGAGTTTGCTACAGGCTGTGTGTCGAGTACAATGAAGTCTACAGGGAAAACAAATTCCCCGACCTTTATCAACACATCCTCTAGTTCCCCCCTTGGTTTGGTGATTGAACGGTCTGCCATTTGGAGAGTGCAGTGAGCAGGTTTCAACTCTCCAATCCCTAATTGCTCATATACAGAATATGGAAGTAGGTTAACACTTGCGCCAAGGTCTAAAAGAGCACGATTTATGTTTTTACCCCCAATAGAAATCGATATTTTAGGACATCCTGGGTCCTTACGTTTCTTTGGTAGCTGGGGAATAAAAGCAGTGCTGATATTATTAGCCATAAAGACCTTCTTCGGCACTTGAGTCTTCCTCTTCCTAATGCACAAGTCCTTAAGAATTTTCGCATAAGCGGGGACTTGCTGAATAGCATCTAGGAGAGGGATATTGATATTAACCTGTTTGAACATTTCTATAATTTTCTCCATATGAGGACTCGTTCTATTACCCCTTAACCGGTTCGGGTAAGGAGCTTTCGCAATAAGCGCTGGGTCCATCACAGGAGAAGGAAGAGGGGGTAGACGCGGTCCCAAAAGAGGTGTGGGGACCGTCTGTGGAGAACTATAAGGGTTGGGTTCAGGTGTCGAGCCTAATAGGAAATGGAGAATAGGCTCGCGAGAAGATGGTGTGGTAGAAGAAGGATCAGAAGGAGAAGTGTGTGTGTGTGGAAAGGTCTCAACCGGGCTGTTGATATGATTTCCAATATCATCAATACCTTCCCCGACATGATTGTTCAGCACTTTTCCCGATCTCAACGTTGTGACGTCATTTACATTGTAATGCCCAGGATTCTGTAGGGGTTGAGAGGGAAGTTTCCCTTTTTCTCTCGTACTCATTTCGGCTTTAAGTCGTGTGATTTCAGCTTCCATCGTTCTGATACTCTCAGCTTGGGACGCTGAGTTTTTCTTTATCTCACCGACGGAAGATCTAACCTCAGCCGAAACCTCTATGAAATTTGACAAAAGTGATTTCATGGTTTGAGTGAATTGAGAGAACTCGTCAGAACAGGTCATAGGATTAGACTGTGCAGGATTGTTGACCTGGTTTTGGAAGTTTTATGACTGGTAGGGGTGCTGAGTGAGTTGAAGGGATTGCTGTTGTGGTGGAGGAAGAGCCCTTTGAAAATTATTCGTGTTTGGAACCGTGTTTTGAGATTGGTTTTGGTTCCAAGCGAAATTCGGGTGATTCCTCCAACCCTGATTGTACGTAGAAGAATATGGATCGTTTCGAGGTCTTTGAAATGCGACATTAGAATGCTCGTGACCTTGAAACACAGAGTTTAATGGACATTCTTCGTTAAATGAGACGGATTAGAACAGCACCCACAAACAGTTTTGGGGAGCGACACTGGGTTTAGGGAGGCTGCTGCAAATTTGTGTTCCATAGCGTCGAGCTTTTTTTGCATTGCTGCCATCTCAGCTCGAACACCTATGGACACATCTATTTGGTGTACGCCACCCCTATTCAATGGTTAGGTTCCACTCTCCCACTGTAGTGATTTTTCAGCGAACTTTTCTAAATACTTCCAAGCTTCCCCATCATCTTTGGTCATAAAAGTACCTTGACACATGTTCTCAAGGCTCTGTTTAGTGCTTGGGTTAATGCCCTCATAAATGATTCGGCAAAGCTCCCATCTCGGGATGCCGTGATGAGGACACTGAACCAATAGATCCTTGAAACGTTCAAAGCATTTAGAGAATGGTTCAGTAGGGAGCTGGGCAAATTGATTCAGTTCGCTACGGATTCGAGCTGTCTTTTGTATTGGGTAAAATTTCTTAAGGAATGCAGCGACGAATTCTTCCCAAATCGTGATAGAGTGTGCGGTAGTGTTATATAGCCACTTCTTGGCTATATCGCACAATGTAAATGGAAGAAGTCGTAGACGCATTACATCCACTAAAAGTTGTGACGTACCCATCATTGCGCATACATTTTCAAATTTGGTAATGAAAACGTAAGCGTCCTCAGTCTCGAGTCCGTGGAATTTGGGTAAAAGATTGATGTACCGGGGCTTAATCTCAAAGTTATCCCCATTGGCTGGTGGTGTAGATAAGCAGGTCGAAAGAGGACCTCGAATAGGGTAGCACCTCTCCTGGAGAGAGATGCGGGATGGATTCTGCGCACCAACGGACGGCGGCAGATTATGGTTAAAGAAGTTTGATGGATTCGGATCCATCGGTGTGGGTGTGGTAGTGGGTAAAGGAAAGGTAAATGGAGAATACCGACTTCGGAGTCGATAGGAGGTACGCGGACTAAACGGGCACTAGAATCCCGTGTCCAGCCTATCTTGGACTAAAAAGGGTTAGTACAAGTGGCAGCGTTGACTTATAATTAGGGGTAAATGAATGCGGTGTTTGCTTTTGAAAAAGGGACGGATTTTTGAAAAAATGATGCGACACAACAAATGCAGCACACAACCCTAGAATCTAGTGGTCACCTAGGTCCGGCTCTAGACCGCTCCTAACTGCCAAAAGACAAGTCGCAGGTAGAATCCTCCACTGCCTCTTTGTCCCCCTGTGGCCGGATAAGTGCCAGGTAAGTGGGAAGGTACCGCACTACGTAAGTAGTGGGCCTAATTAAAAACCACTAGCCTTAGACACACCCGCCTTAGACACCACAAGAAAACGCGGATAAGTAATGAATTACCCACGGCCTTCTTCTGTCCTAATTGAGCGCGACGGTCTTTAGAGTCATCTCTAGATATTTTTTAGTTAATGTGGGTCAATGCGGATGCAAGTTTTGCGATTTTTGGGGCCTAGGAAGGGTAATGAAATCCCCACCTAATTTGGATTTGGCCGTGCCCCTTAATATCCGTGTTAGAATGCAAACAACGAAGAAACAAAATCACGCACAAATTTAATTTTGCTTTTGCGGCGCTGCGATTATTTGCAAAGAAACTTACAGAAAATTATTAGTTGGAGCTAAAAGAGGAGAGAGGAGAAGGTAAGAAGGTACCTGAGGAAATTTAGCACAGAGAAGGCCCAAGGCTGCCGCTGTTCCGCCACATATGGGCCTTACTGCCGCGCTTCCGCGGTCTGACAATGGGAACACTGCACCGAATTTCACCAGGGAGCTTCTGTAGACTCCCTCTGTTCTCTGGTATTTTCCAAAAATTTTCTTCAATTACCAAACAGCTCCAGATTTCCTTGCAATGAACCACAACAAATCATTTAGGGTTTGCACGAATTTTGATCTCAAAATAACAATGGAATAATTCTTTCAATTCAAACTATAATATGAAACGAATTAGCGCGCGATCCCCGACAACGGCGCCATTTGATTATTATAAATTTCCGATTGTGTAAGTAAATCAAATGATCCCTGATAACGGTGCCATTTGATTGTAAAGAATTTCTTGTTTGTGTAAATCGAATAAAGCAAATGAGATTTAATGTGTCGATAATATTGAATAAAATTCACAATCAAAGAATTATATTTGACCGCAATCAATTACGGTGTCGGTTGTAGATCGTAAGCGAATGCGGATCGTCGACAGGGATTGTGCGATTCGTATCTGTATTTAATTTGTTTGAATTGAAAAGTTAATCGAAAAGAAAAGAAACATGATTCAAGATTTTATCGATTGATTCAGGTGTCACTAATCTAATCAAGAATCAAGAAATGATAAACAATCAAGAATCGGGTTTCGATGATATTTCCAACCAAATATCAAGAATCTAAATGAGGCTCGTAGGAATCGATCGGATCTATAGACGTAATGTAATCTCAAGATTTCGTGTTCTTGTCCTTCGAAGGATTGATACTAGATCGATGATGATCGACGAGAGTTAGGGCTTTCTTGATGAAACTAGGATTTCATCGTTTAACCCATGTTCTTTCATCGATATCATTCACATTCTAGCCTCTAACAATTTCAAGAAATGATCGTAGCTCACCAATCTCGAGCGATATCAATCAAGAAAGCATCGCAACGAATTGGGTTGTCGATTCTTGAACTTGCTAGGGTTTACAAAACTCGTAGGATTCAAGAATCGATTTAAGATATGTTACATCATCATTCTATTGATCGTCTCGACTTCTCGACGAGCGGAGTATTACTCAAACATCATCACACAGAAAGCATTCAAGAATTGAAAAGATATCATGATGCAAGAATTTAAAGAAAACAAGATAAAAGAATATCACCTTTTATTTATATCAACAATTTGATTACAGTCGTTCAAGAACTACTAGAGGAAGAACTAAATTGTCGATTTGGCGTCGCTCGGCTTCGTGAGTCGCGGATCGGCTGGGACCACTTGCTCTGTTGAAGATCGGCTCGGCTCATAAAAGGTTGCGAGGCTTCTTGCTTGATGGGTACTCGGGATCTTGGCTTTTGATTGGAATTAGGGTTAGGGTTTCACACAAGCCTTCTCACTAGACTTGTGGAAGAAGAAGATGAAGAAAGAGAGTGAATGGATCTAGATTGGCTACTAATGGAAGGATTTCTCTATCATAAGAGATGATCCACAAGTGAGTCTAGGGTCTTATTTATAGATCTCCCAAACCCTAGGTCTAGGTTTGAAAATTACAATTCCCTCCAAAAGTTTGTTGAGGCTTCTAGAAGGAGTTTGTTAGGCTTAGCTTAGGGTTTAAGCTAGGGTTTGAGGAGAAGATTCTAGAATGATAGGCTAGTTTAGTGTTGATCCCAAATCTTGCTGATCTGGCAGAAGTCTCTGGAGTTTTCTGGAAGTTGACATGTCTTTCTGAAGTATGGACCTTGAGATAAGAATCGTGCAGCAAAATTCGGTGTGGCAAGACGGCCGCGGAACCGCGGCGCAAGCAGTCTCCGGCCGCGGTTCCGCGGCCATGTTGGAGGCTTGGGCTTTGAAACTTCTGGTGCTGCTTTGGACTGAAGTTTATGGCTTTATCTGATATGTTGAATTTTATTGTTCCTTCTAGATTGCTACCAGAATTGAAATCATTGGGTTGGCGTAATGTTTGATCAGTACCATGTAAATTTTTGGCTTTTCTTCTGGATTTTCCTGCACAGATCTCAAAACAAGTGTTGCGCAATATAGAGATGATGCGATGCCATGAAATGCAGTCAATTTCCTTTATAGTGCCGGTTTTAGAGTCTAACACATGCAATCTGATATTTTGCGAAAGTTTTGCTAATATGTGAAATATGAATACCGTATACTTCTAAATGAGTGCAAATGATTGGGAAATTGCCGTGTAAGAGATGCAATATTTTCGACTATTCACGACCCGACTAGCTGAAGTTACATATAGATGCATATTTAAATTAGTTTGAATTTACATCTTGTGAAACTTGCCAGTCATGTCACAGAGATAAGATGACCACAGCTCTGTTTATTGGAAACAGAGAAAGAGTTAGTAAACTCTTGGGATTGATACATGTTGATGTATGTAAGGTCCCCTGTCTACACATGCCCGGACCGGTTCTTTGTACTTCATTAAATTCTCTGATGATCTCTTTTGATTCAGACATATATTCCTGTTGAAACACAAGTCCGAACCTTTTGAGATATTCACAGAATATAAGTTAGAAGTAGAGAACCAAAATACGGATATAAGTATTATATCCTATGATGAGATCAGGGAGGGGAGGAGAATACTTGTGCATGGAATTCCTGGACTATTCTAAAGGAGAATGAGATTCTCTCTTAGTGTTACTCCTCTGAATACACCACAGAACAACGGTGTATCGGGGCGGAGCAATAGCACCCTATGTGATATGGTGTGCTCTAGGATGAGTACTACTGAGTTTCCTATTTCCTTTAGGGAGTTATGCGCTTGAGAAGCTGCATACCTATTGAATAGGGTTCAATCAAATCAGATGCCTACCACTTCATATGTGATATGGAAAGGGAAGAGCCCATATCTTAAGTTGGTTAAGATTTGGGGTTGTCCGGCCTATGTCTAAAAGCAAAATCCGGACAAGCTCGAGGCAAGATCTGTTATGTAGAACTGGAAATGTTTCATCTATACAAACTGCAGCTAATGATTTGGTAGAACCAAAGGATTCAATAGTCACCAACGAACCTCAGCCTCTCCACCGATCTAGTAGGGTTCCTCACCCACCTGAGAGATACTTCGGTTTCTCTATGACAGTGGGAGCGAGAATTGCATCATGAGATGATGACCCAACTAGTTTCGAGCTGGCCATCAGGAGTAAGACTCTGTAAGAATGGCTGGATGCTTAGTGATCTGAGATGGAATCCTTATACATCAACAAAGTATGGACTTTGGTTGCTTTATCTGAAGGGTTAAATCCCTATCAGGAGCAAGTATATCTTGAGAAGATTACTTGGTGTACATGGAAAAGTTGAGACTTTCAAAACTAGACTTGTTAAAGGTTTGCATCATCGACCAGGTATGGATTATGTTGAAACCTTTTCTAAGGATCTATGTTTAAGTCCATCCAGATCCTACTTGCCACGGCTACATACCATGACTATGATATCTGGTGGTTGGGTGTCATGACAACTTTTCTAAATGATGTTTTAGAAGAGAGCGTCTATAAGTACACAGCTAGAGAGCCTCGTAGACAGTGGGAGCAGCGGAAACGTGTACAAGATGTTTTATGTGATAAAACAGGTATCGCGGAGTTGGAACATCTGTTTTGATGAGTTAGTCAAAGAGTTTGACATCATCAAAATGGTAGATGAACCTTGTATAAACAAAAAGGTAGTAGGGAGTATGGTGATGATCCTCGTAGAGTACGTGGATGACATACTCTTGATAAGAAAGGAGTTTCCTATGCTACGCTCGGTCAATCTCCGCTTATCACAATGATTCTCCATGTAGGATCAAAGTGATACCTCCTAAATCCTGGGTCTTGGATCTATGAGATAGATCTAATTGGATGTTAGGATACTCACTAGTTGTGGTGAGATCGTATCAGTTGATCCTGGGGAGAATCACTGGAAAGGTTCCAGAGTGATAAGGACGACTGAAAGTCAGTCACAGGCGTTGTCTTTACCCTCAGTAGAGGGACGGTATGTTGGAAGAGTTCCAAGCTAGATACCGTGGCATACTAGACGATAAAGGCTGGATACATCGCTACTTTATGCTACCAAAGAGGCTGTCTGGGTATATATTTGTTCATGAGATGAACTCTGTTCCTCCCATTGTGTGACAATGGAGTTGTGGCTTATGCTAAGGAACGTCGGTCCTATCAGTGATCCAGACATATTCTAAGGCAGTGTCACCTGATCATGGAGATGGTTGATCTCTAGGGTGATCGAGGTTAGGAGAACAGACTCAGAGGACAACACGGCGGTGTTAGTTGTATGTATGCCCTAGAGGCCAGTATTGTACAGATGATGTATATTATATTGGATGCTTGGACATATATAGAGATGACTTTCTTGCTCGATATGATAGTATGCTATCTGGTTACTCTTTATCTTAACATGTATACTAGTCTCTTTAATCTGTCTTATAGTTACATGTTGGTAAAGCCCTTAGGATGTGTACTTGACTACCTGGACTATGATGCAGATCATACTAATGGGGACATGGTAGTCCATAAGTACATCCTTCAAGGTCCCTAGTCGTGGGTGTATCGAGACGGGGCATCGATATACCAGTGTAGACTAGCGTATACGCCTCTCGACCCCATGAGATGGGCGATGGATGATCCCATATCCATTGGTGTTTGACATCAGAGATGGTATACGGGTGCTCAGTGGAGACTGGGTATACTGGACGGACTCGTCGAGAACTCCCAGATGGTATTATACCTCACGTCAGATGGCAGTTCTCAGGTGACACTTGTACAGGTTAGTCTGTAGACCCGAGATCGTCATAGAGTCTTGTGTGATTCCCACTGTGCTTTGATCTCCACTTTACCACGTCCATGAGGGCGTGCAAAACGGTGGTCTTTGGGTACAGTCCCGAGTCACATGGAGGCAATGAGCGATAGGAGGGGTTTCGTCTATCCCGGTATTGGAGGTTGATGTTGTGCAGTGCTCGATTGGCCGTAACAGGGAAGTCCTTGGCCAGGGCTGATCAGAGATTTGCTGGTAAGTGTTACCAGTAGTTTCTCGACCCGTTATGAGCCTCACGTCGGCACGACTTATCGGTTATTGGGGTCTGACGTTTACTACCCCTAGACTTGATATGCGACATATCAGACGAACAGACCGGACTGTACGGTAAGTGTTACTGGTTGGATTCACAGGAGTGTGAGCGGGCTAGCTCGTCGATCTTCTGATTGCTCAATACCCGGATGGCCGTTATGTTTAGCAGACCGCTTGCGGCTTGTGGATGTTTGATATGATCATCATCTGCTACCGGCGTATTGACGAGTCTTTAGAGTCTTACACAGAGGTTTCCTGGCTCAAGCGAAACGAAATAGGAGCGCATATGAGATATGTGCAGGACCGAGAATAATGCGTGTATGTGATACCGTATTTCATTCTCGCGATGGATGTATCAATTGGTTATATTCGATATAACCTAGATATCGAATCAAGGATTGATTCGAGAAGCCGATACACAGGATACTAGTCGGTTATATGCGATATGACCGGATCATTAAATCAAGTGTTGATTTAATGATTTAATGTATAATTATATATTTGATATATTACTTTGCATTAACTAGTATTGGTTCACTTTAAATGGATTTTCTCACTTGATGTGCAAGTTGTATATGTGATATACTTTTGTGCACATGTTTGTATCATGTTTGATGATACTTGCTTATTTGGTTAAGTGTATAGAATTAAACCATGGTTAAGTTGAGATTAGGGTTTTGCTTATTCATTTATTCATTTATTTGTTTATTCATTTATTTGGATAAGATTAAGATGAGAATGGTGGCTTTATTTGTTTCTAGTTGAAGCTTCATGAAGCTTTGACTTCTTAACCATTCTTTTCTTCATGCTTAACCCTAACCCATCCAAGTAACCATGGTCTATTTTCTACACTCTACCCTAGTTAGTATATGATAAGTATTCATTTTTCTTTTCTATTTGGATTAACACTCATCATATTCAAGCTTCATCTTCTTCTTCATCTTCAAAAGAAAAAGCTTTATGCCATCAATGGCAACTTGAGCAAAAGTGTGAGAAATCCAATTCTAAAGTGAACCCACCTCCTATTTCTTCATCCTCTACTTCTTGCCAAGTTGTTTTGGGTGTTTTCTTCACAAGTTTCACAACTTGGTGAAGTTGGAGCTTGAACTTGTGATGCCTCGACGTAGATCATCTTCGGCACGAAGCCGACGACCTAGTCCGCCCTTTTCTCCGATGAAGCCGACGATTGAGTTCGGGATTCGAGATGGACAGCGAGAGGACGCCTACGTGGAGCTAAGGAAGTGGAGAACCGGATCTACAAAGGTTGTAGCCTCTCTCCTTTAGTTAAAGTGTTAACTAGATTCGTTTTACGCCTAGAATTCTAGCCGACGATCCGTATTAGGGTTTCTCGGCACCCATAAAATTTTAAATTAGCATGGTTGATGCCTTGTGAGACCTCTATAGTGTGCCTAGGAACCTTACAGTGGTATTAGAGCTTAGCTAGAGCCTTAGGCGAAGTCTAGACAGAGTTTGAAGTCCGATCGAACCGAAACCCTAATATCAAAGTT
The DNA here is from genome assembly GCA_030015575.1 of Agapanthus africanus. Classification (NCBI taxonomy): domain Eukaryota; kingdom Viridiplantae; phylum Streptophyta; class Magnoliopsida; order Asparagales; family Amaryllidaceae; genus Agapanthus; species Agapanthus africanus. Next base: position 122,668,831 of record CM057344.1, read on the forward strand.
GCTCTCTGTACATTTTTTAAAAACTGGGTTTTTTTCAAAATTAAAAATATGCAGAAAATTCAGCAGGACTTTCTAAGAATTACTGTGAAACACGATCACCCAATTCCTCCAAAGTGCGGCGGAACCACGGCAGAAGCCTGGCTTCTGCGGCGGTTCCGCGGCCGTATGATGAAGTCACCCACCCAATTTTGCACAGTAACTTCTTTTATTCAGTGCTGAGTTCTCTGGGAATTTTTAATATTTATTCAAGAGTTGAGTATTCTGGGTTGTATTGGGGACTCGGTATTTCGATCGGATTATCGAACTTTGTTTAAGTGCTTTCCGGATAATTTTTTGAATATGTTAAAAAGTCTGACCGGATATAAATACCCAACTTTTCCCCTACCGGAAAATATCCAAGTGTTGGATTTTTCTGTGGTTTAAGGACGTTCTAAGTAGTGCAAGTAATGCGATGGTCGCTCTAGAAGACAACAAACCTTAACTCGATTATGTGACCGTCTTGAACTGCCCTTTGAACCTTCGGGTTTGGGGCAGTACGGCGTGCCACATGTGAGGCGTTGGCTTGACCCTTCTACGGCTGGACCGTTGGTACTGAGGCATGAACTGAATGTTTTTAGACTTATTTCATGTGTTGGACGGTTTCGGGAAAACTTGGGTGTTCGAATGTTCGATCGGAAAGTTTAATATTTTCTATTTATCCGGAATGGGATACAATAATTGGAATTCACAAACAGTTATGAGATAACTGAATGAATGATATAAATCTAGCGGTTTAGTTTCATTTGATATTGAAAAGAGTTTTCGATAATGAGACTAAAATGTGGGGTTTATAACTGTTAGGCATGTGATGTCTAAGTATTTCATTTTGATTAGGCATGCGATGTCTAAAGAGATTTCGGATTCCAACTGTTGTAGTTTTACACTTTCTTTTCTATGACCGTAAGTGTAATATGTGATATCGCCGGTTTCGTTGCTATATGTCAACGACAATTGGGATGCGCATATTTACTTACGTTGATGACATGTGATGTTACGTGTTGCTGGATATGTTATATTGGATTGTCGTGTTTGAATAGCCGGGGGTTTTTATGTGAGATGAGTGTTTTTCATTTTCATTCATGTAAAAACTTGTATGTAATATTCATTTATTTTGGGGCACTTCCAGGTAGCGGAAGTTGTCACCCTTTGTATATTATTTACTTTTCCTTATTAGGATAGACCCAAGGAGGGGAGCACAAGTAACCGGGTTCTAGGGTCCAGTGGGAGACCATCTCGAGGAGTCGAGTCCGGGTCTCCTAACCCTAGAATTGGTAGGGTTGCTTGCCGCTCTCGTAGGGGTCTAGGGGTGTGGGATTGGCTATTCATCACGACCGTGGAATCCGTGTTTTGTACTGGCTCGTATTGAAAACACGGACGTCCTAGTATATCCAATATTTCATTTGTTTCTTCTGCTGCGATATCTGTGATGGGATCATGTGATGTTCTGTGATGGATACAGTATACAGTATATATGATATATTATATAGACGTTACTTATGTTTTACACCCGTACTAGCCCTGCCCCGCTCTGCCGTTAGTTACCTAACCTAACGGTGCACGAGGGGACATCGAGGCGAATGCGGATGGCATAAGTGTACGTCGTATTTATCTGTGATGTTTAGGTATTTAAATGATGGGACTTCATTAATGTGATTAATGAAAGAAAAGAAACCTAAGATGTTGTAGAATCAGATTTTAAACAAAACAGGTAGCTACAGTTCTTGCTTTCCATAGCGGTATATATGATATACCCTGCACCTTATTCGATGAGGAAAGGACCGAGATCCCTTCACCGGGAGTGACTCCTTTAGCAATAACTGGAAGATGCTACATACTCGGTCTGCTTTTGATTGCTTCTATAGTTTCTGCTTTGCATAGTGATATATATGATATATCCCGCACCTCATTCGACGAGGAAAGGGCCGACGACCCTTCACAGGGAGTGACCCCTTTAGCAAAACTAGAAAAGCCTGAAAATCACTCCATTTCAAAACTTCATTTGATTCTACAACGATATCAAGTTCATTACGCTCATGGTTTTCTGAAAATTTGCGTAGCCCTCCGTCATTTCAGATAAGTACTACTTAGTATTCATGCTACGGTAGTTTGGCATTCGTCAAGGCATAGTGTACGGTAGCTAACTAGTATTTATCTGCTTATGCATATGATGCAGATTGGATTAGGGTATTCGTACGGCGTTGTTTGGCATTCGTCAAGGGTCGTGCGGATGGGTTTAATTCAATCAAGAAATGTACGGGTTGAACTTGACTAGTGGACTATGGGTTGTTTGGCATTCGTCAAGGTCATAGAACACTAGGGGTAAAATATTATTGGGAATTTCAAGTGTTGAAATTTGCAATGAGATTGCATACCTTCTATGAGATAGTTGGATCCCGATACCCACTGCGAGTAAGAGTTACTCCTGGGAGAGTTTTACACATTGCAATTAGCTGATCAAGTAGGTGTCTAGAAAGGTGTCAACGGGGTTACGTCTCTGGGAAAACGAGGTTTACATTAATTAGGTTCGTGCGAAAGCACGGGGGACTTCCCTCAAAGTACCAACACTGGCCTGGCTGAAAGATTGGCGAACTTGTAGTGTGTAATTATTCCCGGCTAGTCTTTCCTTTTAGGGTTTGAAGGAAGATTTGATAAAAACCAGTGGGAACCATCCTGATTAGATAAGATAATAACCAATCTAATCTTGCACGAGCATACGCTAAAGTGTTTTCTTCTCTCTCTCTCCAGGTAGCGACCATTTCATGCCCTAATGAAGATAATAATATGGATGTATTGACCGAACCCGCATGTTATACTGTGCTGGGGAACGTTGAACCCGTTCTATCTTATAAGTGTTATAAAAATGACAAGGAAACAGGAGAATATCTGGATTCTCAAGCCACCCAAAAGAACATGCATGTTGATGCATCTTCTACAGGTGTGTTAGTTATTGAGAACTGTTTCTCAGTTCACCCTACGTCCTGGGTATTAGATACCGGATCAGGATGCCACATATGTAAACAGTTACATGGGCTACTAAAAGGTAGAGAACTGGGAAAAGGTGATCATTCCGTTCAAGTTGGGAACGGTGAAAATGTTGCAGCCAAAGCAGTTGGCGAATATCACCTAGTATTACCAAGTGGTGATACAATGATTCTGAATGAGTGCTATTATATACCAAACATGATGTGCAACATTATATCAGTTTCTTTATTGAGTAAAGAAGGATATAATTTTGTAGTAAATGATAATGTTATGAATATATTCCTAGATCAAAAGTTGATTGTATCAGGCTCGCTACATAATGGCATATTCATTCTAAATCAAAATACAGTCCTCAATATACAAAACACACACAAGAGGAAAAGTTCAGAAATGAACGAATCCTACTTGTGGCATTGTAGACTTGGTCATATCAATGCGACACGACTGGCTAAGTTACATAAGGATGGTTATTTGAATCCGTTCGAATTATCATCTTATGATACTTGCCATTCATGTCTCAAAGGAAAAATGACCAAAGCTCCGTTTAGTGGACACGGAGAAAGAGTTGCTGAACTCTTAGGACTGGTACATAGTGATGTATGCGGTCCCATGTCTACCTTTGCCAGGAACGGTTCTTCCTACTTCATTACATTCACTGACGATCTCTCTAGATACGGGCATGTTTTCCTATTGAAACACAAGTCTGAAGCTTTTGAGAAATTCAGAGAATATAAGCACGAAGTAGAGAACCAAACAGGCAAAAGTATTAAGATCCTTCGATCTGATCGAGGAGGAGAATACTTGAGCAATGAGTTCCAAGATTATCTAAAAGAGAATGGGATTCTCTCTCAGCTTACTCCACCTTATACACCACAGCACAACGGTGTATCGGAACGAAGGAATCGCACCCTATTAGATATGGTGCGTTCAATGATGAGTACAGCTGAGTTACCTATTTCCTTCTGGGGGTATGCGCTTGAGACATCCATACACCTATTGAATATGGTTCCTACCAAATCAGTGCCTACCACTCCATATGAGATATGGAAAGGGAAGCGACCATCTCTTAAGTATGTTAAGATATGGGGTTGTCCAGCCTATGTCAAAAGACAAAATCCGGACAAACTCGAGGCAAGATCAGTCTTATGTAAGTTTGTAGGATATCCCAAAAATTCACAAGGGTATATCTTCTACCACCCCGAGGAACAAAAGGTGTTTGTTTCTCGACATGCCACTTTCTTAGAAAAATGTTTTCTTATGAAACAAATTAGTGGCATTGAGGTAGAACTGGAAGAGGTTCCAGCAACACAAACTATAACAGAAGACTTAGTAGAACCAGAGGATTCAGTAGTACCCGACGAACCCCAGCCTCTCCGCCGATCTAGTAGGATTTCTCGTCCACCTGAGAGATACTACGGTTTTCTCATTGACGGTGGAAGCGAGGATTGCATCATGGAGGATGATGACCCAACTAGCTTCGAGCAGGCCATCACGAGTAAGGACTCAGTGAAATGGCTGGATGCTATGCGGTCCAAGATGGAATCCATGTACACCAACAAAGTATGGACTTTGGAAGTTGCTCCTGAAGGGGTAAAACCCATTGGGAGAAAATGGATCTTCAAGAAAAAACTTGGTGTAGATGGGAAAGTGGAGACTTTCAAAGCTAGACTTGTTGCAAAACGCTTTCGTCAAAGACCAGGTGTGGACTATGACGAAACCTTTTCTCCAGTGGCTATGCTTAAATCCATCCAGATCATGCTTGCCATTGCTGCATATCATGATTACGAAATCTGGCAAATGGATGTTAAGACCGCCTTTCTAAATAGTGATTTAGAAGAGTGCGTGTACATGACTCAGCCAGAGGGCTTCGTAGACAGTGGGAGCAGCGGGAAGGTGTGCAAGCTGCTTAAATCCATTTATGGATTAAAGCAAGCATCGCGGAGTTGGAATATCTGCTTTGACGTCGTTATCAAAGAGTTTGATTTCGTCAAAAATCCAGATGAACCTTGTATCTACAAGAAGGTGGCAGAGAGTAAGGTTGTCTTCCTCGTATTGTACGTGGACGACATACTCTTGATAGGAAATGATATTCCTATGCTGCAATCGGTCAAGCTCTTCTTATCACAAAGATTCTCAATGAAAGATCTTGGTGATGCCTCCTGCATATTGGGAATTAGGATCTATAGAGATAGATCCAAAAGGATATTGGGATTGTCCCAATCCAAGTACATTGACACCATACTAAAGATGTTTAGTATGGAAGAATCCAAGCGTGGGAACTTGCCCACGATCTCTGGAATCACTCTCTCCAAAGAGATGTCTCCCAAGACTGATTTGGAGAGAGCTCGCATGCAAGGGATACCCTATGCTTCGGCTGTAGGCTCTATCATGTATGCGATGCTATGTACCAGACCCGATGTTGCATACTCACTAAGTGTAGTGAGCAGGTATCAAGCTGATCCTGGAGAGAATCACTGGACAGCTGTGAAGAGCATTCTCAAGTACTTGCGAAGGACTAAAGAGATGCTCTTAGTGTATGGTAACGGAGAACTCCAAGTGGAGTCCTTTACCGATTCGAGCTTCCAGAGTGATAAGGACGACTCTAAGTCGCAGTCGGGCTTTGTCTTTACCCTTTATGGAGGGGCGGTTAGCTGGAAGAGTTCTAAGCAGGAAACCGTGGCAGACTCGACGATGGAGGTTGAATACATCGCTGCCAACGATGCTGCCAAAGAGGCTGTCTGGATCAAGAAGTTCATTACTGAACTTGGAGTGGTTCCATCCATTGAGCATCCAATACCTTTGTATTGCGATAACAATGGAGCGGTGGCTTTGGCCAAGGAACCCAGGTCCCATCAGCGATCCAGGCATATTCTGAGGCGGTATCACCTGATCCGGGAGATAGTTGATCGCCGGGAGATCGAGGTCAGGAGGGTTGACACGAAGAACAACACGGCGGATCCACTCACGAAGGCCATTCCCCAGATACAGTTTGAGAGACTCTTCGGGATGCTCGGTATGCGATACTACAGCAGCTGGCCCTAGTGCAAGTGGGAGATTGTTAGTTGTATGTATGCCCTAGAGGCCAGTATTGTACAGATGATGTATATTAAATTGGATGCTTGGACATATATAGAGATGACTTTCTTGCTCGATATGATAGTATGCTATCTGGTTACTCTTTATCTTAACATGTATACTAGTCTCTTTAATCTGTCTTATAGTTACATGTTGGTAAAGCCCTTAGGATGTGTACTTGACTACCTGGACTATGATGCAGATCATACTAGTGGGGACATGGTAGTCCATAAGTACATCCTTCAAGGTCCCTAGTCGTGGGTGTATCGAGACGGGGCATCGATATACCAGTGTAGACTAGCGTATACGCCTCTCGACCCATGAGATGGGCGATGGATGATCCCATATCCATTGGTGTTTGATATCAGAGATGGTATACGGGTGCTCAGTGGAGACTGGGTACACTGGACGGACTCGCCGAGAACTCCCAGATGGTATTATACCTCACGTCAGATGGCAGTTCTCAGGTGACACTTGTACAGGTTAGTCTGTAGACCCGAGATCGTCATAGAGTCTTGTGTGATTCCCATTGTGCTTTGATCTCCACCTTACCACGTCCATGAGGGCGTGCAAAACGGTGGTCTTTGGGTATAGTCCCGAGTCACATGGAGGCAATGAGCGATAGGAGGGGTTTCGTCTCTCCCGGTATTGGAGGTTGATGTTGCGCAGTGCTCGATTGGCCGTAACAGGGAAGTCCCTGGCCAGGGCTGATCAGAGATTTGCTGGTAAGTGTTACCAGTAGTTTCTCGACCCGTTATGAGCCTCACATCGGCACGACTTATCGGTTATTGGGGTCTGACGTTTACCACCCCTAGACTTGATATGCGACATATCAGACGAACAGACCGGACTGTACGGTAAGTGTTACTGGTTGGATTCACAGGAGTGTGAGCGGGCTAGCTCGTCGATCTTCTGATCGCTCAATACCCGGATGGCCGTTACGTTTAGCAGACCGCTTACGGCTTGTGGATGTTTGATATGATCATCATCTGCTACCGGTGTATTGACGAGTCTTTAGAGTCTTACACAGAGGTTTCCTGGCTCAAGCGAAACGAAATAGGAGCGCATATGAGATATGTGCAGGACCGAGAATAATGCGTGTATGTGATACCCTATTTCATTCTCGCGATGGATGTATCGATTGGTTATATTCGATATAACCTAGATATCGAATCAAGGATTGATTCGAGAAGCCGATACACAGGATACTAGTCGGTTATATGCGATATGACCGGATCGTTAAATCAAGTGTTGATTTAATGATTTAATGTATAATTATATATTTGATATATTACTTTGCATTAACTAGTATTGGTTCACTTTAAATGGATTTTCTCACTTGATGTGCAAGTTGTATATGTGATATACTTTTGTGCACATGTTTGTATCATGTTTGATGATACTTGCTTATTTGGTTAAGTGTATAGAATTAAACCATGGTTAAGTTGAGATTAGGGTTTTGCTTATTCATTTATTCATTTATTTGTTTATTCATTTATTTGGATAAGATTAAGATGAGAATGGTGGCTTTATTTGTTTCTAGTTGAAGCTTCATGAAGCTTTAACTTCTTAACCATTCTTGTCTTCATGCTTAACCCTAACCCATCCAAGTAACCATGGTCTATTCTCTACACTCTACCCTAGTTAGTATATGATAAGTATTCATTTTTCTTTTCTATTTGGATTAACACTCATCATATTCAAGCTTCATCTTCTTCTTCATCTTCAAAAGAAAAAGCTTGATGCCATCAATGGCAACTTGAGCAAAAGTGTGAGAAATCCAATTCTAAAGTGAACCCACCTCCTATTTCTTCATCCTCTACTTCTTGCCAAGTTTTTTTGGGTGTTTTCTTCACAAGTTTCACAACTTGGTGAAGTTGGAGCTTGAACTTGTGATGCCTCGACGTAGATCATCTTCGACACGAAGCCGACGACCTAGTCCGCCCTTTTCTCCGATGAAGCCGACGATTGAGTTCGGGATTCGAGATGGACAGTGAGAGGACGCCTACGTGGAGCTAAGGAAGTGGAGAACCGGATCTACAAAGGTTGTAGCCTCTCTCCTTTAGTTAAAGTGTTAACTAGATTCGTTTTTCGCCTAGAATTTTAGCCGACGATCCGTATTAGGGTTTCTAGGCACCCATAAAATTTTAAATTGGCATGGTTGATGCCTTGTGAGACCTCTATAGTGTGCTTAGGAACCCTACAGGCGGAGCCACTCACAAAGGCCTTTTCCCAGAGAGAGACTTTTATGGGATGGTTGAGTATGAGATACTACAACCACTGCTATCAGATGGCTCTAGTGCAAGTGGAAGATTGTTAGTTATATGTATGCCTTAGAGGCCATTACTATACATAGGATGTATATTGTAGTGGATGCTTGGACATATATATGGAGGACTTTCTTGCTCGACATGATAGTATGCTATCTGGTTGATCTTTACCTCAACGTGTACACTGATTGTCTCTCTGTTACATGTTGGTAAAGCCCTTAGGATGTGTACTTGACTACCTGGACTATGATGCGGATCATACTAGTGGGGACATGGTAGTCCATAAGTACATCCTTCAAGGTCCCTAGTCGTGGGTGTATCGAGACAGGGCATCGGTATACCAGAGTAGACTAGCGTATACCTTCTCGACCCATACAGATGGGCGATGGATGATCCCATATCCATTGGTGTTTGACATCAGAGATGATATACGGGTGCTCAGTGGAGACTGGGTACACTGGACGGACTCGTCGAGAACTCCCAGATGGTATTATACCCTACGTTAGATGGCAGTTCTCTGGTGAAACTGGTACAGGTTAGTCTGTTGACCCGAGATCGTCATAGAGTCTTGTGTGATTCCCACTGTGCTTTGATTTCCACCTTAGCATGTCCAAGAGAGCGTGAAAAACGGTGGTTTTTGGGTACAGTCCCGAATCACATGGAGGCAATGAGCGATATGAGGGGATTCGTCTCTCCCGGTATAGGGGGTTGATGTTGCGCTGTGTTCGATTGGCTATAACCGGAAATCCCTGGCCAGGGTTGCTAAGATTTACTTGTAAGTGTTCTCAGTAGTTTCTCAAACTGTTATAGACCTCATATCGACATGACTTATCGAGCTATTGGGGTCTGACGTTTACCACCCCTAGGCGAGATATGCGACATATCAGACGACGAGACCGGACTGTACGGTAAGTGTTGCTGGTTGGATTCACAGGAGTGTGAGCGGGCTTGCTCATCGATCTTCTGATCGCTCAATACCCGGGTGGCCGTTACGTTTAGCAGACCGCTTGCGGCTTGTGGGTGCTTGATATGATCATCACCTGCTGCCGGCGTATTGACGAGTCTTTAGAGTCCTACACAGAGGTTTCCTTGCTCAAGCGAAACGAAATAGGAGTGCATATGAGATATGTGCGGGACCAAGAATAATACCAGTATGTGATACCGTATTCGATTCTTGCGATTTGTGACATTGATCGGTTATATGCGATATAGCCGGGTTATCGGATCAAGTGTTGATTCGATAAGTTGTTACTATTGATATTAGTCGGTTATATGTGATATGAACGGATCGTTAAATCAAGTATTGATTTAATGATTTAATGTATAATTATATATTAGATATATTACTTTACATTGACTAATATTGTTCACTTAAAATGGATTTTCTCACTTGAAGTGCACATTGTATATGTGATATATTTTTTTGTGCACTTGATTGTATCATGTTTGATGATATATGCATGTTTGGGTGTATATTTAGTTTAAACCTTGGTTAAGTAAATGGTTAGGGTTTTAATTTATTTATTCATTTATTTATTTATTTCTTGTGGAAAAAAGTGAAATGGTGGCTTGCTTTGTTTTACATTGAAGCTTCATGAAGCTTTGAAAAAGTCTACCATTTTTGTTTCATGCCTAACCTAACCATTCACCTAACCTTAGTTTACTCTCTACACATAACCATGGTTGCAATATGATAAGTATCATATTATTTTCTATTTTGGAAATACTTATCATATTATCTTCTTCTTCTTCTTCAAGAAAGAAGCTTGCTAGCTTCAATGGTGAAATGAGAAAAAGAGTGAGAAATCAAATTCTAAAGTGAACCTACTTCCTATTTCTTCATCCTCTACCACTTGCCAAGTAGTATAGGGTGTTTTCTTCACAAGTTTCATGGCTTGGTGAAGTTGGAGCTTGATCTTGTGTTGCCTCGACGTAGATCATCTTCGGCATCGAAGTCGACGACCTAGCCCGCCCATTTCTCCGATGAAGCCGACGCTAGAGCCCGGGATCCGATGATCGCAGCGAGGGGACTTCATCACGGAGCTATGGAGGTGGAGGACCGGATCTACAAAGGTTGTATTTCCGTTCACTTAGCACTAAAGTAGTTCAGTAGCTTGTTGTTTCGCCTAAACTCTAGTTAACGATCCGTATTAGGGTTTCTCGGCACCGGAAATTTTTGAAATTGGCATGGTTGATGCCTTGTGAGACCTCATTAGTGTGCCTAGGAACCCTACAACCTTATCATGCTTCAGGCCATATTATTTGAGGATATATACATTATGATCGTATTGACCTAGGATTGAGTCATACATACGATTTCTGCTCTGTGATGTTTTCTACTCACGAGTTGGCAACTCACCCCCGTTGTGCCACAGTTTCTTGCAGGTTTTGCCGTACAGGTTTCGTTGCGGCTTTGCTGGAACACTGCTCTTTTCGAGTGATTGCTTTGGTAGGTGGGTTCACTCGCATCTTGACCACCCTTGATTTTTTATTTATTCAGGTGTATTTAGAAAACTCCATCAACCAGACTTGTATATTATGTCATACTTAGAAAACCAGTTGTTATTCTTTCGACCTTAGAGTCGCGCGTTGTATTATTATGAGTTTTCTTGATGATACTGAGTTTCCTTTTGAGTTTTGATCCTCGCCGTTCGGCGTTGTATATTATATTGCTTGCGTGGTTGTGACCGCCAATTGGCGAAGAGCTAGATCCCGCTTGAGGATTGTTCCCCTCCGAACGGCGGCCGAGATGTCGGGACGTCTGTGCCTGAGATTCGGGGTAGATGCTATTTGGTCTTATCCGTCCACCTCTCCGAAGATGCTAAGTTGATTTATGGCACCGTGTATCGGAGGTTTAGACGGATGCGGCTGATGTAGCAGACTTCGTCAGATTCCCCCTCGCTTAAGGGGTTTTTGATTGTGGGGACGCTCTTCCCTACAGGCACAAGCCCCTGCAGTTAATTACGCTACCGCATTGCGGTAACAACTTTCTCCTTCTCCAGAATTTCACTTCGTGTCGTGGGTGTTTGTTTTGTTTGTGGTTACCCGTGGATCGTATACGGAGACTAATTTATGTCGTCGCCCGTAGGACGTGGATTAGTCCAAATCCGTTTTTTCTTAGATTTGGGTTTGGGGTTTTGGTTTAAGGATACGTTAGCCGTAATTGAGGCTAAGATCGACTTAAACGTTTGTTAAGGATACGTTGGTCCAGTTTGAGACTAAGATCAACTTAACGGGATCGTTTAGATCCGACAAAAGAGCATTTGGGCTCTATTGTTCCAGTTTATGGACATGGTGGTCCATTGCATGTATGGCCGTCGGGACCCATCACTTCTCTGACGTCGTTGAAGGATTACAATGATAGGTGTCAGAGGAGTTCAGAGATGTACCCTTGAACCAAAGTTGATTAGGGGATTTATAGTCCGATTTAGGACTAGAGTCTGTTTGAAAGTTTAAGGACACGTTAGCCATTTTTGAGGCTAAGATCAACTTAAACAGGATCGTTTAGATCCGACAAAAGAGCATTTGGGGCTCTATTGTTCCAGTTTAGGGACATAGTGGTCCATTGCCAGTTTAGGGACGTGGTGGTCCATTGGTAGTTTAAGGACGCATAAGTCCATGGGTTTAATGACCCCACAGTCCATATCTTGGTTTAAGGATGCATAAGTCCATGAGTTTAAGGACCCCACAGTCCGTATCTTGGTTTAAGGATGCATAAGTCCATGAGTTTAAGGACCCCACAATCCGTGTTGATGTGTGGTTGTCGGTACCCGTCACCTCTCTGAAGACGTTGAAGGATTACAACGACAAATATCAGAGGAGTTCAGAGATATACCCTAAACCAATGAGTTGGTTGAAAGAGTAGATGTGCTCAGTTCAAGATGATTTGAGGACTTACTGCCAGAATTGGGCTAAGTCCAGTTGAAAATGTTCAACATTTTATTTATTTTTAGTCCATTAGACCTGTGCTAGGGCTTTGCCCACACTTAAATAATGCATTGCATTACTTATATTTTCTTGTTTGGGCTCTGCCCATAAAAGATGCAGAGCATCAATAGCATTTTATTATTTTGTTTGGGCTTTGCCCATTTATAAATGATGCGGAGCATCAATTTACTTAGGCATGTTTGGTCTTTTAATTGGGCCTGGCCCTTCATTAAAATGCATTGCATTTGTTAGGCGCTTTGCGCCAATCACTGAGCGCAAGCGCTTGTGGTGAGGACACATGTCATGCTCTTGTGAGCGCAAGTGCAACAGTGCAGTGCGCTGCGCTAGTGCGCTGTGCTGTTGCGCTGCTGACACGTGGCACGCTCTGGTGAGCGCAAGCGCAACTGTGCAGTGCGCTGCGCTAGTGCGCTGCGCTGTTGTGCTGCTGACACGTGGCGTGCTCTGGTGAGCGCAAGCGCAACAGTGCAGTGCGCTGCGCTAGTGCGCTGCGCTGTTGCGCTGCTGATACGTGGCGCTCTCCCAAGAGCGCAACAGCGCAATTTGCAAGTGCAAAGCACTGTTTTATCTTTCAATCGATTTTAAATCAAAGAAAACAAGTTTTTCTTGTTTTCAAAGAACCAATAGTTCATAAGGAAGTGCAAAGCACTATTATTACTTATTTTTCTTTTTATTTAAGATTATTGATCTTGTTCTTAGATCAATAATCTGTCCATAAGAGAATTTTCTCTTTTTCCTAAAGGTTTTTTTACCTTCTGTTGTTCTTGAGGAGTTCTCAAGAGTTCTCTTCTCTTTTTTTTAGAAAGATGTTCATGCCTTTGAATTGAGGCCTAAGGTCCTTTTTATAGTGCCCATAAATTAGTTAAATTTGTTAAAGAGATCTTTTTCTGAGTGATTTGGGGAATTTTCCCCACCGTTGGATCTTTGATCCAAGGGCTTCTGCTTTGCAGAAGAGAATCTTCTTGTTTTAACAAGAACAGAAAAGATTTCTTGAAATTTTAATTCTGTTTGGCGCAGATGCCCCAGTGCGTGACACGTGTCAAGCAGCGCACAGCGCAGCGCAACTGTGCTAGCGCATCTGCGCTGACATGTGTCGCGCACCGCACAGCGCAGCGCAACTGCGCGAGCGCATCTGCGCATGACACGTGTCGCGCAGCGCACAGCGCACAGCGCAGCGCCACTGCGCTAGCGTAACTGCGCTGACACGTGTCGCGCAGCGCAAAGCGCAACTGCGCTAGCGCCTCTACGCCGACACGTGTCGCGCAGCGCAGTTCAACCGCGCTAGCGCATCTGCGCAGACACGTGTCGCGCAGCGCAGCGCCAGCGCAACTGAAGCATTGCTTCCTTTAATAGAGCTTTGCTCTGATTGGGCGCGCCTTCTTGGGCGCTGCGCTGACGTATCAGCGCCTGACATGTAGCGCGTTGTGCCCGAGATGTGAAGCGTTGCTTCAAAATTTTGAATTTTGAATTTCAACAGAGCTTCGCTCTGATTGGGCGAAACAAATGCCCCCCCACCGTTGCGCTCACGTGGCGCGCACGTGAGTGCAACGGTGGCAAGCCCCTGACCGTTGGATCAAGGGGTAAGCTGAAGGGGTGCAAGCGCTTTATAAATAGGACCTATGGTCCTTAGTAAATGTTTTACCATTTTCAAGAATCTTGAGTTTTCAGAGCCTTGCTCTTGTTTAAGGATTTTAGAGCCTTGCTCTTGCTTTTTCACAAGAACTCCAGAGTTTAGAACTTGAAAACCATCCTAGGTATTAAAATTAAATTAAATTAAAGTTGATTAATAGAGCCTTGCTCTCATAGATCTTTGATCTAAAACCCTTTTGGGGTTTCATCAGCAGAGCCTTGCTCTGGAAAATTCATAGATCTACAGAGATCTTGTTCATGGGTTTTAACTCATGAACAGAGCTTTGCTCATGGATCAAATGTAGATCTTTTCTGATTTGAAAATGGAGAACTCCTAAAAGTTTTCATTGATCTTTAAAATCCCAAATTTTAATCTTTAAGGGTTGAAGTTTTCTTTTTGATGAATTTTCCATCATTGATATAGGTCTAGGCTCTCCTTAAAGAAATTTTATTCCCTTGAGACCAGAGTTTGACAAATGTCACTCTGTGACAGAGCTTTGCTCCAAAAGAGGAGATTTTCTCCTTGCCTCTAGGGATTTCCCATCAAGGAGGATATTCTCTTGGGGATCTCTTCATTAACTGACAGTCTCATCCAATAATGGGGCTGTCTTATTAAATGATGTACTGTCATCCAGATTTTGTGGGCCCCCCTTTGGTCCCCCTATCCACTGCATTACGGTACGGTATAAAAATTTAAACATGTTGAGCGTTGGAATTATAATACTGACGGCTAATGTTTGTCTCTTTGCAGGAAACATGTCTGCCAATTTGTCTTTTCCGTTTGTTCGCTCGGAGGGAGGATTTCCCCAGGCACCGGTGGACCGCGTGGTGCTCGCTCTCATCAAGTATCACGACCCCGAACACAAAAACCTTCATTTATGGGGTAGGTGGTACAATGAAAACATCCAGGGTCATCGCAGTTTCAGTTCCGCCACGCCGTCTGAGCCAACATCTTCACTCCCCTACGCAGATGAACCCCCGGTGAGGTATGCCGTGGAGGTCAAAAATTGGAATTCGGACGACCTCCTCCAGCCTGCGATTGGTGCTATCCTCGTGCAGCCGCCGCCGGCAATAGATATTTTAGGGAGAAGAATTTTTCAGGCTGAAGCGCGCCCTTGGGGACAGGCTTATAACATTGGACTGATCCCACGACCGCCTGCTGGATATTTGCAATAGGCCCGGTACATCCTATCAGCGAGGAGGACTCATCTGATGAGGATTGGTTTGTACTCGGCCATTTACGTCTCGCTCTTTGAGTATCTTTCTCCTCCAACGTGGTGGATTAAGGCTTTTATCGAGCAATGGAATATTCCCACACACACCTTCCTGATGACGGACCGGGAAGTCTCTATCTCCTTGGAGGAGTTTGCTGAAATCTCGGGTCTGCCGATGAGGGGAGAGCCTTACGAGGAGCTGCTTCCTCCCGATGAATACGTCTTTGCCACCAAGCCACTGGTGTTTGACTTGACGCCGGAGAACGCTATTCAGCACCAGTACTCGGGCTTAGTGAAGGTATTGGAGATTTATGAAGGACTCTATCTAGAATCGGGTGACAGGGGAGTCAGTTTTGCAGATTTCATTGCTCGCTTCATTCAACCAGAGTTCTTATCAGAGCGGAGCGAGAAGTTCGCCCAGCTTGACGACCCTTTTGGGTTCGGTTTTGATCGCCGACCCACATCAGAGGATGATCACAAAGACTTTTATCTTCCCGGTGCCGCCGTCATCCCTTTTTCAGAAATTGCCGTCCCCGACATGGATGAAGAGACCTTCTTTGTAGGGTTCTTGGGCTTGTGGTTGTGCAGTTTCGCTCTTCCTATTCATCCATGCCATATGCGGCCGACTGTTTTCTACCCAGCGCATCGGATGGTGGCTGGTTTACAGTTGTCAGTAGGAATTGCCGGGCTAGCTTATCTTTATAATGGACTTAGCGTAGCGGCGGACGCTAGTGAGCCTGGGGTGCAACCCGCCAACTTCCCGATGCACTACTTTACCTCCTGGATGGAAATGCACGTGCACGGGGTGTTCGGTGCCCATAAGATTCCTCCCTTTTTTGAGAAGTGCAGGCTCCCGAGGGTCATACGGCTGGTCGGGGCTTCGATCGTAGTTGCACCTCCGCGGGAGGCTAGGGGCTGCTCCTTCGACCACACCTGGTCGGGGCGAAGATTTCTTTCTTGGACAAGGTCATAACAATAGGCTCAGAGACCACCAAGTCAGTAGTGTCGCTACGCGATGAATTTAAGGACGGGGCTTCCATATTGAAGGCTCGGGAAATCCTCCATCTCTACTCCATTCGGCCGGACTACCTGGTGTTCAGGCAGAATGAGACGGCACTCTTCATGAGGTATAACCCTCACCGGTTTGCTCAGCAATCAAGCTACAATCAAGGGATCCCAATGGAAGCCTTCTTGGAAAAGCCCGTGGTTAGCCGGGAGGGGATAAAGAATGCAATGCACCACTTTATGCGGCTTAACACGGGTTCTTATTTCTTTATCAGTGAGCCGAGCTGCGTCCCCAAAGTCCTCAAAGCGTACGTGGCCTGGTATGCGCATGCAATAGGGCCCGTTATTTTGATGGAGAAATGTATGCTGGTTGACCGCAAGGGTGCACCTCCTGGCGGCGACCGCAAGGCTCTCTTGAGGCCGAGGACTCCGGTTATTTCTCCATTCAAAGGTGCTGGAGTCGGACTTCCGCGGGTGTTGAGCCCTCCGCGTGGATTGCCACTTCACGATATTGTGGATGTGCCACCAGCCTCCCGTGCTTCAGTGGAGGCGGTAAACGTGGTACCGCCAAAGTCTGGCGCCGACGAGGATATCGGGACCCGCCCCCCCCCAAGGCGTCCGCTAAGCGTAAATCGGTCCCGAGTGCATCCAGAGTTGGCGGACAAAAGAAGAAAAGTCGCTCCTTTCCGTTGACGCGATTCTTGGCTTAGAGCCTGAAGCCCCTCTTACCGAAGGAATAAGTGAATATGGCAGCAATAAGGGCTTCGCGGTAGACCCCGCAGACACTGACCTGGCGGCCGCCATTGCGGCTTCTGAACGATCGGCGAGGCTTGAAGCGTGGTTGAGTAAACTCGCTGAGTCAGGTAATTATTAGCTGCTTTTTTCATTATTTCATTGCATTTTTTTTATCATTATTCTTGGCTAATACGTTTCCCCATTTTCAACAGGTGTCTCTACTGAAGGAGCTATTGCTGCCTCTTTGAAAACCTTCCAAAAGGAGGAGGAGAAACATGCTTTAGCAGGCGTCGGTATGTCCCACCCCCCCTTTTTTTTTAAAACAAATTTCGTTATCTTTTTTGATGGTTAACCTAACTTTCTTCCTTTGTTTCTTTCTAGGGGTTATACCAGTCGACGAAGAGATCCTTCCGGAACCCGTCACTAGAGTTCCGGTCTCGTCGGGGCTGCTGCAAGAGCCTCGACTTGACAAGTCGACGAGGGATGCCTTGAAGAGCTTGGAGGCATCTCTGTATACGGACGAGGATGCCTCAATGCGAGAGGCTCTGGTTAGGTCCGTCTCAACGGCCCAGGAGGAGAGGAAACGGCTGAAGCGCGAGGCGAAGGCGCGCCGGGTTGCTTTGGTCACGGGAGCGGGCCCAAGCACCGTCCCTCGGGCAGATACTCCTTCCAAAGAGGCCCCTGTCGCTCTATCCACTGCTCACAGACAAGTGGCGCGTGCCGTTCGAAGCGCAAATGATAAGTCCACTTCAGGTAACATCTCTTTTAGAATTTTTATTGTGAAAGTTATAATGCCGACGGTTCTTACATATATTATTTTGCATGGCCAAGTCCGACCGAGGGTGAGGCGGAGACCGTTGATCCTAGGGAAACAGAGGAGGTGATGCCTGCCGAACCCGAGCCGACAGTGGGCCACATTGCCGAGGCTTCGGGGCCCGAGATAGAGGTTGAGGTGTCTACAGCTGAGAGGGTCATTGATGCCCAGCCTGAAGTGGCGGCAGATGAAATGATCATTACGACTGAACCGAGGGTTGTGGCGGACGAGGCGCTTGAGGCCGATGACCTCGTGGTGACGGTGGATGAGCCGATGGAGGCGGCGGAGCCCGAAGAAGTAGCGGATGAGATGGGCACAACTCTCAGGGAGGAGTCAGCCGCTTCCTTCCAAGAATTTGGCAATGCTCCAATCATTGCCTTCCCTGCCTACGATCTCCCGCCGTCTCCAGGTCTCGCGAGCACCACGACGGTTCCCATTGAGTCAGGTGATGAGGCCATGGGCGGCAGTCTCATGTTAATAGAGGAGGGAATCGCCTCTGTTTCAGCCGGCAGCTCATCAGGTAAATCCTAAGTTGCTATCTTTTTTTTTATCTTACAATCCTTTCTGAAAAATTCGCATCTGTTGTAATGCAGGTGCAGCCAGTGCCGATGCCCCACTGCTCGAGGGAGCGCCCTCAACGACTGCCTTGGCGGTGGTCACCTCTCAACCCTCTCTCATACCCTCAAAGATGTTGGAAGGTATGGGTTTGTAATTTATTAATCTTATCTTCCAGACGCATAATTTGTGTACTAAAGTTATACTGTTGTGTCTTTCAGGAGTGCTTTTTGACCATCTTTATCAAGTGTTGCTCCCACACTTCTCCTTCCCATCTGAATTCGCCTCCCCCTCTGGTGGCGCTGGTGAGTACCGTTCCCGATTGATATCTTTGTTTTTCAGTAGTAGAATTATTTCTAACTCTCTCTTGTCCTGACCGCAGTGTTACAAATCGAAGGGGGAGAAGGAAGATCGATTGCGCCACCGGCCCTTCCGGCCTTGCCACCTGCTTCAACCGGTATAGTAAACTATTTTATCAATGACTTTCTCTGTATCTACTGAATCATCATCTAATCACATTTTGTTCTTTTCAGCTGTCGTTCCAGTCTCGGTGCTTTTTGAGTCTCGTATTACAATACCGGACGGCCCTTCCCAGAGACGTCCGTCCTCAAAAGGTGCGGCGAATAGTCTGCGCATGTTGAGCGACTACATCGAGGAACTCGATGTCGAAGCTCCTACATCTGCTGAGGACTTTGCTATGACGGTTAACCCGATGTTGGTGATATTTGCTACCTTCCATGACGAGGGCATTGTCGCCTCTTGGGTTAACTATTGTCGGGAGATTGAGGCTCGCCTTCATCAGCTGGAGTCGATGCGTCTATCCCCCGATACTTTGGCCTTGAGCACCCAACGGGGAGCATGGCTCGAGCAAAGCACTTCTTGTTTCCATCATTTGGAACAAGAAGCAGCTTTGATGCTGAAGGAGTGCCAAGAATCTTCAAGCGAAACTGCTCGCCTGCGTGCTGAAGTTGAGGCAAACGCCGCTGAGGTGAAGGCCGTCTTCGAGGGCCTTCTGGAGCGCATCTCAAATGCGCTAAGACTGAAGCGGGCACTTGATATCGCCGAGCATGACACTCCAGGCCGTGAAGCTGCTCATCAGGCCGTTAGGGATCAGCTTGCAACTGTCGCACAGCAACGGGCCCAAGTGGAGGCGGAGTTGGCAGTGGTGGCCAATCAGGAAAAGGCATGGAAGGAAGTGTACGAACAACTGATAAAGCTACTTAAGACGCTTCCTTCCCAATAACTGTCTTTGTATCAATATATTTGTAAAAATTTCCTCTTAAATAATATGTATCCATTCTTTATTCTTTTGTACGATTCATCTTGTATTTGATTGAAGTCAATGAATAAAGATACACATTTTCTTTTGCAATGTCTTGTATGCTCTTTTGCTTTCTGCCTTCTCTTATTATCAGCATGTTATCTTTGATAAACATAATTGGTAGATAACTTAGATTTTTTTTTAGAGATAGCGATGGCTTAGGCCGCAGGTTCAGATCTGCTGCCTAAGACTTTTCAACTCTATGAGCCGTGAGGGTCTCATAGAGACTTTTCTCCCTACGGATCGAGAGGATCTCGTAGGTGGTTTTTCTCTTTAGGAATCGTGGGGATTCCTAAGTGTGGTTTCCTCTTACAAGTCGTAAGGATCCTATAAGAGAATTTTCCCTCTTACGAGTCGAGAGGACTCGTAAGCGGTTGTTCATCATGCGAATATATCCCCAGTCTTGGATGAAACTTGACTAGGGAAATGTTTATTCGCGCCCGTGGATTGTATACAAGGGCCATTATAGGACCACTTGTAGGGCAATATCGAAAGTTGTGGGGGTTGCTTAAGCACAGGTTTAGGCCTCTGTAACTTAAGACTTTCAAATCTTACGAGCCGTGAGGATCCCATAACAGAGTTCTCCTTACGAGTCGTGAGGATCTCGCAAGTGTATTTTCCCCTTAGGAATCGTGAGGATTCCTAAGTGTGTTGTTCCCTTGTGAGTCTTAAGGATCTCACATGGGTGGTTTCTCCTTATAGGGTCGAGAGGCCCCTATAAGTGTTTCTTAACGAGGTTGCGCCCTTTCGGGTTTTCACAAACACTCGCCGGTAGTCCTGCTGTTTTTACTCACGGAGCCCTCTCGAGTTTTCATCCGTGTCCGTTTTGCTTACGGACATACCTTTTTTTTATTCTTTTTATTTTTTTATATTTTTACGAGGTCGCGCCCTTTCGGGTTTTCACGAACACTCGCCGGTAGCCCTGCTGTTTTTACTCACGGAGCCCTTTCGGGTTTTCATTCGTGCCCTTTTTGCTTATGGACATACCGTTTTTTTTAATTTTATTTTTATATGTTTTTTTTATCTTATCAGCCTAAAGATGCTGTGGTATTAGTTTAAAGACGTTTCGGTCTGCTATTAGTTTAAGGACGTCTCGGTCCGCTATTAGTTTAAGGACATTTCGGTCCATTGCAAGTTTTAGGACATTGAGGTCCATCATTAGTTTAAGGACATCTCGGTCTGCCGTCGCCGTATTTGAGGCGAACATCTAGTTTATTGACTTTTCGGTCTATGAGTCCTTCTCCATGAATGAACATGATGCCCCCGGCGTATCCATCTTCTTCGGAGCATGCGGTTGTGGCGGACTCACCTTCCAGTTCTCAGACAGTGCAAACTTGCCCTGTTGGTATTGGTCTTCAACCCAGTTTTTGAAGACGTAGCAGTCTTCGATCAGGTGACCTACTGTTTGGTGGTAAGGGCAATAATTAGGATTATTAACATCGCCTGGCCGCAACGGACGTTTTGGACCCGGCAGATTGATGAGTCTGTCGTACACTGCCAGCTCGAACAGTCCCCTTGTTTTATCTTGCGGAAACGAGTAAGGACGTTTCAACTTTTCCTAGAGGGGTTGCCGCTTGTTGCTTTGGCAAGCAACCGGTCTAGGGTCACCTGATTGTTGTTGAGCGCTGGCGACGAAGGCCGTTTTTCCTTTTCCTTTATCCTTTTTGTTCGCTCCGTTGTTTGCGGGGCCAGGATTTTTTCCGAGTAGCGTGCGATTGCATGGCTGAACGTTCTCGCAGCTCCTCAATTCCTTCATTTTTGAAATAGATTCCCTGAGGGAAGGGTTGGGGGTAGCTTCTTCGTCAGAGTCGCTTCCAAAGGTGATAATTTGCGATACCTTAGAGTCGGCCGTATGACAATCGTTGGCGGCACTTTTGCGCTCATCTATCATATTTTTTCGACGTCTACAAGCTTCACATTTTGTCCTGTCGAAGTGTTGCTTTTGAGCGACATACCCTTGCCACCAACAGTTAAAGGATTCGCAGTCTTCGGTAGGATGTATGATCTTCTGATGATATAAACAAAAGTTAGGGTGCATCTCTACCTCAGCAAGAGTATTTTCTTCAGAGGGCGGTAGCTTCATTCCTACTGATAGAGCTTTGGCGAACCTTTTCCTCATCTTGAATTTATTTTTACCCGCAGTGTATGGCTTTTGATTTGACGGGAATGCCTTGGCTCTTTCCAGTATGGCCATTTCATGCTCTTGATTGGCTTTTGCTTTCAGACGAATTTCATTTAGGAAGGCATCGATCAACTCGTCTGATGGCCGCGGAATTTCTGTTTCAGGGTCCGCCCTCGTTTTCTCGGCGCAAGGAGCCTCTTTATTATCTTCCAATGAGTGAGAGATCACATGACAAGTTGCCCCCGGCGTGTTTGTCTTCTTTGGAGTATGCGGCTGTGGTAGGTTCACCTTCCAGCTTTCAGACAGCGCGAACTTGCCTTGTAGGTATTGATCCTCGATCCATCACTTAAAGACGAAACAATCCTCAATCGGGTGACTTACCGTTTGGTGGTAAGGGCAATAATTGGGATTATTAAGATCGCCTAGCTGCGACAGACGCTTTGGACTCGGCAGATTGATGAGTCTGTTGCGCACTGCCAGTTTGAACAGTCTTCTCATTTTATTCTGAGGAAACGAGTAAGGACGTCCTAGCCTCTCTTCGAGGGATGGGCGTGGACGCACGTTGTTTTGGCGAACGACCGGCTTTGAGTTGCTCAACTGTTGTTGAGCATTGGCGACGACGATCACTTTTCCTTTTCCTTTCTCATTTCGGGAATCTGGTTTTGGAGGAGGCGGTCCATGGCCCATCTGGTCCATTTGGGCTAATTTGTCAATCAAGGGCTGGAAGGTGGTCGGCCTGAAGAACATCATAAATTGTGAGATGGTCGCCTGCGGATCGAGAGTGCCCACAAACATGCCTACTGCAGGTGCCTCTTCTATGCGTTGTTCGCATTTCGACCATAGGTTCCGCCATCGTGTTGCGTATTGGACCCACGTTTTGCTTGGCCTTATCCTGGCATTTATCAGTGCTGTTATCGGGGTGCGTTCACTAGCACTCGCGAATCTTTGTGTAAACAGTAGCTCCATCCCCGCAAATGTTTTGACAGAGTCGTTAGGTAGCTCCGAATACCATTCAAAGGCTGTTTCTGCTAAGCTGCCGACGAATTGACGTAGCAACAATTTGTCAATGCCTCCAGTATTGCCGCATAAGGCCCTGAATTGAGCGACATGCTGATGCGGATTCCCTGTCCCTTTATATACGTGGAATTTAGGGATTGTATATCCTGGCGGGTAACTGATTTGGTCATACCGGCTCGGATACGGTCGTCCTGTTCGAACAATTTGCCCAGCCGCTTCATTTGCCTGATGAGCTCGTATTTGCTGAGCTATATAGTCGTCTAGGTCAACTTTGGAGATTGCCTCCTCTTTGGCTGTTGATAGAGCCGGCGGAGGATTTGACGTTTCTCCCCTGTCGTCTTCAAGGATGATCGGAGGATCTTCAGCAGGAGGGTCCGGCTGTAACATCATCCCTACAATATCTTGGAAGAGGAGGCCCATACGCTGTATGTTGGCTGCTTGTTCGGCAGCCTCTTTGTCCCTCTTTTCAAGGACTCTGCGTAAAAAGTCAGCGTCGGTTTCTTGTTCTTGACGCTCATCCGAAGACGTTTCAGAGCTTTCTTTTGGCTCAGTGAGTGCAGCCATTGTAGTCATCATTTCCTGAAGCTTTTGTTGTTGCTCCTGGGCTTTCGTCACGGATCGAGTGAGCGGTCGGTGGCCGTAGAAGTGCGGCTTTCCTCCTTTCCAGAAGCCATATAAACTGTGTGCACCACCATGCCCCCGGACTTGGGGCGTTTGTGTTCGGTGTCTTTGCGATTTGCCGAAGACACAGGGGCTTTTTGCGGCCTCCTTTTTTGAGTGATTGGAGTTAAGGGAGCCGTTGTAGTGGGCACCCAAGTAGCTTTTGATTTTTGTGGTTTGACAGAGTAATCCTTCCCCTGCCGAACCTTCATCTTTTTCTGTCGTCGGAGGCAGTCTTTATCGATTACCGACTTTTGGACCTGTCGCCATACTTTGTAAATTTTACAGGACAGCCGTTGAGGGGGCTGTTCTAGCTTTTTCTCTGGAGTACTTTTCGCAGCTAAAGGAGTTCGTTTCAACATTGCAGTAGAAGAGTTTCTGCGCACCGTGTTCAGCAATTCAAAGCTGTTCCCAATTGGAACAGCAGTATTGATCCCCACCGTTGGAGCTGGAAGAGTAAATCCAGAGGGGAAGTTGCCCCCAGCCTTCTTTACTCGGCGCCAGTGGCGACGTCGAGCATGTCATGCTAATGGAGTTGTTTCAGCTATAGGGGTGACCTCCTCATGCCCCCTGTGTTGGTCAGAATATGCCGGTACCAGTCTTTTAAAGATCGATGCCCGTTGAACGGGGACGGCCAACCTGTCAGAAGCGAACTTCCGAGCATGGGAAGCAACCTTGGTGACTTTGCCAAGAACGGGAGCTGGGATGGCTATCCGCTTCGGGATAACGTCTTTTGGTATGGCAGGCTTCTTCATGGGCCCGATGGAGCTCTGGCCTAATCCATTAAAACCTGAAGCAGTGGAGTTGGGCGACCTGTTGAGAGGGGTCGCGGCAGTGGTAAGTCGATCGAAGACCGACTTCTTTGGAGCATCTTGCAATGTCATTGGGGCGTTGAAGCTCATTGGTGGGAGCATGGTCCCAAAAAATAGTCCAGTGGTGGCTTGAGCCACTTGCTCCACCGGCATTTTGAAAAGGGAGGCCGCTTAGGGCCCATAAGTCACTCCTCCAGCAATGACGAAGCGAGAGTTGTAGCTGCAGGCGGTGCAGTTCGAAGCCATCGATCTTCTGTTTTCTGCACGGAGCAAGACACCAAATCTTAGTATCTCGAATCCACAGGCAACCACAGCAAACCGCGATTCGTTCACGAACACGACACACGAAGTGTGGAGTGGAAAGAGGAAAAGGTCCCACCGAGCGTGCCAAAATCTGTTCCCCTCCGAATGGCGGCCGAGACGTCGGGACGTCTGTGCCTGAGATTCGGGGCAGATTCTATTTGGTCTTATCCGTCCACCTCTCCGAAGATGCCAAGTTGATTTATGGCACCGTGTATCGGAGGTTTAGACGGATGCGGCCGATGAAGCAGACTTCGTCAGATTCCCCCTCGCTTGAGGGGTTTTTGATTGTGGGGACGCTCTTCCCTGCAGGCGCAACCCCTGCAGTTAATTACGCTACCGCATTGCGGTAACAACTTTCTCCTTCTCCAGAATTTCACTTCGTGTCGTGGGTGTTTGTTTTTTTTTTGGTTGCCCGTGGATCGTATACGGAGACTAATTTATGTCGTCGCCCGTAGGACGTGGATTAGTCCAAATCCGTATTTTCTTAGATTTGGGTTTGGGTTTTTGGTTTAAGGATACGTTAGCCGTATTTGAGGCTAAGATCGACTTAAACGTTTATTAAGGATACGTTGGTCCAGTTTGAGACTAAGATCAACTTAACGGGATCGTTTAGATTCGACAAAAGAGCATTTGGGCTCTATTGTTCCAGTTTAGGGACATGGTGGTCCATTGCATGTATGGCCGTCGGGACCCATCACTTCTCTGACGTCGTTGAAGGATTACAACGATAGGTGTCAGAGGAGTTCAGAGATGTACCCTTGAACCAAAGTTGATTAGGGGATTTATAGTCCGATTTGGGACTAGAGTCTGTTTGAAAGTTTAAGGACACGTTAGCCATTTTTGAGGCTAAGATCAACTTAAACAGGATCGTTTAGATCCGACAAAAGAGCATTTGGGGCTCTATTGTTCCAGTTTAGGGACATAGTGGTCCATTGCCAGTTTAGGGACGTGGTGGTCCATTGGTAGTTTAAGGACGCATAAGTCCATGGGTTTAAGGACCCCACAGTCCGTATCTTGGTTTAAGGACGCATAAGTCCATGAGTTTAAGGACCCCACAGTCCGTATCTTGGTTTAAGGACGCATAAGTCCATGAGTTTAAGGACCCCACAATCCGTGTTGATGTGTGGTTGTCGGGACCCGTCACCTCTCTGAAGACGTTGAAGGATTACAACGACAAATATCAGAGGAGTTCAGAGATATACCCTAAACCAATGAGTTGGTTGAAAGAGTAGATGTGCTCAGTTCAAGATGATTTAAGGACTTACTGCCCGAATTGGGCTAAGTCCAGTTGAAAATGTTCAACATTTTATTTATTTTTAGTCCATTAGACCTGTGCTAGGGCTTTGCCCACACTTAAATAATGCATTGCATTACTTATATTTTCTTGTTTGGGCTCTGCCCATAAAAGATGCAGAGCATCAATAGCATTTTATTATTTTGTTTGGGCCTTGCCCATTTATAAATGATGCGGAGCATCAATTTACTTAGGCATGTTTGGTCTTTTAATTGGGCCCGGCCCTTCATTAAAATGCATTGCATTTGTTAGGCGCTTTGCGCTAATCACTGAGCGCAAGCGCTTGTGGTGAGGACACGTGTCATGCTCTTGTGAGCGCAAGCGCAACAGTGTAGTGCGCTGCGCTAGTGCGCTGCGCTGTTGCGCTGTTGACACGTGGCGCGCTCTGGTGAGCGCAAGCGCAACAGTGCAGTGCGCTGCGCTAGTGCGCTGCGCTTTTGTGCTGCTGACACGTGACGCGCTCTGGTGAGTGCAAGCGCAACAGTGCAGTGCGCTGCGCTGTTGCGCTGCGCTGTTGCGCTGCTGACACGTGGCGCTCTCCCAAGAGCGCAACAGCGCAATTTGCAAGTGTAAAGCACTGTTTTATCTTTCAATCGATTTTAAATCAAAGAAAACAAGTTTTTCTTGTTTTCAAAGAACCAATGGTTCATAAGGAAGTGCAAAGCACTATTATTATTTATTTTTCTTTTTATTTAAGATTATTGATCTTGTTCTTAGATCAATAATCTGTCCATAAGAGAATTTTCTCTTTTTCCTAAAGGTTTTTTACCTTCTGTTGTTCTTGAGGAGTTCTCAAGAGTTCTCTTCTCTTTTTTTTTTAGAAAGATGTTCATGCCTTTGATTTGAGGCTTAGGGTCCTTTTTAAAGTGCCCATAAATTAGTTGAATTTGTTAAAGAGATCTTTTTCTAAGTGATTTGGGGAATTTTCCCCACCGTTGGATCTTTGATCCAAGAGCTTCTGCTTTGCAGAAGAGAATCTTCTTGTTTTAACAAGAACAGAAAAGATTTCTTGAAATTTTAATTCTGTTTGGCGCAGATGCCCCAGCGCGTGACACGTGTCAAGCAGCGCAGCGCAACTGCGCTGACACGTGTCGCGCAGCGCACAGCGCCGCGCCACTGCGCTAGCGCCTCACGCCGACACGTGTCGCGCAGCGCAGCGCAACTGCCCTAGCGCATCTGTGCTGACACGTGTCGCGCAGCGCATTACGCTGACACGTGTCGCGCAGCGCACAACGCAGCGCAACCGCACTAGCGCATTGCGCTGACACGTGTCGCGCAGCGCAGCGCCAGCGCAACTGAAGCGTTGCTTCCTTTAATAGAGCTTGGCTCTGATTGGGCGCGCCTTCTTGGGCGCTGCGCTGACGTATCAGCGCCTGACATGTGGCGCGTTGCGCCCGAGATGTAAAGCGTTGCTTCAAAATTTTGAATTTTGAATTTCAATAGAGCTTCGCTCTGATTGGGCGAAACAGGGATACCTTTATTCATATTATTCATGTTGTACCCCGTTTGGGGCCAGTATTTACAAAGGAAACTCTGCCGAAATTTTAAGAAAAGACTTGAAATTTTAAAAATGCATATTTCGGCTTATGTTATTAAAACCACTTGGTTTAAAATAAGTTTTCTTCATTACTTCCTTAAAATGGTTTAGATTTCTGGGATTTTTTGTTTACTTGAATTAGATGGGGCCCTATAGACTTCATATGATTCAACTGCCAGTCACGTGCCATTTCGGGTCGTGACAGATATATGCGAGCTTTTCTTGAACAGACCACAGTTGTTTGAGGGTTCTTTGTGTGGGCATTTCCATAACCGCCTTGATCTTCGAAGGATCGATTTCGATACCCTGGTGACGTATGATGAATCCAAGGAATTTTCCTGAGGAGACTCCAAACATGCATTTTAGAGGATTCATCTTCAGATTATACTTCCGAAGAGGTCAGAACACTATTTTAGATGTACCCAATGTTCCTCATGAGATTTGCTCTTCACCATAAAGTCATCGATATAGCATTCGACAATCTCGTATATGAGTTTATCGAAGATCTTTGTCATGACCCTCTGGTAGGTAGCACCTGTAAGTCGATGTCGCGCACCCCACATGTTCGTGTGGAGGCGGAATTAGCAAAAAATGATTTTTACGGGCTTCACAACACCGTCTTGAAGCAAGGATCGGACATAAAACCCTAGCTAGCATACTATATAAGGTTTAACTACTCGGATGAATGTTATACCTCGTAGTATCGTGTCCTTCTTGTCTCCTCGCTGTCCTCCTTCACTTCGTGAGCTCCTTGGAGTGAAAATGGATAGCGCCTCCTCGTCGGCTTCTCCAAGTCATCGAAGATCCCCTCGAAAGTTCCAACCTTGAGCTTAACCTCCAAGTTGAGGCAACTAGGTCACTTGGTGTGCTAAACTAAGTAGCCTAGAGAGATTAGAGAGTGTTAATGTATTTGGTTATGTTACAAACCCTAGGATTCTCAACTCATGAGGTAATTAGGGTTTCTATTTTGAGGATGATGAAGAGAGAGCTTGAGAGGAGAGAGAATGTGTTTGTGATAATCAAACTAAACACTTGAGCATGGAATCTATTTTAACTCTAATGCAAAAGAAAAATATCTCACACAAATATCTAAGTCTTCTATGGTCACAAGAGTCCAAAAGAGTCAACATAAAGCCATGCTCAATTTCATTAAAATACTATGAAGTTTCCCTCCCTCAATTATCTACCTCATTTAGCATTTAACCTAAAATGATAAAACAAATAATGAGGTTTAATCATCTTAAAGCAAACTTGAACAATTACAAGAATGCCCCTCGCAACCGTATATACATACCCGTATCCGTGTTCCGAGAAACACGGATACAATGCGACATAACTAATCAAATAACCAAATACTAGGATCCGGCTTAAACTAAAGCCTACTAGTATTTTCCGCCCGAACATCATATGCGCACAAGTACACATGTATGATTGAACCCTATCGTAAAACCATACGACCTCTACTCGTTTCGTCCGAAGCAGGGAAACCCTTTGTGTGGGACTCTAAAGACTTGACAGTACGCTGGCAATGGGTTAAACCACAAGCATGTCAGCGGTACCAGCTGCACGTAACGTCTACCCAGGTATCTGTCAATAAGAAGGCCGACGAGCAAACTCATCCGAACTCCTACTGAGCCTGTCTGTGGCAATCTCCGTACAGTCTGGTCTGTTGGTCTAAGAGTATCACATATCGGGCCTAGGGGGCCGGTAAACATCAGACCCCTAATAGCGCAAAAAGTCGTGTCAGAGTACAGCCCAAAACACCTTTAGAAACTACTGGAGTACTTACCAGTAAATCTCACTTGTCTTGGCCAGGGACTTTGTGTAATGGCTTTCCGAACACAGCGCGACATCAACCCCCAATACCGGGAGAGACGAATCCTATCTAACCACCACTGCCTCCAAGTGCTTCGGGACTGCACCCAACTTCTACCTGTTTGCACGACTCAATAGAGCCGTGGTAGGGTAGCAATCTAAGAACAGTGGGAACACACTTGAGGCGAAGTAGCAGTGTCAAGTCGACGGACTAAGCTGTACTCATGTCACCTAGGAACTGCTACCTGACGATAGGTATAGTACCAACCAGCAGTAGTACCCTATGAGTCCGTCCAGTGTAACTCATAACCCAATGAGCACCTGCATACTATCTCCAATACGACGTACTGATGGCTGTGGGACAGACTATCTCCCCTGCTAGGATGAGAAGCGTATACACTAGTCTACTCTGGAGTATCGATGCCCTGTCTCGATAATCCTACGACTAGGGACCTGTATAAGGATATGCTTGTAGACTACCCAGCCCCCACTAGTGTGACTTCCATCACAACACTGGTAGTCAAGCAAAGATCCTAAGGGCTCTATCAATATGCATTAGCGATACGTTAAAAGAAACATATACACATATTAAGATAGATACAAACTAATTAGCATACTACCATATTGAGCAAGACTGTTATAAATCTGTGTATATATCCCAAGCTTCCAAAATATAATATATAAACTAGTACCATACAATAATGGCCTCTAGGACATATTACACTAACAACACCGGCGTTATTCAAACCGAAGGGCATCACTTTATAGCAGAATATGCCTAGGGGAGTCCGGAAGGCGGTATGCTTTTGGTCTTCTGGATGTATTTTAATTTGGTTGTGTCCGAAAGATCCATCCATGAAGGAGAAGACCTCATGGGTAGATGTGTTATCGATCATCAGCTCGGTAGCAGGGACTGAGAAGTCATCCTCCAGGCAAGCTTTGTTGAGGTCTTGGAAGTCCACGCAGATGCACACCGTCCTATTTTTCTTCATCATTGGAACGATGTTGGCGATCCAGTCAGGATACTGAACTTCTTGGATGAAACCAGAGTCAATTAGTTTCTTGACTTCAGCGTTGATACTCATCTCAAGTTTGAGATGCATTCTTTATGGCGCCTGTTTAACGGGCTTTATGTCCGGCGATATGGCCAGTTTATGTACTGCTACTTTCAAATCGAGACCTGACATCTCAGAATGGTTCCATGTGAAGAAATCTTTGTACTGCATGAGCACGTCCTTTAACGTGGCTACCTGTTTTTCAGATAGTAGCTCGCTAACGAACGTCGGTCTCGGATCA
Source organism: Agapanthus africanus (assembly GCA_030015575.1). Lineage (NCBI taxonomy): Eukaryota > Viridiplantae > Streptophyta > Magnoliopsida > Asparagales > Amaryllidaceae > Agapanthus > Agapanthus africanus. Next base: position 122,699,271 of record CM057344.1, read on the forward strand.
TTTTCCGTCCCTAAGTCAATTTTCTTTAGGTTGGCCGCCGTAGTGTGTATCTCATCTTCCAGCTCTTTTGGTGTTGGTGGAAACTCTGAGATCACCTCGTCCTCATCTTCATTTGCGAAGCACATGTGCAGGTCATTCATAGTCTTGTGCCCTCCCTCTATTAGGAGTGTTATCATATGGCAGGTATGAGTCCGCTTCCCATTTCGTGGTTGTGCTGGTCCTATCCTCATGGTATAGATCCTCTTTGGCTCATGCTTTTACGGCGGGGTTACTCTCCAGCTGTCGGATAAAGCGAATCTGTCTTACTGATACTGGTTTTCTACCCAGTCTTTGAAGGTGAAACAGTCTTCGAGGGGATGACTTATTGCTCAGTGGTAGGAGCAAAAATCCGGATGATGGACCTCGTTTATTTGTTCGGGGTACCGAGACTGCGGAAGTGTCATCATTTGGTGCTTTGTGATAAGGTTGAATATTTTTCTCGTCTTGTCTTGGGGGAAAGAGTATTCCCGATCCATCTTCTTTATAAAGGACGGGTTCCAATCGAACTTTTCTCGATTGCACAGCTTCTTGGATCCGCTTTGTTGTTTTCGAACGTTGTTTGCATTCTTTGTCTTGTTTTTGCCTTTATTTCAGGATTTTCCCCTTTCGCGAGGACATACAGCGGGCCAGTGATGAAGAGCATTATAGTCTTCTTTCTCCACGGATTACTGATTGAGGCGCTACTCCTGGCCTTTTCATAAATGGCCATTTCACGGCTGTGATATACTCGGCTCCTTTGACAAGCTTCTTTTATTAGCTTGTCTATTTGTTCTTCGAGTGATGGACTTAACATTCTTAAAGCGGGATCTCGCTCTGTTTCAACGTCGCGGCCATTCGGAAGGGCGTTTTCCCCTTCGATGGAGCTGTTTATGACACGATAGCTGTGGAACTGCTCCCTTTTCTTAGACCAAACGTATCCGAACCCAGTTGTCTCCATCTTCCCATTAAGCATCTTTCGCTGAGTCCCGGGAACATCCCAAATATTTTTGTGGAATTGGGCTTTCCGAACTGTCTGTTCGAGGGGTACACCTTGGCGTCTTAACAGCCTTTTCAATCAGTCCTTGCAGTATTTCGGCGGACGGATTGGATGAAGCCTGTCGAGTGCAAAATTGGCACCATGCCAGATTTCTTTTTCTACTTTGGTCTCCGTAGATTGGAAGAAGAGGATCGCCTTTTCACCCCTTCGCTTGGGAGGGACGTAGAAAGTCTGTATTTCTTGTACGCTGTATGTATCGAGCGTATCAAGTTCCTTGTAATGCCGAGGTGGAGCCATTGTGATTTGTAGACTCTGATCTGCTCCGATGAGGGTTTGCACTGATGGGCGGATGGAGAACACCGTGTTGGCCTCGTCCTCAGAGTCGCTGCCAAAGACCAGAATAGGAGTAGGTGGTCCAGGCCTGCTGTTTTCTTTTTGGGGTTGCCCCGAGTAGACTATTTCTTCATCTTCTTCAGAATCGCTCCCAAAGATCGGGATAGTAGCGACGAACTTCCGTTTGTCCTCCGGCTTCTGACACCTTTCCGTATCCTCGAAGTCTGGTAGGAATTACTTCGCGTTTTCATATTTTCGGACCTCGGTTATGAAGAATGGATTTAACTCCCCCATGATGGTGTACTCCGAGCCATCTTTGAAATACTTCATAAACTGAATTTGTGTAGAAGGGATGATGTTGTACTCGTGTAACCAAGGCCTACCGAGGAATGCATTATAGCAAGTCTTGGCGTCAATGAAATGAAATTTGATATCAGTGATGAGTAGCCCGAAGCGCAACGCCAATATTATAGACCCAAGCGTTCGTGACGACTGTGGGTCGTACCCGGAGATGGTAATTTTTTCTCGGGCTAGGTGCTGAACGTTCATGCAAATCTCTTTCAGCACTCTTACATTGACGGAGGATCCGTTGTCGACAAGGATTTTCCCTATCTTGATGTCGTGGCAGTACCTGGTGACGTATAATGAGCGATTATGTTCGCATGTACCGAGGAGGAGATCTTCATCACTGAATGTAATGTCAGCTGTGTGAACCTCTGCCAGCTCATCCTTCATCTTCTCTTCTGTGAGGAAAGCTTGGATCTGATCGGGCTCTTGTAATGCCTTGATCAGAGAATCTCATGCCACTTTGGACATGAGGAGGGCATCCAATATGCTCAGTTGCGAGGGTATTTTTCTCAAATGTTCTAATATGTTGTAATCCACCTTGTTTTTCTTAGGCGGGTCCCTCGCTGTGAGCTCTTTGACAACTCCACCGTCGAGGGCAATTTCCTCAGGAATTTTTTCTTTCCCTTTTTCTTTTTTGCTCGAACCTTTGTTTGTAGGTCCGAGCTTCTTTCAGGCAGCGTGCAGTTACGCAGCTGAATATTCTCGCATTTTTTCTCCTCCTCTTCTTTTTCGGAGGTGGAGTCTTTGAAAAGAGGGCTGAGGGGTATTTGTCCTCAGAATCACTCCCGAAAATAAGAACTTAGGGTTTTCCCCTTTCAGAACTGGTATCAACCATAAGACAATTGCCAGTCGTTTTTTCATGAGCATCTGTCGCACTAATTTGCCGTCGACGAGCTTCGCGCCTCACCCTCTTGAAGTGTTTTTTTATAGGCAATGTATCATTACCACCACTTCTTAAAGGTACTGCATTCCTCGGTGGGATGGATAACCCTTCGATTATACAGGCAGTAGTTTGGATGTGAATCCTCTCCGTCGTGGCATATGACCCTGGGAGTGTTTCGTACAAGAGGTGGCAACTTCATTTCTATTGACAGGGCTTTGGCGAACCGCTTCTCTACCTTGATCCTGCTCTTATTTGTCGCAGGTATATCTTGGCTTGGTTGGAGTACTTTACGACTAATCATTGCCGCAACTTATTTATCCCGACGCTGACGCTTAGCCTTTTCGTACATGGCTATTTTGTGTTCTTGGTGAGCTTTTCTTTTTTGATAGGATTCAATTAACAGCCTATCGATCGGGTCTTCTGGCAGTTTCGGGGATTTTAGCGCCGATCCTGCCTCAAGTCCTTCCGTGTTGTTTTCTGACGCTGAGGGAGTTTCTTCGCCATTTAACAATGAATGGGAGACCATGTGGCAACTTGCTACATAGTCTTCGGTTTCTTCTGATGAGTCATTTTCCTCATCGTTGTCACCATCTTCATTCTCAAGAATATGCTTGAGGAACTCTTCGAGCGTGACCAGTTTCCGTGCCTTCCGGTTATACTCCTCCAGTGTGTCAATGTACTTCTGTAGGTCTGTGCGCTTATTGTCATACTCGGCAGGCTGCACAGGCTTCTTGGTCTTCTTATTTTTCTTCAAAGACTTTGAAGGCTTGACTTGGGGAGTTTTCCCTTTGTCAGTAATCTTTGGTAAGGGATACGGTTTCAGCATCCCTTCGATGATTTCAGGTTTAAGTGGTCTTTTCCACCTTACTGCCGGACATGCTTGTAGATCCTTCAGCATTCTTTTGGTTTTAGCTGAAAGAACAACTTCTCACAGAGTTTCTTCCACGAGTGAGCATGATTCCCCCGATGCATCCACCTTTTTGGGAGTGTGCTTCTACGGTGGGTTTACCCTCTAGTTTTCAGACAGCGCGAACATCCCTTGTTGATACTGGTCCTCGACCCAGTTTTTGAAGACGTATCAATTCTCAATCGGGTGGATCACCATTCTATGATAGGAGCAGTAGTTGGGGTTGTTGACGTCGCCGTGTTGCGGTGAATGTCGTGGGTCTAGCAATGTGATGAGTTGTTGCGCACTGCCAATTCAAACAGTCTCCTCTTCTTGTCGCGGGAAAATGAGTAAGCGCGTCCTAGCCTTTCTTCCAGGGATAAGCGTCGACGTGCGTTGTTTTGGAGAGCAGCCGGTTTTAGAACACTCGGTTGTTGTTGAGTGTTGGAAAAGAAGGCTACTTTCCTTTTACCTTTGGCATTTTGAGGGTCCTTACTTGATAAAAAAGGCCCATCGCCCATCTGGTCCATTTGGGCCAGTTTATCGATCAGAGCCTGGAAGGTTGTTGGTTTTAAGAATGTCATGAACTGGGATACCGTCGTTTGAGGATCAAGGGTCCTTATGAACATGCCCACGGTAGGGGATTCTTTAATGCGCTGTTCATACTTAGACCATAGGTTCCACCACCGGATCGCGTATTGGACCCAGGTTTCTCCCGGCTTCACCCTGGCATTGATTAATGCCGTAATTGGAGTGTGCTCGCTCGCACTGGAGAAACGCTGTGTGAACAGAAGTTCCATCTCTGTGAATGTTTTTACGGGCTCGGTTGGGAGCTTCGAGTACCATTCAAAGGCCATTTTTGACAGGCTTCCAATGAACTGGCGAAGCAACAGTTTGTTGTCGCCTCCAGCGTTGCCGCATAGAGCTCTGAATTGCATGATGTGCTGATGAGGGTTGCCTGTCCCTTTGTATACTTGGAACTTGGGGATCGTATATCACGGTGGGTACTTGATTTGATCATACTAGCCTGGATAGGGTCGCCCAGTTCTGACGATTTGGCCAGACGTTTTATTTGCTTGATGAGCTCTTATTTGTTGAGCTATATAATTATCAAGAGTAGCTTTGGAGATCGTTTCCTCCTTGGCTGTTGATGAAGCTAAAGAGGATTTGATGTTTCCTCTCTGTCATCCTCGATGATTATCGGCGGATCCTCGGCTGGGGGTTCTAGCTTGATCATCATTCCAACCATATCCTGAAATAAGAGAGCCATCTGATTTATGTTAGCAGCCTGCTCAATAGGTTCCTTGTCCTTTCTTTCAAGCACCCTTCACAAGAACTCTGTAACGGTCTCCTGCTCCTGGCGCTGTTCGGCTGTTGTGTCCAAGCTTTCTTTCTGCCCGGTAAGTGCTACCATTTTGGTCAGCATCTTCTGGAGCTTTTGTTGTTGCTCCTGAGCTTTTGTCAGCGACTGAGTTTGCGGTCGATGTCCTACGGAAGCACGTCTTTCTTCTTTTTTGGAAGCCATGTAGACCGTATGCACGATCATGCCTTCAGACTTGGGGTGTTTGGGTCCATCTCCTTTGGAATTTGCCGCCGGTGATGGGATTCTTTCTGGCCTCATCCTTATATGGGAGGTCGAAATTGAAGGAGCCGTTGTAGCAGGCACCTGTGTAGAAGAAGTCCCTCGCTGTATGACGGAGGAGTGGTCTTCTTCTAACCGAGCCTTCAATTTCTTCGGTCGACGAGAGTAATCTTTGTTGATCACAGAGTCCTGGACTTTCCGTCAGACCCTGTGAATTTGGGAGGAGAGCCGTTGATGGGGGCGCTCCGTCTTTGCCAGCACTGTAGTCTCTACAGGCAGGGGTGATTTCTTTAGCACCGCCGCTGGAGAGTTCTTGCGTACCCTCCTGAGCAGATCAAAGTTGTTCCTGGTTGGTACATCAACGTCAACTTCCACCATTGGAGCTGGTGGGGTAAGTCTAGAGGGGGAGTTGCCCCCAAGTTTCCTCACTCGGCGCCAATGGCGACGTCGAGCATTTCTTACAAAAGGGACCGCCTCAGTATTGGAAGCGACTTCGTCGTGCCCCTGGCTTTGGTGAGGGGATGCTGTTGGTGTCAGCCTATTGAAGAATGACGTCCTGATTGGAGTTTGGAGAGGGCTGGCTAATCTTTCAAAGACCGTCCTTCTGATGGGGGAAGCGCTTTTGACGGCTTCACCTGCAGGAGTTGGAAGGGCTATCCGTTTTTGGGCAGCCCCTTCAGGTATCACCAGCCTCTTTCCGGTCCGTTTGTGTTCTTGCCCAGCCTATTGAAGACTGAGACGTTAGTTTTGGATGGCCCATTGAGAGGGGCCGTTGTGGTCGCCAGTCGTTCGAAGACCGACCTCTTGGGAGATTCTTCCCGCGGCGCTGAGGCACGGACACCCACTCGTGGGAACATGGTCCTGAAGAATAGTCCAGTAGTGGCTTACGTTACTTGGCCCACCGGCATTGAAAAGATAGAGGCTGCGTTGGGCCCGTATGTCACTCCTCTATTTGGGGCAGAGCGAGAGTTGCTGCTGCATGAGGTGTAGTTGGAAGCCATCGATTTTTCTGCACAGGAGCAAGACACCAAATTTTAGTACCTCGAATCCAAGGGCAACCATAACGAACCACAATTTTTTTCGCGAAACACGACACACGAAGTGTGGAGTGGAAAGAGGAAAATGTCCTACCGGGCGTGCCAGAATCTATTCACCGCCGGAAGACAGGGATCGAGACGTTGGGACGTCTGGCCTGAATTCTGGGGTCAGATGCTATTTGGACTTATCCATCCACCTCTCCGAAGATACCAAATTGATTTATGGCACCATATATCATAGGTTTGGATAGACGCGATCGTTGTAGTAGATTTTACCATATCCCCCCTTATTTGTGAGGGGTTTTGATTATGGGGATGCTCTTCCCTGTAGGTGCAAGCCCCTGTAGTTAATTACGTTATCGCGTTACGATAACCACTTTCTCCTGCTCCGGCAGTTCACTTCGTGTCGTGTGTATTTTTGTTTATTTTGGTTGCCCGTGGATTGCATACAGAGACTAGTTTGTGTCGTCGCCCGTAGGGTGCGGATCAGTCCAAATCCGTATATTTTAGATTTAGATTTGGTTTATTTAAGGACCGTTAATTTGGTTTGTGATTAAGATCGACTTAAAACATATGAGCATTTGGGCCCAATTATTTTAGTTTAAGGATATCATGGTCCATTATCGCCATGTTTGGGGTGAATATTAGTTTAAGGACATTTCGGTCCAACATTCCCATTTCGAGGACGCAATTTAGTTTAAGAATATTTCAGTCCAACATTCCAGTTTTGGGGACAAATATTACTTTAAGGACATTTCGGTCCATTATCACCATATTTGGGCCAAATATTAGTTTAAGAACATTTCGGTCCAATATTTCCATTTTGGGGACGAATGTTAGTTTAAGGACATTTTGGTCCAGTATCCATCTTGCGCACACGTATATTTGTTGCGTGGCGGAATGAACGATGGTGACATGGAATGTGCCTAATTTAGGGTGCGATCCGATGTGAAGTGTGCACGTAAATTTGGAAGTGCATCAATGTGGGATGTATCATTCCCTATCTTGACAAAATTTTATATCAAGTTGGGACGAGAAAGGAGTTGTTGGTTGTCTGGACCTGCCACCTCTCTGAAGACGTTGAGGAATTACGACATATATCAATGGTGTGAAGAGATGTACCCTTAAACCAAATCCCGTATTTGAGGGAAAGGAGGTGATGGACCTAATAATCATTAGTCGTACTTGATACTAAGATTATCTTAAGAGATATGGGATGAATATCATTTTGGATATTATCAATAAAAGATCATTAGTCATGTTTGAGACAAAGATCAGTTTGGAAATCATAAGCAATATGGGCTCGGTTAATTTAGAATCAAAGAGGCTTAACCTCAGGAAATTTAGCCCATTTAGGCTGAGATTTGGTTTCTATACAACCCAGTAGTGTTAAACACTAATATATGCAGCGCTCACGTGTATTTCACGTGGGGCGATGGAATAGTGCTGAGCACTAATTTTCTCCGGCGCTCATGTGTGAAACATGTGAGGTGCTTAGATATGGACGCTGCCCAACCAGTGCTAAGCACTTAGTCATTTTGGCTGAACATGGAGTGCTAAGCACTTTGCATGGCACTCACGTGGGAAGCACGTGAGTGCTGAGCGTTAATTTCAGATTTTATTTGCTCACCCTTTTTTTTGACATAAGTGCTAAGCACTTGGCTGGAGCTCACGTATGAAGCACGTGAGACGCTAGATTTTGGGTTTCCAAGAGTGTTTCACGCATATTTCACGTGATTGCTTTATTTTGGGGTATTGGGCTGCTTTATTTGGTGGCCGCCTAATCAACACAAAGGAGTTTTTCTTTGCTCTTTGGACGCTCACGTGGGAAGCACGTTAGGCATTTTAGTTTTTCTTTTGTTTGTTTTAAGCACTCACGTGGGAAACACATGTGGCTATATAATAGTGCTAAGTAATAATTTTACTCACGTGTGTTTCACGTGAGACGCCAAGTTCTTCTTGTTTTTAGAGATATTAATCTCTGTTAATGACATTTTAGTCATTGATAATCATCAAGATTTCTGTTTTGAAGATCTTGAATCATCATCATTGTTTTTATTGGAGAACCAAGTTCTCTTTTATTTTTATAAGATCTAAGTTCTTTATATAGGGTTAAACCCTAATTTCGGGGGAATTAAATTCCCAGAACATATGTTCATTTTCTTTTTCTTTCTTTTTCTTTTTAACCTTGTTCTTTTCTCTAAGTTTTGAGTCTGAAGAACAGAATCTCCACGATGAGAATTAAATTCTCAACTTGTGGGGAGATTTGCTTTTGCAAATCTCAAACCAGAGGAAAAACCAAATTCTTGTATGAAGGTTTAAATCCTTATATCTATTATACTATGAAAGAGGGATACTTTTAATCTCTTTTTTTATTTATCTAGAGTGTTTTGATGGAGGAAGGTTTTCTTTCTTTGAGAATTAAATTCTCTGTTCTCTCAAGAGCTCGCTGTATTTTGGCAGGAACTTATAGGTTTTTTTTCTATATTGAGACTTGATGTCTCGCGTCCTTTATATAGTGGAAGCAAGTTTGTTAATTAATTTTGAGAAAATCTCTCATTGAGAGATTCCAATTAGTTTAACTGGACTCAAAATTGATTTGGGGACTTTTACCCACCGTTTGATTTTTGATCCAAGTGTTTCTGCCTTACAGAATATGTTTTCTTATTTTAACAAGATTGAGGGAATATTCTCCAATATATAAAATAAAATTCTATTGAACGGTAATATTTTTATCACCATTGGATTTTTAATCCAAGGGTGCTCGGTTTAACAGAGCACAATCTTTCTTTGTCTAGAAAGATATGGGAAATATCTTCCATCTCCTTGGATTTTTGATCCACCAATTTTCTGTTTAACAGAAAATATCCTTCCCAATAAAATTTAATTCTATGTTTAATCACCATTGGATCTTTAATCCAACGGTTCCTTATTTGAGTAGAATTTAATTCTACGTAAGGAGGTGCCCTCACGTGTTTAACACGTGAGGCTTATTTAGCTTCTCTGATTTGGCGCCCATATGCCCTGCATATGGGCGCTCACGTGTTTAATACGTGAAGCCAATTTGGCCTATAGTCATTTGACTGCAGCGCCTATGCTTTGTATATAGACGCTCACGTGTTTAACACGTGAGGCTTATTTAGCTTATTAGGTGTTTGATTGCAGTGCCTATATGCTTTGCATATAGGCACGTGAGGCTTATTTAGCCTATTAGTTGCCTCATTGCAGCGCCTATATGCTTTGCATATAGGCGCTCACGTGTTTAACACGTAAAGCTTATTTAGCCTATTAGTTGTTTGATTGTAGCACCTATATGCTCTGCATATAGGCGCTCACGTGTTTAACACATGCGGCTTATTTAGTCTATTAGTTGTTTGATTGCAGCGCTTATATGCTCTGCATATAGGCGCTCACGTTTTAAACACGTGAGGTTTGAGTTGTGGGGAATTTTCTCCCCTTTTCGTTTTTATGAGGGAACAGACCTTGGTTCCTTTGCTAAAGCTATAACTCTGTTGTTGTCACAATACAAAGGTATTGGGTCAACAATGGACGGAACCACATGAAGTTATGTTATGAACTTTCTCATCCAGACTGCTTCTTTCGCGACGTCACGCGATATGCTCTGTCTCCATCGTTGAGTCAGCAACGGTGTCCTATTTGGAGCTCTTCCAACATACCGACCCTATATTGAGGGTGAAGATAGAACCCGACATAGATTTGGAGTCATCCTTGTCACTATGGAAGCTGGAGTCAACGAAGTCCTCGATCTCCTTAGTCCTTCTCATGTACTTGAGAATATTCTTAACTTCTATCTAGTGCTTCTCCCTAGGGTTTGACCAATACTTGCTTACCACGTACAGTGCGTAAGCCACATCTAGTCTAGTACACAATATCACATACATTATAGATTCTACCGCAGAAGCATAGGGTATAATAATCTTGCGATCCCTTTCTAAAACAGTATTTGGAGACATCTCTTTGGAGAGGGTGATCCCGTGACAAGCGAGTAGGTTATGGCGCTTAGAATCTTCCATACTAAATCTTTTCAGTATGGTGTCATTGTACCTGGACTGTGAAAGTACCAACATCCTCTTAGATCTATTACGATAGATCTAGATCCCAGAATGTACACGAGGCATCACCCACATGTTTCATGGAGAACTTCTGTGACAAGAATCTTTTGACTGATTGTATTATATGAATCTCATTTCCTATCAAGAGAATCTCATCCACATACAAGACGAGAAATACCACAGTTCTCACTACAATCTTACTATAAATGCATGGTTCATATGCATTTTTGATAAAGTCAAAATTTTTTACCATCTCATCAAAGCAGATGTTCCAATTCTGATATGCTTTCTTTAATCCATAAATAGAGTTAAGCAAGTTTCACACTCTTCCGCTGCTCCCACTCTCTATGAAACCCTCTAGCTGATCCATATAAACACATTCTTCAAAATTTCCATTAAGAAAAGCGGTCTTTACATCCATCTGTCAAATTTCATATTCATATAAGGCAGTAATGGCAAGTAGGATCCGAATGGATTTAAGCATAGCCACTGGAGAAAACGTTCCATCATAATCCCAGCCAGGTCTTTGACGAAAACCTTTTGCTAAGTCTAGCCTTATATGTTTCAACCTGTCCATCTGCACCAATCTTCTTTCTGAAGATCTATTTGCAGCCTATGGGTTTTATCCCTTGAGGTGCAATATCTAAAGTGAAAACTGTAAGGAATATGTATGCCTTAGAGGCCATTATTGTATATTATAGTGGATACTTTATATAGGACTTTCTTGCTCAACATGATAGTATGCTATCTAGTTGCTCTTTATCTAAACATGTGCACTTGTTTTAGTTTACTATCTCATTGATACATGTTGATAAATCCTTTAGGATGTTAGCTTGACTACCAGGACTATGATGCAGATCATACTAGTGGGGCTTGTGTAGTCTGCAAGCACATCCTTTAACAGTTCCTAGTCAAGGGAGTATCGATACAGGGCATCGATGTTCCAGAGTAGACAAGTGTGTACATTTCTTGACCCTGTATAGGGCAATGGTTGATCCCATAACCATTGGTGTTTGACATCAAAGATTGTGCACATGTGCTCATTGGAGAATGTGTACACCGAACATGACTCGCCGATAACTCTTAGATAGTAACATACCTATCGTCAGATAGCAGTTCTCTGGTGACACTTGTACAAGTTAGTCTGCATACCCGAGATCGTCATAGTGGCTTGTATGGTTCCCACTATGCTTTGATTTCCTCCCTACCATGGCTCAAAAGAGTCGTGCAAACATGTGGATTTTGGGTACTGTCCCGAGTCGCATGGAGGCAGAGAGCGATAGGAGGGGTTTCGTCTCTCCTGGTATTGGGAGTTGATATTGCGCTATGCTCATTTGGCTATAACAGCAAGTCCCTGTCTAGGGATGATAAGACTTACTGATAAGTATTATCAGTAGTTTCTCAAAAGGTTATTGGCCAAAACATCGACTTGACTTATCAAGTTAGTGGGGTCTGACGATTCCACCCCAGACTCGATATGCGACATATCAAACGAAGAGGCTGGACTGTACGGTAAGTGTTGCTTATAGGCTCTACGGGAGTTTGGACAAGTTTTCTTGTTGATTTTCTATTCGTTCAATACCTGGGTAGCCGTTACGTCCAGCTAGTACTGCTGATAGCTTGTGGGTATCTGATGTGATCATTACCTACTATTGGTGTATTGACGAGTCTTCAGAGTCCCACATAGAGCTTTCCTAGCTCAAGCGAAACGAAGTAGGGCACATATGGAGATATGTGCGGGAGCTTGATTAAATACGAGTATATGATACCGTATTCTAATCTAGCGATATTTGATATCAGCCTGGTTATATGTGATATAACCTGATTATTGAATCAAGTGTTGATTCAATGATTTGATATGTGTGTGTGTGTGTGTGTATGTGTGTGTGTGTTTGATATTGGCCGGTTATATATGATATAACCAGATTATTAAATCAAGTGTTGATTTAATATCTAATATTGAATATTAGCCGGATATATGTGATATAACCAGATAATTGAATCAAGTGTTGATTTAATGTTTTGATATACATACATACATACATACATACATACATATATGATATTAGTCGGTTATATATGATATAACCGGATTATTGAATCAAGTGTTGATTTAATAATTTGATATATATATATATATATATATATATATATATATATATATATATATATATATATGCATTTGTATCATGGTTGATGATACATGAAACTAGGATGTATGAGAATCACAAGAGAGGTGAAGATGAGGAGACAATGATTGATATATATGAATTAAAGAAAAAAGAAATGAGTCATTGTTTTTAGATGGTTTGAGAAGCTATGACTCATGCTTTTTTCTTGTTTTATTCATAGATTTTTTATCACTCTCATTCTCATCCAATCTTATCTTTATGGTTCATTCCCACTCATCCAAGTTCATCCTCTTCTTCATCTTCATCTCTTCACTAAAATTCTAGGGTTGAGAATAAGAAAAGAAAAAGAAGAAAAATTTGTGAGCAAAATTCCTACTTCATCAACTTACACTACTTTAGCCCTTCAGTAGAGGTTGTTAACTTCACTAATACATTGATTAGTGAAGTGTGAGCTTGAGTGAGAGGGACTTCAAGGTAGATCGTCTTCGGCAACGAAGACAACAAGTAAGCTCGATCTTTTCTTCAAGTGGAGCCTTAAGAAGAGTTCTAAGGACTTCAACTCGGAGCTTTAGAAGTAAAGGACTAGACTACAAAGGTTGTAGTTTCCCATCACTTAGTTTAGAACTTGTTTGCTCACTTAGAAACCCTAATTCTCTAGTTCTATTCTAGTTTAGTATACTTAGACCTTTAATTTTTTAAAATGTATACTTGATGCTCATTAAAACCTAGTAGAGGTACTAAAACATACTTTCATGGTATCAGAGCCAGGCTTGAGACTTAGACGATGTCTAGACGACGTTAAAGTGTTCGATCGACGTTTTAAACTTTGAAATTAGGTAGTTTCTGTCTATTTTTTCAAACGTTGAGTTTTTCACAATTAAAAATACTCAGAAAATTATGCAAGTAATTCTATGGAGCCCCAAGAAGTACGAGAGCCTAACTCCTCTAAGTGACTACGGAACCGCCGCCTAAACCATGTTTTGGCCGCAGTTCCACCGCCTACTTGAGGGGTTATTGACTTGTTTTTCCTCTGCTTCTTCATTGTGACATTTTTGACTTTCTGGGTAATTTTAGTGAAGCTCAAGTTGTTGAGGTCTCGCTGAATTTCTGTTGTTTGAAACATCAATTGAAATGTTTAACATCGTCTAGATAGCTTTGGATATGTGATATAATTTTTGGAATCCATATTGATTAGTTTTGCGAAAACTAGTTAACGAAATGTAAATCTCACATTTTAGTCTCAAATGATGGATTACCACGGAGTTTGGATTTGGATCGAAACTCCGTCGCAATCTCGTATCGTACGCGAATACTCGCCGGGAGACACTAGCAGACAACCACGCCCCATAGCCCCGACCAATTGACTATAAGAGAACCCCATGGCTAAAAGCATTTACTCAGGTGCTCGCGTCCACGGTGTTCTACCCAAGTGCACTTCGTTGACGGTCTCGAGGGTCCGTCCATCTACTAAAGTTCTCGACGAGCATTCGATCATTTAATCGGGAATCTTGTTGAATTACCTGACTTAATTTTTGAAAACTGTTTTCAATTCGAGACTTAAATGCAAGGTTTATAGGGTTAGGCATGAAATTCGGAATATGTGATAATCCGGGTTTATGATGTTTAAAAATGATGCAGATTCTAATCATTGTAGTTTTCATCACTTTTCTGCGACCGTAAGTGTAATATGTTACAGTATCCCCGATCTCGTTGCTATACGACAACGACATTAGGATACACATATTTACTTACATTGATGACATGTGATGTTATTGTGTTGCTATTGATATGTTATATTGGATCGCCGTGATTGAATAGCCGGGGGTTTTACGTGAAATGAGAGTTTTTCAATTTCATTCATGTAAATATTTGTATTTGATATTCTTTTATTAGGACACTTTCGAGTTGAGGTTGTTGTCTCCATTTGATATATATTATTTACTTTTCCACATTAGGATAGACCCAAGACGGGGAGCATAAGTAACCGGGTTCTAGAGTTTAGAGGGAGGCCATCTCGAGGAGTCGAGACCGGTCGCCTAACTCTAGAATTGGCAGGGTTGCTTGCCTCTCTCGTAAGGGTCTAGGGGTATGGGCTTGGCTATTCATCACGACCGAGGAATCCGTGTTTTTCATTACTGGCTTAATCTAAAACACAGACCTCCTAGTATATCTTATATTTCATATATCTGCTTCTGCTGTTTCTGTGATGTGATGTGATCATATAACTGTGTGAGACGAATACTACTTATATATATGATATACTAGTAGACACTATATATGTTTTGCATCTGCACTAGTCTTGACCCCGCCTGCCGTAAGTAACCTTACGGTGAAGACCCGGGTCCCTACAACGAATGCGGATGGCATATATGTATGTTTTATTTTCTTTTTTTTCTGTAATGTTTAGGAAACATAAATGATGGGATGTCATTAATAGGATTAATGAAAAGAAAAGAAACCTAAAAGATGTTGTAGAATCAAATTTTTCAAATGGTAACTCTAGTTCTTGCTTTGCATAGCGGTATTCCATTATGACTATTCAGCATCTCATTCGATGAGGAAAGAGCCTAGATCCTTTCACCGGGAATGACCTCTTTAGCAAAACTAGCATATGCTACAACCCATTCGGTTTGTTTTAAAACTCGATTTTAAAGCGAAGCTTAAACCACTCCTTTTCAAATCACTAGATTTTACAACGATATCAAGTTCATTACGTTAAACGTTTTCTTCAAAATTAGTCTTAGCCCTCCGTCATTTCAGTTACGTAGTATTTAGTATTCGTGCTGTGTTTGTTGACCTTTGTCAAGGCATAGTGTACGGTAGCTGGGCAATATTTATCTGCAGCATGTTGATGCGATCAGTAGGGGCGGTCACACGGCCTTGTTGATCTCCGTCAAGGGTTTTTGTGGGTGGGTTCGAATCGATTAAGAAATGACAGGTTGAACTTGACTAGCGGCCTATAGTTTGTTGACCTCCGTTAAGGTCATAGGTCGTTAGGGGTAAAAACAGATATCCGGAATTTCAAGTGTTGAAATTTGCAATGAGATTGCATACCTTCTATATGATAATTGGATCCCGATACCCACTGTGAGTAAGTGTTACTCCTGAGAGAGTTTTCTACTTTACAATTTGCTAATCCAGTAGGTGTCTAAGAAATGTGTTAACGGGGTTATGCCCCTGCGGAAACGAGATTATTTAATTAGTTCCATGAGAAAGCACAGGGAGACTCCCTCAGAGTACCAACACCTTCCTGCTTGACCAATTGGCGAACTTGTAGGGTGAAATTAATCCCGGTTAATCTTACCTTTTAGAGTTTGAAGGAAGATTTGATAAAAACAGTGGGAGTCATCCTGATTAGATAAGATAATAACCAATCTAATCTTGCAACAGTGCACGCTAAAGTGTTTTCTTCTCTCTCTCCAGGTAGCGACCATGTCACGCCTTAATCAAGATAATAATATGGATGTATTGACCGAACCTGCTTATTATACTAGGCTGGGGAATGTTGACTCCGCTCTATCTTATGACAACTTTCATAAGTCTGAGCAAGGGATAGGGAAATGCAAGGATTTCCACGCCACCCAGATGAAGAAAGAGTATTCTGATGCATCTTCTTCGGGTGTGTTAGTTATTGAGAACTTTTTCTCAGTTTACTCTAAGTCCTGGGTATTGGATACTGGATCAAAATCCTATATTTGTAATCTATTACAGGGGTTAAAGAGAAGTAGAGAACTGGGAAAAGGTGATATGTCAATTAGAGTAGGGAATGGAGCAATTTTTGCTGCCGAAGCGGTCGACGAATATCACATAGTATTACCAAATAGTAATACATTGATTTTGAATGACTGTTATTTCATACCGTCGATGATGTGCAATATAATATCTGTTTCTTTATTAGATAAATAAGGATATAATTTTGCATTAGAGAAAAATGTTATGAATATTTTTCTAAATTAAGTGTTGTTTGGGTTTGGTACATTATGTAATGGTATATACTTCTCAATCAAAATATAGTTCTAAATATACATAACACACACAAGAGAAAAAGTTCAGAAATGAATGAAGTCTTCTTGTGGCACTATAAACTTGGTCATATCAATAGGACTAGACTGGATATGTTGCATAAAGATGGATATTTGAATCCGTTCGAATTTATATCTTATGAAACTTTTCAGTCATGTCTCAAAGGAAAGATGACCAAAACTTCGTTTACGGGACACGGAGAAAGAGCTACTGAACTCTTGGGACTGATACATAGTGATGTATACGGTCCTATTTCTACATATGCCAGGAATGGTTCCTCGTACTTCATTACATTCACTGAAGATCACTTAAGATTCGGACATGTGTTCCTGTTGAAACACAAATCTAAAGTTTTTGAGAAATTTAAGGAATATAAGAGGGAAGTAGAGAACCGGACGGGTAAAAGTATTAAAATCCTTCGATCTGATCGAGGAGGTGAATACTTAAGCATGGAATTCCGAGATTATCTCAAAGAGAATGGGATTATTTCTCAGCTTACTCCTTCGTATACACCACAGCACAATGGAGTATCAGAGCGGAGGAATCACACCCTATTAGATATGGTGCACTCTATGATGAGTGTTGCTGAGTTACCTATTTCTTTTTGGGGTTATGCACTTAAGACAACTGCATACCAATTGAATATGGTTCCTACCAAATCTGTACCTACCACTCCATATGAGATATAGGAGGGGAAGAGACCATGTCTTAATTTCATTAAGATATGGAGTTGTCCGGTTTATATTAAAAAGAAAAATTCGGACAAGCTCGAGGCAAGGTTTGTTCAATGTATGTTTTTTTGGATATCCCAAACATTCGCGAGGGTATATCTTCTACCATATCGAGGAACAAAAGGTGTTTTTTGCTCAACACGCCACCTTTTTAGAAAATAAATTTCTTCTAAAAAAATTAGTGGTAATGATGTAAAGCTGGAAGACGTTCCAGGTACATAAACTACAACTGAAAATTTGGTAGAACCGGAGGATTCGATAGTCCCAGACGAACCTTACCCACTTCGTAGATATAGTATGGTTCCTCATCCAACTAAGAGATACTACGGTTTTCTCATACACGGTAGGAGCGGGGATTACATCATGGAAGATGATGACCCAACTAGTTTCGAGCAGGCCATCACAAGTGGGGACTCTGTGAAATAGCTGGATGCTATGCGATCTGAGATGGAATCCCTGTACACCAACAAAGTATGGACTTTGGAAGTTGCTCCTGAAGAGGTAAAACCCATTGGGAGCAAGTGGATCTTTAAGAAGAAAATTGGTGTAGATGGAAATGTTGAGACCTTCAAAGCTAGACTTATAGTAAAAGGTTTTCGTCAATGACCAAGTGTCGACTATGATGAGACATTTTCTCCAATGGCTATGCTTAAGTCTATCAGGATCCTACTTGCCATTGCTTCATACCATGACTATGAAATCTGGCAGATGGACGTCAAGACCGCTTCTCTAAATGGTGATTTAGAAGAGAGCATGTATATGACACAACCAGAGGGCTTTGTAGACAGTGGGAGTAGCGGAAAGGTGTGCAAGCTGCTTAAATCAATCTACGGATTAAAGCAGGCGTCGCGGAGCTGGAACATCTGTTTTGATGTAGCAGTCAAAGAGTTTGACTTCATCAAAAATGTAGATGAACCATGTATATATAAAATGGTTGTAGAGAGTAAGGTTGTCTTCCTTATATTGTACGTAGATGACATACTCTTGATTGGAAATGAAGTTCCTATGCTGCACTCAGTCAAACTCTTCCTATCACAAAAGTTCTCCATGAAAGATCCAGGTGATGCCTCCTACATCCCGGGTATAATGATCTATAGAGATAGATCTAGAAGAATGTTGGGATTGTACCAATACAGGTACATAGACACCATACTAACACGGTTTAGTATAGAAGATTCTAAGCGTGTTAATTTACCCGCTAGTTCAGGAATCACTCTCTCCAAAGAGATGTCTTCCAAGATTGATTTGGAGAAGGCTCGCTTGAACGTGATACCCTATACTTTTGCAGTTGGGTCTATCATGTACGCGATATTATGCACCAGACTGGATGTAGCTTACTCACTTAGTGTGGTAAGTAGGTATCAATCAGACCCAGGGGAGAAACACTGCATAGCTGTGAAGAACATTCTTAAGTACTTGAGAAGAACTAAAGAGATGTAGAACTCTAAGTGGAGTCATTTACCGATTCGAGATTCCAGAGTGATAAGGACGATAGCAAGTCTATCTCGGGTTTTGTTTTCACCCTCAATGGAGGAACGATATGTTAGAAAAGTTCCAAGAAAGATACCGTTGCAGACTTGACGATGGAGACTGAATACATCGCTGTTAACGGTGCTGTCAAAGAGACTGTCAGGATGAAGAAGTTCATTGCTGAACTTGGTGTGGTTCCATCCATTGAGGATCTAATACTCTTGTATTGTGATAACAATGGAGCTGTGACTTTGGCCAAGGAACCCCGATCCCATCAGCGATCCAGACATATTCTGAGGCGGCATGACCTGATCCGGGAGATAGTTGATCGCCGGAGATCGAGGTCAGAAGAGCAGATACAAAGGACAACACGGTAGATCCACTCACGAAAGCCCTTACCCAGACATAGTTCGAGAGACTTTTTAGGATGTTGGATATGTGATACTACAACAACTGGCCTTAGTGCAAGTGAGAGATTGTTAGGAATATGTATGCCCTAGAGGCCATTATTGAATATTATAGTGGATGCTTGGACATATATATAGAGGACTTTCTTGTTCGACATGATAGTATGCTATCTGGTTGCTCTATATCTATACATGTGCACTTTTTTTAGTTTACTTTCTCATTGATACTGAAAGTCTACCTTAACACCACCATGAGGTTTTAGAGGAATCAAGCATGCTGCATTTTAATTTTTATTAGGTGCTAAGTTAGACTAACAAGATCATTACTAGATTATTAGGGTTTACTTTTGTGATGTGATTAACTCAAGAGAAGAAAAGAGCATACAGCCTTTGTAGTTATAGTCCTTCTCTTCTAAAGCTCCGGGTTGAAGTCCACGCGACTCTACAAGGCTCCTCTTTGAGTTGAATGACCCTCCTTCGTGATCTTCGCGCCAAAGACGATCTACCCGAAGTCCCTCTAGCCCAAGCTAACTCTACAATTAACTCCTTTAGTGTAGCAAACATACCTTACCAAATTGCTAGTTTGGTGTGGGATGGTGATGTAGAGGATGCTAAAAGCACACAAGATTGTGTTCAAGCTTCATGATTCACATCTCATGTGAGGGTTGGAGCTTGAACCAAGACATTTGAGGTGGAAGATGAAGCTAGAGAGCAACTTAAGAAAAATGGCTAAGTGTTCAGAATGAGACTAGAATGAATGGAAACTCTTGACCCCAACTCATTCAAGCATGGAATTTTGCAATATAAAATTGCAACCATGCTTGAATAGTGAGTCAAGATGAATAAACTATGAATAAACCCCATGCTTGCAACCATGCTCTCATTTTCCACCTTTTTTTCTATTTTTCATAAAAATAGAAAATACCATGCTTCATATATATATATATATAAATATATATCATATATATTAATATATATATATATATTTATATATAAGGAAGAATAATTAGTGAGCTAATGATATTAGTTAAGATATAATATATATCATATTATTAAATCAACACTTGATTTAATAATCCGGCTATATCACATATGACCGACTAATAACATTCATCTGTATATCACATTATCAAATCAACACTTGATTCGACAATCTGGTTATATCACATATAACCGAACCGATAACAGATAACTGCCAGATTAAAATATGGTATCACATACTCATATTTAATCAAGCCCACACATATATCAACATATTTGCCCTATTTCGTTTTGCTTGAACCAGGAAACTTCTATGCGGGACTCTAAAGACTCGTCAATACGCCAACAGTAGGTGATGATCACATCAATCACCTACAAGCTGTCAGCAGTACTAGCTGGACATAACGGCTACCCGGGAGCGATATGAAGATCAACAAGCAAGCTCATCCATACTCTCCATGAAGCCTATCAGTAACACTACCATACAGTCCGGTCTCTTCGTCTGATATGTTGCATATCATGTCTAGGGGTGGTAAATGTCAGTCCCCAGTAACGTGATAAGTCATGCCGATGTCTAGCCTATAACGATAGCAGCCCTGGCTAGGGACTTCCAGTTATAGACAATCGAGCATAGCGCAACATCAACCCCTAATACCGGGAGAGACGAAACCCCTCCTATTTCTCATTGCCTCCATGTGACTCGGGACTGTACCTAAAATCCACCTGTTTGCATGACTCCTTTAAGCCATGGTAGGGAGGAAATCAAAGCACAGTGGGAGCCACACAAGTATCTATGACGATCTCGGGTCTACACCCTAATCTATACCAGTGTCACCTGAGGAATGCTATCTGATGATAGGTATACTACCACATAGGAGTCCTCGGCGAGTCCTGTTCGGTGTACCCATTCTCCAATGAGCACCTGTGTACAATCTTTGCTGTCACACACCAATGGTTGTTGGATCAACCATCGCCCTCTAAGGGACAAGAAACGTACACACTAGTCTACTCTGGAATATCGATGCCCTGGTCTAGATATTCTCTCGACTAGGAACTGAATAAAGGATGTACTTTTGGACCACCCTGGCCCCACTAGTATGATCTCATCATAGTCCTGATAGTCAAGTACATATCTAAAGGCTTTATCAACATGTGAGAGCAAGACAGTAAAGAATACCAGTCAACATTTTAAGATAAAGAGTAACCAGATAGCATACTATCATGTCGAGCAAGAAAGTCTTCTATATGTACTTCCAAGCATCCACTATAATATACATTGCATGTACAATAATGGCCTCTAGGTCATACATATTTCTAACAATCTCCCACTTGCACTATGGCCAGTTGTTATAGTATCTCATACCCAACGTCCTAAAAGTCTCTCAAATAGCATCTGGGGGATGGCCTCGGTTAGTGGATCCACTGTGTTATCCTCTGTGTCAACTCTCATGACCTCAATCTTCTGGAGATCAACTATCTCCCTGATCAGGTGATACTGTCTAAGAATATGTCTGGATCGCTGACGTGACGGGGGTTCCTAGGCCAAAACCACAACTCCATTGTCATCACAATACACAGGTATTGGATGCCCAACAGTAGGAACCTAGTTCATATCATGAACTCTATTCATCCAGGCAACCTCTTTGGCAGCATCGTTGGTAGCGATGTAATTAGCCTCTATCAACGAGTCTGCTTCTGTATATATAGCTTGGAACCCTTCCAACATACCGTCTCTCCACTGAGGGTGAAAACAAAAACTGAGACTGACTTTCAGTCGTCTTTATCACTCTGGAAGCTTGAATCGGTAAAGGACTCCATTTGGAGTTCACCGTTACCATACACTAAGAACATCTCTTTAGTCCTTCTCAAGCACTTAAGAATGTTCTTCAGCTGTCCAGTGGTTTTCCTAAAGATCTTTTCAATACTTATTCACTACACCTAGTGAGCAAGCTACATCTGGTCTGGTACATAACATCGCATACATGATTGACCTGTCTGCCAAAGCATAGGGTATCCCTTGTATGCGAGCCCTCTCCTAATCAATCTCGAGAGATATCTCTTTGGAGAGAGTGATTCCTGAACAAGTGGGTACATTACCATGCTTAGAATCATCCATACTAAAACCCTTTTAACGTGGTGTCTATGTACCTGGATTGGGACAATCTTAAATCCATTTAGATCTATCACTATAGATCTATAACCCCAGGATGTAGGAGGCATCGGTTAGATCTTTCATAGAGAATCTGTGTGATAAGAGGTGCTTGACCGAGTGTAGCATAGGAACACCCTTTCCTATCAAGAGTATATCATCCGCATACAATACGAGGAAGACAACCATACTCTCCACAACCTTCTTATTTATACATGGTTCATCTACCTTTTTGATGAAGTCAAACTCTTTGACAGCTTCATTAAACAGATGTTTCATCTCCGCGATGCCTGCTTTAACCCGTAGATGGGTTTAAGCAGCTTGCACATGCTTCCGCAGCTCCCACTGTCTATAAAGCCCTCTGGCAGTGTCATATATATGCTCTCTTCTAAATTACCATTTAGAAAAGCGGTTTTGACGTGCAGTTTGCCAGATTTCGTAGTCATGGTATGCAGCAATGGCAAGTAGGATCCTGATGGACTTAAGCATAGCTTTGAAAGTCTCAACTTTTCCATTTACACCAAATTATATTTCTCAAAGATCCTCTTGCTCCCGATGGGTTTTACTCCATCAGGAGCAACATCCAAAGTCAATACTTTGTTGGTGTACAAGGATTCCATCTCAGATCGCTTAGCACCCAGCCATTTCATATAGTCTCCACTTCTGATGGCCTGCGCGAAACTAGTTGGGTCATCATCTCCATGATGCAATCCTCCCTCCCACCGTCTACGAGAAAACCGTAGTATCTCTAGGGTGGATGAGGAATCCAACTAGATCTGCGGAGTGGCTTCGATTCATCAGGGACTATTGAATCCTCCGGTTCTACCAAATCGTCAGTTATAGTTTGCTTAGCTGGAGTTTCTTCCAGTTCTACCTCATCGCCACTATATTCTTCCACAAGAAATTATTTTCTAAAAAGGTGGCATGTCGAGAAACGAAACATCTTTTGTTCCTCGGTGTGGTAGAAGATGTTCCCTCGCGAATGTTTGGGATATCCTACAAACTTGCACAGAACGGACCTTACCTCAAGCTTGTTAAAATTTTTCTTTTCAACATAGGCCAGACAACCCCATAACTAAACTCGTTTAAGAGATGGTCTCTTCCCATTCCATATCTTATATGGAGTGGTAGGCAACAGATTTGATCGGAACTCTAATCAATAGGTATGTAGCTTCTCAAGTGCATGTCCCTGAAAGGGAATAGGCAACTCAGCAGTACTCATCATAGAGCGCACCATATCTCATAGAGTGTGTCACGCCCCGCTTCCCAGTATACGGACAGAGGACGCGATGAGGCCACTACGTATTTACTCTGAAGTAAATACGCTAAGCATATCTAAGCAATATAAGTAAAATGCACAAGAGACAATGTCAATGGATATAATTGAACAACAACTCTATTTATTAACATTCCTTTTACAATACAACTGAAAAGTAAATACATGGAATGGAAAGCAATGCCTAAACAGTGGTATAAGAGAAATGGAAAATACAGAATGCAAATGTGTACAAAGAATTTAAAGCTCTGGGACGAAAGCTAGCTGGTCCAAATCCTCGCTGCTAG
Source organism: Agapanthus africanus (assembly GCA_030015575.1). NCBI lineage: Eukaryota > Viridiplantae > Streptophyta > Magnoliopsida > Asparagales > Amaryllidaceae > Agapanthus > Agapanthus africanus. The sequence continues at coordinate 122,722,884 of CM057344.1, forward strand.
GCTCGATCTCCAGAAGGTCCGAATAACCTGACGAAATTCCAAAGAAAAGAAAGAGAATGTCGTCAGCGAACAAATCGCTCGGTAAGTCCCAAAAATAGGGGAGAAGTAGAATAGACACACACACATAGAGAGTATAACTATTATAATGTTGATTGTTATGTTAACACTGTTGTTTGTTGCTTGGTACAGAAGAGGCCAGTGTATATGTGAGGAGTCTCACAATACCGGAGACTACGGTATACGGAGTACAAGGAACCGTTCAGCCATGGTACAACGGTAATTGAATTCAGGTTAGGTGTCTTTATGGTTATTGTCTCGTGCCACTTCTAACACCTTCCGTACCAATCTACCACTTAAAAACCCCGCGATGTCTTGATTGTATTGTTTGTATTGTTTGAATTGTATATTGTATATAGATGGATGACTTGCCAAAACCATGATATCGGTAATGGAACGGATATAATGGATGAACATGTAGATGGAATATATCAATGGTTCGGTTCAGTTAATATAGATTGATTAGATTGAATAGACGGATTCATAGATCCATGTTGTATTGAAGTTTGATACTTGAATCATATTCAAGTAAGATTGCTTATATTGAGACTCAGTCTGAGTCAGACAATTAGAAAAGAAATTGAATCCCGAATTAGGTTTTGGTGTTATCGGTAACTGCTGCACATGGACGGCAGGATTTGTGTCTTTTTCAAAGACAATTACCGTGTTGATAACATCGTTTGTTAAGTTGTCTACCTTAAATAAGCAAGCACCCATATCTCCGGCTCCCTGAGGCTCAAGAGACTGGTCCCGCTTAAACCTATGTTTACTAGGGTCCTTATTATAATTTAGTATAACTTGAGGGGGTTTTATATAAAAATAATTTTTTATAATTTTCAAAATACACCTCAAGTATTTTATTATCATCTTTAGAGTTTTCATTGTGACATTTCTAGTGAATAAAATCTAATTTCATAATATATGGTATTTATTTGTAATATTGGATTTGTATGGTATTTTCTTGTAAATGAGATGTTTTCTTGAATTTTGGAAATGTGGAATATTATAAATATAAAAATTAGATATTTTGATATTAATTACATATATATTTATTTATTAAAAATATAATTTTTATTTATAATAGAAATCAAATTTTCTAAAGAAAATTGTATTTTAAATCTTTCGAGATCGTATGCTCCTTACGGAGGTCTGCATCTCACTCTACTTGGCCCGAGGATGTGCGATAATCCGCACCTTCCCGAACGGCTTTCCCGAAATGAGTTGTAGAGGCACAATTGTAAAGATTTGTTAAAATACACATCTTGTAGAAAAATGTTTTTTACGGAGGTAGTTATGGGTAAAGTTGTATTTTTCCCAAATCTATATTCCCAAATTCCATCGTGCTATCTTTAGATATGTGTATTGTGAGGAGCTAGGTCATTACCTCGTGAGGTTTCTAAGGTAATACGGTTTAAAAAGTTCAAGTATGTCGAAATGAAACATGAAGGTATTTTAATGTAAAATTGTGATAAAAGATGTATATAACAATCTTTTGTGATAAAACTTGTTTCAGATGTTTATTAATGTTTAATGAGAAATATGTGATGATATGAAGGTATCTTGATTAAGAAAATATATAGTTTTTAAAGAAAAACCGAATCGGAAGTCGGACTAATTCCGCTTCCGTCGGGTTTTAATTTTGAATGTTTCTAGAATAGAAGGAGAAGTAGGGACCTATAAGTTATTAGACTAGGAGAGAGAAGGAGGAAGAGATGGGAGGTGCCAGTGCGTCGTTTCGTCGTCGGAATCTCCTCGGATCGTCGTCGGAAGTTCGTCGAAGTTTCGTCCTTTACTAACTCCACTTGCACACAAAAAGTCTTGGGAATTTTCTTGAGAGTTTGGGCAAGAATTTGGGAGTGAGGAGGGGTGATTTTAGGTGTGGTATTTATAGGAAAAAATCAGGGTTTAGGGTAATGAAAGGGTGTATTAAAATTTTGTATTAAAATGGATTAAATGTGTGTTTTAATTTGGTCTGTAAACGTACAGGTAAATTAAATAATACAGAGGTTATGAGAGGAGTTCAAGGGTTGCAAGAGTTAAAGAAATTTAGGGTTTGGATTGAGTCGGACCGGCGACACTGGCTGAGTCGGGTGAGTCGCCGGCCCGAGTCGGCTGAGCCGGGCCACGTCTCCTTGCCATGTGTCCCCGATGCTTGGTCTTGACTCGTAGACCCGTTTGTTTATTCTGTAATTTACCCTATTACAAGTAGTGCACGTGTAGACTCTTGGGCTTCTAAAAGATTAAAAGAAATAAAAATAAAAATAATATGTGGCTGATGGGATTTGAACTCTGGTGCTTTGATTCAGCAGTGCAAGGCCTTACCAGTGAGCTACAAGCTCCTTCTTGCTGTTCAAAATCAAATCAAATTTGTAACTTGTTCTCAGGCTCAAGTACCCCTTTCTGCATTTTTGAAAAAAATTTACAGAAAGTGTAGGGTTGTTACATTCTATCCTGTTTAAAAAATTTCGTCCTCGAAATTTGTAAAAAAAAGTGTAACCGATTCAAGGAAAGTTTAGTGATAGAAGTACTGAGAGAGTATGAAAAATTTGTGAAGGAATGAAAGAATGCGAAATATTTGAAAAGAGTTGAGGAAATTACCAGGGTTACCTTGGTCTACGGCCTCTCCTTCTTCGGCCGCTAAAAGGAAAGCCTGACGCCATGGTTCATTCCTCCTAGCCGGAGGTACATTCCTTTGTCCTTGTGGCGTGTTTCTCTGCCCTCGAGGAATGTTCCTCAGTGCCTGATGGAATTAGCGAGTAGGCGATGCAGGTGGTGCAGCAGGGAGTGCAAGGCGAGGTGCAGGAGCCTGGATAGCTAGCCGCTGCCGGTAGTTAGTGGGTGTGTCAGCTGGGTTGCATCTATAAGGACAGTTTCTAATTCCGTAATTGGATGCGCCACAAACTAAGTACAAGCCTTTTGTGCGCCTACAATCCTTCCACAAGTGCCCTTCCCTCTTGCAATAGAAGCAAAAGTCGGGACTTGGCTGATTATTGGTTTCTTCCGGTCTTCTGGGTTCAACATTTGGCCTTGAAGAGGCTCCTCCTACCATCTGGTTGGCAGGGCACTTAACTCTGGCAGATTGAGGTCTGCTCTTTTTCTTCACCACTGCCTCGTATCTTCGGGCAGCTTTCAAAGCCATATCATGGGTTGGGAAATCCCCTGTAGCAAATGCAGCTTAGATTTCCAGGTCTAACCCTCGCTAAAATCTTCTAGCTCTGATCTCAGCAGTCGGTATGAGATGGGCCGCAAACCTGTTACAGTCTTATGTTAGCTGTGTAGTATATGATATAAAATCGAACATTGAGACATATCTTACCTGCTGAGCATGGTGAACTCAACATCATATTCATCCACTGATTTGGTCCACATCAAACCCTGTTGTAAGTGGATGAACTGTTGTTCCATATCGAACCTGGCAGTCTCCGGGAAGTACTTTGCGTCGAACATGTCGGGGAAAGTCCTCCATTCGATCGGCTGGGTAAGACGGCTTTCTTCCGTCTTCCACTAAACCCGTGCATTGTCAGTGAGTTGCAGCTTTGCAATTCATACCCAAGCGACTTCTGGCACTTGTGCTGCTGCCAGGTCATCTTCAATGCCTTGAGCCCATTCCTCAGCTTCTAGAGGGCTCTCTTTTTTTTGCAAACTATTTGGGGTGCAAGGCCTTGAATTGCTTTACCCCAGGTGCTTCTTCCTTGGGACGGTTCATTAGAATAGCTGTCTGCTGCTGCTGTCTTTCTAGGAGGCTGCGGATTGCCTCAAGTAGAACTGACTGCTCTTTGATCAGAGCAGCGACGGTAGGTGTGAGTGGTAGTGGTGGAGGAGTGTTGTTGACATTCGTGCTGGTGTTGTTTGGGGAATCCATAACCTTGAAAGAAAATTTTGGGTTAGGACAGATTCAAAGTATAAAATTGAAGAAGTATGAATTGTAAAGAATATTTTTAGTTTCTGGTTCCTGTGTTATATTGCTTAGGTTGTCCACGCAGAGCTGAACTGCATGGTAGGGTTCCATACAGCTTTAACCTGCATGGGCCACCGACAAAACCTGTCACGCCTCGCTTCCCAGTATACGGGCAGAGGACGCGACGAGGCCGCTGCGTATTTACTCTGAAGTAAACACGCTAAGCGTATCTAAGCAATATAAGTAAAATGCACAAGAGACAATGTCAATGGATATAATTGAACAACAACTTTATTTATTAACATTCTTTTTACAATACAACAGAAAAGTAAATACATGAAATAGAAAGCAATGCCTAAACAGTGGCATAACAGAAATGGAAAGTACATAATGCAAATGTGTACAAGGAATCTAAAGCTCTGGATCGAAAGCTAGCTGGTCCAAATCCTCGCTGGTGGGCTCGATCTCCAGAAGGTCCGAATAACCTGACGAAATTCCAAAGAACAGAAAGAGAATGTCATTAGCGAACAAATCGCTCGGTAAGTCCCAAAGATAGGGGAGAAGTAGAATAGACACACACACAGAGAGAGTATAACTATTATAATGTTGATTGTTATGTTAACGCTGTTGTTTGTAGCTTGGTACAGAAGAGGCCAGTGTATACGAGAGGAGTCTCACTAGACCAGAGACTACGGTGTACGGGGCACAAGGAACTATTCAGATACGGTACAACGACAATTGAATTCAGGTTAGGTGTCTTTATGGTTGCTGTTTCGTGCCACTTCTAACACCTTCCGTACCAATCTACCCCTTAAAAACCCCGCGATGTCTTGCTTGTATTGTTTGTATTGTTTGAATTGTATATTGTATATAGATGGATGACTTGCCGAAACCATGATATCAGTAATGGAATGGATATAATGGATGAATATGTAGATGGAATATATCAATGGTTCGGTTCAGTCAATATAGATTGATTAGATTGAATAGATGGATTCATAGATCCATGTTGTATTAAAGTTTGATACTTGAATTATATTCAAGTCAGATTGATTATATTGAGACTCGGTCTGAGTCAGACAATCAGAAAAGAAATTGAACCCCGAATTAGGTTTTGGTGTTATCGGTAATTGCTGCACATGGACGGCAGGATTTGTGTCTTTTTCAAAGGCAATAACCGTGTTGATAATATCGTTTGTTAAGTTGTCTACCTTAAATAGGCAAGCACCCATATCTTCGGCTCCCTGAGGCTCAAGAGACTGGTCCCACTTAAACCTATGTTTACTAGGGTCCTTATTGTAATTTAGTATAACTTGCGGGGGTTTTATATAAAAATAATTTTGTATAATTTTCAAAATACACCTCAAGTATTTTATTATTATCTTTAGAGTTTTCATTGATGTATATTTTATCAATGTGACATTTCTAGTGAATAAAACCTAATTTCATAATATATGGTATTTATTTGTAATATTGGATTTGTATGGTATTTTCTTATAAATGAGATGTTTTTCTTGAATTTTGGAAATGTGGAATATTATAAATATAAAAAATAGATATTTCGATATTAATTACATATATATATATATATATATATATATATATATTTATTAAAAATATAATTTCTATTTATAATAAAAATCACATTTTCTAAAGAAAATTGTATTTTAAATATTTCGAGATTGTATTCTTTTTGCGGAGGTCTGCATCTCACTCTACTAGGCCCGAGGATGTGCGATAATCCGCACCATCCCTAACGGGTTCCTCGAAATGGGTTGTAGAGGAGCAATTGCAAAAATTTGTTAAAATACACATCTTGTAGAAAAATATTTTTTATAAGTCGGAGGTAGTTATGTGTAAAGTTTTATTTTTCCCAAATCTATGTTCCTAAATTCCATCGTGCTATATTAGATATGTGTGTTGTGAAGAGGTAGGTCATTACCTCATGAGTTTTCTAAGGTAATACGGTTTAAAAAGTTCAAGTATGTCGAAATGAAAAATGAAGGTATTTTAATGTAAAATTGCGATAAAAGATGCATATAACAATCTTTTGTGATGAAACTTGTTTAAGATGTTTATTAATGTTTAATGAGTAATATGTGATGATATGAAGGTATCTTGATTAAGAAAAATTATAGTTTTTAAAGAAAAACCGAATTTGAAGTCGGACTAACTCCGCTTCCGTCGGGTTTTAGTTTTGAATGTTTTTATAATAGAGAAAAGAAGGACAAGTAGGGACTTATAGGTTATTAGACTAGGAGAGAGAAGGAGGAAGAGATGGGCGGTGCCGTGTCGTTTCGTCGTCGGAAGGTCGTCGGAGCTTTGCCCTTTGCTAACTCCACTTGCACACAAAAAGTCTTGGGAATTTTCTTGAGAGTTTGGGCAAGGATTTGGGAGTGAGGAGAGGTGATTTTAGGTGTGGTGCTTATAGGAAAAATTAGGGTTTAGGGTAATGAAAGGGTGTATTAAAATTTTGTATTAAAATGGATTAAATGTGTGTTTTAATTTGCTCTGTAAATGTGCAGCGAAATTAAATAATACAAGGGTAATGGGGGGAGTCAATGGTTGCGAGAGTTAAAGAAATTTAGGGTTTGGACTGAGTCGACCGGCGGCGCCGGCCGAGTCGGTCGAGTCACCGGCCCGAGTCGGTCGAGTCGGGCCACGTCTTTTTGCCATGTGTCCCCGATGCTTGGTCTTGACTCGTGGACCATTTGTTTATTATGTAACTTACCCTATTACGTGTAGTGTACGTGTAGAATTTTAGGCTTCTAGAAGATTAAAAGAAATTAAAATAAAAATATTGTGTGGCTGATGGGATTTGAATTCTGGTGCTTTGATTCAACAGTGCAAGGTCTTACCAGTGAGCTACATGCTCCTTCTTGCTGTTCAAAATCAAATCAAATTTATAACTTGTGCTCAGGCTCAAGTACCCCTTTCTGTATTTTTGAAAAAATTGTACATAAAGTTTAGGGTTGTTACAGGGTGTGATTCCTCCACCCTGATATACCGTTGTACTGTGGTGTATACGGAGGAGTAAGCTGAGAGAGAATCTCATTCTCTTTTAAATAGTCTCGGAATTCCATGCTCCAGTATTCTTCTCCCCGATCATATCAAAGGAGTTGAATACGTTTAGCCATCTGGTTCTCTTCTTCGTACTTATATTCCTTGAAATTCTCAAATGATTCAGTTTAGTATTTCAACAAGCACGCATGTCCGTATCTTGAGAGAACATCGGTGAATGTAATAAAATACGTGAAACCATTCCTGTCATGTGTAGACATAGGACCTCATACATCACCATGTATCTGTCCAAGAGTTCAGTAGCTCTTTCTCCGTTTATAGTAAACGGAGATTTGGTCACCTAGGCTTTGAGACATGACTGGCAAGTTTCATAATATGTAAATTTGAACGGATTCAAATATGCATCCTTATGGAACTTTAGCTAGTCTTGTTTCATCAATATGGCCCAGTTTACAATGCCACAAGAAGACTTCGTTCATTTCTGAACTGTTCCTCTTGTGTGTGTACGTTTAGAACTGTTGTTTGATTCAGAACATGTACACTGTTATACAACATACCTTACCCAATCAACACTTGATTTAGGAAAATATTCACAATATTTGTCGGTATGAAATAACAGTCACTAAGAATCAATGTATTACCAGTTGGTAACACCAGGTGATATTTGCCAACTGTTTTGGCTGCAACAATTGCACCATCTCTACTACTAGAGATATATCACCCTTTCCCAGTTCTCCACCTGTCTATAGACCGTGTAACAAATTACATGTGTGGAATCTTGATCCGGTATCCAATACGCATGATGTAGAGGTAAACAGAGAAAGAGTTCTTGGTAACGAACACACCCGAAGACAATGCATCAGCATGATTTTTCTTTCTTTGGGTGGCGTAGGAATCCGAATATTCCCCTATTCCTTTCTTAGACTTATGATAATCATAAGATAGAGCGGAACCTAGCCCGGTATAATAAGTACGTTCGGTCAATACATCCATATTATTATCTTGATTAAGGCATGTCATTGGTCGCTACCAGGAGAGAGAGAGAAAGATAATCACTTTGCGTGCGCTCTTTGCAAGATTTAGATTGGTTATTTTTATCTAATCAGGATGGCTCCCACCGTTTGTATCAAATCTTCCTTCAAACCCTAAAAGGTAAGATTAGCCGGGATTAATTACACCCTACAAGTTCGCTAATCTTTCGGCCAGGCCAGTGTTGGTACTTTGAGGGAGGTTCCCCGTGCTTTCGCACGGACCTAATTAAAATAAACATCGTTTTCCCAGGGGCGTAACCCCGTTAACCCCTTTCTAGACACCTACTTGATTGGCTAATTGTGATGTCTAAAACTCTCTCAGGAGTAACTCTTACTCACAGTGGATATCGGGATCCAACTATCATATATAAGGTATGCAATCTCATTGCAAATTTCAACACTTGAAATTCCCGATAATGGTTTTTACCCCTAGCAACTTATGACCTTGGCTATGGTCAACAAATCATAAGTGCTAGCCAAGTTCAACCCGTCATTTCTTGATTGAATTAAACCCACACGTGCGACCCTTGGCTAAGGTCAACAAAGCTGCACGACTACCCTAATCCAATCGTATCACATGTTGTAGACAAACACTAATTAGCTACCGCACACTACGCCTTGGCTATGGTCAACAAACGCAGCACGAATACTACATAGTATTTATCTGAAATGATAGAGGGCTACGCAGGTTTTTAAGAAAATCATGAGCGTAATGAACTTGATATCGTGGTAGAATCTAGTGATTTTGAAAACGAGTGTTTTTTAGGATTTTGCTAGTTTCTCTAAAGAGGTCACTCCCGGTGAAGGGATCTCGGCTCTTTCCTCATCGAATGAGGTGCTGGATATTCTACAAGGAAAAGAAAGAACTAAAATAGAAATCAAAAAATAAAAGCGAGACGGTTGTAGCATTTGCTAGTTTTGCTAAAGAGGTCACTCCCGGTGAAGAGATCTCGGCTCTTTCCTCATCGAATGAGGTGCTGGATATTCATCAAGGAATACTACCGTTCAAAGCAAAAACTAGAGCTACCCTTTTTGAAAATTTGATTGTACAACATACTTTGGATTCTTTCTTTTCATTAATCTCATTAATGAAGTCCCATCAATTAATGTTTCCTAAACATTAGAGAAAAATGAAACGAAAATAGAACGTACGCTTATACCATCCGCATTCGCCATGGGGCCCCGTCATGCACCGTTAGGTTACTTAACTATCTGCAGAGCGGGGGCTGGACTAGCGCGGGTGCAAAACATAAGCAACGTTTATTATATATCATATATATAATATAACATTCGTCTCACGCAGTTATATGATCAACATCACAGAATCATGCAGTAGAAGCAACATATGAAATATTGGATATACTAGGATGTCCGTGTTTTAAATTTAGCCAATAATGTAAAACACGGATTCCACAGTCGTGATGAATAGCCAAACCCATATCCCTAGACCCCTACGAGAGCGGTAAGTAACTCTTCCAATTCTAGAGTTAGGAGACCCGGTCTCAACTCCTTGAGATGGTTTCCCACTGGACCCTAGAACCCGGTTACTTGTGCTCCCTACCTTGGGTCTATCCTAATGCGGAAAAGTAAATAATATACAACAGTGGTGACATCATCCTCAACCCGGAAGTGCCCCAATAAATGAATATTACATACAGATTTTACATGAATGAAAATAAAAACCCTCATCTCACATAAAAACCCCCCGGCTATTCTTTCACGACGATCTAATAAATCATATCAACAGCAACACATGATATCACATATCATCAACGTAAGCAAATATGCGTATCTCTAAAACTCGTTGACATATAGCAACGAGATTGGGATACCCCATATATTACACTTACGGTCGCAGAAAAAGAAACAGAAAACTATAATAATTAGAATCCGCAATTTCCTTGGATATCATAAACCCGGAATATCTCATATTCCGGATTTCATGCCTAACCTATAAAACAAGCATTTTAGTCTCAAATTAAAAACTCTTTTCAATTGGTTTTCGGATAATTCAACAAGATTCTCGACTGAGTGATCGCGTACAATATGCAATTGCGACAGAGTTTTGATCCGAATCAAAACTTCGGGGCAATCAATCAATTGAGACTAAACGGCTAGCTTTACAATATAATAACTAGTTTTCATAAAAATAATTAATCCGAATTCTAATAATTGTATCACACAAATCACAAAACTTGTAAAGAAACCGTGACATTAGAATTCTGCACGAAATTAGGAAACTTAACCAATTTTTCCAAAACACGAAAAATCCAGTGAGCTAAAGTTCAAAAACCGATCGTTTTATACCAATCCAGGAGTCGAAACGAACTCGAAACCCTCCCGAATCTTCACGGGGGCGAAGACCCAAAATAAATTATCGAATAAGGGGCCTATAGGGGGTACCCCACCCCCGAGGCCACCACGAGGTGGCCAGGGGATGAGGCAAACCCGAAATTGCCCCCACCGCCAAGACCACTTTGTGGTGGTCTAGGAGAGTGGGCCCAGCCGTTCCTTTCCCCCAGGGTGTCCCCGGGGTGCAAACGATCCACCCCGCAACTTATTGGTTCAAACCGTGAGCCTACGGGGTGTGCAAACAACTCGAAACATCAATTTCGAAACTGTTTTTATCGGTAATTTTTGCACGACAAAAACGATGAATTTCTAACGTCGCTATAAGTTACCCTAATGTTCTAGCTTGGGTTTGGTACCATGAAAGTCTACCTTAACACCATTATGAGGTTCTAGAGGCATCAAACATGCCGCATTTTAATTTTTATTAGGTGGTAAGTTAGACTAACAAGATCATTTCTAGATTATTAGGGTTTGCCTTTGTGATGCGATTAACTCAAGAGAAAAAAAGAGCATACAACCTTTGTAGTTCTAGTCCTTCTCTTCTAAAGCTCCGAGTTGAAGTCCATACTACTTTATAAGGATCATCTTCGAGTTGAACGACCCTCATTCATGATCTTCGCGCCAAAGACGATCAACCCGAAGTCCCTCTAGCCCAAGCTAACTCTACACTAAACTCCTTTAGTGTAGCAAACACACCACACCAAATTGCTAGTTTGGTGTGGGATGGTGAAGTAGGGGATCTTAAAAGCTGACAAGATTGTGTTCAAGCTTTATGATTCACATCTCATATGAGGGTTGAAGCTTGAACTATGACATTTGAGGAGGAAGATGAAGCTAGAGAGCAACCATGGGAGAAACTTAAGAAAAATGGCTAAGTGTTGAGAATGAGACTAGAATGAATGTAAACTCTTGACCCATACTCATTTAAGCATGGAATTTTGCAATATAAAATTGCAACCATGCTTGAATAGTGAGTCAAGATAAATAAAAACTATGAATAAACCCTATGCTTGTAACCATGCTCTCATTTTCCACCTCTTTTCTATTTTTCATTAAAATAGAAAATACCATGCTTCATATATATATATATATCATATATATATATATATATCATATATATATTAATATATATATATATATATATATATATAAGGAAGAATAACTGGTGAGCTAATGATATTAGTTAAGATATAATTATATCACATATAATATATATCACATTATTAAATCAATACTTGATTTAATAATCCGGTTATATCACATATGACCGACTAATATCATTCATATGTATATCACATTATCAAATCAACACTTGATTCGACAATCTGGTTATATCGCATATAACCGAACTGATAACAGATAACTGCCAGATTACAATACGGTATCACATACTCATATTTAATCAGGACCACGGATATATCAACATATATGCCCTACCTAGTTTCGCTTGAACCAGGAAAGTTCTATGTGGGACTCTAAAGACTCGTCAATACGCCAGCAGTAGGTGGTGATCACATCAATCACCTACAAGCCATCAGCGGTACTAGCTGGACGTAACGGCTATCCGGGTATTGAGCGATATGAAGATCAACAAGCAAGCTCGTCCATACTCTCCATTAATCCTATCAGTAACACTACCGTACAGTCCGATCTCTTCGTCTGATGTGTCGCATATCATGTCTAGGGGTGGTAAACGTCAGTCCCCAGTAGCGTGATAAGTCATGCTGATGTCCGTCCTAAAACGGTTCGAGAAACTACTGATAACTCTTATCAGTAAATCTCAGCAGCAGCTCTGGCTAGAGACTTCCAGTTATAGCCAATCGAGTATAGCGCAACATCAACCCCAATACCGGGAGAAACGAAACCCCTCTTATCGCTTATTGCCTCCATATGACTCGAGATTGTACTCAAAATCCACCTGTTTGCACGACTCCTTTGAGCCGTGGTAGGGAGGAAATCAAAGCACAGTGGGAGCCACACAAGACTCTATGACGATCTCGGGTCTACAAACTAATCTGTACCAGTGTCACCTGAGGAATGCTATCTGACGATAGGTATACTACCACATAGGAGTCCTCGGCGAGTCCTGTTCGGTGTACCCATTCTCCAATGAGCATATTGTACAATCTTTGATGTCACACACCAATGGTTGTGGGATCAACCATCGCCCTCTAAGGGACAAGAAACGTACACACTAGTCTGCTCTGGAATATCGATGTCCTAGTCTCGATATTCTCTCGACTAGGAACTGATTAATGGATGTATTTTTGGACTACCCTGGCCCCACTAGTATGATCTCATCATCGTCCTGGTAGTCGAGTACATATCCTAAGGGCTTTATCAACATGTGAGAGCAAGACAGTAAAGAATACCAGTCAACATGTTAAGATAAAGAGTAACCAAATAGCATACTATCATGTCGAGCAAGAAAGTCCTCTATATGTACGTCCAAGCATCCACTATAATATACATCACATGTACAATAATGGCCTCTAAGGCATACATATTCCTAACAGATACATGTTGATAAAGCCCGTAGAATGTTAGTTTGACTACCAGGACTATGATGCAGATCATACTAGTGGGGCTTGTGTAGTCCGCAAGAACATCCTTTAACAGTTCTTAGTCGAGAGAGTATCGAGACAGGGTATCGATGTTCTAGAGTAGACTAGTGTGTACGTTTCTTGACCCTATATGGGACGATGGTTAATCCCATAACCATTGGTATTTGACATCAAAGTTTGTGCACAAGTGCTCATTGGAGAATAGATACACCGAACAGGACTCGCCGAGAACTCCTTGATGGTACTATACCTATTGTCCGATAGCAGTTCTCTGATGACACTTTTACTGTAACGTCCCGCTTCCCGGTGTAAGGCGAAGGGGGCACGACTGGCCGCTACGTATTTACTCTGAAGTAAATATGCAAAGCGTAACTAAGCAATATAAAAGAAATATATACAGGAGACAAATATAATGAACATCAACTTTATTTATTAACATTCTTTTGTACAATGCATGGAAAAGTAAATACATATGACTGAAAGCAATGCCTAAACAATAGCATAACAGAAATGGAAAGTACTAAAATAAAATGTGTCCAATGAATCTAAAGCTCTGGGTCGTAGGCTAGCTGATCCAAGTCCTCGCTGGTAGGCTCGATCTCCTGAAGGTCCAAAAAACCTGACAACATTCTAAAGAAGAAGGAGAAGGAATATCATCAGCGAACAATCACTCGATAAGTCCCAAAAATGGGAGAGAAATAGAATAGACAGAAAGAGAGAGAGTGTGTGTGTAACTTTTTGTTGGATATATGTATGCCCTAGAGGCCATTATATGTATAGTGGATGCTTGGACATATATATATATATATATATATATATATATATATATATATATATATATATATGTATGTATGTATGTATGTATATATATATATATGTATATATGTATGTATATATATGTATGTATGTATGTATATTTTGATATATGACTTTCTTGCTCAACATGATAGTATGCTATCTGGTTTTACTTTATCTGACATGTTTACTTGATACTGTTCATCTGATACATGTTGATAAAGCCCTAAGGATATTTTCTTGACTTCCATGGCTATGATGGAGATCATACTAGTGGGGCATGTGTAGTCTATAAGCATATCCTTAAATGTTCCTAGTCGTAGGTATATCAAGATAGGGCATCGATATTCCAGAGTAGACTAGCGTATACGTTTCTTGACCCATATGATGAGCGATGGATGATCCCATATCCATTCGTGTTGTGACATCGAATATTGTATACGGGTGCTCAGTGGAGACTGGGTACACTGAACGGACTCACAGAGAATTCCTATATGGTATTATATCTATCGTCGGATAGCAGTTCTCTGGTGACACTGGTATAGGTTAGTCTGTAAACCCGAGATCGTCATAGAGTCTTGTGTGTTCTCCAACTGTACTTTGATTTCCACCCTATCACAGCTCTATTGAGTCATGCAAACAGGTGGCTTTTGGGTATAGTCCCGAGACACATGGAAACAATGAGCGATAGGAGGGGTTTCGTCTCTCCTGGTATTGGGAGTTGATGTTTTGCTATGTGCGATTGGCTCTGACTTGAAGTCCCTGGCCAGGGCTGAGGAGATTTACTGATAAGTGTTATCAGTAGTTTCTCGACCGGTCATAGACCATATCGACATGACTTATTGAGTTATTACGGCTCGACGATTCCATCCCTAGACTTGATATGCAGCATATCAGACGAACAGACCGGACTGTACGGTAAGTGTTTTCAATTGCTCGACGGGAGTTTTGACGGGTTCGCTTGTTTTCTTCTGATCGTTCAATACCCGGGTGGCCGTTACGTTTAGCTAAACGCTTGCGGCTTGTAGGTGTTTTGATATGATCATCACCTACTGCCGGCGTATTGACGAGTCTCAGAGTCCCACACAGAATTCTTCTAGCTCAGGCGATTTGATGTGGTGTGCATATGTGATATGCACAGGAGCTCGATTAAATACGAATATGTGATACCGTATTTTAATCGGACATTCAATATTAGTTGGGTCGTATTTGATATAACCGATTTATTAAATCAAGTGTTAATTTAATATTATCTTTTAGCTCACTTTTAATTAACCCTTTTTCTTTTGGATGTATGCATGTATGTTCACACATACACATGATAATGTGCATGCACACATACATACATACATATGTGTCATGGTTGATGATACAAAGGAGATGGAAATGCAAGACTTACATGGTTGATAAATATCTAGATTTTTTTTTAATGAATTAAGGAAAAAGGAAATTAGTATAATGACTCATTTTCTACACACTTCTTCTTTGACCATTGGCTTTAGCCATGGTTTAATTTCCTTTGTTCTTTAACCCATCTACAAAATATCTAGATATTTAGTTAACTATAGTTATATTTGAGAATGTCTCATATATATATTCTTTTCTTTTTCTTTTTAGAAATAAGTTTTCATTATTATTCACAAAAGGTTTTGCCATCTTCACCTTCCTCCTTCTCCAAGCTCTCTTGAGTTTTGTTTTGAGTGAGGAACTTAAAAAGAAAGAGGTTTTAAGTGAGTTTACAAACCACACAACCATTCTACACTACCCCAGCCCTTTAATGTAGAGTGTTTGCTTTATTTTGTGAAGCTAAGAGCTTGATCTAGGAATCTCCGGGTGGATCATCGTAGACGACGAAGGACCTTGAGCGGAGTCGTTCCAAACCTTGTGCAAAGCCGTAGGAGTCTTAAAGACAGAAGGAGTTGGCTACAATGGCTGTATTTCCTTTTCATTTAGTTTAGACTTCACATAATGTTGATATTACCCTAATCTCTAGTTACGATTCGTAGTTCGTTTGTAATAGCCCTCTTTAAAATGAAAGTTCACTACTTTATGATGTTGCAACCTTACTGGAGGCGCTACTACACACCAACATGGTATCAGAGCCTAGCTAGAGCTTTAGGGTAAACCGGACGACGTTTAAAAACTCAATCGAACATGAAAAACGATATTTTTACATGCTCGCTGGAAATTTTTTCAAAAGTTGGAATTTTTGTAATTAAAAATATGCAGGAAATAGAGCAGGGTTTTCTATAGATCCCCAAGAAAAACGAGTGCCTAACTCAACACAACGACCGCGAAACCGCGGCCAAATAGGTGTATTTGCGGCTGTTCCGCGGCGCCGTTGGTGAGGTTTGGACCGTGCGCTCTTGCGTTGATCCGTAGGTACCAAATATGCTCTCTAGGAATTTTTATGCAGGTTCAAATGTTGAGATCTATTACAACAGTGGGTATGTTGATGTGTTGATTGATATATTTTAACGTCGTCTATGCTTTTCAATTGTTGATGTGATATGATGTATAGGATCGTCGTGATCGAATGGCCGGGGGTTTTATGTGAGACGAGAGTTTATCTTTTCATTCATGTAAAATTTATTGTATATATTATTCTTTTATTGGGGCACATCTGGGTTGAGGATGATGTCTCCATTGATGTATATTTTATTTTTCCGCATTAGGATAGACCCAAGGAGGGGAGCACAAGTGACCGGGTTCTAGAGTTCAGTGGGAGGCCATCTCGAGGAGTCGAGACCGGGTCTCCTAAACTCCGGAATTGGAAGGGTCACTTGCCGCTCTCATAGGTGTCTAAGGGTGTAGGCTTGGCTATTCATCACGACCGTGGAATCCGTATTTTCTATCTTAGGCAAACTAGAAAATACGGAGTTCCTAGCATATCCTATATTTTTATATAGGTGTTTCTGCTGCTGATTATTCTGTGATGTGATTGCTTAATACTGAGACGAATGTGATATTGTTATATATGTGATATGTAATATTGTTTTTCATTTCTTTCTGTAATGGCTTAGGAACTTAAATGATGGGAATACATTAATGAAATTAATGTAAAAGAAAAGAAACCTAAAGATGTTGTAGAATCGGATTTGAAACCCACTCGGCTTCTTTTTATGAAAAAGCAAGTTTCAAAAGATGCGGAGCTTAAGCCACTCCTTTTCTAAAAACAATTTAGATTCTACAACGAAATCAAGTTCAAAGCGCTAAAAGTTTTTATAAAAAACCATCCGTAACCCTCCATCATTTTAGGAAGCAGAGTACTTAGTATTTGTGCTACGTATATTGATTATAGTCAAGGCGTAGTGTACGGTAGCTAAGTGATGTCTTCCTATAAAGCATATGATGTGATAAATTAGGACATTCATGTGATTATGTTGATTATAGTCAAGGGTCATACGGGTGGGTCTAGTTAATCTCGAAATGACGGGTAGAACTTGACTAGTGCTTATGATATGTTGACCATAGCCATGGTCATAAGCATCTAGGGGTAAAAACCATATCGGGAGTTTCAAGAGTTGAGATTTGCAATGAGATTGCATACCATCTATATAATATTTGGATCCCGATCCCACTGTGAGTAAGAATTACTCCTGGGAGATTTTTTCACTTTACAATTAGCTAATCCAGTAGGTGTCTAGAAAGGTGTTAACGGGGTTTGACCTCTGGGGAAAACGATGTTTATTTTAATTAGGTCCGTGCGCAAGCACGGGG
Source organism: Agapanthus africanus (assembly GCA_030015575.1). Lineage (NCBI taxonomy): Eukaryota > Viridiplantae > Streptophyta > Magnoliopsida > Asparagales > Amaryllidaceae > Agapanthus > Agapanthus africanus. Next base: position 122,740,322 of record CM057344.1, read on the forward strand.
ATCCTCCCTCAAAGTACCGACACTGGCCTGGCTGACCGATTAGCGAAACTATAGAATGCAATTAATCCTGGCTAGTTTTCTTTTCAGGTTTGAAAGAAAATTTGATAAAAAGCAGTGGGAGACATCGATTAGATAAGATAATAACCAATCGGATCTTTGCAAAAGAATTTCACTGAGTGTATTATTTTCTCTCTCCTAATGGCAGATACCGATGACGGGACTTAAGCTTCTTTTAGAGAAAAACAAACTGACTGAACCAAATTATAAAGAATGGTTGAGGAACTTGAACATTGTACTCACATATGATAAAGTATCATATGTCCTCACTACCAAAGCCCCACCCGTCCCAGGACCTGAATCATCTGTTTCGGATAAGGAGATCCGAAAAACATGGGATATTGATTGCAACACGGCCACGTGCCTCGCGCTTTCTTCTATGGATAATATCCATCAGAAACAGCACGAGAAGATGGATATACAATCCACCTTTCTTCATACAAAGGAGTTGTATGAAGAGCAATCTCGTACTTTACGCTACGATGCATCTCGAAAGCTGTTTCAGATGCGGTTGGCCCCCGGTGCATCAGTAGGAGACCATGTTCTGAAGATGATTGGTCTTGTAGAAGAACCTGAGGAACTAGGATGGACTATGGATAATGAGCAATATACAGATATTGTTCTAGAGTCTCTCTCCCCAGCCTTTGCTCCATTCATAGTGAATTTCAATATGAACGATTTGGAAAAATCATTGCTTGAATTTCTCAATATGTTGAGAAATGCAGAGAGCACGCTTAAGACAGTGAAAACTCCCACTCTGCTTTATGGGCCATCTTCCTCTTCAGTCCCAAAAGCCAAGGCCAAGAGAAAGAAGAAGAAGAATCCCACCAAGCCGAGAGGTGGAGTTGAAAAGGCGAAGGGGAAAGACAAATCTGGGACCGCGGGAAGTGGAAAAGGGGAATGTTTTTACTGCCACAAGTCGGGACACTGGAAACGCAATTGTGCTTTGTACCTTGCAGATCTTAAGAAGAAGAAGAAGCATGTTGATGCATCCGCTTCAGGTGTGTTTGTAACTGAAAACCGTTTTTCATTAAACTCTACATCTTGGATATTAGATACCGGTTCTGGTTCTCACATCTGTAATTGTATGCAGGGATTTAGAAACAGTAGAGTTTTGAAGACTGGGGACCACACTTTACGGGTTGGAAATGGTTCCAATGTACATGCTGTATCCGTAGGAGAGTATCATCTGGGGTTGCTTTCAGGATGTTTTTTGGTTTTGAACCCTTGTTATTTTGCACCTGGTATGGTATGTAATATAATATCCGTATCTTTATTGGACAATGAAGGATATCATTTTGTGTTGCAAAATAATGTTATGAACATTAACTTGAATCAACAGTTGATTGGGTATGGTACATTAAGTAACGGAATTTACGTCCTAAACCAACACACAGTATTCAATATACAACATACAAATAAAAGAAAGATTTAAGATATAAATGAATCTTTTCTTTGGCATTGTAGACTTGGTCATATTAATGAAACAAGACTAAATAAGCTACATAAAGATGGATATTTAAAACCTTTTAAATATAAATCTTATGCGACTTGTCAGTCTTGTATCAAAGGTAAAATGACCAAAACTGTGTTTATTAGACACGGAGAGAGAGCTACAGAACTCTTAAGTCTCATACATAGTGATGTATGCAGACCAATGTCTACACATGCTAGAGGCGGTTTTTCATACTTCATCACTTTTACTGATGATTTCTCAAGATTCGGACATGTGTTTTTATTAAAGTATAAATCCGAAGCTTTCGAGAAATTCAAGGAGTACAAACTTGAAGTAGAAAAACAAACTGGCTCAAGTATCAAAAAACTTCGATCAGATCGAGGTGGAGAGTATTTAAGCACTGAGTTTTCAGACTTCTTAAAAGAGAATGGGATTCTCTCTCAGCTCACTCCTCCATACACACCATAGCACAACAGTGTGTCAGAACGGAGGAATCGTATCCTATTGGATATGGTACGGTCCATGATGAGTGATGCTGAGTTACCACTTTCCTTTTGGGGACATGCATTAGAGACAACAATTTATCTATTGAACAGGGTTCCATCAAAGACCGTGTCTACCACTCCATATGAGATGTGGTGTGGAAAGAGACCATCTCTTAAAACAGTTAGGATATGGGGTTGTCCGGCTTATGTCCAAAAGCATAATCCGGATAAACTCGAGACACGATCGGTCATGTGTAAATTTGTAGGATATCCAAAATATTCATATGGATATCTTTTCTACCACAAGGAGGAACAAAAGGTGTTTGTTTCTCAACATGCCACATTTTTGGAAAATGAAATTTTTACAAATAATATTGATGGCAATGCGGTAGAACTAGAAGAGGTTCTAAAGACACAAATTACTCAGGACGAATTGGTTGAATCTGATGTTGCAGTAGAACATCAAGAACCTCAGCCCCTCCGGAGATCTAGTAGAACTTCTCGCCCACCGGAGAGATACTATGGTTTTCTCATTGATGGTAATAGAGAAGATTGCATCGTGGATGATGATAAACCTACTAGTTTTCAGCAAGCTATCACGAGTGATGACTCAGTGAAGTGGCTGGATGCCATGAGATCCGAAATGGAGTCCATGTACAGCAATAAAGTATAGACTTTGGACGTTGCACCTCCTGGGATAAAACCCGTAGGGTACAAATGGATTTTTAAGAGAAAGATTGGTGTTGATGGATAGGTAGAGACCTATAAAGCAAGGCTTGTAGCGAAAGATTTTCGTCAAAGACCAAGACTGGACTATGATGAAACTTTCTCTCCAGTAGCAATGCTTAAATCCATTCGGATCCTACTTGCTATTGCCGCTCACTACGACTATGAAATATGGCAGATGGACGTTAAGACTGCATTTCTAAATGGTGATTTAGAAGAGTGCATTTTTATGGATTGGCCAGAAGGCTTCATTGACAGTGAGAGCAGCGGAAAAGCGTGTAGGTTGCTTAAATCCATTTATGGATTAAAGCAGGCATCTCGGAGCTGGAACATCTGTTTTGATGATACAATCAAAGATTTTGATTTTATCAAAAATATAGATGAACCATCCATTTATAAGAAGATTATAAGGAGTACTGTCACATTCCTCGTATTGTACGTAGATGATATTCTCTTGATAGAAAATGATATTCCTATACTACAATCGGTCAAATTATTCTTATCATAAAGGTTCTCTATGAAGGACTTGGGTGATGCCTCGTACATTTTGGGCATAAGGATCTATAGAGATAGATCCAAGAGATTATTGGGATTGTCCCAATCAAAGTACATCGATACCATCCTAAAGAGGTTTAGTATGGAAGATTCCAAGCATGGTGCCTTGCCCACTTACCATGGAATCACGCTCTCTAAGGTCTTTTGTCCGAAGACTGATGAAGAGAGAGCTTGCATGAGCATTATACCCTACGCTTCAGCCGTAGGATCTATAATGTATGCGATGATATGTACTCGCTCTGATGTAGCTTATGCACTAGTTAAGGGAGCAACACTGGATAGCCGTGAAGAACATTCTTAAGTACTTGCGAAGGACTAAAGAAATGTTCTTGGTGTATGGTAATGGGGATCTCCAAATGGAGGCCTTTACCAATTCTAGCTTCCAAAGTGATAAGGATGACAATAAATCTATCTCAGGGTTTGTATCTACCCTCAATGGAGGGGCGGTATGTTGGAAGAGTTCCAAACAGGATACCGTTGCAGACTCCATGATGGAAGTTGAGTATATTGCTGCAAATGATGCTGCCAAGGAAGCTGTCTGGATGAGGAAGTTCGTTGCGGAGCTAGGAGTAGTTCCAACCATTATTAATCCAATACCATTGTATTGTGATAATAATGAAGCTATGGCGTTGGCCAAAGAACCCAGATCCCATCAAAAGTCCAGACACATACTCAGGCGATATCATTTGATCCGGGAGATAGTTGATCGCCATGAGTTCGAGATTCGGAGAGTAGACACAAAGGACAACACCGCGGATCTACTCACCAAGGCACTTCCACAACCGCAATATGAGCGACTTTTAGAGATGTTGGGTATGAGATACGCCAATAATTGGCCTTAGTGCAAGTGGGAGATTGTTGGATATATGTATGCCCTAGAGGCCACTATATGTATAGTGGATGCTTGGACATATATATATATATATATATATATATATATATATGTGTGTGTGTGTGTGTGTGTGTGTGTGTGTGTGTGTGTGTGTGTGTGTGTGTGTATTTTGATATATGACTTTCTTGCTCAACATGATAGTATGCTATCTGGTTTTACTTTATCTGACATGTTTACTTGATACTGTTCATTTGATACATGTTGATAAAGCCCTAAGGATATTTTCTTGACTTCCATGGCTATGATGGAGATCATACTAGTGGGGCATGTGTAGTCTATAAGTATATCCTTAAATGTTCCTAGTCGTAGGTATATCGAGATAGGGCATCGATATTCCAGAGTAGACTAGCGTATACGTTTCTTGACCCATATGATGGGCGATGGATGATCCCATATCCATTGGTGTTGTGACATCGAAGATTGTATACGGGTGTCCAGTGGAGACTGGGTACACTGAACGGACTCACAGAGAATTCCTATATGGTATTATATCTATCGTCGGATAGCAGTTCTCTGGTGACACTGGTACAGGTTAGTCTGTAGACCCGAGATCGTCATAGAGTCTTGTGTGTTCTCCAACTGTACTTTGATTTCCACCCTACCACGGCTCTACTGTGTCGTGAAAACATGTGGCTTTTGGGTATAGTCCCGAGACACATGGAGACAGTGAGCGATAGAAGGGGTTTCTTCTCTCCCGGTATTGGGAGTTGATGTTTTGCTATGTGCGATTGGCTCTGACTTGAAGTCCCTGGCCAGGGCTGATGAGATTTACTGATAAGTGTTATCAGTAGTTTCTCGACCGGTCATAGACCATATCAACATGACTAATTGAGTTATTAGGGATCGACGATTCCATCCCTAGACTTGATATGCAGCATATCAGACGAACAGACCGGACTGTACGGTAAGTGTTGCCAATGGCTCAACGGGAGTTTTGACGGGTTTGCTTGTTTTCTTCTGATCGTTCAATACCCGGGTGGCCGTTACGTTTAGCTGACCGCTTGCGGCTTGTAGGTGTTTTGATATGATCATCACCTACTGCCGGCGTATTGACGAGTCTTAGAGTCCCACACGGGATTTTTCTAGCTCAGGCGAAATGATGTGGTGTGCATATGTGATATGAGCAAAAGCTCGATTAAATAGGAATATGTGATACCGTATTTTAATCGGACGTTCAATATTAGTTGGGTCATATTTGATATGACCGATTTATTAAATCAAGTGTTGATTTAATATTATCTTTTAGCTCACTTTTAATTAACCCTTTTTCTTTTGGATGAATGCATGTATGTTCACACATACACATGATGATGTGCATGCACACATACACACATACATATGTGTCATGATTGATGATACAAAGGAGATGGCAATGCAAGACTTACATGGTTGATAAATATCTAGATTTTTTTTTAATGAATTAAGGAAAAAGGAAATTAGTATAATTACTCGTTTTCTACACACTTCTTCTTTGACCATTGACTTTAACCATGGTTTAATTTCCTTTGTTCTTTAACCCATCTACAAAATATCTAGATATTTAGTTAACTATAGTTATATTTGAGAATGTCTCATATATATATTCTTTTTCTTTTCTTTTTAGAAATAAGTTTTCATTATTATTCACAAAAGGTTTTGCCATCTTCACCTTCCTTCTTCTCCAAGCTCTCTTGAGTTTTGTTTTGAGTGAGGAACTTAAAAAGAAAGGGGTTTTAAGTGAGTTTACAAACCACACAACCATTCTACACTACCCTAGCCCTTTAGTGTAGTGTGTTTGCTTTATTTTGTGAAGTTAAGAGCTTGATCTAGGAATCTCCGGGTGGATCATCGTAGACGACGAAGGACCTCGAGCGGAGTCGTTCCAAACCTTGTGCAAAGCCGTAGGAGTCTTAAAGATCGAAGGAGTTGGCTACAAAGGTTGTATTTCCTTTTCCTTTAGTTTAGACTTCACATAATGTTGATATTACACTAATCTCTAGTTACGATTCGTAGTTCGTTTGTAATAGCCCTCTTTAAAATGAAAGTTCACTACTTTATGATGTTGCAACCTTACTAGAGGCGCTACTACATACCAACACCTTTAAAGTTGTATTATATTATTATAATGTTGTATTTAGTGTTAACGCTATTGTTTGTTGCTTGGTACAGAAACGGCCAGTGTATACGAGAGGAGTCTCTATATGTCCGAGACTAAAGGCAAATGGAGTACAGGGAACCGTTTATGCCATGGTACAACAGCAAATGAATTTAGGTTAGGTGTCTTTAATCTTGTAATCTTGTGCCACTTCTAACACCTTCCGTACCGATCTACCCCTTAAACCACGCGATGTATTGAATGTATTGTATTGTAAATTTTATTGTCTTGTATTATAGATTATATAGATGGATGAATTGCTGAAACCATGATATCAGTAAATGAATATAATTGGAGAATCATGTAGATGGAAGTATATTCATGGTTCGGTTCAGTCAATACAGATTGAATAGATTGAATATGTGTATTCATGGATTCATATTGAATTGTAGTCTATTCTTGAATCTTATTCAAGTCAGATTATTTATAATAAGACTCAGTCTGAGTCAGACAATCAGAAAAAAAATTGAAATTCTGAATTAAGTTTTGGTGTTATCGGTAACCGCTGCACATGGGCGGTAGGATTTGTGTCTTTTTCAAAGACGATTACTGTGTTGATAACACCGTTTGTTAAGTAGTCTACCTTAAATAGGCAAGCACCCATATCTCCGGCTCCCTGAGGCTCAAGAGACTGGTCCCTCTTTAACCTATATTTACTAGGGTTTTTATTGTAATTTATAAAACTTGATGGGGTTTTATGTAAAAAATAATTTTGTATAATTTCCAAAATACACCTCAAGTATTTTATTATCGTCTTTAGAGTTTTTATTGATGTATATTTTATCATTGTGACATTTCTAGTGAATAAAACCTATTTTTCATAATATATGGTATTTATTTGTAATGTATTGAACTTGTATGGAATTGCATGGTATTTTCATGTAAAGTGATTCTTTTGATTTAGAAAAGTTGGAATATTTATATTATATCAAAATTAGATATTTTGATGAGATATATATATATATATATATATATATATATATATAATTTTAATTTATCATTTTTCTAGAAATCTCATTTTCTTAAGATATTTGTATTTTTAAATCTTTCGAGACCGATGCTCCTTGCGGGGGTCTGCATCTCGCACTACTAAGCCCTAGGATGTGCGATATTCCGCACCATCACTAACGGGTTCCCAAAAGCGGGTTGTAGCGGCGCTTTGCAAAGATTTATTTAAAATACATAATCTTATAGAAAATGGTTTTTATAATATAATGGTATTTAAGTGTAAATTCGTATTCCCGTATTCTATGTTCCTGAAAAGAATCGCGCTATGTTGTATATGAGTGTTGTGAGGAGGTAGGTCATTACCTCGTGATCTATTTAAAGGTATAGCAAGAAATATGATGTTTAATATCAAAACTAAACTATATGGTATTTTTCTGAAAAAGTACGATAAAAATTACAATATGAACTATTGTGCTATGAAACTTGTTCATGATGTTTTGTTAATGATAATAGTCAAGATGTGAGAGTTTGGAATGCTTATGTTTAATGAAATGCACTTTTTAAAGAAAACCGAATCGGAAGTCGGATTAACTCCGCTTCCGTCGGGTTTTAGGAATACGAGTTTAAGAATAGAATAGAGAAGAGGAAGGTGGAACTTACTTGTTTAAGATCAAGAGAAGATGTGGAGGAGAAAGTAGGAGGTGCCGGTGCGTCGTTTCGTCGCTGGGAGCTCCTAGAGTCGTCGTTGGAATTTCGTCGGAGTTTCGCCCTTCGCTAACTCCACTTGTACCCAAAATTACTTGGGAGTTTTCTTGAGAATTTAGGCAGAGTTTGTGAGTGAGAAGGGTGTGTTTATGTGTGGTATTTATAGGAAAAGATCAGGGTTAGGGTTTAATAGAAAAATGAATTAAAAGATTGCATTAAAATGGTTTAAATTGGTTTTATTAGGTTCTGTTAATGTGCAGGGGATTTAAAGTGTACCGGGGTTAAGGGGATATAAAAAGACACCAGAGTCAAGAAGGGACCAACCCGATTCTCGCTAGTTCGGCCGGCGGCGCAGGCCGATTCAGCCGCTTCGTCGGCCGAGTCGGGCCGCTCCTCGCCGCCACGTGTCCAATGTTTGTTGGTCTACCTCCTGGGCTCATTTGTTTTTATTGTGACTTTTAGGTTTACAGGTTAAGCACGTGTAGTATCTTGGGCTTCTAAAAAGATTAAAAGAAATCAATATAAAAAAATAATGTGGCTGATGGGATTTGAACTCTGGTGCTTTGGTTCATCAGTGCAAGGTCTTACCAATAAGCTACAAGCTCCTTCTTGCTATTAAAAAACAAAACAAATTTATAACTTGTGTTCAGGCAAAAGTACCCCTTTTTGTATTTTTAAAAAAATTGTTCAGAAAGTTGTACAAAAGTTTTGGGTTGTTACATTTTACCCTCCTTATAAAAAATTTCATTCTCAATATTTAAAAAAGGAAAGTGTAACAGTTTCAAGGAAAGTTTGGTGGCTGAAATACGGATAGTGTGGAAAAATAACAAAGTGGTACATTTTTCTGTGTATGCCGGTACATCGATGCCTGACTGGGTAGAGGTGGTCTATATGGGGGTGGTGCTGGGAGTGCTAGACGTGGTACAGAAGCCTGGATAGCTGGCCACTGCGGGTAGTTAGTGGGTGTGTAAGCTGAGTTGTGTCTATAGGGACAGGTTCCAATTCTATGATCGGATTCGCCACAAACTAGGCACAGGCCATTTGCGCGCCTACAGTCCTTCACTAAATGTCCAGCCCTCTTGCAATAGAAACAAAAACCTGGACTTGACTGGTTAATTGTTTCTTTCTGTCTCTTGAGTTCTGAAGGTTGTATAGGGTAGGCTCCTCCTGCCATCTGGGTAGCAGAGCGCTTTATACCGGTTGCTTCCACTTCTAGACGGTTCAATAATATAGCAGTCTGCTGCTGCAATCCTTCCAGGAGACTGCGGATCGCCTCAAGCAAAGCAGTTATGGTCGGTGTAAGTGGTAGGGGAGGAGGTACGTTGTTGACATTTGTGCTGGTGTTGTTTGAGGGAATCTATAACCTTGAAAGAAGAATTTGGTTTAGGATTGATTCAAGTATGTGATAAGATTTAAGAAGTATGAATTGTAAAGAATGTTTTTAGTTGCTGGTACTTATGTTATATTGCATAGGTTGTCCATACAGTGCTGAACTGCATGTTATGGCTCCATACAGCTCAGACCTGCATGGGCCGCCAACAAAACCTGTCACGCCCCGCTTCCCGGTGTACGGCGAATGGGGCCGCGACGGAGCCGCTACGTATTTACTCTGAAGTAAATACACTAAGCGTAACTAAGCAATATAAAAGAAATATACACAAGAGATAAATGTAATGAACAAAAACTTTATTTATTAACATTCTTTTATACAATGCATTGAAAATTAAATACATCTGACTGAAAGTAATGCCTAAACAATGGCATAACAGAAATGGAAAGTACTGAAATAAAATGTGTACAATGAATCTAAAGCTTTAGGTCGTAGGCTAGCTGATCCAAGTCCTCACTGGTAGGCTCGATCTCCTGAAGGTCCGAAACACCCGATAACATTCCAAAGAAGAAGGAGAATGAATGTCTTCAGCGAACAATCGCTCGGTAAGTCCAAAAGATGAGAAAGAAATAGACTAGATAGAGAGAGAGAGTGTGTGTGTAATTTTTAATGTTTTATTATATTCTTACAATATTGTATTTAGTGTTAACGCTGTTATTTGTAGCTTGTACAGAAGAGGCCAGTGTATATGAGAGGAGTCTCTATATGCCAGAGACTAAAGGCAAATGGAGTACAAGGAACCGTTTATGCCACGGTACAATAACAAATGAATTTAGGTTAGGTGTCTTAAATCTTGCAGTCTCGTGCCACTTCTAACACCTTCCGTACCAATCTACCCCTTAAACCACGCGATGTATTGATTGTATTGTATTGTAAATTGTATTGTCTTGTATTATAGATTGTATAGATGGATGACTTGCCGAAACCATGATATCAGTAAATGGATATAACTGGAGAATCATGTAGATGGAAGTATATCCATGGTTCGGTTCAGTCAATACAGATTGAATAGATTGAATCTGTGTATTCATGGATTCATATTGAATTGTAGTTTGTTCTTGAATCATATTCAAGTCAGATTATTTATAATGAGACTCAGTCTGAGTCAGACAATTAGAAAAAAAATTGAAATCCTGAATTAAGTTTTGGTGCTATCGGTAACCGCTGCACATGGGTGGCAGCATTTGTGTCTTTTTCAAAAACGATTACCGTGTTGATAACACCGTTTGTTAATTTGTCTACCTTAAATAGGCAAGCATCCATATCTCCGGCTCCCTGAGGCTTAAGAGACCGGTCCCGCTTAAACCATATTTACTAGGGTCCTTATTGTAATTTATAAAACTTGCGGGGGTTTTATGTAAAAATAATTTTGTATAATTTCCAAAATACACCTCAATTATTTTATTATCGTCTTTAGAGTTTTCATTGATGTATATTTTATCATTGTGACATTTCTAGTGAATAAAACTTATTTTTCATAATATATAGTATTTATTTGTAATGTATTGAACTTGTATGGAATTGCATGGTATTTTCATGTAAAGTGGTTCTTTTGATTTAGAAAAGTTGGAATATTTTATATTATATCAAAATTAGATATTTTGATGATACATACACACACACGGATATATATATTATTATATATATATATATATATATATATATATATATATTTATATAAAATAATTTTAATTTATCATTTTTCTAGAAATCTCATTTTCTTAAGATATTTGTATTTTTAAATCTTTCGAGACTGAATGGTCCTTACGGAGGTCTGCATCTCGCACTACTAAACCCAAGGATGTGCGATAATCCGCACCATCCCGAACGGGTTCCCTAAAGTGGGTTGTAGCGGCGCTTTGCAAAGATTTGTTTAAAATACATAATCTTATAGAAAAAAGTTTTTCTAATATAAAGGTATTTAAGTGTAAATTCATATTCCCGTATTCTATGTTCCCGAAAAGTATCGTGCTATGTTGAATATGAGTATTGTGAGGAGGTAGGTCATTACTTCGTGATCTATTTAAAGGTATAGCAAGAAATATGATGTTTAATGTCAAAACTAAACTATATGATATTTTACTGAAAAGTACGATAAAAATTACAATATTAAATATTGTGCTATGAAACTTGTTCATGATGTTTTTTTAATGATTAATAGTCAATATGTGAGAGTTTGGAATGGTTGTGTTTAATGAAAATTGCACTTTTTAAAGAAAACCGAATCGGAAGTCGGATTAACTCCGCTTCCGTCGGATTTTAGGAATATGAGTTTAAGAATAGAATAGAGAAGGGGAAGGCGGGGCTTACTTGTTTAAGATCAAGAGAAGAGGAGGAGGAGGAAGTAGGAGGTGCCGGTGCGTCGTTTCGTCGCCAGGAGCTCCTAGAGTCGTCGTCGGAATTTCGCCGAGCTTCGTCCTTCGCTATCTCCACTTCTACACAAAATTTCTTGAGAGTTTTCTTGAGAATTTGGGCAGAGTTTGTGAGTGAGAAGGGTGTGTTTAGGTGTGGTATTTATAGGAAAAGATTAGGGTTAGGGTTTAATAGAAAAATGAATTAAATGATTGCATTAAAATGTTTTAAATTGATTTTATTAGGCTCTGTTAATGTGCAGGGGATTTAAAGTGTACAGGTGTTAAGGGGATACAAAAGGACACCGGAGTCAAGAAGGGACTTATCCGATTCTCGCTAGTTCGGCCGGCGGCGCCGGCCGATTCGACCACTTCGCCGGCCGAGTCGCGCCGATCCTCGCCGCCACGTGCCTATGTCTGTTGGTCTATCTCCTGGGCTCGTTTATTTTTAGTGTGACTTTTGGGTTTACGGGTTAAGCACGTGTATTCTCTTGGACTTCTAAAAAGATTAAAAGAAATCAATATAAAAAAATAATTTGGCTGATGTGATTTGAACTCTGGTGCTTTTGTTCAGCAGTGCAAGGTCTTACCAATGAGCTACAAGCTCTTTCTTGCTATTAAGAAGCAAAAAAAATTTATAACTTGTGCTCAGGCAAAAGTACCCCTTTATGTATTTTTTAAAAAAATTGTACAGAAAGTTGTACAGAAGTTTATGGTTGTTATATGTACAAATTAGTCTGTAGACCCGAGATCGTCATAGTGTCTTGTGTGGTTCCCACCGTGCTTTGATTTCCTCCCTACCATAGCTCAAAGGAGTCGTGCAAACAGGTGGATTTTGGGTACAGTCCCGAGTCATATAGAGGCAGTGAGCGATAGGAGGGGTTTTATCTCTCCCGGTATTGGGATTTGATATTACGCTATGCTCGATTGGTTATAACAGCAAGTCCCTTGTAAGGGCTGATGATATTTACTGATAAGTGTTATCAGTAATTTTTCGAAAGGTTATTGGCCACACATCGGCATGACTTACCAAGTTAGTGGGGTCTGACGATTCCACCCTCCAGACTCGATATGCGACATATCAGACAAAATGACCGGACTATACGGTATGTGTTTCTTATAGGCTCTACGAGAGTTTGGACAAGTTTGGTTGTTGATCTTCTATTCGTTCAATACCTGGGAAGCCGTTATATCCAGCTAGTACTGCTGACGGCTTGTGGGTATCTGATGTGATCATTACCAACTGCTGGCGTATTGACGAGTCTTTAGATTCCTACATAGAGCTTTCCTAGCTCAAACGAAACGAAGTAGGGCACATATGGAGATTTTGTTGGGTTATGCTAGCGCCCTGGCCATCTTCCGTGACCGAATGCGGAACAAAAATTTATAAAACCGGCACTAGAACAACCCCATAATACTGATCGACCATTAACCCTAAGCTAGCAAACATAAAAATAGTTGAGAATGGTTATACCGAATGATCAGTGTCCTTCGGACTTTAACCATCATCCCAAGCTCCTAGAGGCCTCCATGATCAAGCTTGATCTCTGGTCTCCCTCCATTGAAGATGATCCACCTGAGGATTTGTATTTCGAGCTCTAACCTCATAGCCGAGGTAACTAGGATACCTAGTTCCCTAAACTAGATAGTCTAGAAGATGTAGAATCTAATGATGGATTAATTTGTCTCCAAACACCCTATCTCCAAACACCCTAGGTTTCTTAATACATGAGACTTGAAGGGTGGAGGTAGAAGAAGTAGCTTGAGGATAAGAGTGTGAAGCAACTCAAGAAAAAGCTAAGTCTTGTGAGCTCAAGAGATGAAGCATACAATAATATCTCAAGTCTCCAAAATATCTCAAGTCTCCAAAATATCTCACAACCCAAACAAAAATATCAAGAATGCCACAATAGTAACCATGAGTCACCAAGTGAGCCATGCTACAATAAATTCAATAAACACCTCATCCTCCACCTCATTAACCTTTTAATCCAAAAGGTTAAAGTATAAATGAGGTGGCATCTTCTAGAAGCAACTTATAATAAATTACAAGAATACCTCTCATCCGTATATACATCCCCGTATCCGTATTCCGACAAAATATGAATAAATGAGACGAAAATAATCCAACAATATAATATTAGAATCCGGTTTAAGCCAAAGCCTACCAGTATTATCCGTCCGAATCATGATACATGCATAAGTGAACGTATATGATTGAACCCTGCCGTAAAACCATACGGCCTTTACATCGTTTTGCCCGAAGCAGGGAAACCTTCTGTGTGGGGCTCAAAAGACTCGGCAATATGCTGGCAGTGGGTTTAACCACAAGCAAGTTAGCGGCACTAGCTGTACGTAACGGCTACCCAGGTATTGAGCGGAAGGAAGGCCGATGAGCAAACTCATCCGAACCCCTGCTGAGACTGTCCGTGACACTATCCGTATAGTCCTGTATGTTCGTCTAAGAGTATCGCATATCGAGTCTAGGGGGATGTATAAAGTCAGACCCCTGATAACGCGACATTTCGTGTCGGTATGAAGCATATCACCAACTAAGAAACTACTGATCCAAATCAGTAATTCTCAACTACCTTGGCCAAGAATTTCTGGTGATGTTCACCCGTGCACAACGCAACATCAACCCCCAGTACTAGGAGAGACGATTCCCTGACGATCCGTTCACTGCCTCTATGTGGCTCGGGACTGTACCCAACTAAAACTTGTTTGCACGACTCCTTTGACCATGGTAGGGTAGTAATCAAAGCAAAATGGGAACTCACATGAGACAAGTGAAGATTTCAGGTCGATAGACTAACCTGTACACATGTCATCTGGGAACTGCTATATGACAATAGGTATAATACCAACTAGCATGTTCCCGGCGAGTCCGTCCAGTGTACTCATGACCCAATGAGCACCTGTATACTATCTTAGGTGACTAACTGACACCAATGGGTTATGAGATCGGCCACCGCCCCTCATCAGGGTCTCGATAAGTACACACTAGTCTACTCTGGAGTATCAATGCCCAGTCTCAATACTCCTACGACTAGAGACATTTAAGGATGTTCTTATAGACCACCCAGCTCCCATGTATATGATTGCCATCATAATACTGGTAGTCAAGCAAGAATCCTATGGGCTCTATCAACATGTAATACTGATTTGTAATACCACATAATACATGTACATGATGATAAAGACAAATCAGATAACACACTATCATTTTGAGTAAGGTTGTTCTATCTGTATAGGTCCTCCCTCAATCATTATAATCATCTGCCTATGATTACAATAATTGCCTTGAGGGCACTATAGCCAACAAATTATTCACCGCCGAAAACAGAGACGCACTGGGATAGATCGTCTTGCCTGAGTTTGGAGACAGATGCTATTTGGATTTATCCATCCACCTCTCCGAAGATACCAAGTTGATTTATGGCACCATATATCCGAGGTTTGGATAGATGCGGCCGTTGTAGCAGACTTCATCAGATTTCCCCTCATTTTATAAGGGGTTTTTGATTGTGCAGACGCTCTTCCCTGCAGGCGCAAGCCCCTGCAGTTAATTATGTTACCGCATTGCTATAACCGCTTTCTCCTACTCCGACAGTTCACTTCGTGTCTTGTGTATGTTTTGTTTGTTTTGGTTGCCCATGGATTGTATATGGAGGCTAGTTTATATCGTCGCCCGTAGGGCGCGATTAGTCCAAATCCTTATATTTTTGGATTAGTCCAAATCCGTATGTTTTTGGATTAGTCCAAATCCGTATATTTTTAGATTTGGGTTTTGGGTCTAGGATTTGCTTGACGGGATCCACGTTAGTAGCTTGGTTTGCCAACGGGAGTGAACTTAGAACGCAGATCTCATATAAATGAGGTCCATCAGTTCACGGGATATTTAGGTTTAATCTTTGGATCGTTAGTCATATTTGAGACTAAAATCAACCTAGAAGCAAATGAGCATATGGACTCAATTATTTTAGATTAAGGACATCACAGTCCAACATTTCCTATTTGGGACGAATGTTAGTTTAAGGACGTTTCGGTCCATTATCGCCGTATTTGGGGCGAATATTAGTTTAAGGACATTTCGGTCCATTATCGCCATGTTTGAGGCGAAATTTTAGTTTAGGGACATTTCGGTCTAACATTCCCATTTTGGGGACGAATGTGTGATGTATCATTCCCTATCTTGATGAAATTTTACATCAAGTTGGGACGAGAAAAGTGTTGTTAGTTGTCGGGACCTGCCACCTTTCTGAAGACGTTGAGGAATTAAAACGACACATATCAAAGGTGTGGTGAGATGTACTCTTAAACTAAATCCTGTATTTGAGGGGAAAATGGGTTGTGGTGAACCTAAGAATCGTTAGTCATATTTGAGGCTAAGATTATCTTAGAAGATATGGGATGAATATCATTTTGGATATCATCAATGTGAGATCATTATTTATGTTTGAGACTAAGATCAGGTTGGGAAATCATGAGCAATATGGGCTCGGTTGATTAAGAAAAACAAAAAGGTTTAACCTCAGGAAATTTAGCCCATTTGGGTTAAGATTGGGTTTCTATACTATCCAGTAGGGTTAAATACTAATATATGCAGCGCTCACGTGCATTTCACGTGGGGCACTGTAATAGTGTTGAGCACTAATCTTTTTTGACGCTCACTTATTTTTCACGTGGAGCGCTCAGATATGGGCGCTGCCCAACCCGGGCTATGCACTTAGTCATTTTGACTGAACAAGGAGCGCTCTGGTTTTATTTGCTCACCCCCTTTTTTAAATAAGTGCTAAGCACTTGGCTGGAGCTCAATTGTGAAGCATGTAAGACACCAGATTTTGGGTTTCCAAGAGTATTTCATGTGTATTTCACGTGATTTCCTTATTTTGGGGGTGTTGGGCTGCTTTATTTAGTGGCTGCCTAATCAACACAAATGGGTTTTCTTTTGCCCTTTGGACGCTCGCGTGGGAAGCATGTGAGGCGTTTTAGTTATTCTTTTGTCTATTTTAAGTACTCACGTGGGAAACACATGAGGCAAAATAATAGTGCTAAGCACTAATTTTACTCATGTGTGTTTCACGTGAGACCCCAAGTTCTTCTTGATTTTAGAGATATTAATCTCTGTTAATGACATTTTAGTGATTGATGACAATCAAGATTTTTGTTTTGAAGATCTTGAATCGTTATCATTGTTTTTATTGGAGAACTAAGTTCTTTTTTTTATTTTTATAAGAACTAAATTCTTTATGTAGGGTTAAACCCTAATTTCGGGGGAATTAAATTTCCAGAACATATGTTCCTTTTCTTTTTCTTTCTTTTTCTTTTTAACCTAGTTCTTCCTCCTAAGTTTTGAGTCTGAAGAACAGAATCTCTCCGATAAGAATTCAATTCTCAACTTGTGGGAAGATTTGCTTTTGTAAATCTAATCCAGAGGAAGAACTAAGTTCTTGTATGAAGGGTTAAACCCTTATATCCATTATACTAGGCGAGAGGAATACTCTTAAATCTCTCCTTTATTATTTACCTAGAGTGTTTTTTAAGGAGGAAGGTCTTCTTTCTCTGAGAATTAAATCTCTGTTCTCTCAAGAGCTCCCTGTATTTTTTTTGGAGGAGCTTATAGGGTTTTTTTTCTGTATGAGACTTGAAGTCTCGAGTCTTTTATTTAGTAGAGGCAGATTGTTAATTGGTTTTGAGTTTCATTGAGATATTCCAATTGATTTAATTGGTCTCAAAATTAATTTAGGGAATTTTACCCACCGTTGGATTTTTTTATCCAAGGACTTCTGTTTTACAGGATATGATGTTCTTGTTTTTGACAAGATTGGGGAAATACCATATACAGAATTTATTCTGTCAACTGGTGATTTTTAATCACCATTGGATTTTTAATCCAAAGGTTCTCTGTTTTACAGGAAGCAATCTTTTTGTTTGGAAAGATTGAAGGAATATATTCCAAAAAATAGAATTTTATTCTGTTATTGGATCATTGATCCAACTGAGAGTATCTTTCTTATTTAGAAAGATATGCGAGATATTTTCTCCTAATAGAATTTGATTCTATATTTTGATGATTTATCACCTCCGTTGGATTTTTGATCCAACGGCTCTGTTTAACAGAGAGTATTGTAGAATTTAATTCTACCAGGGCGCCTTCGCTCACGTATTGTGCATGCGGGCGCCAATTAAGAATTTAATTCTTAAGATGGGTATTCCTGTGCTTTGCATATTGGCACCCGCGGGAGGAGCACGTGCGGCGCCATCTAAGAGTTTAAATCTTATGTAATAAATTCTTCTGTGATTTGCACATCGAGGCCCGCGTGAGGAGCACGTGCGGCACCATCTAAGTGTTTAACTCTTATGTAATAAATTTTTCTGTGCTTTGCATATTTGCGCCCGCATGAGGAGCGCGTGAGATGCCACGATAGGATTTAATCCTATAAGAGTGGCTCTGGTACTGGCTCCCTCGTGGAGAGCATGTGAGGCGCTGCCTCATTAAATTCAACAGAGTTTTACTCTTTTATTAGGTTAAATATTAGGAGAACAAATGCCCCCCACCGTTGTGCTCACGTGGCTCACACGTGGGTGCAACAGTATCACTTTTTCCACCGTTGGATCTTCTAGGGAGTTGAACCGTTCCTTCACATCTTATAAATAAGGGGCCTTTGGCCCTTGAGATGACTGTCGTTCCATCATCTTCTTTCTTCTTCCTTGATAATTTAATTCTCTTTTCAGAGCTTAGATCTCTGCCCCAAAGAAACTCTTAGAGTTGAACTCTGCCAAAAAACTTGGTAAGAATCATGATCAAATTTCAACCCATAAAAATATCTTCCTTTTTGTTTTGGATTTTTACCCATTAACAGAGCTTTGCTCTTTTCTTAGAATGATCTCTTAGAGATCTTTAAAAAAATTTATTTGGGTAGACCATGGGTCTTAAAGATCTTAGAGTTTTACACTATTAGTGACTTTGATCTCTAAAGGTTTCTGGAATTTAATTTCAATATATTTCCTATGAGGATTTCTGGGATTTAATCCCATTATCAGAGGAATTCAATTCTGGTTTGTTCTGCAGAGTTTAGCTCTGAGAAAATTTCTTTTGAAAATTCTTTTGGGAATTTTATTCCCTTTTCTTATTTTCATTTTAGGGTTCTTCTTGCAGATTTGAATCTGTTGTAGAACACGTTCTTCAAGGCTATTGGGAGTCTTGAACTCCACTGTTCAATGAAATTTTTCATTAAATGAGAATCCTTTTGGATTCTTATAATGAGTGCCCGCTTCATCATTGATGGGGAATTACCTTGATTTGGTGGGGCCCATTGTCCCTTTCTTTTGGACTGCGATGACTTTAATATGCCAGAATGTAGTACAAATTTGGATGTACTGAAAACGCTAAGGCCTTTAATTGTAGTTGATTACATTGTGTTGATAACTAACCCTCTATTATATATATATATATATAGGTACCATGGCTTCCGATTCTTCCTTCCCCTACGTTTGCTCGGAGAGCACTTTCGCCGATGCACCTACAGACCTGGAAGTCTTTGCGCTAATTCGGGATTATGACCCAGAGCAGAAGTCTCTTCATTTGTGGGGGTCATGGTACTGTTAGATTATCTGGGGTCGGCGCAATTTTACTTGTGCGGCGCCATAAGAACCGATCCTATCGTTCCATTATGCCAACCCTCCGTAGGTCACTTATGCGGTGGAGGAGGTCAACTGGACTTTGGAAGATCATCTCCAACCTTCCTTGGCGTCGATACCAGTGCAACCGCCGATAGCCCTAAACATTCTGGGGCGTCGCATATGCCAAGGTGAAACACATCCTTGGGGCCAGGTTTATTCGATAGGAGTGACCCCCCGTCATCCAGTTGGCTATCTGCAGTGGGTCCGTTACATTCTGTCGGCCAAGAAGTCGTTGCTGCTGAAGACCGGGCTATATCCAGCGATCTACGCGTCCTTCTTTTATTACCACACTCCTCGTGTGTGGTGGGTTAAATCCTTTTTGGAGCAATGGAATATCCCGACCCATACATTTCTCTTGTCAGATCGGGAGGTCCCAATCTCGCTGGAGGAATTCGCGAAGATATCCGGGTTACCCGTCAGAGGAGAGCATTATGAGGAGATACTTTCTCCTGATGAGTATGTCTTCGCTAACGAATCAGTGGTTATCGGTCTTACCCCAGAGAATGCAGTTCGACACAAATTTTCGAGCTTGATCAATGTGTTGAACATATATGAAAGCTTATTCTTAGAGTCTGGGAGGCACGGAGTTAGCTTCACGGACTCCGTTGCCCGCTTCCTTCGTCCGGAGGCTTTATCGAAGAAAGCTGAGAAGTTTGCCATGCTCGATAATCCTTTCGGATTATGATTGGACAAAATACCAACCGCGGAGGCGGATTTAAAGTAGTTCTTTATTCCAGATACCTCAATCATCCCTTTTGCAGAGGTCTCCGCTCCAGACATTAATGAAGAGACGTTCTTCATGGGGTTCATCGGCTTATGGTTGAGCTGGTTTGTACTTCCAATGCACCCCTGTCATATGGGACCGTCTGTCTTATATCCAGCTCATCGTATTATGGCGGGGACACACATGGATATTGGGGTTGCAGGACTGGCTCACTTATATCATGGTCTGAGTCTAGCGGCCGACACCACTCAGCCAGGCGTGAAGCCCGTAAATCTCTTATTGCAC